>CM031238.1:224325697-226725697 GCA_018340775.1 Taxus wallichiana var. yunnanensis | reverse complement strand
CTTACAAGTTTAAAACAAAATATAATACTATTGTTGACACCAAAGACTTTCACTTTGCATGGTGTTTAATGGATTACCATATGATTTTACATTTAGGGGTTCCATAGTTGATGTGCACTTTTTGTATTCACAAAGAGACTCTTATGCACCTTTTCTTGATATTTCCATAAACCACAAATTGTCTAGTCATAGATTTGTAATTTCTTTAAACGTTCAACTAGAACCATTTAGTTGATATCATATCCTCTTAAGAGATTGGTTGTGTCTTCCAATGTCTTTTACCCAAATTTGGCATGCTTCTAGAGTGGAAATTCTATTATTCATTTAGAAAGAAAGGAATGCAATACTTTTTCTCATGTAGTAGTTGATTGTAATCTCTCATCTCTTAGTAAAATTATGATTGTTTCTAACGTATTTTTGTAAATTCAAGTCCAATCCCTAATATTGGTGTTGGAGGTGGCCAATATCCATAACCTTCTTGATCATTGGGGCATTGTTCCATGCAATGTGGGCGAGTTTTGCCACTCTCATCCTCTCGAGATCCCTTTAGGGTCTTCACCATATTTTTTTGGCCATCATTCTCGTAGTCGCTCCGGGTGGGGCTCTCTTCCTCACAACGAATCTCATCCATTTCCATAGTTGGGTGGGGCTCTCTCGCGCTACACCACGATAGTTGGGGTCCTTTGTATACTTTAGATAAGTTTTTCAAATGACATTAGTAATCTCGTTGGTGAGTGATGAAGGTCACATGAATGACGAGTTTGTAGAAGCATATAAAAATGCAACCACTTACTAGGAGCCCATTATAGATGAGACCGAGCAACAAATGGCGATGGGGAAACCCTGGCGACATGGACCCTCCTCCAATTTATGTCTTTATTGTTGTTGTGTGATAATTTTGTTACGTAATTGTTCGTTTAATTTTTTTTTATTAAGTTTTACTCCTAAACCACATCATTGGCTTAATGTAACAATTTTGTGTTGTGATTCCATTCCTCCACTTTTTTTTTTTTATGAATAATTATACTATTTTTTCCATATGATAATATAACTATTATTTCATATTTTTTATAAATTGAGATAAAACTACGACTTGACTGAAACATAAAATACGGTTAAAACGACAAACGATGCTTCATATTTCTGCAGTGGAAATAGAGTTGGATAAATCCATTGGTTGTTGAACATGCCACTTTCTACATCATATATGAACACGTAATGTAATACATTTTCACAGTCGCTTCTGACCCATACTACTTTGATTCAATGTATAATTGTGCAACTTTAATTAACAAAGATATTTTGAAGGCTCTTAATTCGTTTTTCTTATGCTTAAAAACTACACGACGCTTAAAGTATCGGGAAAGGTATTATTTTGTTTTATTTGTGTATAATGCTCCTTAGAAATTATGTAAACGGCGCAGAAAGGCAAACGTACAGGAAAATATGTTCAACGTGCAAAATGATTTTCTGAGGTGTTATACTAAAATATCAATACACATTTTGTATTCAAATGTCTTTCATAATACAAAAATTCCAGGAATTCTATTTAATATATAAAGACGTATAAAACTGTTATCAAATCTTAATGACATCTGTGGTTGAGAGGTGCTTACAAATTTTGTTCGTGCTTTTTCAGAGTTTGAGTAGGGAATCTTAATGGCCAAAACAGAAGTTAGACTAATGTCTTTATTGTATTTTGTTTTTGTTTAAAATTGATTTGGATTTTTATTTTTATTGGTCTGTGTCTTCATATATTGTGTGCTTGAGAAATTCTACTCCTAAGAATTATGGAGGGTGGGAGATTCAATCTACCTGAAGGCGGGCTTCACTGAATTCGATATTTGCCCAAACATAGTTGGAATTTTTGTGTCTTCCATCTGCCTCTTAATGGAAGCTAATTTGATTTAGTTAACTTAAATACAAAAACCAGATATCAGCAAAGCATTGTAAAATGAAACTTCATCCAGACAAAATTCAATCACACACAAACTATTGTTAAGTTGGGAAGAAATTTGTAAGGAGCTCCAGAAAAATTAAAAACCAGCACATTAAGATGAGACCTTTACATTTGCCTTGATTGAAGTCAGGATTATGAGATCATACGATATTACAGATATGCCGAGGCATCAATGCCAATATGATGAGCACAGCAAGAATGGTAACAGGAAGCAGCAGTAGTATTAGAGGAGGGGGAGGCAGCGATGGCAGAATTAAAGGAAGAATTAATAGTGATGCGGCCAGGCAAAACAGCGCCAAAATGGATTCAACACTGAAATAGGTGACAATATAGGACCTCTTATTTTGACCTAATTGCCCTCTCCTTCCGTATGATCTTGGCACTTGCACAAGCGAAACTTTCCGAGGATCATACATCATATTCAATAAACACAATATTTAAAGATTTCACCAGCGTCTTAAACATACAAGCAGATTTGCCTGCGCGCATGAGTAATTCCTGATCTTTTTAGTTTATAGCGACCTTCCTTTCAAAAGTAGATTTTTTCAAATCTGTGACGGAACTCGTACAAGTCGCTCAAAATCGAGCTCCTAAGAATCTCCTGAAGCATAGGGAAGCCGCTGTATGATTCGATCTAGAAGCTTTGCAGCCAAATTAGAAAATTTCGGTTTGAAATTTCACATCAAACCCTTCCTGCTCCTCGCCGTTAGAGATACACGTTTCCGTGTAAAGTGAGGGGGAAAAACTTGTCCAATCTGCACAAAATCAAGCTCCTAAGAATCGAGTGGAGCACAGGGAGGCCACTGTATGATCCGATCTAAAGCTTTGCAGTCACTGTAAGAGATATTCGGCCTGAATTTAAACTTCAAACCCTTGCAATTTCGCGGGTAATTCTCGCTTAAATTTATGTCAATGAATCTTAGCTAACAAAATCTTCGGCCGTAGAAACAGAAATGTTTTCAATCAACCTTAAATTGAAGAAGTATTTAAATAAAATGCGGGCATATGGGTTTTATATTCAATAAAATATGTAGAAAACTATGCACGCGGTTTGCGTACAGAGAAGAAAATAAGGAAATAATAAAAACTAGGTGCGCCCACGGAATAAACGAAACGTTGACAAATCGAGTGAAATGTGAAACGTCAAGCACGCCACGAGGAATGATTCTTTTGACTGTCAGATTTGGATTTTTATGTCCCAGTACATTGCACACGATTTTTATTTCTCCTTTCATGATTTGGTTTTTATATATAAGACTCGTATATATGTGTATATATATGTATGTATATATGTTATTATAAAGGGATTCATTCAGAATGTCAATATAGGTGTGATCTTGACCTTAATCACATGACTCCCGTGTCTTGATGTGGAGGCCCTTTACACTCAATAAGATTTTATTCTTGATGGGTTCTATGTGACCAAAACAACTTAACCAATGGACCAATCAATCTTTGACTAGTATTGTGACAAACACGCACCAAAATATTTTAAAGGGGCTATAGTTTTTTTAGATTTTGTCAATGTGTCCTTACTTGTTTGCTATTATAAGGGTTTTCTTCTGTGTGAACATAGTTTGTGTCCAAATTTTTATTCAATTTCAATGGCATGTCTTGTGTTCAATTATCATCCTTATAATATTCAACAACGACGCATTTGTTTGTATTTGAGCCTTTCTCTCTTCATAAATATTTTGTGATCAAAAGTAGAGAGCATTTGTGGGCCAAAGAAATCACGAGAAAATTTTAGCGGTGAATATTCATATTTTGGCGAATAGTAAAATTCTGGGAATTTGATTTTGGCAAATACTACAAGCAATGGTGGTACCTAAGTTTCGCCTAAAATCCCATACACAATAATCTGCTCCATCCGAATCGCCACGGAATTTCCAAACCCAATGTGTATTTTTATAGTAAAACCGTCATGTGATCGTCGTGCAGGATTTGAAAACATTAATGTTTCGCCAAGAAATCGATGCACAGGATTTGAAAACATTAATGTTTAGCCAAGAAATCGATGCACGGGATTTGAAAACATTAATGTTTCTCCAAGAAATGAACACGCCGAGATTTGGAAACATAAATGTTTTGCCAAGAAAATGACGCGTCGACATTTGAAAACATTAACATTTCACCAAGAAATCTATGAAATCTTATTTGGCCAAGAAAACATTCCCAAAATTTTCCCGATATATACCCAGAGGTGATGTTCTCCCATGATTTTCTAATTTGTGTATTTGTGAAGTAGTAGAAAGGGATTTAGTGAATCGGCATATTGCAATTTTCTTACAAAATTTCAAATAAATCCAGGTCTTGCCAGTGCTCGCCTAGTGCATTGTAGTTTACATCCTAGTAGCACTTACCGTAGGTGAGTCCTCGCCTATTCGAGAGCTATTTTCTGTCATGTTACATTGCTTTATCTCGCATTACGCTTTGTAAGTTATTACAAATCCCGAACATCCTCATCCTAATAACCACTATGATTTTTATGTCATCTAGAATAGTCCTCCGCTTGTAGAGAATCATATATATATATATATATATATATATATATATATATATATATATATATATCATTTCATACATCTCCACGAGTTGTTGATATGTATATTCCTTGCTTTATCAAAGTGTATCTTCTTTGAATCTTTTTGTTAACGTTCTCTCTTCTACGGTATACACACACACACACACAAAGTGGTTTCACTTTCATTTTATTCCATGACCAATACCATGACCGTTTATCATTGTCGTGACACTTCATCATCCCACAATGGACCCTGATATATATATATATATATATATATATATATATATATATATATATATATATATATATATATATATATATAATGTGACACATTCGCAAGTTTCACGTTCACTGGGCATTGTTATCCATTTCCCCTAAGAAAAATGGACAATAGGAAAGGAGTAGACATGAGCCGAACCATTCCTTCATAATTTGCATCCGGGTTTTTGGCATGATCAAGGGTTTCGAAATTGGAGGCTGCGAGGGAAGAAATGAAGGAAGGCCGATTCATCAAGCAAGTCAATGAAGTGGGTTAAGCACATTTGAAAGGAGCTCAGGAGTTCAAGCTAGTTCGGGGAATGAAGGAGATTCGAATTTTGAAATTTGTACTTCAGAGGTGGGGTCATTTGGATGTAGGCCGAAGCGAAATTCAATGACTCGGCAGAAAGAAGCATGAAAAAGGAGGAGATTGAAGTCCGAATCCTGAAGTATGAGATTCAGACTTCGGGGTTTCAGCATTTCGTAGGTTTCTATGCTCGCTAGATGAATAGTGCCACGTAGGGAGGAAAAAAGGTCTGAAACCCAAAGTCTTAAATTTGGACTTCAGGGTTTCGGGATTTTAGAGATGTATGACGACCGGATACATGAACAAACCCCCAAAACAAAAATCCTAAACCCCTGAAAACCTAAAGATCCAAAACCCGAAGTCCAAATTTGAGACTTAAGAGTGTTTCAGCATTTCAAAACATTAATGCCACAGGGGACACAAATCAATACTTGAATTGTGAAACATGAAGCTTGAGATTCATACTTTAGGGTTTTGACATTTCAGAGTTTCATGAACTTAGGTGAATGAACAGTAACTATAACCTCCGAAATCAAAAACCCTGAAGTTCAGAATCCCAAAAGTCTAAAAGTTTAGATTTTGGAGGGTGTGATGCAAGTTCGAAGTTCGAAGAGGCAAATCGACCACCCACATTTATTACATTATAGCACCCGTATCTTTAGATGGCCATAAATTTTGAGTGAGAGCTCAGATTTTCACAAAATAGGACTTTTGGAAGGTTCTCGGTGTCCTCTACACAACCACTAAATATTTCAAAATGAAGAAATATAGTTCGCCATTTTAGAGGAGTGGTTCCAAATTTCTAACCTACCCATAATGGTGAAGGTACAGGCTTCCTTTCTTCCCCAACAAGGAAAGGTACCATGGAGGTATGGGTTTTGTAGTGGTAACCATAATTATTGCAAATGATTTTAATTTATTTTTGGGTGGTTGAAGAAAGATTTTGAATTCCTCTATCCTCCTTCTCTCGTTCTTCATATATACTATAAGAAGGGGCTCATTTCAAAATGTTGGACACCTTATACATTCCCATACCTTCTTCTTCTTGTTTGTAAGACGTTTTGTAGAGATTCTAAACTCCCCTGCTAGACATTAGAATGAAAAATATGTTCTTTTCGCCCTAAATGTGATGTATTCTATCAACTTTGAGAGCAATAAAATCATTTTTTGGATGTTTCAAACCCTCTTCTGTGTTTTATTGCATCTTTCTAATCTTTCATTGCATGTAAGGTTATTGTGTATTCTTGGGTTTGTAATGCCCATTCCTCTTCAACACTGATTGAACTATGATTTCAATTTCGGTTGATAATAATCTTAAACCTTGTTGCTATATTCTAGTTAGCATACTGATAAGATACGCGGGACATCATGATTACTATTGTGTTATGATTCTTGTTTTGACTATATGGTTGTAATGTGGAATTTGATGTAAATTACTTTGTTTAGTGTGATGTGATACAATAGAGTTATTAGGAGTACTGATATGTTGTGAATCATAATACCATTCGTATGGATTCTTAGAGACATGGATAGACATTCAGTGTGGAAGATAATGATCTATTGTTAGGCTATATATATATTTTCATTATGAATTTTCTTCGTATTGATCATATTATGATGTTTGAATTTATTTTGCGATTTCTCTGATATTGAAGAAATAATGGAATTGGAAATATGTGTGAAATTGTGAATGAGTGATAACATTGCTTAGTTTAGATGATGTTGATTTCATGATATGATGATATTTACTAATAGATGTACATATATTTATCATTTATGCATTTTATGTGGCCACCAGTGAAGGAGGTATTGTTTGATTTTGCAGGTAATTTTATCGCAAAATAAAGGGGGATAGGAGACAAACAATGAAGGAATTTGGGGTATTGGCAACAGGTCACCATGGCAACTCGTGTAATTGTATGGTGTATGTTGTTGCTACAAATTTTAGGATGTCCCCATTTAGGGGATGACCTCAAATGTGACCTTGGGTAATTTTTTCGTTTTCCCTTTTATTTATTTAATGTTGAGTATTTGAATTATTTTAGTTTTGTGAGTCACCTTTATTAGTGTTAGTTAAAATGTTGTATTTAAGTTAATTAGACTTGATTAATTAGTGTATTTAGGATGTGACATAAGGGGGTAATTAATGTGAGTTGGTAGTCTTGGTTTGTGTTGGATTTGAAAGAATTTAATTACTTTTGAGTGTGGTGCACTCAACCTTGGATGCAATTTCGGATTTTGACTTTCAAGCCAATTTTGGAGGCTTGTGGGACAAGTTAAGCTTGTCCCACACCTCTTAAAGTCACCCACCCATTGTTGCCTATAATGCGAGGGGCTTATTTTAGGCATTTTTGTGTGTTTTAATGAAGAAAAAGAGAAATTAATTACACTTTTCTTACAAGAGTCTTTAATTGTGTCCTTTAGGGGTGTGGGTTTGAGTTGGAGTGTGTAAGAGGGTTGTCATTCCCTCAACCACCAATTTATTGTGCTTTGGAGATTGGGTTTGACCTTGTGATGTGGAATGGAGGAGAAATGATGTGGCATCCTACATGGAGCCACATCACCTCTCTCTCCTCTCTTTCTATTTATTCTAATTTGTTTGAGGAATTGGGGGTTAATTGTTTTATTTTTGGACTCTTTCTTTGGAGGAGAACTTGCTTTTGGAGTGTTTGTTGGAGTTGGAGATAGCTTGTGATTTCTTGGACTTGGAAAGGTTGGAATCTTGCTTGTGGATTGGAAACTCTTGCAATGGCAAGGTAGATCTTCACCCTTTTTTTCCTTTACTATTTTGTTGTGCTCATGTGTGTGAAGGATAATTGTTGTATGTTTATGGTTGTGTGAAATAGAATGCTTTTTTAGGTTAAGAGAAAATGAGAATGGGGATATTTTAGAGGGAGGCAAAAGATATTTTATTGGGCATTTTAGGATGGAGTTGGGTTGGGGTGTCCCACCTTGTGATAAGTAAAATGTGTTTATCTTGTTGTTTTATTTTGGGAGGCATAAGAGTTTGTTTTCTTGATGGAGGCATAAGAGTTTTTTTTCCTGAGGGGGCCATAAGAGTTGTGTTTTCTTGAGGGAGGCATAAGAGTTGTGTTTTCTTGGAGGGAGGCATAAGAGTTGTTGTGGGTATTGTGATGGAGTTATTGGAGGCTCAAAGGTGGACACCCAAACCCTTGGGAGGCATAAGAAGAATCCCCATGTTCATGTATGCTTCTTATCTTGTGTATTAAGCATTAATAATTAGGAACTTGCATGTTTAAGTGATCTTGATGTTTTGTTTATTGTGTTAAATGCCTAGTTCAATGTCATTGCAGAATCCATGTAGATTTTCTAATGGTTTTTTAATACCTCTTATTACTTCTTTCTTGGGGCTTGGGGACCAATGAGGAAGAAGGCTTCTCTTCCTCATTTGATTATTGGTTGGGTGGAGAGTGTTGCGTATACCCCCAATTTTTTGTGCTTTATTTTGATGAAGATGGTGGAGTTCAAGTGAATATTGGTTCATAGTTGCATTGGAATAAAATGAAGAAAGATCCTACCTTTGTAAATTTGTTGTCATGTTGTTTCCACTTAAAATAGAAGGCTTGTAAACTTACATTTAAAAAGTGAAGCTTTTGGTTATTTTGTTTATCAAATTTGAGATGTTAGACCTTTTTGTAAATGAAAACTGGGAGCTTGAAATTTATTCCCTTGTAATTGTTGAAAAGAGAGAATTTTATATTCTAAAAATGAACCAAGTTCTTGAAAATGATTTACATTGTCTAGAGGAAGTAGAAACTTGGAAGTGGACTTGAAATGGAAATGAAGTTCTTTTCAACCTAAGTTACTTTATTGTCTCCAAAGTGGGATTTGTATCATTTCAAAAACATTGATGATTTCATTAAAATACACTTACCTGCTTAAAATGGGTTGTCATTTAGTTATTGTGCAAGAAAGGAAATAGTTTCTTATTCCTTATTGAAAAGAAGGCATATGGAAGTATTGAAGTTATAGTTATATTTTTTGTTATATTTAAGGAAAGAATAGAGAATGAGTTGATGTTATGTAATTTGAGTATGAAACTAGAAATGTTATCAATCTAGAAACCAATGAATGGAAGAAACCTTAGTTAAATTTATTATTTCTTTAAAAACCAACTTAAGTAGAAGAACTGTTTAAAAATGCATGTTTGGAAGGTTTTGTTTTCGGATAATAGAATCAACGCCGGTGGAGAAAGACAGTTTCAGAATAGTTGCCCAACACAGAGAAGTGGTCGATGAGATGCCTCCTAGGTAACGAGGAGGCCACATGACTGCTAACCTACGTAAGGTGGCGGTTTCGTCACTTTCGATGGAAAAATAAAATCTATCTCGTTTAAAATCCGATTTAAAATTTAAGGAAATCTAAGCCTAAAACAATTAAAAGGTAACTTCCAGCAACTAGAAATGAATTGAAATTAAGTGTTTAAGCTCTCCAATATTTTTATGGCACCCAAATGTGTAAAATTTCTTAGATTAAAGGAAATGGGTTTTTCCCCAATGGTTGAACTCAAAACAAGAAAATGTTTTCATTAAATAACAAAACAGATCCATTGTAGGATCTCTACATTAAACAAATGGGAAATAATACAATAGTATAATATTTACAACTAAAACCATGAAATTTTTTCCATGGTTGCTCTTCTTTCTCTCATGGCTCCTCCTCCTTCCTCTTCCAAAACCTGCAAATAAAAATGAGAAAATAAGCCAAAGGAAAAGAATAAGAACACTCCATAGAGATGATTAGGGTTAGTTTGAAATCCCTAAGATCCAAGGGCCCATATTGAATCCATCTAAGGGTTGTGATTCAACCCTACAAAAGTTAGGTGAGAATTAGGTGGAATTTTATTTAAAACATAATGCATGTGTAGCTTTTGGAATGGGGCCACTAAAGGGTGTTAGGAGGTAAGTTTGAATTGCGACCTTATGTTTAGTTGGTGACTTTTAAATTATAAATTCCTTACCCTTGTATTTAATTAATTCAAATTTACTCAATGGTAATTAGAAAACAATTTTTTTTATTAGGAATTTAATTTAATTGTACTTAATTTTTTGGGAGGGAAGTTAAGACTTATCCCTAGAGTATTAAATAAATTATGCAACATGGGTATTTTTAGCCAATGGCTTATAAGGGTTAATTAATGTAATTTAACAGGAACTCTGGAAGGGGATTTAAGCCCATAATGTTGGATTAAAATAATATTAATTGTTTGTTAACTAAACGAAGAAATTATTAACCGTAAATTATATTAAATCTAATTGAATGTTATCTGTTCAGAACCGATGGTAAAAAAAAAATATTATGTAAATTGTCTTATCTATTTTATTGGGTTTTATCTTGGGTTTTGTGCAGGAAATTTGTTGCCATTACACTTGGTATCAAATTTGTGGGTTTAATGCTTGGACCTTGGAAAAACGTGGGAACCAGAAAACCGATTAAGCGAAACTTGAACCTCTATGATTAAAATAACAATAAAATAATAAAGTTGTTTGGATTGTTGTACTCACCTAGTGGTGTTTTGTCAAACCCGATTAATGGGAAATGTTGAATTTTTGGTGTATCAAGAACTTGGTTTCCTTGCAAAGATGTTGTTTGATGAGCCCTAGCTCTTGCTTTTAGTCATGTGATGTGTTGACCCCATAGAGACTCCTCCTTGTTTGGAATGCTAATTTGTGTGGTGTGACTCTTGTGGATTAGTGCTAGTGGTTGCATTTAGGGGTTAGTTTGAGGAAATTAGAAGTTGATTAGTTGTTTAGAACTCGCCTTCCTTTACTAGTTAGGCTATTTGGTTTTGGTTGTGGCTTTTTTGATTTAATCCCTTATGGGAGAGTAGATATTAGGAATTGGTATCGCATTTGATCCAGATTTTCCTATGCATTCTTATATTTGAGCTTGATGTATGGTACCCCTCACCGCGGCCCATGAAGGGATCCGAAGTGAATGTGATGTGGATTTTTCTATATTTTTATTTGTAAACTTGAGTTATTTTATCAAGGACCAACATTTTATTTTATGATTCGATTGAGAAGCTCGGGTTTTTTTATGGTTTTATCTTATTGTGGGATTTTCAAGGATTGAAATGTGGCTACCTAGCCATTTCCTTGATTGCCAAGATTTCTTATATTATACTTTTGATTTGTGAATCAGATCTCATTTATATTGTTGGCTACTTAGCTAAATGTTGTCAAGGATGTTACATGATTCTTTCTTGTCTATTGATGGGCTAGTTCTACACTATTTTTATTGTGATCTTTCGTCATATGGGGGTACACCCTAGGTTCCTCGATTGTCTTCTCATGTACTTGTTATCACCGAATCAAAACACCCCTATCGTTTATACAAGTGCATATACTTGAACTCACGGTGTGATTAGATAACATGGGTACTATCTCCAAGTTGTGGGACTTGCTACTTGAGATAGACCTCCAGAGAAAGCTGGTTCTTGCTCCTAAACTACCTGCCACATTCTACTCTAATGCAAGGAAAAATAACTATTTTAATTTAAATTTTCAAGGGACCAGAAGAGAGAATGCATAAAATGAAAGCCTACACTAAATCGGTGATACACCGAAAAGGGGGCATGAGAGTAGTCTTCAAATGCGTGAAATATAGAAGCAAAGTGCACACTAGAAGAGGTGATGACAGTTCTCCATAATCTAGCAAAACACATTCACAACAATATTTCAAACATACACAATGATAATGAATCCCTACATGAACATAATAATAGACACAATATTCTTGTAATCAAGGTTGAAGGGGTAAGAAGAATGCAAGAAAACACAGCAGGGGAAGATACATCCACAAACTTATATTTTATTGCTTCCTGATATGCACAGTTCAATCGGTTACAAGAAAAGGGCCTGGATCACCATGCAAGGAGTCCACAACAAGGGCCTGCAACACATTAGCTTCACAAAGCAATTTTGGTAGAGCTTTGCTACAAAAACTACTCCCCTTTACAATGAGCCCAACACTCCAATTTATAAGAAAATGAGAAGAGAGAGAGAAAGGGAAAATGGAAATCCCGAAATCTGTCCTTCAACCACTTGTAAGAGGCATTAAATGGAGTAAAATGATTGTATATTACTTGAAAAAGGCTCCCATACTGTCCCAGGTGCTGCAGCAGAGAAAGAATGGTGACCATGCCTCTTAATTTCACTCCCAACTACCAAATAAAACACTGTTATGAACCCGGCCACGTTTTATAAAAAATACCCACCTATTTCTCATCAAATCCAGAATTTATTTACTTTTGTGTGTCGGGCTCAGAGCCATGATTTCAATGGTACCAATTTTGTGCGATGTCGTTGAGAAATGCAAAAGTTATGGCCTTCTCGAGTCTTGTGCAACTATTTTGGGTCCTGGCAGGTGTTTTCGTCATTTGACGGGAATGAGCATTAATCGACTAGAGCTGAATACATTTATTTTATTTAAATATATCTACCCTCATTTAAAATAAGAAATTCCAATTTTGTGAAAATCGGAGCTCGGAGTCAAAAGTTATGGCCATTTGAAGTTCACGGGTCAAATGTTGACTTTTCTTCTTGCTTTCGGCCATTTCACCTTTTCGCATCCCGTGTGTACTTTTTTCCCAACTATCCTCGTAGAGACCGCCCGGGACGAAATTTTCGACTTAGCTGATTTTCTTTGTATTTTGCCTCCAAACTCAGAGATGACGAACCTTGGTTCGACCAAGCACCGGTACGACTCCAAACCCTTAGGACCGAAATGCTTTAAAACAACCCTACAACCTTATTTTTTGCATTTTTTCCATTTTTTATAACTCGTTGGGATTTCTTCTTGGATGGGAGAGTTAGAGAGAATCCGAGGGGGCCTCAAAACATGATTTCGGGCCTTGAATCAATCTACTTGCTCGGGAATGAATAATTTGATGCAAGTTATCAAAATTACCTTGAGGGGTGATTTTTGGATAACAGTACTTCTAGTTATGCTTTTTGTTTTGGAAGGACAGAACCTTGTATGTCCAAGATCTAGGAGTGACTCTTTCATTACTCAACCTTTCTTGAGAGAGAGAGTTATCTATGTCATGTGGTCTAGTTGGCAGTTTTGATAGCAGTGGTTGTGATTCTTTTGCACCCAAGTAAGAGCTATGTTCCTCTATCGAGGAGGTGTGTTTTGGTTATGGTATTATGGATTGTGTTAGGATCGGATTAACTCTCGGATGATTATAGGTTTTAGTGGATAGTGTTTTATTTGGATGTGATGTTCCACGATGACATGTTAATTTTTAACATGGTTTCCTTGTTTCATTTTAGAAAGGATCAACAATTGGACTGTATGTATCTTGGTAAATATGGTTATATTTAAGCCCATTCGGGAAATGTGCTTAAGTGGACTTATTTTTATCTCGATGACTCATAAATAGATCTACCCTTACCTTAACATTTTAAATTGTTTATGTATACCACTCTATAATCTATTAAGTATTGGGTTATGTTGAGACACGTATGGATGCCTTGGGGTCTTTTGGACCTTGCTCTTAGAGATTTTTGTTTTGTAGATCTTAATATTTTAATCTTAGTTGTGCTTATGTCGTGCCCTTTCTTTTAAAGCTATAAATCTTGGTCGTAGAGGCCATGTTTGGGTAAATTAGTTGATTTCCCTCTTGTATTTGATGTCTTCTAGATGGGAAGTGTGGTGTCCATGGAGTAAATATTCCCTTGTCACCTTGTTGCTTGGTTGAAGGTACCTTGTGGAGGTATGAGTTTTGGTTGGAAACTCTCCTTTTCATATTTGGTGAACCTATTTTGAGCCTAAAAAAGCATTGTTTTCTTTCCCAAACTGATCTAAACCTCTTAAAATTGTAAAAATAATATTGCATCTTTAATGGTATTTTTCATCGTAACTTCTTTTTGATACTTGTGGAGACCCACTTGGAGTGCATCAATGATACTTGTAATTCTTTGGTAAACTCTTGAAATCTTGGTGTGTTGCATATTGGTTGATTGATCTCTAGTTCCTATAAAATTAATGATGTGATATGTTTGACTCTTCCTACTCATTACAATATAATTGGTAATATGATTAACCTGAACATATTAATACTCTAATTGAGGGGCTTGGACTTTGAAACTTAGCAAGTAAACTGGAACATTAGGAAAAGGAAAATGGTTCCTTACTCTAATCCTGGTGGATTAATAGAAGAAATAAAACTATGTGAAAATAGAAAGAACTTTGTTCTTTTACATTCCCTAGAAGTAAGATAAATTATCTTTCTACCTATATAGAATGGTGAGATATCATGCCAACATTGGTGGTGTGCCTTAATGACGCAAAATATGTGATATCATAATAAAAGGAATGCATTAATTAAGAAAACTTATAAGAAATGTGCTTAGCGAGCGTAACTATAACTTGTGACTTATAATTTGGATTATGGAATGAGTAAGTTTATGAGTTTGAGCGCAAATGTATAATTAAGAAATCCTGATTGTATGAATGGATTTTGCAAGCCCTAAAATTTTAAAATACATAATCTAAAGAGTTTGAGATAATTGAAAGGTTTCCTTGAACTACTATAGGATTAACTAAAATCTTTTGTGGTCTTTTAGGGGTGGGTCATTATCTCTTGTTTTAAGAAAGGCATCCCCCTGTGTGTTGATTAAGTCCTTAGTGACCTAGGTTTATTGGTAAATCTAGGAAACATATGTTAAGGATATGAAAGAATTTTGGGAAGTTCTCTTTTTCTTTTCTTGGGAAACCCTAATGTTTCTTGTCCCCTTTTTTCTTGGGAAAGGAAAGTGCAAGTTGTTTTCATAAGTTGTTACTCGAGTATTGGTGTGATGCGCTAGTAGATTGTAGTTGGACCCCCTCTCGTTGCCTATTTATTTTCCTAGCTCCCTTGAGTGTTCTTTTGTGTTATGATTTAAGCATGTGCTCTCTTTATGATTATTTTGAGCTTGGAAAGGACTTAAAATAAATAAATTCCATTGTGTTATACAGGTGATTTGGTGTCTCTTGTGTTGATATGCTAGTTGGGAAAGGATTGTTATCTTTCAAAGTGGAAATATTATCTAAGTGTTTGAAGTTTCTAAAGCAAGGTTAGTGTGGTGTGTTTGATTTTGAGTGAAAATTCAAGTTATAGAAAACCTTGTGGTCAAGATTATGCTTAGTATTACCATGAAAATTTAATTGAGTCCTTTCAAGTTATAAAAGTTATTCCAATGAACAACCCGTATCCTGTAAACGTTTTTGCTAATTTAGGTGTTTTCCTTGTTGTTAAACCTCATCTTGTGTGATCTTAAATTTGTGAGGCCTATGAGTAGGCATGTTTTCTCATGCAAAATTGAGGGTCAGGATTGGTAGTTGTTAACCTTGTTTAAATAACAAACATTGAAGTGTAACTCAACCTAAGTGGAAGTCTTAACCTTTATTATTGCAGTGTGTTGTATCCATGGGTGGCTATGTGGTCATCCCGAGTACATGGATTTATCCTTATTATTCCTTTACCTTGGTGGTTATTCTTGATATTCCACTCAAAATTTCATGTTTATATGCTCTGTGATGTAGCTTGGTTGACCACGTAGAGTTACTTTGTAAAATTAAATACTTGCAACCTTTCTTGAAGAAAGTTTAACATTCATGCCTAACAATCTCCCTTCTCCTTGTTGAATAGCATTCGACCAAACTTGGGTTCTGAGAACCCACTTTTGTTTAAAATAAAGAAAACTCACAGAGGGTGTGACTTCTATTCTTATGCATTGTTTCCCTACCTCTTTTTCATGACTTCCAGGAGGAATTCAAATCTAAGGGGAGGGGGATGTAATGTCCATTCCTCGTTAACAATGATGGATTATGATTTCAATGTCGGTTGATTATAATCTTGAACCCTATTGTTGTATTCTAGTTAGCATACTAATAAGATATGTGGGACATCATGATTACTATTGTGTTCTGATTTTTATTTTGACTGTATGGTTATAGTGTGGAATTTGATGTACATTATTGTATATGATTTGTTTAGCGTGATGTGAGACAATAGAGTTATTGTGAGTACTGATATGCTATGAATCATAATACCGTTCGTATGGATTCTTAGAGACATGGATAAACATTCAAGTATGGAAGATAATGATGTGTTGTTATCCTAGATATATATTGACATTCTGAATTTTCTTCGTATTGATCATATTATGATGTTTCATGTTTGAAATTATTTTACGATTTCTCTGATATTGAAGAAATGGTGGAATTGGCAATATGTGTGAAACTATGAACGCAGTGATAGCATTTCTTAGTTTAGATGATGTTAATTTCTAGATATGATGATTTTTATTGATAGATGTACATAAATTTTATCATTGATGCATTTTATGTGGCCGCCAGTGAAGGAGGTATTGTTCGATTTTTTGGGTAATTTTATCGCAAACAAAAAGGGGGATAGGAGACCAACAGTGAAGGAATTTGGGGTATTGGAAACAAGTCACCATGGTAACTTGTGTAACTATATGTTTTGTGTTGTTGTTAGACTGTTTGGAGGTCCCCATGGGGGTGTCACCTAAAATGTGACCTTGGGTAGTTTTTGTTTTCCTTTTTGGTATGTTTATTGGTGAGTATTTGAATTATTTTAGTTTTGTGAGTCACCATTACTAGTGTTAGTTAAAATGCTCTATTTAAGTTAATTAGACTTGATTAATTAGTTTATTTTAGGATGTGACATAAGGGGGTAATTAATGTGAGTTGGTAGTCTTGGTTTGTGTTGGATTTTAAAGAATTTAACTACTTTTGAGTGTGGTGCACTCAACCTTGGATGTAATTTTCGGATTTTGAATTTCATGCCAAGTTTGGAGGCTTTTGGGAAAATTTATGCTTGTCCCACACCTCTTAAAGTCACCCACAAACTATGCCTATGATTTGAGGGGATTATTTTAGGCCTTTTTGTGTGTTTTTAAAAGGAGACAAAGAACAATTATATATACTTTTCTTACAAGAGTCTTTAATTGTCTCCTTCTTATCTCATTTTTGAGTTTACGCCAAAAATGAGATAACCCTAAGAAATATTTGAGCTAGTTTTCTAAGAATCACCTTTCGAGAGATAATCAGGTTTTTGGGTTTCAAAAGCAAGAAGACGTGTTTGGATGCTTCATGGCGTGTGTTCCCCGAAACTCGAAACACGCATCAAGTAAGGCGAGTCGGGTTTGCGGGCCTTCCAAGCATCGGAACATGCCTTCATCAAAACATGCTTCATGTCACGTGTCTTCCGATCCCCGAAGCTCGATTTACTCCTTTGTTTCGGGTTTCGGGACCATCAAGCATGATGCTTCATGTTGCTTGTTTCCCGCAACCCGAAACCCGAATTTCTCTGAAACCCTTTCTGTCGGGTTTCCGGATATCCCAAGCATGCTGACATGGTATTAATGCCGAGTTGTCTAGTAGTTGGCACGTGTCAACTGAAGTGTATTAAATGTGAAATTTCTTATAAATATTTGGATTTCCCCGTCATTTTACCAGACATACTTTTTACCTCGTGGATTTTTCGTGCATGCATCTTTGACTAAGAAACGCGACTCGCCTTTGTGCCTAATTGAATTGCTTGTTTTTGATCATTTCTTGTTCTGGTTGAAAGTATTTTCCTTCATTCTTTGTTTGTGGTTTTTGTGGAATAATTGTGTAAAGAATTTTTCCAAGTTTTTGTCTTTTTCCTATCAAGGTCATTGGGGTTTTATCTTTTCCATTTTGGGTGTTGTTTTCTAAATCAAGTTTGTGTTTTAGGGTTCCCCCTTTGGAATGATAACTTTGTTTTATTCCCTAGACTGTCATTATAATTAAAAATATATTTGGGATATCAATAGTGAATAAAAACTTACATGTTTCAACTTAACAATTACCCAATTCCCTCTTTTCAGGATTCGCAGGGTGCTTTGCAGTGTTCAAAACCCGCAGTGTATCAGAAAGTTTAAAGTATCATACATTTCAAACATTTCAAAGCATCCTCCCAGTGTGTCGGGTTTTCCAAACTCTCCGGCATCCTCCCAGTGTGTCGAGTTTTCTGAACTTTCTAGTGTCCTCCCAGTGTGTCGGGTTTTCCGAACTTTCCAAAGCATCCTCCCAAGCAGTGTGTCGGGATTTTTAACTCTCGGCATCCTCCCAAAGTGTGTTGGGTTTTCTGAACTTTCCGGCATCCTCCCAGTGTGTCAGGTTTTTCCATCTTTCTGACATCTCCAGTGTGTCGGGTTTTCAAGTGTTCAACACCTTCTAATCTCTGACACTCTCCTCCTTTGAAATTCCTCATGTCGGACCCTAGTTCATCACAAGATAAGACTGAAAAATTAGGGAGGATGAAGTAAAAATTTAGGAAGGTGGAGTCTCCCTCCTACATTGATTGTAATTACGACATCTAGGATACAGAGCTCGGAAACATAGATATAGAGGATTTTTGGAATAGGGTCAAGAGCTCTTCTTAGACTCCATGGATGAAATCAATAGTTGGCAGTGGTCTACCTCTTCCAGCAGGTTTCTCTATGTCCTCTCGGTGCCCCGAGTCCATCTTAGCTCGTGCTTCAAACGATGACTCGCTTCTCTGCGTGAAAAATTAGGCAGGAGAAGTTGTGATCAAGTTGGATGGCGGTTACTTCAATGACCTTCTCAAGCTGCCTAATTTCAAGGAATATGGAGATTTGGATCTCAAGTCAGCCAAAAATCTTGGGACAATGATCGGGAGGATTACATCAAGCACGTGAATAATAAGTTCCTAATCAAATCTAAACCGGCTATTTCAGTTCCCAAGACTTGTTCTAGAAGTGATTTCATTCAAGAAATCAATGATATCATTACTCGTTGAGTCGGGTTTTGGTTTCCCGAATCAAATTTTTTCCAAGGATGGATGTACCAATTAGATGATCATTATTAAGAAGAATCAACAAGGAATTGATTGGGGTACTCCTATCAAGAATCTAGATAGATTCTTAAATGACAATAGTCTTTCTGTCTATGGGGAAGTTTTATATGTCCTCGTATGTCACCTATGCAAAGGGCCGACATGAGGAACTATCCCGGATTCTAGATGGACACCAAGGGGAACAAAAATGTGGAGCATGTCTATCGGTATTTTCCTCGCCTAACAAGAAAAGGGTCTCAAGACCAATTTAGAAGGGTAAACGATGTTTTCTTTTACAAGAACATCTGCAAGCTAAACCCGAACTAAGAAAAACAAGAGTCTCGATGAGGCATGGGCTGAAGTTTCAAAATGGGGTTATGTCTTATTGCAATTTAAGAAGTTCACATATATTCAAGTAGTCATGTATCCAGGGGACAAACTAATCTTGATGGAGTTGGTCGGAGTAATTGTTGGATTTTCACAAATTCCAACAGAGTAAACACAAGGCCACTGTATCTTTCCCAATTTCTATTGGAAGGTATACTTGTTCAATGGTGGTGAAAGAGAAGAACATTGTTCATGAGCTTCAAGATAAGTTGAAGAAGCAAATGAAGCCCTGAGATGGGTTTGATTTTCGAGGAGTCCTGAAGGCATATGGAACTCTGCACCTGCATGTGCCAAACATAGAAGGCATCTGGATTGATTTACGTGATGAGGTTATTGTCCAAAGAAAAGATCATAGTAGGTTGACACTTGCTGAGATTCAGACACTTGAGCTCGCTGACATACCAGAAGGTACTGGCGATAATGAAAGTGTTCGGATCCTTCCTATGATGGATTGAATGAAGATCAATATGTTTTCCCACCTATTGATTGGTCTATCGGTGAAAAAGCCTCCATTACAGATAGATCGGCCCTGATTCTTGCACGCACCAAAGCATGGCTCACCTCTTGGGGAATGAGTTTCAAAGAAGATAATTTTTCAAAGTTGGTTGTCAGAGGCGGGGCCCTCCAAAAAGGGAAAGGACAAAAGCTCTTCTAAGGGACCTATAAAGGTCAAGTTTGTCAAGAAGAGAAGAGAACAAGAAACCTCTTCAATTGTTACTCCAGTTGAAATGGTGAATGTGCCAGAATCACCAACACCACCAGAAATAGGAGAAATTTCTTTGGAAGGAGAAGTAAGCCAGCCCCTAGTTTCACCATTTGTTGACTGCCCAACTGAAGTGACCTTATCTCTTGCATCCTAGGCTTTGGCGTCAGGATATGTGCTTCCTCCTTCACAACCACTTCTACCTCCTCTTTCCCCATCTACTTCATCAGTCATGGCCAGAATTTTCTCTGGAATCTCACCCCTCTCTACTGGGACCAAAGTAACTACCAACATGCCCCCTCCTATGCCTCTTTTCACTGAATCTGCTACCACATTGGTAACTGTCCCCACTCCACCAGTGGATCCCTCTCCCCCTGAAAGTATGATACCAACTTCTATAATAGTGGCAACTCCTCCCCGACATGCCTCAATGGCTACTTGAGAAAACTCCGAGAAAGAGGAAGGTGGTTGTACCCATACCACCGTTGATTTTAGTTCACTCAAGGATTCTACCTTGCTAAATCACCTAAGAAACCCAAAATAGTTTCAAGGGTTTTGGTGAACGCTTCAAGGCATAAGTTTCGCAGAGATCGCCACTCCCGCGATTGAGAAAACCAAAGAGGACATAATGGCCTCTGACTATCAGATACCTAGGGTGGCTCTAGGAGAAGTGACAACAAAAGGAGCACAACAAGATGCACAGGATGCTATAAATGTGCTATGCTAGAAATTGAAGGAAACAAAAAGACAACAGAGATGAGCTTAAAGAAAAGGTGGAGCAAGCTTAATCAAGTATTACTTAAGCTCTCAAAACCCCTTGAACTGTACCATCTTCCTATCTATCCTCATCGGTTTCGATTTCTCAAGTGCCTATAATTGATAAGATTAATGAAAAAGGGAGGGTGTTCGATGAATGGACCCAAAGGCTGCTCCAACAGGGGAAAGAAGTGATTCAAGACACCATAGAAGTCTATCAATATTTGGGGAGTATACGAGTGATGGGGAAAAAATGGATAATGATTTCTCCTAAGAAATTGGACACCTTGATTTGACTTTGAAGCTCTCGGATATTGAAGCAAATTCCATCACGCATCTTGGTAGAAGAAGGTGTCATCCCAAATGCGGATAAGCATTTCCAGTTGACCAAAGCCATCAGGTTTAGAGTAAAAATTATCAACGAAGCTTGCGGTAAATCGAGAGAATCAAGAGATCAGTTGATTGATGGCAAGAGTGACCTGGAAGAAGAACTTCTAAAAATTTGTGCAAAAGTGTCAGGTGGAAACTCGGGCATCCTACCAGCTGATGATCTTTTCAAACAAATCCAAGAATCTATTCAGCATGAACCAACTCACGGATTTGGTATTGAAATCATCGACAAGTTTGTGAAGATTTAACATTGTTTGGAGGCCTTAAGAAAAATCAACAAAAGATTGAGAAAGCTTCCCTGTAGTGCTAGTGACACTCATGAAACATGTGAAGTATTGAGTGATCATTCCACTGCACCTGACGAAAATGAGATGCAAGGTATAATCCGGAAGTTCCAAGAATTTTGGAACAAACAGGCTCAGTTAGAGGAAGAGAAAGATGAGGAAGAAAAAGATGATGATTCAGACTAAGTCTTGATGTAACATGTCATTTCAATCTTGAAATTGACATGTCTTTTTCATTTCTGTTTCGTCACATAGGAATCATATTTTGACTTGGTCTCCTGCGTGAGAGTCAAGCAAAATAGGACTCTTGTTAACAAATTGTTTTATAGGGTTTGTCCTATTTTCTCTCAACTATTTTTATTATAAATAAGGGATGTACATACATTCCAAAGGGTTGAGATTTTTGGAATATTGAGAACTATTGTGAAGAAGAAAAACTTTTTGTTTTCTTTTAATCATTTGAGGAATAGAAGCTGATGCTATTTTTGCAAACTTTGTGTTGTAAGATGTGTTTTTCTTAAGATGTTGTTCTTATGTTCGTAATCTTAAGCTATTATTTGTTTAGTGTCTTGATGATTCTAATCATTTCAAACATTACATTTGTTATCTAAAGCTCGTATGATTATTTTCGTACTTGTGTTTACTCGAAATAAAATATGTTCCTTTCATTTCCTTTCCATTTTGTTTCTTCCATTGTAATAATTTCGACCCAGTCCACTTATAAAAGAACATCTTCACATAGTGTGGATATAGATTTGGGATTCTATCCCAACCCCAATGGTTAGATTAGTGTGAATACCGTATATATTATTTCTCTTTGTGTTTTAGATTAGTAATAAACAGGTAGCCTCACTTGTCTTTGAGGAGGGATTCAATCCCATGTACTATGGTTGAACCTCATATTTCATCTTGACGAAATATCCAACCAACAGTTTTGGTGAATCCACTGGGGAATACGGATTAATAGTATAAAGCTTATCCTCTTGGTGTCTGGCGACTCCGTATTTGCCTTATTTTCAACAAGATATCTTTCTCGGTTCAAGCTGGCTAGAAATATCTTCACTCAGTCCTGCTGAGCCTAGGGTGAAATTGATCCACTCTTTGAATTGCTACAGCAGCATAATTTCAGTCTTTCCCCCAACAAGTTATTTCTAACCGAACCAGAAGTTCTTCGCCTGTTCAAAGAAACTGGATCCCCGTAGAACAAGACGTGTCTGTAACTTGTCATGTGTTATTCTTGTCCAACACTTGGATCCCCATATGCACTCTTGTCGGAAGGATGGTAGCACAACCTATGCCCCGGGGCGCAACTATTGATCCTATTTATTTAACCTCACCATTGCACGAGTTACCACATGGATCATGTAAAAACATTCCCAAGTTCAATGGGGATGGGAAGCGAGATCATCGATGAACACATTGCATCTTTCTTTGTAGCATGCGGTGTCCTTGAAGTAGCTCACAAAGATGTATCTGCATTCGACTCTTCATTGAAACGCGTTGCACGGTGCAAAGCGGCCAAATGGTTTTACCACCTTCCGAATGCATGCATCACAAGCTGGCTGCCATGAGGACCAGATTCAAAGCACATTTCAAACCAGCCAAATATTCTCATGCTTTATTAGCACAACTTACCCATATGAAGAAGGAATCACATGAACCCATGCGGGACTTCGTGGCAAAGTTTAACAAGTTGATCCGAAAGATTCCAGAAATAGCTGTACCAACTCTGGAAAATCAGAAATGCTTCTTCATTAATACTTAGCCTCCTGATGTGAGATTTTTATTAAGAAGGTCGGCTATCCTAGATTTGGCTACCGCTTAGTCAACAACTATTGAAATAGAGGATGATCTCATATTGGCCGGGAGAATAAGGAAAGATGTACCCAAACCTAAAAATCAAGGTTCTTCTCAAGGTAATACTAACCCTATAATTCAAAAAATGGCTAATGATTTGATTGCTTTAAAAAAGCAAATGTCCCAGCAGGTGAGCAATGTTCCGTATTGGCATATCCCTAGACGAATTTCAATAATGAAATGGTGCACCTGCAAGAGATAGGCCGTGGTTAATGTTATCACCGAATCACAGCACCCTTATGTTTATACAAGTGCATATACTTGAACTCACGGTGTGATTGGATAACATGGGTACTATCTCCAAGTTGTGGGACTTGGTACTTGAGATAGACCTCCAGAGAAAGCTAGTTCTTGCTCCTAAACTACCTGCCACAATCTACTCTAATGCAGGGGAAAATAACTATTCCAATCTAAATTTCCAAGGGACCAGGGAGAGAGAATGCATAAAATGAAATCCTACACTAAAGCAGTGATACACCAGAAAAGGAGGGTGTGAGAGTAGTCTCCAAATGCATGAAATACAGAGGCAAAGTGCACACTAGAAGAGGTGATGACAGTTCTCCATAATCTAGCAAAATGCATTCACAACGATATTCCAAGCATACACAATGATAATGGATCCCTGCAAGAACATAATAATAGACACAATATTCTTGTAGAAAGATTAAAAGGGCAAGAAGAATGCAAGAAAACACAGCAGGGGAAGATATATCCACAAACTGATATTTTATTGCTTCATGATATGCACAGTTCAATCTATTACAAGGATAAGGGCTTGGATCACCATGCAAGGAGTCCACTACAAGGGCCTACAATGCATTGGCTTCACAAAGCAATTTTGACAGAGCTTTGCTATCTGAAAACTCCCCCCTTTACAATGAGCCCAACACTCCAATTTATAGAAAAATGAGAAGAGAAAGAGAAGGGAAAAATAAAAATCCCAAAATCTGTCCTTCAACCACTTGTAAGAGGCATTAAATGGAGTAAAATGATTATATATTACTTGCAAAAGGATCCCCATATTTCCCCCAGTGCTGCAAAAAGAAAGAATGATGACCATGCCTCTTAATTGCACTCCCAACCACCAAATGAAACACTGTTATGAACCCAGCCACGTTTTCTAAAAAATATCAACCAATTTCTCATCAAATCTAGAATTTCTTGATTTTTTTGTATCGGTCTCGGAGCCATGATTCCAACGGTACCAATTTTGTGCGATTTCGTTCGAAATGCAAAGGTTATGGCCTTACGAGTGTGGGCAGCTATTTTGGGTCTGGCAGGCGTTTTCTGTCATTTGACGGGAATGAGCATTAACTGACTAGAGCCGAATATGTTTCTCTTAATTAAATATATCTACCCTCATTAAAAATAATAAATCTAGTTTCGTGGTGTAGAGGACGTCGTGCTCGTTCCAGAAAGTCCAATTTTATGAAAATCGGAGCTCGGAGTCAAAAGTTATGGTCGTTTGAAGTTTCACGGGTCAAACATTACTTTTTTTCTTTATTTGTCGACCAATTCAGATTTTTGCGTCCTGTGCGTACCTTAGGCCCAGATGTCCCAAATGAAAATCTCTTGCTTCGGCCAATTCAGCTTCCTTGTCCCTCTTTTGCTGCCTTTTCACCTTTTCGGCCGGTTCGCGTCCCGCGCGTACCTTTGTCCCAACTATCCCGGACTGCCTAGGACAAATATCTCGAACCACCCAAAATGGACTGTTTTTCAGCTTTTCGGCTGGTTTGCATCCCTCATGTACCTACGGCCCAGATGTCCCAAACCGTGCGATAACAAAACTTGGCAATTTTTTCCACTTTTGGCCGGTTCGGCCTTTCGCGTCCCTCGCATCCTTTTGTCCCGGTTGCTCCAATCGCTGCCAGGACTACTGGGCGGATTTTCATCCGGTTTGCACCCCGATGTCCCAACTGTCCCAACTATTGCGCCGACTAGGACTTAGCCGATTTTCTTCATTTTTTCGGCCCCAAGCTTGGTTTTTTTTTTTTGCAATTTTTTTAACCTTTTCTAACTCGTTGGGTTTTCTTCTTGGATGGGAAGTTAGAAGGAAGTTTAGGGGGCCCAAAAACATGATTTCAGACCTTAAATCATTCTATTTGCTTCAGGACTAAATAATTTGATGCATGTTATCAAAATTACCTTGAGGGGTGAATTTTGGATAACAGCTTAACTCTGTTCAACCAAGATCTAGCAATTGAATCTCCTCCCATTAACGCAGTAGTAGAAATAGTCGAAGAAGAGGAGGAACCCAAAGAACAAGATTCCCCCAAAGATTTTAAAGCTTTAGGATACGCTGATGAGTCTTATGACGATTCATCTGGTGACTCCAGCATTGGGTATTTGGAATACGAAGAAGATGAATATGCACCAGATGGCCAATCATTTGCCGTCTTCACTCGATCCCAATCTTAGAATCCAAGAAAATCTCTTGAAAGCCCCAAGGAGAAGAACAAGGAACCTTCCATCATCATATTTAAGAGAGGTACTCCTCTTTTCAATGCAAACTGAAAGAGAAGTCACCAAAAAGGTAACAACTTCTCCTCATTCTCTTTCTCCTAAGGTCAGTGCCCCAGCTCAAGCTCACGAGATTAGAACCGAACTTACCATCACCCCTTCTTATACTGCTTTTGACATTATCAATCATGTAAAAAGAACCAAGATCCAAATGTCGAAGAAAAGTAATACCTTCGATCAAATCCTGAACAGTTGAAAAACTTGCCAAATTCATTAGAAGTAAAGCCACCATTCCCCCACCTTCAAAAGGTCTTCTTCCAAATCCTACGAAGAAGATGAATGTGCACTAGATGGCCAGTCATTTGCCATCTTCAATCGATCCCAAATCGAGAATCCAAGAAAACCTCTTGGAAACCCCAAGGAGAAGAACAAGGAACCTTCCATCACCATAGTCAAGAGAGGTGCTCCTATTTCAGTGCAAACTGAAAGAGAAGTCACCAAAAAGGTAACAACTTCTCCTCATTCTCTTTCTCCTAAGGTCAGTGCCCCAACTCAAGCTCATGAGATCAGAACCGAACTTACCATCACCCCTTCTTATACTACTTTTGACATTATCGATCATGCAAAAAGAACCAAGATCCAAATGTCGAAGCGAGAATACCTTCACCAAATCCAGACGAGTTGAAAAACTTGCGATTCATTAGAAGTAAAGCCACCATTCCCCCACCTTCAAAAGGTATTCTTCCAAATCCTACTCAACCCCCACCTTAGAACAATCTGACCTCTACTTCTTCTTTAGGAAATATTGAACCATTTTATTTGTCTTTGCTAATAAATGGGTTTAAACTCAGCAATTGCATCATCGACTCAGGGGCCTCCGACAATGTTATGCCCACAAAAGTAGCCCATGCCCTTGGGCTTACTTTGACTAAGTCATATGGACGGTGTTACTCCATGGAAACCAAACAAGTTCCCTTGATTGGTCAAATCAAAGATGCAATATTTTGCATTCGTTTCCTTCCTAGAGAAGAGAGTGAAAATGACCATTAAGTTGCGACATTCCCGCAGACTACGGTATCCTCTTAGGTAGAGGTTTTTGTAAAGATGTCGGAGGAGAGATTAATATGGATTGGACCAAGGCTAGGATTCTAGTCAATGGGGTTTATCATGTTCTCCATCCCGAACCTCAGGAAAAGTATTTGGTAACTAAATCAGATGACCCTAAGGCTCAAATTCTTTTCGAAGATGCTAGTTTTGGAAATTATTTCATGACATCAGAAATACCAGCTGTAGACGTCAAGAAAGAAGATCCTAATGCTATTTGGACCCTCAAATTCGATGGTAGCTATTCAACCACCGGATCGGGTGCACTGGTGTAGTTCTTATATCTCCTAACTCGAGATCTTCCCCTCTTCTTTCAAATTGCAGTTTGATAATACTAATAACACGGCTGAATATGAAGCTCTGTTACTAGGATTAGAAATGGCCAGATAGAAGGGAATTCGAAACCTCAAGGTTCAAGGGGATGTGGAGCTGATTTTCAACTAGGTCAAGGGAATCTATCAAGTAAAAAATGATCGCTTGAGACATTACAGGAATAAAGTTTGGGATAATATAGAATGCTTTGATGCATTCTCCATTAAGGCGGTTTTGAGAGATTATAACGACAAGGCTGATTCTTTGGCCGTGTCTGCATCCCTCCTTCTCCCTCATCCCAGTTCAAACAAGATACATACACCATTGAGATTTTGTACCATCCCAGTATCCCAGATAATGCGGCTCACTGGCAAGTGTTCAATGATGATAAAAAAGTGTTGACTTTTCTAGAAAAATATGACAATTTTAGTGAACTGTACTTTGAAGGTTTGGAATCAGCTTTCCATGAATCTATCTCAGATCCATATCAAGAGGTTGATGGTGAGTTTATTCAGCTTAAAGGCAACAAGATACCTAAAGGCCTAGTTTCACTGGAGGGTTTATTTGACAAGCATGACCGTTTTATTCAAAACAAGAGACAAGTTGAAGGAGCTTCTTCCTCGGAAGTAGATCAAGTCAATATAGGTTTGTCTGATCAACCTCGGATGGTGAATATTGGGAAATGTTGTTCCCCTGAGGAGAAAGTGAAATTCACTTCACTCCTGAAGAGATACATGGATGTCTTAGCCTGGTCCTATGCAGATTTAAAATCCTTCAAGCCCAAAGACGTACAGCATAGTATTCCTTTGAAGCCTGATGTAAAACCTTATAGGCAGAAGCAAAGACATTACAATCCCAAGATCTCAGGGACTATCCTTGCAGAAATTCAGAAAATGTTAGATGCCAGAATTATTTTTCCAATCCAACACTCGCCCCGGATTGCTAACATCGTCCCTGTCAAGAAGAAGAATGGCGAAATCCGAATTTTTGTTGATTTTGAACCTAAATTAGTCTTCGTTAAAAGACAACTATCCCTTGCCTATCATGGATCAGGTGTTACAGACCATTACTGGATCAGAAATGCTATCCATGCTCGACATATTTTTAGGATATAATCAAGTTGAGGTAGCTGCGGAGGATCAACACAAGATGACCTTCACAACCCCATGGGGGACCTTTGCTTACAGGAGGATGCCTTTCGGCTTGATCAATGCCAGAGCCACCTTTCAGAGAGCTATGGACTTGGCATTCAGAGACCTGATGGGTAAATTCATAGTAGTATATTTGGATGACTTGACCATTTTCTCTAAAAAACAAAGTGGTCATTATGATCATTTAGAGCAAGTACTCTTGAGATGCAGGCATCACGAGATTTCATTAAATCCCAAGAAGTCCATGTTTGGGGAGACCGAAGGAAAGCTACTAGGTCATATCGTGACTAGAGAAGGAACCAAAATGACCCAGAGAGGGTAAAAGCCATTCGAGCCTTACCCTACCCACAAGTAAACTCAGGGTTCATTCATTCTTTGGAAAGGTCAATTTCCTAAGAAGGTTGTACTGATTTTGTTGATAAAACTAAGGATATCCTTGGGATGATGAAAGGAAAATTTCCATTTCAATGGAGTACTGAAGGGAAGCTTGAATTTGATGAAGTCAAAAGGGCAGTTGCTTGTGCTCCTATCATAGTATGTCCAGATTTCAGAAAAGATTTCATCATGTACAGCTACGCCTCTGCTCACACAGTGTCAGCCATCCTAATGTAGGAGAACGGGGAGGGCATTAAAGCTCCCATCACTTTTATGAGCTGTCCATTAAAGGAACATGAGCTAAAAATGTCACAAATTGAAAAGCATGCTTATGCAGTGGTACGAGCGGTGAAACATTTTAGGTACTATGTGTTGAACTCCCATACCCTCGTTCTCATTCCCGACACCGCCGTTAAATCCATTTTGACTCAACAAGAGCTTGGGAGTCAATGAGGTACCTGGATAGCTAAAGTTCAGGAGTATGACTTGGACATTAGACCTACCAAGTTGGTATGAGGAAGGGGCCTGTGCCAATTGATCGCGGAAAACCATGCTGAAGTAGAATGTGAAAAGACCGAAGATACCTCTTCAAAGTTGCCCATGGTGCTTTTCGTGAGTACAACTGATGAATGGTACATAGATATTTCTTTCTTTTTTGACTTATGGGGAATGCCCCGCATTTAAGCCAAAAGGAGAAGAGGACAGTCAAGTTAAGATCTGCAAGATACCTCCTGTGGGATAATGGGATATATAAGAAAGGTATTGATGGTGTGTTCCTGCGCTGTGTTGATAAATCACAACAGTTAAAGTTGTTAGAATCCTTCCATAGCCTAGCATGCGGAGGAAATTTCTCATCCTCTGTAACAGCTTATAAGATCCTACGGGCTAGGTACTATTGGCCTACTCTCTTTTGGGATTCAGCAGAGTGGGTGTCCAAGTGTGAAGCTTGTCAACATTTCGTTGGTCGTCCTAAGCTAGCAGCTCTTCCCCTGAAGCCCGTAGTGATTGAAGAACCTTTCCGCCAGTGGGGAATTGACTTCATTGGAATGTTGAATCCTACCTCCAGTGCCGGACACAATTACGTGCTAACTACTATAGACTATTTTACCAAGTGGGTGGAAGCCGTGCCAATCAAGCAAGCAACCTCAGAAGCCGTGTGCAAGTTCCTTAAAGAGAATATAATTGTCAGATTCGGTGTGCCTCACAAGATTGTGGCTAACAATGCCTCCAATTTCAAATCACATGAGTTGACAGAATTTTGATATGGATTTGGCATCACCCTAGCTCACTCATCTGATTATTATCCCCAAGGCAATGGGCAAGCTGAGTCCAGCAACAAGAACCTGGTTACCATAATTAGAAAGCTAGTAGATGAAAACCAGAGGACATGGCACAAAGCATTGTATGATGCGTTGTGGGCTGATCGGATTACCCCAAAGTGGGCTATAGGAATGTCTCCTTTCCAAGTACTGTATGGGATTGATGCTGAGATACCTATCTTAGTAGAGTTTCAGCCTTACAGTTGGCCAAAGCAGTCGAAGATGTGACCTTTCAAAATTCTATTGAAAAAAGGGTTATGTACCTAGCTAGGCTAGAAGAGGAATGGAGCAAGGTGGTTGATCACATTGCAGATCATCAAAGCAAAGTAAAGAAATTTTTGACAAGAAATCAAGGCAACATAATTTCCAAATTGGAGACCTGGTGTTGCTTTGGGATAAGAGGAGGGAGTAGAAAGGAATGCACGGAAAGTTTGATTCTTTGTGGAAAGGACCTTTTAAGATCCATCAGCTGAGTGGTGAAAATAGTTTCCATCTATCATATCTTGATGGAGAGTTACTCCCTTTTCCTTTCAACGGCCAACATCTAAAGTTGTTCCATCATTAATGCAAGATACTCTTTTTTCATTGTACATACTTTACTTTCTGTCGTGTGTTTGCTTTTAGTCTTCTTTCTTTCCTTGCTTTGTTTTTGGTTTTCTTCTTTTCTGACTCCGTAGCCCAATGGATAAAGCTAGAGATTCTGAGTTCTCTTCCTTTGATATCACAAAGAAAGTCCCCAACTAGAGCCAGTTGTTATCTCATTTTTGAGTTTACGCCAAAAATGAGATAACCCTAAGAAATTTTTGAGCTGGTTTTCTAAGAATCACCTTTCAGAGAGATAATCGGGTTTTCGGGTTTCAAAAGCAAGACAACATGTGTTTTGGATGCTTCATGTCGTGTGTTCCCCGAAACCCGAAACCCACATCAAGTAAGGTGAGTCGGGTTTGCGGGCCTTCCAAGCATCGGAACATGCCTTCATCAAAACATGCTTCATGTCGCATGTCTTCTGATCCCCGAAGCCCGATTTACTCCTTTGTTTGGGTTTCAGACCATCAAGCATGATGCTTCATGTCGCTTTGCTTCGCAACCCAAAACCTCGATTTCTCTGAAACCCTTTGTGTCGGGTTTCGGATATCCCAAGCATGCTTTGACATGGCATTAAAGCCGAGTTGTCAGTAGTTAGCACATGTCAATCGAAGTGTATTAAATGCAAAATTTCTTATACATGTCATTTTTACCAAACGTACTTTTTACCTCGTGGATTTTTGTGCATGCATCTTCGACCCAGAAACCCGACTCGCCTCTGTGCCTGATTGCATTGCTCATTTTTTATCATTTCTTATTCGTTAAAGGTATTTTCCTTCATTCCTTGTTTTTGTTTTTTGTGGAATAATTGTATACAGAATTCTTCTAAGTTTCTGTCTTTTTCTTATCAGGGTTGTTGGGGTTTTATCTTTTCTGTTTTGGGTGTTGTTTTCTAAATCAGGTTTGTGTTTTAGGGTTACCCCTTTGGAATGATCACTTTGTTTTATTCCCTAGAATTTCATTGTAATTAAAAATATATTTGGGATATCAACAGTGAAGAAAAACTTGCATGTTTCAACTTAACAATTACCCAATTCCCTCTTTTCGGGTTTCGCAGGGTGCTTTGCAGTGTTCAAAACCCGCAGTGTATAGAAATTTTAAAGTATCAGACATTTCAAACATTCCAGCATCCTCCCAGTGTGTCAGGTTTTCCGAACTCTCCGGCATCCTCCCAGTGTGTCGGGTTTTCTGAACTTTCCGGCATCCTCCCAGTGTGTCAGGTTTTCCAAACTTTCCGGCATCCTCCCAGTGTGTCAAGTTTTCCAAACACTCTGGCATCCTCCCAGTGTGTCGGGTTTTCCGAACTTTCGGCATCCTCCCAGTGTGTCGGTTTTTTCCATCTTTTCGACATCTCCCAGTGTGTCGGGTTTTTCAAGTGTTCAACACCTTCTGATCTCCGACACTCTCCTCCTTTGAAATTCCTCATGTCGGACCCCCGGTTCATCATAAGATAAGACTCGAAAAATCGGGAGGATGAAGTACAAATTTAGGAAGGTGGAGTCTCCCTCCTACATTGATTGTAATTACGACATCCGGGATATAGAGCTTAGAAACATAGATATGGAGGATATTTGGAATAGGGTCAAGAGCTCTTCTCGTAATCCATGGATGAAATAAATAGTGGAAGTGGTCTACCTCTTGCAACAGGTTTCCCTATGTCCGCTCGCCTTCCCGAGTTCATCTTAGCATGTTCTTTTGAACTATGACTCGCTTCTCGTTCGTGAAAATCACGCGGGAGAAGTTGTAATCAAGTTGGACGGAGGTTACTTCAATGACCTTCTCAAGCTGCCTAATTTTGAGGAATATGGAGATGTGGATCTCAAGTCAGCCTAAAATTTTTGGGACAATGATCAGGAGGATTGCATCAAGCACGTGAATAAGAAGTTCCTAATCAAAGCCAAAATGACTATTTCCAGGTTCCCAAGACTTGTTCCTAGAAGTGATTTCATTCAGGAAATCAATGATATCATTACTCTGTTGAGTTGGGTTTTTGGTTTCCCCGAATCAAATGTTTTCCAAGGATGGATGTACTAGTTCATGATCATTATTAAGAAGAATCAACAAGGAATTAATTGGGGTACTCTTATCAGTAACGAGATAGATTCTCAAATGACAATAGTCCTGTCTACTGGGGAAGTTTTATATGTCCTCGTATGTCACCTATGCAGCGGCTGGCATGAGGAACTATCCTGGATTAGACACCAAGGGGAAAAAAATAGTGGAGCATGTTTATCGGTATTTTCCTCAGCTAACAAGAAAAGGGTCTGAAGACCAATTCAGAAGGGTAAACGATTCTTTCTTTTACAAGAACATCTACAGGTTAAACCTCGAACTAAGAAAAATGAGAGTCTGTGATGAGGCATGGGCTGAAGTTTCAAAATGGGGTTGTCTCTTCTTACAATTTAAGAAGTTCACATATCTTCGAGTAGTCATGTGCCCAGAGGATCCTTTCTATTTTATGAGATATCCAGGGGACAAACTAATCTTGATGGAGTTAGTTAGGAAATTGTTGGATTTTCACAAATTCCAATAGAGTAAACACAAGGCCGTTGTATCTTTCCCAATTTCTATTGGAAGGTATACTTGTTCAATGGTGGTGAAATCCAAGAAATGGTTCATGAGCTTCAAGATAAGTTTTAGAAGCACATGAAGCCCGAGATGGGTTTAATTTTTGAGGAGTCCTGAAGGCATATGGAACTCTGCACCTGCACGTGCCAAGCATAGAAGACATATGGATTGATTTACGTGATGAGGTTGCTGTCCAAAGAAAATATCATAGTAGGTTGACACTTGTTGAGATTCAGACACTTGAGCTCGCTGACATACGAGAAGGTACTGGTGATAATGAAAGTGTTCTGGATCCTTCCTATGACGGATTGAGTGAAGATTAATATGTTTTCCCACCTATTGATTGGTCTATCGGTGAAAAAGCCTCTCTACAGATAGATCGGCCTAGATTCTTGTACACACCAAAGCATGGCTTACCTCTTGGGAATGATTTTCAATGGAGATAATTTTTCAAAGTTGGTTGCTGCAGAGGCGGGGCCCTCCAAAAAGGGAAAGGACAAAAGCTCTTCTAAGGGACCTATAAAGGTCAAGTTTGTCAAGAAGAGAAGAGAACAAGAAACCTCTTCAATTGTTACTCCAGTTGAAATGGTGAATGTGCCAGAATCACCAACACCACCAGAAATAGGAGAAATTTATTTGGAAGGAGAAGTAAGCTAGCCCCTAGTTTCACCATTTGTTGACTGCCCAACTGAAGTGACCTTATCTCTTGCATCCCAGGCTTTGGCGTCAGGATCTGTGCTTCCTCCTTCATAACCACTTCTACCTGCTCTTTCCCCATCTACTTCATATGTCATGGACAGCATTTTCTCTTGACTCTCACCCCTCTCTGCAGGGACCAAACTAACTACCAACATGCCCCCTCCTATGCCGCTTTTCATTGAATCTACTACCACATTGGTAACTATCCCCACTCCACCAGTGGATCCCTCTCCCCCTAAAAGTATGATACCAACTTCTACAATAGTGGCAACTCCCTCTGACACGCCTCAATGGCTACTTGAGCAAACTCCGAGGAAGAGGAAGGTGGTTGTACCCATACCAACCTTTGATTTTAGTTCACTCAAGGCTTCTACTGCTAAATCAGCCAAGAAACCCAAAATAGTTTCAAGGGTTTTGGTGGACGCTTCGGGGCATAAGTTTGTAGAGATCGCCCCGCCCATGACTGAAAAAACCAAAGAGGACATAATGGCCTCTGACTATCAGATAACTAAGGTGGCTCTAGGAGAAGTGACAATAGAAGGAGCACAATAGGATGCACGAGATGCTATAAACGTCTATGCCGAAATTGAAGGAAGCAAAAGACAATAGAGATGAGCTTAAAGAAAAGGTGGAGCAGTTAATTGAAGTATTACTTAAGCTCTCAAAACCCCTTGAATCCATACCATCTTCCTCTGTCCCTGTCGGTTTCAATTTCTCATCAGTTCCTATAATTGAGAAGATTAATGAAAAAGGGAGGGTGGTCGATGAATGGACCCAAAGGCTGCTCCAACAGGGGAAAGAAGTGATTCAAGACACCGTAGAAGTCTATCAATCTTTGGGGAGTATACAGAGTGATGGGGAAAAATGGATGATGATTTCTCCCAAGAAATTGGACACCTTGATTTGACTTTTGAAGCTCTCCAAATATTGAAGCAAATTCTGTCATGCATCTTGGTAGAAGAAAGTGTCATCCCACATGTGGATAAGCATTTCCAGCTGACCAAAGCCATCAGGTTTAAAGTAAAAATTCTCAACGAAGCTTGCTGTAAATTGAGAGAATCAAGAGATCAGTTGATTGATGGCAAGAGCAACCTGGAAGAAGAACTTCTAAAAATTTGTGCAAAAGTGTCAGGTGGAAACTTGGGCATCCTACCAGCTGATGATCTTTTCAAACAAATCCAAGAATCTATTCAGCATGAACCAACTCATGGATTTGGTATTGAAATCATCGACATGTTTGTGAAGATTGAACATTCTTTGGAGGCCTTGAGAAAACTCAACAAAAGATTGAGAAAGCTTCCCGGTAGTGCCAGTGACACTCACGAAACATGTGAAGTCTTGAGTGATCATTCCACTGCGCCTGACGAAAATGAGATGCAAGGTATAATCCGGAAGTTCCAAGAATTTCAGAACAAATAGGCTCAGTTAGAGGAAGAGAAAGATGAGGAAGAAAAAGATGACGATTCAGACTAAGTCTTGATGTAACATGTCATTTCAATCTTGAAATTGACATGTCTTTTTCATTTCTATTTCATCACATAGGAATCATATTTTGACTTGGTCTCCTACGTGAGAGTCAAGCAAAATAGGACTCTTGTTAACAAAACTGTTTTATAGGGTTTTTCCTATTTTCTCTCAACTATTTTTATTATAAATAAGGGATGTACATACATTCCAAAGGGTTGAGATTTTTGGAATATTGAGAACTATTGTGAAGAAGAAAAACTTTGTGTTTTCTTTTAATCATTTGAGGAATAGAAGCTGATGCTATTTTTGCAAACTTTGTGTTGTGAGATGTGTTTTTCTTAAGATATTGTTCTTATGTTCGTAATCTTAAGCTATTCTTTGTTTTGTTTCTTGATGAATGTAATCATTTCAAACATTACATTTGTTATCTAAAGTTCGTATGATTATTTCGTGCTCTGTGTTTACTCGAAATAAAATACGTTTCTTTCATTTCCTTTCCATTGTGTTTCTTCCATTGTAATAATTTCCAACCCAGTCCACTTACGTAAGAACATATTCACATAGTGTGGATATGGATTTTGGGATTCTATCCCAACCCCAATGGTTAGATTAGTGTGAATATTGTATATATTATTTTTGCTGTGTTTTAGATTAGTAATAAATAGGTAGCCTCACGTGTCTTTGAGGAGGGATTCAATCCCATGTATTGTGGTTGAACCTCATATTTCATCTTGATGAAATATCCAACCAACACTCCTTTAGGGGTGTATGTTTGAGTTGGAGTGTGTAAGAGGGTTGTCATTCCCTCAACCACCAATTTATTGTGCTTTGGAGATTGGGTTTGAAATTGTGATGTGGAATGGAGGAGAAATGATGTGACATGATATATGGAGCCACGTCACCTCTCTCTCCTCTCTTTATATTTATATTATATTGTTTGAGGAATGGGAGATTACTTATTTTATATTTGGAATCTTTCTTTGGAGTAGAACTTATTTTTTGAGTGTTTGTTGGAGTTGGAGATAGATTGTGATTTCTTGGACTTGGAAAGGTTGGAATATTTCTTATTGATTGGAAACTCTTGAAGTGGCATGGTAGATCTTCTCCTTGTTTTCCTTTGCTATTTTTTTGTGCTCATGTGTGTGAAGGATAATTGTTGTATGCTTATGGTTGTGTGAAATAGAATGGTTTTTTTAGGTTGTAAGAGAAAATGGAAATGGGGATATTTTGGAGGGAGGCATAAGATTTTTTATTGGGCATTTTAGGAGGGAGTTGGGTTGGGGTGTCCCACCTTGTGATAAGTAAAATGTGTTTATCTTGTTTTTTTTTGTGGGAGGCATAAGAGTGAGGGAGGCATAAGAGTTGTGTTTTCTTGGAGGGAGGCATAAGAGTTGTTGTGGGTATTGTGATGGAGTTCTTGGAGGCTCAAAGGTGGACACCCAAACCCTTGGGAGGCATAAGAAGAATCCCCATGTTCCTTTCTCCTTCTTGGCTTGTGTATTAAGCCTTTGTACTTGGGAACTTGCATGTTTAAGTGATCTTGATGTTGTGTTTATTGTGTTAAATGCCTTGTTGAATGTCATTGTGGAAGCCATGTAGAGTTTCCAATGGTTTTTTTATACCCCTCATTTCTTCTTTGTTGGGGCTCGGGGCCAATGAGAAAGAAGGCTTCTCTCCATCGTTGGATTATTGGTTGGGTGGTTAATGTTTCCTACTCCCCCATTTTTTGTGCTTTATTTTGATGAAGATGGTGGAGTTCAAGTGAATATTGGATCATAGTTGCATTGGAATAAAATGAAGAAAGATCCTACCTTGTAAATTTGTTGTCATGTTGTTTCCACTTAAAGTGGAAGACTGCTAGACTTGCATTTTTAAAAGTGAAGCTCTTGGTTATTTTGTTTATCAAATTTGTGATGTTATACCTTGTTGTAAATGAAAATGGAGAGCTTGAAATTTATTCCCATGTAATTTTTGAAAAGAGACACTATTATATTGTAAGAATGAAACAAGTTCTTGAAAATAATTTGCATTGTCGAGAGGAAGTAAAAAATTGAAAGTGGGCTTGAAATGGAAATGAACTCATTTTCAACCTAAGATACTTTATTGTCTCCAAAGTGGGATTTGTATCATTCCAAAAACATTGCTGATCTCGATAGAATACGGTTGTTACTTAAAACGGGTTGTCATTTAGTTATTGTGGAAGAAAGGAAATACTTTTCTATTCCTTATGAAAAGAAGGCATATGGAACTATTGAAGTTATAGTTATATTTTTGTTATATTTAAGGAAAGAATAAATAATAAATTGATGTTATGTAACTTTAGTATGAAACTAGAAATGTTATCAATATATCAACCAATTAATTGAAGACACCTTAATTCAATTATTTATTTCTTTATACACTAACTTAAATAGAAGAAGCTGTTAAAAAATGCATGTTTGGAAGTTTATGTTTTCGAGAGAATAGAACCATCACCCTATGCGGGCGGCGGTTTTATAAGCGCTGCCCAACACCGAGAGGCGATCGATAAACCAGCCACTGAGGTAGGGCAGTGGTCACATGACCACCGGCCTGCATAGGGTAGTGGTTTCATCACTTTCAACGATAGAATAAAATTCATCTGTTAAAAACCTAGATTTAAAATTTAAGGAATCCTAAGTGTTAAACAATTAAAAAGTAACTTCTAGTAACAAGAAATTAATTGAAATTAAGTTTTTAAGCTCTTAAATCTTTTCCGGCAACCAAATGTGTAAAATTTATTAGATTAAAGGAAATGGGGTTTTCCCCAATGGTTGAACTCAAAACAAGAAAATGTTTTCACTAAATAAAGAAATAGATACATTGTAGGATCTCTACATTAAAAAAATGGGCAATAATACAATAGTATAATCTCTAAAACTAAGGTCATTAAAATTTTACCATGGATTCTCTTCTTTCTCTCATGTCTCCTACCCCATCTCCTCTTTCCGTAACCCGTAAATCAAAAATGAGAAAATAATCGAAAGGAAGAAAAGAATAAGAACACTCCATAGCGATAATTAGGGTTAGTTTGAAATCCTTAAGATCCTAGGCCGATATTGAATCCATCTAAGGTTTTTGGTTTAACCCAACAAAATTTAGGTGAGAATTATGTGGTATTTTATTTAAAACAAAATGCATGTGTAGCTTTTGGAATGAGGCCACCAAAGGGTGTTAGCAGGTAAGTTTGAATTGTGACCTTATGTTAAGTTAGTGACTTTTAAAATAAAAATCCCTTACCCTTGAGTTTAATTAATTCAAATTTACTCAATGGTAATTAGACAATTTTTTTGAATTAGGGGTAAATTTAATTGTACTTAATTTTTGGGAGGGAAGTTTAGACTTGACCCTAGAGTATTAAATAAATAATGCAACACGCTTATTTTTAGCCAATAGATTGTTATGGTTAATTAGCAAAATTTAATGGGAACCTTGGAAGGGGATTTAAGCCCATAATGTTGGATTAAAATAATATTAATTGTTTGTTAATTAAAACTAAGGAATTATTAACCGTAAATTATTTAAACCTAGTTGAAGGCTATCTGTTGCACCGATTTTAAACCTAATAAATTTTCCTATCTATTTTAGTGGGTTTTATCTTGGGTTTTGTGCGGGAAATTTGTGGGCGTTACATTTTTTTCATTACAAGATTCTAGTTGTGATGTGTTTATTGTGCAGGTTGTTAAACACTCCTTCTTGGTGCATCACCTTCCCTTAGAGAAGGTTTTGATTTTAATGTATTTTCTCTAATCTGTTTCTCCTTAGGAAAACATTAGATTAGTTTTAGATTTGCAAATCTTTACACTTTGGAGTAGTTGGCACTAGGTTAGGATAGGAAGATAGCTTCTTTCGGAGGGTTATCCGATTGTAAAGTCCCACACTTTTGGATAAATCCATGTTTGACGAATCACACTGACTTCCTCAACCATTCACTTGTGAGCAATCACGGGTGCTTTATGATTTTTCTATTTAGGCATTTCCTTTGGAGAATGATAAAATGGAAATGAATGGGATAGACCTCTCGGGATCTCGGTACCCGCTCCGAAATTTAAAAATATCAACTATGGCTCATTTCGTAGGGTTCTTCATCCACTAGGAGAATTTGGTCGAGAATGGGAGGTTAATGGAATGTTGACAAACAATAATGTATGAAATAGAGGTTCAAGACAAAGATGTCCAAAATCAAAAAATCAAGTAATGGAAAAGGGAAAAAGGTACAACAATGAATCAAAATCTAGATAATTATCATTTGGAATAACAAAATATAGAAAATATAAGTCATGGGAAAATTACATACATCTTTTCACAAACATGCTTCTTGTTACCATCATTTTCCTCACTGCATTGTACTTGAACTTTTTAAACCATGGAAACATAATATATTGAATGTACTCTAAGCATGGATTTCCTTCAATAATCTAAGGAGCATAAAATGTGTTCTTTATCTTCACATTCACTTCTAACACTTCCCGTGATAATAATTGTTTTATAATTCCATCGATACAATATAGTGATACTAATTCACTCTTATTAATGTTGAGGCCAAGTTGAAATCTATCTCTCAAAGCATCAAGAATTTTCCAAGAAATAATGTAGTGGTTTACACCACCTCTTCTTCCTCCATGAAGATTGCAAAAGTGGGATTGGTCTTCGACATCTTTTCTTTCCTTTTTGTAGTCTAGACAACATGTCTATAATATTTAATATAAAGGAAAAATATCAACATCCGGGTATATTTTTAATTCCCGCATGCTTCAATTTCTTGAACTCATTTTCGAAGTATGAACATGATAGTATACAAAGAATACCCTTATCATGATTGTATCATGTGTGAAACATAAAATCGAATAATTCAATATTCTCTCAAGGATAATGATTCTTTATCCGGCTTTGACACATTAAAATTTCATTATCAAGACAAAGAACCCTATATACATTCTCAACGTTGAATTCATAGTTTCATACCACAAAAAGTCATACATGGAAGACCATATATTCCATCTCATCTCCTTTGAAATGATGAACACTCTTTGTAATTGGATTATGACAAACCTTATACCTCTTATGAAAAATTAATTTCTTCATGAGCAGATGCACACCTTATTTGGCTTGATGAAAACATTTAGAACCTCTATACAACATGACAAACCTCTATATATTATGACATAGGTCTGTCATCGAGACTCCTTAATTAATCAACTAAAGAAAGATCATACCTTTGATGAATCAATGAACTTAGAGTCCTTTAATAGCATATACATACTATACTTTCATTTCAAAATGAGCATGAGACCCGAGATCACCTATTTCATGTTTGATTAGCTACAAGAAATACTTCTTCTCACTAGAGTGTCTTATCATTAGAGTATCTTTGGTTTCTCAAAAAATCATTTAAAATTTAAAATTTCTTGTTTTGTTCTCAAACCTCTCGATACCTCTTTAGTTTGCTTTTTTTTTATATAATAATTATTATACTAATGTAACTCTTGCAAAAAGTAGTACATGTTAAGTGACACAACATTAATTTTCTTTATACATATTTCTCATGTTGAGATGTTTGTGCACATATCAATATCATTTAGTCTAACATGTTGTATATTTTTTTCTTTTAATTCTATAGGATTCATTGATTTAGAAAAATGGCACCTAAAAAGAGAATCTCAACCTAAGGAAAAAATGCTATGCCAACCCTCCCGACAGTGATATTGGCCTTTGAAAAATAACATCTTATTTTGAGAAACCATCTAAGGAAACCCATCCTTCTCCAGTAGTACAATGAAAATCAAGGGATAATGATTACATTCAAAATGAAACTGAGAATGAGAATGTGTTCATTTTTATTTTCCTAATGTTTTCAATGAAAACAACAATTAAATGCCTCCCTTGAATACATTCAATTGAATGATGTTGAGTTTGAGACTGTACCACCTACCGAATTGAATGACGATGACATTGCATCACATGAAAGTGCCCAAGTAAATTTTGAAGGTGAAAATTCTGGCAGCGGTGGTAATAAATTAAGTATAAATTCCACCAAGGAAAATACTCAACGGACACCTATTTACGGAAGACAGAGAAAGGAAGGAAAATGGGACTTGGGAAGTAGTTTTAGGTTAGAGTGGGTTTCTTAGTTTCCATTGATTGAACCTATTGAAAATGAGAATAAAGATAAATCTTCCAAAGAATGCAAATGTACAATCTATAGCTGGAGATTGGGCGGGGACAATACAATAGAACTTTAGTTGGATACTAATGAGAAGCATGTAGGAAAGATGTATAAAAAGATAATTATAGATGGTGTTAAGAAGAATGTTGCTAGATGGAAAACTATAGATGATTGTTTGCATAGTAGGTATGAAAAATAATTTTAAAAGAACAAGAGAAATGAAAGAATAGTTACAGTGAATGGAGGGAAAATTACCTCTCAATTCAACAAGATCATTCAAAAGATCTTTTGGGTAAAAGCAGTTCAACTAGCTACTATTATTGACATTTTTAAAAGAGGTCGTCCTATAACATATTTTCCTAAACAAAAGAATATTTTGTGTTTCTTTCATTTCCCACACTTTCCTCATTCTTAGTAGCTATAAATTAGTGGTTGGGATTGGGAAAAATGCCTAGTTATGGTTGAGAAAGAAGAATTGAAAGAGAAACTCGAAGTCTACAGGATACGAGATCTTTTTCTATTGATGAGGTTACAATAGTAGATAATACTACTTGATTTTATATGCATGTGTATAATGTTCAAAATTCGTGAGACAACCCACTTACTTGTCATTCACAAGATGAGAGATAACTCAATGCTGAAAACCTTTGTGAGTTGGTGATAAAATGTTTGAAGGAGATTTGTGACATGGATGATGTTGCACTTACATCAAGCTTGTATGTGTTAGGGTAGTTGGGGGATCTGTAATACAAGGTTATCGTAATGACTGTGTGTAAGACTCCAAACATCTCATTTCCCTTATATAATTTCCATTCATTGTATGGCTCATAGAATGAACCTAGATTACAGAATAGTTTGAAAATTTAGACCTATAGAAAAAGTTGAAGACCTTTTTCGTGAGGTGCATGCTTATTTAAGTTGTAGTCATAAAAGGTTGATGGAATTCCAAATATTTGTATAAAGAATAAAAAATGGACATAAAATGTTTAAAGATGTTGACACTTTGGGTGGATCTAATTGTACCAACTAGTTTGTATGGTGTACGAAGAGTATCAATCCTTATTAGGAGTGATGTGGTAGAATCACATGGAAGTGGAAAAGGCCCAAGATTTTATACATTGATCGAATGATATAGAGACATTGTTGAGGTTTTGTGGTCTCCATCCCATCTTGAAAGAAATGTATCATTTAATTAAACAAACACCTGGAAAGAGCTATCTATATTGTTGATTTTTCTAGTTTGACAAAACGAGTTTGTATGACAATAAAATATTTATATTTCAATGAAAGTAATTTTACAGGTCCAATGCTTTTTGTTGAAATTATTTGATAAAGATTGGAAATTCAAGTAGGTTTCTTAAGCTTAACTTGTCCGAGGAGGTATGTGCTTTTATACGTGGATGTGAGCTAGGAATGTACTTGTTTAAATTAGTAGCCGATGAAGGTTGAGGAGGTAAAAGTCACGGGGCTATTTTTTGATAACATTGTATCATTAACAAGGGTGAGGTTAAGAGAAATTACAGTGTCCTTACTAAAAGAAATAAGGGACTGATTTAGAAGGGATGCTATAATTGAAGAAATGGCTAGAGTAAATATGTCCTTTTGGAATCCTAACCAAAAGGAAAGACATATGCAGAAGACTACATCGATTCAACATTTTTATAAGCCTATTGATATCAATGGAATGAATATTGCATGTATTTTAAGCAAGGACTATTTGAGTTCTCAATATCATGAATTCTCCACTATAATGATTCAACAATTCAAACATTTGGATAAACCCTTACAGTGTGGAGCAATGACCCGGTTATAGAAAAGAGTTGGGGTGAGTACTTTTTATAACAAATCATGTCTGAGTTTATCTCATTGGCTGATCTATGTCAAACAATTATTTTGGGTTTAATTGAAGATGAGAGAATTTTCAAGTGCCTTGGCCGTTATAAAGTATAAATTACTAAAGAAGATTGAGAAAAATTTGGATTTTTTTTTGAGAATTTATACATCACATTACGAAGTGGATAAATTTTCCTATGATAGGGCTTTGGTAGTATGGAAGTCGATTGCTCAAAGGAGAGGGGCTAAACACAATGGCAAAAATGTAGCAAACAAGCCTATTGCGGAGAAATTTATCAAGAAAAAGAGAGTCATTCTCAAAGATCGGTGAATACAATGACATAGATGATCCAGTCTATCAAGTTAGAATCTTCCTTTGGTGAATATCCCATGATATAGATATTCATATAATAATTAATATATTCAAATATTTAGGTGATTGTTATGAATCTCAAACAAGGATTAGAGCTCACCCCAAAATTAGATGTGCCTAAAGGTAACCATATTGATTCCATTTCCATTTTGATTTGAAACATTACAAATTCATGTTTTAATAATTATTTAATATATTTCACATATAATGTTGTTGATCTCTTTTATAGAAAGCATACACCGCAGACTGGTTGGCTATTAAATCACAATGCATTTACATTATTATATACTTTAGGCATATAAGAGTTGTGGTGCTTAATTATGAGATGGGATGAGTGGCTTTTCTTGAATCATTACTAAAATAAAATTTTAAAAATAACACTATTCCTCATTCAACTTGCTTGAGACATGCCTTGTATGAAAAAATTGAAGATTGTCATTGCAACAAATGGAAAATTTTTCAAAATGGATCTAAATACACTAAAGAGTAAATCCATGCATATATATATTTAACTTGTGCACCTATTTGTAAAAATTTTCTTCAACCATAGACAACCTAAAGATCACATGTTTATTATTACAATAAACATAAAGATAAATCTAGTCTATTAATAAGACAATTTACTATTGTTATCAATGATCATGATTTCCACCCAAATAATAGAAACAAAAAAATGAAAGCGCCACTTCAATTTGGAATAAGGATCCATAAATTTAACAAATTATATCATCTTCTGTAACATGCTCCACTCTTCATCAGTTGGAATTGCAATTTGTTGTAAATCAAAGTGATTGACATGTAACTCTATTCAAAATTCATAGCGATAGTGGAGCTTTATTTTAATGTTGAAATAAAACTTAATGACAAGGTTATCATTGGTTTAACAACGTCAATTTTTCTTCTCATGTAGCTTCTTAGGAATTCGTTCCTTCTCTTGAGTCATTTTTTCTTTGATCTTCTTACGGAATGCATCTGTTTTAATGAATTGGCACTTATTGTGAAAAGGCATTGACAAACCAAACTTTGTGAACTCATATACCTTTTCATGCAGCTCCTATAACATTCTTTGACACTTATTCAACAATTCATGTTCTGTTCCAACATCACACACTTCCGAATGATAGATTATACGTTTATTAAGGAATCAATCTAGTTTTGAACTCCTCTAGATGTCGATTCTATGTTGAATTTGTAGATAGCTTCCAAAATTTTCTTTATTTTATCCAATCTTAAAGCCATCACTTTCCTACTACCGATTATATATTCGTGAAGCTTATCAAAGATCTTTGTAGATCAGTCATGAATTCAAATAATCTAATAAAAACATCAATTTTTGGTTTATTTTCTTTAACATTATTCGTCATATTAATCAATGCCTTTTATGAAATCCATATATTTTGATGTTTGAAGACTCTATTTCCTTGTTTTCTTACGCAATTCATGTTACAATATTTCATTTTTTTCTTATCATCTAGGCTCTGTTGAAATCTAGATAGTTTGATGTTAAAAGAATCTATTTCCTTTTTTATTTTGACTAAATCCTATTGCAATATTTCATTTTGTTATTTCTCAAAGCATCTAGGATGTGTTCCCATATTTTTACCTTTTCTTTCTCTTTATTCATAGTCTCTTTCAATCTCCCTTTTTTTGTAATCTATTATTCTTACTCATTATTTCCTATAAATTCTTCTTTGCATCTTCTAGTTCTACATGTGCATATTCGGTCAAAGCAAATACGAGTCATAGAGGTAGATGATTTTATCTTACTCTCAACTCGGTTGCCTTAGTAAGCTGCCTTTGCTTTTTCCTTTTTCTTTCTCATTTTGCTAGGACTACCTCTAACTTTTGAATATTATTATTCAACTTATTGTTTGCCCTCTCTGCCTTTAGTAATGTTGTGTAAACCACATGATTTTTCCTTTTTATACATTAATTTTATTAGATGGTTTCATTTCCTTAAGATTCATTTAAAGGGAGGTCAAATTGTAGTCGAGTGGAAAGCATTTCATTCTCTTGTTTTACAACTTTTGACACAACATACATGTATTCTAGGGTATCTGTTTTTGGGTTATATACTGTGCAATACCCTCATTGTGGTTGGATCTAAAGTTCTAGTAGCATGTATAATTTGCTTCTTATTTCTTTTATCTCTTTCTAATTTATTTGAAAACTCAGCTTGGTAATCAAAACTTTAGGTGTTCATAGCAATGAACTATTCCACCTTGAATGGAGAAGGAATAATTGAAGTTTAGGGAGAATTTCCCTATGGAATGGCAGTTTATTAAGGGGTGGCAGTGACACCGCCTTCTATAAATAGTTTCCTTGAGCCAAGAGTAATTGTACTCAGTGTCCGCCTCTGTCTTACGCATCTTCTCGATTCCTTATTGGAAAATAGTCCTGGCAAATTCAACTATCTCTATTGGCCTCTTTAAGTTTCCAACATTGTATTGACTATTACCATCATCACTAGAACTACCAACCTTAGTAATAGTAATAGATTCATGTCCAACTTCTCCTAGAGGATTTTCAACATGTGGTGAACTATTTTCTCGAGGATTTGACTCAGGAGTAAATTGCATTGGATAAACACTTATAGATGTTATAGTATGTAGTGGTCCTTTATACGAAGGAAAATGTCCAAGGCACGACCCATCGAGAACATTTATAGACTATACCTCTAGTTAAAGCCAAACACATTGTCCTCTTGAACCAAAACGAACACTAGTAAAACCCAAATTTTCAAAAATATTTACTCTTTGCAACATATATTTATTTTAAACATTCATCGATTCTTGGATTATATGTGCTACTATTATGGGGACTATGTATTTCTTCATAGGCGGTGCCATCATCACTACTTTCCTCTCTAGGATGCTCTATCTTGAATAATTTACTGAAATAAGCATCTTCTAAAATAGAATCATAGTCTTCTAGAGATTTTGGATGGCCTAGGTCTTGCCTCATAGACCAAAAGGGAGTAATTTTTGACCTTCTCGATTTCTATCTCACAATTCTTGTTGTAATGCCTTTGGTATGCTTTTAGAGGAAATTTTATCAGGTTTTGTAGATTAAAAATCCTCTTCCTTTTTGTGGAGGTTGAGGCAATCCAAGAATTTGTTTGACAACTCTAGAGATCAATTCCTTGCTCAACAATAATTTCATTCATTACTATTTGTACTTCATTCCAAGAGTTCTTATTTTTCAATTTTTCTAGCAAGGGTTTTCTTTCATGTTTAATTTTAGTGGCATATTTCCCATTCGCCACTAGCCTTGCTTTAATCACCTCACATGGGTCATACACCTAGTGAGAGTCAACATAAAACTTAAAAATTAGTAATATTTCATGTGCCATAGAGAATTATTTTCTTTCAAATGTGAACCATTCACATGAGAATGGTAAGGATGGAAATATGCTCTTCTTTTGCTAAGAAACAAAATAGAGATTATTTGTGCTTTCCATCTGCCATATATTTTCCAAGGAAAAAAATATCTCTATCACATGTATTGGCAATTTGTAAGGTATTACGCCTAATCCATAACACCTTAGAACAATATAATCCTTTATGAAGTACCAGTGTGCTAACTATATTTTTGATCTCTATTGAATGCAATATTTACATTTCATAGGCAATCTAAGCATTGTAATGTTTTTAAATCCTTGATATACTAGATCCCAACAATAATGCACAAATTGCTGTTTTTCGTTTATTATCATACATCCTTATCTTATGGTACCACTCGGTTAATGGACGCATGACTTTTTACTAGAGCTCAATTGCAAGTTTGTTTTTTTCAAACCATCCAATAAACTGCCATATAATTAAATAACACAAATAGGTAGTGAACTTAAATGTCTTAGTGTCGAGCCTTCTTTGATTGTTAATAAATGTTTATGAATAGATTTTGCAATGTACCCAATAAATCTGTATTGATAGGGTGGATTAATGAAATGGATATTAGATACCATTTCCGAGAATGGTTTCATTCACTATATCATCACTATCAAAGCCAAGGAAAAATACTATCATAGAAATGGTATCCGACCTACGATTTAAATATGTTAATTGCATATGGAGCCTTCCCTTTTAGTAACTCTGCATCAAATGTTAATTTTGAAAAAATTCATATTTTTATTTTTGATTTGTGGCATGATAATCACTAGAAATGTTTTCTAGGTTTATGTCGACGGTTCCTAAATATTTGCTTTCAAACCCAAATGCACCGCCAAGAGTTAACTCCATAATATACAAAAATTATTGTCTGCATTAACCTTTATAATAATTTCTTTTTTGTCTCATCGTAATATTGGGCACATATATTGACAAATTCAAGGTAGGGGAAAACCTCGTGGAACATCATGCATCCCAATCCAAACCCCCATGTTATTCAATTGAAAGATTTTATATCTCCCTGATTGGTCCAAACTTCTACTTTCCCTCATCTTCATCTTAGATGTGTATGTAAGCCGTAAAGATCTTGCTCTAATTATAGGCTCGTAAAAATCATGATATTCATTAGTAGAACTAGGGTTTTACATTTAAGAAATTTGATGTATGCGATTTGGGTTTTACTTTTACTTTGGGATCCTATTGAAGTAAACATGCTTGGAATTTTGGATTATGTAAACACTCAACCATAATTTCTCAACCCTTATATTGAAATATTTGAAAGTGAAGGCTTATACAGTGCTACTTATAAAAAGATAATATTTAAAGAATCAAGACTCAAATGCAGGATCGGACTTACTCGGAAATATGAAAATTTTGATTCTTACATGGTCTGGAACTTCTATGAATCTATTCTACATTTTGTTGCAATATGCCTTTGAGAAACAAAATTTAAATTGTCAACATCACTATAAACGATTAGGTCTTTCACTATACTTTGTAGACATCAAATTTAGTCATTAATCAAATTCCATTAAGTGGATGATAGTTGTCACTTATCAGATGGCCACGTGGTAGGATTTTGGGCCTCCTTGAGGAAAAGGAAATCCATAGACTCCAAGTTAGTGGAATGAAGCAGAATAAATAATAAAGTTTTGGGTCCACGGTGATAGGTTTTTGTGTTTAATGAATTGGCCATTGAAATTTTTGGGGGCTATTGAAACATTTTAAGTAATAAACCCCCTCTTTATCCCATGACACTTGGAAGAACTTTGTGGATTTTTTTTTCCATGCCTCTACGGACGTGAATATCCCATATTTAGGCAGGATGAATTATAATTTCAGGTCTGAGATCATTTGTTCATTGTTAATTTGCTAGTCATCAACATTAGAATTGGATTGATCATCTAGCTAACGAGGAAATTAATGACTTGAGAGTTGAATTAATTTATAATAATATAGAATATTGACATGACTTAGAAGATACTATTATTTACAATCGATGGTAGACACAAATCTCAAAGGATTAATGGTTACACATGCCACACTTTGGGCATTTATTATTAGTGGTTGCTTGCATTCCTCTCTCTCTACCTCTATTTGTTTGTGTTTTTGGGCTAGCGAGTGAATGGTTTTTTTGGGGTTTCCTTTCATTTCTCTACGTGGGGAGAGAAGGGAAATGGCATTTACTTTGGCCATACACTGTAGGCGGGTTTAACAAGTGTTTCGCTACGATTATGTGCTTGAGGTTAAGGCCATTGAGCGTGTGGTAGGAGATTCCAATATGCATGAATCTCACAGGGCCCGAGTCAACTCTGAACTCACTCTAGCATTCATTTCTAATTACTACTTTCTCCATCTGGTCAAGGTGGATTTTGTGGCTATCGTGGAGTTCTTTATTTATCCAATCCATCAAGTCAGTTTGTGTGAAGAAATAGACTCGTGCCATGTCATATACCCTCTAATCTGGGTGGAGGAGGTGAACACTCAGGTGAATGGCATCGAGCGTGGGGAATATTGGCTCGAAAAGTGATATAGGGAGCTACTACTCTACGTAGAGGCTGTTCATAGTTTTTTCTGGAAAGGTAGTCTAGACGCTAGCAAATTACCTCCTCTGGATTTCACCGATGATCACTCACCTATCAAATCGGCCATTGACCACCTTAATGATTTTTGGGATAAATCGAGTGAGGTCTTTTTATTCTTCTAGGTAAGTCCATGTAGCTGGAAGGTGACATTTTCGGTGGTGGTGTTTGGGTCGTTTCAAGCGGTGGAATTTATTTGGATGAGTATTAATACTCGTTGCTTATCTTTTTTTTTGGTTACTGTTGCCATGTGTATTCGTTGTCTTGAACCCATACTGCTTTTTTCAAATGGTGTTTCCTTCTTCTTTGTGCATGCCATTTTGTGAGACCTTACGTTGTTGGTTTATATTTATTTGATGTTCATAGTATAGGTTTAAGCACGGGGTCATTTAACCCTTTGGTTCATATCTCTACGGTAAAAAGTGTTTAAACACACACACACACACACACACACACACACACACATAGTGGTTTCAAATTTATATAGTGTTTACAGTATTGATTTTTAAATTATATTGTTTATTTCTTAAATTGATTTAAAGTTTTCAATAAATTAAAAAGCTATCACCCCCACTTTTTCCCATGCCACGTGGATGAATTAATATAATTTAAATACATTATATATAATATTATTTTTACATTGTCAAAGCTAGTAATATAGTCTTCACACCAACAAATAATCACTTTCACAAAAACCAACCAAATAATGCCATGTGTATTTAGATACCATTTAACTAAAGATTCAAGTGTAAATTATTATTTTTGTTTCAATTCTATTGGTTGGGCCCTTTATTCTCAATGTACAAAAAAAAACTTTCATGGTTTGTTTTTGTCCAGGCAATTTTGTGGGGCTCAAGGTTAGATGCATGTCTCCTCTCTCCCAACACTGAGTCACCAAATTTACTGTAGGTATGGGCTAATTTATTTATTTATCTCAATTAGAGTGCTTGGTTCTTTAATCTACTTTAGAGGAAATATCTTGGTTGTTTGCCCTGCATTTGGAGTGAAGTGATTTTCTGCAGGGAAGCTTCTATTTCATAACATGGGAGGCAGTCAAAGTTATGGATTTTAATTTAGAGAAGTTGGCATGGAGAAGCATGGACGCTCCAATGAAATTTGGGTTGTTAACATTCTGTTCACAAAACACTTCAACTGTAACATGCACAATTTCATGAATTCAATTAGATACTAATAAAGTCAGGTGATGGTAAGATTTAGATTTATCAAACAATAAAAATGGGTCTTTCAAGATCTCATGCATTTTCCATTATTTCATCTTGTTTTTTAATCTATTTATTCATATTTTTGTGCTTTTACTTTCACCTTATTTCTTCAAATTTGTTTCCAAATTTGAGGAGTTGTTATCTCTTATAAGTGCACCCTGGTTGAGGGATAACAAAAGGGGTTCTAAGCTTTATCTTCCCTTAATTCTATACATACAATTAAAACACCTCATGGCTGTGGGTATCCCTATTTTTGAGGTGAGTCTCTAGGATTACAAGGTCAGTTCCTTATTGATGTATCCTAAACTAAATTTTGTGAGTTTTAAGGGTAAAAAGATGGTTACAACTGAAATTTGAAATGGGGTGATACACCAAAATTATTAAGTGTTTTGACTGAGTACATGCGTAATAAACTAGGAACAAAGTACATAAGCATGAACTAATTGGTTTCATCTTAATCCGAAGGTAAACACTTATGTGTTGAGGGATAAATCACAAAAACACAACAACTAACATGCACACTAAGACTATGCAGAAAACACCAAATTTGCAGCAAGGTAAGATAATTAATTCAGGAATTAACATTCACAAGAGATAATAGAAATATACACACCACTACAAATAATTGGAAAGGCAATAACTAGTTCTCATTCAAGGAAAAACTGGAAAAAATTTACTTCAACACTCCTACATCAAAAAGTCCTCCTTGTGTCTTGTCAATGCACACAATATATAGAAAAAATAATTCACCCAACCCTCCTAAAAATATGTTGTAGTCTAAACTCACCCATGCATGCTAATTTTATCCTTTATCATGAATAAATAAAGGAATAAAAATAGACATGATGTTTACAATGAGGCAATAATAGCCTTTAGTTTCAAAAATACACTTTAGTCAAAGTGCAGTTGATTGCTTTAATTCTAAAATAATAAATAAACTTGGGTGAATATTTTGGCTAATAATATCCTTTACTTGATGTGTAAGTCTTCTCTAATGTGCATGCAAATTTGTCTTCTTGTTGTTGATGTGACATTTTTCTGTCTTCTTGTGATAACATGCAAATTATTCTCTTGTGCAAACAAAACTAATGCCTTTGTTTCCAATACTTCACAAAATAGTTACAATCTTCACTTTGTGGGGACCACTGTTCACATGCTAAGATAATATTCCCTCATTTGCAAATAGTTAAGTCCTTTGGGAAAAATAAGGTAACAATGACGTTGACCTTCTTAGCATATACTTACTTGGCTAATCCTTCATTGGTCCCCTGTTGACTCTGTATAGCATACAAATCATTGCTTAGAAAACATAGGCCTTTTCTTTTACATGGAAACTAATGATTAATACGTGTCCCTTTCTTATAATTTGATCCTTGGCCCAAATATTATCATCGGCCCCCTTTTTTATTATATCATTGCACGTATTATTATCAAGTCTCTCTTTTGCATAGTTGATAGCACATACATTATTATTAGAACTTATATAAGGAAAATGCAATGATAATATTAAATTTGGGTTGGTCCCCTTCACAATGATGACTCACCCCATAATTTTATGTCGGTGACTATTTGATCCAACCCGGGTTAAGTTTTTGTAATTTCTTACCACGTATGTCCTTTTAAACTATTGAGAGTTCCGCTATTTGTTGATTAAGTTGTATTTAGCATTGGAAGATGGTAACTATGATCTTTCACTCTCGATCCTCATACTTTCGATCTTTACCTTTGTTGGTTTAATTGCAAATGTGGTTTTGCATTTTGCACCACTATATCTTGTACTTTTTGATCGGAGCATTGATCTAAACCTTTGACAAGTTGGTTTTGATTGTGGTTGGGTTGTGGTGTTTGATCTCCTTTGTTTGGTTTGTACTTGTAACTTTGAACCATTGATCACAATGTAACTTGGTCCTTAGTGAGTTAGGATAACTCGGCCATGTGGTTAAGCTAGCAAATAATTAATGGAATTTTTTATTTTTTCATTTTTCAGTTTTGAAGCGATTGGCTTGGCGAAGCCTTGTCAAATTTTTTACTCAATTTCCATGAATGATAGTTTCAATCTCCTCTCTAGTTCTTTTAGAAGTTTTGCATATGCATTTTACATTCTCTACTATTTTATTTCTTTCCAAGATCTGTATGAAGTTATGTGGTCGTCGGTTCATCTATAAGCTCTGGATTCGTGCTCAAGTGACTCTCGGGCGTTAGTGCTAAGAAGGTGAGCTTTAAGGTTTCAAACCTAGTTTCACTCATCATTGTCATTTTTCTTCCTTAGCTTCGATACACCATTTTTTTATTTCTTTGTTTGGTCTAGTAACCTCGAGTTCGAAACATGATACGGTATCTCCTTATTTTCTGGGTAAAATCACAATCAAATGTCCCACATTTTGGAATGTTTTATACCTTAATACACATGAATTTTCAGTTTCATTTATTTTATAAAGATAATAGCCACATAAATGTACACATTCATGAAATTCCATAAACTAACAAATTTTTTTGTTTAGAGTGTAGAATACATGTATTTTTTTTTATAAAATGGCAAAAAAATGGTCTTTTTCTTAATTTTGTTCATACGTTGTTTCTTATGTTATAAAGAGGAATGATTGTCCCCCGGTGGTTTTTTTAAATGTGAATTTAAGTTTTCACCATGAAATTTTAGATATATGTTCAAGATTTGAATTTTGAGGTCTTGTCAAAATTTCATAGTTTTTTGACTTATATTAGTTTTAATTAATTATTTAGTAAAAAATTTCAAATAAATGGTGTACAAATGTATATGCCAATAACTTTTAAGATTTATATTGAAATTGATTTTTTTTTCACAGGTAAGAAGAAGACTTCAACAAATAGTAAGTTTATTTTTTCAAAAATATTGACATAAATAGCTTGTTATTCAAATTTATCCACTTGGAAAAAATGATCAAACATAACCCTGCACAAAAGAAAATCGAAAGTCGGTTCGGTCATCTTGTAAGCCCACATTTACTTTCCAACAATGAAGGGGCGGGAAGGCATGAAAATGGAGTCAAAAAGGTCGAAAAGGAGGCAAAAGATGTCAAAGGAAACCAGAGGTTCAACAAGAGAAAATCAAAGCAAGGGCTCAAAGTTTTGGACTTCGCATACGAGTCGACTCGGGGAAAAGCAAAGGACCAGCGGAAGAAGACACACGTCATCTCAACGAAAATGTAAAGGCAAAATGGAGTGGGTTCCCAAACTGTGTGGAGCTTCCACGTGTCCGAGTCTTAAAAAGGGATAGAGTCGACCATTTAATCGACTAAGTAGAAGAGGGTTAGTCGAAGCCTCCATGTACCTCATCGGCACAACTTTAGAAGTGAGACCCAAGGGATAGACCCCCAAATGATTGCTAGCCATCCACATGGTCGAGCCCCAAAATGTTAAATCGGATGTTGAAAAGTATAAGGCCAACAGATGACGCCATGTGTCGCATTGGCACACCTTCAAGGGTCGAAACTAAAGACGGTTCCCCAAACAAGCACCAACTCTCCACGTGTTTAGGGTCCAACAGAAGTCAAAAGGGGTAGAACCAGCCGTTGAATCAGATAAGGTAGAGCAGAGCCGCAGAAGGTGCCATGTGTCTCATCGGTGCATCTTCAAAGGCGCAGCCCAAGGAAAGATGATGAACTAGTGCTAACCCTCCACGTGTCCTTGGTCCGAAAAAGAGACAGAGTGGCCTTTTAATCGGATAAGTATAAGTGAAAAATGTGGGCAGTGGGCCTTGGAAGGAGTTTTGTGAAAAGAAAAGCGATGGGCACGGGGTAGAATTTTCACAAAAGGGAAGATCATAGACCGACAGAGCAACGGGAGATATCTTGGCACTCGCACTTTTCGCTAAAAGGTACAATTTACAATTGTAGTCTCGCGCTTTGTGTAGGATCTTTGTGCCATATGAAGAAAAAAATACTAAGGTCCGCAAAGGGACACGTGTCTATGTTTGAGGTCAAAACGGGAAGCCGGGTTGTTGGGGAAACTTTGGAAATTTTGCAACTTTTTCGAATGGCGTAATTTCAATTTTGGGCCCACAGAGGCTTTTGGGAAAAAGTGAATTTCGGGCCTGTGAGGCTGTTGAATGTTTTGTGATTTTTGCATCTTTTCACAAAAAGTGCAGTTTGTATTTTCAGGCATGCCGGTCTAATTTGCAAAGATTACATTTTTGCCATTTTTGCATAGTCTCGATGCAAAATCTTCAGACAACCATATCTTTTGACTGGAAGCTCAGATTTGAGCAAGAGAAGACTTTTTGGAAAGGTCTCGACATCCTCTATGCCATGGAAGCCTGAAATTTTAATTTTGGCAAGGTTAGGTGGGTGAAAATAGGAAAACGTCTTTCAAGCCATTAATATGGGATCCGATTGCTTAAACTACTCATATTTGATTTGATCTGCCATTCTTCCTTCTCCAACACGAAGAAAAGACATGGGTAACTAGAATTGATAGATTGTAGGTGGATTTATAGGGGCATTGATGGTTGGTGTTTGAGCTTTCAGAAAGGAATCCGTTTTTTCCTTCTTTCTCTCTATTTTTCATCATTCTATATATTGTAAACACTTCTCATTTGAGAAGGAGAGAAATTCTAGGTGTGGGGAAACTCTGTAAAATTTGTTTCCTGACTCCATTTGAGCTATAAGCCTTCTCCTACACTTGACAAGCATATTTGTGCCTCTGAGAAGAAATGTAATGGTTTGTGCACCTTCTAGAGCAATAAACTCATGATTTTGTGGTGTTCTTCAACCCTTTCTCATGTTTTATTGTTTCTCCATGCCTCTCCCTTTCAGATCTATTTTTTGTGCATGTATTTCATATTTGCAGGTGTGGGATGTCATGTTTCATGGAGTTTTAATGGTGGATTTGGACTTGGGTCTATGTCACATCGCCCGACTCTCCTCATCCCCTTTTCCCTATTTCATCCTCCCTTAGTAGAGTATCTCACCTCTTTCCTTTTCTGGTGTATCACCGCTTTAGTGTAGGCTCTTTTTCACTCTCTCTTTCTCTTTGGTTCCATGGAATGGTTAGATTAAGATAGATTAGCTTTTCTGCATTAGAGTAGATATTGGCAAGTAGTTTAGGAATAAGAACCAACTTTCTCTGGAGGTCCATCTCAAGTTTGTAAGTCCCATAGCTTGAGAGATGGTCCAATGTTATGCAGATCACACTGAATGCCCCACACAAAACCAGGCCATTTGGAGGTGTTGTGATTTTGAATCAATAGTTTTGGCATAGCCAATGGGACACCGAGGTTATATTTTCTCATCTTTCCAAGGTGTCTCATTATTAAAAAAAATATTAAGCCACCATGTGACCACATCAACAATTTTGGCACACTTGGTGGGACAGTGTCGAAGCACCTTACCACTTCACTTCATCAGGTTCGATGTGCTCTTGGTGAAGATTACAGGCTTTAGAGGCACTTTCAAGCACATCTGGTGACTCCATCTGGTCAACAACCCATCCTCTAAGTTGCAGACCTTCTTCCCATCCATTTCCATCCATTATTCCTTCCACATATTTCATTTTCTCCCATTCCATGAAGTTGTGCAATCATGACTTCATTCCCAACTTGGAACTCACACTTGCAGCAATAATAGTGCGACCCACTCTAATGTATTTCATGACTCCTCAAGATCAACATTATGATCAGATTCAAAATCACTATGGCTACCCCTATGAGAAGTACCAGGATCAGTTCAGCTATGGAACCTGCCAAGAGGGATATGCATGCAATGAAATCAACTACATGGAGAATGTTGATTTGCAGGAGAAGATTAAAAAATTGGAGGCATGCATGGTACAATCAAGGGCCACAACACAAATGAAGGCATTCAGGATTGGTTATAGGGCACCTTGTCCATGGGTTGGCCCTTTTCCAAGACACTACAGCCCACAGGAGAAGCTTGACTTCATGATTGAGATGATGCCCCAACTTATGCAGTGGGTTCAGAAGATAGAGGCCTATGAACTTGGTGTTAGGGAGCCTTGTCAATGGGTAAGTCCTACACCATCATATGGTAATTTTCTCTTCACTCCCCAAGCAACACCATCTCAACCTGAGCTTCAATTTCCAAGCTTCCCATCTGCTGCCCCTAGTGCTGAATTCCCTTCTCCATCCCCTAGTCTTCCATCTCATCTCATTTCCTCTTCCCTTTTCCCTTCCAAATCTAAGTCTCCTCCATAAGATCCAAAGGAAAATCCTTCCCCTCCACCACAAACAAGGAAACAACTAGTGGAGACCCCATCCAACACTCCTCCTACTCTCCCAAGTCCTTGTCAGGGAGAGACTCTAAAAATGAGTCAAGGAGAGAAACAAGAAGAAAATCTAGCAGATAAGAGATTGATCAAAAACTTGGTATGCTTGGCTCTTCGATTTGGAATTACAAAGATTACCTTATTGGTTAAGCCTATGGAGGAGGTTGAGGTCAAGAGACAAGTGGAAGCTTCAGATACAACACAAGCATGGGAAGAAGGAGCTACTCCAAATCCAAAAGAAGAGGAGTGAATTCTTACTGTGGAGGAGAACCATATCGTTTTAGAGGCAACAAGTGTAGAGAAAGCCATAGAAGAACCTTCAGCTCTTCCTCCCACTTCATCCCCTTTAGGCTCGATGTCGAAGAATAGTTTTTGATTTCGAACTTCATATTTGAGAATGAGGGGAACCATGGTGAGAAAATTTCATATCCAAGGGACACCACGGAGGAGGTCAAACACACGCAGTAGGACAATGAGGAGGAAGATTATTTGTCTAAACTTGGAGGATTGCTTTGATGGAGATGAGCCCGAGAAGATCACATCAGTTTCTCCTCCATCATCCACCTTCCAAGCGCATGAACCTACCGTCATGAAGGAGAGCATTCAAGGACAACAACCTTCACTTCATAACAGCCCTATAGAACCAAGGTTGGAAGATTGTAATCTTCCATGTTCTTCTCAAGAGGAGGAAGGAAACAATGAAGACCCCATCTCTCCCACACCATCCACCCAAGAAGGTCCGCAGGAAGACTCCATCCGTGGAGTTGAAATTCAGAACCATGGGCACATTCAAAGGACCAGACCATGCCCAATCAAGTACTTGGCTTCATTAGAGCCAAGGGAGAAGCCAAAATAAGTCATTCCCACTCCGGGAAAGAGGATGAGTATCAAAGCACCAAGGGTCACCATCAACACCTCCAGGAGTCTAATGTCAATCAACTTGAGGAGGTATTTTTGATTGATGTTGATACCTTGATGATATGGGTGGAGGATCGACCTCTTGTCAGTTTCTCACTCATAATAAGAGCCATGTTCAAAGTGCCAAATCATATACATGGCCACTTTTTTGAGAAAGGGAAGTTATTTCTCCCTACTTGTAGTAGGCTTTGTTTAGCTTTTCTTTGTTAGGGTTAGTGTAGGAGTAGAAGTAGATTTGCTTTCAGCAAACAAGTGCTTTTGCACACTCTGCATGTCTTATTTGAGGCATGTATGATTTAATATTTGTATATAATTTTTTTTCGTATTGCCTCGAGGTACAATGCGCCAAGACCTTCTATATTCACAACATGAGAGACCTATAGTTGCTGTAATAATTTATAATTTCAAATGAAAAAATAGAGAAACTAAAATTAGGTTTCGAGACTGTCCATTTTCAGGACGGTGAAAGCCCAAGGTCATTACAATTTTTACTCTCATAAATTAAGGTTTTCTTATGAAAATTAAGAGTGTGGACAGTGGGACACGGGTTTAAGGTCACAAGCACAAGCACTCGGGATCATGTTTTCAAGGGCTAGATCAGTACCAGGCTATCATTTGTGACTCCATGCTAAATGGATACAACAAAGAAACTAATCTCTTCATCTAGTAGACATATGTCCCCGTGAATCACCGAATTATTATCCCAATTTTGCCCCCATGGAAAAATTAATCAACCATGACCCTACACAAAAGAAAATTGGAAAGGTCGGTTTAGTCATGCGAGCCCACATTTCAAATCCAACAATGAAGGGGAAGATAGGCTTGATAATGGAATCCAAGTAGGGTCAGCAAAGGAGGGCAACAGTGTCATAGGAAACCAAAGGCTCAATAAGAGAAAATAAGAGTAAGGGCTTGAAGTTTTTGGACTTCGCATGTGATTTAACTCGAGGCAAAGTAAAGGACCAGTAGAAGGAGCCATGCATCACTCGACACAAATTCAAAGGAGAAATCTGGATCGGGTTCCCAAATGTGTGTGGGGATTCCACGTGTCCCGTGTTCAAAAAAGGCAAAGCCAGTCATTTAATCAACTAAGTATAAGAGGGTCGGCAGAAGCCTCCATGTGCCTCATTAGTGTAACTTCAGAAGTGAGACCTAAGCAACAAAATCCAAATGAGTGCCAACCCTCCACATGGTCGAATCCTCAAAATGTTAAATTGGCCATTGAAAATTGTAAGGCTAGCAGACGGCACAATGTGTCTCATCGGCGCACACTCAAGGGTTGAAGCCAAAGGTAGTTCCCAAAACAAGCGCTAGCTCTCCACGTGTCTAGGGTCTAATAGAAGTCAAAATGGGTAAAACCAGCCATTGAATCGGCTAAGGTAGAGTAGAGCCGTGGAAGGTGCCATATGTTTCATTGACACATCTTCAAAGGCATGGCCCAATGAAAGACCCTGAACTAGCACCAAGCCACCACATGTCCCAGGTCCGAAAAATGGACATAGGTAGCCATTTAATCGACCAAGTATAAGTGGAAAATTTGGGCCAGCGGGGGCTTGGAAGGATTTTTTGCCAAAAGTGGGCCAAAGTGGCCGGGGAAGACTTTTCACCAAAGGGAAGATTGTAGACCAGGGGGCCGGAGATATCTTGGCACTTTGCACTTTTTGCTAAAAGGCACAATTTACAATTGTAGCCCACGAGCCCACAGAGGATATTTACATAAAATGAAGAAAAAATGCCTAAGGCCCACAAAGGGACATGTGGCCATTTTTCAGGTCAAAGCGGGAAGGTGGTTCGTTGGGTAAACGTAGGAAATTTTACAACTTTTGCAAATGGCGCAATTTCAATTTTGGGCCCACGGAGGCTTTTGGGAAAAGCTGAAATTCAGGCCTATAGGATAACAAGAGGTTTTATGATTTTGGAGTCTTCTTGCAGAAATCATAGTTTGTATTTTCGGGCCCATGGATCCACTTTGCAAAGATTACATTTTCACCATTTTTGCACAGTCTCGATGTAGAATCTTCAGACAACCATATCTTTTGACTGGAAGCTTGGATTTGAGCAAGAGAAGACTTTTGGAAAGGTCTCGACATTATCTATGCTATCAAAGCCTAAAATTTTAATTTTGGAAAGGTTAGGTGGGTGAAAAATAGGAAAAAATATTTCAAGCCATTAATATGGGATCTGATTGCTTCAACTACCCAGATTTGATTTGATTCGCCATTCTTCCTTCTCCAACATGCCAAACAGACATGGGGAACAAGAATTAATAGATTATAGGTAGATTTTTAGGGGCATTGATGGTCGGTGATTGAGCTTTCGAGAGTAGAATCTATTTTTTTTTTTTCTCTCTAGTTTTCATCATTCTATATATTGTAAACACTTCTCATTTGAGAAGGAGAGACATTTTGGGTGTGGGGAAACTCAGAAAAAAATTTCCTTACTCCATTTGAGCTCTAAACCTTCTAATATAGCTAACAAGCGTATTTATGCCTGACGAGTAGAAATGTAATGGTCACATGCACATTCTAGAGCAATAAACTCATGATTTTGTGGTTTTCTTAAACCCTTGCTTGTGTTTTATTATTTCTCTATGCCTCTCCCCTTCAAATCTATTTTCATGTGTATGTATCTCACATTTGCGGGTGTGAGATGTCATGTTTCATGAGTTTTAATGGTGGATTTGGACACGGGTTTGTGTCACATCCGCCCGACCCCCTCGGTCCCCTTTTCCCCATTTCATCCTCCCTCAAAAGAGTATCTCACCTCTTTCCTTTTGTGGTGTATCTTCACTTTAGTGTAGGCTTTCTTTCACTCTCTCTATCTCTCTAGTTACTTTGAATGGTTATATTAGGATAGGTTAGCTTTGCCTTCATTAGAGTAGATTGTGGCGGGTAGTTTAGGAACAAGAACCATCTTTCTCTGGAGGTCCATCTAATATTTGCAAGTCCCATATCTTGAGAGATGGTCCAATGTTATGCAGATCACACTGAATGCCCCACATAAAACCATTCCATTCAGGGGTGCTGTGATTTTACATCAACATTGCTATTTTTAAAATTAGGTTGATTGTGTGCATTGATTGTCCTAACATACCATCTATTAGCAAAATATAAAAAATAAATAGTAAAAGAAATTTTTAAAAATAAAAATTATATTTTTGGAAATCAAATAAAATTCTCTATTTTGTGTTAAAAGTTTATAATTTTATTAATTCATTAACCCTAATAATGTGGCACCTAAGTGCCACATTTTGTAATAAAATTATCCTCCAAATGGATTTGGCACCAAAATGTGCGAGATAGGTGCCACATAGGTGGGTCCGCATGAAGGGGGTTCACGCGAAGGGGGTTCGCCCAAGAGGGTACGCGTGAACCCCTTTGGTGAACACCCCTAAACCCTAAATCTTTCACCCAAGACTATATAAATGTATATATATCACTCTATGCCACCAAATTTATTTGAACCCAAAGTAGTTTGCATGAAGGGGTGTTCGTGTGAACCCCATTCCCATGCAAACCACTTTCTTTGGTCTACGTGGCGTTCTGGTGAAGGGTTCTTGTGAAATGGGTGTTCACACAAACACCCCTAATTTTTTATCCCACCTAACCTCTTACTCATGTTTTTAGGATACGAAGTGGGATATAACATTGTGCTTTCACCCTTAACTCTGTACTTATGAAGATTTTCTAAGGGTTTGAAAAAATCAACTATGGAGTGGTAGCTTCTTCATATTTTCTTCAATTGTTTGTAAATTTTAATGGAAACTAGAACTGTGATTGACTGTAAAAGCATTATTTCTTCTCTACTTTTATTTTTGATGAAAAATATTAGGTTTTTTTGTAGAGAAAGTTGTAGAAACCAAATTTTTGTATAACCCTTAACTTTCTCCCTCTTTTATCAAGCTTATACATGCAAATTGCATCTCCCACCAAAAAACATATTTAATTAATCAATTTTGATTAATTAATTGAGCCCCTTAAACCTCATTATCTAAATATGCCAATTAGGTCACACTCATCCACTATTACACCCAGTGTACAAATAAAGAACCCCACATGTTCCGTACTTAATCAAGCTCAATTCAATCAAATCAAATCTAAAACCCCACCTAATAATCAATCCCCCAAAATTATTGAATTTTATGAACCCCATCTATAAATTAAATAATTATAAAACCCAAATACATCAAAATATGACATCCCATTCAAATATTCAATAGTGTAAAGTAATCCACATGGGATTCACTATTACACCTAACATTTCAAATCATGTCTCGACTCATATCATATCTTTTCTTTTCTTTTTCAAATCATGAGCCCTATGTCAAATCAACTTCTAATCATGTCTCATTAAGTAAGGTTAATTTTACAAACCCTAGTTACATGTTAACCTCAAATTTAACCCATAATCAAGCTATAAATATAACCCTTTCTCCCCTCTTAGTAATAATAATACAAAAATTATGAAATAATTTTTTAAAGCTTGAAGGTGGGAAAATTTTGGAAAATTATTTGTGAAGTTTGAAGCACAATTTCAAGTGTTTGATGGAAAAACTCTACCATCATCCCCATGCTTCTCTTGTAATGCCATTCTAATTTCTGTTTCATCACCAAAGTAGAACACCATCTAAGTTCCCTCATTTATTCGTTATCTCTCGCTCATGATTTATTTGTCTCTTCCTTAAGACGGGGCTAACATCTTCAAAGGAAGTTTACAACTTCTTGGACCTAGCATTGTCCAGAAACCCCACATATGTTTATTTAATCACATCTGTTTCATGTTTTGTAGATGTTATCACACATTTCTCTTCTTGGCACATACAGATCCATATTTACATCTAAGGTACTAAGCCCTCCATCATCCTAATTTACTAACATCTTATAATATCATCATTCACCCGCCAAAGAACGAGGTTTCGTATGTACCCATGATTGTAGGTCTTGTAATGTCGGAAAAAGGTTACAAAAACCCCAATGATGATTTAGATCTCTTCGTAAGGTGTTCAGAATCCAAAAAAGCTTGCCAAGTATACATTTGCATCCTAAAAAGCCTTGTCCAAATTTTTTGCATGTTTTGTTCTAACCTCTACCCCCTTTTTCCTTACATTTTAGTCTTTAAGTTATAGAACCGCCACCTTGCCTAGGCGGTGGTCCCGTGACCGCTGCCTGAATATTAGGCGGCGGTCCCATGACCACCGCCTGAATAGGGCGGTAGTCCTTGTGTGTTTTCCAAAACATTCCAACGCTTTCGTCAATGTAAAAATTTAATTTACATCCACATTTCTCAACCACTCTTGCTTGCATTTATGTTTTAGCTTCCTGGTAAATAGTGATTTCTCTTTGTTTATGATAAAAGAGTTCAATTCAAACTTACCCTCTGGTAAATCCAAATGTTATAAATACCAAGCTTGTTTACAAGAAAATGGCCCCTCTCCCTCTATGAATTATTGTTCAGTGTGTTTTGAAGTTCTCCCATAAGTTTCAATAGGTTTAGATTTTGCACGAATTCTCAGCCTCTCCTTTCTAGCTTAGAGATCATTTTATCTTCACACTTTCATTTTGCTCCATTACTATCCTACACATTCAGCTTAGCATAAGATAGTTTCAGTTCTAGATTAGAGTTCATTTGGTAATCTTAGTGTTGTAAGTTGTTTTGTCACAAGAAATAAATCCTGAATTCTTGGTATATTTGTGTTGTATCCCCACAATAAATCCTAATAGGAATTACATATTCAAGCTCTGTTCACTTGCACTATCCCTCTCTTGAATTTTATTTGGTTTATATCCAAAGCTGCCATTGTTCGAGTATCTTCTTCTGCTGACACTGTCACATTCACACTTTTATGGATTCATGAGAACACGAAGGAACAAAGAGATCACACGAGACGGGACAAGTCATGACACAACTAGATTTACCACTATTTTATAAAACTCCAGGTTTGAACTATCAAAGTTGTAGTTACAATATATCAAATAGAGTAGCAAATCATTTTATTTCAGTTAAATCTTGCTTTTAGTATTACCAAGGAAGCTATGGGGAATGATAGCTTCTAAGAAGCTATGATTTATTCCTCACTTCTGAGGTAATATTGAAGGTCTTTCGATTAGATTAGTTAGTTATTTAAATATTTAGGATAAATTCACAAGTGCACAGGAAAATAGCTATATATGGATAACTTTCTTGTTTGAATTCTATTATTAGATTAATTATTCATTATCCGAATATATTTGAATAAATTTGCTCTTTTAATTTTTTCCAAATATAAATCATCGAAAATAAAAATAAAAGGAATATAAGCATAGTGTAGATATATCTTTCATAGTTAGTTTACTTGTTTCGGTTAAAGTTTGATTATCTCTTGCATGACAATTATGTGATCCAGAGAGCCCAAGGATTACGTATTCGAACCTGTAGTACCTCAGCCAAATCTCTTCACAACATTAATGGATATAGTTTAAGGGCTTAGGATTTAGATCTTTATAATGACAATAAACCTACAATCGGTTAGTGAACAATTGAGATAATTGAATATTAACGATGAAAAAGCATACACACTCGGTTGAGTCACCCCAACTATAGATTGCCTTGATAGGATATCCACATGACCATACAAGAACCTAAAAGAGAAAAAGATTTGGTTGCGATCCATTAGTTCCCCAAAAAAATGTAGGAGACCTTTCATTGACATAGACATAGGATTACGTATACAAGTTGCGAGAACACCCGTAAGGTATTCTGAGAAGATCGCACAAATCATGATATTAAACCTAGAAGTTGAAAAGGCTTATGACTATTGGATAGTCGGAAGAAGAGATTGATTCTTCACATGACCATAACAGGTCCAAAAAAACCATGAACTCATGGTTTTGATCCCCAGGTCCCACAACCCAATGGGCCTACAATTCAGTTAAATATTAAAACTATTTTATGTACGTTGGTATTTAGATCCTCACCACTCCCGCCAGATATCATAACGTAATTTTTGCATTAAACATAGAAGCCAATCAAGCTAATATTTTTTGGGCTAGACTAGAAAACCACCCATAGTTTCCTACAAATCCACTACACCTCTCATTACCATTTTCCATGGCCTTGTATGGAAATATACACGAAGCACCTATGGTCATTTTCCACAAATCCAATAGCCAATATATAGGATCTTGGCAGAGCTTAACATTGATTGGACCCTCCAAGTAGCTATTATATTTGAATGATCCATTACACCAATTTAGGTTAGGAGAGCTTTCTTTGCCTTAGATTCGTAGATCCCATTATTGCGTGTTGAGGATATAAGATTGCCCAACTAGTTTGTCTGTATCCACATATATTCCATTTCCACTGGCTATCTCGGCACGACCTCGGGAGGTTGGGTACGAAGAAGAGCTACTTGTAGATTCTCATGCTCGCATGTCACTTTTCTATCGTACAAAATTGGTGAACCCGACGTGAAACGAAAACGTAACCTTCTTATCTCGAGTCAAATTCCTACCCACTTTTCCAATTGATTCAACTTCTCATTTACCTTTTCTATTTCATTTGCTTTCACACCGGCTTCACCAACAAAATTGGTGAACATGACATGAAACAAATAACTGTTCCCATTTTATTTTCATTTCTTTCATCCATATTCGCTCTTTCCCATTATTTTGCGGGTATTTATATACCCCGAATATGTTGGGATATGACACATATGGCAAACCTCTCTCAGGTCTCAAAGCACATTACGGTCAAACAAATAGACAACCGTCACCCTCACTTTCTACATGGGCTAACAACTATTCAAGTAACTACTTGTCATCACAAAATCCTCCTCAAAGAACTAGCTCTAGTTCTTCATTCCGAATTGAGGAGTTGGATCAGCTCACACAAATGCAACAACTAGATCCCTCAGGATCTAACAATATGATGTTTACTAGAGAATCCATTTCATCTCCTCAGGTTTTGTTCAGACCACAAATTAGTAGACAATTAGATCCACTCCCATTTTTGGATGAGGAGTATTTAGCACACTATGCTAGAAGTGAACAACACTTCTAAAACATGTACCCACCTATAGGAAGTTTGCAAACACAACCGAAACCCTACTCCAAGAAAACACCCCCATTCCTCCACCTATGGGAAATACTCTCGGTGAAGCTTAACAAGGTAATGATCAATTCATAGCAGGGTACCATACCCCTTTACAACCTCAAGGTGTACAACAACCACCATTAAGGAAAAATACTGTGTCTTCACCAATCGAGGTCATCTCAACCTTAGTTGAGAAGGTTAGAGGATTATAGCTTTCTCAGGAAAATCAAAACTCACACTTTGGGCAAGTAGGAATTCCCAACCCTCCGCATCATCCCAGCCAAGTTGACCTCCTCATAGGAACAAGCATGTTAGGCATGCCTCCTCAACATTCATATAACTATCCACAACAAACACCAACTAGAACCGCATTTTCAAACGTCGCTCCAGTTGAAAGTATGATACCTCCCGGCTTAGCACCAAACAACCCATACCAGAGCAATGCTCCTCCCTACTTAAACATTTATTCAAAATCACCACAGGGAGACATGTTCTCCTCTCCCGGGATGTTCACTCAACCACAGGATTTCCTTATGTCCCTGCAAATACATATGTTATGCCATATCAACAACCCATTCCACCCCCACCCCCTCAGTAGGCACCATCGATGGTCAAAACCTATGTGGTAGGGACTTACTCAAAATATTTAAAAGAGCCTCTATATTTCACCATACGAAGTGTCATGCTTCCAAGACCTCTTCTTGATTTGCCCAAATACAAAGGGGAGGGAGATCCAAATGCACATATCAAGGCCTATGCCACGGCCATTCAAGAATTTCTCCCTTGGGATGTGGTTGTTGCTAAGATATTCCCTAAAAACTTAGAGGGTATTTCCCTTGATTGGTATTACAGAATACCTAAAGCCTCGATACACTCATTCAAACAACTTGTGTCAGAGTTTATCAAAGCTTTTGATATGAACAAATTGTTAAGAACATGAATCAAGGAATTCTTACATATTAAACAAGAGCACAATGAATCCACTACTCATTTTATTCAAAGATGGCATATAGTCCTCTACTCATCAACAAGTGCTCCAAACATGGATCAAATGGAACTATGCGACTTATTCCTTCATTCTCTCAATAGAGAGATAAAGGAAGAAGTCCAAAAGTTCCCACTAAGGACTTATGATGAAGTACTTGAGAGTGCTCTCCAGAATAGATCAAGCGGCAATAGACGAGTTCGTAAGACATATGGAACAAATGGGAAATTAATCACTCCCAATCAAAACACTACGACCTATCCTAATGCCAGGAATACCAATCAAGGACCCAAGATCCTTAACAAAAACTGTGGGGTTATAACAGATGGAGTAACAGACCAGGTTAAAAGGGAAAATGTCGTAAACATTTCACCATCATTAACAATCGTGAAATAAAAATTTACTCCAACAATCAACACAAAGGATTTTAATCGTCCATCATGACAACAACAACAATGGAAAATCTAGACACATGGTCCAAATCGAAACCGAAATGGATATTAGAATCAAAACCAAATGCAAAGCAGTCTCAAAATTTTAACTCTAACAACCAACAACCTAATAGAGAATTGGACTACAAAAGGTTTCAAATCAACAACCTCGAAACTATAATCCCAAATTGTATTGTGGTTTTCACAAGATTCAAGGCCATGATACTAGGACTTGCCACAACTATAATAAATTCATGCAACATTTTCTAGAAGACCAAAGATAACTCTTTAGAGATATGTTTTTAGAAAATTCTGTAGTACCCACGCCAAACACTTATACGGGAGCAGTTTCCCCTCAAAATGCACCCCTCAATATTTTTAACGATTTGCTCCCAAATCACTCTAACAATAACAAGTTAGATCCAAGCGAAATGAACAAGGGTGTTATGACAGTAAATAACGATCATAAAGCCTCAACTTCATTAAATCCACTGGTCACACCCCAATTAGGAACTCAACCACAAACCAAGATAGTTGGTCTGATAGATTTAGATACCGAGATACATGTAGAAACCATAACAAGGACACGAGATTATTCTTCTCAACCAGTTCCAACCTATCCATTAGAATCAAACAACATTCAACAAACATTGGTAAAATCCATAGGTGCTTATGATCTAATTAATGACCTAACAAACACCTTCTCTCACATTTCCTTCTCGGATTTATTCAAGAACTCTCCCGCCCATAGGGCTGTTCTCTTAGAAGCATTAGGTCTTGTTCATCTAATTAACATCACTCCTCCACTTGAAATGCAAGTAAACCATGTAGACTTTGATTTCTACCCTCCAGGGCAGCTAGATAGGGATATTGAGTTTATATTTAATATAAGAAAAATGCCAACATACACTAAAATTGTGTGTAGAGGTGACCCACTTTGCATTTGCGCAGTATGGGTTTATAATAATTATGTTAAGTGCACAATGATTGATGATGGGGCAGCAGTTAACATAGTCCCCTTTGCTTTTCTTCAAAATCTAGGATATGGAGAAACAAATTGTTCCACAACATGAAATACGCTAAGAGGTTATGATAGCCTTAAGGCCACTTCAATTGGGACCATAGTTTTACCAGTCACCTTAGGACCCAAGACAATCCTCACCGAATTTTATATTATAGATCAAGAAACCAACTATAATATGATCCTCGGTCGACCATGGATACACCGCATGAAGGCAATCCCTTCCATGTTATTCCAGGAAATAAGATTTTTGCACCTAGGGAAAATATTTGTGGCACAAGGTGACCCAAAACCATTCAATATACACCTAGCATATTTGAAGAAGAGACCAGGCATTCACTCTAAGTTTGAACTCCCAACAAATCAACTTAACAAACCAATCAATTCAAAACCAAAAGAAAAATTGATACCTACAATAGAATTAGAAATTACGAATCTAGTCGAAGGCATTCCAACACTCAAAAATGAGACTAATGTCATAGAAATGGTATCATTAGGGACTACCAAAAAAATTTCAAGTTACTAGAGAAAGATCTACCCATTCTCCTACCATTTGATTCCATGGGTATGGGATACACCCTAGGAATTGGTTCCCTTCCATCAGACAAAGTTTGTATGGTAGAAGTAATTGAGGTGAAGAAACAGACATGAGGAATGTCCTAACATCCATTTTTCCAAGCAAATATTGGACTCTCCACTTCAATGGAGCTAGATGTTGTTTTAGAGCTAGGCAGGTGTGATCTTTACTTCTCCCGAGGGAAATATCCTACCTTTTGCCTTTAAGTTAAATTTTGAATGTACAAACAATGGGGCTGAGTATGAAGCCCTCCTTCTTGGCCTCATCATAGCCAAAAGGATGGGTGTTGATAACATTAGAGTGCTAGGAGACTCATAACTAGTCACAAACCAAGTCTTTGAGGTATATGAGACTAGAGCTGAACACTTATTTCTCTATAAAACGGCGGTATTAGATCTAACTAAAGGATTTGACTTCATATCAATTGAAGCAATCGCATGAGAAATAAACCTTCTCGTTGATTCAATAGCAAACTCAGCTTCCCGTTTTACTCCAAGAATTGAGTTGGAAAATACAAGTTTCATGGTATCACTTCGTACTAAACCATTGGTGCATAAAATACCAACAAACCCGCTCCTAACACGTATAGAAGCTAAAAATGAGTTTTATATCCTAGATCACTTTGACAGTGATAGAGTCACTCTTGGATATCCAAACACCTATGTGGAGCTACATCTCGCTCACCACATAGTGGATTCTTCCCTAATCCCACATTCCTCTTCCTAATTTTGAAATCCCATGATAGAAATTCCCCTGCAAAATAATCTCAATATCTACGAGGTAGAGAATGGATAAATTTTTGAACTACCTCCGGCCCCACTTGGATTTGAAGAAGGAAACACTTCCTTAATTGAAGGAATGATTGACATAAATATTGGAATAGAGGAAGAACCAAAGATTTTGAAGTTGGGATCCTTGTTAACTCTAGACAAGATAGAAATACATACTCAGATCCTCAAGGAACATCAAAAGGCTTTCACATTTAATTATAAAGAAATTATGGGAATTGCACCACATATCACGGTACATAATCTTGTCACCAAACTAGATGCAAATCCAATTAAACAAAAGTCAAGACCAATGAAACCAAAAGTGGCTCTCATGGTGAAAGAAGAAGTAATGAAACTTCTCCAGGTGGGATTCATCAAACTAGTCAACTATTCACAATGGGTATCTAATATCGTCCCTATTCTAAAAAAGAATGGGAAGATACACATTTGCATATACTTCAAGAACATTGATAAATCTTTCCCCAAAGATGACTTCCCATTGCCATCCATTGACGTCATTATTGATGTAATAGTTCGATTTGAGCTTTTGTCTCTTATGGATGGATTCTCAAGATATAATCAAATCAAAATATCTGAACAAGATCAAGCCAAGACCACTTTTATAACTCCTTGGGGAACTTATTGTTATGTTGTCATGCCATTCAGTCTTAAGAACACCGATGCTACATACCAATGGGCAATGACATACATATTCCATGATCTTCATAAAATTGTGGAATCCTACATGGATGACTTGTTGGCCAAGGACAAGAAGAAATGTGATCACCTAGAGGTACTCCTTATCGTTATCTCTCGATTAATCAAATATGGCCTCACATTGAACCCAGAGAAATGTGTATTTGGTGTGACATGAGGCAAGCTTCTAGGTTACATTATATCATCATGATTGATTGATGTTGACCACCAAAATCTGGGCTGTTTCTTGAAATGATTCCACCATCAGATGAGTCTGGTATTAGATCATTTCTTGGGAAACGTGGTGTAATTAGAAGGTTCATTCTAGACTTAAGTTTTTTTTTCATCCAATAAACAATTTATTAAAGAAAGATTATAACATTGATTGGACAGAATAATGTAACAAGGCCTTCGAAGCAGTTAAATGCTTCTTGGTGTCTCCTCCGCATTAATGCCTCCTAGACCAAATCATCCTTTGATGTTGTATTGATGGGCTACTAATGTCTCACTAGCCTACATGTTGGCTGAAGAAGACAATGATAAATGAGAATGTATAATCTATTTCACTAGCCATACGTTTCTTGATTATGAAACACATTATACATAGGCGAAATAGAATGCCTTGTCATAGTATTCACAACGAAATGTTTAAGACATTACATGTTAAATGAAGAAACAAGGGTCAACTGTAAAGATAGATCACTTATGAACATTCCTCATGCAAGGGTCTTTATCTAAAAAGGCTAGACAATTCATAACCTTAATGGGTGAATTTGAATTAACATTTATAAACTAGAATCCATTAAGGGACAAATAATTGTAGATTGGTTAGCTAATAATCCGTTAGATGGAGGTGATCTGGTAGATCTAGAATTTCCCAAAGAATGCATATACTTTGTGAAAACCAAACCCCCAATCTCTATATGTCCTTGGTACACTGACATCGTCAATCTTATCATGGACCATACATACCCAGAAGGTGCCACATCACAACAAAGAAGGTGGTTACACATTATCATTGCTAAATATGTTATTTTCGAACAAGTTCTCTATCATAAAGCCTTCGATAGAATGCTATTAAGATGCATTGACACTGAAGAATCCAAAAAGATTCTTTACAAATCCCACAGTGGGATATGTGGAGGCCACTTCGGTGGCCACACCACTTCTCAAAAAATACATCAAATGGGCTATTTCTAGCCTACTTTGGAACATGACGTGAAAGAGAATTTTTGTGCAAGTGTCATAAATGCCAAGAATTCTCTCATGAGATTCACATACCAAGTATAAGCTCGCAACCAATTGTAACCCCATGGCCCTTTTCCACATGGGTCCTTGATTTGATAGGGAAATTCTCTCCCTTGTCAATAGATGGCCATAACTTTATAATCATGGCCACAAAATATTTTACAAAATGGGTAGAGGCCATGCCTCTCACCACCATACCAGGTTCCATAATCACTAAGTTTATTTTGAATCAAATCATTTGTAGGTATGGTGTCCCGCAATTCATTATCTCAGATAATGGAACATCCTTTAAGAATGATGAGGTCCATGAGTTATGTAGTAAATTCAAGATAAACCATCATACGACTCTCTTTATTACCCTCAAGCCAATGGACAAGTTGAAGCCACAAACAAAACATTAAAATCCATTCTCCTCAAAACAATCAAGGAGAAAAAACATGATTGGCATTTAAAATTATACCCGACCTTGTGGGCCCATCAAACCTCAATAAGAACACCAACAGGGGAAACCCCTTTCTCAATAGTATTCGGAGTGTAAGAAGTTCTCCGGTTGAGGTCGAAATACCTAGCCTTTGTATCTCATTACAAGGGATTTTTGGAGAAGAAGCCTATAGAGAGGCATGCCTCTCTCAACTAGAAATCCTTGATGAGGCCAGGCTAAACGTCGAACAATGGCATAAATCCTATGCTAACTGGATGTGCCGGTAATATAACAAAAAGGTTTACAAGTGAGAAATATACTAGGAAGATCTAGTTCTAAGACTAGACAACCGGATTGATAAGAAAATCGGTGAAGGAAGGAAATTATGGACCAAGTGGTTAGGCCCATACCGAGTCATGAAAGACTACGGAAATGATGTGTATCTCTTGTGTACATTATAAGGTGAGGAATTTAATGAAACTGTCAATTCCTTGCATCTTAAACGGTTTTACGCATAGGTCATCAACGTCACCATTTGTATATTATATCTACCTACATTGCATTTAATCACTTAGTTGTTTCATTTTGTTCACTCGTTTCATAAATTTTGTGGTCAAGGAACTTATTCTTAAGCAATTCATTATAAGCTTCTGAAAATATTGGCAAAATCATTCAAATCATATCTCTTCAATTTTCATAATATCATCAAATGGTTCAAAATCATTTCATCAATTCGATAGACAAATTCCCGATAAAACCATACCGGGGCCTACATACTTAGTCATACTCATTCTTTTCTACTAGGTTAAGTTGTTCTTACCTATGGTTTGTTCTAGAAGCTTCTTGGTGTCACATCTATCCTTCTTAAATCTCTTTGAAACAAGGATACTGTAAAATCACAAATAAAAATGTCAAATTCAATTAAATATATATATATATATAATATTTTATTTTACACACTTCTTTTCCCCACAAATATTTGGTGATGAGCCCGCTTCTCTTACTAGTTATACGAGGTTGAGAAAGGAAAGAAGTTCCCTTACTCACCTATGTACTACCTTTGGTGATGAGCCCATGCTTCTTACCAAGTAGCATGAGATAGGGCGTAGGGGTCCACTCACACAAATAAATGAATCTTAGCATTTTAAAAATGTAAAGAAAATGTGTTAAGTGAAATAATGTATCCAAATTCCAAAGAGATTAAATCCTTAATACTAGATTTTGTCAACCAAGTTGCCATCCATCAATATAAGTCTAGATAAACTTGAAAATAAGTTACATTCGAACTATGTAGTAGTTTTGAGTAAGAGTAAGTACATAGGTCTAAATTTTATTTTACGTCAAAACCTTGTCTTTCTCTCATCATCTTCATTCATTCAAACTCATACAATTTGCACCCTTCCCAACTCCCGGTATTGAGCCCTCACATATTACTAGCTGCGCGGAGTTAGGAGTGGGGCAAGTTCATCTCGTTATCAATTCATATTCATCACGTTTTTCCAAAACAAGAAGAAGCAATGAACATTTCCCAAAGAAGCCAAAATTTCAGTACTACAATATGTTTGCATCATCACGTGTCAACATTACAAAAACAAATAAAAGAGAAACATTATGTTCAACACATGTCATCCATTGCATATATTCTAAAAACATATAAAAAAAGATTCTAAAAACATCTAGTGTACACATAGGAAACGAATCACAAAATTCTAGATACAAGAAGATCTAGATCCAAAAATATATATATATATATATATATATATATCATGTTCTATATATAATGCCATCATGCACTAGGCATGGTCAAAATGCTCAATGAGCCCAAAAATACAAAAACAACCCATATAAACATCTAGTAGAATCACTACAAAAAGACCAAATGGCCTCTCAATCCCTATGGGATCCCTCAAAGGGTGCATGATCCCGCCTAAGACTCCTACTACGACAAAACTCTGAATAAACTAAGTGCTCATGATCATGGCCACTGCCTGTGGTCTCACTACGAGAACGAATCCACCTCATCAGATGCTCAACAGTCCTATATCCAGCTACCTCAACATGAAGGGAGGTCACTAACTTTTTCACCTTCCAGACATGGGAAAACACATCAATTTTTAGCCAACTGTTGAGGGCTATCCAATGTCCGCAGTAAGCTTGGCCCAAGTACTCTTCGAGGGGAGAAATAGGGTGTTCACACATACTTGGCGAATCAAGTCTCGCTATCCCTCAGCAGTCGCTACAAATAAAAAAAGAGAAACAAAAAGTTAGAAAATCACCAGAAATAAAGTCAAAAACAAATGAAACAAAAAAGAGAAATATCAACTAAACATTTCTAGCTAAAACAGAATCAAGAAAAGATTAGTAACTCCCTCAGATCTCTAGGCATCTAGGTAGGGTCTCTAGGATCTGCACCTACTACTAACGCTGCTATGGACTGCGAAACCTCCCAAATCAGGAAAGAAATGACATCCTACCACGGACTCATCATCTCCCCAATGTCCTGAGAAGGAAACTCCTATAAGATCAGGGTCACCTTCTCTGCGCTCTCCTCCACCCTCTCGGCCCTCAAGATATCCTGAGTATCATGCCACTCGGAATCACTCTCATCCTCCTTGGCCATCCCACCGGTCTCACCTCCTACCATCTCCTCCTCTGTCTCCCCTCCTGTGAACTCCTCAGAGTCTAAGTCCACATCAATGGGCTCATCTCCCTCTCCACTATGAGCAGGAGTAGCCCTGATCATAAGTAAGGGTGCTCAAGGAGCACCAACTACCCTCAAGCACGAACCACCCGCCTAACTACAATGGGAACTCTGGGAATAACCGTTGTCTAACCTCGGCCTCTAGGACCTCCCCGACCTCATGACTAGACCTATACACTGGCCCTACTAGAGGAAGTATATCGATGTAAGGGAGGCCAAACTACTGAGGTACTCTATCAAACGGGTGAGTCTCCAACCTCCCTATCCTATCTACCAGCTGACCTGTGGAATAATAGGCAATCAGTGTATGTGTCTCCTCTCCCCATAACCCTGCCATGGCCTGATAAGGAGTGGCCTCCATGTCTACAATAGTCAGAGAAGCCACTGGCTGGTGTGGCATCCTGAGTACAGTCATCCCTATCCACCTCGCTGCCTTGACAGCCCCGGATCCTTTGCTGTACACCTCTCCCATAGGGAATGATGCACTCATACACCCAACTCATAACTAGAGTAGGGTGACTCAATGACTGCCCCTATAATCTAACCACCCTATATAAATCATGGTAGGTGGTCCCAAGAATGTCTACCCCAAGTGTAAACATGGCCATGGGCCTCAATCTGTGTAATAATGGGAGCCCAACAATATAAGAGAGTATCCCCTCCCTTGTCCCCAATCAACCATGAGGCCAAGATACCCATAATAGCCTTGTGGATCACAGGGATAGGAGAAACAACAATGGAATGGACCTTCACCCCCTTCTTCAAGCCCATGGAGACAACAACATCTCCCATGTAGGTAGCCCACTGAACTATCTGAGACCTAGATACTATTGTCTTAAGAGACAACCACTTCTAAGAATCAGAACATGTGATAGACATCCTCCAGGGTGATAGTCCACTCACCCCTAACACTTGGTAACCGGAAGGTATTCAGTCTGCATCCCAGTATGAAAATAAGTCACACAATATGTGACTAGCAGGCGTAACATGAGAAACATGTGTAATCCTCCAAATACCGGCCCTCTGGAGGGTGTCTCGCTCTGTCTAGGTCAGTGCCTCTAACACTGCTGGGAGCCAATAACACTCCCTCTCTCTACTCCATCTGATATAATTGTCCTTCTTTTGCATCCACCCAAAATAGGGAAAAGAGTAAGTAACATAATCCAACTAGAAAAATCATCAAAAACATATAAAAATGTCAAAAATGCAAAAATAATTAAATAATACATCTTTTTGCTTTCTCATTCGAACCGCCACCCTGTGCAAAGTGGCGGTTCTATAACCGCTACCTTCTCGAGGTGATGGTCTGTAATTTCCACCTTATGAGGTAGTGGTCATGTGAATCTTGTTGCCATCATATAGTGGTGGTCCCATGATACCGCCGCCTGTGCAAGGCGACGATCCTCGTCTGAATCAATGAATGCCCCCAAAGCCCTAAAAACACTTTAAAAAAGCAAAAATACATCGTTTTTGACAAAATAAAGACCTACCCTATGGGCACCCCCTAGAGACTCATTTAAAACTAACATTTCCAAAAATAATCCCCCCAAGACAAAGATTTCAACATTTTTACATTTTAGGTTTAAAAGCAATGAATTGAGAAAAACTAACCTGAGACTTCGCAGGTTGATGTCCTACTCTTGGAGGCATGATCACGATCTCACAACGAATGTTTTGATTATACTCTCATTAAAAATGGTTACCGTGGGTCCCAGAGCTCAAAAACCACCAAATCAATATGCGTAAATGAATAGTAAAATGAGCTCATTATATATATATATATATATATAATATAATATTCTAATCTTGTTTTGAGTGTTTTTACACGAGTTGGAGCACCGATAGAGGTAAGTTCTTATCCCCACCAAATGGTGAGTCCTCATTTCATTTTAATTTAGTATTAATTTTCGATTTATTTTATCTATCTACACTTGAGTCCCCTTTTCATTTTGTAGATAGCGGGAATTTGGATGGCGACATTGTGACACATGGGTGTGTTAGGTATAGCTTCTAACTCCCCATTTCGGGACCGCCATACTCAGACCCACCATTTTATGCCTCTTCATGGCTAAAACGCTTCTCCAAGGGGGTAATATGTACGTACTGAAATTACAGGTATTGTACTATCGGAAAGAGGTTACAAAACCCCAATGATGATTTAGATCTCTTCGCAAGGTGTTTAGAATCTAGAAAATCTCACCAAGTATACATTTACATCCTAAAAGCCTTATCTAGCTTTTGCATGTTTTGTTCTAACCTCTGCCTCCTTTTTCCTTGCATTTTAGTCTTTAAGTTACAGGACCACCTGCCCAAAATAGGGCGGCGGTCGGTCGTAGAATGGCGGTCATGTGCGCATTTTCTAGAATGTTCCAAAGCTTTGATCAACGTAAAATTCAATTTGTACCTGCATTTCTCAACCACTCTTGCTTGCATTTATGTTTTAGCTGCCTAGTAAATAGTGATTTCTCTTTGTTTATGATAAAAGAGTTCAATTAAAACTTACCCTCTGGTAAATCTAAATGCTATAAATACCAATCTTGTTTACAAACAAATGGCCCCTCTCCCTCTATGAATTATTATTCAGTGTGTTTTGAAGTTCTCCCATAAGTTTCAATAGGTTTAGATTTTGCATGAATTCTCAGCCTCTCCTTTCTACTTTAGAGATCATTTTATCTTCACAATTTCATTTTTCTCCATTGCTATCCTACATAGTCATCTTAGCATAAGATAGTTTCAGTTCTAGATTAGAGTTCATTTAGTAATCTTAGTGTTGTAAGTTGTTTTCATAAGAAATAGACCCAGATTTCTCGATATATTTGTGTTGTATCCTCAATAAATCCTACTAGGAATTGCATAGTCAAGCTTTGTTCACTTTTACTATCCCTCTCTTACTTGCATTTTATTCGGTTTATATCCAAAGCGCCATTGTTCGAGTATCTTCTATTGACACTATCACATTCACACTTTTTTGGATTCGTGAGAACACGAAGGAACGAAGAGAGCACACTGAGTGGAAAATCATGACACAACTAGATTTACCATTGTTCTGTAAAACTCCAGGTTTGAACTATCAAAGTTGAAGTTACAATATATCAAATAGAGTAGCAAATCATTTTATTTAGTTAAAGCTTTCTTTTAGTATTTCAAGGAAGTGGGGGAATGATAGATTCTAAGAAGTTGTGATCTATTCCTCACTTATGAGGTAAGATTGAAGGTCTTTCAATTATATTAGTTAGTTATTTAAATATTTAGGTAAATTCACAAGTGCATAGGCAAAAAGCTATATCAGGCTAACTTGCTTGTTTTAATTCCGTTATAAGATTAATTGTTCATTATCTAAATATATTAGAATATCTTATCTTTTCATTTATTTCAAATATACATCATCGAAAATACAAAAATAAAAGGAATATAAGCATAGTGTAGATATATTTTTCATATTTAGTTTACTTGTTCGATTAAAGTTTGATTATCTCTTCGATGACAATTATGGGACCTAGAGAGCCCAATGATTATGTATTCGAACTAGTAGTACCTCAGCTAAATCTCTTCACAACATTAATGGATATAGATCAAGGGCTTAGGATTCAGGTCTTTCAAATGACAATAAACCTACAAGCAGTTAGTGAACAATTGAGACAATTGAATATTGAAGACGACAAAGCATACACATTCTGGTTGAGTCAACCCAACTATAGATTGCCTTGATAGGATATCTGCATGACCATACAAGAACCCGAAAGAGAAAAAATATTTGGTTTTGATCCATTAGTTCCATAGCCAAATGCAGGAGACCTTCTCATCGACATAGACACAAGCTTACATATACAAGTTGTTAGAACACCCGTAAGGTATTATGAGAAGATCGCACAACTCTTGATATTAAACATAGAAGCTAAAAAGGCTTATGAATATTGGATATTCAGAAGAAGAGATTGATTCTTGACATGACCATAATAGGTCCACAACAACCATGAACTCATGGTTGTGATCCCTAGGTCCCACAACCCAACGGGCTGCAAGTCAGTTAAATATTGACACCGGTTTGCGTATGTTGGTATTTAGGTCCTCACCACTCCCACCGAGATATCATAAGGAAATTTTTGCATTAAAAATAGAAGTCAATCAAGCTAATATTTTCTAGGATAGACAATAAAACCACCCATAATTTCCTACAAATCCACTACACATCTCATTACCATTTTCCATGACCTTGTCTGGAAATATACATGAAGCACCTACAAGTCATTTTCCACCAATCCAATAGCCAATAGATAGGATCTTGGTAGAGCTTGACATTGATTGGAACCTCCAAGCAGCTATTGTATCTAAATGATCCTTTACACTAATTCAGTTTAGGAGAGCTTTCTTTGGCTTAGACTCGCAGATCCCATTATTGTGTGTTGAGGATATAAGATTTCCCAACTAGTTTGTCTATATCCACATATATTCCATTTCCACTTTTGTCTTAACATGACCTTGGGATGTCGAGTACGAAGAAGGGCCACTTGTAGATTCTCATGCTCACATGTCACTTTTCTATCGTACGTTTCTGTACAACATAAGGAACACTTTACGGCCATGTAGAAACTCGGTCATCCTAGTATTCTTTATAATAATTTTTTCTGATACTCAATCATTTTGAAGATTTTACTGCACTTTTAAAATAGTAATTGTGCCATCACCAATCTATTTTGAGTTATTCTGTCTTTTTTTATTTTTTACTGTAAAACCTTGAAAAATCAGCAACGACCCTAGAAAAAAATAGATCATTTTCTTTATTTATACCTACATAATTTTAAACTTTGATTCATATGTTCGGTTTTAAAACAACCCAAATATGGGTATTCTTGTTCTCACATTTTAGCTCTATATTTCACCACTTTGTTGGTATTTGTACTAGTTTTGAAGCATTATTCTCGCATATTCGAACCCCGATTGTTAAATTTTGTGGTGATTCCGAGCTTTTGATTAAAGTATCACATATTTTCAGAGAGGCTCTATTCATGTATTTTATTTCGAGATGTGTAGTTTATTTAATAAATGAGTATTTCTTGTATTTTGGAGCTCTGCAAAAATTTGTGCTTCTGATCCGCTTTTCCTTTATGGGTATAGATATATTTTTTTACATGCTCTTGTGCTATTGCACTCAAATGTGTTTAACTTTTAATCTTTTCTAAGGAATTTTTAGCTCAATGATTGATCTGCTTGATAATGGAGATCTGGATTCCTTCCATTTTAAAACCATTTATACTTAGGGTCAAGGTCGAGTTGTTGAAGTTTGAAAACTTGGTTTCATGCTTTTATAAAGTTGTGTTCAATGGATGAACTTGTTTGCGTTTTTAGATCTATTTAAGAAACTAAAATTGTTGGAGCTTGATCCTTTTTATTTTAAAATCTATCTTATCCGAGCTCCCATAATGTATGATTTTGGCATTCATTGCTCAATATAGATCTGAAAATGCATATTTGGTATCCTTTATTTAGCTAAAATTGAATTTTAATTCTTATGTTTCTTTAATGAAGAAACTCAAAATCAATTTTTTCATTGTCTCTAGGTCATTAAAAATACAAGAGATGGAAGTCATAAATCATCCAATTTTCGCAAGATTTCAAAATCAGTAACCCATTCCATCTTCTTTACTTGATCACACTATGCATATTTAAACTTGAAAACTACATAAAACTTGCAATCTTTTGCTTTTGAGGATTTATTGAAGAGAACTATAATTGCAATATCCTCTTCCCGAAAGGATGTATATCATGTTTTTATATTGGTGTATCATGTTTCGGTCTGCAAGTTGAGTCTCCTATCATAGAAATCGGTGATGCATCCTCTTTATATATTCAGATTACTATTGTATCATTGGAAAACTTGGTTTGTAAAATCTGGAAAATATGTATATGGTTGTAGCTTGTATGTTCCTTGAGAAGTATCTTGTAATACAAATAAGATGCTTTCTAATATATCTATAAATATTTGATGTTCTTGAATCTTGACTATAAAATTCATCTCCTTCGTGGCTCTTGAAACACCGATTCCTTGATCTATGCTACTTGCTTTTATGAAATTAAGATCCTCTTCAGTATCTTGATCACTTCTTGATAATCCGGCACTCCCGATGATAGTGGAATTGCTACAATTGAGGCATTTATCCTATGGTTGTATCATCTGTAATTTTATTTAAGTTTCCAGTTAGATGATTATGCAATGGTTCTTTAAATGTTCTTTTTATATAAGTACTTGTAGTATATTTTTTGAACAATTGCATCCTTTTGTACTTAGCTTCCAACTTGTTCAGGATGTCTAGATTTGATGAATCACTTTCTTTGATTTGCATCCTTGAAACTCTACCCGGCACTTTTGCTATGATGAATACTTGCTATGCCTTTTCATTATGTTATTACATTTGTTGGATCTGTTACATCCCCTTTTGAGAAGGCAATATTTTCTTAGCATCACTGTAACTTGAGCCCTTATCTTGAAGCTGAAACTTATAGATATTTTCGAGGTGTTGTATTCTTCTTTTTGCTTGATCATGTGTATCCTTTCAATCTAAATTGAAACCATGATTGTACTTGATCATGTATGGAATGCATGCATTACTTTGATTTGAATGTTCATAATGTGTTATGAAATGAAAATAGTCAATTTACTTTCTTTTCTTTCTACATGTACCTACACATTTAGACAAACTAGTTAGAAAATAAATAGGCTTTAGCCTCTCTTGTATTCCATAGTCTTTCTTTTCCTTCCTTTCTCTCTTATCTATCACAATCTCCGAGAATCATATGTGCTTCTATAAGATATTACTTTCTTAAATTCGTATCTGTTACTTTGATGTACCTTATGCCTCTTGATTTTAGGAGATTCATTTTCCTAAATCTAATCACAAGCATGTAGATTTAACTTTACGCTCAAAATTTGACAATCTTCTGTTTTTCTTTCAGTACATTGATGCAATGGAATGATGTAGAGAAGATGAAGATAAGGAGTTGAAGCTGGAACAATGAAGACCAAGAGGAAACCCCAAGGAAATGATGGGTTCCTTCTACATTCCCTTTCTTTTAGCTTTATACACATGTATCTCTTACTTCAATAACCATAAGTTACATCCCATAGCTTGTGTGGGAAACATTGATTTTCTTCATGAATAAATGACATTAATTTCTGTAACTAAGTTGTATAATTCATTCTGAATTCAACTTTTATGATATGTATTGATTTTATAATGAAATAAATAACTCAATCACATAATTAATAGCATTTAAACATAAAGAAATAATGAAAATTGATGTACCTGTAACTTAATAAGAAATTATTATGCATGTAATCAACAACTCTGTTATATGTTTCATAGTTTAACATCCCACATGTACTGTGATTCCCGCCTTCACTAGGGCTATGCATTGGTCATTCAAGGATTCTGTGTTTCCTTGTTGAAGATGAACATGGAATAATAACCTATGTGAGGTTTTGCATTCCGCAAAAACACACATAGTTGCAGATTGCATGTTGTTAATCAATTGTTTGAAAACACTAAGAAAAATGTATGTACCCCCCTTATTTAGGTCCATCCATCAATTCCTTCCATCTCAAATGACAATTTTTCAACAAGTGTATTAAAATAGTGTTATTATTTTAACTCAATGTGGTCAGTAAGCTTGAGAAGGAAAATACCTAGATCTAGATTATTAAGCAACTCTAATTTGTTCAATGTTTCAGATATTCAATGTTGGAATCTGCCAAACTCTATTCTAATTTAATGTTTTCTTGCGCAGCAGATGATATGATATGGTGTGGCTATAAAAGTATTTAAAAAATGATTCGATTTCCTACTAAAACATAAAAAGAGTAAATTATGTCAGCAAGCCAAGGAAGGAAGTAAGGCCATAATTCCTAATCCAACAATTGTATTAGACAATTTAAGCAATCCTCTCAAGAAGGGTTCATTTTTATTTGCAAATGCTTATGTATCATGTTATTTCTATGGCAGTAGAGTTTCTCATTTTTTTTTTTTCTCTTTGTACACATGGAGATGTGAGCTATAGGAATTAGTGTTTCCAAGTTATTTTGATATGAATCCTTGATATATTTCAGTTTAGTAAAGATTGGGGATTAATTATCTGATACCAACAAATATTACACAATTTTTTAAAAAGAATTTTCAGACAAGTTCTCTTCTATTTTTTCAAGTGCATCATAACATATTTTTCATTTTTATCTCTAATTTTGTAGGCTCAATAAATCTTTGTTTCCTATCAATTTAGTATCAATAGTAGGAGAAAAAGGAAAATGAGATGGGATTTTGGAGGCATCAACAATTTTACTAATTTTAGCAATTTTACAAACTAATTTCAATAATTTTACTAAACAATTGTTTTATTTTGTAAATCAAAATGGTAAATTGAGAGACTTTGGAATTCGTGACAACTTGCATTATATTTTATTATAATAGATTAAGTGTGCCAATTAATGAAAATCATGATATACCTTTGTAGTGGAGGAAAATTTGATTATTTCAATCTACCCCTATTTATAAATATTTTTATTAATTCAATATAAAAACTCAATGCTTTTTTAGCATAGCCATATTTTGCATATTATTATTATATGTAAGTTTTTAATATTAACATGTTTAGGAATTTGCAAGAAAAACTGTAATTACATCAGTGTAACTCCTTAACATATACAATATTTTTGTCCCATAACTTCCACTCAAATACCTCAAACTTCGATAGTATTAGCCATATCATGGCCTTGTTTTTTATTGTTAAAGCGGGTTGAAGGGTCTCGTTCCCTTTACAAAAGAGAGAGGTCGAACCTCAGATACAACATGAAGATGCAAAAACTTCGTCAATCATGAATGCTAGGTATATCGAGAAAAATCCAACCAGAAGGAAGGAAGACTATAACTATACTATACTATAGACATTACAACATATATTTAGATTGAGGATTAATACCTTAAATTAGAGTACATAGAGAAAAATACAATTGGAGATTCCTACCTCTCAAACACATCCTCCTCGAGCCCTTAGCAACAACTTCATTAGTCAAACCATGCCAAAGATATTTATAAGCTTCCCCTACAATTTCATGGATTTCCATCCACAAAAGTGGCAATCGCTCGATGGGAGGATTGAGAGTAGCCAAATTAGGGGAGGTTGAAGTGCATCCTTCCAACATTCTTGTCACGGTTGAACACTGCTAGATTCTCTACGAAATCCTTCACGTCCCCATATGTAATTCCATTTCGTGAAGACACTCAAATCCACGCCACCCCAGCTTCACATCCTCCCCTACCGAATAGAAAGCAATAGTACACTTTTGTACTTCGTAACAAAATTTCTGTAGAAAGATGGTGAACCTAGAGGATAGAAACGTTGATCGCATCGGGCTTTGATGGCTCAATTATCAGAATATTTTACAAAAATCTGAGGCCACACTAATATTAACCCTACACCATCCATCCTCAAATAGATATTTTTCCCCCAAAATGAATTTAATCACCTCCAGATTGCTACCATTACCTATTTTAAAGATCCACCGCATATGATTATCATATATAAATGATCGAAAACCATTTCCCTTTATTGCAAAATAAAGATAACATGGGAACTCAAGGGAATCCATAGGTGCTCACTTTGAAAAAAATGATGAAAATGAAAAAAACTCGACCCATAATAAATACACAAAAACAAGGTCCTTCACATGATCAAAAATATTGGCGAAATCATATATTTAAGGCCCTTCCATATTTAAGATGATTTTGAAACCATCCAAAATTCCAATATATATATATATTGTGATATAAAGATGTTATTTATATATTTTTTATTATATATATATATATATATATATATAAAATTTATATTATTACATATACATAGTATAATATATCATAAATATAAATCATATATATGATATATTAGCTATATATATATATATATATATATATATATATATATATATTATTCATATATAAATAATTTAGACAAGTTCAATTTTCAAAATACAAAATCAAATATCCATAGATTTAAGATGAGAATATATCAAAAAATGTCTTTATAAAGAAAATGAATATGAATAAAATCAAATGTTATTTAGTATTATTTACTATTTGAATTGAAATAACTAACGAAAAATTTGTTTTAAAATAAAATTTAGATTTGTTGATGTCATTACTAATGAAATATAGTGTTTTTACATTTATATAGTGTTTTCACAATTATTATTAGATGTTATATATTTCATAATTTTTACCTTTTTTATATTTATTTTATTCAAATTAATCAGATATATATTGAAATAAAATTAACATTTTCATTTTTCTATTGAAGGATAATGTGTTTTCTAATATCTCATTTATGATAGGTAAAGCTTAACCTAGCAAGTCAAATAAGAGTATTGGGAATCAGACACACCCAAAATTACATGTGTTACATTGTCAAAAATGGTTACAAAAGTCCCCAATGATGATTTAAGTCCTTTCAAGAAAGTTTTCGAGCTCCAAAGACCATTTGCAGTGTATATTTGTTGCCTAGATGTCTTTAATTAGCCTTCCGATGCTTTTTGCATCTTTTTACCTCTTTTAGTGCCTTTAGTGCTAGGACTACCGCCTGTCTGGGCAGCGGTTCTAAAACCCCTACCCTACGCAGTGGCGGGCCTACCCACTTTTTCCATATTCTGTCATGTGTGTTTTAACATGCAAAAATTCACTTAATTTCACTTTTAGCATGCATCCATGAGCCAAATTGTCAAAAATTAGCTTCGATTACTTGGTTCTCCTTCCTCCTATTATTAAATAGATTTAATTAGTTGGAACTCCTTCTTGCATTGAGTATGAAGGCACCTCCCATCCTCCATGCCTATATATTCCATACTTGTATTCAAGCAAAAGGCATGAGAAGTTTTTTTTACCTTGCATTGTATTGCTACCACAATCTTGCTAGGAATTACATAGCCAAGATTTGATCTCTTATGCTATCTCTCTTCTATTTGCATTGCATCCAAATTACCATAAAGTTTATATTTATCAAGTGTCATCCTCCTGCTCTCTGTTCTTGCATTCTAAATCCCTTGGACTCACATGAACACTCGGAGAAAGAAATGAACATATTGAGGGGACAAATAAAGATACAACCAAATTTTCCAAAGTTCTTACTTGTCTAGGTTGGAATTTCATGTTTATTTGCTTTATTTGTTAAATTGTCAATTTAAAATCACTACTTTCAATTATATATCAAATAGATTAGAAAATCGTTCATTTCACTAGATTAGTCAATCACAAGTAGATCAAATCATCAGTAATTTTTACTCTTTAACACTCCTAGGGAAGTTGTGGGAAAAATAGCCCCTTTCGGGGTCATGATTTGTTCTTCACTTTGAGGTAGGGTTTAAAGGTTTTTGATTAGATTAGGTTATTTATTTTTCTAGACTATATTCACACATTCGTAAATGTAATGGCTACATCAAATTTGATTACTTGTCTTTAGTTTATTTATTAGATTAGAACGCATTGCTTAAAATTTAGAAAAGAACAAAAATATTTCCTTTGGTAGATTAGTTTTCTTTTATTTCTTTGATCCGAAATATTGTGAAAACTCCAAAAAAATAAATTAGATTTCCTTCAGTAATTTTTTTTTCTGTCAAAAACCATTTTATTTCATTATGTATAACCATCAACGGTCCACAATAGGAAAAGAAAAATAGTTGTGATCCCTTGCTCCCACAATCCAATGGGCCAAAATTGCTTACTGACATTGACACTAGCTTACATTTGATAGTCTTACACAAACTTGCAACTATTGTAGAGAAAATAGAGAAAATCAATATGCTAAACATCACTATTAATCAATCTTACGACTATTGGAATTCCCCGACAATAGGGTTTCCTTACGTGCATGACCATATAAGTGCCACAAACTCCACGAGTCTTTGGTTGTGATTTTCAGGTCCCAAAATCTAGAGGGCCTTCTAATCAATTATACATTGACACTAGTTTGCATACATTAGTATTAAGATCTTCACCACTTCCACTAGACATTACTACACAACTTTCATTATGAACATAACAAACCCGATTAGGCTAAAAATTTCTAGACCAGACCAAAAAATCACCCATAGGTCCTTGTGGATCCACCACACCTCTCATTCTTACTTCCATGACCTTGTCCAGAAATCTATACGAGGCACCCGCAGGTCATTTTTCGCGTGTTCAACAACCAACAAATAAAATCTAAGCAAAGCTCAACATTGATTGGAGTCTTGAGTGGCTATTATTTCAGACCATAAAAAGATCTCAGGGGGAAAAATATGAGTTGTATTGGAAATGATTCCACCAATAGATGAGTCTGGCATCAGATATTTTCTTGGAAAACTCGGGGCAATCTGAAGATTTATCCCTGACTTCAACTTTTCTATTCACCCAATAAATAATTTGTTGAAAAAGGATTATAACATTGTTTCATAGAAGAATGGAAAAAGGCCTTTAGGTCAGTTAAATGATCCTTATTTTCCTCTCACATGCTAATGCCGCCTAGATCAAACTGCCCTTTGATCTTGTATTCATGAGCTATGAATGTTTCACTAGCTTGCATGTTGGCTCAAGAGGATGATGATAAACGAGAGCATGCAATCTATTTTGTTAGTTAGATGTTTCGATTATGAAACATGTTACATGCGAGTAGAGAAATAATTCCTTGCCATAGTCTTTGTGACGAAGCGCTTAAGACATTACATGCTGGATCAAGAAATGATGGTTAATGTTAGGTGAGATCACTTGCCGACATTCATCCCATAGGGATGTTTATCTAAGAAGGTTGGGTGCTTCATAACTCGATGGGTGAATTTAGGTAACATTTTTAATTAGAAATACATCAAAGGAAAAATCATTGTGGATTGGTTAGCTGATAATTTGTTAAATGGAGGTGATCTGGTAGACCTAGACTTCCCTGATGAGTGTGTGTACTTCATTAAGACTAGGCCCCCTATTTCTGCATGTCCATGGTATACTGACATCATTAATTTTATAGTGGATCATACATATCCAAAAGGGGCAACATCTCAAAAAAGAAGACAATTACGTATCATTTCCACTAAGTATGTTAAGGTGCTCTATTGCAGGGCCTTCAATGGAATGTTGTTAAGATGTGTTGATGTCAAAAAATATGAAAAGTTTTTTTATGAGTCAGATAACGGAGTATGTGGAGGTCACATCGGTGGCCACACCACTACTTGAAAGATACATCAGATGGGGTATTTCTTGCCCACTCTAGAGTGTGATGTAGATTTTGTGTGTAGATGAAACAAATTCCAAGAGTTCTCCCATGAGATCCCACATATCGGCACAAGATGCGGAACTAATCACAACCCCATGGCCCTTTTCCACGTGGGGCTTGGAATTAATAGGGAAATTCTCTCCCTCATAAATACATGGCCATAACTTTATAATCACGGCCATAGAGTACTTTACCAAGTGGGTAGAAGCCATGTCTCTTACCATTATACTTGAGTCTCTGTGATCACTAAGTTCATCTTAAACGAGATCATTTACACGTACGGTGTCCCACAAGTCATGATCTTAGATAATGGAATGTCTTTCAAAAATGATGAGGTGTGTGAATTGTGTGCAAAGTTCGAGGATAATTCATCACACGGATGCTCTTTATTATCCTTGGGCCAATGGAAAGGATAAGGCTACGAATAAAACATTAAATTCCAACCTTCTTTAGACCATTAAGGATAACAAATGATATTGGCATTAAAATATTCTTTTGGCCTTATGGGCCTATCGGACGTCAGATAGGAAACCAACATGGGTAACCCATTTTTCTTTGGTATTGGGAGTGGAAGAAGTTTTCCTACTAGAGGTTGAAATCCGAGTCTCTCGTATTTCGCTACATGGAATCTTGAGAGAGGAAGGCTATCGAGAATCACGAATCTCTCGGTTATAGAAAGTCTTTATGAGGTTATACTCAACGTTGAACAACAACACAGTGCTTATGCTTGACCGGATGGCTCGATATACAATAAGAAGGTTTACAAGAATGAAATATACGAGGGAGAGTTAGTCTTATGACTTGATATCTAGATACACAAAAAGACCAAAGTGAGGGAAGAAAATTCAGACCTAGGTGATTGGGTCCATATAGAGTAGTAGAAGACTACAAAAATGAGGCATTTCACCTTTGTACACTAGAGGGTGAGGAATTTAATGAATATTTGAAATCAATTCACCTAAAGAGGTATTACGTATGATATATTAGCATTTTCATATGTACATTATTGCATTTGCATCACACTTTCATTTTCCAAACTCATTCAGTAAAATTTGTGATCAAGGGATTTATTCTTCTAACAACTAATAACTTCAAAAAAACATTGGAAAAACATTCAAATCACGTCTCTTAAAATTTTCATGGTATCATCAATTGTTTTCAAATCATTTCATCGGTTTAAATAGGATAAGATGATTTTTTGATGGTGATCATACCAAGGCCTACATACTTGGTTACGGTTATAGTCTCTTTCTAGATTAGGTGTCTTTTCCTATAGTACATTCTAGAAGCTTCATGGTGTCACATCTATCCCATAAAAATCTCTTTTGAAATAAGAACATACTAAGCATTTTTCCTAGATGAGTAAGTAAAATGAAAATTCTGAGAAAATTTTTATTTTACACATTTCTTTTCCTTATGAACCTTAGGATTTGAGCCTACATCTCTTATCGGTGATTTAGGTTTGGGAAAGGAGAGAAATTTCCTTACTCTCTTATTCCTTTTCCATGGTGATGAACACATGTTTCCTATTGGTAACATGGGGAAAGGTGTAGGTGGTCTATTTGATAAAATAGAAAGTTAGAAATAATTCATTCAAATATTGTGAAATCAAAAGTCAAAAACAAAGTGAGTTAGATGTCAAAAATTTGAAATAGTTTAAAACCTCAAAACTAGATTTTGTCAACCAAGTGGCCATCTCCGGATGGAAGTCTAGATAAAATAGAAAGCACATCATTCTAAACTATGAATTAGCTTGAGTAGGATGAGGTTGTAGTGTCTCAATTTGGTCTGTCAAACCATTGTCCTTCCCTCATAATTACCATTCAAAAAAATTCATAACTTGTGCCCTTTCTAGCTCTTGGTGTTGAGCACCCACATCCTATTGGTTGCATGGGGTAAGGAGTGAGCAAGTACATCTTCTTATCATATCATTGTATTACCACATTTTTTCAAGACAATATGAAGTATCAAAGATTGCTTAAAGAATCTAAAATTCAACATCACATTGTGTTCACATTATCATATATCAACATTATAAAATTAAAAAAGAAATTATGCTATTATCATTTCACACCCATTGCATGCATTCAGAAAGCATAGAAAAGAAGAAATTCTAAACATCTAGAGTACACATGAGAAATAAACTAAAAGAGAGTCAACTTAGATACAATGGATTACTGAACCAAAAATAAGAGTCTATATATATCATGATAGTGAGTCAAGTTTGTGTACAATGCCATCATGCACTATGGCGTGGTCAAAACACTCACAATGAGCCCAAATTATACAAAAAAATAATATAGTTCTTGATAGAATGGAAACAAAGAAATAAATATCCCAATGGCCTATCAATCCCTATGGGATCCTTCGGATGGTGCATGACCATGTCTAGAGCTCTTTCTACAACTGCGATGACACCGAGAGTGAACCGAGTGGTGTGAATGCTTGTCTTTGGTAGCGGCCGGCTCTGGTCTTACTACGGGAATGAATCCGAGATAATAAAACAATTGGTGGCCTCATATATATCCATTGTGTTATGAAGGGAGGTGACCACATCTGTTATCCTCCAAATGGGAGAAAACATGTCATTGTGTTTGTTGTTAGCTAGCGGATGACCACGAATCATTGGTCATCTCGGCTCAGGTCTTCCCCAAGGGGATCAGACGAGTGTCTATGGACACCGTCATATGAGATCTCTCCACTCTTTTGTAGTCTTTGTAAGAAGGGAAACGAGAAGAAATAGATCATTTAGAAAACTACAAAATACAAATCGAATAAAATTCCAAAACTACTATTTTTAATTAACAAAGTTTAGAGAAGAGTATCAAACATACTCAGATCTCTAGGCATCTAGGTGATGTCATTGAATTCTACAACCGATGTAGTTGGTGGTTGTGGGGCTGTCATCAAGCAATCCGGCACTATGATAATTCTTCACCGGGAACTCCTCGTGTTATGATTATTTACTAATGCAATGACCTTTAGTTTGGTGGATGTAACTGGAAACAAAACAACAACATAACACAAGAATACCATTAACTATGATAAGACAGAATGACGAAAAATCTGAAATATCAAAATAAATTATAATATTAACATGAAATCATACAATCTCACCCATGAGATTCTTCAACAAGACTATGGGAGAAACTTTACAATTACACCTCCGATGGCTTCTTCAAAACACTTTTAACCGATGGCTTCCTTCGCACACTTCCTACAATATTTCTCACTACTTCTTTCTATGCTAAATGAGGGGGTGGCCTCTCTATTTATATAACTTCCGTGCCTATCCATACTATCTCTAAGATAGGATAAGAAATCCACTACTGACGAATCATATTCCATACCTTAACTCTTATCTCGTACATGTAAGCTTATCTCTTAAGATAAGATAAACCTTATCATTTTACATGGGTTCCACATTTTTAGACTTTTTACAAATAAAATACACAAAATATTTATGACCTCACTCCTTGTCCTTATTACCAATATAATATTCTAATTCCTAATCATGTAGACTCTACTTCTCTAATTACCCAAACTTTGACATTTTAACATTCTTTGGACCACTTACGACAAATATTTACTTTTTACAACATTCCTATTGTACTTTGATTCACTTGTACTCCACATTATTGGCGACACCGCATCGATGGCGCCGTTATCTTCTATCGACGCTACTACTAATTATACTTAACAACATCCTATTCCTAATACATACATTAATGAAATAGAAATTATGGAGGAAAATTTTAGTGTTGACATCTTCCCCTTCTAGCTTCTACTCGTCGTCGGAGTAGACTATTCTGGTGCTTGGAAAATCTTCAACTTATCGTGGTTGACCCATTTCGTAATGGGAGTGCCATCCAATTCCTCCTCGTCGGTGCATTACCACCATTTTCATGCACAATCGCTATTTTGTAGGGCCCCATCCATTTTGGAAGAAATTTTCTCTGTCTTTTTTTTGTATCTAGAATCATATACTAGGACCAAGTCATTCACATGAAATGGAGACCATCAGATCTTTTGATCAAAGTATTTCTTCTACTTCATTTTCTTCTTATGGCTTGTATCCTTTGCTATTTCTCTCATTTCCTCCAGCAAATGAAGATGTACCAACCTTTCTTTTACTGAATCACTTTCATCCATCCTTTCATTTTTCATAACTCTCATAGTGGGAATATCAAACTCAATAGGAAGAACTGGATCAATGCCATAGGCCAACTGAAATGGGGAGTATCTTGTTGCTGACTTTGATGTTGCCCTATATGCCCATAATGCTGCATGAATCCTTTTATCCCACTTATGTACCTGCAAGGCTGCATCTTTTGCTAGAATTTGACACAACACAAAATTGGTTCGTTCCACCTGTCCATTTGTACTTGGCTTGTATGTTGTTGCCTTCCTGTGCTTAATAGAAAATTTATTGACTAGGGCTTCTACTACCTCATTAATGAAGTGGCTTCCTTGATCTGTTACAATTTCTAATGGACAACCAAATCTGGTGACAATACGTTCATATATGAACCTTGCCACTTCATCCATAGAAGTTGTCTTCAATGGCCTAGCTTCAACCCACTTGGTTAAATAATCTGTGGCAACTACAATATACTTATTTTGACGTGATGTAGTTGGAAGTGGACCTACAATGTCTATTCCCCACTTTTCAAAGGGACCAAGTGGAAGAATAGGACATAATGGAGCTAATGAAGTCTTACGGTTACCATGTGTTTGACAAATATCACATGGTTTACAATAATTATAACAATCTTTAAAAGAGTGGGCGGTGATAACTCGCATCCAAGATCCTTCTTGCTGTAAGTTGTCCAAAGAAGTGCCCTCCACATGTACCATTGTGGAATTCTTCTAGCAGCTCCTTTCCTTGATCACGTCCAACTGCCCTCTTGTACTGTCCATCAGGTCCTATTCGAAATAATGCTCCATGCAGAATAGAATATGGACGACTGGCTTGAGTAATCTTTCTCTTAGTCTTTGCATTGGCACCATCAGGAAACTTGAATTCATTCAGATAATTCCAAATATCTATGTATTCACTAGGGATTGTGTCAAGGGAGAACAATGCTACATCGGGAAAATCATCATCATCACAAGATGATCCTAAACCATCATAGGCTCGAGAGAGTGCATCTGCATTGACATGCTTCTTTCCTGGCCTATCTATAATATCAAATTCAAATTCTTGTAGAAAAATTATCCATCTTGCTATCCTCCCTGATGGGTTAGGCTTATTGACAATATATTTCAGAGCCTGATGATCCGTTACAACTATAAATTTCTGCCCTAGCAAGTAATTTCTAAACTTCTTTACAAAAAAATGATAGCGAGCCTCTTTTTCATTTATAGTATAGTTTACCTCAAGACCGCTCATTTGTGCCTTCCAAAGTAAATTAGATGTTCATTCCCATTTTCATCCTTTTGGCTCAAAGTACTTCCTAGTGTTGCATCCGAGGCATCGGTGTACACAATGAATGGCTTGCTCCAACTGGATTCTTCAAAACAAGTGAAGACACCTGTGGCTTCCTTGATTGTCCAAAAGCTTCATGCGCCTTATTTCCGGTTCATAAGTAACATCCTTCTTCAAGAACTAGGTTAGTGGTCAGTGCAATTTTGAGAAATTCTTGATGAACCTTCTATAGTAACCCACATGGCCTAAAAATGATCTCAACTTACTTCTATTTACAGGAAATGGTAAATCTTTGATTTTGAAACTTTATCGGGATCAAGACAATACCATCTCTGGATACAACATGCCCTAACAAAACGCCTTTAGAACATCCAAAGACACACTTTGTAGGGTTTAGTGAGGCTTGTGCTTCATCTAACCTTTGAAATGTTGTCTCCATCTGGTGCAGGTGGTCCAACTTGCTCCCATAGATGCAAAAATCATCCAGAAATACTCTGATGAAGGTCCCAATGTAGGGTTCGAACACCCTATTCATCAAACGCTGGAATGTTGCTGGAGCATTACACAACCCAAAAGGCATAACTCTATAAGCAAACGTTCCCCAAGGAGTGGTGAACGTGGTCTTCAGCTGATCTTTCTCTGCTATACGAACTTGGTTGTAGCCACTATATCCATCAGCAAAACTATAGCACTCCTGGCCAGCTACTTCGTCCAAGATCTGATCTGAAAATGGAAGAGGGTAATGATCCTTCTTTGTTGCCTTATTGAGCTTCCTATAATCAACACAAATGCGTAGCTTCCCATTCTTTTTATTGAGATCACAATGGGAGAAACCCATTCTAAATTCTCCACAACAAATATGAATCCTGCATCAAGCAACTTATCTATTTCTTCTTTTACAGTCTTGAAAAATTAGGATTCATTCTATATGGCATTTGCTTTATGGGCTTAGCACCATCTACCAGCTCAATACAATGTTCTACCCAACTTACTTGACGGAGTTCCTTGTAATCAAAAGTGAATAGGTGTATGTACCTTCGAAAGAGCTGGAGGTAGGATTCCTTCTCACTCTCCATCACAAAGATCACCAATCTTTATTTTTGGAGACGATCATCAACTTCTTCTTCAGATAATTTTATGGGGTCCTGGGTTGGTGTGACTGGAAGAATATCCATGACTGAAACATCAACCTCACTTTCTTCATCTTCAGTGTCCACTTCACTGGTGCTAGAGTAATCAGAGGATGTCTAATCATTAGTTTCATCACTTGAATCCACAGGTTCTGCTTTATGATGTCGAGGGATCACGTTTATCTTCACCCTCTCTCTACCACGTCCAAGTGTCATGAAACCTTCATTCCAGTAGTTTCTTGCATGAACTCTCCTTAGCCATGGTCTTCCTAGCAGCATTGGGTACGCAACAGTACCATTTTTCATCACCTGAAATTCTACCACACATACAACACCCATAACAGATATTGCCACATTTGAAACTACACCTTCTAGTTTAGTTTTTCCCTTATTTAATGACCTTAACATAAGTGTTGAAGGGCGATCAATTTTTAAACCCAACATATTCATTACAGAACTCGGTCATTACATTAACTGCAGCACCTCCATCAACTAAGACATCATGAATTGAAATACCATTACATAATACCTCATCTTGTGGAGCATAGGGATCCGCCTCTGCCTCCAAAACAGGGACCTCAACCTCCTTCCTTCTTCGAGCATTGAGTCCACCTCGCAACTCCCGCCTCTTCTCAGAAGACATAGCCAAGAGTTGACCATATGTAATATTTGCAGGCCTTTTGGACAGATCTTCCAAGATGGAGTATGGTCCTTGCCCCTATGAAATTAGAAAATCCTGCACACCCAACTTTCTTCTCCTATGTTTCTTACTAGTTTCTTCTTTCATCTTCTTAGGATCATTTCCATCTTGATTATCTTTTTCTTTCTTTCTTTTTGTTACAAACACATCTACTTCATTATTTCTACTCTTATCTACTACATCAAGAGAATTCACAGGTGCTTTTCCTTTATCATTATCTCTTGTACTGGATGTAGAAGCTCTATCTCGGACAATTATACTTATAATGACCCTTTTATAACAACCATAACAAACAACTTCGGAAATATTTCTTTTGGACCTCTATCTCCTCCCCGAGAACTAAATTCCTTTCTTGAAGAAGATTAATAGTTAACTGCCCACCTTCCTAAGCGAGATCTTCATACTCATAGATGTACTAGGAGAAATATTTGTGCTCACCGGAGTGGTTGTGGATTCGGATCAAAGGTGCTAGTGTAGGCTCTACTTTAACAACAATTTCTTTAGGCTCCTCTTCCATGCTTTCTTCTTGCCTTCTTGCAATCTCCTTTGCTTGTTCAATGGTAGTGGGTGGTCATACTTCACTCGTTGTCTCGATCTCTCGGCTTCATCCCGAGAATGAAGTGCTTACAGAGGAGATTATCCACACCATTCATCAACCCATCCGCTAGTCCTTCCTTCCGGATCGGGCATCGAGCTTCCTCCTTAGCTCTAGAACACGAGCATGATAATCCCTTATCTTCTCCTTCTCTCCTTGGGCTAGTTTTGTGATCTCGATCATGAGGTCTCGCATATTTCGTTGTTCACCAAATTCTTCAAGAAAAATTTCAGTTAATAAATCCCATGAATTTTTCACATTATCACCTAGTGTTTCAAACCACCTAAGCGCCTGAACCATCCAAAAAGGTAGGAAAAATTCATTCCATTGTTCCCTTCTTATAAGGCCATTACAAATACATGATCGCTTAAACTCTTGAATGAAAGAAGAAGCATCTTCATTAGATTGAGCTGAAAAAACAAGAATCTTTCCCATTTTCAAAAGTAACCACCGTGAAATACCAACCCACAAGTACAATCAACAAGACTTATGTGCACAAATAATTGGAATTACTATAGAAATGACCACGGTAAACTATGGTAAAACTTGACTTACTGCGGTAAAAGACTGATTTTACTGTGGTAAACACTATTCACGGTAAAAAGTGAAGTTACTGCGGTAAATACTATTCACGGTAAAAAGTGACTTTACTGCGGTAATTACTATTCCCAGCAAAAAGGACTTTACCAGGGTAACTACTATTCATGGCAAAAATGACTTTAACATGGTAACTACTATTCACGGTAAAAATGACTTTACCATGGTAACTACTATGCACAGTAAAAACAAGGTTACCCTCCAATTAATTTTTTCCTAAGCGGGAATATCTCCGTAAAATCCACTAATGAGGAATGGTCCCGCAACGGAACCAAAATGTCATCAGCAAATCCTAAGCACTATGATAATTCTTCACGGGAACTCCTCGTGCTATGATTATTTACTAATGCACATGACCTTTAGTTTGGTGGATGTAATCTGAAACAAAACAACAACATAACACAAGAATACCATTAACTATGATAAGACAGAATGACAAAAAATCTGAAATATCAAAATAAATTATAATATTAACATGAAAATGTTACAATCTCACCCATGAGATTCTTCAACAAGACTATGGGAGAAACTTTACAATTACACCTCTTGATGGCTTCTTCAACACACTTTTAACTGATGGCTTCCTTCGCACACTTCCTACAATATTTCTCACTACTTCTTTCTATGCTAAATGAGGGGGGTGGCCTCTCTATTTATAGAACTTCCAGGCTTATCCATCCTATCTCTAAGATAGGATAAGAAATCCACTCTGACGAATCATATTCCATACCTTAACTCTTATCTGTACATGTAAGCTTATCTCTTAAGATAAGATAAACCTTATCATTTTACATGGGTTCCACATTTTTAGACTTTTTACAAATAAAATACACAAAATATTTATGACCTCACTCCTTGTCCTTATTACCAATATAATATTCTAATTCCTAATCATGTAGACCCTACTTCTCTAATTACCCAAACTTTGACATTTTAACATTACCGGACCACTTACGACAAATATTTACTTTTACAACATTCCTATTGTACTTTGATCATTACCGTACTCCACATTATTGGTGACACTATACCGACGGCGCCTGCGTTATCTTCTATCGACACTACTACTAATTATACTTAACAACATCCTATTCCTAATACATACAAGTAATGAAATAGAAATTATGGAGGAAAATTTTAGTGTTGACAGGGGCCTCCCAAAAGCCATAGGTCAAATGCTATATGATCACGGACTCATCATCCTCCTCCCCATCTATAGGTGATGGCTCATCCGAGACCAAGGTCTCTCTCTCTACACTAGCCTCCTCATGTGTGGCTCTCAACATCTCTTGAGTGTCATGCCACTTAGGGTCTCTCTCCTCTACGGTATGGGCTTCCTCACTAGTCTCGGCATCCCCCATCATCCTCATTAGTCCCCTATCCGATTGAATCCTCCTTCGTCTCATCCCTTGTGTACTCCTCGAGGTGGAGTCTACACTAATGGGCCCATCCTCCTCTCTGTTGTGGGTAGGAGTGGTCATAATCTAGAGTAAAGGTGCTCGAGGGGCACCAACTTCCCATCAAGAATGAACCATGTGCCTAAGCGTAATAGGTACACCATGAGAAACCATTATCCATCTCGGATTTCCTCTAGGGACCCTTCGGGCCTTCTGAATGGTCCTATAAACCGATACCACTAGGGGAAGTATGTTAGCATATGGTAGGCCAAACTATTGAGGTACCCAATCAAATGAATGAATCTAAAATCTCGTCCTTCTCAATTAGTTGGCATGTAGTATAACAAGCTACCACCGTGGTCACCACTTTTCCCCATAACCCTACCATGTCCTGGTAGGGAGTAACAACCATGTCTTCTATGGTACAAGAATCCACTAGCTAATGGGGTGTACTAATAATTGACATAGTTGTCTATCTCACTACTCGAATGGCCCCCGGGTCTAATACCTATAGTCCCCTTCCATAGGGGGTGATATGTTCATATACCCATATCATGACAAGAGTGGAGTGGCTTAGTGACTCGCCCCGCAATCGAAGTACCCTATATAAGTCATGGCGGGTAGTCCCTAGGATGTCTTCTCCCCATGTGTACCTATGGCCATGTCCTCAACTGTGTGATAATGGGATTCCATTAGTAGAGAAAAGTGTTACCTCTCTCGTCCTTGATCAATGACGAGGAAAAGATACCCATAATGGCTCTCCTAATGATCGGAATAGGAGCATTAGAAATCGACCGGAATTTCATTCCCTTCTTCAAACCATATGATACAAAAGAATCTCTCATATATGTGGCCCACTATGTCATCATGTCCCTAGATCCTGTTGTGTCTAAATTCAATCTCGTCCCAAGAAGCATGAGCCTAAGGATGCAGTATACATCCTCAAGAGTAATGGTACACTCACCCCTAACACCTGAAAACTGGAAGGTGTTCCGGTCTACATCATAGTAGGAGAAAAAATCACACAATATATGACTAGTGGGGGCAACGTGGGGTACCTGTGTAATCCTCCAGATACCTACCCTCTACAGAATGTCCCTATCAGCCTATGCCAGCTGATTTAGGATCCCAAGGATCCAATCACATTCTCTTTCTTGACTCCAACGGATGTATTCCTCATTCTTTTCCATTCACCAAAAAATGAGAAAAATCAAGTTAGTAGCATATACAAGAAGAAACGCTCACCAAAACATGATAAAATATAAAAATCCAAGTTAGTGAACATTTTGGTCATTTTGTTCCAAACCGTCACCCTACTTTGGGTGGTGGTCCTAAGCCAATTTTCCAAATGTGCCCCTAAGCCTAAAAAACACTCAAAGGTGCAAAAATAGGCCATTTTTGAAAAAATAAAAGAATTCCCTATTAGCCCCCCCTAGAGACTCATTTAACACAAGAAAATTTGAAAATAATCTCCTCTAGGTGAAATTTTCAACATTTTTACATTCTAGGAATAAAAAGACAAAATTGAAAATAACCAACCTTCAATCACACCTGGTCGCTCTCTCGTATGTGGATGCATGATCACTATTATGCAATGGTCATTTCGGTTATACTCTCATCAAAAATGGTCACCATGAATCCAAAGCTCCAAATTCACCAAATCGAGAATGCACAAATGAATTGAAAAGTGAGTTTGTTTTCATATATATATATATATATATATATATATATATTATATATAACCTTATTTTAACCTTGAGTTTATGTGTTCATAGGGCTGGAGCGTTGGCGCAGGTATATCTCTATATCCCCGCACAAATGGTAAGTCCTCTTGTCATTTTGATTTAGTGTTTATTTTTAATGTTTTATCTATCTACACTCGAGTCTTCTTTTTCTTTTGCAGGTAGCGGGAGTTTTGGGCGGTAAAATTTTGACACAAGGGCATGTCAGGTATAACTTCTAACTCCCCTTTTTGGGAACAATATGTATAAGACACTTCTTCGAGGGGGAAATATGTATGTACCCAAAATTACATGTGTTACATTTTTAGAAAACGGTTACAAAAGTCCCCAATAACGATTTAGGTCCTTTCAAGAAGGTTGTTGAGCTCTAAAGACCATTCGCGCAGTGTATATGTGTTTCCTAGACGCGTCTTTACTTAGCCTTAGATGCTTTTTCCATGATTCTCGCCTCTTTCTACTCATGTTTTAGCCTTTTGTGTGAGGATCACCGGCCTGCTTGAGTAGTGGTTCTAAAACCGCTGCCCAAAATAGGGCGGTGGTCCTGCCCACTTTTTCCATATTCTGTCATGCATGTTTTAACATGCGATGGTTCACTTAATTTCACTTTTAGCATGCATCTCGTGAGCCAAATTGTCTAAAATTAGCTTTGATTTCTTGGTTCTCCTTCCTCCTATTTTTAAATAGATTTAATTAGTTGGAACTACTTCTTCTTTCCTTGAGCATGAAGGCACCTCCCATCCTCCATTCCTATATATTCCATGCTTGTATTTAAGAAAAAGGTTTGAAATTTTTTGTGTATCTTGCATTGTATTGTTGCCACAATCTTGCTAGGAATTGCATAGCCAAGCTCTGATCTCTTATGTTATCTCTCTTCCACTTGCATTACATCTAGAGTGCCATCAGGCTGCCATTGCTCAAGCACCATCCTCCTGCTATTTTTCTTGCATTCCCAATCCCTTGGACACACATGAACACTCAAAAAGAAAGGAACATACTGAGGGGACAAATACAAATACAACAAGATTTTCCAAAGCTCTTGCTTGTCAAGTTGGAATTGCATTTTTGTTCTCTTTATTTATTAAATTTTCAATTTCAAATCACTAGTTTCAATTATATATCAAATAGAGTATAAAATCATTAATTCAATAGATTGGTCAATCAAAAGTAGATCAAATCATTAGTAAGTTTTCCTCTTAAACACTACTAGGAAGTTGTGGGGAATAATAGCCCCTTTCAGGGTCATGATTTGTTCTTCACCTCGAGGTAGGGTTTGAAGGGTTTTGATTAGAAGAGGTTTTGTTTTTGTAGATTAGATTCACACATTCGCACAAGTAACTAGTAAAATTCATATGATTACTTTTCTTTATTTTATTTATTAGATTATAATGCATTGCTTAAAATTAGAATAGAAAAAAATATTTCCTTTGGTAGATTAGTTTGCTTTTATTAATTTGATCGAAATATTGTGAAAACTCCAAAAATATATATTATATTTCGCTCAATAATTTGTTTTCTTATAAAAAACCATTTTATTTCATTCTATATGACCATCAACGGTCCACAATAGGAAAAGACATATAGTTTTGATCCCTTGGTCCCACAACCCAACAGGCTAGAATTGATACTTGACATGGACACCAACTTAAGTTTGATAGTTTTACGCACTTTGTAACTTTCTTTGAGAAAATAGAGCTACTCAATAATTTAAAAATCGTTGCTAATCAAGCTTATGACTATTGGATTGCCCTTGGAAAAAGGGTTTGATTATTCACATGACCATACAAGGGCCATAGCCCCCATGAGTCTTTGGTTGTGATCCTCGGGTCCCACAACTCGATGGACCGCTAATCGATTATAAATTTACACTAATTTGTCTACATTAGTATTAATATCTTCACTACTTCCACTAGACATTATTGCACAACTTTCCTTATTGAACATAGCAGCCGATCAAGCTAAGAATTTCTGGAGCAGACTAGAAAATTTCCCATAGATTCATGTGCCTCCACCATTCCTCTCATTCTTACTTCAATGAGCTTTTCCTAGGAAAACTATGTGAGGCACCCACAAGTAATTTTCTTCATGTTAAACAACCAACAAACAAAATCTCAATAGATCTCAACATTGATTGGAGTCTCTAAACAACAATTATCTCAAATCGAGCCATCACACCACTTCAATTTAGGAGAGCATTATTTTCCTTAGACTTGAAGATCCTAACATGGTGTGTTGAAGATATAAGATTTTCCAATTAGCTTGATCTCCCTCATGATGCTCACATTCACATTATTTCTACACTTTGGTTGTCTCGGCATGACCTCGAGAGGTCGGTTGCAAAGAAGGTCACACATTGATTTTCTATCATATAGGGGTCCTTCAAATTTGATGACTGAATGCAATGATGGTAGTTGGAATATATTTTCAGAAAGATCCCTTTTCATAAAGTTTAGTAACTTTTGAATATGCATATTTATTAAATATGTTACTTTCATGAAATAAGCCTTTTCCATATTTATTAAATATGCCACTTTTATTAAACAAGTCTTTTCCATATTTATTAAATATATCGTTTGTTAGACCTTCATTTTAGTAAATATAACGACACCAAGAATTAAAATTGATAACACATTTATTAATTGCGAGGTACCAATTAAATCTTGGTGGAACACTTTACACATGTCATGAATAGGTAAATTATAAATAATTTCAATTAATACTTAGGTCGATGGTGAGGCTATCAATAATTGATTAGTGGTATCACTATCTTGATATGTTAAATGTTTATTATGAAGGAATTTAAGTATTATTGATTTAATGTACAACATTCCATCGTTAATGATATCATATTCATCATGATAAAACAAAATTTAAAAGGAAGGGGACTCAAGGCATGTGTGATACTAACGTCTGTTTTAATGTGAATTTTTTCCACGATTTCAATTTATTATTAACCGTCAATTCATACCCAAGTTTGGTTGACACTTTTAAATTATTTCCATTCAAATAACTCACTTGATAATTATAAATTCAAGGCCCATGGTAATTTTTTGAAACTTGCTTTCTTTTACAAAATCATGGGGGACAGATTGAGCGCATCAAACTAGTATCAAGCCATTAATACATCGAGGTTTATTCTAGTGCTTATACAGACTCAAATGAGGTTACTATTGGAAAATCCTTTTCCCTCTCTCGCTTCTAATTCACCTCCCGATGGTATTTCCACCCCGTATCTTAGCCTAGTTGATCGCTACTATTTCTCCCCTTCATTCTCTTGGAACTTCTTCTATAGAGATCTAATCGATTCCCTGTCTAAGCAATCGATTCCAAAAATATTACTTGGAACTCTCTATTGTTTATCCAACCTCCCGGATGTGGAACATATGGATTCTCCACATTCTGTTATAAATTATGAGGATATGGAAATTGATGGAAATCAATCCCTAGTAGCGACCCCCTTAGATGGACAATCAAGTTGAAATGGTGTCTTTCATCCTTACAATTTTTCAGTTATATTTTGAGGTGATTAAAAACTAGAAATACTTAACAAACACTGTAGAGCTATCGTTGATAAAGAATGTGTCTTGATACTAATTTGGCTGAAACTATGGCAGAGAATATCAATACGATGTAGTTAGGAAAGAAACACAAGAACTTAGAAATATATTATGATATGTAATATTTATGTTATAATATAGTTATAGGCTAAGGGATTATATATTTTGGTATTCCTATGTTATAATATATAATGTAACATTGTCAATGTTTCAACAAATATATGAGATAATCTTATGGAATTGGATGATCTTATTTTGTATCTCAACAAATATATGAGTTACTCTTGTTTATGTTTTAACAAATATATTTTTCTTGTCAACACTGTTCTCTTAGATACTCTTGTATTGCTACAATGTCACACCTTTTGATTTTTATTCTCCTTCTTGAAACACTGTAATTTATTCTTCATTTTAGGTTATTTAAAATGTAAGCATTGAAACCCTACCTAGCCGTTTAACCTACAACCCCTTAACCCCTGCTCGTATTGTGTGCTTGTTGCATGGTGCCCTTTAGCATCATCAATCACCACTTAATTTTCTTTACCTTTTCTTTTTAGCTGTCACCAAGAAAAGGAAAAGAGAAATCCAAGAAATGGATGATGATTTAATGTCAAATAATGAAGAGCAACATGGAAATCATTTTTTGTGGGATCGTTCATTTCCTCGAGATGGTTGGGAAAATGTATGATTTGGATTTAGTTATAATCCATATGTAGGTTCTCTCTAGTTTCTAAGGAATGGAAATCACTTATGTCTTCCACTAGATTCTTTAGGCATTACTGAAGCAAAACAAGGAACAAACATTCATATATACTTGTAAATCATAATAGTGGTCATCATTGGCTTAGATACAACTATTACTGTAAGAAATGGAGAATTATCAAATTTTCATGGTTATGATGCTTTGATGGGGTACGGTTTCAAGATTCACATGGAGGGATAATATTATTTTGTTCGAGTAAATTGAGTCACATTTCAAGGGTATATTGTAATGTACTGAATGTCGGAACCTTCCTTCGAGATTTCTCGAATGTTATCAACTAATGAATGACAATTTTATATTTTTGTGTGGGGAATTTTGTTTGCAGATGAAAATAAGGAGTACCAAGTGGTTCAAGGAGGCCCTAATAGATTTGAAGTTAATGAAAGCAATATTACTATAGCAATTTATGATTATTCTAAGGGGACTTGGAGGATTGTCGCATGATTGAGATATTGTTTCTTCTATGGACCCATTGTCTTCAGCAATAATTTTTTCTTCTTAATGTCATATGAACCTATGTTGGGTGTGAGAATTTATAACACTCAATATTATGCTACTATACATTTTGTGTTGTTTCCTGCAAGATATGGTAGAGTTCCCTCACTATAGACCAAGGTTAGTTGTATTTGAAGAGAGGGTGCTACTTGTAGGACAAATTGTAGATGGGGACCATTTTAAAGAAATAATTATGTTTGAGCTCGATCTTGAGTTTTGAAGGATAAGAGGCAATGTTTGTTCTTGGAAAGAAATTGCAAGGATGGCCCACACAATGTACCCAGTGTATTTCCATGAGGAAAATGATATTCTTATTTAGTTGCATTGTAATGGGATAGTTCTTGCATTTCAAAAAGTTGTTTCCCATAAATATCCTCATCCTTTGTTTTCATTTAAAGTAAAACCAACCGACATCTATTTCAGAAAGGTTTTTCCCATAAATATCCTCATCCTAGTTCTTGGTCATGTCCGACAAAATATATAAACACAACCAACATCTGTTATAATGATGGCATCACCTTTGAGCCCAAGATGATTGAAGACAACTACATATTTGTTTCCTAAAAAAACTTATAGATTTGTAACATATTTTCTTATTTTTAATTTTATGGCCTATCTTCTAAAATTCAAGCATCCAAAAAATGTAAAGTTCTATATTTAAGGCATGATTATTCACTATTGGAAACTAATTTTTCTCTTTTAATGGTATGTTTTTCGGTTCATGTGTTTTTGGCATGTCTTTAGAATTTTGAATTCTATTTCTTTGCATAGTTCCATGCAAAGACATACTCGACACTCATCTTTATCTCTATTCCCATGTATGTGGTGCTAAATATGCATTCAAATATGACCATTTAGCATCTTTATTTGATTCGAGTCATCGATTATTGTTGTTGTGATTAACGATGAGAATTGCACCAAGACCTGTAAATTCATGTGGTTTTAAATTTTAGACATATTAATTAAGTCATCCATACTATAGTCTATTTATCATTATTTATCATAAGATAACAACTTTGGCAGGATTTTCCACATCATGGCCTTGTTAAAAAATACATTCTTACTCTGCACATAACGCATATAAAAATATTAATAGCAACAAACGACATATCCTTTCTTATTAAATTTTAGTTATTTTTACTTACTATTAAAGTTATTAATCCTTCCCCGCCCATCAAACATACACGTGGTAGGTTTCGGGCCTTATAAGATCAAAGGCATTCCCTAGACTCCAATCTCGTAGAATGAAGTAATTTATTAAAGTTTTGGGTCCATTGTGTCGAGTGAGCAAAGGCAAAGTGACACTATGTAATTAGAAGATACCACATGTTATTTTCATGTTCCTTTAAGTGGTCAAGTGTCAAAAGTTCTAGGAACTTGAGTGTAAAGGTAAGGCATGCAAAAGAAAAGAAAATTTTGGGCCTCATTACAATCAAATTTGACAGAGGGTACTTGCTAAACAAGCTACAGGAGATTCTCCATTCAATTTCTAACTATTTTTATATTTTTAACATTTATGCCAAAAGAACGAAACATGTTAAAGGAATATTCTCCAAAACCACAAAAGCAAGTTACATGTATATTCACCAAAACCATGGCAAGTTACATGTATATTCGTCACGATTTCTATAAGTTTTTTTAGTGGGGTTCCATAAAATTTTCCATGATAGAAATACATTGAAACTAATATCCAACAAAATTATAGTGCTAGTTAACATTTATTGTCATTATTTTTATGTTTTATTGTGGAGGACAAAGTGATTTGTATTCTTCATATGTTTTCAGAGATTCCTATCCTTAGTAATAATGATTATCACTATCTTTCTTTTCTTGAGTATGTGCACTACTAAATTTTGTGTAAATTATGCTAGCTACAAAGTTGAGTTTGTCCCATCTAATGCTAAATCTCTAGATTTGCATAAATAACTTAAGCAATAATTAATTGAAATCAACATATGAAATGAAAACTACAGAAGATAGAAACCAAATGTAAATAGAATGGAGAAATTTCTATTGAATATGAGAGGGCATTTTATACAATTGCTTGCTCCTAAAATCATGGAGTCAAGTCTTATCATTTAATCCCCATAGCTCTCCTTTATTCCGTAGTCTTACTCCCAATCCCAAGATATTCTCACACATTCCCATCTCTATGAGTTGTGCATGATAACTAATTGTGCACACTCACATATTATTTAAATATTAAATAATATTAATATTCAAACCATATGTTCACACTATGAACACTAATTTCTTAACATTCAACCCCTTAGTGTGAACATGGGTGAGTTCTATCTAGTACCTGCTCATGTTCTACAATACGATGGTTTTCAAAGAGTACCATCGACACCAACATGTTTTCTAGTGGAACCATTAGCCATTTTGTATGTGATTTTCTAAGAGATTCAAAAACACTCAAATTGGTTCTCTAGTGGACCACCAATCACTCCATATAAACGTACACATTTCCCTAGCCACATTTTACGAGAAGAGAACAAAATATAGGAAAATATGTTCCTAACTATGAATAGGAATTATCTATATATTCTTATTTACTTTCACACATTTGAAAGCAAACACATAAAAAAGTAGAAAATAAATTATCCAATACAATGAAGCAATCTCTTTGTTGGTGACTAACAAGAGATGCTTTTTTTCCTCCATCCTCCTTTGCCTCTAGCCTCCATGGCTATGATGCTAACTCAGCCGAATTTGTCTTTGAGGCTCATTTTACAATTCTCATAGGTGTCGGTTTAACAGTCATTTTTTTGGAAGATCAGAATCTAGAAAATGGTGATGAAAGCTTCAAAATTCTCAGATTTACATCCTAGAGGCTACGGTTTTGTCCTGTAATCACTCTCATAGCTTGAAATTTTCCACTCTGATACCAGATGACGCTAAATCGTTAGATTTGCATAAATAAATTAAGCAATAATTAATTGAAATCAACACATGAAATGAAAACTACAAAAGATAGAAACCAAATGTAAATAGAATGGAGCAATTTCTATTGAATATGAGAGGGCATTTTATACAATTGATTTATCCTAAAATCATGGAGTTAAGTCTTATCATTTTATCCCCATATATCTCCTTTATTCCATAGTCTTACTCCCAATCCCAAAATATTCTCACACATTCCTATCTCTATGAGTTGTGCATGACAACTAATTATTCATACTCACATATTATTTAAATATTAAATAATACTAATATTCAAACCATATGTTCACACTATGAACACTAATTTCCTAACACCATCATGGTAAAAATTTTAATTTTAAAGTTTTTCTTAGAACAAGGTCGGCACAACTTGACAATAAGTCATTTTCATTTTCAACTATTAACAAAGACATTGAATGATGCATGAAAAAGAAATTGATTTTTATTTTCATTGTAAAACCTCATAAGTCTATTGTTTTTATTTGTTAAATTAAGTGGTTGAAGATTTGTAAATTAGAGACATGGTGCTTTAGTCATTATAACAATTAGATAAAATAAAATTATCAATATTGTGTGCTAGCTTTTAAAAAAACTATTACCCAATATTTCCAATTAAACATTTATCAAATTGAGAAATTAGTTGATTATATATTACGTATTTTTTGTAAAATTTATTAGTAAATATAGTGTTTTCTAATTAATTATTATTAGTATTTTAAGTTGAAGGATATGTTTAAACTATTAGATTCACCCTTACTTGAGTTTATAAGAATTATATACATTTATTTATACAAATTCATAACTTTCTTCAATGAAATATGGGGATTTAAAATTAATTTCTTGTTTGTTAGGGTAGTTTTTAATAAATGAGATCAATTTCATAAAATGATAAAAGTATTCTTATTTTTGTTTAAATTTAAAAATTGGAGGACATTCTTTTCATATCTACAAGTTCTGAAACATTTGGGACATTAAATTTTTTTGTTGGTGATGCATTCCTACATAATATTGAAAATTGTAATGAAATTATAACATATCATTGAAAATTGAGGTGAATTGAGAAATTATTACACTTATACACATTTTACAATAGCTAAAAGAAATGACATGTAATGGTATGCACATGTTTACTATTATTTTTGACATTGAATTTGACATCAATTTGACTATTAGAGGATAATTTCAACCTTATACTTGACGTCCATTTAACTATCATTTAATTAATTTTCTTTTCACTTAGAGAATTAAATTGAAAAATAGTGTTGGATAGGAAACTTCATTCTCAAGCGGGAAAATGCCGATATTGAAAGCCACCAGCAACTTTAAATGATGGGGGCTCGGGATGTCAAATGCGGATATGAATCTATGGGTGACAAGAAGATGGATCTGTGATAATATTTGTAAAACTGAAATAGATGTGATTAGATAAAAATATGCAAGGGTTTCCAAGACAATGCCGGTTCGAAGAGGCTATGAACTCCCTTGGAGGATGTGAACCCCGTGTATAGAAAGATGGCAATAAATGATGAATGGTAGATAGCATATAGAAATAGTTAAATACAAAATTCCAAGTAAATGAAATGGCGAGGGGACTTATTTGGTACTACGATATGGAGATGAAATGGGCATCAACAAGGCAAGATGATGAAAAATCTAAAATCTTTCTTCAACACTCCACACCTCTAACTTTTAATGCGAGAAAAGTAGCACCCTAGGATTTGCATATTACAAAACCCTACTTTTGACTAACATGGGATTTTCTTAAGGTGTTGGACCCTTGCGATTGAGACAAACCTCTAGAGAAGGATGGTTCTTGACCTATTCTAATGCTAACCTACTCCAAAAATATCAATTCCAAGAGACCAGAGAGAGAGAAATAGGTAAATGTAAATCCTAAATGAAGGGAGGAGATAACACCAAAACAAGTCTAGAGAGATTCCTAGTGAGTAGAAGTAGAGGAAAATGGGGAAGAAGAGGAAAAACCAATTTCCACAGTCCTAAACACATTCAAACCTCTAACATCATGGGTCAAAACAAATTTAAACCCTATAAAGGAACACAATATGCACAATATGCTTGAAATATAATAGAAGGAAAGAAATGTAATATAAATCATGCTAGGGAAAGAAGAGACAAAAAACACTAATTTTATTGTTTAAAGAAGATGCACAATCCATTAAAACATAGGCATAAGGAAAGAATTCTTCAAAAAATGCATAAATTTGTGGCTTCTACAACTCACAAAAGTGTTGTAAACATTTTGGTAGAGTTCTTAACAATTTCAAAATCTCCCTCCCCAAATGAAGGGAATTTACATATATATAGTGAAAATGAGCCACCAACCAACATCCATCATTAATTATTTGCACGGAGGTATGGCTGACCATGCTAGTTCACTTTCCAATGGTATTGTTCTTGCATGGAAAATAGGGATGCCATACCTCATTAAATCGGTTGTTGAGCTACTTTATGCGGTGTAATTGATGTCCGGCCATATCTAAAAATCCTTGATGTCACACGAAAGAAACCACCAACTAATATACAACAAGTAGGGAAGATTTGTCGCTAGCAAGGAAAGGCGTGTTGCATGACAAGAAGAAATGTTGTTGCAGGATAGTGAGGGGAGGTTGGCATGCATCAGCAAAAGGTAGTTGATGTGTGATAGGAAGTGATGCTAACATGCAACAAGAAGGTGGTGGTGATGAGGAAGGTAGAGTGATGCGCATGAAGGAGGGGATATTATCGTAGGACAAGAAGGTATGTTGTCATGTGACAAGAAGAAGTGGTATATGTGCGAAAGGGGCGAAGGGGTTGAAATTTGGTTGTGCGCATCAAGAAGATGAAATTTTTCATGTGACAAGAAGAAGTGCATTGTTGAACAAAAAAGAGAATTCATTTTTGTGTGGCAAGAAGAAGTCAATGTCATGCGAAAAGAAGAAGTCGTTGTCACACGACAAGAAGATTTCATTATCATGTGACAAAAAGAAGTTGTTTTCACTCAACAAGATGAAGTCATTGACATGCATACGAAAAGAAGAATTTGTTGTCATGGGACAAGAAGAATTCATTGTCACATAACAAGAAGAATTCGTTGTCGCACAACAAGAAGAATTCATCACATGACAAGAAGAATTCATTGTCAAGTGATGAGAAGATGAAAATCGTACATTTTTCAAGCATGACCCTTAATGCAAATCCTACTCCAAACCTTTTTTGTGGATCACAAGCTCACCCCAAAATACCTTTTAAACTACTCACATTAACTATCAATGCCCAGACCTCTATGTTGATCAATTTTCCAAAAAGGTGCGAGAAAATGAATAACACTAACTTCTAACAATGCAAAAGGTTTTCCTCAAACTCAAACTTGCAAAATATATTTTAGAATTTTCTTATTATTCTGAAAGAGGGGGAATACCTATATTTATATCTTGGATATGGGGTAGCTTAAGGGTTAATGGGTAACTAGGTTTTGATAAAGTAATCTTGGTCGGAGTGAGTTGGGAGGACATGATTTGACTAATTAGGTGAGATAATAGATTTGATTTTATTCGGTGGGGTTCATGATTTTGATGGTGGGGAAACAATTTGATTGAGTGATGTGATGTGATTTAATTGGAATATTTAGATATTATTAGCACATAAAGAGGTTTAGAGATTTAAAGGAGATTAATTGATTAGTCAAACATGTAGGTTTGGGAGGAAATTGTATTGGCATGGATAAGCCTATTGAAGGAGAGAAAACGCAGGGTGATACAAAACTTTGGTGTCTACATTTGACATTTTTGTAGAGTGGTTTGTGATAATGAGCCACAAGAAAAAAAAAAAAAAGGGTTGGATGAAATCATACATCCACAAAAGAGATGAGGATGGGTAGAACATGACCAAAGGCAAGATGCCCCAAATGAAAAAGGATCACAATAACAATGAAAAATATGGTGGTGACTCCAATATCACATTGGTAGAGGAAAATTGCGGTCTCAATGGAGACGGTGAAAATGTTCTACGGACGGTGAGTGAGTGGGTGGAGACCATTGGAGTATGGATGTAAACCACGATGACCAAAACATCAAAGTATGTGTAATCGAATGCGAAGAGTATGAAAAATCCTTTGTACATGAGGAATTGAGCAAAAATTCATGCATCTGCTAAAGCCGATGAGGATGAAAATAATGATACTGACAGCCTCACAGGGCATGATATAGAAGGTGGATATGTTAAGAAGATGTCCGAGGGGAAATGAATGTAATCATAAATGTGGACATGATGAGAAAATAGGACAGAAGGGTGAGATAAAATTCCCGAGAGGGAGGGTAAATATGATTTTGAATACATGATTTATAAGGAATATGTGTCATTAACAAGAAAATACTAGGAGAAGAAAGTAGAACAAATTTTGATTCATGGAAATGGGGGAAAGATTACGATCGACGTTTGCCAAGAAAAAAGTAGAACAAGAACTTGTGAAGGAAAAGGTGATAGGTGATGGTTGTCATGGTATCCTTGAAGATGAAAATACTATGGGAAGAAATTATTAGAAATGGATATGATGATGTCCTTGTGAGAGGGTGACAAAGATAAAATATGCAAAAAAATCTCAAAAAGAGAAGAGATCAATGTTAAAAAGAGAAGAATGAGAATGGGATGTAATGACATGGATCACCAGTGGTACATAAATGGAGAAACATAAAAATTGATTGTGAATGCTAGGTGTGAAGGATGTGCTGAAGTACGTTGAGAAAGAGAAAAGGGAATGGATAGGAGTAGTAGTTGATTGTGAGAAGAACAAGAAAGGCCAAAGGTGAAGGCGAAAAAGGCATGGAATAGAGCGGATGGAGATGGAGGAGGAGAATAAAAATGGAATGAAAGGGGAGGAAGAGGATAAAAATATGAAGGAGAGGAGAAGGGATGATAGGGGAACAAGGAAATGAGAAGACAAGAAAATGACAGAGTAGAGGGTGAAATTATGAAAAAGGGAGAGATTTATTCAAAATGAAAGGCGTGAAGGAGGGTGAAGTAGATGAAGGGAGAGAAGTAATGGAAAATGAAAGAGATGATAGAGTAAAGAATATTGAAGGAACCAGATCATGGTGAAGAAATCCAAGGAAAATAATATGGAACTGACCACATAGAAATGAATGTGGATTATGGGATGATAAAAATATGGGACAACGTTGAAGAGCCAAGTCATCATTGGGGAAGTAAGAAAAGCTGTGAGGTAAAATGGGGAAGAAGTCTATACAAAGGAAGTGAAATAAGATGAGGATCAAAATGGAGGAGAGGAAAATGGAGAAAATTATGCTAAAAGAAGGGAACTTAGAACAAATATATTTGGTAAAGAGTCAGTAGTATTAGGAACGTAATGAAAGTTGGAGTGGAGGAATGACATAGATTGGAAAATATGCGGAGATTCTTGAGATGAGGATAGGTTGATGAAGATAAAATAGAGAGAGGGTTTATGATGAATAAAGTAACAAAAATGGGAAGGAATAAGGGAATATAGAGACATGGCGATGAAAAAGAGGGGAATGGATAAGATAAGCAATGCCAAGAAGGGATGTTAGGAAATATCCATCGACAATGCTCTGCTAGGGAAGGATGGGAGGAAAGGTGTGAAGAGGAAAAACTAAATGAGGAATGGAAGAGGGAACACCAATGAATGTATGTTAGGAGAAGTCCCCGATAGTGATCACATGGCATAAAGGAATGAAGGAATGAAGATATAAAGGAGGTAAAAGAGAAGGAGCCAGGCTATGCGGAGAATGGGGATGAGTGATTTTTAGGATAAGTCCACCGATAATTATTAGCACGAAATATAATATGATGATGAAATAATGTTAGGGTCTAATCAACAATAATGATGAGTAAACATGGGGGTAGGTATGTGGTAGAATTCTAGAAGATAGCATGGAAACAATAAATAAAGGAGGGATAACGAATTGTTTGAGGATGAAGGAGAGGAGAGGATCTTATGGATGAGGATCAATGCAATAAATAAGAAGAAAAAAATACATGAAATTAATGGGGAAATAATGGTTAAGTAAGATTACCAAGTGAGGTATGATGGAGATGAAAAGTGGGCAAGTAAGAAGTGTTGTGTGTGAGAATCTAAGAGGAGGGGAGTTTATGTGATGATGGGCAATGAAGAGAAAATGTGGATGGTGAGAATGTGGAGTGATGGGCGAGTGCAAGATGATAGATCATCCTTTAGAGGGACTCTTAAGTAAGATCGCTAGGTTGAAGGAGGAGTTAAGTAAGACCACCAAGCGGCAGTGATGATATGGAATGAGGAAGAAAACATTATATTGGGTACACGTGTGGAATGGTTGGTTGAAGCGGATGATTAGGAAGAGAGATGAGAGAAATATGATAAGATGTGGAAGTGTAAATGGAAAACCAATCTTAATATAAATGTTTAAGTAAGATTTTCATGCGACAAGGATAATTAAGTAGGATCGCCAAGATGAAGAAGAAGAAGAATGATGAGAAGATTGAGCGGTGCATTCCAAAATGGAACAATAGATGAAAGTAAGTGATAACAAGGTGATAATAAGGAAACAAAGGACTATGGCATGAGTATAAGGAGGAACATATATAGTGTAGATGGGGAGTGTAAGGGAAATCCTTAATTGGGATGCCCACGTGGTGAGTGTGATGATGTAAGAGTTTCAAGCAAAAAGGTGGAGCGGAAATACATTTGTGGTGGTGATTTTCATCCAATGAAAGAGGAGATGGTGGAGAAGATTATATAGTGGGAGGATCAAGGAGGAAGATATACCTTAACTAAGATTCTACGGTGGGAGAATCCAAGGAAGAAGATATACCTTAACTAAGATTCTCAAGTGTATGGATGATTAAGTATGATTTTCAAACTAAAAGTGGAAGAGTGAAAGGAAACTTCGAGAGGAAAGGAATGTAATATATCCTGGAATGGTGAAAGGGGACAGAAAGGTGAGAAGGATGATGTGGGGATAAGTGGTGATGAGTGGAAATGAGGAGTGAAGAGAAATGGATCAAAGACATTGTTGAACATGTTGGGGGATAAGAAGTTGCAGGATAACGAACTCACCTTGAGAAGGATCCTCAAGTAGGATTCGTAAACTGCAATGACATCAAGTAGAATTCACAAACTAAAAAGTGTATTTGCGAGAGCATTCATGGATATTATGGATAGATATAAAATTCATAGTGTGAAATTTGATGTGAATTTGATAAAATATGACCTTGATGAGATGAATGAAATATATTCATAGCAAGGGCATACAGGGAAACCATACTTTGAACCGGATTAGAGATAAACAAGAAAGGTTATCACTTAAGGCATTGCACTTGCAGCCAATAGTAGGTGTTAACACATAAACAATGATAGTTAGTTATACCAAAATATCTTTATGTAAATATGGATGAAAATTTATCATAAAGCTAATGTTGACACCACAAAAGGATTAGAGATGTAGCTTGTATGTAGAAAGAGGGATCTCCATAGATGGTTGTTCCTAGAAATATGCCTCGGCTACGAGAAGGGGAAGATGAAAACTAATCAATGCAATATGAGAAATTTGATCAATACAAGGAATATTTCTTAGGTGCAATACTCTATAGAATGTTAATTAATGTGGGAAGCCTTTGTTGCCATGATAGGAGAGTAGCCATCCTTCGAGGGTATGGTATTCTTTTTTATTTTTCTTTTGGATTTTTTCTTGAATTTTACTTTTGGATGGAAGTATAAAATATGCATGATAGTTGTCCTTCAAGGGATCAATCTATTCTTATGTTATATGCTTTTAATGACCAACTCTCCTTTGAGGGATTAGTCTATTTTTGGATAAGATAACATGAGATAGGAGCATCCATAATTGGTACTTTATTTTCTTTTTTTTTTTTGTATTTGTTTTTTATTTGATGGGGAAGAGATGGGTATAGATAGGTAGACCACTTTGGAGGAAATAATGAATTTACAAGAGACACCCCTAGGCACTTTACATGACTACGATAGGAGAATAAGAGGGTTATGGATTTAATGATTGTGGAGTTCTCAACAAATGGGAGAACTTATCCATAATGAATATGATATGAGTAGAGTCATAATTCATATCATAATTAAGTCAATGAATTATGGTAATGCTATCAAAGTTGTGACAAAGTAGGACACATAATTCATATCATTACCATGATAGATGGAAGGGGCTAATGGTGGAGGAGTGATCTAAAGATATGACTAAGTGATCATTGGTAGATATGCTACCAAAGTAGGCTAGTTGCATGAAGTGCGATGCATTAAGAGGGTTTTTCTCTGGTTTGCTACCAAGGTAGGGAAGATAACGAAGTTGCGACAGGATGAGATGATAACTTGCAAAGGATTAGATGTGATAGACAAGCAGGAAATAAAACTATGTCCTTAAGGAAACAAAAATATGACCATGACGGTGGATTTGGATGAAAATAAATGATGCCCCAAGAGAGACACAAATATGGCAGGACAAAATTGGTCAAAATTGTGGAATTTGATAAGCAAATAACAAAAATGGTCCCTCACAGAAGGACAAACATGGCCACAATGGTGGACTTAGAATGAGATGAATATTTGGACAGAATTAGTTTAGATTGGATGAATTTGGAGGAGGTAAATAAAAAAATGTCAAGGAGCGAAGTCCCCTAGTGTCAAGGGAGTTGTACAGATGATATGCTCAAGGGCGAGGGAAGGTTGCTCCCCCAATGAATTAAATGTGGAGGAGTTAAATGATGTCGAAAGAGTTTAGATGAGATTGTTTTAGATTTGGATGGGATAAATGGTCGGAGACCACAAGTGTGCTTGGAAAGATAAGTATTATTGATGAATAATGAAGGACCTTCCTTAGGAGGAATGTCATGTGTAGGAGGGATGTTAAGGGATGATGTGGATGAAGGAATCATGGGAAACCCAACGGATGGGATACAAATTGGATTAGATGTAGATGGAGAAGGATATTCCCCTAAATGCCAAAATTGTCTTTCTCAATAAGATTATGGATGATTGTTTGAAAGGCCTTACAATGTTCAATGTCATGGACCAGGGTACGATGGTAATTGAAAATGTAATTGGGATTGAAAATGGATTTGGAATGGGAGGAAATGTGTTGTTAGATATTCAAACTAAATGTCAAAGGATATTTGTATAGGAACCCATTAAAGTGTCATGCTTGTGGATTTTGATAGAATATTTCAGCTTTGAGTTAGTAGAATAAGTGGACATAGATTAGATGGGTGAATTATATGTTTTGAAATACAAATTAATTTTGAGATGAGAGTTAGATTGTTTGCATTGAGATTTAGGGGATGATTTGCATTAGAAGGGTAGATTATATGTCTTTGATGGAAAAAAAAATTAGTTGAAGGATAGTATTGTTTGGATTGGGATTGATCATTATGAGATGTCCTAGATGAAGGAATGTCTCTAAAATAGATTTTGTAACTTTGGATTGCTGAAAAGAGGAAACTATGATTATTTACGAGGATGTGGAGTGGATTGTTGGGGATGTTTTCCGAAGCCTTAGAATTTGATCGAGAAGATTTACTCTTAGAAGGGAGGATAATACTCTCAACCTGGAGGATCTAAAGGTGGTGGTGTGGATATTTATGGAGAAAATGTCCTAAAACAAGAAGAGGATATTAATGGAGAAATAGGTATCTATATGATGCGATTAATGAGATCTATGTGAGATGTGGATTGTTTATTTTTGGTATGGAAAGAGTTGATTTTAGAGAATGCAAACCATCTTTACTTGACTTAGGTGGAGGTCTTTGTTCAATATATGTTTTAAAGGTTATCTTGTATAGGGTTGCAGATCGAGATGATTTGGTCATTGTGATAGAAGGATTAAGTATAGAGTATCGGGATAGACTAGGTGACGTGTCCATGGGAAAGGATATAGGTAAAGATTTGAAGTTAGGGATGGGTGGATTTTTGATATGATAGATATAGGGGTAGTTGGTATAGATAGGGGTTTAGACATTTGGGATATTTGGAGATGTGGGAGATGTGGTGATGAACATGTTTGACGAGGGGTTGAATATGACGAGTTAGAGCATGAGAGATGTGGATGAAGTGGTATGTATACTCAAAGATGATGTGGATGTGGTCAAGGTCATTGGTGTGGTCGGTACAAAAGAAAGTCTAGAAGGAGGAACTGGGATTAACTCTAAGGATGGTATAATGGGTGAAGGTGGAATGGATGTAGATAAGGTAGTTAAATCTACTGAAGGGGATGTGGTAACTAATGGAGTAAACATTATAGGTAATGCAACAAATGTGGGAGTATTATTGGATGTAGAAGTAGGTGGGAACTGGTTGCTTAATAAATTTTCGAGGGGTAAAAATGATATGTTTTCTAATGGGGTTGATGTTAGAGGTGGGGTTGTAATGGTACATGTGGTAGAAATGAGTTTAGTTGGGATGGTTGTAGAGATGAGTGATGTAGATGTAGTAATAGGTGTTTTTGATGTAGATGTGGGTGAAGGCATAGATGTGAGAGATGTATAGCTATGTGTGGATATCAATGGGTTTGAAGTAGGTGTTATGGATAAGTCTAATGTGGTGGATTGGGGCATGATTGAAGTGGATAAAGTAGATGTTATAGTCAAATTTGATGCAGATGTGGTAAGGGTAGAAGAAGGTGTAGGTTTAGGACAAGTAGTAAAAGTTGACATAGGTGTGTTAGGTTCTGAATAAGGAGTAGGAATAATTTCTAAGGTGGTAACATGCGGAGTTGGTGATAGGATGAGATCTTGATTAATGGTGTCAATTGCATAAGAATTTAATAGTTGAGATGTAAAAGGGGTAGTTTGATTCATTGATGGTTGATTAGAAAAAGGTTGCATAATTCGATAAGGGGTAGGTTAGATGAAGTGGTGGAGATATCCAATTGGATATCCCCTTGATTTATGAGTTGTTGGATACAATCTTTGAGAGAATGACATATCTCAATGTCCCGACCTTTGACCCGATGAAATTTACAATAGTGAACTTTTTCATACTAAATAGTCTTGGCTTGTGAATTGGCAACAGTTGTATGGGAGGAAGTTGGATGGATTTTACATCCATCAACTTGTCAAATACGGAGCTATAGGATTCTCCCAAGGGGTATAGTTATATGTAGATGCGGATGGGGATTAGTAACTATTATCTCTCGAAAGTTCACCCTATAGACAAATGGCTATAGGTTTTCTAAGCTTGCAAAATTTGATCTCTCTGTTTCGTAGATATAATGGAAACACATCAGGTTTGTGGGTATACCTATTTTGAGGCGAGTCTCTAGTATCAAGGACGGTTCCTTGTTGATGTATCCCTAAATTTGATTTATGAGGTTTAAGGGGAAAATATGACTATAAATTATTAAAACTAAGGTGATACACCAAATTTTTATGAGGGCTTTGACTGAGTATATGCACAATTGATATTTGAAAGGATTCTTGTTGCATGAACTATAAGTTTTTTTCGCAAAATGTTAAGGGAAAAACACTTCGAGGTATTGAGGGAGAGTATCACAAAAATACTTCTAAGCTAACATGCACATTAATACCATGGAGAAATTACTGAATTTTAAAACAAGGTAAGATGACTAATATGTGAATTTGCATTCACAAGAATAATAGAAACATACACAAGACTACAAATGATTGGGAAGGTAGAAAATACTTGACACTTAGAAGGCAAAACAGGCAAAAATTGTGTTAGTACTCCTATATCTAAAAAGTTCTTTTTTTGTGCTTTGTCAAAGCACACAATATATAGCAAAATAAAGTTGAACCCCTTCCTAAAAATAGTCTAAGGATTGTACTCGCCCATGCATCTTACTTTTATCCTTTATTTAATAATAGATAAAGGAATAAAAATAAAGCATGCAATTATAAATAGGCATTAATAGCCTTGATTACAATATAGTCAAACTGAAGTTGATTGTCCTATTTTTAAGAAAACAAGGGTGAATAATTTGCTAATAATAAGCTTGCTTGCTTTGAGCAAGTCTCTTTCCTTGTGCATGTGAATTCATCTTCTTGTCTATTCTGTCCTCTTGTGAAGCATGCAAAAAATCAACTCTTTGTTTGTGAATAAAATAATTGTAATATTTGCAAAATAAACATCCACTGTGGGGACCACTTGTCCATGTGCACATGTTCTGATGTTGACATCTCTTGGCTTCTAATGGTCACAAGGGTGACATATCGCATATGAACTTCAACTTCCTTGAAGTGGTATCACCTCAATCTACTTGGTTTGGCCACCTTGGTGGACTTAGCAATATATAAGGTCGACCATTTTTTACAATGTACATGCCATACTATAATACTTACCACCTTTTGATTAATACATGCATGGTATATTGGTTGGATTTTGCATATAGTTTTAAAATCCACCTTTTCGGTGATCATTGTTGGCATGATTTGGTCGGCACTTGGATGTTGGAGTATGCACTATAGTCTAGACTTTGGTCAATATTTCAATGATTAATTGATTGATACATGGGCTGGCCCCTTCTCCATGGTGACTCAACCCTTTTGATGCTTAGTTGCACTTGTGCACATTTAATTGGTTTAAAGGCTCAGGCCCTTCCCTCCATTAATTTCCTTGGCATTTAAGTTGGGCCCTTGTGGTTTTGTGCATGGATTTCAGCCGTTGATTTCACTACGCCCTCGGTTAGGGTTTCTTTGTGCTTCTGACACGTGTATGCATTGTTAACCCTAGTTGGGTTTGGTCCTTGATGAAGACCATCGATCTCTATCCTGTCTAGTCTGATGTCATTGATCTGAAACTTAGGTTAGGGTTTTTAACCCTGCATTGAATGTTGTCGGTGGCACTTGATCACTATGGTTTACATTGAAAGTTGTAGATCGATCTCCATCCCTCGATCTGTGTACTTGTTGATCATGGCCATTGATCTCTAACTGTGGTTGAGTTCAAACTTAACTCAAATCTTGAGCTCGGTGGTAAAGGTCATTCAACCTCAATGATAACTTCATTCTAGCTTTTGGGTCTACGGGTGAAGCCCTAGAAAAAATTTTGATGCCATTGTTATCCTATGAAGCTTAGCTTCCTTACCAGATCAATTTTCTTAGCTCGGTTCCTCTACATATTTTATGGCTCTGCTCTGTTCGAGTTTTATGAGGAGGTGGTCATGGGGTTTTTCACCATTGCCATGATCTTTGAGCTTGGATTTTACTACAGATAGGTATTGCATCTGTATTTTCTGTGATCGTTTCATTGTCTATTTCGGTTCTTAAACTCTCTGAAAGGTTAAATGGCAACCATTTTTGATTATTTCAAGTCCTGGGTTATTTCACCATTCTAGGTTCTATAGAAGGGTTCATGTGATTTGAGTTTCTTTCCTCATTGTGATCTCTTTGATCCCTTGACTGTATATTGACCGTTCTGAGCTTTGCAAGGTTGCTTGGTGTTTTCTCTTGGCACTTGAGCTCTGTGGATTTCTTTGTGAATTTTCCCCTTTAAAATGACCATGGTTTCTGATTGTTCTAATCCTTGCTTACTCGAGTTTTGTAATGTTGTTCCTGTGATGCAATAAGGGGCTTGCACACTTTGGTATTTCTTGTCATTTCAGCTTCTATCTGAAGGGTTGATGAGCTCACCCTTCTAAGTGGTCGTCATTTTTTATCACTTTGAGCTTAGGATTGTATCACCGTCATACTGTTTTGGCAAAGAATGGTAAGTTTTGGTCTCTTAAGAACCATTGTTACTTTTCTTTTCCATTTCAACTTTGAAACACTAATACTCATTTCTCCTTTGCATTTATAATGTAATTTATGAGGAAACCTTGGTCTCTGAGCCAAAATACATTCTGGGTCCTTCGTTTTAGTCTGATCTAACCATTGTTTGTGGGTTCACTCACTTTGACTCCAATCGGTAAGTTCTTGATCAAACCTTGTGCTCATTTCAAAGTTTTGGAAACCCTGTAACAAATATTCTTAATAATGTGTGGAAAGAACTGAATGATTTCCTTCATCTGTACCTGTATGATCTCAAATTTGAACTTAACTTAGATAACCTAGGTTGAAAACCACTTCACATAGTTTCTTTTAGAGCTCTGTACTTCCTTCTATTCTAGCCATGTAATCACTGAGTTTGAATCTTGTGTTTGAGATTTGTGATCTCTGCTTATTTTCAATGCTTAAACAACTTCTAATGTTCTAAAATGAGGAGATGTGGATCTCTTTTTTTATTTATGTAATTTCTCATTTCAGATTCATCCTCTTAAGCTAAACTGGACTTTACATATTTCATTTTCACCATTTTGTTCATAGATAGGATTTCCAGTTTGTATGTTATCTTCTTGTAGTTCTACAATCTCATGTTGTTTTCTTGAGTAACTAGTAGATATCATTTTGCAATTCCTCTATTTTGGAGCTTTGTTCTAATGTAAAACTTTCCTTTACTTATCCTTTAGAATTGGAAGAGTGGTTACACTTGATAGTTGCCTTCACTTTCCTTTCTATTTTCTCCTTCTTCCTCAACTAAAGAAGTTCACTTTTGGGTTGATCTTTTGCAACCTATAATTGCATATTCTTTGAACTCTAAACTTGGTTATGTAACTTGAGGATGGGTGAAAAATGAATGTTTCACTTTACTTACACTTGTGATCTGAAATACTTGCTTTATTTTGTATTTCTTTAGTTCACCTTCAGTAATGATCCTTTTTAACCATGGTGGTTGCATAATTTGATTATGATGATGATTCTATGACTTGTTGGTACACTGTAATCTTGTTTCTTTTACTTAGATGCTTTATTTCCTTGAAAGTAGTATTTTTGGCATTCTGTAAAATTTAAAAGTTGATTTTTCATGGTAAATCCTTCACAAAATATTCCCATAATTCTTTCCTCCTTCCATTTCAGCTATAGTAGTTGTATTTTCTAATTCAGAATACAAAAAGTAAAACTTTTCTAATGAAGCTGATTTGGTGAATAAAACTGAAACATCATAACTGTTTATCTTGATCATGGCATGCTTTTCGATTTTCTATATCACTTACTTGATTTATATATTTCTTTTAAAGCATGTAATAGTTGAAAACAACATGATGAAAAGTTGTAAATGTCCATTTTACATGGCGAAGCCCTATCAAAATTTTCCCAGAATCTTCTCTTCATTCTGTTTTAGCTGTAACCCTTTCTTTCTAGTTAACTTCAACTTCTTGAAATCTGATTCTTCTTCTTTAGTTACAAATTGAAACATGTACTTCTATTTACCAGTTCTTCTCTGTACTATAACTTCTTCCATTTGTAGAAAATAATTGAACTGAGTTATACTAATCCTTCTTTCTAGCATGCACTTATGACTTGTCTATTTCTTCTTGGTCAGAACTTTGTACTCATACCTGCACACTTAAGAAAACAATTAGAAAATACTTAGGATTTTTGGCCTCTCTTGTGTCCATGTTTCTTCTTTTATTTTCTTCCCCTTCTTTCTAAGTGAGTAAAGCATGTATCCAGTTTTATCTTCAAGTAAATTATATCTCCTATTTTAAAGAGATTCATATACACCAACTACAATAAAGTACGGGAATATGAATTGATCTCGATATATCGTGAATCGATAGTTCATCTTTTCTTATTTTCAGGTATAGTGACTTCTACAACGAAGATGAAGAAGGAACAAAAGATGGAATGGAGATGCTTCGAACAATGAAGAAAACTCCCAAGGCAATGATGGGTTCACTCATACTCCTTTACTTTATTTTTCATGCATGTGTACCTATTGTTTCAGTATTTGTTCTTTAATTTCCAATTACATCCCATGACTTGTGTGGGAACATTTGAAATTTCCTTATGAATAAAACATTGAATTATGTAAATGAGTTGTATATTTCTTTTGGCATTTCAGCTTTCTATATGGATTGTATGATGAACTAAACAACTCAGTAATATAATTGAATGTCTTAATCATGAAGGAAAGATCATTAATGAGAACCTGTAACATTTAGTAATGAACTCTGACTTCTGTAATCTACACTTATGTTTGATGTCCCAAAACTCAATATTTCACCTATTCTGTAATTCAGTGTCTTCATCAAGGTAACATAGTTGTCCTTCGGGGCCTTGTATACTATGTGATCTGTTATGTTTTGTAACAGCACACATAGCTTCAGTTTTCATTTAATCATTAACTAATTCAGCAGTAACCAATAATATCAAAACCCCCTTAGCTTAGGTATACTTCACCAATGCCTTCCATCGTAATGATGAAGTTTTGAGTTGCCCATTTTTACACAAGTGTAAAAATTATCAACATTTCTAGTGATCCTGTGGGGAAAGCTTCCTACTAGCTTATAGACCAGTACTTTTCTCTTCTCCATTGGGCATGGAGTCCAAACATGAAACCAAAATATACCTTTCTGAAAGGTCCAACCCTTCCAAAACGAAACTAAAACTGGGAAAGGATCGGTAAACCAGATCATGTGCACGAATGCACTTATTGAATTGAAAAATAATGCAATGTGTAGAAGCGTACTTATTGAAGGGAAATTATACTCTAACAATCATTGTAATATTTTTGATAATGATTATCGATAAACATACCATTCACAGAATGTGAAGTTCCTCTCCATTCAAACTTTGAAAGCTGAAAAAAATGTGTTCTTCGCAAGATGAAATGATGTAAGGGCCACTCAAAATTGTATCAAACTTTATCTGTCTTCCTAGATTTGCACGATCAACATCCCACTTTAACACAATATCTCCTTCATTGAAGATTCTAAATTTGACTTTCTTATGAAAAGTCTTCTTTATTTCGATTATTTCGATTCCATATTAAAATGGGCTTGATCTCTTAGCTCTTGTAATTCCATTAACTCTGCGTAATGAACTGTAATGGTTCATTCTCAAGTAGCTTCATTTGATGCAGCAAATCCAATGCAGGTAACTTAACTGAAATAGGCATTCTTGCTTCTTTTCCGTACACAAGTTTGTATGGTGAATTGCCAAGTGATCTTTTAGGGGTCACCCTATCAGCCCAAAGTGTTGAATTGAACATCGGATGCCAAGCTCTTTGATTATCTTTGAGTGTTATTTCGATGATGCTTAAAAGGTATTTGTTAGTACTTTCAGCTAAGCCATTACCTTGTGGGTAATAATTAGATGAAAAAATTAAGTAAATTTCATGGTTGAAAACCCAATATTTTATCTTTGCACCAATAAATGTTAAAGCATTATTGGATATGATAGTTTAGAACACAAAATCTGCAAACTATTCCTTTATAAAAGGATAGTATTAAAGCTTCATTAGCATCCTTCAAGGCTATTGCTTGAGTCCATCGTGTAAAATAATCTATAGTAGTTAAGATCCATTTGTATCATTATGACTAAGGCAAGTTTATAATGCCCAATAAAGTCAAGACCCCACTGTATAAAGGGTCGATCAACTAAAATAGGTTGTAAGGGCAGTGAAGCTCAACGCTCTTTTCCAACAAAGAAAGCACGTTTTTACACTTTCGATCCATTCAAAATAGTACTTGAATATGCTAGACCAATAGTAACCATATTTCATAATTTTTAAGGCTATGGTACGTGCTAAAAATGACCTCCTCCGGGTCCTTCACGAATTATTCACGATAGGTGCCATGCTTATGGATAGCTAACCAATTAATTCATCCATCTTGATTCTTGAATCTCATGAGTAAGCTCAGGATTCTAATTTTTTGGTTGAACCATGATTTGTGATTGCTGATACGTAATTTCAACATGCTGTTTTGAATCATCCGCTACAGCTGTAGCTTGTTGTTTTTCCATATCAGCAATTAGATATCAACATCGTATTCCATGACCTTTGTTATCTAGTTTTCTATTTTCTCATTCAATTCTTTATTTAGCAAGAATGCTTTCACACTTGGATGAGAAACAAGAACATGGATTTTATTATTCGAAAGCATGTACTTGAAATTATTTAGTCCTATGACTACTGAAAGTACTTTTTTTTCAAGGAATGTGTACCTTGTTTCATAATCATGCAAGCTCTATCCAAAGAAAGCAATAGGCTGCTCAATATTTTCATCATTGACTGAGTTAATATAGTTGAGATTGTTTCAGCTCTATGCAAGTGCATACATTGTAAAATCTTTATCAAAATTTGGATTTGCAAGAGTAGGAGCTTAAGAGATATTGCTTTGATTGATTCAAATCCTTCTCTCCCTTCACTATTCTAAGAGAAACTTTTATCTTTCTTTAGCATAGTTGTGAACAATTCAACCAATGTTGTAAACTTTGGAACAAATCTTCTAACCAACTTGATTTTTTCAAGGAAACTTTGTAATGCTTTCTTATGATGAGGCAATGATAGTTGTGATATCAATTTGATTCTGAAAGGATCAATTGGTAATCCTTGCTTAGAAACAATATGACCAAGCAATTTACCTTGATGTACTAAAAAGATAGACTTAAGCAGATTCAAAGATATCCCAAATTGTCTGCATAACTAAAAGGTTTGCCTTAGATGTATTAGATGTTCTTCTAGAATTTTTTGAGAATATGGTAATGTCATCTAAATAAACTAGGATGCATTTATTTAACAAGCTACGGAAAGCCATGTCCATTGCACGTTGAAACATTACACCAGAAATTTGAAAGACCAAAGGGCATCCTTTTGTAAGTATAAGTACCCCACTTGGTGGTAAAAGCTATTTTATACCTATCCTCTTCTTGGACTAAAATTTGATTGTATCCACTATAACCGTCCAAGAGAGATAATCTATCTACACCAAAAACTGTTCTTAAAATCTGATCCATATTTGGGAGTGGGTAATGATCTTTTAATGAAGCTTTATTAATATCTCTGAAATCTACACATAATCTGATTTAACCATTCTTCTTCCTAACAGGAACAAGATTGGCTACCCAAATTGAATGATTAACTAGAAAGATAATACATGATTCAATCAACTTAGATAATTATTTCCTCATTGGAGGTTCTATTTTTGGATTTATAGGCCTCTGCTTTTTTCTAACCAGTTTATAATTTTGCTGCAATTCAATAGTATGATGTGCTAAACTGGGATCAAACCCTTTCAGGTCTTGGTATTTCCAAGCGAAAACATCTTTAAATTCCTTGCAAATATTAATAAATAACTACTTTTCTGCTAAGGAACATACCTTTCCAAGAAATAAATTTTTCCCTTCGTCAACTGAGATCTCTTCGTAATTATCAGCATGGGTTGACATCTTAGTCTCGACCTTCCATAACTAATCGTTAATGCTAAAGATGTCTTCTAATGTAACCAGAACTCGAGGTAGTTTATTTGTCTTCAATTAAACAATATAGTCACCATATAAATGTTGTAATTCATATTAATTAATGCAGAAAACTCAACTTCTTCTTTGTAAAAACCTGTAGATTTGATCATCACTTTCAAAAACTTGCCAATTTGAATCATTATCAAGTATCGAGGGCCTGACAATTAGCTGTATATGAGGCTGAATTTTTCTATTTTCAATTTGTTCCAGCATTTCAAAACTAGCACCAACTGCTGCAAGTCTGTCCGCATACTTATTTTCAGCTCTAGGAATAGATTGAATGTTAATAGCATCAAAATATTTCATTATATCGAAACTCGTGTCTGTAATATTTCATTAATGGATTCTTACAAACATTAAAATTCTTTACTTGATTGATAACCAACTTAGAATCACCAAAGATTTGTAATGTGCTGATACCTTTCTTTCTGGCCCAAAGCAAGCCATGAATTAATGCTTTGTACTCAGCTACATTACAAGTGCATGAAAATTGGAGACTCAAAGTGAGAAATATCTTTCATTTGTTGAGGAAGTAAGCATCAAACCTAGTCCTTGTCCTTTCTTTTTCTTAGGTCCATCAAAATGAAGCTTCCAAATCCCTTACGTGGAATCTTCTAGTTTGGACAACAAGAGAAGTAGTGTATTCTATTCTTGCATACAATACACACCAAACATGTGTTCTTCAACTTCATTAAAAGGATCATGAGCATGTTCTTCCACTTTATTTTCATCCATAAAAATGTTAGAAACACCATCTAATGCTGAAACTTGAGCTACCTCATCAAAGTCAAGCTAATCTAAGGCTGAATAATTAGCTACCACATTTGGAGAGTGAGGGTTAATGTGAAACCCGACTAATGGTTCTGAATTGATACTAACTTTGGTGTTGTAATGAGTAGTGAAAAATAAGGACCAATCTGAGGAGAGATAACCACCTATCTTTGTTGTGAAGTTTCTAGATAAGTATAAAGCAAAGTATGGAGGTAAATCCACAATAGTAACATCTTGCAGAATAGAAACATTTAGGCAAGCATGTAACATTACCTCTAAATTTATGATTACACCAACTGTATTAGTCACAGTTCCATCAAGCTATAAAACACTCTTTTCTATAGGCTCATAATACAAACCCAATTTTTCTGCAATTGCTTTTGGCATAACTGTGTTACTTGCGCCGCTGTCCACCATGCAATTATGAACTAGATGTTCTCCAATAATTAGTGATAAATAAAATGGTGGTGGCTTCTTGATGTCATGAGCATTCAAAACTTTCGAACCATCCACTTAACTTCTTTAATGCGGTCTTGTTCAAATGTTCCAAGGACCATGTCTACCTTTTGAACTTCCTTTTCTACTATTTTTGAAGAAATTTGCAACTTAGCTAGTTCATGAGAAAGTAAATCTTGTTGTCCTGGAATACTTAGAGCGTCCCACATCAAGATGTTAATGTTATGCTTTTTCATTACATCAACAATGTTAAAATAAGAAACATTTTAGAGACAGATTCAATTGTCTTGGCATAGGCCTTAGCAATAACTTATTCTACTTCAGCTGCCTTTAATATCTGAGGTATAAACAATCTTCTTAGGTTAGGCTATAGTTTTCTTGCTATCCTTTATCAATTGGGAAACTTGCTATTTTTTGAGGAACAAAAGGATTGTTAGCTGATTTTGGGATTGTAGATGTCGTCTTATATCGCTTGTGATGAGGCAAAAAAAGATCTATTTTGTTATTTTTGACTTTCAAAGCGGGTTTTCCTTGAGCCCTGGTAGTGACTGCAATTAAATCCTCCTCATTGAAACTGACTAAATTCTATTTAGGTTCTTTCTGAACATTATTTTCTTGATGCCCACTCTCCATTTGAGGCATGAACAATGCTTCACATTGAGGTTGTTCAAAAAGATTTAGATTGAGACAAGCATTTGGGAAACTTGTGGCTGAATGAGGTTGGTTGCAAGGTTGGCACCACTCTTCTGTAGTCATGTTAACTGGGACTAAAGTGTTAGATCAAATAGGATCCTTTGGGTCAAATTTCCTTTTCTTGGTAAGGTTGCCTATAATTTTGATTACATTCTTAAAAATTTACTGTTTTGCTAATTTTGCTGATTTTTTGATAAGGAGTCCGATAGGGTCTATTAGGTAATGCAAGGCTATTCTCAATTAAAGTCAACTTATTTCCCATAGTCTGGAAAGCTTTAAATACTTCATCGATGGGGATATAAAATTAGGTTCTATAATTGGAATAGGTGAGGAAGAGGTGTTAAATCTGCCAAAAAAGTCATTGAAGGCCTTGGTGCTAATTTTCCAGCTTGAATAAGACTATTTTCTTCTCGGATGGTGATATCATAGGATGCTAGGAGTTTCTCTCCTCCCATTGACTAGATCATAGTTGAGATATCATTGTTTAATTCCCTAAGATAATAAAGGAAAACGTGATCATCTTGAGTCTTGACACTTGTTGGAATTCTTTCCCTAGTGTTGGCAAAACGGATATTAAAACTAGACATAAATTCATTGGGAGATCTTTTAATGGTAGACAACTGTTCTATAAGAGATAAATGATCTGAATTATCTTGAAATTATTTTAGAAATTTATCGCTTAATTCATCCCAAGTTCTTATGCATCTAATCTCTAGATTTCTATACCATTGCAAGGCTTGTCCTTTAAGAGATGTAGCTAAAAGTCTTAAGGCTACATCCTCATGAGTAATATTATGAACTACACATAAGGCTACAACATCTTTAATGTGCTCTGTTGGTGTCATCTGATTTTCACCAGTGAATGATGGCAAACTTTTCATGGTAGCATTAGGGATGTCATAGTAAACTAGGATTACTAATGGTCTACCATTAGTAAAGGTCACAAAATTCCTTGGTGGTTGAATAGCCATTTGAAAAACTGGGATGTTAATAGAGAAATTGATACATGGTGAAGGAATATCAAGAGGAGGGTTGTCAAAACCAAGTCTATTATAAGGTAAAGTATTACCAACTCTTCTCCTTCTAGCAGAATTTAAAGGTAAAGAAACAAACTTAGGAGGAATTCCTCTTACCGATGATCTTGTAGTCACTTTAGGCATGGAACATACTGCAATACTAGTCTAAAATCATCTTTTACGGTCGCCAAAAGGTCTTAAAATCTTTAGAATAAATTGCTGCACCAAAAAGTAACTTTTGATTTGCTGTAAATATGTTGTAGATCTGATGTAGAATTTGTAACTTACATGCAGATCTGATTCATGGTCCCACTAGGCGTGAAAAAAAAAATTATCTCTTGAAAGTGCACCCGTAGAGAAATGGTTGCGGAGTTTTCTAAGCTTGGACAATTTGATCTCTTGCTTTTGTAGATACAATGGAAACACCTCAGTCTATGGGTATGCTTATTTTGAGGTGTGTCTCAGTATCAATTTGGTTCCTTGTTGATGTATCCTACAATTTGATTTCTAAGTTTTAAGGGGAAGAGATGACTGTAAAATAATTAAAACTAAGGTGATACACCAAATTTTTATGAGGGATTTGACTGAGTATATGCACAATTGATATGTGAAAGGATTCTTGATGCATGAACCAACAATTTTTCTACAGAATGTTAAGGGAAAAACACTTCAAGGTATTGAGGGAGAGTATCACAACAATATTGCTAAGCTAACATGCACATTAATATCATGCAAAAATTACTAAATTTTACAACAGGGTAAGATGATTAATTAGGGAATTTACATTCACAAGACTAATAGAAACATACACAAGACTACAAATGATTGGGAAGGCAGAAAATACTTCACACTTAGAAGGAAAAACTGGCAAAAATTGCTTCAGTACTCCTATATCCAAAAGTCCTCTTCTGTGCTTTGCCAAAGCACACAATATATAGAAAAATAAATTTCACCCCCTTCCTAAAATATCATAAGGCTTGTACTCGCCCATGCATCTTACTTTTATCCTCTATTTAATAATAGATAAAGGAATAAAAATAAAGCATGCAATTATTAATAGGCATTAATAGCCTTGATTACAATACAGTCAAATTGAATTTGATTGTCTTATTTTAAGAAAACAAGGGTGAATAATTTGCTAATAATAAGCTTTCTTGTTGAGCAAGTCTCTTTCCTTGTGCATGTGAATTTGTCTTCTTTTTTTTTCTGTCCTCTTGTGAAGCATGCAAAAATCAACTCTCTGTTTGTGAATAAAATAATTGCAATATTTGTAAAATAAACACCCATTGTGGAGACCACTTGTCCATGTGCACATGTTCTGATGTTGACATCTCTTGGCTTCTAATGGTCACAAGGGTGACATAATGCAAATCAAATTCAACCTCCTTGAAGTGGGGACCACCTCCAATCTACTTGGTTTGGCCACCTTGGTGGACTTAGCAATATACAAGGTCGACCATTTTTCTTTTTATAATGTACATGCCATACTATAATACTTACCACCTTTTGATTAATACACGCATGGTATATTGGTTGGCTTTTGCATATAGTTTTAAAATCCACCTTTTCGGTGATCATTGTTGGCATGATTTGGTCGAGACTGGGATGTTGGAGTATGCACTATAGTCTGGACTTTGGTTAATATTTCAATGATTAATTGATTAATACATGGGCTGGCCCCTTCTCCATGGTGACTCAACCCTTCTGATGCTTAGTTGGCATTGTGCACATTTAATTGGTTTAAAGGCTTGGGCCCTTCCCTCCATTAATTTCCTTGGCATTTAAGTTGGGCTCTTATGGTTTTGTGCATGGATTTCATCTGTTTATTTCACTACACCCTCAGTTAGGGTTTCTTTGTGCTTCTAACATGTGTATGCCTTATTAACCCTGGTTGGGTTTGGTCCTTGATGAAGATCAGAAATCTCCGCCCTATCTCGATCCGATGTCGTTTTATCTCGAAACTTAGGTTAGGGTTTTTAACCCTACATTGAATGTTGTCGGTGGAACTTGATCACTATGGTTTGCATTAAAAGTTGTAGATCAATCTACAGCCATTGATCTGTGTACTTGTTGATCATGGCCATTGATCCGACTATGGTTGAGTTTGAACATAACTCAACTCTTGAGCTTGGTGGTAAAGGTCATTCGACCTCAATGATAACTTCATTCTAGCTTTTTGGAGTGCGTGGCGAAGCCCTGGCGAAATTTTGACGCCATTGTTATTCTATGAATCTCAACTTCCTTACCAGATCAATTTTCTTAGCTCCCTTTCTTCTACATCTTTTATGGCTCCTCTTTGTTCAAGTTTTATGAGGAGGTGGTCATGGGGTTTTTCACCATTGTCATGATCTTTGAGCTTGGCTTTTACTATAGATAGGTATTGCATCTATATTTTCTGCGAACATTTAATTTTTTGATTTTGGTTCTTAAACTCTCTGAAAGATTAAATGACAACCATTTTTTTATTATTTCGAGTCCTGGGTTATTTTGCCATTTAAGGTTACGTAGAAGGGTTCATGTGATTTGAGTTTCTTTCCTCATTATGATCTCTCTGATCCCCTGACTGTATATTGACCATTATGAGCTTTGCAAGGTTTCTGGTGTTTTCTCTTGGCATTCGATTTCATGGATTTCTTTACAAATTTTCCTCTTTAAAAACACCATGGTTTCGATTGTTCGATCCTTGCTTACTCAAGTTCTATAATGGTTTTCTGTGATGCAATAGGTGGCCTACATACTTGGTATTTCTTGTCATTTCATCTTTTATATGTTGGGTTGATGATCCCACCCTTCTAAGTGGTCGTCATTTTTATCACTTTGAGCTCGGGACTATATCACTGTCATATTGTTTCGAAAAGAATGGTAAGTTTTGGTCTCTTAAGCACCATTGTTACTTGTCTTTGCCATTTCAATTTTGAAAACACTAATACTCATTTCTCCTTTGCATTTTTAATGTGATTTCGGAGGAAGCCATGGTCTTTGAACCAAAATCCATTTTGGGTCCTTCATTTTAGTCATGATCGACACTTTTCTAATAAAGCTGATTTGGTGAATAAAACTGAAACATAATATCTATTTATCTTGATCACGGCATGCTTTTCTACTTTTCTGTATCACTTACTTGATTTAATTTTTTCATTTAAAGCATGTAATAGTTGAAAAAAACATGATGAAAAGTTGTAAATGTCCATTTTACATGGCGAAGCCCTGTCAAAATTTTCCCAGAATCTTCTCTTCATTCTGTTTCAGTTGTAACCCTTTCTTTCTAGTTAACTTCAGCTTCTTGAAATTTGATTCTTATTCTTTAGTTATAAACTGAAACATGTACTTCTATTTTCTAGTCCTTCTCTGTACTGTAACTTCTTCCATTTGCAGAAAATATTGAATCGAGTTATAATAATCCTTCTTTCCAGCATGCACTTCTAACTTGTCTATTTCTTCTTGGCTATAACTTGTACCTGCACACTTAACAAATTAGTTATAAAATACTTAGGCTTTTTGGCCTCTCTTGTGTCCATGTTTCTTCTTTTCTTTTCTCCTTCTTCTTTTGAGTGAGTAAAGGATGTATGTAGTTTGATCTTCAAGTAAATTATATCTTTTGTTTTAAGGAGATTCATATGCATGAGCTAGGATAGTATAGGAATATGAATTAATCTATGAACTTGTAAATGACCATTCATCTTTTCTTATCTTGTCATGAGTAACTTCTACAAAGAAGATGAAGAAGAAACAAAAGATGGAATGGAGATACTTTGATCAACGAAGAAAACTCCCAAGGAAATGATCAGTTCACTCATAATCCTTCACTTTCTTTTTCATGCATGTGTACCTCTTATTTCAATATATGTACTTTAATTTCCATTTACATCCCATGGGTTGTGTTGGAACATTTGAAATTTCCTTATGAATAAAACATTTAAATCTATAAATGAGTTGTATATTTCTTTCTGCATTTCAACTTTATGTATGGATTGTATGATGAACTAAAAAACTCAGTAATATAATTGAATGTATTAATCATGAAGGAAAGAACATTAATGAGAACCTATAACATTTAGTAATGAACTCTGATTTTTGCAATCTGCACTTATGTTTGTTGTCCCAAAACTCAACATTTCACCTATTCTTGTAATTCGGTGTCTTCATCAAGAAAACATAGTTGTCCTTCGGGGCCTTGTGTTCTTTTACTGAAGATAGCATGATATTGTAAAATATGTGATATGTTATGTTTTGTAATAGCACACATAGCTATAGATTTCATTTAATCATTAACTAATAGTAACCAATAATATCAAAACTCCCTTAGCTTAGGTATACTTCACAAAGTGTCTTCCATCGTAACGATGAAGTTTCGAGCTGCCCATTTTTTCACAAGTGCAAAAATTGTGAATAGTAACCATGATGTTGGCCACACCTTTAAATGTGTTGTTATGTTTTGATGGTTTAGTAGATTGAACTTTAGGTTTTTTCGATATAAGTTTAAGATGGCCTTGTTCAATGGCATGAGTTTTGACTTTGTGATCCATTTTGAAAGCTTCGCCAAAGGTTCAGAATGATTGGATTTTCAAGGTAGATGATATATGTTTCACACATGAATGTGAGAAGAGTGAAGGATATTTGGTTTATAATGCCATGCCATCATGTGAAAAATTTGACAATGGACTCGTCATCAAACTGGTGGATGGTGTATAGGTCAGTGATAGTATTTTTGTGTGCAATGTTAATTGAAAAGTGTTCTAAGAAATTTTTTTGAAACTAGGAGAAATAGAATATAGAATATTACGGGATATGGTTGTACCTTTCCAACACAGGACTAGACAAGGACATGGGAAGAGTGTGAAGCAGTAGATCATGATCATGCATAATAAGACAACATGTGTGTTTAAATGCATGAAGATGCTGCTAGGGATATTCCTTGTTGTTGAAATTAGTAAAATCAAGAAGTTTCCAATGAGGAGGGTAGGGTTTGATTGGAACCAATGGATGAATTGGTTCGTTACAGATTTTTTCATAAGATAATGTATCCTTGGGTGCCAAGGTAGCAACTTCTAAACTAGTCAGCTTATTCATTAAAGCATGAATAAGATCATTTAACACAACGTTAGGTTGAGACTGGATTGGTTGTGTGGCACGAAGTGTAGCTTGATTAGGTGATTGATAAGCTTGTGAATGTGTGGGTATTTGGGGAATTTTTGATAAGGTGGTTGATAAACTTGTGGGTGTGTAGATGTGTGGGGAACTATTTGGTAAGGATTAACATGTGTCATGGGTTGAGATTGTTACATAGGATGACGTTGAACAATAGGGACATGATGTGTTCGTTGAAGTTTGGTAGGTTTTTGTGGTAAATGATAGGTCGGGATATGATTGTTAAGGGGTTGAGATGGTTGGAGCATATGAAGGGTAGGAATGTAAGTGTGAAGAGGTTGATATGGTTGGATAGGAATATTAGTAGTGGATGAAATATAATTGAAAAAAGGGATGTGGGTGGAATGTGATCCACCAATTGAGGAGATTGGGAGGATTGAGAGATTGTGGGGGATTTTTGAAATATAAAATCATATATGGGGTTAGGAAGTGGTCCAAGAGTTCCTAAAGGAGTGGGAGATGGGGGTGTGGTTGTTTTAGGAAGATTGGATTGGTGAGAGATATGAGAATTGGTTTCAAGACAAGAATGATTGTGGATGACATGGTCCTCATGAAGCAAGGTCATGGAGACAGGGGTTGGGTAACTGAAGGCATGGTTTTGAGTTTAGAATCTTGTTGGGTGAGATCCTTAAAGGAAGTAATTTTATTGGGTGAAGGACATTGTTGTTTTGTTTTGATTTGAGAGAGTGACAATAGGTGTGAAATAGAGAAACATTTGTTTATGTAATTTGTTGACAAAAAAATCAAGCAACATATTTTTTATCATCATGATTAATTTAGAGGATGTGAAAAGAAAAGTGGATAACAAATGTTCCTAGAGAATGGTAACCTATTATTGGTTTTAAGAAGTTTTGGCTAGGGAAATGTCTAAAATGGTTGTGGTTGGGTGTTCAAGTCTTAATCAATTAACCATGTGGGAGAAGTGTTTCGATGTGTTGATTTTTGTGAAGTCTCGGGCGGTGTGTGATAAGTGAAATGTAGAAGGTTAGAACCCTTATTTAAACTATTGTTATCTCAATTTTCACCCCCGAAAAAATTAGATCACCCACGACCCCATGCATAAAGATATTAGAGGGATGGTTCCGTCGTATGAGCCTAGGATTCAAATCAAATAGAAAGGTTACAGGAAGGCTCTATAATGGAGTAGTAGGGTCAAGAAAGAAGTAAACATAAGGAAGAAAACTAGAGGCTCAAAGGAAAAGAAATGGAGAAAGACTCGAGAGGTTTTAGGATTCACAAATGGTTCGGATTTGGACCCGAAAAATGACTTAGTATGGAGGACACAATGGAAGTTGCCAAGTGTCCAAATGACGCACCTCCAAAGATTAAATCCCAAACCAAAGACCCAAACACGCACGAGGCCTCCACATTTCTAAAACCCTAAAAGTTGCTTTGACTGCCATTGAAAAGACTTTGACTCGGCAGAAGGTGCCAAGTGTCACTTTGTAATTTCAAGATGAGAGCCCAAGGTAAAGACTCATACTTGCACCATCCATCCACGTGGCCAATGGTCAATAAAGGTCAAATTCAAAAGTGAGAGTGGGCCCAAAATGACTAAGTATAAATAACCAACAGAAGCCTCCATGTGTCTCAATGATGTAATTTTGAAAGGAAATTCTGGAGGCCATCCCCAAAAGAGTGCGGGCTCACAACATGTCCTAGGTCCAAAGAGAAGGGATAGAGTCAGGGGTTCTATAGTCAAAGTAGAGGCAAGCTATTGGAAGGAGCTTAGTGTTAGTACGACGCTCTTTCAAAGGTAAAAATTTGGGGTGGGTTTCCAAATGAGCGCGAAGCTTCCTCATGTCCAGGTAAGAATTTAAGCTCCACCAAGCAAAGAGACTCAAACAAAATACAAAGAATCCCAAGGGGATCATGGAAGCTGCCATGTGACATTCGGCATGATTTCAATATCATAAGGAAGGAACCAAGTCTCCAAGATGCGTGAGGCTACCACTTGGACACAGTAAGGATAAATTCTTTAAACATGGCACACCGTAACCCTAATACTCAAATGGCCATATCTTTTGACTGGAAACTCATATTTGGGCGGGAGAAGATTTTTTGGAAACCTCTCAACACCCTCTATGCCATGGAAACATAAAATATCATTCTTAACATGATTTAGTAGGTGAAAATGGGAAAACGTATTCTAGGTCATTAATGTAGAATCTGATTTCTTCAACTACCAGACTAGATTTAATTTGATGCGACAGGAACTAGAATCGAAAGATTGTAGGTGGACTTAAGAGGGGCATTGATTGATAGTGGTTGATCTTTCAAGTATGATTCAATGCATATCTCAAGGTGGTTGAAGCAGGATTTGATTTTTTCCCTCCTCTCTCTCATTCTTCCTATATATTGTAATGAAGGGGCATATTCAAGGGTTGGTCATTGTTTCTCCTCTTCCCCCATCTCTCTTTCTTCCTTTGGGTAGATTATGGAGTCTAAGCCTCCTCTTGTGGCTCTGTAATGGTTTTTTCTTACCTCTTTCCCATTGATGATGTACCAGTGTAACATTTTGGAGCAATAAAATCTATTTCATGATGCATCTATCCATCATTCACTTATTTTTTTGTCTCTTGTTACTGTCATTATTACAGGTATAATGTGCATACTACGATGTTTGTTGCAGATTCGGGAGTTATATTTAATGGGTTTTGAAGTGGTTTTCCATGTGAAATCTATCTCTATTATGTGGTGCATTTCGACCACCCTCTCCTCTATTCACATCTCTCCACATCGGAAGTCGTATTTGTGATTCAAGCTCTTTCTTTTCGGTGTATCATCGATTAGTGTAGGATCTTTCACCCTCTCTCTCTCTCTATCCCCTTGGAATGGTTAGATTAGGATAGAATAGGTTCTACACGCACTTTGGAGTAGCTCGTGGCGGGTAGATTAGGAAGCAATAGCTCACTTGGATTTCTCCAAAGGTCCATCTAAAGTTTTGTAAGTCCACGGCTTAAGAGATGGTCCCATGTTATGCAATCACACCGAATGCCCCACTCCACATGAGGCCATTCGGGGGTGTTGTGATTCTGCACTAACAGTTTTGGCATGCCCATTGGGACAGTCTGAAGCACCTTACCACTTCATTTTAGTAGGTTGGTGTGTTCATGTTAAGGTTCAGCTTTTTGAGGCATATGTAAGCACATCTAGTGACTCCATCGGCCAACAACCCCATCTCTAAATTTTTGACCTTTTCCATCCATTTCCACTCATTTTCATCCATTTTCTTCTTCCATTTCTTTCATTTTCTCCCATTTCATGAAGTTGTGTAATCATGACTTCATTACCTTCATGGAACTCACACTTGTAGTGTAATCCACCTCCAATGCATTTCCTAACTCCTCTAGATAAACATTATGATCAGATCCAGGATAATCATGCTTACCCATATGAGAATTGCCAAAAATAGTTTGGCTATGGAGCTTATAAAGAACATGGGTATGCATACAATGACAACAATCAAATGAAGAATGTTGATCTGCTAGAGAAGATTCAAAATATAAAGGCTAACATGGTTTAATCTAGGGCCATAGCAAAATGAAGGAAGTCAATATTGGTTTTAGGGACCTTGTCCATGGGAAGGCCCTTTTCCAAAACATTACAACCCTCAAGAGAAGCTTTACTTCATGGTTGAAGTGTTGCCTCAACTTACACAATGGACCGAGGAGAGTGAGGCCTATGAGCTAGGCACAAGACAACCTTATAAATGCATAAGTCCACCACCTCCTAGATTTTCTTTTCCTCTTCCTCAATATTATCATTTCAGCGAGTGTCATGAGTAAAGCCCCTCATCTACTACCCCAAGTGTTGATTTCCCTTCCTGTCTCCTAGTCTTCCACCTTATCTTGATTCTTCCGCCATTTTCCATTCTAAACAGTCATCCCCTCCAAACAAACAAGAAGTTTCAATCCCTCTCCACTAAAAACAATAGAAAAACTGGTTGAACCCCAACTGCCACTCCTCTTGCTTTCCCAAGTCCATGTTGGGAAGAGACTCAAGAATCTAGTCAAGGAGAACAACAAGAAGGGGAGCCCAATAGAAAAGAAATGATAGACAATCTAAAGAGTTGGGCTGCCAAATTTGGGTTTACAAAGATCCCCTTGATGGTCAAGCCAATAGAGGAGGTCAGAGTTGAAGAGTTAGTGGTGGTTAAGGCTGAGTTTGTAGAAAAAAAAGAACAAGAATAAGAACAAGAAGTTCAACGATCTAGTTTCTCCGAATGCACTTTCCACGATGGCACTTTGTCTAAAGAGGATGATGATCTAATGCAAGATGCACAACCAATGATGGAGGAGGAACAATCATCTCCAAGTCTCATTGAAGAGGAGCCCTTTGGGAGAGATCAAATCAGATTTGAAGCCACTCAATGAAGAAATCATCATTGAATATTCTTTGCTTCCATTTCAAGAGCCTGATTTGATTGATGAACCCATGATGGAGGAGGACCATACATTTTCAGAGGATCCAAGTATGGAGCAGGATCTTGAAGAACCTTGATTATTCCTACCACTTCATCCCCTTTAATATCTAATGTTGAAGAGGAGTTTCGGCTTTCAAACTTCATGTTAGAGGATGAAGGGAATCATGGTGAGAAAGTCACAGATCGGGAGGACACCGCGGAGGAGGTTGAGTACATGCACGGCGAGAATAATAAGGAGAAAAATTATCTATCCGACTTAGAGGATTGCTTTCATAGAGAGGATCCTAAGGAAATTACATCATTTACTCCTCTATCACCTACCTTCGAGGCATATGAGCCTGCTTCCATAAAGGAAGGCATTCAAGAACAACAACCTATGTCTCACAACATCCCTCTGGAATAAAGGTTGGAAGATATGAGTCTTCCATGTTCTTCACAGAAGAAGGAAGAGAAAATGAAAGAGGGGTTTACTCATCCCTCTCACACCATCCCTCCAAGATGGTCAGCAAAAAGATTCCATTTTTGGAGTTAAATTTCATAGCAAAGGGCACATTCAAAGGATCAGACTGTGCCCAATCCGGTATTTGGCTTCATTGGAGTCAAGGAGAAGCCAAAACCAGTCATGCCTACTTTAGGGCATGAGATTGAGTATCAAAGTACCAAGGGTCATCATCAACACCTCTAGGAGTCCAAAGCCAATTAGCTTGAGGAGGTATTTTTGGTTGATATTGACACCTTGATGATTTGGGTGGAGGACCGGCTTATTGTCATTTTCCACTCATATAAGCAGCCATATTCAAAACCAAACCATTTGCATATCTACCCCTCTTGCGAAAGGAAGCTACTTCTATGTTCCTATAATAGGCTTTGTTTATCTTCTTTCTCTTTGGTTAGTGTAGGAGAAGGAGTAGACTTTGTTTTCAGCAAAAGAAGTGCTTGTGCACACTCTGCATGTCTCATTTGAGGCATGTATGATATTTTCTTTGTACATAATTTTTGTTTGCATTGCTCTGGAGCTACCAATGCCAGCCCTTCATTATTCATGGGAGACAAACCTTAGTTTCTGTGAAAGTTGCTAATTTCCAAATAAAACAAATGTAGAGACTAAAAATGTTTTCGAGACATCTATTTTTAGACAATCTCAGTGGTCACCAAGTGCATATGGTCGGAGTTTCGGATCGGACACAAGATCAAGATCGAGGATATTATTCTTCACTCCATTCCCAATGGATGCTTCAAGGATGTTGGTCCTTTCATCTAGTAGGAGATGCATCTCGCGAGTCACCAAATGTTTATCTCGAATTTTTGCTCCCTAGTAAAATTGGATCACCCATAACCCGTGTAGAAAGAAATTCAAGGATGGTTTTTCGTAAGAGCCCACGCTTCAAATACAATAGAAAGGTTATAGGAAGGCTCTACAATGGAGTAGCAAGGTCAAAGAAGGAGAAAACGGAATGAAGAAACCCGATGCTCAAAGGAAAAGAAACGAAGAAAGACTCAAAGGTTTTGGGCTTCAAAAATGGTTCGGAGTGGACCTAAAATATGACTGAGTATGGAGGAGACAACGGAAGTTGCCAAGTATCCAAATGGCGCACCTCACAAGATTAAATCCTAAACTAGAGAACTAAATAAGCGCCAGGCCTCCACGTATCCAGAACCCCAAAAGTTACACCGGTCGTTGAAAAGTCTTTGACTCAGCAGAAGGTGCCAGTGTCAGCTCGATGTAATTTCAAGATGAGAGCCCAAGGCGGATACTCAAACATGCGCCAGCCCTCCACGTGGGAAATGGTCAACAAACGTCAAATTCAAAAGTGAGAGCAGGCCCTAAATGACTAAGTATAGAGAACAAACAGAAGCCTCCACATGTCTTAATGATGTAATTTCAAAAGAAAAGTCGAGGAAGTCCCCAAACAGAGCGGCCTCGCCACATGTCCTAGGTCAAAAATAAGTGACAAAGTTGGGGCTGAATAGTGAAAAGCAGAGGAAGGTGGGAAACGGAGCCAAGTGCCGGCATGGCACTCCTTCAAAGTTAAAAATTTGGAGTAGGTTTCCAAATGAGCGTGAAGCCTCCATGTGTCCAGGGTCAAACTTTTGGCCCCTGCCAAGAAAAGAGACTCAGGAAAAATACAAATAATCCCAAGGGGCTTGTGGAAGCCACCACGTGTCAATCTGGTGTGATTTCAAGAGCATAAGGAAGGAGCCGAATCTCCAAGATGCACGAGGCCTCCACGTGGACCCGATATGAGATAGACTCTTTAAACATGGTGCACCCACAACCCTAATCTTCAAATGGCCATATCTTTTGACTAGAAACTCAGATTTGGTGGGAGAAGACTTTTTGGAAATGTCTCGACACCCTCTACGCCATGGAAAAATAAAATATCATTCTTAATAGGCTTTATTTGGTGAAATATTATAAAACATCTTCCGTGCCATTAATGCAACATCCGATTTCTTCAACTACCAGACTAGATTTAATTTGATCCACCAAGGAACTAGTATCAACAATTTGTAGGAGGATTTGATAGGGGCATTGATTGAGAGTGGTTGAGCTTTCAAAGTAGGATATAATGCATATCTCAAGGTGGTTGAAGCAGAATTAAAATTTTCCCTCCTCTCTCACATTCTTCCTATATATTTTAATAAAGTGGCATATTGAGGGTTGGTCATTGTTTCTCCCTCTCCCTCCCTCTCTTTTTATTCCTTAGGGTAGAATATGGAGTCTAAGCCGCCTACCATGGCTTTGTAATGGCATTTTATTGCCTCTTTCCCAATGATGATGTACCGTGTAACATTTTGAGCAATAAAATTTGTTTCGTGATGCATCTGTCCATCCTTGGCTTATTTTTCGTCTCTTCTTACCTCTCATCGTTGGAGGGTATATTGTGCATACTATGATGTTTGTTGCGAGTTATGGGAGCTATGCTTAATGGGTTCGGAAATGGTGTTCTTTGTGAAATCTATCTTAGGTCCATGGTGCATTCTTTCCCCCTCCCCCTCGCTCATCTCTCTCCACTTGAGTAGTCGAGATATTTGATTCAACCACTTCCTTTTATGGTGTATCACCACTTAGTGTAGGCTCTTTCACCCTATCTCTCTGTCTGTCTCTGCTTGGAATGGTTAGATTAGGATAGAATAGGTTTTTCCTGCACTGGAGTAGCTTGTGGTAGGTAGATTAGGAAGTAAGAACTGGCTTTCTCCAGAGGTCCATCTCAAGTTTTACAAGTCCCACACCTTAAGAGATGGTCCCATGTTTTGAAATCACACCGAATGCCCCACTCCACATTAGGCCATTTTGGGGTGTTGTGATTCTGCACTAACAACTATCCGATTAAGAAGGATGCACGGGGTTCGTTTTAAACCAAAACAAAATGTGAACTTTCAATGAGAACAACCACTAAAAAGGGGAAATTGTGATGCAAAAGGAGAAAATAGGGAAAATGAGGAATACGTGGATATCGCTCATTCCTTTTTATCTAGTTGTACAGTGTTTGGAGGTACTAATCACTAACTGGAACATCCAGTGACCTTAAAATTACATTTTTACAATCTCGGATGAGGTTGGTGAAAGGAGATTGGTCGCGTGTTTATGTTTCAACAAGTGATCTTTGACAACATAATTTAGTGGTCGTAGTATTGTAAATGTTACCTAGATGTCACTTGTTCCTTTTTGTCTTGTTTTACGGTGTTTGGAGGTACTAATCAATCGACTGGAACATCCAATGACCTTAAAATTACACCGTTTACAATCTCGGACGATGTTGGTGAAAGGATATTGGTGGTGTGTTTATGTTTCAACAAACGATCTTTGACGACGTAATTTAGTGGTTGTGGTATCGTAAATATTGCCTACAAACAAACATAAGATAATTAATTATTATGAGAAATATAATTAAAAAGGAAAAATCTATTATTTACAAAAGAAAGTCTTATGAAGAAAATTAAAAATTATTAAGCTAAAAAAACTAGTTTTTCGAGTACAATAATGTGAAATAATGGGAGTTTATCCACAAATATCAACCATATTAATAATAATCATACTAATAATGCAAATATAACCAAACAATGTTAATAATGCAAATATAACCAAACAATGTTAGTTGCAGATGCAAAGAAACAATGCTAAGAAGATAAGAAAGGAAAAAAATGAGGAAATAGAAGCTAAGTGATAAGTGATTCGTAGATGAAAATGTGGTGCTTTTTTTAAATTAATACGTGTTCCCAAAAAAATTGCATGGGGACAGGTTAGGTGGAATTCATGTTGGGAGGTTATACGTGGTGGGAAAAAGCATGCATGGAGTGGGGCAGGGGCTACATGGGTCGGCGTATGTCAACTGGAAAGTAACGGAAACATCCAATCAAATATTTCTTTATAAAAATTGAATGTGTGGAGGTCGAGTAGTGGTCAACCAGGTAGATGACTCACAGTTAGTCATACTACACATGGTCGTTGCTCTTCACATGTGTGATAACATACTAATAATCACAGAGAATTTAAACGAGAAATATGTGAGTGGCTACGTTTTTACGAGCACTGTGGATAAATGTATTGTAAAGCAATTACTATAAAAAAAAATGTTACAGTAACTACGTTACCCTCGAAGATTTCGTGAATTGAAACCTGAGATGGAAATAGGTGTAAGGAGAAAGCATTGAAATCTACTTATATATATTCATGTATAATTATAAACCACTTGCTGATGAAAAAAATTCTACAGTCACCTCCCACGAGGCCTATGTGAATCTGATACTGAAGACGGAATCTTCTGAGTGTGAACTGAAAGGTGAAGGGAGGTGAAAATGGGACTGTTCGGTGTGAAAAGAAAATCCGTATGGAGTAATGGAAGCGTGATGGGTAGTAGTGGTGGTCGGTGAGGAGGAGCTTATGGAGAGGGAGGGTCGAGCTTTGTGTGAGTGCACAAGCGACTAGTTGGGAGTGGGGTTTTTAGAATATTGGGTCGAAGGAGAGCCCTTGAGAGAGGTGGCTACAGTGAGAATGGGTGTAGCATGAATTAGTGTGGGGATGATGTGTTAGATGGGATCTTGGGCATAGGAGTGAAGTTAGATCTCAGGGATAAAGGGTGAGCTATTTAGAGGGATCTATGTTAAGTAGTAAGGACACGTTGGGGACGAGTTAGGTAATGTCCAAGCTGGCCCGAGGAAGTAGGGAGTTGGGACGTGAGTAGTGGTCGAGTCGTGAGGTAGAAGCTCGGGTAGGGAGTCGGGGTAAGGGAATCGGTTAGGAAGTGAAGAGGGGTGTGTGAGGTGAGGTGGAGAGGGTAGGGAATATGGGAAGAGAGCTTGGTGTGGGTGTGGCTGAGTTAGGCGGGTGTTGGGAGGTGAGTTGGAGATGGGAAGTCGGGATAGTGGTGAGTTGGGTGGTGGATTTTAGGAAGAGAGTTCGGGTTTTGAGGAAAGTAGCTCGGTGGAGAGGGAATAGTGAAAACCATGGGAGATGAGGATATAGGTGGGAACTCGACGGTCGACCGAATTGGGAATGTGGAGGACTCGGTGAGAAGTGGGATGAAGTTGGTGGTGAGGGAAGTAGTGGATAGTTGGGGGATAATTTAGGATAATAATTTTATTTTTTAAATTTATTTTTTTCATTTAAATAAATAAATATAGATGTAAACTTAAGATCTTAGATATATAAGATCGAAATAGAATATAATAAAAGACTATATATATCATGTTTGTTGTAAACTAAGATCTATATATACATCGTGTTTACTGTAAACACAGGTCGAAAAGTGTGATTTTTTGAAAAGTAAAATATATATTAATTGTAAGGTTAAGATTGAGAACAAAAGCCAAACAATAAGATCAATTTCCAGATTTTCTTCCCATGCCAATAGAGCTCAAACTAATTTTGTGGTTTTTGTTTGCTTTATTTATATTTAATAACAATGTTTTTTGTTGTTTTGTTTGTACACGTTTGTATAAGATCTACTTACAAAATGAATAAACGTAGTAATATGGAACTAGAAAACAAACAACAAAATCAACAAAGAGAAAATCCTCGTACCTCAAGGTGGATACAAACTACCAAAAGTAACATAACATACTGATGAATACAACACTAAACCATGTAAACAAGTGAGCCGGAGAAACAAAATATTTGCAACAGATGTCAAAATTGACTAGAGATAATCACAATGACTATTATACTTATGACACCTATAATTAAAGGAACAAAACAAAACGACCAGATTTTGGATCTGGTCCCACTGGACATGCCATAATGTTGAATGAGAAAACTTTGTTGTTGTGCGGGTGAATGCTAATAATGGAATCCACTACTGAACTTCAAATGATGGAGGGCTTAGGGACTTAGATGCGGATATGAATCTATGGTCTCCAAGAAGATGGATTTATGATAATATTTGTAAAACTAAAATAGATGTGATTAGATAACAATATGCGGGGGTTTCCCAGACAATGCCGGTTCCAAGAGGCTATGAACTCCCTTGGAGGATGTCAACCCCCATGTCTAGAAAGATGGCAATAAATGATGAACAGTAGATAACATGTAGAAACAATGAAATACAAAATGCCAAGTAATTGGAATGACAAGGGGACTTAGTTGGTGCTCTGATATGGAGATGAAATGGGCATCAGGATGGCAAGATGATGAACAATGTCAAAGCTTTCTCCAACACTCCTCACCTCTAACTTCTAACAATGGAAAAGGTTTTCCTTGACCTCAAAATTAAAAACTTATTTTAGAATTTTTATTGTTCTTGAAAGAGGGGGGACGACCTATATTTATAGCTTGGAGATGGGGTAGCTTAGGGGTTAATGGGTAACCGGGGTTTGATAAAGTAACCTTGGTTAGGTGAGTGGGGAGCATGATTTGAATGATTAGGTGAGATAATAGATTTTATTTGATTGAGTGGGGTTCATGATTTGGATGGTGGGGGACACAATTTGATTGAGTGGGGTGATGTGATTTAATTGGAATATTTTGATATTATTAGCACATAATGAGGTTTAGGGATTTAAAGGAGACTAATTGATTAATCAAACATGTATGTTTGGTAGGAAATGGGATTCGCATGGATAAGCCTATTGAAGGAAAGAAAATGTGGGGTGGTACGAAAATTTGGTGTGGACAAATAGTAATATATGAGGTATGTGAAAACTTCAAGACAAAACCCTTGAAATTGTTATATTTAAAATATATTTAAGATATCTATATTAATGATAAAATTGTTGAATGCAAGTACATTTAATAAGTTAGTTAACATATGAGAAAATTTAAGTAAAATTAATGTATATATATAAATTTTACTTAAATTTTCATATATATATATATATATATATATATATATAATGAAATTACATTAAGATTACAAACTATTTGTAAAAATTGAAAGAAATGGAAATTATAAAAAGGAAAAAGTTTTAGTAAGAAAAAATGAATCTTGTGGAATTGATGGTAATAATGCAATATATTAAATTAAAATTAGAAAATTTATTCTAATTTGAATATAAACTTGTAAATAATTCTTAAAAATTTGAAAAATTTACTCTATTATTATTTAGTAAAAGCAATAAAAATATGAATGTTGGTGAAGATATTATTTAATATTCATTTCAATGGAAATAGTCTATATTTATGAAAAACAAAAAAATGTAACCAACAATAATGATTGATATTGTATATTTGATACTATATATTTATTCGAACATAATTCAATTTTTATATTGTATGCGCATTATTAAAATAGTGTATATTTAACTATTTTCAATAAAATTATTTATAATGAATCATATTTACAACCATTTTTAAGAGTTTAAAAAATATCATTTTTATTTCATATTTTTTAGATAAGGTTAAAATTGTAGCGCCGACTCCTCTTCGACATTGATATTACTCTGATTTTTCTTATTTTGGATTGTAGCCATAGACATTATTATCATATTGATCCTTAGGTATTGATAGATGGACATTGTTATATTTGATCAACTTATGTGATAGAGATAATGGATGTTTTAGATTAACGACATGATGAGATTTACAGGATGGATTATATGCATGGCTTGACATATTAGTATTTGATGATCTTGAGCTACTACTGTATTGACACATTGGATTTGATAAAAACATGTTGCTATATGATTTAGTTGGTTTTGTGATCTTATTGCTAATTGATAAATTGATAAAATCAAAATATTTAGAATTATGAACAATTGGTGGATTACTTAATTTTAGTGATGGTTTAGTTATCATATCAATGATGTGAATTGATATGTATATATGTGAATTTGACTATCTCCATGTCGTTAATATGGCCATGAGGCTAGAAAGGTATTGTTTTTTATATTTTTAGGAATTTGCAACACAACAAACAAAGGGGGATAGGAGACCAACAATGAAGGAATTTGGGGTATTGGCAACATGTCACCTTGGCAACTAGTGTAAATGTATGATGTTATTGTTGTTAGTTTGTTAGGAGGTCCGCATTCGGGGTGGCGTCAAATATGGCCTTGGGTAATTGTGGTTTTCCTTTTTGGTTTTATTTATTTTGAGTAATTGTATTTTTTTAGTATTGTGAGTCACTTTTATTATTGTTGTTAAGTACTCCTTTTAAGTTAATTAAACTTAATTAATTAGTGTAATTTAGGATGTGAAAAATGGGTTAATTAATGTGAGTTCGTAGTCTTGATTTGTGTTGGATTTGAAAGAATTTAATTAATTTTGAATGTAGTGCACTCAACCTTGCTTCCAAATTTCGGAATTTGACTTTCAAGCAAATTTTGGAGGCTTGTGGGACAACTTAAGCTTGTCCCACAACACTTTAGTTCACCCACCCTATATACCTATGATGTGAGGGGTTTATTTTAGGCCTTTTTGTGTGTTCTAATGGAGAAAAAGAGTAATTAATTGCAAATTTATTACAAGAGTCTTTAATTGTGTCCTTTAGGGGTGTGGGTTTGAGTTTCAGTGTGTAAGAGGTTTTCATTCCCTCAACCACCAATTTATTTTCTTTGGAGATTAGGTTTTAACTTGTGATGTGGAATGGAGGAGAAATAATGTGGGATCCTACATGGATCCACATCACCTCTCTCTCCTCTATTTTCTATTTATTTTAATTTGTTTGAGGATTTAGGGGTTACTTGTTTTATTTGGAGACTTTTGCTTTTGGAGGAGCTTTCTTTGAGAGTGTTGTTTGGAGGTTGGAGTTGGATAGTGCTGGCTTAGACTTATAAAAAAATACTTTGAAATTGCTGATGGATTGGAAAATTTTGCAATGGAAAGGTAGGGTCTTCACCCATGTTGTTTTTTGCTAATTGTTATGCATATGTTTTTGAATGAATTGTTGTTGGATGTGTCCATGTTGGATGCCACACCATTTCTACTCCATTCCACATCATAAGGTCAAACCCAATCTCTAAATAACAATAAATTTGTGGTTGAGGGAATGACAACCCTCTTACACACTCAAACCCAAACCCACACCCCTAAAGGACACAATAGAAGACTCTTGTAAGAAACATGGAACTAATTGATCTTTTTCTCCATTAAAACACACAAAAAGGCCTAAAATAATCCCCTCCCATCATATGTATATAGGGTGGGTGACTTTAAGGTGTGTGGGACAAATTTAACTTGTCCCACAAGCCTCCAAATTTTTCTTGAAAGTAAAACTCCGAAATTTGCATGCAAGGTTTAGTGCACAACACCGAAAAGTAATTAAATTATTTCAAATCTAACACAAACCAAGACTACCAAGTCACATTAATTACCCTTTTTCACATCATAAATTACTCTAATTAATCAAGCTTAATTAACTTAAATGAAGTACATAATAACAATAATAAAAGTGGTTCATAATACTAAAATAATACAATTACTCACTAATAAATAAAACCAAAAAGGAAAACCACAATTATCCAAGGTAACATTTGAGGCAACCCCCAATGGGGAACTCCTAACAAACAAACAATAACATCATACATTTATACTAGTTGCAAGATGACTGTTGCTAATACTATAAATTCCTTCGTTGTTGGTCTCATATCCCCTTTTGTTAGTGTGTTGCAAATGTATGCAAAAATTCAAATAGACCTTTTTTGCCTCATGGCCATATTAACGACATCATGATAATAAAATGTACACATGTACATATCAATTCACATAATTAATATCAAGAGTAAACCATCACTAAAATTAAGTAATTCACCAATTGTTCACAATTCTAAATATTTTTATTTTATCAATTTATCAATTAGAAATAAGATCACAAAATCATCTCACAACATCTATAGATCAGATCCAATGCATCAATAAACTATTATCTTAGTATCAGAAAATACTAATTTTTCGTTTTATTCATATAATCCATCTTGTAAATCACATCATGTCATAAATCTAAAACATCCATACTGTCTATCAAATAAGCTAATCAAATATAAAAATGTCCATCTATCAATGTCTAAAGATTAATATGATAATAATGTCTATGGCTCCAATCCAAAATAAGAAAAATTATAGTAATATCAATGTCAAAGAGGAGTGGGCACTACATCCCCCTCCCCTTAGACTCGACTTCCTCTTAGAAGTCATTGGAACAAATGTGGGAACTATACTATCAAGGGTGTGGAATCCTCCCATGTAGTTGTTGTCTCATTGTATCGATCCCACTGGACACAAAATTGATCAATATCTCTTCCTCAAAGGTCCAGGGTATTGCGCTTTAAAATACAGATGGGCTCCACCATCACCTACCCCTTATCTTACACGTATAATGTGGTCCACTACAATACATGAGAAGGATCTGGAATGTACCTCCTAAGTATAGAAACATGAAATACATCGTGGATGTGAGACAAGATGGGTAGAAATAATATGAGATAGGCCAAAGGAGTGATACGCTCTAAGATCTCAAAGGTCCCATAAACGTAGGAGAAAGCTTAGATACTTTTCCGTAAAGGATAGAGCTCTTTTTTGGCTTGACACGAATAAATACATTTTTTCCCACATTGAAACTACAAACTGTCCTCTGCTGATCTACATATTTCTTCATGTATGTCCTAAGCCTCTTGTAGTGTCTCTCTAATCATGATAACTTATCGCTCAATATCTTGTAATAAATCTGGAACAAGAGGAACCTTGTCCTCTAACCTGTCCCAACTAAGTGGTGTCCTACACTCTGGGCCATAAGTTCTTGAAATGGAGCCATACCAATCGAACTCTAAACTCTGTTCTTTGTAAGAAAAATCCACAAAGTACAAGTACTCTTCGACCTCAACTAATGGTCCAAGACGTACATTCAAATTATTTCCTCTAAAATATGATTCTCTAGCTTCATCAATGGATTTGTCTCTGGATGATATATTTTACTAAATTTGATACTCATCCCAAGAGCATGTTGCATGGTAGTCCAGAAATGAGAGGACCATAAGGGATAACGGTCACAAATAATCTTCTATGAAATCCCGTGCTATCTAAAAATATCATCTAAGTATCCTCATGCCATTGCTTCATTGTCAGGTGTTCTTCATCGGAGAAAAATGAGCCACTTCTATTAATCTATCTACTATGACCATGATGGCATCATGGTGATATCTCAACATCGATAGGCCTACTATGAAATTGATGGAAATGGTTTCCCATTTCCACTCTGCTATATCATGCAGATAGAGAAGGCAAACTAGATGTTGATGCTCGACCTTCACACTCTGACACTCTAAAAAATGCAACATGAACTAAGCTACATCTCTCCCAAGACATCTCCAATGGTACAACTGCCTCAAGGTGGCATGCATATTCTTCACCCCTTGATGTGATAAATAAGGTGTACAATGAGTCTCTGCCAAGATATTCTTTCTCAAAATTCAATCCCTAGGTACATAGATCCACCTTTTGTGTTTGAGACGTTCATCTAAATCTAATGAAAATCCATCAAACTTCCCCTCAAGGGGTCTCTAAGACTGAATCTCTACTCTAGCTACAAGGTAGAGGTTGTCATGAGGAAGTTGTCAGAAAATCCTTCTTTGAAAGTTTGTACCCATTGAAGTAGCCATAACCAAATGTCTTTGTCTTCTCAAAGTGTTAGCAAAAACATTCTCCTTCCCCTTCACATACTTTATTTCCATGTCATACTCACAAAGAAACTCCATCTAATACCAATGACAAGCATTGAGATTGGTCTACGTGAAGAGGTGACGAAGTCTCGAAGTTATTAGTCCTGAGAATGAATCTCTTGCCTAAAAGGAAATGTCACCACCGAACTAAAGCATGCACAACTACCACAAGCTAAATATCATGATTCGGATAATTGACCTCATAATCCTTGATTTTTTTAATATTTGAATGCGACTACACCGCCTCGTGCATCAACACACCTCGTAATCTTACCAAAGAAGCATCTATGCAAACTTAGAACTATCCTGTGGATCGACACTTTGCGAAAATGGGTGTTGTAGTAAGGCATTCCTTCAATGTCTTTTGGATTTCTCACATCTATTTGACCAAATGAACATCTTCTCTTTCTCTTTGAAGGGAAGTTATGGGGTGCACAATCGAGAAAAGTCCCAACCAAATATCCTATAGTAACCTCGGTTACACTTGCAGTGTTGGGAAATCCATAATAGCTCTAATATTGAAGTATTAACTATGATACCTTCCCTCGAAATAATGTGACCCAAATACTACACCTCTGATCAGTGGAAGAATGAACACTTCTCTAGGTTCCCTAAACTTGTTCTTCATGAAGACACCAAAAAACTCTGTCGAAGGTGCTCCTCACGTGTACCTCGATATATCAAAATTTCATCAAGAAACACGAGCAGGAGGTGATCCAAAATCTTTCTGAACACCCCATTTATAACACTCATGAACATTGTAGGGCGTTCATTAGAACAAAAGGTACCACCATGAACTCATAGTAGTCATATCAGGGGCGAAAAGTTATCTTGTGGATATCTACCTCCACAATCCTCAGTTGATGGTAGCCTAACTTAAGATCTATCTTAGAAAATATTATGGCCTACTTCATCTGATATGATAAATCATCGATGTGAGGAAAGGGATAACGATTATTTATCGTTACTTTTTCATTGTCTTTAGTCTACTCATAACCGCATGAGATCTGTCCCTCTTCTTAACAAAAATTTTGGTGCACCCCAAGGAGATACACTAGGATGGATTAGAAATTTCCCAAGAAGGCCCTCAAGCTGTAACTTGAGCCCACATAGCTCAAGGGTGGTCATCCTATATGGAGCGCATGAAATAGGATACGCTCCTAGAACCATGTCAATGTGAAAATATATCTCACATGGGGGAGGCAACCTTGACAGTTCACTAGGAAATACATCTAAAAAATCTTGCAAAAAGGGGAGATCATCAAGTGAAGGTCCACTAGTGCCATCATCTGACCTATCACTAATTGTAATATCATACAATTGAAACCCACGCTGCGCACACTTCTTAAGCTACATAGCAGAAATAATGCAAATAGAGATGGGTCTCCTAACTCCAGCTATCACCAACTCAACTCCCAAATCATCTACACATGATATGACCTTATTATAACACGGTGAAATAAGGCTCGGTGTGTAGATAACCAATCCATGCCCAAGATTACTCCATAAGAACCCAAAAGAAGGATACAAAGATATTAGGTAGTGGTGAAGGGTCCTAGATCTACTATGTACTCCTTAACTAAGGATTCTACTAAAATATTTGCTCTAGAAGCCATCTCGACATCCCAACTAAGGCCCTAGCTAACTGCCACCAACCTACATCACTCTATTAAAGATGGTGGAATAAAAGAATCATATGACTGAAAATCAAACAAAATAGAGGTAGGGATACCACTAATACTACCTATAGTCTCAATCATCGTGATGTGATACTCTTTGTGTCGAGTTCTTGACCACTGCATAGATTCGATGGTTATGTCTCATCTCGCCAACTAAAGGCTATAAAATTGGTGCATTACCCTTGTTGTTAGTGTTCTGAGGGCACTCTCTCTAATGATGTCAAAGTGAACCACATCCATAGCAACTACCTGGTCCCCTCCAATGAGATGCAACACTAATGGGTACTCTAGTGGTATATATCATGGATCGTAGTGATCTGCTATGGAATTATGTGGTTACTATTGACAAACCGGTATTCATTGAGCTCTAGGTTCTCCCTATTTGCTAATGGGAACCCCAGGGGGAGGCCTAATACTCCATCCCCTCTTAGTGTCAAGTCTTTGTGGAGGTGTAAATAGTGGATGATTTTGTTGTTTTTATTTTTGAAGTGGCTTATACGGTGTCTGAATGATGACCGTGTGTAGAACCATGTCCGCCACGAGGATTCGGAGCTGATCCCCTTGACTTGCTATTGTGCATCTATTGAATTCATCTCTAAATTCTATCCTTGGTATGATACGTCTTCCCCCTAGTCTCCCGAAATGTAGGCCTTCTCAACGGTGTCAACTAAGGTCTACGGACAATAAATGTCTCTGCGCACCTCCCAAATCCAAGTCCAGGCCCCTAATGAACCTGTGGATCCTAACCTTCTCATCTTGTATGTAGTCGACATACTGAAGAAATTCTAAAAACCAATTCTCATACTCTGCTACTATCATGGATACCTAATGCGGTTCATGGAACTCACTTATCTTCTACTAAATAAACCTCATGGGTAATTATATACACCTAAAAACTCCTCGAAGTTCTCCCAAGTGATAGTCTCTAAGTCTACATGGAGGTTCTAATCGAGTCCTCCACCGACACACCGCTCCGTCCCTCGAAAGTGAATTCTAACTCGTGCTTTCATGTTTCTAGTACATAATAAAATCTTTAAGCACCCTCTCAATCTCACTAACCAAAAATCTACCTGAAAACCTCTTATATCACAAGAATAATGAGACATGTGTACCTTCGGGATCTCCTTGATATGTGTTGATGCGTAATCACAACACCCCGAATATTTGTAACCGAGATGGGTTGAAATTATCAATGTGATTGCATAACATGCATATTTTCCCAAAGTCGAGACTTTGTAATCAGAAATCACTCCAAATGAAGGCTAGTTTGTATTCCTCTCTTCTAATACACACATTCAAATTGTAGAGGATTTGATTTAAAACCTACTCAAACTTTCCAAGGAGATAGGGTTAAGAAGATGCAATAAAATAAACCTAAACTAATAGAGGTGATACACCAAAAGGAATGTTTAACACTTTATTTTCCATTAAACACAAACTATTAAAATGTAATACAACCACCATGCATGAGATAAACATGATTGCAATGAACATAAGAAAGGGTTGAAAATCATCCACAGACTTTTATTATTGCTCCAAATATTTGATACAGTGCATTATAATGGCCAAGAGGAAATATTGCATTTACAATTTAGATGGGAGGTTTGAACTCCACAAATTCACTTACAGATCAGAGAAGAAGGGAGGGTGCAAAGAAAAATTATCCAACCTCTAGAAAAATTCCCTCCTTGCAATATATAAGAAGAATGAGAGAAAGGAGAGAATAATTTGAATTCTTGTTCTAACCACCCTAGAATGTATTGAATTCACCTACAACAATGATGGGAACCCCTACAAAACCCATTCCCCATGTACCATTCCTTCATCGGGCAAGAAAAGAAACTCATACTTCATTTTTTTGGTAGGTGAGAAGTCGGACACCTAAAAAATGGCAGTTGTATTTCTTCATTTTGAATAAATTAGTCTCACTTAAATTAAGATTTCCAAAATTCCTTTCTTGTGCAAATCCAAGATCCCAGTCAAAAGTTATGGCCATTTGAAGGTTGGCATTTCATCATGCAAAATGTGATTTCTTGATCTTCCTTTTCGAGTATGAAATGCATGCAACCTCCAAAATCCAAAAATTCAGACTTTTGTACATTATGGTTTCGTAAGTTGGGTTACTATTCATCCCTCAAATCACCCCAAGATTTTGAAACTACAAAACACTGAAATTGAAATATGGGACTTTTGAAATTTCATAATTTTTTCCCTTTCAGACTCGCGACACTTTGTTCGTCCTTCAAATCGCCTCGAGAGTTCCAAAACTCCAAAACTCTCAAAATGTTGTCACATTGACTTTGAAACCAAGTATGACTTTTGAAATCCGAAGCCTTTCAGGATTTGGACATTTTGGTCAATTTTCTGTTTTACCATCGAAGATTCCAAAACTATGAATTCCACATCTCTGAAACTCTGAAACCTAAAAGTATGAAATTTTAGACTTTTGGGGTTTCAGAAATCTTTGTTTCAGATTTTTTTCACTTTTCTTCCTTTGCACTCCACCAAAATCTTCAAAACTCAAACCAAAATTTTGGAATTCTAGACTTTGAAATTTTGGATTTCATGCTTTTTACTCACTTTTTTTTGAATGGCCATTCTCTTTCTCTGAAACCCCAAAACCAAAAAATTTGAAATTTCAGACTTTTAGAATTTTGGATTTTGGGATTTTTGTTCTTTCAAACTTTTTCATAAAAAATCCGGCTTGTCTCGAAATTCTGAAAATGCAAAGTCCAAAAACTTCGAGCCTTTCTCCATTATTTTTCCACTTGAGCTTTGATCTCCTTTGATGTTCCCTTGGCCATTCATTTGTTAACCTCGCATTTCCATTGTCGATCTTGACTCAACTTGATTTTCGGAATTTAAATGTGAGCTCACATGACTGAACCAATCTCTCTATTTTCTCTTGTGTAAGGTCACATTTGATCAAAATTTCCTTGAGGGGAAAAATTGGATAACAATATGATCTCCAGCTGATGAGTATTGACCCCTATGTTTCTCTGCATTCTCATCCCTCGGCCTAGGCCTCCTTTATCTGTCTCTATGTCCTAAAACCCTATCTCCATGTCCCCTCCGTCATGAGTCTTCTCTAGATGACTCTACAAAGGATTTCTCTACCTTATGCTTATCATTGTGCCTTGAATGGTGTTAAGCCTCATGTGATGGCTCCCTATCACACCGACCGATCATTCCATTACTACTCCACCTTGTATAACCGCATCAACATCCTAGAATTTTTGTAGTATCTATGGCAGTATAGTGGCCATTTCCTTCTCTAGAGGTGGTATATCTAAATCCACAAGGAAAATCCCCTCATTTGGTTCGTGCCTCTCTAAAGACAAATCAAGATGGGAGTTAGTTTACCATTCTAGGTTTTGTTTCAATTTTCTAGGTTTTCTATGTTTTAAAATGTCATGCAAAGTTGTGTGATCTAGTTATAGGTTGTACTAGGTTAACTATTTGAGTTTTCAAGTGTGCCCAAGGGTCCAAGCATTGAACCCATGGCTTTGATACCAAGTGTAACACCCAAAAATTTCCCACACAAAACCCAAGACAACCCAATAGTTAGATTTGAAAATTTACGGAATAATTTTTTTTTAAAACTTGTAACAATGTGGTAACCTTCAACTAGGCTTAGTTTATTTCGTGGTTACTATTTTACTGGTTTTAATTAACATTTAAATTAATATTATTTAATTCCCCAGAATGGGATTAAATTGCCCTTGTTATATTCTTTGATTAATTTGGTAACATAGTTCCAATTACATTTATTAACTTTATTATTTTAGGGATAATTCTAAACATACCCTCACAGTGGAAGAGCCATGATAGCAAGAAGAGCAACCATGACAAAATTTTCATGACTTTAGCTATAAATATGTCACTATAGTAATATTTCCCATTTGTTTAATGTAGATATCCTACAATGGATTTGTTTTGTATTTAATGAAAACATTTTCTTGTTTTGAGTTCAACAAATTGGGAAAAACCCCATTTCCTTTAATCTAATATTTTACACATTTGGGTGCCATAAAACAATATTGGAGAGCTTAAACACTTAATTTCAACTCATTTCTAGATGCTGGAAGTTACCTTTCACTTCTTTTAGGTTTAGATTTTATTAAATTTTAAATTTGGGTTTCTTAACAAATGAATTTTATTTTTGTTGAAAGTGACAAAACCAAATCCCTACGCAGCCAATGCGATCCTATGACCTCCACATTTCCTAGGGCGGTTCAATGACCACCGCTCTGTGTTGGGTAGCGGTTCTGAAACCGCCACTCTTCATAGGGTGACGGTTCTATTCTCCAAAACATAACCTTCCAACATGCATTTTTTTAATAGTTCTTCTACTTAAGTTGGTTTTTAAAGCAATAATAAATTGAACTAAGGTGTCTTCCATTCATGGGTTGCTAGATTTATAACATTTCTAGTTTCATACTCAAATTTCATAACAACTCATTCTTTATTCTTTCCTTCAACCTAATAAGAAATGTAACCAAAATTTCACTATTTTAACTATGTTTATTTTCAATAGAAACAAGCAACCATTTACTTTCATTCATAATAACTAAATGGAAATCCATTTTAAGAAACAAGTATAATTTCAACATGATCATCAATATTTTTAAAATGAAACATATCACACTTTAGAGGTAATAAAATAAACTTAGGTTGAAAGAACTTTATTTCCATTTCAATCCCATTTCAAAGTTTCTACTTCATTTAACAATGCAAGATTTGGCCATTTTCTTTTACAAGCACTGACATGTTTAAAATGTAAAAACATTCCTTTAAACACTCTTAATAGAGTTTACAAGTTGAAGGAATTTTCAAAGTAACAAACACATTTCTCCTTTATTTATTTTCTCATTTACATAAATTTGAAAACTTAATACAACTCAACCATTACCAAACACAATTACAAGAGTTTGATAATATAAAAATAATAATGTATGTCACAAGCTCTCCATTTAAAGGAGACAACATGGTAAAATTTCTTTTACAAAGAGAGATCTCTTCTCCATTTCTTCAAGGTTCTACAAGACCAAATCTTCACTTGAGCTCCACCATCTTCCCAAAGTCCAAACACAACAACAAAAGTAGGGGAGTATGAAACAGTCTCCACCTAACCAATAATCCAATCAAGAAGATAAGTCATCTTCGTCATTAGCCCCAAGAGACCCCAACAGACCCACATCACCTCTCTCTCCTCTCTTTTCTTTTTATTCTAATTTGTTTGAGGATTTTGGGATTACTTGTTTTATTTAGAGAATTTTGATTTTGGAGGAGCTTGGTTTGAGATTTATTTTTGGATCTTGGATTTGGATTGTTCTTGCTTAGAATTATAAAAAAATCTTTGAACTTTCTTTGGAATTGGAAACTCTTGCAATGGCATAGTAAGGTCTTCACCCATATTTTTATTTTCCTAATTGGTGTGCATATGTTTGTGAATGAATTGTTATTGCATGTGTGTTTTAGGGAAGTAAAATGGCCTTTAGGTTTTGTAGGACAAAATGGAAATGGGAAAATTTTGAGGGAGGCATAAGAGTTTATTGGGTATTTTAGGAGGGAGTTGGGTTAGGGTGCTACATCCTGTGATAAGTTAAATTTGTGCTTATCTTGTTGTCTTATTGTGGGAGGCATAAAAGTGAGGGGGCATTAAAGTTTATTTTCTTTGAAGGATCCATAAGAGTTATTTTTCTTATAGGGAGGCATAAAATTTTTATGGGTTCTGATTGAGTTCTTGGTGCTTTTAAAGTGGGCACCCAAACCCTTGGGAGGAATAAGTATATCCCCATGTTCCTTTCTCTTTCTTGGATTGATTTTAGTGCCTTAGTGTTAGGAAAATTGTGTGTGTGGATGTGATTTTGTTGTTGTTGTTGTTGTTATTGTGTTGAATGCTTGGTTTGAATGTAAATTTGGAATCCTTGTAAAGTTGCAAATGGTTGTCTTATACCCTTCATTCCTTCATTGTTGGAGGCTTGGGGTCAATGAGGAAGAAGGCTTCTCTTCATCATTAGATTACTGGTTGGGTGTAGAGTGTTGCCTACTCCCCTATTTTGGTTTTTGTGTTTGGAATTATCGAAGATGGTGGAGCTCAAGTGAATACTTGGTCTTATAGAACCTTAAAAATGGATAAGAGATCCCTCTTCATAAAAGAAATTTTACCATGTATTCTCCTTTACATGGAGGGCTTGTAACTTAAATTATTATTTTTAGATTGATAACCTCCTGTAAATATGTTGCGAAATGGTTGAGCTGTATTAAGTTTTCAAATTTATGCATATGGGAAAATAGACAGAGGAAAATTGCATTTGTTACTTTTAAAATACCTTCAACTTGTACACTCTACTAAGATTATTTGAAGGAATTTTTCACATTTTAAACGTGTTACTTCTTGTAAAAGAAAACCACCAAATCTTGCATTGTTAAATGAAGTAGAAACTTTGAAATGGGATTGAAATGGAAATAAAGTTCTTTCAACCTAAGTTTATTTTATTGCCTCTAAAGTGTGAGATGTTTCATTTTAAAAAGATTGATGATCATGTTGAAATTATACTTGTTGCTTAAAATGGATTTCCATTTAGTTATTGTGAATGAAAGTAAATGGTTTCTTGTTTCTATTGAAAAGAAAACATAGTGAAAATAGTGAAATTTTGGTTACATTTCTTATTATATTGAAGGAAAGAATAGAGAATGAGTTGTTATGCAATTTGAGTATGAAACTAGAAATGTTATAAATATAGTAACCAATGAATAGAAGACACCTTAGTTCAATTTATCATTGCTTTAAAAACCAACTTAAGTAGAAGAATTGTTAAAAAAATACATGTTGGAAGGTTATGGTTTTGAAGAGCAGAACCATCACCCTATACAGAGTGGTGGTTTCATAACCACCTCCCAACATAGAGTGGTGGTTGATGAACCACCCCCAAATCAAGGTGGTAGTCACAAGACCGCCGACTGCGTAGTGTGGTAGTTTCGTCACTTTAAATGGATTAATAAAATTCTTCTCTTAAGAAACGCAAATTTAAAATTTAATAAAATCTAAACCTAAAACAAGTGAAAGGTATCTTTCAACATCTAGAAATGACTTGAAATTAAGTGTTTAATCTCTCTAATATTGTTTTATGGCACCCAAATGTGTAAAATTCCTAGATTTAAGGAAATGGTGTTTTCCCCAATTGTTGAACTCAAAACAAGAAAAAGTTTTCATTAAAATACAAAACAAATCCATTGTAGGATCTCTACATTAAACAAATGGGCAATATTACAATAGTGAAATATTTACAACTAAATCCATGAAAATTCTTCCATGGTTGCTCTTCCTCTTTCTCCTCTCCCAAAAGCCTACAAAATAAAAATGAGGAAATAAGTCAAAGGAATGAATAAGAACACTCCATAGAGATGATTAGGGTTAGTGTGAAATCCCTAAGATCTTAGGGCCCTCATTGAATCCATCTAAGGGTTGTGATTCATCCCTACAAAATTTAGGTGAGAATTATGTGGAAATATGTTTTAAATGAAATGCATGTGTAGCTTAGGAATGGGGCCACTAAAGGAGTGTTAGAAGGTAAGCTTAAATTGTAACCTTATTATTAGTTGGTGACTTTTAAAATTAAAAGGGCTTTGACTCTTGTATTTAATTAAATCAAATTTACTCTATGGTAACTAGACAACATTTAATTTAGGGATTAAATTTAATTATATTTAACTTAATGGGAGGGTAAGTTTAGACTTATCCCTAGAATAATAAATTAATAAATGACATTAGAACTATGTTACCAAATTAATTAAAGAATGAAAAACGGGGATTTTAAGCCCGTTATGGGGAATTAAATAATATTAATTAAATGTTAATTAAAACGAGTAAAATAGTAACCGAGAAATAAACTAATCTTAGTTGAAGGTTACCCCATTCGCAATTGATCTTTTAAAAAAAAACATATTTATTCGTAAATTTTCAATCCTAACTATTGGGTTGTCTACAGGGTTTTGTTTGGAAAAGTTTTGGGTGTTACACTTGGTATCAAAGTAATGGGTTCAATTCTTAGACCCTTGGGAAAAGTTTAAAAAATAAAATAGTTAACCTAGTATAACCTAAAACTAGATCACATAACTTTTTATGACATTTTAAAACGTAGAAAACCTTGAAACACGAAACAAAACCTAGAATGGTAAACTCATGTCTTTATTTTTGCAAGATGTGCAAATTAGATGAAGGTATTTTTGTGTGGAGTTATATATACCACCTCCATAGTAGGAAGTGGTCGTCATACTGCTGTATAAAATATAGACATTGCAAGTTTTCAATGCGGCTATATGAGGTAGAGAAGTTGGGACACGACCTAGTCAGCGTGATAGGGAGCCATAACATGAGGCTCAACACCCTTGGGGGCATAACTATGAGCATAGGGAAGATAACAGCCATGTGGATTTAGATAGAGAATAATCATGTCGAGGGGACATGGAAATAGGGTTTCAAGACATAGAGACAGATCTAGGAGCCCTAGGCCGAGGGATGAGCATGTAGAGAGACCTAGGGGTCAACAGTCATTAGTTGTAGATCATATTAGGGAGATCCTAAAGCTAAGATCATCTCATTATTCTAGTGATACATGAGGTTTTCAGGAAGAGGCTTGGTTATTGAGCTTGAGTGGGTGCTTCAAGCTTTTCCCATGTACTAGCAACATAAAGGATCATGTTGTGATTCACCTTCTAAGGGATGGAACAGGTGTCTGGTGGAGGATTGATGAGCAGAAGCTCCATGTAGACTCAGAGAAAATCACCTGGGAGCTCTTCAAGGAGCGATTCAGGAGTAGATACTTATCTAGGAGGTTTATTCATCAGAATATAGATGAGTTAGATGATCTATGTTAGGAATAAATGAAGTAGCAGAGTATGGCATTCGGTTTCTGGACTTGCTTCATTATGTCGACTACATGCAGGATAAGAAAATTAGGATCCATAAGTTCATCAGGGGCCTGAACATGGATTTGGGAGGTGCATTACACATTCATTTTCTACAGACATTAGTTAAGGCCATTGAGAAGGCCTACATTACAGAGAAGACCCAAGGAAGAAACATCAGGCCAGGGATAGAGTGCGGAGACGTAGTCAATAGATTTAGGATAACAAGGTTGAGGGGGTCAACTCCTCCTCCTCATGGCGGACATGGTTCTACAAAGTCTTCATTCAAGACACCATAAAACCACCGAACAACATTAGTAGGAGACTCAGAGGGGATGGAGTATGGGGCCTCACCATGGGGGTCCTATCGGGACATGGGGAGCACCTAGATATCACCAAGAGGAGATTATCATTACCAACCACAACATTCAGAGAAGGATCATCATGATCCACATCACTCGACCACTAGAGTAATTTTTGGTGTTGCATCTCATTAGAGGGGACTAGGTAGTTACTATGCATGTGGTGCACTTCAACATCATTAGAGAGAGTTCCTAAGAACCATAATAACAAGGGTAAGGCATTGATTTATGAGCATACCATTAGCAATCTTTGGGACGTAGCCATTGAATCTATGTATTCATCAAGAACCGTAAGGTAGAACATTAGGGCACAATGATTGAGACTACAGGTAGCATTGGTGGTATCCCTACCTCTTTTCTATTTGATTCTCGCTCGTCTAAATTTTTTGTACCATCTTTGGTAGAGCAATGTAGGCTGGTGGAAGTTAGGTAGGGCCTTAGTTGGGATGTCAAGATGGCTTCTGGAGCCAAGATTTCACTAGAATCCTTCGTTAAGGAGTGCGTAACTAGACCTAGGACCGTTCACCACTACTATGGATATTCATATCCTTCCTTTGGGTTCTTATTTAATGATCTTGGGCATGGATTGGTTATCTACACACTGAGCTAGAGTTGATTGTTACAATAAAGTCATATCTTGTGTAGATGATTTGGGAGTTGATTCGGTGATAATTGGAGGTAGGAGACCCATATCGATTCACACTATTTATGCTATGTGGCTTAAATAGTGTACATGGTGAGGGTTTTAATTGTATGTTATTACGAGATAGTGATAGGTTATAGGATGGGGCTAGTGGACCTTCGTTTTATGATCACACCTTTCGTAGGAGTTTTTAGATGTATTTCCTAGTGAGGTGTCGTGGTTTCCTCCCACATGTGAGATAAAATTTCACATTGACTTTGTTTCAGAAGTGGAGCCTATCTCACACACTCCATATACGATGACCACCCCTGATATATGTGAGCTCAAGTTACAGTTTGAGGTTCTTCTTGAGAAAGGGCTAATCCATCATAGTGTATCTCCTTGGTGTGTACTAGTGATTTTTTTGAAGAATAAGGATGGATCCTTGTGGTTGTTCATGCACTACATACAACTTAACAAAGTAATAATCAAGAATAATTACCCCCTTCCTCGCATCAATGATTTGTTTTATCAGATGAAGGGGTACACATTATTTTGTAAGATATATCTTGAGTTAGGATACCATCAACTAAGGACTATGGAGGCGAGATATCCACAAGAAAGCTTTTCACATGACATATGACCACTAAGAGTTCATTGTGGTATATTTTGGTCCGATGAATGCCCCTCGCAAAGTATTCATGAGTTTGATGAATGGTGTGTTTAAGAATTTTTTAGATCACTTAGTTCTAGTGTTTCTTGAAAAATTCTTATATAATAACGTACACATGAGGAACACGAGGAGCACCTTGGACATGTTATTAAGTTTCTTTATGAGCAACAACATTATAAGAACCTAGAGAAGTGCGTATTCTTCAAGTCAAAGGTGCATTATTTAGGCTACAATATTTAGGAGGAATGTGTCATAGTCGATCCATCTAAGATTGAAGCTATTATGGATTCTCCAACACCTACTAGTATAACCAAGGTGCGCGAGTTTCATGGGATTAATAGGTTACTACGGGAGATTTGTTCAGGACTTTTCTAGGATTACGCACTCCATCACTCCCATTCGGTGAAAAGGAAAGAAGTTAATTTGGTTAGATAGATATGAGATGGCCTTCAAGACATTGAAGGAATGCCTTACAACAACACCCATTCTTGTAGTGTCAAATCCAAAAGAAGATTTCTTCATTTACACAAATTCTTCTTTAGTAGGATTTGGAGGTGTGTTTATACAGAGGGCCATGTAGTCTCCTTTGAGTCTCGTAAACTCAAGGATTATGAGCTCAAATATCAGACTCATGATCTTGATCTTTTGTCAATTGCACATGTTTTGGCTCAGTGTAGACATTTTGTTTTAGGTAGGAGATTCATTCTCAAGACTAATCAATTGAGTGTTTTTCACCGCTTCAAACTTGACCCAATCTCAATCTCAATGCTCGTTAGAAAGCATTGGTTAGAGTTTCTTTATGAGTAAAACATGGAGATAGAGCATATGAAGGTGAAGGAGAATGTGGTTTTGATGATTTGAGTAGAAAGAGACATTTGGTTATGGCTACCTCGGTGGAGTACAGACTTGCAGGAGCGATTTTGTGACAACTTATACCTTGCATGCCTAGAGAAGAGATTGATTCTCGAGATACCCCATGAGGGGAAGTTTGATGGATTTACATTAGAGAAAGATGGAATTCTAAGACATAGAATCCATATTTATGTATGTAAGGATGGAGGTTTGATATAGGATATCTTGGTAGAGGCTCATTGTGTACCTTAGTTATCCCATCCGAGGGGTGAAGAAGATACATGCCACCTTGAGGAAGTTATACCATTGGAGAGGTATTTAGAGAGATGTAGCTTAGTTCGTGTCTCATTTTTAGAGTGTTATAGGTTGAAGGCTAAGCATCAGCATGCAACTTGCATTCTCTACCTATATGACATACCAGAGTGGAAATAACACATCATTTCAATGGATTTCATAGTAGGGATACCGATTTTGAGATACCACCATGATGCCACCATGGTCAAGGTCGATAGATTAACAAAATTGTCATTTTCTCTAGTGAAGACCACCTATACACTAGTGCAAAGTGGCATGAGTATACTCAAATGAGATTGTCGGACTAGATAGGATTCCGTGGAAGATTATTTGTGACTATGATACCTTATACACCTCTATTTTTTGGACTACTATGCAACATGCCATTGGGACAGTATCAACTTCAGTTTAACATATCATCCAGAGATAGATGGATAGAAAGAGTGAATGAATCATATTTTAGATGACATGATTTGGTGTATGTCATGGACCATCGGTGAGGTGGGGCGAGTACTTGTACTTAGTGGAGTTTTCCTACAAAACTAATTTCAAGAGTTTGATTAGTATGGATCCATTTTAGGAAGCGTATGATAGAGAGTGCATGAAACCACCGAGTTGGGACAGATTGGAGGAAAACATTTCTATTGGGCTAGATTTATTATAGGATATGGAGTAGGAGGTTTTCTTGGTTAGACAGAGAATACAACATGCTCAAGAAAGATAGATGAAATATATGGATCGAGTGGATGATAGATAGTAGTTTGAGATGGGCACGAAGGTGTTTCTTCATGTTAGGCCACATAAGAGCCCTATCCATTATGAAAAATGCTCTAAGATTTCTCCTAGGTTTGTGGGTCCTTTGTAATGTTAAAACATATCTATCCTTTTGCCTATCATTTAGCACTTCCACCCATATTATCTCACATCCACGATGTATTTCATGTTTCTTTTCTTAGGAGGTACATTCTAGATCCTTCTCATGTATTGGATTGGAGCTCAATGCAGGTGCAGGATCAGGGGCATGTGATGGTGGAGCCCGTCCATGTTTCAAAGCGTAGGAACCTGGACCTTTGAGGTAGAGAGATTGATCAGGTTTGCATCTGGTTGGATCGATATGATGAGACAATAGATGTGTGGGAGGATGCCACCCCCTTGAGAGCACAACTCCCATATTTGTTTTAGTGACTTTTAAGAGGAAGTCGAGTCTAAGGGGAGGGGGAAGTAGTTCCCACTTCTCTTTGACATTGATATTACTATGATTTTCCTTATTTTGGATTGGATCCATGACATTATTATCATATTGATCTTTAGATATTGATATATGGACATTGTTATATTTGATTAGCTTATTTGATAGACAATATGGATGTTTTAGATTTATGACATGATGAGATTTACAGGATGGATTATATGCATGGATTGACATATTAGTATTTGATGATCTTGAGCTACTACTGTATTGACACATTGGATTTGATATATAGATGTTTCTAGATGATTTAGTTGGTTTTGTGATCTTATTGCTAATTGATAAATTGATAAAATCAAAATATTTAGAATTGTGAACAATTGGTGAATTACTTAATTTTAGCGATGGTTTAGTTATGATTTGATGATGTGAATTGATATGTATATGTGTGCATTTTATTATCTCGATGTTGTTAATATGGCCATGAGGCTAGAAAGGTATTGTTTTTTATTTTTGCAGAATTTGTAACACAACAAACAAAAGGGGATAGGAGACCAACAATGAAGGAATTTGGGGTATTGGCAACATGTCATTTTGGAAACTAGTGTAAATGTATGATGTTATTGTTGTTAATTTGTTAGGAGGTCCCCATTGGGGGGTGGCCTCAAATATGACCTTGGGTAATTGTGGTTTTCCTTTTTTGGTTTTATTTATTTGTGAGTAATTATATTTTGTTAGTATTGTGAGTCACTTTTATTATTGTTGTTAAGTACTCCTTTTAAGTTAATTAAAGTTGATTAGTTAGTGTAGTTTAGGATGTGAAAAAGAGAGTAATTAATGTAAGATGGTAGTCTTGGTTTGTCTTTGATTTGAAATAATTCAATTACTTTTGAGTGTTTCGCACTCAACCTTGCATGCAAATTTTAGAGTTTGACTTTTAATCCAATTTTGGAGGCTTGTGGGACAAGTTAAACTTTTCCCACACCTCTTAAAGTCACCCAACCTAGGTCTATGATGTGAGGGGATTATTTTAGGAATTTTTGTGTTTTAATGGAGAAAAAGAGGAAATAATTTCACCTTTCTTACAAGAGTCTTTAATTATGTCCTTTAGGGGTGTGGGTTTGAGTTTGAGTGTGTAAAAGGGTTGTCATTCCCTCAACCACCAGTTTATTGTTCTTTTGAGATTGGGTTTGACCTTGTGATGTGGAATGGAGGAGAAATGATGTGGTATCCTACATGAATCCACATCACGTCTCCATCCTTTCTTTTCTATTTATTATAATTTATTTGAGGATTTAGAGGTTACTTGTTTTATTTGGAGACTTTTGATTTTGGAGGAGCTTGGATTTGGATTTGGATTGTGCTTGTTTGGACTTATAGAAAAAGGCTTGGAAATTTTGGTGGATTGTTAACTCTTGCAATGGCAAGGTAGGGTCTCCACCAATGTTTTTTTTTGCTAATTATTGTCCGTATGTTTGTGAATGATTTTTTTGCATGTGTGTTTTCGGGAAGTAAAATTGTCCTTAGGTTGTGTAATAGAAAATGGAAATATTGTTATTTTTAGGGAGGCATAAGATTTTATTGGATATTTTAGGAGGGAGTTAGGTTGGTGTACCTCACCCGTGATAAATTATATTTTTACTTATCTATTTGTCTTATTGTGGGAGGCATAAGAGTTGTTTTCTTTGAGGGAGGCATAAGAGTTTTTTTTTCTTTGAGGGAGGCATAAGAGTTTTTTTTTCTTTAAGGGAGGCATAAGATTTTTGTGGTTTTGATTAAGTTCTTTGACATTTTAAGGTAGGCACCCAAACCCTTTAGAGGCATAAATAGATATCTGGATGTTCCTTTCTCTTTTTGTCTTGATTTTAGATCCTTTGTGTTAGGAAACTTGTTTGTGTGTGTAGTGCCCACATTTTATAGCCTCAATTATTTATGGACTTCTTAAACCATAGTTAGGATTTCATAGGGTTTTGACATATTTTTGAACATTATGTTATGTTATTCATGGAAATGTGTGGTGATTTGGGCCCGTAGTGCCATATAGGTTTGACTAGTATGTTGGCACATTTCATTTGATGTTGTGGATATTAACATATTATTAGGTTATTTGGGCCTAATTGATATATGATGGATACATAGTTTAGTCACACATCTTGATGATATAGTTTATTTGATTATTGATGAGAACACATGATAACATAGATATATGTCATTTATATGAAATGCGATGGCTAACCCATGGTGAATTGGTGTGAAATTGTGCATGTTTTCTTAATTACGACTCCATGTGGATGTTGTGATATCATAGATTGCATGTTTATACTTGATTAGTTATTGAGTAGTTAATTTAAGATTATATTGGGCATATGCGTTTAATGTGTGCATTGAATGTGCGAGGTTATAGGGCATAGGAGAACGTGGGTTTGAGTTGTTGTGTAAATTGTGCACAAGAAGCCCATAGAGCTAAGTCCTAACCATGTTAGTTATATGAGACATTATTGTTTTCTTGTATTGTTGGGCACCATGAGTAACCCTTATTTATAATGTTGTATGTCATGTAAAATTAATCGTGATGAGGTTGTTTATTTTTTCAAGTAAACTAGGTTGGGGACTTAATGGTCCCCACTTGTATTAAATATGTATTTGTGTAAGTGTGTGTTAATTAAGGAGGATTGGGGTCACATGAGCACCCTTGAGTGGGCCCCACATCCTCTACACTTGTGCCCAAATGTGCCAAACCCGAAATTGGGCTATTTATGGCATTTTAATAGACCCTATTTTGTTTTGGAGTTCACTTAGCATGAAAATAAGCCTTTGGACCCTACCTATTAGGTAGGGGGCTTTAATTCCAAGGCATGGATGGAGTTTCCCTCCCATTTAGCCTCTCTTTTGTCACCATCCATGTAAGATGGATTGGAATGTGTGTGTTGTAAAAAGTTGCACAAACTTGTCTCATTTTCTTTTTGGGTAATTTGGGAGAAGGGTGTTTAAATGTGAGTTTATCTTTTCTTCTTTTTATTTTGGGAATCTTGACTTGGAGGGAAGAGAGGGGTGACACATGTCACCCCCTCATTTGTGAGGAAATTTAATTGTTTTTCTTCAAATACTCCCTCATGTGGGAGAAAGAGGATTTTTTTTCTTTTGGATTTTGTTTGGTGCTTGGAGACTTTTGGAAGAGAGAGATTTTCTTGGACAAGGGATTGGGAAAAGCTTAGAGTTTTGGAGAGCTTGTGGAGGTAGGCTCCTTGATCTTATGTTATGTTATTTGGCATGTTAGATTTAGTTTTCTTATGGTTGAAGTATTGTTTTGTTGCATGTGTTGAATGGTTTACTTGTTGGGTTATTTGTTATTTTCTCCATCCATCATATGGCTTGATGGATTTTGGAGTTTTATTGGGGAAGAGGGAGGGATTTTCCCTTTGAAAAATCATGGCTTTATGGGCAATCCCTATTGGTTCTTGTATTCCCCTAATATGGTTTGAGGTGCGGAAGGTGGTTCATATGGTTTGAACCCCTCCTTCCCCATCCTTGGAGAGGAAACCTAGTGGGTTTGAGAATCCTCCCAAGGAGGATTTTTGGTGAATGGGTGGAGCAATAAGGAGGGATTGTTATCTTAGAGGGATAAGGAGGTTTTGTGAAGAATATTGTAAGTGTGCATCCTATGGTTGGACCACACTCTTTGGCATTTTTATGTCTCATCTACTCTTCCCCATTGTTGAGGATGAAAATGGTTTTCTCCTCTTTTATTTTGGTTGGTTTATGTTGTGTTTCTTTAGTTTTTGAGTTGGTCTTGTATATGATATGTGTTGATGGTGAATCACAACACCCATGAATGTCTCCAACTTGACAGGTTAATAATATCGGTGTGATTGTATAACATGGAGATTTTCCCAAGTGTGGGACCTTGCAATTAGGAAAGCTCTCCGGATGAAGGCCGGTTCTTATTCCTCTGTTTAGATGCACACATAAAAATGTAGAGGGCTTACTCAAAAACCTAATCTAACTTGCCAAGGAGACAGGGTAAGAAGATGCATAAAAATAAACCTAAACTAACAAAGGTGATGCACCGAGGAATGAAGAACACTTGTCTTGCCAATAAACACAAACCATTAAAATGTAATGCAAGATCATGCACAAATAACCAAATTTGCAGTGAAAGATCAGGAGGATGCAAATGAACACTAGAGAGGGTTGAGAATCATCTATAGACATGCATTATTTGCTCCAAAGATTGATACAATACACTACAAAATGCCAAGAGGCAAAGTTACATCATAGTTTTAGATGGGAGGTTTGAACTCCACAAATTCGCCTCACGCCAAAGAGAGGAAGGGAGGGGAAAAACAAGAATGTCCAACCTTTAGAAAGAAGCCCCTCCTTAAAATTTATAGGAAGAATGAGAGAGAGAAGAGAGAGGAATTCCAAATCTACCCCAAACACCTCTAGGTTGTATTTAATTCGTCTCATTATGGCAGTAGGTGAGAACCTTAGCAAACCCAAAAAATGGAAAATTGTATTTTGCATTTTTTAAGAAATTTTTCTCACCCAATTAAAGATATCCAGTCATAGTTGGACATAGGACCTTGTAAGATTTCCAAAAATTCCAACCTTGCGTGAATCTGAGCTCCCTGTGAAAAGTTATGGCCATTTGAATATTTGCGTCAGGGTTTGCTTTCTGTCGGGTTCGGGGTGTCAATGCTCAAAATGTTGCACCTCCTGAAGATGTGCCTCAGCACATCCATCCTCATGTCAACATACTCTTAAGTGCGCCATAGGTGCTAAAAATGTGGTGTTGATGTCTTGTGATTTGCACCTCCAACCTATGCCTGGGCACAACTTTTTACATGTCGACACCTTGTGCTTTGCACCTCCAACCTACACCTAGGCAAATTTTTACATGTCGACACCTTGTGCTTTGTGCCTCTAACCTGCACCTGGGTGCAACTTTTCCCATGTCAACACCTTCTGATCTGCGCCTCTAACTGCGCCTGGGTGCAACTTTTCTGTGACAACACCTTGATTTGCGCCTCCAACTCGCACCAATGCGAATGGTGGCACAAATAAATGTCGGAGTTTTCAGTTTATTTTATTTCCATATTCTTCTATTTGTCTATAATTACCCAAGGGGGAGATATATACAACAATATGCTTGTGTGAAATATCTCCCAAAATTTGTGCACATTTGTGGAAGATATATCTCTCTCTCATGGGCTTCATGGGAGGCTAGCTTGTCTTGCATCCTTTGTAAAGGCATGTAATGATTCCTATATGTTGGGTGGTAAAATAAGTCTCTATGTGTTGGTTTCTTTGGAAAGCACTAAAATTTGGAGCTCGGAGTTTGGAAGATGGTTGGAGTTTCTTGTTATCATGGATTCTCATTGTTTTCTCAATTTTTGTGAAATTACTCTCATTATAATCTCATGGATATGGCTATGTGGGAGAATTATTTGTCTTGTAAAGTTCCCATTTTGTGATTTGGGATTGCTTGTAAACTAGCATTTCATTTGTATGGGTAAACCTCCCTTCAATCTTGGAATGAAGCCTCATAATGTTTTCCTTTGTGTATCTTAATTATGTTGGAAATATGGGTATTTGTGAGCTTAAGATCCATGGGAATGTAAACTATTCTTGTATGATAAATGTTGTAAGAGACTTAAACTTTGTAATGCAATACAAGAAATTGGTTGAGAGTTACTCTTGTTAAGATCTTGTTTTAAGGTTGAAGTTTTTCCTTTGCAAATAAAATAATTGATTGTTATAGGAATTTGTTTAAAAAAATAATGCTACTCTTATATTGTTGTTATTATGGTAAATGTTTAAGAATAAAATGTGACATTTTAGCTGAATCTCCTTCTTGGTAGATTCTACTCCCAATCCCCTCGAGCCCTACACTCCAAACCCCCCACATGTGCCACACCACACCCCACTCCACGTGGAAACCCCAACTCCCCTTCGCATACCCCCACATGCCCCTAAGGATCCACCAAAACCCTTCCCTAATCACATTCTATCGCTATCTAAAAACTCATTGTGATTTCATTCCCGAGTTATTCCAAATTGATTTACATTTTATATATTTTTAATAGATAAATACACACATGCTTGCGCGTAGGCGGAGTTTTCCTTCTTAACATAAATAAAAAAATAGGAATTTATATAACCAACGAGAGAAGCTCTCGGTAGGGAAGCATACAATAATAATAATAATAATAATAATTATATTATTCATAAAAAAAATCCATGAATCTAAAACTCCATAGCTCTTCCTTAACTTACACATGCAAGAAAACAAAATGAAACCAAATGGAAGAGAAAGGAAAGGGAAAGAAAAGATAAGGATGGATTAGGGAAACTTTAGGGAAAGTTTGAAATCAAGGGCCAAGATTAGATTGATCCTAGGGTCCACATTAAACCCTACACAACTTTTAAGTCATGGGAATTTGATGGGAATGAGAAATAAAAATAAAAGAAGGGTGTGTGGGGTTAATTAAATAAAAAGGGGGTGAATAAAATAAAAGGGTGTGTAGACTTCCTTTGAGACCCTAACAAACATTTAGTAGAAATAAATAATTAAGTTGGAAATTAGGCAAGTAGTTAATTAATTTGGGTAAATCAAATTAATATAAAATAATTATTAACGAGAATCAGTTAAGAAAAGTATTAGTATTTATTGTTCACTTCAAAAAAAAAATTACCTAAATTTTTAGTTACCTTTTGGTGTGATTTCCTTTGTCCGAGGCGGGGGCATTACAATGTGGATGTGATTTTGTTGTTGTTCTTGTTGTGTTGAATGTTTGGTTTGAATGTGAATTAAGAATCCTTGTAAAGTAGTCGATGGTTATCATATACCTGTAAAGCCCCATTCGACGTTACTCCAGTTCATACATTGGTGACTGTGTTGTTAAGCGTTGAATGTTGTTGTGCTTCAATTGATCATTAGTTGGCTTCACCCTTGTCATAAAGAATAATTAAAATCCTCCCTCTTCATCATGTCTGCTTGTGTCATGTCAATTTTTTCAGTGGCTAGCCCCTACTAACGTGTCATTACGATTTTCTTATTAAAGGAAAATCATGTTCGGATTATGTCAAGCTTCGATCGGTCATTGTTAATATGAATAATATTTATCTTTAAGTTGTAAAATTAATAATAAAAATGAAATTATTAATTTAATTGTTGAGCGACAATTTTTAATAATTAATTTATTGTTGATTATTTTAGATATTTATATTAATTACTTTATTGTTGAGCGACATGTAGTTTTTCTCATTTCGAACGCTCTAGTGTTCCCTTCGGCTGGAATCTGCATCCATTCCTTGTTGCTCTGATTGGCCCTTGTTTTTGAGAGGATGAAACACCTTGTTTGCACACGTGTGCTTTTGGGGAAGAATTGCAGGATGGGTGAATTTGAGGAAGCTCCATTTAGGCATGTTAAGTCTAACCCTTGCAATGTTCTGCTACCTTTTTATAATTCCATGAAATGAATGGTTCTCCTTCTTGAAATGGCGTCTAGAAATGGGTTTCTATTAGTAAGCTTTAAGCTACCACCCCTAATTCAATCAAGGTATATCAATAGCCTATCTTCTGTTACTGTGCTTTGTGGGTATTGTTGGTCGGCTTGTATTTGGGGTTCAAAATCTTGAAAATGATTGTGGGTATCTTTTCTACCTACTATAGGAAGAAGGAAAATATTATATATTTTCTCTTCTATCCTCCTTGCTCGATGAACAAGTTACAATTGTATCATCTTTTAATCTATGGAAAAGCTTTTTCGACCAAGTCGCATGGATATGAACTCCATTTTGGGTTTTGTAGTTTGTGCCAAATATAAGGCCCAACTGGTAAGAATTTGTGGGAAAATTTGTAAGCCTAGTTTGTAAGAACATAACTGCTATGGGTAATCTAGATTTTTTGTGCCAAATATGTCGTCTATAAATGAGATCCTCAATTGAATGGTATTCAGTTGCCCAGTTTGTTGTAAAAATGTTTGGTGTTGAAATCCTGTACACTCCATGGTTATAATAACAATGCAAGGTTACTATGTCGATTGTGAAGTGGGTTTCGTTATCAATGGGAAGGAGACTTCGTGGTTTTGTATTTTTTTCATGGATCCAAAAGTAATGGGAATTTAACTGGTGTTGGCTTATTATGCCATCATTGCTTAGTCTTCCTCTTATTTTGGATGGTCAAAGGCTTCTAGTTTGGGTCTCAATGAGGTCATAGGAAGCTAATTCCTAATAATATAAAATATATATTCATGTATATAGTTTACATCTGCTTGTATTTGGTTTGACACTGTTTATTTAACAATGGAATGCAACTCGTGGTAAGGCATTATAGAGATTGGGGTATCGATGGTGTATTACCTAACATGTATCGAATCCCTTGGATTCGAACTCGAATAACATATATTATCAGACTTGGTTACTAAATGTTTCGTATTGTGACTTTGTTAATGTAATCAGATTGTAGATATATATGATATTATGGCCTCCATGACCAATTAATACTTTTCATTCTAGAATTTTTCTAAGTTTCTAATCTCGAATGTGATGTCATATTTCTTATTGGGAACTATGACTAGATTGACTGGGTACTTGGGTTTTGTTTTCTCTTCTTTGAGTGGTCTCCCGGTTAGAGTGGATTGATGTCATTGGAAGGGGAGCTTCGTAATCCTGGCCCTGTTATAATTATTCTTACCTTATCTTGGTCAAATTATTCCTTGTTGAGAGGCTATTGATAATATGTGAATTGTTAGTGAACATATTATTAATGGTCATAATTTTATGACCAAACCTCTGTGTTGGTTTTAGAATTCGAAATGTGCTTGGGATGACTGTAGTCATTATTGAAATAGGACCCTTGTTAACTCATGACATTTGGTGATACGTTATGAGGATAGTCATGAGGTTATGAATGGAATATATTATATAAATACATTGTTGGCCTATGTCGGAAAATTGTTAAAAAATATTAATGACATTTGGGGTACTTTTCCTTTATACTATTTAGATAAGTTGACGATTATTGATGGGGTTTGTTGTTAAGATTTATGCTTTTTCCTTTTTGTGACTCATTTAAATGCATTCGAAGAGTGGTTTTGATTATGTTGACAAATATTACTTTTAAGTGATCCTGTAAGGAGGAGGTGGTAAACTTCTTGTTTAAAACTGAAACTAAAGATTGTTTTTTTAAGGAGGGTTACGAACCCATATTTCTATGAAACCTTCCTCCTGGAAGGATTGAATAATTTTTTTGTTTCGCGTCTATGATCGTAACTAGTATGTTTTGACTTCTCAAGGAATTTTGAGATGGATGGATTGAGTTTGAAATCCTAAAACTCTTGATCTTTTGTTCCTAACCTATAAGGTCTTGCCTTAATTATTTGAGATATTTTTCTTACTGGAATATTTGGCTTCCTTCTTGTTGGCTAGTGAAAATATTTTTATCTCGTGTGAGGAATTTTGATTAGTGGGTTGTGCTTTGATCCATTTTTGAAATAGAATGTTCTTTTCATGATATTGTTAAATTTTAGCTTACTATTGCAATGGGTAGTCTTATCATGCTCAGTTCTCGCAAACTGACTCAAGTTAATACTTGTGCAGATGGCTTGTGTGAGTAGATAAAGGAAATATTTGTAAAGGTTTCATCGGTTTGATTTATGAAGTTCCTTGTATGAATGTCTAATGTGTTGTAAATCTTGCAATGGTGCTTGTAAAGGAGTTTAGAAGGCCTCTTGCCTTGGATTTTTTGCATTTGTGAAGTAAAGTTGTCTTATCTTTTTGCAACAAAACTTGTAAATATTTTGTGAGGAATAAAATTCGATCATCACCTTGTTATGAGTGTTTTTTAAGATATTATAACAATCATGAAAATTATGTAGCATGGCTTGACCAATTTTGTTACTTTCTTGTCCTTAGTTAAAGTTCAATCGAATATTTTGGCACCTTTGGGTTGTGTGCCGTGTTGAATAGAAATGTTTTACCCATGTTTAGTTTTCTCGATAAGTAACGGTAAATTCTTCCTTCAAGTCATAAAACTTTCTTGTACAATCACCCTCCATGGTCTTGGCATCAATGTAATTCTAGGCATAATCAAGTGGGTTTGAAATCCTAGTAAAAGTTAATCAAAATAAATAAATGAACAATCAAATAAATGAATAAATAAGTAAAATATAGGAATTTGTGATCTCGTGGATAAAATCCCGAGCTTTAAGTGGAAGAAGAGGAACTATCTACTTGTGTAAAAGGAATTACCTTCCACCCCTAAGATAAACTAATAAACCTTATCCTTATGGTTGTGAAATGATAAATGATATTAAAGTGTGAAACAATATTTAACTTTTGGGAGAATTCTAGGTCTTAGTAAGTAAGGGAAATAGTTAAGAAACCATAAGTCTGGCTCATCAATTTTGAAACCTAATTGTATTATTTTGTCAAACTTAATCAAGTAAAACCTAAATGAAACTTCAACCATTCTTGATAAATCCTTAGCCTCAGTAAAAGACTGGTTATTATCCCATGAGATCATGACGATGAATTCTACTTGACCTTTTTCCCTTAATCCTTGCCTTGGACATTGTAACCCTTCTTAAGAAATGATAAAATTTTGAACCTTGCTCAAAGGAGATTATTGTTCTGAACCTAAAATGGTGCCTCCCTCCTTTAGAGCTTACACTCGTCTCCTTGTGCAATGGAGGTTGAAATGAGATTCTGTAGCTTGTGTTTGTTTAAGTTAACCTTGCGGGAAGTGGTTTACCCCACCCCTCTTAGCATAAATCTAATAACTAATCAAACAAATAATTGTCATATTAAAGATGATCCTCTTTCAGAGAGTTTTACCCAAAGCCAAATGCCTCTAGTAAAAGGAAAGGAATCTAACTTTTTAAGAAGAATTATTTGGATCATAACCTGAATCTCCTAGAACATAAGTCATAAATTGAAGGTTGTTTTAGTAAAATAAATAACCTTAAGAGAATTTTCACCATGGGATGCCCTAACCGTAAATGTGTCTTGTTCTTGTACCATTATGTCCTGTCTTGTCATAAAGGAGAGTGATTTTTTCATGATGGGCATCATATTCTCCTTGTACCTAGGTGGTTAATGTTGTGTCAAGATTTTTGAGAGTTAGTTGTAGCCATTTTGATCACCTTTAGTGTCATTTTATCTTCAAGTAAGAAAAAAAAAAGTTGTCTGAGTTTTTCAGTGTTGTTTTTGTGTGTGAAATAGTGGGCGTGACAATACCTCTCAATGCTTTATTATTGGGGCTCGAGATCCAATGAGGAAGAAGGCTTCTCTTCCTCATTGTATTATTGGTTGGGTGGAGACTGTTGCCTACTCCCTATTTTGGTTGTTATGTTTGGAATTTGGGAAGATGGTGGAGCTCAAGTGAAGATTTGGTCATGTAGCACCTTGAAGAAATGGAGAAGAGATCCCTCTTTGTAAAATAAATTTTACCATGTTGTGACCTTTAAATAGAGAGCTTGTAACTTGCATTATTTTTTAAGATTGTCAACCTCTTGTAAATGTGTTGGGAAATGGTTGAGTTGTATTAAGTTTTCAAATTCATGTATATGGGAAAATAGACAAAGGAAAATTGCATTTGTTACTTTGAAAATCCCTTCAACTTGTAAACTCTACTAAGAGTGTTTGAAGGAAATTTTTTGCATTTTAAATGTGTTAGTGCTTGTAAAATAAAACCACCAAATCTTGCATTGTTAAATGAAGTAGAAACTTTGAAATGGGATTGAAATGGAATTAAAATTGTTTCAACATAATTCTATTTTATTGCATCTAAAGTGTGAGATGTTTCATTTTAACAAGATTGATGATCATTTTTAAATAATACTTGTTTCTTAAAATGGATTACCATTTAGTTATTGTGAATGATAGTAAAACATAGTAAAAATAGTGAAAATTTTGTTAGATTTCTTATTAGGTTGAAGAAAAAAATAGAGAATGAATTGTTATGAAATTTGAGTATGAAAGTAGAAATGGTATAAAACTACCAACCCATGAATGGAAGACACATTAGTTTAATTTATTATTTCTTTAAAAACCAACTTAAGTAGAAGAAGCGTAAAAAAAAATGAATGTTGGAAGATTCTATTTTTATAGAATAGAACGCCGCCCTATGTAGAGTGGCAGTTTGAACCATGCCCTAGCACATAATGACAATCGATGATTTTCGCCCCATGGAGAACAATGGTCATAGCACTACCGACCTACGAAGGGCGGCGGTTTGGTCACTTTCGATTTGAAAAAAACTCCATCTATTAAAAACATTGATTTAAAATTTAATTAAATATAAGCCTAAAACAAGTAAAATGTAACTTCCAACAACTAGAAATGAGTTGAAATTAAGTGTTTAAGCTCTCTAATCTTGTTTTATGGCACCCAAATGTGTAAAATTCCTAGATTAAAGGAAATGGGGTTTTTTCCCAAATTTTGAACTCAAAACAAGAAAATGTTTTTATTAAAATACAAAACATATCCATTGTAGGATCTCTACATTAAACAAATGAGAAATATTACAATAATGAAATCTTTACAACTAAAGCCATGAAAATTTTTTCATGGTTGCTCTTCTTTCTCTCATGGCTCTTCCTCTTTCTCCTCTCCCAAAAACCTGCAATACAAAAAAAAAAATAAGTCAAAGGAATGAATAAGAACACTCCATAGAGATGATTAGGGTTAGTGTGAAATCCCTAAGATCCTAGGGCCCTCATTGAATCCATCTAAGGGTTGTGATTCATCCCTACAAAAGTTATGTGAGAATTATGTGGGAATATGTTTTAAATGAAATGCATGTGTAGTTTATGAATGGGGCAACTAAAGGAGTGTTTGAAGGTAAGCTTAAATTGTAAACATATTATTAGTTGGTCACTTTTAAAATTAAAAGGGCTTTGACTCTTGTATTTAATTAAATCAAATTTACTCTATGGTAACTAGACAACATTTAATTTAGGGATTAAATTTAATTGTATTTAACTTAATGGGAGGGTAAGTTTAGACTCAGCCCTAAAATAATAAATTAATAAATGACATTAGAACTATGTTACCAAATTAATTAAAGAATGTAACCAAGGGAATTTAAGCCCATTCTGGGGAATTAAATAATATTAATTAAATGTTAATTAAAACGAGTAAAATAGTAAGCTGAGAAATAAACTATGCTTAGTTGAAGGTTACCTTATTGCAACCGATTTAAAACAAAAAAAAATCCGTAAATTTTCAAATCTAACTACTTTGGGTTGTCTTGGGTTTTGTGCGGGAAATTTGTGGGTGTTACAAAAATATTTTTTTGGAAGGGACCAAAAATCCTTGTACAATAGGAAGATAGGTGTCAAAGCACTACATGAAACAAATTGAAGTGAGGTCAATGAGACCATAACAAAGAAAACACCTAGAAACAAGGCCAAAAAAGAATGAAAGAGGAACAAATGATCTAGAGGCCAATCGAAAAGACTTGACCGGCCTCAATAGCCACTCAAAACCTCGACAAACAATCCAAACCGGGAATGAGGGATTATTTACCCATGAAGATCCCGACCATGGGATCTCGAGCTCATTTTAAGAGGATACTAGGAATATTCCCCTTCTCTTTTCTATCATGACTGTCTACCATCATGCATATTATGACCAATATTTTCTTCATGTTTTAGTTATTTTTAAGAGTGTTTAGCAATCTTAATTTATTTAATGAGTTATTTTTAATAGACAAAAGTTATTTGGTTTTATGTTGTTTTTTATTAATTAAAATATTATCTAAATATTTTTCTTGCATAGCATTATCAATACTAGTCATGAAGATGAAAAGGAAAATAGTCTACATCCGTGATCATCACCTCCACCATATTTATTAGTTCCCACACAATCTATTCATTTTCTGGTACCCTCTATATGATACAAAATATCTATAGGAGCATTGTGTGATGAATCTATTGAATTGTCTAATTCCACTTCTCCATGCATTGTTATCCAAGACTGATATTATATTCAGTCAATAGTTATATATTCTCTCATATCTCATTCTTTAGTGGTCACATATTTAAAACACATTGGATGAGTGAGTTCCTTCCATAACACCAGGTAGAAATACCACTACCTCCACCATAATATTTTAAATATATAATTTGTTGTTTTCTAAAATAAATATTTTTTAAAAATACCAACATTTGCAATTTTGTAGGAGTGATATTAATATCTTTATAATCCTATTGTCCCTAAATTAATTAATTTTCCACTGTTTTACAGAAAATCTACAATTATTTTTGTATGAAGAGTGAAAATATTCAATATTTGAATTTTGGTAAGAAATTTGTTTGTGTATACACTGCATGAGATAAAAGGTAATGGCCCAAAATGCATTGAATGAAGTGCAAGTTGCAACATATGATGAAAGCGACAAATGATGCTTCATATTTATCCAGTATTTAAGATATAGTTGAATTCAGCCCACTGTTTGTTGAACATGTCACTTTCTATTATATTAAATTTATACAGGGAATGCTTATCCAATACTACATAGATTCATTGCACAAGAAACCATTAAACATGAAAGAAAGAGACAACGAAATGAGTGTTGAAAAGAGGTCTATCATGACGATATTTTCGAATACTACTCAATTTCTTTAATTTAAAAAGTGTATGACTTATTGTTTTTTTGGTTTTATTATGTGCTTTATGGAAAAGTATGTGAAAGGTACGCAAGGGCAATGGTTTTCAAAAATATGTTCCCCTTCACTAATCTGGTATTCAATATGGTGTGAACTCAATTTCTAAAGAGTGAAGTTGTCATGGAACAACATCTGGGGGCTGTTGTGTTTGGTTATTTGACTTGTTAAGCACTAGGTTATGATGCATATATAAGACTGTCTCTACGTTAAATTTAATGTTTTCACAGCCTGTGGCTGGATTCATTTACTTTTAATCTTGGTTGTTCTTTTCTTCCCTCTTGATAATGTCATGAACTGTTTTTCACAATTGTTTGGAACATTCTCAAAAAAATATTTTATACTATATTTCTGAATTCTTGACTTTTAATATATTTAGGTTAAAAATAAAAATTAATTTTATATTTTTTTAATATTATTTTGAAAACAATTGTTCAAATATAAGCTTTCTTTATTAATATTTCACCATTTTATCTTCAATTCATAATTCATAATACAAAAATAGTTTGGATGTAACTACAAAGGACCTTAAAATATTTAGTTTTTGATTGAATATTAGTTCTCATATGACATTTAATACAATGGACAACAAATAAGGTATAATTTTTTATTCATCATTTTAACCTCAAATCCCGCCCTTGACATGTTGATGATAATATGCTACTGCAATTGTTCGAAATCTATTTTTGTGGACTTTCAATATTATATCTTACATAACACATAAGCATCCTTATGAAATATTGACATGGTCTTGCGAATGCAACCAACATTTATCCATCATGAACAATGCACATGCATGTGTGTCATAGTTAACACATGTACAAAAATAAAATCTTTGAAACATGGTATTGAAAACCACCAAAACATGATAGAGTTCAATGAGCTTTTTAGATATATGTAATTGCAAGTGCCTCATTACATATTATATCATGGACTATAAGTTACATTATACACATAATAGAATTGTACATAATTAATCCTTAAAAAATATAATATATTTAGTCCTTCCGAAAGTGGGTGAATTTTTTTATGTTCTTTGTATTCTTGTTTTGTTTACCAATGAGATAAAACTATGGCTTCTGTGAAATCAAAACATCAAATTAACATTCCTAAAATACAAATTAATGAATTCTTATTGGAAGTGACAGTTTCTTGAGACTTTCCTTCTATGGGTTGTTATATATCGTCAACAAGCAATGAAGTTATATTTCTTTTTACCCAGTAGCATCTATCATTTGAATAGAGTGTGTAGATGCCACTCTTATGTATTTAATTAGTTGTAGTTCTTTGACTTACATGGAAATGTATTTCTATATTCCATCCAATTCTGAAATTTTTGAAATGATTTCGAAATGGAAGGAGCTTAAATACACAATTGGGCATATTTATCAAGTCCAATCATGATAACACTTCAATTTCATGCATCGGTGTTCTTCAATTTTCATGTTAGAAAATAGCGAGATAGATGTTTTCGTAAAAGAAATGATATCTATACTCGGTTTCAAATGTGAATCAAATACTCATTTCAACTCTAATTTTTATGAGTTTATTTCTTGCAATTTTTATTGAGATTGTGAACATGACACACAAATAAAAATTATAAAATCGTTCCTTGTAACTTATTACTCACTGCAATATTAATGAGTCTAACCATAATCATTCACTAAACACACATCCCTCGTCGAGTCCGCCTATTGATATTTCCACAAGCGAGAAAAGTATGTGAAAGGTATATATGCTCACGTGCAAAATGATGTCGATTTTAATCCTAAAATATCTAGGATAAAGGAGATTAGTAAGAGTAGATATAAGGACTATTTTGCAATGAGATGTTTTCTATTAAAATTTTTGGATTTTTTAATTTTTAATTTTATTTTTAAGGTTTGAATAGGGAATGTTAATGGCCAAACATAATTTCCATTAATATTTTTTTCACCTCTAAAATAAATTTTATTTTTATAAACGTTAATATTATCTATTTGTTTATGATATATAGTAGTCTTAAATAAATATTGAAGCTGAAAATAAAAAGAGCATTTAAATATATTTAATTAGTATAAAAATCTTAAATATATTTATTAAAAAAATTAAGAGATATCAAGGTCAAGATCTTTAATTAGGATTTTTAGTAGATAACAATCATTAATAAGTTTATTAATATCTTCATAAAATTTTAATGAATGGTAATCAATGACACCATTCCTATATAAGACTCAAAAAAAAATTAGGGTCCTTGGTCTATTGGTATTGATGCATGGCTTTCAATCAGCCCACCGGGGATCAAGTCTTGTTTAGTGCAAGGCTTGGAGACACATGACATAGAGAGTCAAGTGTAAGACACGGAGACACACGACACGAGAGTCGAAACGATGCCCTCGGTGACTTTGATGACATGGATGCCCCTTACTTGTAGTAGTTTGTTTGAAGGTAGTCATAATTTAGTTGTATACTTATTCATAATTGTATATCTGCTAGATATATTTCTTCCAAAACATGAACAAATATACCTACAATCTATGTAATCTAGTGCCCAATTATATGGACTACATATCAAAAAAATATTTGTAAAAGAAAAAAAAACCATAAACTCTGGTCTATAATGAAAATATTAAGAATTTTGAGGATATTATAACCCACCGTTACCCTAGACCGCAATTGTACTAAAATGCCTCTAGAGAGTTTAATGTTGTGCATTAAATAGCTAACTATTAGTTTAATGTTGATATTTTTATCACTTCCAATTTTCCTCGAGTGAAGCTGAGAGCACATACAGTGGATGATGATTTACTTAAATTTATGAGGTTCAGAATTCATAGCGATTCACAGTATTTACACAAATTAAGAGCAAGAAAAATAAATTAGCAGAGAATTATAATAATCATGGGAAACTTTAATTGAGGTGAAAAGAATCTTGAGAAGCTCCCAACATAAAATGCATCAAAGATCTCGAACCTTATCATTTCACCTTGATTGAAGTCAGGATTATGATCAGATCTAAGGTTCAGTTATACGATATTACAGACATGCATAGGCATCCTTGCCAATATGATGAGCACGGCAAGAATGGTAAGAGGAAGCAGCAGTATTATTAGAGGAGGAGGAGGAGGCAGCGATGGCAGAATCAGCATAGCAGGAAGAAATCGTAGTGATGCGGCCAGGCAAACCAGTGCAAAAATAGATTCAGCTCTGAAATAGGTAACAATATATGACCGCTTATTTTGCCCCCTCCTTCCATATGATCTTGGCACTTCCACAAACGAAACTTTCCGATGATCATACATTTTATGTTCGAGAAACAGAGTGTTTAACGATTTAACCAGCGTCTTCCACTTACAAGCAAATTCGCCTGCGCGCATGAATAACTCCTGATAATTTTCGTTTTTTAGCGTCCTTCCTTTCAGAAGAATAATTTTTCAAATATGTGGCAAAACTTGTCCAATCCGCACAAAATCGAACTCCTAAGATTCTCCTGGAGCATTGGGAATCCACTGTATGATTCGATCTCAAAGCTTTGCAGCCAATTTAGAAAATTTCGGCTTAAAATTTCACATCAAACCCTTCGTGCTCCTCGCGCTTAGAAAAACACATTTTCGTGTAAAGTGAAAGGCAAATTCGTCTGCTCGCTTGAATAACTCCTTCCTGAACTATAAATTAAGAAAAATGATTCTTCAAATCTGTGGCAAAACTTATCCAATCGGCACAAAATGGAGCTCTTAGGAATCGCCTGGAGCATAAGGAGGCCACTGTATGATTCGATTTCTAAGCTTTGCAGTCAAGTTAATAAATTTCGGCTTAAAATTTGACTTCAAGCCCTCTCTGCCCCTCGCCCTCAAAGACACATATCTCCGTGTAACTGATCATAATTCTCAAAATTTGTGGAAAAACTGGTCCAATCTGCACAAAATCGAGCTGCTAAGAACATGGTCCTATGGAAGGGGGCTCCATAAATATCTCAGCAGGTGCTGCTGAGAAAAATTAGGAGCATTTTAGCAGTTTTAAGGTCCCATGATTTTTTATTAGTTTCCTCAACAATACCCGCTGAGATATTATAGGATCCCATTGGATTTTTATGGTTATTTGTAGGAAAATAAAATCATATTTCTCTCTAAAATCACCAAAAAATAATGGCGGGAATGCATATTAGATTCTATCAGCCCTAAACTATAGGAGGAAACTCCCAGCCCCCTCTCCAGCCACCTCTTAAGTTTAGGGGGCTAAAAAGTGGAGCTCCTATTTTTTAGGCCTAGATTCTATTATTTCCCGTAGCTGGCTTTAAAAATAAGCATGGGACCTTCTGCTGCAAGAAAATAGGAGCCCAAGCCCCTCCATGGGACCATGCCCTAAGAATCGACCGGAGCATAGGTAGGCCGCTGTCTGATCGGATCTGAAACTTTGCAGTCACTTCAGCGATTCTTCGGCCTGAATTTAAACTTCAAACCCTTCCTGCTCCTCGATTTACACACTCGAAATCTTCAGGCCGGTGTAATTCTTTCTTAAATTGTAGCCAAAACAATCACCGGCCGTAATAAAAGACTGTTTTACGGGATTTTTGTTCAATAAAGTATGTAGAAAACTGTGGAGCGAACCAGAAAATAAGGAAAAGTAGGTGCGCCCAAGGGAGAAGGTACATCCATTGAAACGTGAAGCACGCCACGAGGAACTATTCTTTTGACACTCAAATTTGAAGTCCAAGTACCTTGAACCTAATTTTTTATTTGTGTTTTCATAGTTAATTATTAAATTATTCCCCCTTTCCCCCACCCAACAAATTGCATGTAAATGACGAAATTATGATACAAATAGGTGTTAAACAATCTGTTTATAACACAAAAAGGTGTTAAACAATTTGTCCATCTCTTTAGATACTTTTCTTTATTAAATAAGTTGTATTTATGGGTGTCGAATAAATGTTAGGAATAATATGTTTGATATAAATACATTTTCAGCAAAATATGTTATTTAAATATTTATGTAATGTTGCATTTATATTTATATTGAATTTCTTCATAATGATAATGATGGTTTTTCAAATTCCTTCACCTCAAATAAAAATGCATAAACTATTTTGCAAACTATAAAATACGATTAAAAATGCAAAAACTCACCTCAAATGAAAGAATCTTGCATGGAAAATATTTTGAAGGGAAATAGTTTGTCTATGTTTGGATTTGCTCAACCTTTATCTAACATTTCTTGCTCAAAGTGTTCGGTTCCATATGAAGGTGGTGGGTGTCTCAATTTGCATTCAATGTTGGTGGCATGTCTCTCATTCTAATGTTAGTGTTTCGTGGAGACACATTTCCATATATTCGTACCTTTTTTCTATAGAAATATGTTGTGGTCGAAATTAGAGAGAATTTTGTGTTGAAGAAATACGTCATAATCAAGAGCGGAGAGAAATGTAGATGTAGTTAACATGGTTTATTATTGTTTTGGTGTTTTCTTATGGAGTAGAAAGTGATTGTGGTTCTTCTTGTTTTTAGGATATTCTTAGCATTTTTGACGATGATTTTCACAAGTTTCTATTTGCGAGTGCATTCAATAATACATTTTGTGTAAATTGGGCTAATTATAAGGTTGATTTTGTGCCACCATGTTAAGTTTTTACAAAATTCTATAATTTTTTTGAAACAAGGTCAACAAAATTTATGAACTTTTTTGGGTGTTGGAAAATAATTGGTAGAATTATTGTGCCATATATATCTCCCTTTCCATGGAGTAATTTTCATTTCACCCTTGCCATTATCAAGTTTCGAGAAAGAAGTTGAGTGGGAAGAAAAAAGAGCGAGTGTTATTTTTGGTAGAGGACTAAGTAAATTTATTGTTTTCATTTGATGTTTTGATGGTAAATAAAATGATTAACAAATTAGAGATTCGATTCTTTCAAAATCCAAAACAATTAGATAAAAATTTCTTTAGAAGTATTGTATGTAGATTTTAGAGCAAAAAATATCACACAATTCTTCCAAAAATCTTGAAATCTAATTTGGGGCATGCGCATGGAGATGGGGGACCAAAAATTCACCAACAATATATTTTTGGCCATTTTAAGCGTAATGTGATGGCGTAATGGCTCAATTGTGTTATAATGCAAGCATGCTATTATTACTCAGATTTACCAAGCTATAACGCAAGTGTGTTATAACATGCTCGTGTTATGAATGTAATAAAAAAATCGAGCAGAGAACACAAAATTAATCCACAAAGCAAATAAAAATATTGTGAAAATAACACAAGAAGGAAAAAGGTCGAGAAGCGATTTGGGAGGCCAAAAATTGTCTACTAATTGAATTAACCATGGCAGAGAGTTCAGAAGGTGAGTTCTAGTTGATTTTAGGGTAATTTGTATTAATAAACTAGTTTTTTTACAATGTTCTTGATTTGTTTTTATTTTTATTTTTAGAGGTTTCATTATCTTCAGTTGAAATCCCTCATTCACCTGTAGACTAGGATGAACAAATCTTTCTTGAAACACCCCCTTCAAATCTAAGACATCCTCCAAACACCCAAAACAACGTCTTATGGGAGATTGAAAATAACAATGTTCAAATTAAGGGTTTAATAGATACCCTAAGAAACTCAATTGCGACAAATACCCATTGCCAAAACATTGCTACATCATTAGAGTGATTAAGATATACTATTGATAATGTGGTGGGTTAAACAAACACATGGGAGGGTTACAAAACCAATTATCACAATTATTATGTAGACAAGTTTTCTTATGATGCAGTGAAGAAAAAAATCACCGATAACAAGTTGTGTGATTTGTTCATCAACCCTAAAACTAATGCACCCTTACTATTGAGTTACAGAAGATTCCTTATCCACTAGTGTAACCATGAGGGGATAAAATATAGTTTTGGGATAGATAGTGGATGGTTTTGGGCCAACCACCTTATAACAACTTTGAGGTACCCAATATTAATTGAGGAAACTATATTTTGAGTTCATCCTCAATGAAATACCAAACTATTTTGACATTCGAGAGTTCGAGGAAAAGGAAAAGTATTTGCATAGGATAGATTGGAGGCACAACATTTATAGAAATTGCCATTTAGAACCCTTTCTCACCCATTTATTCAACTTGTTTTATTCCCTTCTATTGTGAAGGATACCATGGAGGTTGAGACTCTTGATTCTATTAGGTATTTGACGCATTAATTTCTTCAACATGGTACTCATTTCTCTCATGCTAATGAGGTTGTTCCTTGAGGCATCAAACATCATATATCAATTTTTTTCATGCTTGTGGGAGTATAGGCACCTATGTGGTGTATGTGAAAGCTCCACAACCTAGCGAGAAAGCTCCAGATCATAGTGAAACTAATCCATAGCCTTGTGAGGTAGCTCCATAGCCTAGTGAGGATACTATAAAGGCTAGTCGGATGCACCACATCTTTGAGAAGGGTGTTCGATTAGAGGAGGCGCATTGTGATTCTTGGTAGAGTGTTAATGGTTATCATAAATTAAAGGAATTGAAAATAATATTTTGAAGGGTGACTCACGTCCCTTTCTCGGTCCATTTTTATTCCAATGTGTGTGTGTGTATGAGCGTGTGAGAGAGAGAGAGAGAGAGAGAGAGAGAGAGAGAGAGAGAGAGAGAGAGAGAGAGAGAGAGAGAGAGAGAGAGAGAGAGTATTCTTAAGTGGACTCTTCCTAGCCAACTGTACACTGCCATTAAATCTACGTATGTAAAATAATAATTCTCATGTTTTCCAAGAAAATCATATAGTGTAGAATAAACTAATCATTTTCGGGCTTGGGATAGTAAATACGAGAGTTTCATATGAGAAAAAACAAGCTTAATCAAATTTTTCCAGAAAAGCACTTACAGATTATAAGTTACAGAAATAAAGAAAATGTGAGAGCACCTGATAGTCTGATGAAAATGAAGTACATTCATTCAAAGAAGGTAGTACTCATCTATGACATGATCAGAAGCTATTATAGGTGAGCAAAAGAGCTATCTCATGATGCCATTAAAAGTAGATACAGGAACAGTTTGAAGTAAGCTACAGAAAACACAAAGTGCATGAATGATCATCATATAGTAGTCATACAAGCAAAATCTAGTGTAAGCTATAGGTCTTCATGAATACATACTCAGATGAAAGGATCAGAAACTGAGAAACACATCAAATACTTGTTCAAGAATGGTACACTAGTTGCAAGGCAGAGTTCCTGTAGAGTTCATAGTTAATGCTAGTTTTCAAAAGGTGCTAGTGATGGTTTTGAAAGCTATATCAAGCTACAGAATAATGGAGTTTGAAAGGAAAAATAATCTAATCATATTCAACATAGCCATAAATAGAGCCTCAATAGCTAGAGGGCACAAAGACACAATAAATGCAATAATTTTTCCCATCAAGCTCACAATGGAGGATATAGAGAAAATATCCTAGAAAATATGGCGTTCATAGTGATATGGAAACTGTCAGAGAAAGGATGAAACTGAAATCTATATCTACCCAGAAAAGAGCCAAGGTTCGAACTCCTTTAAAAATGGCATTTCAACACAAAGCATAGAGAAGATTTATATAGATTTGGCCAAATCAAATAGAACTCAAAATACATATATTTGTAATTCAATAGCGGAGTAATGGCTCGATATTTACACTCACCAATTAATATAGAAAGCGTCGAGTCCTCAAAAATTGAGTCTCAGAATGACCACAAGGAACTCAGAAAAGGCCGAGCTTCATAAAGGAAAATGGTGGCCATTGTGAAAAATAGAACTCCACAGCGGTCGGGATCAAAACCCTCACAACCATGCAACATCGAAGGATCAAAATGGTGTCCACAAAGAAACCTCAAAGAACCCCATAGAAGGCAGAAAACCTTTTATCAGAAAATCCAAGCTCGAAGACAATGATAACTGGTAAAAAAGATCGACCAAAATATTGCTCAGAAAACTCTTACAGAACAAAAATGAAAGATATGTGCATAAGGCTTCACAAAACTAAATTTACAGAGTTTGAATGGAACATCCATGGTGGCCACTTCAAAGAAAAGCTCACAGAGACAAAAATATACCAAAGCTCGGGCCCCTTTCCGACTTCAAGACCTCACAAAATATGCAGATATATACGGCCATTATTTTATGATAGGAGCCATCACAAAATTCCTACCTCAAAAGAAGAAGAGTAATGCAGAGTAGTTTCTTACCTTTAAAAAAATGGCCATGATCTTTCTCTGAAGATCGAGAGGCAGAAAAAAAAGAACAAAGAAAATCTGAGCTTCAGACTTCAAACAATGGCGGTCGATTAAGAAACCAGAGTTTTCAGAGTATACAGAGCTTGAAATAATCAAGATGGCGGTCACAACCCTACAGAGTTTCCAAAAGCTGAGTCCAACAAAGAAATGACCACGAAACAAAAATAAACGGGCTCAAAATCCATTTTTACCAGGAAAAATGAGCTTAAAAAGGCTTCAACAATGGCATTATACAAAACATTTTCCGGGCTTCACCCAAGAGCTAAAAGATCAAATGAAATGGTCATAAATGGGTCAAATCAACTTAACTACAACCAGCTTGAGAGTGGAGTCAACAAACCCTAACCAATGATCAATCATCGACGATCAAGATACAACTAGGTACGAAGATCAACGTCGGTGATCATTCACCGAATTCAAAGCAACCAACCACAACTAAGAAACTGACTACAATTAATGCAGATCAAATGCGAGTAACCACAGGTCAAGGATCAGCGACCACGTAAAAAGGGATAGAGATCAACTAATGTGAGCGAAGCCAGGTTCCAATGCAAACATAGGAGTTAACAAACCCTAACCGTAGTTAGGTCAACTTTAAAAATAGAGCCACCGACAAAGTGTGTGAGGGGTGAGTCACCGTGGGAAGGGGCCAGCCCACGTCACCAAACAAATAATCATTGCCATGACTTTCAAAGTCTGAAACTATAGTCCACCCAAAACAAACAAAGTGACCAAATCATACCAATAATGATCACTCAAAAGGTAGGTTTAAACCTTATTCACCAAGTATTATCCAAATTGCAAAGGCCGAAATTTATACAATACATGTATATAACAAAGGTGGTAGACTATAGTATGGCATGCACAAAGTTCACAAGGTGGTCAAATAAAATGGTCGACCTTTGTATTTTTAAGTCCACCAAGGTGGCCAAACCAAGTAGAATGGAGGTGGTCCCCACTTCAAGGAGGTAATTGGCAGTATGTCACTATTGTGACCTTTTGGAGCCAAAGGAGATGTCAACATCAGAATATGTACACATGGCAGGTGGCCCCACATTGAGTGTTTGCTTTGCAAATATTACAAATATTTTGATTTATTTACTCATAGGCAGAGAGTTGTATTTTTGCATGCTTCACAAGAAGACAGAATAGAGAAGAGACAGAGTTGCATGTCATGGAGAGAGACTTGCCTAGCAAGCAATTTTATTTTTGGAAAAATTATTCATGACTTTATTAAAAATGGAGCAGTCAACTTCAATTGGTGAGATGTAATCAAAGGCTATTAATGCCTTTTGTACTAGTTTGTATTATTTTATCCCTTTATTTATTATTAAATAAAGGATAAAATTAGGATGCGTAAGTGAAAGTACTGACCTTAGTCTATTTTTAGGAAGGGTGGAGAAATTTATTTGGCTATATATTGTGTGCCTTTGTAAAGCACAAGGGATTGATTTGGAGGACTTTTGGATATATGAGTAATGAAGAAATTTTTTCCAGTTTTTCCCTCTGAGTGTGAAGTATTTTCTGCCTTTCCAAGTTATTTTGCAGTCTTGTGTATGTTACATTAATCTTGTGAATGCAAATTCCTTGATCAACCACTTTACCCTATTGAAAAATTCAGTATTTTCTACTAAATTTTAATGTGCATGTTAAATTATCAAAAGTATTTTGTGATTTTCCCAAGTACTATCAAGTTTTTGCCCTTAGATATTCCTTAGAAAAACTATTGGTTCGTGCACCAAAACTCCTTCATAAATCAGTTGTGCATATACTCAGTCAAAGCCCTTATACAAATTTGGTGTATCACCTTAGCTTTAATCATTTTTTACAGTCAATTTCTACTCTCAAACTCCCGAAATTAGTCTAGGATACACCAATAAGGAACCAACCTTTATACCAGAGACTCACCTCGAAATAGATATACCCACAGACCTGAGGTGTTTCCATTGTATCTACGAAAGAGAGATCATTTGCGCAAGCTTATAAAACTTGCAACCATCTCTCACGGGGTGCACTTTCGAGAGATAACAATAACTTTCTCATAACCAACTCATATCAACTCACCCTCGTTAAATACCCAAAATCTTATTTTATAAGTTTTAACCATTTTCTAAACAATTTTCTCAAAAACAACGGATCACAATCCTAACCAATCTCTAGCGATTATAAATAGGATTTTTTATTCCTTCTTATGATTTTTTCAAATTCTCGGTGAATTCAAGTCATTCAAGAGATCATCAAGAGTCACCATCAACCTTGGAAACTATCTACACATCCTTTTTATAGCTTTTATCATCAACCAATCATCATAAAGTATAACAACAAACACATCAATTTCAATCAACTTCATTTGACAATTTGAGGAATATTTTAGCTCATTCTCACATACAAATGTATTCCTCTATTTTATTTTATCATTTTAATTTTGATTGAACATAAAAACAATAAAAAAATATCTATTTAAAACTTTTTGATCATTTTAAAAATTTGTCCCTGTGCTAAAGCTTACTTCATTGCGGTCTTTGAAACCCCTGCTGATAGGGATTTAATCTTTAGCCAACATTGGGTTTGGGGGGAACATGGGCTGATGTCCAAACCATGGTATCCATCCTTCGACCCGTTAAAGGAGTCTTTTGATACCTACCCGATTTGGGTTCGTTTACCAGGACTTCCATTACAACTTTGGAACAGATCTTGTCTCATTGCTATAGGCGATACTCTTGGATCATGTGTGGCAGTTGATGGTAAGACCTCCATTCAAACACATACTACGTTTGCTCGTATCCTAGTTGATATTGATACCTCCAAACCCTTACCAGCAGAAATCAATCTTCAGATTGGAGAAAGGCTCTGGGTACAGAGGATTGACTATGAGAGACTTGCCTTCAGATGTCGGCGTTGCTTCCAAACTGGTCATGTTACAAATGATTGTGAACATTCCAAATGAAAGACCAAAACTACTTGGTGGAAGGATTCACTTCCTGAACATCTCACAATTGACTCAGATCCGGCTGAGGATTCTAGTGCCCCCTTGCAAGTTGACTCACCCGTAATGGCTGATTCACAGGCCAACATAGAGAAACTACCTACAGACTATGCTCCGCAGATTGCTGATTCAGTGTTTAAGGAAGTTTTGGCCCCCTTCCTATGGGTCACATCCACATCAAATCCATTGCAGATGCTTCGTTTGCATTGGATGCAGGAAATCCTGAATGGACAGTGGTGGATCGGAAAAAGAAGGGAAATGTCAAATCTAAACCCCCCACCACTCCGGACAAGGTTTGATTCTTGTCGTTGTTAGTGCTATTATTGTTACATCTAGGAAAATGGCCAACTGCACAGTTGTTGGGCAGCTGTGTTGCTGTTAAGTTGTTTTTTAGCTGTTTTTGAAGCAGTTGCTTTGTTTTTGCTGGTTCTTGGCTGTTTTCTTTTGTTGGGCTTTCTGGGGTTAAATTTTGCTTTTGAGCACTGTTGTAAAAGGGTATAGTCCCTTTCAAAAAACTATTTACCAATAATTAAAAAATAATTTCCAGTGATTACTTGAATCGTCAATGATCGGCTTTCTGAATCGTTAGCGATTCCTATCAAAATATATATCTTTGTCAATTTTTTAGATTATTATCATTTTTATCTATCTCTATGTATTTAACTTGTTGTTTACACACATGGATTTCTCTTGGAGGGAAGTTCTTGGCTGTTCTCATCCAATTACAAGAATTTACGACCTTCATATATTGTCGTAGCCCTTCTTCTGGGAACAATACAACATCCTTCACAAGTTGGCATTATGCACAATACGACTTTCCATTGTCGAAGAAGATATCAAAAATCAATTTCAATTCATCCATGTTATTAAGAAATATCCTGAATACTTTTGGTATGACTACTTTGATTCTGTTCAGATCACATCCACCCTTTCTGGGCCGCTTCGAAACTTCAAAGTACTTACCCTTAGACATTGAGTTCTAGATCTTCTCATTTATTATCCATCTATAGTTTTCTATTATATATATTATCATTATATTTGGAAATCTACATAATTATTTTAAAGTGAGCTAAAATCCTCCAAGGAAGTCCCTTTAGATTTGTGGAATATTCCTTTACTGAGAAGCTCATTTACCCATCTATCTAATCAATATTTTTAAGTGTCTTTGATCTGCAAGTTTCTTCATTGGTGAAAGAAGAAGGATATTTTATCCATAAACAATGGCATTCATCATCGCGGGTATTAGTAAACCCCACCATCTTCCGAGGTTAGTTTTTTTGTTATTTCACTTCATTAAGTTAAAGTTGGAAAGCATAACCTCTCTCATACAATAACCTACTTAGTGTGCCGACTCGATTAGGAACCTTGTGAATAACCTTAAATGGTTAACCAAAAATCCATGTATGAACCCCAGTTCAACCTCTAAGTATGGAAATGGGGGACCAAAATGGGGTCATAAATGGATGGTTTTTCCTAAAATATACGAGACATCAACTTGTACGAGTTATTTGACATACTTACACTAGATATTTGAAAATGTTATAAGAACATGAATTGTATTATTTCAAATCTAGTTTCTAAACTACTATTTTTTTAAAAAATGGTTAATTATAAGTGGATTAACGAGCTAAAATTCCAATATGTTCTCCTATTTTTGTAAAAACATAATCGATAGTCGATCATACGACCCTCTTTGAGAAATATTTATTATTTTTAAAAATCCTTTGGTGGAAAGATAGATAGGATCATCTATTTTGGAATTAAAAATATTTATATATTTTTAATGAGTATTTATTTTATTATGATTTTTGGAGTAAAAATAATTTGAAATTTTAAAAATAATGGAAATCACCATGCCCCCTTATTACCTCAAGAATATACATAAATTAAATTTTTTTAATATGTATAGAATTAGTCCTAGTTTGAGATTGTATAACTTGTAATCAATTTGAAGAAGTTAAAAAAACATACATGAAAAAATATTGAAATTTATAATCACTAAAAATGGAGGTATAAAATACATAGTTTGAAATGAATATAAATGAAAATTTTACAATAGTCAATTATTTTATAAATTATATATTTAGAAAGAGGATATTTTTCTTTATGTTGTAGGCATATTTTTAACAAATATTTCAATTGATTTTTTAGGTTTTATCATGATGAAAGATGAATTTATGAGTTTTCAACCAAAAACACACAGTTCTTGTGTTTTAACGATTCAGTAGGTGAGGGTCGGGAAACTAAAGCATTTCCGAGCCTAGTAGAGTTTGGTTTTATGTGCATAATTCAAGGAACACAGACATGTTATTACTTTAAATTTATAATTTTGTATTCTTTATAACTTTAAGGAAAGGATATATTTTTCATTTATTATTCCTTCTTATACTTTAAAGTTATTTTAGTGAATATAAGAAATTAGGGTCACTTTGTACCTTATGAAACTAATCTCATATCTCTATGAGTAATATTTTAGACGATAGTTTTTCATAATCTAATATGGTCAGTAAAAAGGTATGTTTAAGATTTCAACATTTAGCGTAAATATTTCACGGTAAAAATTGTATAATTAATCTCTTTTTGTGAAAGCATATGGTCATTTTGAGAGGTTTTATGGCATTTTTGATTGGTTACTAACATTTTTAGGAGTTTTGTATGTGTCAAAATTTTATTTTACAAACCTCACACTCACAAAGATAACAAGTCCTCAAATATATGGACTCATGAAATGGTATATAATACATATCAAATCAAAACATATGTACATGTTTTTAGAAATTTAAAAAGTCTTGACGACATCTACAAATAATAATCTCACTATTGGGAATATTATAAAAATAAACCATAATCCTAAAGCTATTACAATGGTGTTTCTTCACGACCCTTGAAATTTTTCATTTGTTCAGTGTGACTTAGCTCATCTTTCCTCTCTTTTCACTCTATCCTCTCAAATGGTATACTTGACTAACATTATGTTTTCTTAGATTCTAGATATTTTTACATTGGAAGTAAGTGCATGAATTCTCTTCATAACTCATTAAGAATTATCCTCTTACATGTTTTGTCAACAAATCATGTCACATTTCCACTCTTATTGTGTGTCGGATAGGCATTGGCCCAAGGATATATGATCAATTGACATTATTGTATAATGAGATTGTGTAAATATTATACAAAATACTATAACATAAAACACTCTTCCTTTCCATTGCAACTTTGTGCACACATTTTTCTCTTTCACTTACTTATTCAACTCACATTATACATTTCAACTGTTGTATAAAGAATCCATGAAATTCTTGTGTAATAGTCATCATTATCCAAATTATGTGTTGTAATTTCCTTTCTCCATTATTTTTCTCACCATTCTTGAGTGTTCCCATAATTAACTACTGATGTAATACTTATCTAAGAAATTCAATTCCCTATGATCTTCCTACATCAAAAATTGCATCTTCAATTTCAATTGAATTGATCGACTAATTCAACACCATGTTCAATTTCAATCCATTTGATTGGTCAACATGGGTGGAAGTGGAGATTTTTTCCCAATACTTTATGAATACTTCATGAAGGATTTCAAAAAGAGGAGGTTACATTCAGATGTGTAGCTCATGGACACACCATTTAGATAACAACCACCAATACTATGCACATGCTCATCTATGACATGTATCATAAAGGTTGGACTTCCATCCCCTACTATCCATTTGTTCTTGTTTATCAACCCTTTCATCTATTCACCTTTGATCCCCACCTCAAGACTTATGTCTACTTAATTCATTAGTATCACACGTTTTTCTTTCTTTATTTCTTTACATTTGTCAATCAAAACAAATTTCAAAATTTTCATTCTTGTTTTCTAAAAAAATTCCTTTCACGATATTTATTAGTCGTTGAAGTAATATATGCATCTCATTAGTCTTCAATAAATTGGAGATTCTATGATTTACTTGAACTTGATAAGTTTATATGACAATGAGCTACTTTCTACAATCATCGATGAATAATATGTACCCAGTTTTACCTCAACATACATATTGTTCAATATTTTTTGAAAAAAACCAAATTCTAAGGTTACATATACATATTTCTAGAGTTGTACTTTAAATATAGGAAAACAAACTAAAATACCACTTGTAAAGCCCACTTATTTGAAGCACTAACAATACATATTTAATGCCTCTAAAGCTTTATCATTTATTTCGAATAAAAAAATAAAAGACAAACGTATAAACTAACGATAAAATATTTAATCTCTCTCAAGTTTCACTATACAAGAAAAAAACCATGACACCAAGGAAACTATGATGTTATTCTATTTATATGTTTATTGATTATTATGTCAAGTTGGGGTTTTATTGGGAACCTCATTTCTCACTTCTTTCTCTTTTCAAATCTTTTATGTTTTTATTATTTTATGTCTCACTTGATTCTACTATTGCCCCTTAAAATCCCCTCTTTATGACATATTCTACATGTGTAGACACCTCAAATTGAAACACATATACTTTTAATAAATTTATATGTATAAGGGACATTGTACAAAAGGTCTAGTCTTAACCATTAGTTTTAATGACATAGTAGCATGTACTCCCTGTTGGTGAAGGTTTGACACCGAGGAAATATTCTCATGTGGGCATGGGCAACCTTGAACATGGTTATCTAATAATAACTAACATTCAAAATATTATGGGTAGTTGTTATTCCTGATGGATGGACATTCCTATCATTTCGTGGAAGTTGTGCATGATATCCATAACTTATTCTCTAGAAACACATCTCGGGTAGATGCCTTCATAAATATCCCCTTTCTAATCATGAAATAGGATTCTTTGAGTCTTGATGCTATTATTTCTTCTCTTGTAAGGTCGGGGGAAAAAAACCATGTATTATATAATGAATGACATGGCAATATCATTCACCGAATTGTAGGTTCCTCTCTTTCACTTGGATCAGTTATATTTTTGGGTTTACCTGCTCTAAGTTGAGATCATCCTTGTCCTCGACCATCTTATCTGGTTTGATCTCTAAATCAAATTATTACAACTTTTTCATCCATTTTCCACTTCTTTATCTCAACTCATTTTGTCCCAACATGGACTTAATTACTAGGTATGCAACAATTTAATATAATTTTTCTTCTAAGTGTTTAGTGTTTGAATGTCTTCATTGATTTTACCAAGATAAAATATTTTTTTACCATCATAGAATAGTTGAGTTGGGCATCATTTAATTTTGTGCTCATAAATGCAATCATATGCTCATTATCTTCTAATTTTTATGTTATTACAACAATGATGGTGTGATTAGAAGAACATGAGTACAAGTAAAAATCCTTATGGAATTCAGGATCGATTACAATAGGAGAATGGGATTTTTCTTCTTTAATATTCTTGAAATATTTCCTAGCATTAGTTTTACTCTTAATCTTTGCATCCTTCTTGAATATAGCATTCAAATCCCGACAATTTCAGGTAAAACTATAAATCAATTTCCTTAAAAATTATTCTTACCAAAAAAGGATTTCAATTGAGGTGGACTGATTTTTGAAATACTATTATCTCTTTTGGGGTAAAGAGATATACCTTATTTTTTGAGAACTTGGCAAAGAAAATTACCTTGATCACAAAAATAATATTTTCTTGGGATATAAAGATATCCCATACTTCCCGGATCTATCAATAACCTTTTGAATATTATCTACATGGTTGAAATTTATCATTAAATCATCCACATAAATTGTCATGTATTTTTCGTTGAGGCCCTGAAAATATTGATCAATTTCTCTTTGGAAAATTACACCAGTGTTAATTATACCAAAGGGCATATTCCTATGTGAAAATGTTCCCGACTTAGTGGTGAAATTTATTGTCACTATGTCCACATTGTTTATTAACACCTAGTTGTATCCCCTAAAAACCATCAAGAAAAGACATCAATTTAGATGCACTAACAATATGTATGACCTCATCTAGAGAAGCAAGGGGATGGTTTTCATTTTTGAGGCTCTATTTAGGTTCCTAAAAGCTACACATAATCTTATATCCCAAGTACTTTTTAGACAAGAACCAAGTTAGACAACCACGTAGAGTTTTTCATGGGGAAGATGATCCTAATAGTCAATAGTTTCTTTACCTCTTTGTAAATTAAAGGCTCTAAGATGGGGTTTTCTTGCCTTTGTCTCTTCCTAAAATATTTTGATATTCTATTAATGGTATGGTATGGGTGATAAAATGGGCTTAAATATATTCAAGTCATCATAGGACCATGCTATTACATAAGTTTAGTTACCTAGAACCCTTTAACCTTCTCTCTTTCTATGTTCTAACATTATAGGCTAACATTTACCAATCTAGGGTTTCACATTATCTCACGTCATCCAACTTAGGATTGGTAGTACTTAATATTTTTAGAATTAAACCATATTTTAAGGAATATATTACCCTTAGGAATCTTATTCTCTTTCATATTTAAAACATCGTCATTACTCAAATAAGCCATATCCTTTTCATGTATAATTTCAGATGAAAAAAACATCGAGAGATGTTCAAAAATTGAATTATTTGTTGATCAACATTAAATACCTACAAATGATCTATATTATCGGTAAAAAAGTAATATGAACCATTTCCACCACCACTCCACTTTTCTCCAACTCAAGAGTAGGCATGCTAGTAACAAAATATATAGCTAATTATTCTTCCTCTTAGTTGTTCTTCCTAGGCCCAAAAAAATGATAAATGTGTCAAAAATTCAATCGGGTACCAAACTCTATGTTTATATTATTTAAGGTAAGCTGCTTGCCACACTCGATACTTACTTCTAGCTTGGTTTATGATAACCTCATAATCACTAATGAATTCTAGAATTTTTATTTTGTATTTACTGTTAAATTATAGCCCTAACACTAAAGCTTCATATTCAACCAAGTTGTTGGTGTAAGGGAATTGTAATTTGTACAAAGTAAAGTGATTCTACCCCTTTATACCTTTCAATATTATTCTCTATCCACTTCCTTATTTGGAATATGCACCATCAAAATGAAATGAGGTAAGACTAGAGTTTTCTTGGTTTTCACCTAGAAATTATTTTGTATTTTTACATCCAAAGAATATACACCAATATCTGCTGAGAAAATATTGGCTTCCTCATTCTTAGTGTTGTACTATGTGATCAAATGTTTCATTATAGGTTCCTTTTCTACCTTAATATGGTTTGGAATGCCTCTTTAAGGAAACCGCATGTGAGAATAATCATATGAAATAAAACCATTCAAAATGTATGACCAGTCCCTACTCAATAGCATGTCATTTTACTCAAGGATCGTACCACATGGATGTCTATGAATTGTCAAATTCTTGGTTTAGATTCTAATTGCATATGGAAATTTACAAGTTCCCTAATTAATTCTACCTTGGACTTATCTATTTGGACCACTACCCTATCATATTTGATTGGGGTAAGGCCAATATTCTTGCAAATAATGGAGGGCATAATGTTTACAAATGCACTTTAATCTTTGAGGTATATATGCAAGTTTTTCCCAAATATCCCAATACTCAAAAGTATAGGAGCAACTTCAATATTAGTTTTTACAAGTTAAAATTTGCATGAGAATGTCTTTGGGGTTCCATAGAGGTCTTGTTGCTTAAATATTTCAATAATAAATCTCGTTGTAATGTAATCGAACTAATTCATGAAAAGTTATGTTTGCTTTAATTCTTTTCATGACTTTCACTATGTTATAACTAGTCTTAGGAATACCTAAATTATTTTTTTGATAATTATTCTCGCTTCATTTTAGAGGTAGAGGAAATTTGTTGGCATTTGGTTCCAGTGGAATTATAATAACATTAGGAGGTTTTGAAGTCATATTGTTTGTTTTTATCCTTAATGTGTAGTTCTTCTTCTTGTAATAATCTTGGTTTGTATGGACCTCATCATTGCTCTCCTTTAGTTAATTGTCTTGTAAGAGAAAATAGAATGTTGTGTCCTATTGTTTGGATATTTTTCAAGTCAAAATATGAGATTCAACCACAATACATGGGATTAAATCCCTCCTCAATGACAGGTGAGGCTGCCTGTTTATTACTAATCTAAAACACAATAGAAATAATGCATACAATATTCACACTAATCTAACCATTGGGGTTGGGATAGAATCCCAAATCCATATCCACACTATATGAAGATGCTGTCTTTATAAATGGACTGGGTCGAAAATTATTATTATGGAAAAAACACAATGGAAGGAAATGAGAGGAACGTATTTTCTTTCGAGTAAACACAGAGCACGAAATAATCATACGAGCTTTAGATAACAAATGTAATGTCTAAAATGATTAGAAACATCAAGATGCTAAACAAAGAATAGCTTAAGATTACGAACATAAGAACAATATCTTAAGAATGATACATCTCACAACACAAAGTTTGCAAAATAGCATCAGCTTCTATTCCTCAAATGATAAAAAGAAAACACAAAGTTTTTCTTCTTCACAATAGTTCTCAATATTCCAAAAATCTCAACCCCTTTGGAATGTACGCACATCCCTTATTTATAATAAAAATAGTTGAGAGAAAATAGGAAAACCCTATAAAATAGTCTTTTAACAAGAGTCCTATTTTGCTTGGTTCTCACGCAGGAGACCAAGTCACAACATGATTCCTATGTGACGAAACAGAAATGAAAAAGACATGTCAATTTCAAGATTGAAATGACACGGCACATCAAGACTTAGTCTGAATCGTCATCTTTTTCTTCCTCATCTTTCTCTTCCTCCAACTGAGCCTGTTTGTTCCAAATTCTTGGAACTTCCAGATTATACCTTGCATCTCATTTTCATCAGGCGCAGTGGAATGATCACTCAAGACTTCACATGTTTCGTGAGTGTCACTAGCACTACCGGGAAGCTTCCTCAAAATTTTTTGAGTTTTCTTAGGGCCTCCAAAGAATGTTCAATCTTTACAAACATGTCAATGATTTTAATGCCAAATCCATGAGCTGGTTCATGTTGAATTGATTCTTGGATTTGTTTGAAAATATCATCAGCTGGTAGGATGCCCGAGTTTCCACTTGACACTTTTGCACAAATTTTCAGCAGTTCTTCTTCCAGGTCGCTCTTTCCATCAATCAATTGATCTCTTGATTCTCTCAATTTACCGCAAGCTTCATTGAGAATTTTTACCCGAAACTCGATGGCTTTGGTCAGCTAGAAATGCTTATCCACATGTGGGATGACACCTTCTTCTACCAAGATGCGTGATGGAATTTGCTTCAATACCTGGAGAGCTTTGAAATTCAAATCAAGGTGTCTAATTTCTTGGGAGAAATCATCATCCATATTTTCCCCATCACTCTGTATATTCCCCAAAGATTGATAGACTTCTATGGTGTCTTGAATCACTTCTTTCCCCTATTGGAGCAGCCTTTGGGTCCATTCATCGACCACTCTCCCTTTTTCATTAATCTTCTCAATTATAGGCACTGATGAGAAATCGAATCCGACAGGGACAGAGGAAGATGGTATGGATTCAAGGGGTTTTGAGAGCTTAAGTAATACTTCAGTTAACTACTCCACCTTTTCTTTAAGCTCATCTCTGTTGTCCTTTGTTTCCTTCAATTTCTGGCATAACACGTTCATAGCATCTCGTGCATCTTGTTGTGCTCCTTCTATTGTCACTTCTCCTAGAGCCACCCTGGTTATCTGATAGTCAGAGGCCATTATGTCCTCTTTGGTTTTGTCAGTTGCGGGAGTGGCGATCTCTGCAAACTTATGCCCCGAAGCGTCCACTAAAACCCTTGAAACTATTTTGGGTTTCTTGGCTGATTTAGCAGTAGAAGCCTTGAGTGAACTAAAATCAAAGGCTGGTATGGGTACAACCACCTTCCTTTTCCTCATTTTTCTCAAGTAACCATTGGGGCGTGCCAGAGGGAGTTTCCATTGTTGTAGAAGTTGGTATCATACTTTCAGGGAGAGGAAGATCCACTGGTGGAGTGGGGACAGTTACCAATGTGGTAGCAGATTCAGTGAAAAGAGGCACAGGAGGGGGCATGTTTGTAGTTACTTTGGTCCCAGCAGAGAGGGGTGAGAGTCTAGAGAAAATGCTAGCCATGACCGATGAAGTAGATGGGGAAAGAGGAGGTAGAAGTGGTTGTGAAGTAGGAAGCGCAGATCCTGATGCCAAAGCCTGGGATGCAAGAGATAAGGTCACTTCAGTTGGGCAGTCAACAAATGGTGAAACTAGGGGCTAGCTTACTTCTCTTTCCAAAGAAATTTCTCCTATTTCTGGTGGTGTTGGTGATTCTGGCACATTCACTGTTTCAACTGGAGTAACAATTGAAGAGGTTTCTTGTTCTCTTCTCTTCTTGACAAACTTGACCTTTATAGGTCCCTTAGAAGAGCTTTTTTCCTTTGCCTTTTTGGAGGGCCCCGCCTCTGCAGCAACCAACTTTGAAAAATTATCTTCTTTGAAACTCATTCCCCAAGAGGTGAGCCATGCCTTGGTGTGTGCAAGAATTAGGGCCGATCTATCTGTAATGGAGGATTTTTCACCGATAGACCAATCAATAGGTGGGAAAACATATTGATCTTCATTCAATCCATCATAGGAAGGATCCAGAACACTTTCATTATCGCCAGTACCCTTTGGTATGTCAGTGAGCTTGAGCGTTTGAATCTCTGCAAACATCAACCTGCTATGATCTTTTCTTCGGACAACAACCTCATCACGTAAATCAATCCAGATGTCTTCTATGCTTGGTACGTGCGGGTGCAGAGTTCCATATGACTTAAGGACTCCTCAAAAATCAAATCCATCTCTAGGCTTCATGTGCTTTTTCAACTTTTCTTGAAGCTCATGTACAACGTTCTTGGCCTTCACCACCGTTGAACAAGTATACCTTCCAATAGAAATTGGGAAAGATATAGCGGCCTTGTGTTTACTCTGTTGGAATTTGTGAAAATCCAACAACTGCCTGACCAACTCCATCAAGATCATCTTGTCCCCTGGATATCTAGGCAAATGGAAAGGATCCCCTGGGTACATGACTACTCAAAGATATGTGAACTTCTTGAATTGCAAGAAGACACAACCCCATTTTGAAACTTCAGCCCATGCCTCATCAGAGACCCTCATTTTCCTCGGTTCTGTGGTTTAACTGCAGATATTCTTGTAAAAGAAGGCATCATTTACCATTCTCGAACTAGTCTTCTTGAGCCTTTTCTTCTTAGCCGAGGAAAATACTTCGATAAACATGCTCCACTATCTTTTTCCCTTTGTGTCAATCTGGATAGTTCCTCATGCCGACCACTGCATAGGTGACATACGAGGACATATAAAACTTCCCAGTAGACAAGACCATTGTCATATGAGAATCTATCTCGTTATTGATAAGAGTACCCCAATCAATCCCCTGTTGATTCTTCTTTATAATGATCATGAATTGGTACATCCATACTTGGCAAACATTTGATTCGGGGAAACCAAAAACCTGACTGAACAGAGTAATGATATCATTGATTTCCTGAATGAAATCACTTCTAGGAACAAGTTTTGGGAACCTGGAAACATCGGCTTGGCCTTGATTAGGAACTTCTTGTTCACATGTTTGATACAATCCTCTTGATCATTGTCCCAAGATTTTTGTGCTGACTTGAGATCCACATCTCCAAATTCCTCGAAATTAGGCAGCTTGAGAAGGTCATCAAAGTAACCTCCGTTCAACTTGATTACAAATTCTCCCACCTGATTTTTCATAGAATGAGAAGCAGAGTCATAGTTCAAGCACAAAGCTAAGATGAACTTAGGCACCGAGCGGACATAGGGAAACCTCGCTTTGCGAGAGCTAGACCACCGCCAACTATTGATTTCATCCATGGAGTCGGGAAGAGCTCTTGACCCTATTCCAAAATCCTCGATATCTATGTTTCCCACTCGTATCCCAGATGTCGTAATTACAATCAATGTAGGAGGGAGACTCCACCTTCCTAAATTTGTACTTCATCCTCCCTGATTTTTCAATCTTATCTTGTGATGAACCAGGGTCCGACATGAGGAATTTCAAAGGAGGAGAGTGTCGGAGATCAGAAGATGTTGAACACTTCGGAAAACCCGACACACTGGAGATGGTGGAAAGTTGGAAATATTCGACACACTTTGGAGATGTTGGGAAGTTAGAAAAACCTGACACACTGGAGATGGTGGAAAGATGGAAATGTCTGACACACTGGGAGGATGTCGGAAAGATGGAAATGTCTAACACACTGGGAGGATGCCGGAATGTTTGAAGTGCCCGACACCTTAAAATTTCGATACACTATGGGTTTTGAACACTGCAAAGCACCCTGCGAAACCTAAAAAGAGGGAATCGGGTAATTGTTAGGTTGAAACATGCAAGTTCTTCTTCACTGTTGATATCCCAAATATATTTTTAATTACAATGACATTCTAGGGAATAAAACAAAGTGAGCATTCCAAAGGGGGAACCCTAAAACACAAACCTGATAGGAAACAACCCTAAAACGGAAAAGATAAAACCCCAATAACCCCAACAAGAAAAAGACAGAAACTTGGAAGAATCCTTTACACAATTATTCCACAAACAAAGAATAAAGGAAAATACCTTTAATCAGAACGAAAAATGATCAAAAATGAGCAATGCAATCAGGCACAGAGGTGAGTCGGGTTTCTGGGTCGAAGATGCATGCAAAAATGCACGAGGTAAAAGTACGTCTGGTAAAAATGACATGGAAATCCAAATATTTATAAGAAATTTCACATTTAATACACTTCAGTTGACACATGTGTCAACTACCCAACAACTCGGCATTAATGCCATGTCAGCATGCTTGGGATATCCGGAAACCTAACACAAAGGATTTTGTATTAATTTTAGAACAACATTGATCAAACACTCTACACTAGTGCATAATGTGTGAAATCTGTCATGGAAGGAGAGTAACACTAGACATCTCTCCATAACACTCTTCTGCTTTGTAGCGTGAGATTTCCCATAAAACTCATGCTTTGTTTGAGATTGTCCAAAAAAATCATTCTTAGCATGATATCACCTATAAAATATCTCTTGGCATAATATCTCCCAAAAATTGCTCAACACAAGTAGTTTTAGGACATCTTTTTATCATTTTATACTAATGATCATTAGATGCACACTTTCCTTTTATTTATTTTACACAAATTTACATACTTTTACATACTTTTCATATTACACAACTTTGATTAATATTTCTCTCTTCTTTTGTAGGTCTGTCCTTAATACACAACAATAATTAGTGCTAAATCAAGCACAATGATAGGTACAACATGATACAACACAATATAATTCACCCCTAGGGTCACTTCCTCTTTCTTACCTTCCACGCTTCATTTTTATTACTTCATGTTATCATGTGTCTCTTCAACACACTATCGCATCATCACTCTACATGGTTATTATGTACACATATATTATCTACTTTATGTTATCAAGTATTAACTCAACAACAAAAATTGGGGGAAAAGGTAGACAAAAAATCACACACTTGGGTATATTTCTAGGTCCTAAAAGCATACATACATTCATATGATTCATAAGTGAGATAACTAGTAATTAACAACTATATATGGCCTATTTTCTTTATTTATTTTCTTCTTTCTGGCGTTTTACACCCTAAATCTCAGTAGGTATTTCACTTTCTTATGTTTGACGACTAAACACCAGTGCCCAACCAGGACGTTAGCACATAGGTCTCCCTAAAACATTTGCACCTTACTCACTCTTTTTTGGCTTATTTTATTATCGTTCGGTCTTCTAGTTGTCAATTCTGAAATTCAACCTAGGGAATCATATAAATACAAAGCTATGTGACCAAAATAAAGGAACACACTATAAGTATATATTATCATCACCTGTTTGCATATAAAGGCATCCATTTAACATAAATATAAGGGAAAAAGGTCTATAATTTCTTCGAGATAATGCATATGAAGGGGAAGTTCATTACTCCATCCACACATCTATTTACATTGGTACATCTAGATATCGCCCACTATCAAATTCACTTGCACAAGAGCTTCCTAAAGACATGATTCTTTCACACACACATGAGAACTACATATAGTTTGAGATGTAGTACAATGCTTTGTCATAATTTCACTACCAAATGACCTTGGGTCAATATGACTCCCATATTACATCTTTCTTTTTTGGATTTGATTTGTTATTTTTGGTTTAGTAGGTGAAGCTTTGTTTTCGGAGTTACTGGAACTCAACGATGAACAAAAACCTTCAATGATACTTGTGAGACACCAAAAAAATCAATTTTTGACCACCCACATAGTCACAGGAACTTAGTAGTGGAATCTTACACCCTATGGCCCTAACCCACCCAATAACCCTAGTCTAGTATTATCCAAAAAATTTAAATTTTACAATGCAAACTTGCAATGGATGCCTTTCTTGTTCATCATTTTTCCAATCCATATCAATTCTAGGATCTAGTGCAAATCAGCTAAGCTCACCACCTAAAACCTTACACACCTAATGATTTATTAATTACCTTATAATTAATAAATCCACATCTTCAAACCCGCCACCTCATCTCGCCACCTCACCATGACCTAGCCCTAACCCTAAACCAACCTAATTAAGACCTATGACTTGGTCCAGACCCACACCCATGACTCATTACCCCTCACCCGCACCAAAACGAGCCTAATAATGACTTGACCAAGCCCACAACTGATCCCTCGGGAGAAAAGGAGGGAAAGATGGTTGTTTTACTAAAAATAGCCACTTTGACCTAACCGACATCGGTTCCTACTCGACCACCATCGGTTACGTAACCGCCATCGGTTCCCTGTTAATGACCTCCTGACCAAAAAAAAAATCCAGAATTCATTTGCAAGAAGAGACAAGTGAAAAAAGAAAAGGTTGCGAGAGAAGAGCATCGAGCAGAAGATTGCAATTAAGCGAGCAAGCTGGATCTTTGTCACCCTCGTTCAAGCATTGGAAAAGACTGAGGATAGCTTCATCAGCTCACTTTCTAATACCGGATCATCCCAACTAAGCCTTCTTATCACCACCACATTCCTTGGACTGTATCTTCATCGGGAACCGGTAAGTATTATCTTGTAGTTCTTTGTTATCATTTTGCTTTAATTCATATTAAATGGGAAGCTGACCACCTTGAAAGGAAGTCTAATATTTCTGGGCCTAAGGTAGTTCCCTCACTTGTTGTCTAACTAAAATCTAGTGGTCTTGCGTTCTTATTTACGAGGTAGTCCTTCCCAGGACAAAAAGGAGTTCTTCTGATCGATCGATCTCTCTCTACGGTGCGCGCACACCTTCCCAACATTCAACGGGTATTCCTCCTAGCCCTAACCCTTATCTTTTTCTCAAGAGAATGAAAGGATAGAAGTAACTCTATTCAGGAACGGAAACATTCTGTGTGAAACATTTTGGCATGCCCGGTGGGACCCATTTCGGGTTTCTTTCTTTCTTGCTTGCTTTCATATAGGGAGCATACTTGCTGTTTGTTTCTGCTAAATATTCACAAAATATTTTGTCATTTTGGTAAAAGAATTTGTCTTGCTTTCATATCTTTGCATTTAGTGAAAGTCATCTTCTTTGCTTCATCGAATATCATTTTCGATTTGGGTTTAAAACACGTGCATCACATTCTTGCTTGCTTGTTTTTAATTCTAGTGAACGTAGATTAAGTGCAGTCGTACACGTGGGGTGATATCCACGGTATTGATGAGAAATTAATCTTACTCTCACTGCACAACACATACCAAATCACATCATAATCAATACAACAGCTCAAACCTCCCCCCTTTCCGCGGTATTCCTCCGCCCGATTGAGGTAGCCTTATGAGCCACAACAAACTTGACATCTCCCTTAGGTCTTTCGTTTAGGATTGACATCATCTGGCGTCTAAGGCATAAGCCCAAAGTGATTAAAACTAATCCTAGGGTTAGTCTATTGATTTTCTTGTGCATCTTGCTTGTTTTTAGTTTTGTTTCTCTGTCATACACTGTTTTAGTGATCACTTCAAGATAGTTTGGTAGGTATATTAAGCATTGTTATCCCCAAACCAGTAGCTTCTTACATCCTCTCTTTGCTTTCACAGTGACCAACACCGGTCCCATACTACCGACATCGGTTAACTGACCGACGCCGGTTACATTTTGACCGACATCGGTTATCTGACCGATATCGGTTACTGTGTTTAACAGTTCTTGACACACCAGCAACCTATCAATTCCAACATTTTGTTGTTGTTTTCATTCGGATTGATTAAATCCCTGTTGTGTCCTCTTTTCCATGGTTGTTATCACCCAAAAACAAGCAGCAGCCATGGTTTCACATGCTGTTCCGTGCCTTTGCTGAGTCACCCCCTTCGCATCCTATGGGGAATCCTACGGATACCAGCAATTTTCCCAAGATCCCTGTAGGAGATAAGGAATTTGCCAAATTTTTGGATGCTAATCCTAGCGCCGTACAATATTATTTGTCTCATACCCCTGACCGTGCACCCGACGGTCAGCTCCTCGTTGGTATGCCTATTAGTATCGCCGCTCACTTAGCCCCTTCCCCACCTAATAACTCCGCCTCACCATCTTCATCCTTAGCCCCGTCTCCCAGCTCAGTAGCTTCGGTGGTTCATACTACACCGATTGGTTTTCCTCTGGTTAATCTGGGACCCCACATATCACTACCATCCACTACCCCTACCTCATCTCTCTCGCAGGTTGCCTCTTTCATCACTTGCTCTCTGCCACCTATACACATGAGCTTTCCCTCACAAGTTCCGCCCACCTTTTCATTTCCACAAATTCATCCGGTGGCCTCAACCTCTTATATAGGACACCCTTATTCGGCTGCCCCAACACATTCATCACCATTATCTTATCAACATTCAATCCCATCATTGTCTAGTAGCGGCTCTTGGACCAATCCTCCTCTGTTTACAATGACAACACCATCATCTAACCCAACCAATGATTTAATCAAACAGATGATGGACAAGATGCAAAATCTTGAGGCTTCTATTTCAGGAAGTCGTAACACCCTGACATATGAGCAAGTTTGTTGGGAGCCTATTCATCCTTCTGTCCCCCTTCATACATATCCTCCTCAATGGGAATTACCGAAATTTACTCGCTTTAATAGTAAGGAGGACCCTCAACAACACTTGCGATCGTTAGACATGCCTGCTATCTGATTGCTCATGACGATGCCTTACTACTCCGTACCTTTCCCATGTCCTTATCAGGACCTGCCTTGGAGTGGTACAGTGCTTTAACCCAACATTCAATCTTCTCCTTTAACTAGTTAGCCCAATCTTTCTTGGATCACTTCTCCATCAATATTGCCAAGAAAGTATCCATTACCGACCTCTATGCCATCTGACAATTTGAAGACGAGTCTATCGCAGATTTCGTTGGACGATGGCGGGGCCTCATCAACCAACTTACTTACGCCTTACCTCAGGCTGAGCTCATTGAACTATTTACGTGGGCCTATGCTAAACACATTTCTCCCACCCTCCAAATTCAAACTTTCCACACATTTGATGAGGCCTTTACTATGGCTCGGAAACTAGAGATTCGAGCCTTAGAGGAAGAGAAATTGAGGTTACGCAACAAAAGCTCAAATTTTCGGACCCAAGACTCTACCACCAAACCCAACACCACCAATTCTCACACATCGGCTGCTTCGAAATCAAAGGGGGCCGTACACACTGTGATGGTCAAATCTCAAGCACTGTCTAATACCCAACCGAAAGCCACCTATAAGTATAAAGCCGAGCCCATCAACTATACTCCCTTGGGAGAAACTTATGGTGTGATCTTAGACAAATTGCTTAAAGCAGGAGCTATCACCTTGCCTCCTGTTAAACCTCACTCGGGTTTGATTCCACCCACGCTATTCCTTCTTGGTATAAAGAAAATGACTTCTGTAACTTCCATCGCGTGAAGGGACACAGTCACGAAAACTGCAAGATGTTGAAAAACATAGTGCAGGAAATGGTTGATGTAGGGGATATAACTCTCGATAATCCTAATGCCCCCGCTAATCAAAATTTAAAAATTTTCAACAAACCATTTCCTAACCATGCATCTAATAGTAACACAAATCAAGACACCTCAGCCGAGGAGAAGAGTGTTCATGAAATCCATGCAGTTTTCAACTCCCAACCAAAAGCTTCTATCGAGGAAATTCTGAATCAGGCCTCTTCACTAACACAGGGATCGCACCCCCTACACCCCATCAAGACAAGATGATAACCTTGCCATTCCTTTACCCATAAAGGAATTAACCACCCAGAGTTCTCTTCTCATGAATGAGTCTTCTTACACCACATCCCTGCAAGACTGTGAGCGGATGTTATCTAACTTATCTATTTCCCAAACATCTCCTTCCACCACTCTTCTTTGCAAAAGAAGAAGGCTTGCCACTTTTGTCATCCTTAGAGAGAAACCCCTTGAGCCTACATCACCAAACTCCTCAATCATAATGGATCCCCTCGAACATGCCTCCTACCTATTAGTTCTTCATCACCTAAATCTTTTCAGTGACCGGTTGACCTCTTAGTACCCATTGATACGACGCCTCATTTACCCCTGTATCACACCCACAGTGGACCAGGAATCACAACCCACCTCTCTTCCATACAAAATTTCTTCTTCACACGTGAAGATTGTCATCCCTCAGAAGATAGATGAGTCCTATGGGAGCGTTTGAGTACACCATGCTCTACTCAAATGCAGATGACCGATCCAGACACCTCTACCATATACCCGAGGTGTTTACAAAAGCTCAAAATGCCTATGTCCTCATCTTCACCCCCCTCATCTCTACCGAATACCTCATCCACCTCTATTAACCTAACCAAACCTTCCCCTATGCTTGGGACTTCACCAATACCCAGCCTAACACACCCACCTAAACGGTTAGATTTATCCAAAAATAAAGCCGTCCATCCACCTAGGAGACAGACCCAATCTCCTCAAGTCCAATCTATGCCTCTGTCACAACTAAAACCCTCGCCGTCACACCTACCTTCTATATTGGGACCTCACCCCTCCACCTTGCCTCAATACATCATACCTCCTGCGTTTTCTTTAACGACTGCACTTCTGCACCCATACAGAGATCCACGGGTGTATCAACACCGTCACCCCAAGTATCCTGTCCACCTACCAACCCTAAACAAACTCCATCATCAAAGGATTTGTTTGTTGTCACTCCTCTTTCCCCGTGGTTGTTTCCTGCCACCACGTCATCTGTGGCCTCATCATCTAACAGACTAAACATGACTTACGCGCTTGCGAAGAAGCCACGTTTAGTTAAATCCAATTATCAAAACCCCTTGTCTAAACCACCACCCGTACGAACCAACCATACCCAACCATTACCAAAACCCACCCAATCAATAGCCTCATCTTCCTCTGACTTTGACCCGCTCAAAGGATCTTACGCCAAGATCCTTGATATGTTGGTGGAGAATGCGACCATTTCCCTACCCCCACTCAGACCCTATGATCCATCTAAACCTCGACCTATAGGTTATGATGAGTCTAAAATCTGCGCTTACCACCGCACACTAGGACATGATGTGGAGGGATGCAAAGCTTTGAAAGCCATCCTTCGTCAGTCACCTATCTCGGATAGAAAGGTTAAGAAAGACAACTTACGAAGGGAGAAACCTTTAGCTTGATCCCTCTCTATACCACTGTCCCCGCCTCACCAAGATCTATCATTATTATAACCCCACCTCTCGAAGACAATGACTTATCCCTGCCATCTTCCTCCTCTCGTGTTCATGAGATCAACATGATTAGTATTGCTACTCGAGGGTAGAAAAACAATGGGAAAGCTAAAGAAAGCACACCTGCGGCCTCTCTTTCTCCATCGCCATCCCGATCGCACCACCACCTAAAGTGGTTATTCGTGGACCTACCTACCCCGTCTCTGATGGAGTTTCCCATCGTACCATGATCAAACAACTTCACCAATCACCTGTAAAAATGACACTGTATGATCTCATTCAAACCTCTGAATCTCATCGACAAGCTCTCATTGAAATCCTTCAAGGGATAGAGGTCCTACCTAATGAAACCTTTCCCGTTGCCTCCATCTTAACACCCAACCACGTTGCTTCTCTCACCAAACAATCTACCTCTACCTACTCACTGTCCCTGTACAAGCAAGCCTGCTTTATCAGTTTTCTCGAAGATGAAATTGTCGTCTTTGGTGCAGAAGATCCTGACCCCGCTCTTTTCATCTCGGCTTACGTCTGGGACATCTGAGTACGTCGTGTTATGATTGATGGGGGCGCTAGCCTAAACATCATCTCTTCCAAAGCCTTCCAACAAATGAATATCCCTTCTAGTTGCATGTGTGCCAACCCCACCATGTTGCGTTCATTCAATGATGTTATTACTTCTACTTTAGGCACCGTGATCCTTAACATTCGTGTAGGGCCACGTACCTTACCGAACTCTTCTATGTCCTTGAGGAGAATTCAATACAACATGTTGTTAGGCCGCCCTTGGATCGGGCTATGGGATGCGTTCCCTCCACCTTACATAGATGCATAAAATTGAGTATGAGGGAAGTCATACACCGTAAAAGCTGACGCTCCCCCTTCAAAACTGCAATATGTTATATCACCCTAATGATGTGCTTGTACCAGTCAGGCACCCATTCATCATCAACTGACCATCTACTTCGCCCACACCTCAACCATCCACCTTAGCCGCACCTACACCTTGACCAATGAAACCCCGCCATGCAAATACCACTTCCTTCCCCGCGGACAACATCCCAACCTCGAGATCCCTTGGTAGATGTTTTGATGCCTTCTGCTTTGGGGAGTATCACCTATATAACGTTAGCACTTTCCATACCCCACAGGAGTACGGACAGTTACATGCGCATCCTACCTATGACCGTCGTGTGGGGGAGGTGATCTCCTATGGACCACCTAATTGCCGCACCAACCTAACGTATGGGGGTGTCGACGCATCCTCCGTTACCCCTGAACCTCCCCTTGGTGTGGTTCCCTTCCAATCCGATTTTCAATATCTAACAAATCGTCATTTCACCCTCACCTTCTTGACTCGTTGTGCTTGGAAAGGTTTTGGTTTCGGTCTTTATGAACAAGGCCGACATACAATCATTCCCGTGACTACACGCAAACACAAAGATCGTAGTGGTCTTGGATTTTTTGAAACACTTACACCAAAGAAACCTCGTGTCAGTTGTATCAGGAAGACAACGACATTACCTCTTCTGAACCATCATCACCTATTTTGCCATCTTCACCAGAGTCGATAGACCCGGAATCTATCCCTCCTAACTTTTTTTTTTTTCGTAAATGCTATCTTCCTGGGTCCTCTCACTTATCAACGCGATAATGAAGACCCATCTTCTCTTCCCCTTCTGTATCCAGACATGATCGAAGAAGACTCACCTTGATTAATGTTGTTGAGTGCGGGATGATGACTCCATCTCCTCACTTACCTTGGCGCGGATGACTCTTATATTCAACGCACCTTACCATCTGAAACTCAAACCATGTTGAATGAGTCGACTATAGAAATCAACATCCACACAGAGGACGATCCTCACATTGTGAAGATCGGACAATCTCTTCTTAACGCATAGAACAAATTGCCTTCACTACCTTCCTCGTGCCCCATGACCAAGCTTTCGCTTGGTCCTCTCTGTTGACATGCCAGGAATCGATCCTGACATTGTTGTCCATAACATTACTCTGAAACCCGACTCCAAACCAGTTAAATAGAAACTAAGAAAAATGCATCCACGCATTGCCCTCTTGGTCAAAGAAGAGCTTCAATGACTCCTTTTTGTTTCCTTCATCTTACCTATTGACTATCCTCAATGGATTTCTAACATCGTACCTGTCACTAAAGTGAGATGGGGGACTTCGGATATGTATGGATTTCGGGACCTTAACCTCGCTTGCCCAAAGGATGACTTCCCCCTACCTAGTATTGATCAACTTGTTGATCTCACTGCGGGCCATGAGATGCTTTCTCTCATGGATGGCTTCTCGGGATACAATCAAATTTTGGTAGCCCCGGCCGATCAACATAAAACCACCTTCATTACTCCTTGGGAACCTTTACTGCTTATCGTGTCATGCCGTTTGGCCTTAAGAATCTTTGGTGCGACCTATCGGTGCGGGCTATGACTTACATTTTCATGACATTATGCACACTATCCTTGAGGATTATGTCGATGATCTTCTTGGAAAATCTAAACATCGCGAGTGAACATCTCGATGTTTTAACCATTATTTTCGATCACTGTTACAATCTTGTGTTCGTCTTGACCAAAGAAATGTGTCTTTGGTGTCCTTTGAGGAAAACTCCTTGGTTTTATCGTCTCTTTGCGTGGCATTGAGGTTGATCCGGAAAAATTCAAAGCTATCCTAGAAATGCCCCCCCACCCTAACCTCAAACAATTGCGTAGTTTGCGGGGAAAACTCAATCTATCGGCATTTCATCTCACAACTCTCGGATCGATGTCAACCTTTCCATCATCTCCTTAAAAAGGACATTGTCTTTGATGGAGCGAAAGTGCCACCAAGCCCTTTGAGGCTCTTAAAGCTTATCTCTTGCAGCCACCCGTGCTTATCCCACCTCAGGACGATCACCCTTTCTACCTTTACCTTTCTGCCACCGACCATGTTGTAGGAGCCATGCTCGCACATCGTGACTCCGAGCATCGAGAACAAGCAGTTTATTACATAAGCCATACTCTTGTGGATTACGAGACTAGGTATACACACGTAGAAAAGTTGTGCCTAGCCCTATCATTTGTGGCCACCAAACTCTGACATTACCTCCTGAATCACAAAACTTTTGTCATCATCACCAACGCTGACCCCATCCATTATATGTACGCCAAACCTCATCTAAACCAACGCATCACCCGATGGCTTATGCTCTCTCGCTGACCTCGACCTTGAGTTTGTACACAAAAATCAGTCAAAGGACAAACTATCGTGAGACCAACTCGCGGAAGCCCCTTTACCTAGGGAACAATTTACCAATTTTACTTTCCCTGATGAACTCATCGCAACTCTTTCACTCAGTGATGTGTCGTATCCAATGACCCTCTTCTTCGATGGATCTAAATGCCAGCGCGGTGGAGGGGCAGGCGTTGTTCTCATTCCTCTTGATGGTGAACCTATGCCTCTTTCATTCCGGCTCGATTTCCCCTACACTAATAATACAGTGGAATACGAGGCCCTTGTTTTGGGTCTCCAGGTTGCGTTACACTTAGGTGTAAAGTCTATTAACATTTTGGTGACTCTCAATTGGTAGTCAATCAAGTTACGGGCATCTACCAATGTAAAAATGAGGAACTTCAAAAGTACAAACATTACGTGGATTCACTTTTGACCTTATTTACTCATTATTCTATCCAAACCATTCCCCGCTCAACTAATAAATTTACGGATACTATGGCTTGCTTGGCCTCACAAATTCTGCCTCACCAACTGACTCTGACATATTTGTCTTGGTCAACAACTCTTTGCCCCATCTTACTTAGTCCGGATGTTTGTATGGTAAATAATGTATCTGCTTAATTCGTAGGATACAGTATCACCAATTTCACGACTACCTTACAACCTCTGTTCTACCACACGACCTTACTTAGTAATGGAAAACGTGCTTTTCTTAAAAGTGTTTCTCGTTATGTCATCATGGGGGGACTCCTCTATAAACGTGGCTTTGATGGCATCCTCCTTCGATGTCTAACCAGTGCGGAGGTCACCTATACCATCCAACAAGTCCATGACGGACTTTGTGGTGGGCACTTTAGTGGCCTCGCCATGGCCAAGCGGATCCTTCGCCTAGGATATTATTGGCCTACTCTTAATAAAGACTACTACGAATATGTTAAGCGTTGTGTTATGTGTCAACAACATGCCAACCTTCAACATACTCCTAGCCACCCATTACAGGTCGCACGAGATCTTTGGCCTTTCTCACAATGGGGTTTAGACCTTATTGGTGAGATTCACCCACCTTCTTCGCAACGTCACCGTTGGATAATCATAGCAACTGAATATTACACTAAATGGGTGGAGGCCATTCCACTCATTTCAACCAAAAAAGAAAAAATCGTAGAGTTCATCAACCATCACATTATCTGTCGTTTTGGTGTTCCTCATCGCCTGATAACAGATAATGGAAAATCTTTCAAAAATAAGTTGTTCTGAAGACCTTTGTGACAACTTTGGTATCAAACTTAGCTTCTCATCACCTTACTATCCCAAAAAATGGTCAAGCCGAATCTTCTAACAAAACCTAACCAAAATTCTCATGAAAGTGGATTAATGATTACGGAAAAAAATTGGCATGATCACATCCCCTTTGCCCTTTGGGCTTATCGTACCAGCATTCGTACCTCCACTAATGCCACACCATTCTCTTTGGTATATGGTACCGAGGCTGTCTTGCCTCTCGAAATACAAATCCCCTCCCTAAGAATATCTCTCCAGGATATTCTCACCAATGATGATTTCCGCCAAGAGCGGTTAGCCCAATTAGAGCTTCTTGATGAGCGTCGTCTTACAACTCTTGACCACCTTCAAATCTATCAAAAGTGCATCAAGCGTGCTTATGATAAGTGAATTCATGAGCGTACCTTTAAGATTGGTGATCTTGTCCTCAAAGAGAATCAACATGTGACCAAACTAGAAAAGAGCAAACGTGGAAAATTTGCTCCTAATTGGATTGGGCCTTACATTATCACTCACACTTACGGATCAGGCACTTATCGTTTAGCTTCAGCTTAATGGTAAACCTGAGCCTGAACCCCTTAATGCCTTGCATCTCGACCATTCTATTGTTGAATTTAGTGTTACATCACTTCTTATCTACCTTGCGCTCGTCCCTTGAGCTCATTTACCACCTCATACACCTGTTTTTTTTTGTCATGCATCTCAAAGTAAATCAACCCACGTGGTTTGATCATCACCTCCTCTTAAAGATGCCTTCTCCTTTTTAGTCTGGTCCATGACTTAAAAGTATCAAAATAACAAGTTCTCAATTATACAATTCTAGGATATTCTTGAGTCAAACTTCCTGCAAAACTAGATGCTTCATGTCAAACAGACATCTAGACCTCTAAGCTATAAACTAGACTGTTCCCTCGAAGGATAGCTATGTGCAAAGCCGCATCTGCTATTATAAACTAGATTGTTCCCTCGAAGGACAGCTATGTGCAAAGCCGCATCTGCTACTATAAGTAGACTGCTCCCTCGAAGGACAGCTATACAAAGTCAGCCTCTATCAGAAGCTTCTCGCATTGATCAGCTTCGTGAAGACCTCAAGAACAACAAAATGCATATCCCATATAGACTTCCCACATCGATCAGTCTATATCCTGAAAAATAAAAGCAGTATTCAAAAGTACTTTTGAGTCATGGACTTGTCTATTTTGGTTTGGTTCTCTTTCATCAGAATAATCACCTTATAACAAGTTCTCTGCCCAGCCATACCATCCACCTCACCTCACCATTCTTCACAATAACAAAACTCAAGGGACGTGCGTATATCTGATATATTGTGATTATACAACTCTTTTCACCTATCGACTTCTTGCCTATGCAAGGTACCTAGAGATTCAAGCTCATCCTATGATAATACATGATTTGTTTAGCTCTTTCCAACTATGGGACATTTTTGCCTCTTTTACCGAATCTGGGATTATATGTTGACCTTAATCAGGACATGGTTCCCTTATGCTTGGGTAAGCTAACCCTCGCTTCACCTATACCTTACCAACTCCAACAACCTTACCCTACCAATATCAAAACTTTTACCAACCAACAAATTGCCTAAACACAACCAAATTGCCTAAATTCATCTCTCCCTGGTCCTAAGGGAGAACTACATCGGTCTGAGGCCCCTCCTTGCTTTGTGCAATGGGCTATGTAGGCAACACTTAGGAGACATGGGGTCTCCCAAGGTTAGCTCGACCATCCCCTACCATAACCTATCATGTGTTGTGTTTTTGCTTAAAAATATAAATGATTTCGTATATTTATATTGATAACACTCACCTTTGTCCTTTATCAATTCAAAACATTCAAAACACAAACATTTCTTATTATTATCATAAACTCAAAATCACCATACATATTCAGTTTTATTTAGATGTTAAACAAATACATCTTCTCTATCATCGATGCAGGTCGGCATCCTTATTTATTCTTCTACCCCTATAAAATTCACTTAGACCCCTGCGCCTCATCCCGAACCAGGTAGTGATGGTGATCGTCGACGCCGCTCACCTGGCCTCTCCATCCTCAAAGGTGCCACTACTATTGGTTCCTCCCACTGATCCACCAATCTCTCCTGTAACATATGAATACGCCCTCTCGCGTGGAGGAATCTCGCCTCTAGTCTCTCCACTCGTGACTGCGAACCGCTAACAATCCGTTGTCTCATTCACCTGCGTTTGAAGCTGGTGAACTAAACCCTGCAGGTGATCTCTCTCCATTGTAATCACAGCTATGTCAGGATGATCGGCCCTCTCACGTGTACCTCGCAGCTCTGCTACCCACCATAATCTATAAGCCTCTGTCACTCTGCATCCATTACCTGCGATGATCGGTTCTTGTCTCTTTGGTCCTTCTGGAGGTGTCGGCGGGGAGGTGAGAATGTTGCCTCGGCGTCGATCCTCATGTATGGTCTATAAGCCATGGGTATATCCTGAACAAATCCAAATTGTCACCGCACGCGATCTAGAGGAATCCTCTCGTACTCACTGGCTCTGTGTCCATGATCCACCTCAATCGCTCTACACCCCTCAAATCCTCAGCTATGTTCTCCATCACCATATAGTTCCGTAAGGCCTCCAACGGATATCTGCAATCATCACCATCTCCCACATCTACCTATAATACTCGACGTCATCTGTCACGGCCTCGGATCTCGCCTCTTGCTCTGTCTGGACCCATCGTCTGAATCCCAACCTCTGCACTCCTGTCTCTCTTCCTGGATTGGTCGGCCTATTGGTCACACACACACAATGTGCTCATAGGCCCAACAATGTAATAAGTATGCACAATCAGTGTAGTCCTGTGATTTCACCTGCAGGCCCATAAACCCCTGTATAGCTCGCCAGATATGCGGGTGCCCATGCGAAAGTCACGCTCCTTTCTATCATTTCCCAAATAATACACATCAATGATTTTGGAAATCTTCCCCCATCCACCCTCGGTAATGCATAATACCCCACCGCTATCATTAATACCTTGCATGACCTTGTTGCCTCGGGGTGTCTTTGCAAACATTATACCATAAGTGAATGTCAAACCTCGTTGTGTCAAATCTCGTGCAGCTGGACCAAATACTATTGTTATCGCTCCCCGTGCCACGTTAGGCCCTGCCTGATACACTGGTCTTCCTGTAATTGGGAGTCTCAAAATTTGGAACACATCTTCTAACGTCACTGTCATCTCCCCTGTTGGCAGATAGAAGGTATTCTTTTCTGGATTCCATCTCTCAATCAACACCTGACATAGCATGATTGCGTGTGATTCGTGAATAATAGCGGATTCCACTTAACCCCACATGGTTTATCAATGCCCACTCGGTGGTGTTACATCCGCTCGGACCCGTGACAACAAAGCTGGCACCCTATCATTCATCCTCAACCCTGCCTCTGCTGCATACATCAAATCAACAAACAACAAATCAATAAATAAAATCCCCAGGTGTTTTTTATCACATTTACGGAATTTTACGATGCTTGCGATATCGGTTATAGATAACCAATATCGGTTACCTAACCGATACCGGTTATCTCTAAATGATATCGGTCACTGTCAATTCTATACACCCTACTTAAAAACACCACCTACGATAATTATTCACTCGTTTACCCCTCTCTGTACCTACAAACATACCCGAAACCCCTGATTACCTACCCCATAACACTCACCCCATCCCAAACCCTTGCCTATCACCTTTTCTTTTTCATCTCTACCCACTTACCTTCTCTCATCCTATTCATAAACATGCAAGAATTGAATTCCAACCAAAACTTATACCTCTTGGGATGCAGCAGCTTGAGGTGGAACCTGTCTTCCCTCTCTTCTCTGCCCGCTGGATGCTTCTCCTTGTTCAGCCATGTTCACCACCCTCTTCAATATAACTTTGCCTTTCTGCCTTCTTAATCTAAGCCCACGATTACTTTACCTGTCTCTTTCCTCCTTATCACTCAATTCTCCCATGTAATTACCTGTATAAGCCGTCAACAACGTCGCATTCTCGTATTTAACTTGTTGCATGACTCTAAAAATAAGAACTTAAGTTGCCTCCCAAGCTTTTCTATTTTTAGAAAAGCTCGTTTTAGCATAACCGATATCGGTTACCTAACCGGTATCGGTCGAATGACTACCGACATCGGTTACCTAACCGATATCGGTCACCTCTCTCCCTTTGGTTATCCTAGGCCATTTCTTTGTTTTTTGCAAATTTTTGGTGGCGCCCGCCTCTTTTCCTTGCATAACGACATAGTTATCAATATCTATCATCAGAATACCATCAACACATATGCAAAACTTCATCAACATCATCTATATATACATCAAATTTCAATACCATCGACAAAACACATGAAACATTCTAATACATGCATCAAATCAAAAATTTTACACACCATGTGGAGCAAACTCATCTATATATCATCATCAAATCAATGTCAAAATATACAAATTGCCCTGCATGGGGCCTCTGTGATCTAAAAATACAAAGTCGGCACGTGAGGCCGCTGTCTCTGTCAAAATCTCGACTCGGCTCGCAGGCCGGTCTCTCATGTCAAAAATATACTCGGCTCGCAGGCCGGTATCAACTATACAAAATGTACTCGGCTCAGGCGGTATATACAACAAAAATGAATAAATAAATCCTATGTGGGCACGCAGGCCTCTATATACACACTCGGTTCGCAGACCGGTGTCTCTATCAACAAATCCTCTATATACCCATCTCTGCTCCTAGGGTGACTCAGCTCTCTCCCCCTCCCTCGGCTCGTCTCTCAGCTGGCCCCTGTGCCGGATCTCACCTCCTACCCATCACTGACCCACCGGCTGTGGCTGCGGCCCCCTGTGACCTGTGACTCGGGATGTCTCCACCTGTGAGCCGCATATGGCTGATAGTCGGCACCGGTACCATCTAGCACGTCCTGATAATATCGGGCCTCCGCTCTCGCCTCCATATATCGGGCCCGTGCCACCATGGCTGGTGGGGCTGGTCCCCGACTCCTAATAGAAGTGGCCCTGACCTACCTGTACACCATGTGCAGGTGGTTTTGTGTACTGTGCACACATGTGTGTTTGTGCTGTGGTGTGCTGTGCTGTGCACTGTGTGCTGTGCATGTGCTGTGTGTGTGCTATGCACTGTGCACATGCTGCTTGTGCACATGTGCTGTGCATGCTTGGGCTAAGCGCCCTGTAGCACCCTGATGCTGTACTGTGTGTAGCAAGTTGCCCCTGTAATATTGCACTTGGCCCAAGAGATGATCCCTCTCTCTGCTATATATGACCGCCAAATCTGGTTGTGTGGGCTGTGCTCTCATGGCTGCCCTCTGCCCTGCCCACCACACCAAAAATGAACCTGTCACCCGGCATCGTCCACCGTATCATCCGCCGGTCTCTCTGTGACCCAGACTGGGTCCAATGGCTGCGGAGGAGGCAGTGGTGCCTCTACATCCTCCCTCCGATACTGTGGGAAGGGAGGTGGCTCGTCCTGTCGTAGACCCAACTGTCGGCGTACCCTCTCTAGGGGAATCCGCTCATGCTCCCGGGTCTCCGTCCAGCTATCCAGAAGATATACTGGATCCATCGTAGCTACGCTCGGGCTCCTCCTCGGGGTGATGGCCTCTGTATGGCCTCCATATAATATCGAGTGCGGTCAGGCCCTCTAACATATGCCGGTAGTATGCCACATCTCACCTGCCTATAATCACCGCTCGTGGCTGGCCCACGACCCCCAACCACCTCTGGAACCCATACCTATACACTACTGTACCCCACAGCTCTTTGGGGTAGCCCTCTTGGTGGTCGTAAACACACAATGTGCTCGTAGGCCCAACAATGTAGCAAGAATGTCGAGCATATCCCGAATCACCTCATACGGCGATAGCCCCAGAGCTCTCTGTATAGCTGCACCAAATACACCGGTGCCCATGCATAGCAGGTGTGCTCCTCCACCATCTCATGTAATACTCCCATCAGTGCCCATGGGAAGTGACCTCCCTCTGAGTCTGGGAGGGTGAAGCAGGTGATACCAATCATCATCAGCATGGAAAGCCGTGTCTCCTGTCGATGTGCGCGATACATATCACCGTAGCAGATGCTCGCGCTATGATATGTAATCAATGGGGCTGCATCCCCGAATACTTCTAGGATGTTGTCCATCATTGTCTCGCATCCACCTGGAACACCACCTCACCTATGATCGGCTAGTCTCAGGATGCGATACACATCCTCTAGTGTGACCGTCATCTCTCCAGTAGGGAGATGGAAGACATTGGTTGCGGATCCCATCTCTCGATGAGGGAAACCATCAGTTGTGGTCCCTATCCACAGCCCTATATCTCTGGACTCCACCGAGTCCAACCTCCCACATGACTGCCCACTGTGCTGCAGTCACATGTGGCCACATCCGCCCCAGTAGAGGTGGCATCCGATCCGCATCGTCATTTCTTTGGTGTGCTAAAAACAACACACTCCATCAGGCCTACCCTTTACAAAACAACTACCTTAACCCTCTATACTCACTCCCCCACCCAATAACCCCAATATCACTAGCCCCACCCAATGAAAACACCTGATATCCCTTTACCTATTCCTGACCTACCAACTACCCCCACTCATACTCCACCCGCTTTATTCTCGTCCTCTAACTATATCCCATTTAACCCCTCCCAATTCATCCTGACCCATAACCTATCCTACCTTAACCCCTATAGACTCCCCCCCACCCCCCACCCCCCACCACAGTATTACCCATTCCTACCAACTCCACCTTACTCCCCCGCTTTCCTCCCCGAACTATATCCTGACCCATAACCCCCCAATTCATCCACAACCCATAACCTATCCTACCCGCACCGGCCCCCGACCACCCGATTACCCCCCACCCCACTCACCTTTCCTAGCCACTCTACCTTCTCCCCCTTCACCCCAAAACTCTATCCTACCCTACCTGACAAATCAATATACCTACTTTCACAACATTACCTCCTGACCCATAGTGACCGGTACCGGTCACACACGACCGCCGTCGGTCGACACATGACCGACGCCGGTCTCGGAACCAACTAGTCTTTAGTTGTGACTGCTGTCGGTCGCTTAGTGACCGACATCGGTCACTGTCGGATTTCGGGGCGGATCGAAAACGGCCCCCAAATCCCTTTTTTTTTATTTTTTACCTATCTACCCAGCCCAATTGCCTACAAACTTACCCACCCTACCGTGTTGACTTACCTAACATATCTACCCACTCCATTTTATGATTTACCTTCATTTATTCATTATTTTATCACATTTTAGATTCCTACCCCAAAACCCACATCCTAGCTAAATTCATCAACTTCACACAAATAGGGATTTAGAACCTACCGGTACGACTACACGTCGTCGTGGTGGGATAGGTGGTGGTGGTCCAGCTCCTCCCGCACCTCCTGCTCCTCCAGGCTGTGCCATAGCTCCAAATCTCCTCAGCAGGGTCCTCCACCAATCAAACTCTGCCTCCTGATCGCTGGGGCCTACCAATCACTCACTCCTCCACTCAACTAGTGCCAACTCAGCCCACAAACTCAACAAAATCTAATTCACACCTCAGACAAGACAAAAGGTTGGTACTCAAATTCACAAAGTGAAAATGACATGCCGTATTTTTCTTTTTATAGGTTTTGACATATAACCGATGCCGGTTACGGCGCATGCCCTAGAAGACCGGTATCGGTCTTGTGACCGATATCGGTCACACATAACCGATATCGGTTACCTACTTACTTAACCTAACTCCCGCCCTTATCCACCAATCTCCATTTTTCACCACCTCACCTACCCCCGGCTTTGCTAAATAGCCTTATTTTGAATTCATCGGCCCGACCCTAACCCTGACTGACCAATCGGCGACGGCCCAGGCCCGAGCCCGGCCATCGGCCGGCCCGACCCAAGGCCCAACCAATCGGCCCGACCGAGGCCGACCCAAGCCGACCCAATCGGCCCGACCCGAGGCCGACCAACCAATCGGCATCGACCCAGGGCCGGCCAATTGCCCCAGGCGCGCGACCAATCAATCGGCCGACCCAAGGCCGCGACCACCCAATCGGCCCGACCAGGCGCACTGACCCCAATCGGCCCGACCCGAGGCCGACCCACCAATCGGCCCGACCCAGCGCCGCGACCCGATCGGCCGACCCGAGGCGCGGCCCAACCCGACCAAGGCCGACCCGACCAATCGGCGCCGAGGCCACGGACCGATTAAGTACCTCGACCAAGACCCATAATTTATGATTCTATCATGTAGCTGTTTGTTCCATCGAGCTCACCTGTTCGTGTTTTAGCATAACTAGGATACTTGACTTGTTCAGCCGACCAGCCTTGCCTAGACCAAGACCGTGACGTTTATTTCAACCAAACCAACCATTTGGTACTGCCGAACATGCCTAAATGTTCCGGTACCTTACCCGTTATATCCCCTGGAGCTACTTCCTATGCCTTGGATACCAGGATTATATCAACCTTGTTTGGATAAACTATCGACCTTTGCCTATGAATTGCTTGTTTGCTCTTCAACTCGTGTACCTAATTGCACTCTCTGCATTTCAACGTGCGTCGGCTTCTTTGAACTTACCCCACCATCTTACCATCATCTCATCATAATTCACCCTTTATCAACCCTATCCCTGATTTCACGTCGCCTCAAATCATGATAGATTTGAGGGGATTACCTATACCCTTAAGCTGGGGCAACCACTTTTTATTTTTGTCGGTGCGACTTTAAAATACAAGCTACATGACAACAAGGGGCAAATGTAGACACCAAATTTGGGTCTTACGACGCCCTTTACCCGTATCTCATCCCATAACCTAACCCTACCTCACCACCTAAAACCTTACACACCTAATGATTTATTAATTACCTTATAATTAATAAATCCACATCTCAAACCCTGCCACCTCATCTGCCACCTCACCATGACCTAGCCCTAACCTAAACCAACCTAATTAAGACCTATGACTTGGTCAGGACCCACACCCATGACTCATTACCCCTCACCCGCACCAAAACAAGCCTAATAATGACTTGACCAAGCCCCTGGCTGATCCCTCGGGAGAAAAGGAGGGAAAGATGGTTGTTTTACTAAAAATAGCCACTTTGACCTAGCGACATCGGTCCTACTCGACCGCCATCGGTTACGTAACCACCATCGGTTCCCTGTTAATGACCTCCCCTAACCAAAAAGAAAGGATCGGAATTCATTTGAGAGAGAGACAAGTGAAAAAAAGAGAAAAGGTTGCGAGAGAAGAGCATCGGGCCGAAGAGCTGCAAGCTGAGCAAGCTGGATCATTTTGTCACCCTCATTCAAGCATTGGAAAAGGCGAGGATAGCTTCATCACTCGCTTTCAATACCGGATCATCCCAACTAAGCCTTATTGTCGCCACCACATTCCTTGGACCTGTATCTTCATCAGGAACCAGTAAGTATTATCTTGTAGTTCTTTGTTATCATTTTGCTTTAATTCATATTAAATGGGGAACCTGACCACCTTGAAAGGAAGTCTAATATTTCACTGGGCCTAAGGCGGTTCCCTCACTTGTTGTCTAACTAAAATCTATTTTGTTTTGATTTTTTTGAATTAGTTCGAATTAATTCAATTGTATTAATGAAGGAGATAACATACATTCTCAGAATCGGCTCAGTTGTCTCTTCCTATAACTATAGAACTTCTCTATGAAATTCTATAGACTATGATAAAGCGAGAAAATGCATGTATTTTACCCTAGGACATTAGTGCATTGAGGGAAGACAAGGGCATCCAGTGCTAGTGTTCGAGTCTGAGCCCTTGTGTCTATATTTTGTGTTATAATCGAGCCGATTATCGGTCGTTATGTGACTATGTTCTTATGCCTTTTCTATCTTGTATAGATATATATTGTATCTTTGAGATCTTGTAGGGGTGATTTTTTCACCCAATGCATGCCCCCTCATTTGGGGGAATTTGATGATGGTAAGAGAATTGGCCCAAAGAAGAGGACTTGATGTCGAATGGAGAGGATACCTTTACGGGTTAAGGAATGTGCTTTGTATATACCGAGGCACATGCAAACAAAGTGGGCTAGTACAAGTGTTAATAGTAAAAGAAACTATTATGTAATAGAAACAATGTAATAATCAAGTGTGCGAGACAAGATAAACCACAAAAATTAGGTTTCAAACATGGCACATCACTCATAATTTCACAACCAAATCAGGGCGAAGAGGAAAAAAACATATAATGATCATAAAATATATAGGGTATAGATTGTAAAAAATAGAATACAATGATAAACAATATCAATAAAATGTATCAGAGATAGCCATGGTTGTATATATTCATGTAAATAAAATGCTACACATGAAGCACTGTTAGCATTTTAGTAAGACAAATGTTATGTTAAGGCATGCATGTACCAATGGAAAGTAATGTGCTAGAAAATAGAAGTAATAAATGATGAAACAGAACACTGTAATGTGTGAGAGTAGTAAAGGTAGATTCCCCAGGAGCCTTGGTGGTACTTGGTAAAAGGTAAAGTTCCAAGCATTAATGCAGCATGTAAGAACCTATAAGAGCTCTGCATTCACAACTAGAGATGAAGTGAACACACATGTGTATATGATAAAGATAATGACATAGTGAGTATATAACTAAAATAGTAAGAAAAATGCAACATGTAAGTATAAAATATAGCAAGAGTAAATGCAACAAACATATGTAAATGCATTTTATAAGTGTGATTGAATGGTATGCAAAGTGTAAAGATGATAGGAGAAGCATGCCCCCAACAGATGTTTATGAGATGAGGTTAATTAATAGAACTCTCAACAATCAAGAATGAACCATAGAATAAGAGTGTGTCATCAGTTAATGTGTTGTGTTAAAGAGTATGCTAGAAAGATTTATCGTGAAGCATAGAGTGTGAAATTTGAATGATGTGAGATTCATTTTATAATTATACCCTAAGTAGTCGAGTATGAACCGTAGAACTAGAGTGTGTCATAGGGTAATGATGATACATTATGTGTATCAAAGGGTTTGAAAGTTCTTTAAAAAATGAGACCTGAAGTGTAGAGCATTAAGTGTGATAGTGGATGATAAAGACAACTGGCATTAATGGAAGGGGAGAAGTAAACATGATATCCCCTGAGTGTGTTATGTAGATAAGGATCAAGTAAACTCATCTAGAAGATCATTAGTGTCAGGGTCGTAACCGATAGGATCTGGATTAGAGACTTGGTAGGAAATAGTGTGGGTTTGATCATATAAAGAATCTACGTGGTGTAAATCATACATGCCCATGGTATATTATTCATCAATAAAATGAGTTTGAGGACAATCATGTGCATACTATTAAGTTAGATTATGAATCTATCCTAGGAATGAGTCATTACGTATAGAAACACGACCAAAAGGAATAAAAATGATATTCCAATGTGATTGGGATCTAGAACACTACAAATGTAGTTAATCCAAGATTGTCTAAGAATGAATGGAGAGGAGTGAGGAGTGTGTGCAAGGAAACTGATAGATGGAAGATGCACGGAGGCCATTGGAAATGGTAACAAAAAAACATCTCGATATAAAGAGAGAAAAGAGTGAGGTTGGGAGAGGAGATTAGCAATGGTGAATCCTATACATGCTAGGTCATGATAGATGTAAACAATCTCAGTTTAACTAGGTTTAAATGGAATATAAGGCCAATAAGAGTTGTGTATGAAGACGTTATATGTAAAGAGATCAAAGTGTGGTGTAGAATGATTAGGAAGGGATGTAGTTGGTGGGAAGATGACCAATGTTTGGACGTTTCTCAAGAAAGGTATCATCACAATATTGGAAGGTGTTAAACTGATTATCTCATTCCTATTTTGGACAAGTGAAATGGTAACAAAGAAAACAAACAACTATAAAAATGAGAGGGTTTAAGGATACCTCTAAATGAGATGATGATGAATACGGGAACAAAATATCCTCATCATAGAAAAATTGATTACCTGCACAACAAATATAAACTCAACGATAAAATTGTTAGTAGATAAGATGGTGGGTTTCAATAATATCGGTCCTAGGAATTGAAAAACTTCCTAGGATGCATATCAACCCACATTTTGATAAATAGATAGATAAAATAGCAATGGGTAGTAGATAACATGCAACAAAATATGAAGTGAAATACAAAATATGAGATAATATGGATAAGATGAAATGTAGATTTGATCACAATAAATGATAAAAACTAAACCAAACTTCATCGTATCGACATCGACCCAAGACTCTAGGGTATAGTCGATGGAGACAGGGACAATGCAAAAAGAAAATGTAAAAAAGCATAACTGAAATACTTTCTAAATCAGATCTAGAAGTGATGATGATATTGAGATGATGCTAGGTACCTATATTTGATGAGAATAGAAAAGATGCAAAAAAATTTGATGGAAATGATGATAAAAGTGATAAATGATGTCGGGGTTGACGGTGATTGGTATAGATCAATCATGACTAACTATAACAAAGATGATATTTGAAGTTTCATGTGTACATAATGGAAAGATTGTGATATCTCTGGGGACTGTGGGATCATAAGATAAAAGAATTGGTAAAATAGATGAGAGTAAACCAAACAAATTTATATTTGGTTGATGGTTATTGGGTAGGGTAGACAAAGACCCTAGAGTGATCTAGGGTTTATGGATAAATTTATGGATGGTAGTGACGATCTACATAAATAAATAGAAGGTGACAAATGAAGGATAGAGCTCATAGATGGATGATGAATAATGTTTGGATGGTAATGGGTAATCCAATCATCTAAAATAATTATTGCAAAACAAAGAGAAAACTTTAAATATACAAATTTGAGGCACAAGATCTCCAAAGTTTGTCTAAAGTGGTGATAATATTTGTAAATAAGAGCAAGAAACGAAGCCAAGATCGCAAGAAATATCGAAGTCTCCAAAATTGCATCCTGGTGAGAGGAGGGTTATTGTCATAGTTCTAGGATAGATGTTTAACCAGATGGATCATGGAGAAATATGACTATCCATTTATTTTGGCAAGTGGAACTATGATTAACTTGAGATAATGAGCCCTTGTGGCCGACGCACAATTAGGTTTTGGGTGGTTAATGCGGGTTCATGGATGCTTACTTAAGATAAAAGGTTGTTGGGATATAAGAACCTATAAAGTGAAGGTGGATGGGAACCTAGGGATGATAAAAATAAGGTTAATGAAGAATAAAGGATTAAATGAGTAGATTTAGGGGTAATTAAGGATGATTAGGATGGGATCAAGATAGAAAAATAAAAATTATAGCGATAAAATAAATTTAGGAGGGAAAGAAAAACTTTAAATCGAAGAGAGGTATACATGTGAGGAATGATGATGAAGGGTAACACACGTGAAATGAGGGACATGGGATACTAAAAATTTGTCTACATTTCCACTTTTTGTTGAGTGATTTATTTTAAGAAAAATTCTAGACAAAATGTGAAGTTATAGAATATGATGATTGAGGTGCTCTCCCTCAAACTTGTGATCAATGATAAAAGAAGAATAAATCACTAGGTTGAAAGATATAATGACGACATAAAGAGTGGAAACAATGAGAAAAACATAAGATGAAAGAATATTCCCCAAGTGGAGAGGGATAAAAACAAAATATGGTAGTGATTTTGGAATCACTTTTGTAGGGAACATAGCATGACTGTGATGGAGGAAAAATTAGTGTCATGTATAAAACTGACTGCAAAATGGAGGGAATCCAAATGAAATCCACTCAGAGGGATGCACAAGTAGTGGGACCAGTGGATCAAAGGAATAGAAAAATAACATGAAAAAAATAAATGAGAGGATGATCAAGGAAATGGCCTTGACGGAATGTTGGTGAAAAAGTGGATGTGATATATTGCATACATGAGGAATTAATAAAATATGCATGTTGGTGGGACAAAAAATGGAAATATGGTCACAATGATGGGATTAATATGAGGTATTGTGCCCTGAGAGGGAACAAAAATATGGCCACGAAGTGGTCTTAATTATGATATATGGTGTCCCTGGAGGGAACACAAAGATGTGCACAAGGTGTGGCCTTTCAAATGGTAGATGGTGTCCCGAAAGGGAATACAAAGTTGGAAAAAATGGTGGGCTTGAGATGTGATCAAGAATGCACTGCTAGATAAGATGATAGGAAAGGATAACAAGATGAGCCACACAAGGAAAAGATTAGTGTGTTATGGGTGACATACAATCCTAAAGTAGAAGAGATAAAAGGATTAGATGAAGATATTGGATGAGAGGTTGATGAGATAATTGATTAGATGAGATAAGATAAAATATTGATGAGATAAGACAAGTGATTGGATAAGATGAGATAATAGATTGGGTGAGATGAGATAAAAGATAAGATAAGGTAGATTGTATGAGATGAGATAATAAATTGGATGAGATGAGATAAGATGGTGTGATTGGATTAGATCGGATGTGATAGATAAAATGTGACCTTATGAGGATGATAGAAATATATGAAGCACAATCCATCATAGAAGGAGAATAGATAGGATAGATGCTTTTAGATTTGACTGACACTTGCAACCATTTAAATTTGTTAACATCTAACTAATAGTTCTTAGTCAAACTTAAGATTACGAGGAAATATGTGAAGGTTTTTTAAACACCTATTTTCGACATGACAAGGTGATTTAGATGTGGCTTATAGGGAGAAAATAGGTTCTCCTTAGGTGGTTTTCCTATGTCTATGCCCTAGCTCTAAGAAATATGGAACAAAAGGATCAATGCGGGAAGTTTTTGTAGATGGGAAAGTTGATCGATGTTGTGACTTTCGATGATGTTTTCTTTTGATATTTTTATTTTTCTTTATAAAATTGGAAGGTTGATCAATGTGGGAAGCCTTCACCGCCACAATATAGGAAAGTAACCATCCTTCAAAGGATTTGTCTATATTTATATGTTTGGTTTTGGATTTTAACTTTTGAATTTTTATATGGCAAGATAAGATATTTGGATAGTTGTCATTCAAGGTATAAATGTATACTTTTGACAATATATTTACTTTATATGAAAAACTATCCTTCGAGGGAGAAATTTGTTTTTTGAATATGATAGCATTTTTGAATGAGCATATAGAATTTTGACTTTAGGATATAGGTTGGGATAACCTAGTAAACCATTGAGTAGGATAAGATGTACAAACAACACATTTGGACCCTTAGCATGGTTCTAGTAGGTAGATAAGAAGGTGACAAATGTAATGATTATGGGGTTCCCACCAAGAAGGAGAAACTTGTCCATAAGGAATATGCTATGGGAAGAGCCATGGTGCCCATATTCAAGGTCATAGATAGGAAAGTGACGGTAGACCACATAATTCTAAATCATTATAATGAGAGATGGAGAGGCTTGTGATGGAAGCAAGATCTTAGGATGTGACTAAGATCACATTGGTAGATATGTTTACAAGTAGAATGGTTGCGAAATACAAATCATTTAGAGGTTCCATTTCCGGTTTACCATAAAGAGATGCTAAATGATAGGATCCAAATCCATACTTGTGTGTGATAATGTATGGTCCAATCCAGTTGGGAGAAAAATTTCCACTTAGGATCCTTTCTAGGGTAGTGAGATTTTGATTTTCTTTTAAGACTAAGTCAGCAATACAAAATTTGTGTTATTTAATGTGTTTTTTATTGGCACATTTGATGCATTTAGGATAAACATGATGATGTTTAAGAGTAATTACATGATGCTTATCTAGCAGTTCCAATTGTGTTAGATGCTCTTGACAATAGTCCTAGTCGGAGATAAATTCGAGGAAACTCATAAGGATAGGATTTGGAATTCAAGAGGATGAATTGCCTAAGATCCATATACAATATAGAAATGAGTAGCAGCCATAAAGGTGCGGATACTAGTCCGATAATCCCAAAGGTAAAGTGGGATGTAAAGGTTCCAATTTCAACCTACCTTATAAATAGTTTTGATAAGGATATTGCAATTAGTTTTGTTAGTGGCTTTGGCCTGGCCGTTAGCTTGAGGATAGTAAGGAGAAGAGAAGATAAGATTGATATTGAAAGAGTCACAAAGATTCTTAAGATATTTTTAAGGACTTTCCATTGTTTATGACGATTTTATGAGGAACGCCATGAAAAAAATAAATGATATGCTAATAGATGAAATCAAACAATTTGTTAGCTTTAGTGGATGCGAGTGGAATGGATTCCATCCATTTGGTGAAATATTCAGTTGTGGTGAAGATAGAATGATAAATTTGGGAAGAACATGGATTAATGAGACCAATGAGATCGAGACCCTATTGCAAGAAGGGCCAAAGTCTGAGCTAGTTGTAGAGGCCTAACTAGGAATTTGGATTAGATTAGAATGTTGTTGGCATTTGAAACACTTTTTAACATATTGAAAGTAGTATTAGTTAAGGGTGGGATAGTAATAGCCCATGTGGAGAACACATTTGGCAAAAACCAAACAACCTGAAATGACCACCATAGATATTGTCGTGGATTTCTCGGATAACATTGATAGATTCATGGGATATAAGGCACCATAGTAGAATGCCATCAAACCTGTCTTTGTAGAGGATGCCACCAACAATGACATAAAAGTTTGGCACGTTGAAGAAAATAATGCATACCATTTTTGGATAGGTCATATGGGAGTTTGTATACGAAACATAGTCACATATTTGAGAATACTAGGGATCGTCTTATGGGTGTCAATGTGATTGAAACGAAGGAATCTAATGGATATGATATGGATGGTCAAGATGATGAAAAACAATAGAAATATTACATTCCTCTATTTCCTATGGGATGAAAGATGCGAGATATGCCATCATTTATGTAAAACATTTAGATGACCGAGAGACGGTTCTAATGTTTTAGAAATGAAAAACCTATTTTTTTGACAATGTACTTATATTTTGAAGGACTTCATTTTCGCATTGATAGGTTCCTTTGACTTGATTGACGATAAGTTAAGATTCACCATATATATTGAGGATTTAGATACCAAGAATAAAAATAGTTTCAAGACCCAAGATGAGGGCTTCATACTCATCCATATTGTTAGTGCATTTAAAATTAATCATGTAAGTGATGGGGATAGGAGTATCCCAAGAAGGAATGATGATAACACCAGTTCCTCCCTCTTTCCAAAACTTAGATCCATCCAAGAAATGTGCCATCCCTGAGGGGAAAAATTCATGATCAATGGTGAAGATACACTCATTGGGAAATTTTTTGTAGGGAAGATGCATGTTACGAAGAGGGGCTTCACTAGTTGATCGGTGATAACCTGGCCGTTGATATATTTTTGAGATATGAACTCTAGGTCAAACTCGAGTCATGAGCATGAGCTAGCAAGTGATGCGATCATTATGATAAGGTTTCTAATGCATGGTTTTAAGACTGAAATTTAGTGACGACATAAGTTTTTTCATTAAGGAGATAATGAAGAAGTTTGGAGTTGGTGAAAAAATATCACAACATAAATTTTCAACTTCATTGTAATGAGTCTCATAATCTGTAGAGTGTGAGTGATGTAATATAAAACCTTCTCTCTTCCATGCTCATCACGATGTGCCAACATGGCACCCAAAGCATGATTGGTGACAAAGATGTAAAGATAGAAAGGATCCCCCTCATGCGGAGGTGTGAGCAAAATAAATTATAGAATATACATCTTGATATCATCAAAGGAATTTTGAAAATTTCATCCTAATTAAAGTCTATGTCTTTGTAAAAAGGTGGTGAAAATGTTGAAATGATAAGAGAGTTTTTATATTAAATGATTAACTAATTGAATTCATTCTTGAATACTACGAAGCTGATTTAGATTGGAAGGAGGATGAATCTCAAGGATGGATTTCATTTTCAAGGGATCAACTTCAATTCCCCTAATAGAAATTAGGAATCCAAGGATTTTTTTGAATTAGAACTCCAAAAATACACTTGGCTTGATTTAGATGAAGGAATAAATTGATAAGATGCACAAAGAGGATTTTAAGGATGAAAAGACGATCCGTCAATGCTTGGATTTACCTAAGAGATCTTTGACTTATCCTCTACAATTTCATGGATAACATCATGGAAGAGATAAGTAGTGGTATCTTGAAAAGTGGCCCTTGCATTGTTTGAATGAGAGGGCATGACAAGATAATAGAAGGCCTGCCAATGGGTGATGAAGGAATTCTTATATTGATCTTTGGGTTTAATAATAATCTGATTATAACAAAAAAATAATTCATAAGATAAAGCATCTTGTGGCCATCGGTGAGGTAAAAATTTGATCATTATTAGAAAGGGAAAGTTTTCTTTAGGGAAAGCGATATTTAAATCTCAAAATTTGGTACAAATGTGGATATTTCCAAAGGATTTAGAAACCAACTATGGATAATAGATAGGAATGATGAAATTTGGCACATAGAAGGCATGGAAAATCCTCTTTGAAAAGGAAGGAAACATAAGGATGCATGTTGTGAATATTATTACTAATTGACTTAGCATTGGGGATGGTAATGATGTTTTGAATGATGATAGAAGGTTTGAGGAAAGACATGTTAGTGTAGGACCATGAAAATATTTGATCACATAGGGAGGAATGTGAAGAAATAATTCAACTCCCCGAGGACCAAGGGATTGACCCACTTTGAGGATGTGGGGATCTTATGGAGTCTCAATGTTAATGTTAATGGTGGACTCATTAAGAATAGTAGATGTATCAAGAGGTAAGTAGTTATGAAGATATGAATACTCTTTCCCCATGTAAGAAAGGATGATATCATCGGTGATGCATTGAATAAATCAATGATAGGGAATCTTCCTCTATCATATCATTAAATTAAAGAGGGAGGGACCTCGTTTCATCTTTACACTTTGATAAGTGACTTGAACCAAAGTGATTTTGGAGATTTAAAAAAAAACTAAAGAAATGGAAACAGATTATCATCGTATCCATAGGATTATCGGATGGATAATAAGTGGATGAGGTATCCGTTTTCATAAGAGATGAATATGGAGAAGGCGTGGCGGTGTTGGTGGACTTCTCCTTAAACCCTAACTAGAACATTTTATGAGGCTTAAGAGATTGATTGATGATAGGATCAAGCATTCCTTCTTCATAACTCCCAACACCAAATCCTTTCTAGCCATAATGATGGATGTAAGTGAAGGAAAATGATTTATTATAGAGGAAATCAACTCCATTGGTGTATGGCTGGGTGTGAGGTTAAGCGTCAGTATGATAAGAAGGGTGGTCGATACCACAATAAACAAGATTGGTTCTATGATGAGGTTTTCTAGAAGGGATGATATCACTGACATTAGGTTGGTACGTTGGTGTTTTATAGGGTCTACTAAGTTGATTAGGTGTAGGAAGAGCAATGAGGGAGAGAAGGTGGTATTCCCCTAATGAAAGGCATTACATCACATTTTCGATGGATTCGTTATTAGGTAGCTTAGATGTAGTGACATATGAGCAAGTAGATGCTTCAGATGAATCTTGTTTAGGTAAAAGCACATAATTTGGTCGATAATTCATGTGACATGCTTTGAAGGGAAAAGTTTCTATAGGGAGTGTTAGGATTTTCCCTTCATTCTTACATTCAATGCAACAAGGAGAGTGGAAGGGAAAAAACGTTTGGCATGGATCCATGGTCATCCAAGTAAGAGATTAAAATTGAATTATCCCTCAATAATATAAAAGATCTTATGAAGGATTTTTTTACCAATGAGGATGGGAAGGATAACCGTCCCCAAAAGTGAAGGCCACAACATCATTGAAACGATGAAGGATTTGTTGGTGGTGAGCAACAACAAATTTGGGGAGCTTGATTTGGTCAAAGGTATAGGATGATATGATGTTGATACTAGTTCGATGTCTATCATTAAACATCGAGATGAATGTATCATAGATACAAACTAGTATGAAAAGGGGAGAAACATGTCTTCAGATGAGATATCAAGAATTTTTGATTCATCAAAAGAAATGACAGCCAAGGATATGAGTGCTCTAAAAAGAATGAGTCTCTTTGCTATTGATAGGGATGTACTTTAAAGCATCGATCAAAGGTTGATCGATTGTGATTGTGGGAGATTTGGATGAGATCATAAAGTGACATCTTAATATTTTCATAATTGAGATGCTTCACAATAATGTTTTTGATGGTAATGAGTTGTTGGGTATGTAAGGAACCTAAGATGGATACCTTGATTTTGAACAAGATGATGGAGAAGGATTGCTAGATGGTGTGGTGACACAACTTTGGTATTTGATTGAGTAGGTGGTTGATAATTATGAGGGTGAGCATGCGTGCAATACGAATGACATAAATAAATAGATGGGCACCTTCATTGGGAGAATTAATTCTTGGGGTAGGAATCATGAATTTTTTTAGATGATCACTATGATTTAGAAGGATTAGATGATTTGATTGAAGGATTATGATTGGATGTGGGCCTTAAGTAGATGGAAGGAAGATCTTCTTTAATTAGAAGGTCATCTTGTTCTATAAGATTATGGATGATAGTTTGAAGAGCCCTATAATGATTAGTATTATTTCTATGGGTACGATGATAATCGTAAATGATGGTATGATCAAACCACATGGATTTTTCCCACATGAATTGAAAGATATGATAGGAGGAAGGGTTATGGTAGATTCTATAATAAGTTGTTGAAGAATTTATTAATAAGATCCAATGGGATTTTTGATGTGGGGGTTGAGGGGGTTGTAGGCAATTAGGTTTGGATGTGGTAGATTAAGGGTGGTGTTTTTATTTTATGAGGTTTTGCGGGTAAATTTTATTCGATATGGTCTTTGGAGAAGAGGAGATGGATGATCATGATTCTGGTTTTGATTTTGGGGGAGAATAGGTGGCCTTGATTTGGATTTATTGCTGATAGGGATTTTAGAGGAAGGGCAGGCCCCAAAATAGATGGCGACGTGACTAAGATTGAGGATGAGACATTAGATGACATAGAGTGATGGGGCTTGGAAGGAAATAACTCCAACTTTTTGTGTGGGTGAGTGAGAGACTTTTGAGGAGTAATGTCGAGGCTTATAGGTTTTTTTTTTTAAAATTTCCCTTAGCAATGAAAAAACATTATCTCTATAGAAGGATGGTCCTTAGAGGTAGGGTTGGATGATTTGGATGCAAATTTTGTGGATATGGGAGTTGAATGTGAAGGGGATGTTGGATAAGAGGATGCTTGATATGAGGGAAGCTACAAAATGTGTAGATTTTGTAGGTGTTGATGGGGGAGGTGTTGATGTGGGTGATGTGGATGAGATGGGAATAACGTTCATGATAATATGAAGGGGAGATGTTTTTTTGACATGGGGGTGGTTATAGGCATATATGTGGTGATGTGTAAAGGAATGGAAGAGGACATAGACAAAGGACTAAGTGAGGAGGGTGTGTTGTGACAGATATTGGGATATGTATGATTGGGGAGCTAAATGTAATGGATTTTGGTGTGGTAGGTGTAGATATGGATGAATAAGTATATGTGATTAGAGTGGATGTGGGTGGAATGGTCATAAAGTTGATGTAGGTATAATGGATGTAGATATGGGTATGGATGTAGGTAAGATTGTAGAAGAATTTGAAATAGATATGGATGTAGTGGATGAAAGAATGGTAGGTGTAGGTGATGATGTTAACTCTTGGCTTAGAGTGTTGATTGTGTGGGAATTAGGTTCCTGAAACATAATAGGAGGATTCTGATTATTCGGTGGATGGTTTGGGAAAGGTTATTTGAAGACATCGAAAGGATAATTATGAGGTGCATTGATGTTATCTAATTGAGTGTCACCATGGTCTATGAGCCTCTTTACAAGATATTTAAGAGTTTGGAATTTCTCAATGTTGTGGCCATGGAATTGGTTATATTTACAATAGTTATTTTTGTGACACCACTTGGGTTTGCATCATGATTTGTTAAGAGGCCAAATACGGGGATGTTGAATAATATGCACCATCATCAACTTATTGAAAATAGAAGCTGTAGGATTCCCCATGATGGTATGGTTAGAAGTTGGTCTAGGAGCCCTTTGAGAGGCTTAGTATGGGATGTGGACCGAAAGAAGATTTGACTATGATAGTTTTAGCCAAAAATTTAGATTTATCACCATGGGTAGATGGCTTAGTGAATTCAGGTTTTGGTTTATTGTATCAAATTTTAACATGACATTGCTCAAGGGCACGAAGTTTTGGTTTTCCAACCATGGTGAATGCCTCTTTTAAAGTTTACAAGGATTTCATCTAAACAGTGGAAGAAATCTAAGTGGCACAATATTGTGAAAATATTTTGATTAATTCGAGTCTATGGAAGAGAGAAAGATACTTGATTGATTATGCCACACTAGCTAATGATGAAGTCTATGATATATTCATCATCAAATTGTCTAATTGCATAGAGATCTGTAATGGTGATTTTACTGAAATTTCTTATGCTTTCCTCAACGTAAAAAATCAAGTGGCGCTCGTAGTTCTTAACCACTCTTGCTTGCATTTTAGTTTTATCCGCTTGGTAAATAGTAATTCCTCTTTTTTTATAATAGAAAAGTTTAATTCAATCTTACCCTCTGGTAAATCAAAGTGCTATAAATACCAAGATTGTTTACAAGTAAATGTCCCCTCTCCCTCTATGATTTATTATTCAGTGTGTTTTGAAAGTTCTTCAATAAGTCTCAACAAGTTTAAATTTTCTAAAGTTCTCAGCCTCTCAGTTCAAGGCTCCATAGTTTTAGTTCTAGATTATGTTCATTTGAATCTTGATTCTGCTTAGATTCATAGGTTGTTGTTTTGTCATAGGAAGTATGGGTCCTAGAGATTTTGATGTGCTTGTAGTCTATCCCTGTAATAATCCCGCTAGGAATTAAATAGTTAAGCTTTGTTCTCTTGCACTATCCCTCTCTTACTTGCATTTTTTTAGCTTACATCCAAGTTTCCGCTATTCAAACATCTTCTCTTGTTACCACTGTCACATTCCCACTTTTCTGGATTCATGAGAACATGAAGGAACAAAGAGATCACTCTGATGGGACAAGCCACAATATAACTAGATTTGTTGTTGTTCTGTAAACTCCAAGTTTGAATTTTTGAAGTTGTAGTTACAATATATCAAATAGAATAGCAAATCATTTTATTTCAGTTAAGCTTGCTTTCAATATTACCAAGGAAGCTATGGGGAATGATAGCTTCTGAGAAGCTATGATTTATTCCTCACTTATGAGGTAAGATTGAAGGTCTTTCAATTAAATTAGTTAGTTATTTATATTTAGGATCAATTCACAAATGCACAGGAAAATAGCTACATCTGGCTACCTTGCTTGTTTTAATTCCGTTATTAGATTAATTTTTCATTATCTGAATATATTAGAATAGTCACTCTTTAAATTTCATTCAAATTCACATCTTTGAAAATACAAAAAAAAAAAGAATATAAGCATAGTGTAGATATATTTTTCATAATTAGTTTACTTCTTTTAGTTAAGTTTGCTTATGTCTTGCATGACAATGACGGGACCCAGAGAGCCTAGGGATTACGTATTCGAACCGGTAATACCTCAGAAAAATATCTTCACAACATTAATGGATATAGATCAAGGTCTTAGAATTCACGTCTTTCAAACAAAAAAAAAACCCACAAGCAGTTAGTGAGCAATTGAGAGAATTGAATATTGAAGACGAAAAAGCATACACATTTTGGTCAAATCAACCCAACTATAGATTGCCTTGATAGGATATCCACATGACCATACAAGAACCCGAAAGAGAGAAAATATTTGGTTGTGATTCATTAGTTCCGTGAGCCAAACACAAGAGACCTTCTCATTGACCTAGACACAACCTTACATATACAAGTTTCTAAAACACCCGTAAGGTATTCTGAAAAGATCAAACAACTCCTGATATTAAACATAGAAGCTGAAAAATCTTATGACTATTGAATAGCTAGAAGAAGAGATTGATTCTTCACATGACCATAATAGGGACATAACAACCACAAGCTCATGGTTATGATCCCAAGTCCCATAACCTGATGGGCCTGCTAATAAGTTAAATATTGACATCAGTTTACATACACTGGTATTTAGATCTTCATCACTTCTGTCAAATATCATAACACAATTTTTTTATCAAACGTAGAAGCTAATCAAGCTAATATTTTCTAGGTTGGACCAGAAAACCGCCCATAGTTTCCTACAAATCCACTACACCTCTCACTACCACTTTCATGACATTGTCTAGATATATACATGAAACACCAACAAGTCACTTTCCACGCATCCGAAGCCAATAAATAGGATCTCGGTAGAGCTCGAAATTGATTGGAGCCTCCGAGAAACTATTATATCTAAATGATCCATTACACCAATTTAGGTTAGGAGATCTTTCTTTGTCTTAGACTCATAGATCCCGTTATTACATGTTGAGGATATAAGATTTCTCAACTAGTTTTTCTACATCCACATATATTTCATTTCTCTTTGGTTGTCTTGGCATGACCTCGGGAGGTCGGAGTATGAAGAAAGGCTACTTGTTGGTTCTCATCCTTGCATGTCACTTTTCTATCGTAAAGTCATCTCTGTGGAGATTGATGACAATGTTCTTGCAACCAATAAAACATATAATACCACAAATTTCAATGATGATTCGAATCTTTTTAAACTCCTATACATACTAAAAGTCTACAAGATCACGATAAAAAAGTCAAGAATCATTACTTCCAACCCAATCCATATGTTCTTCAAATTTTTTTCCATTAACCCAAAAAAGAAATTGAACTTATTTTGGTAAATAACATTCTTCCAACATATAATGAGATCTTGACCTCACTTAAATATTCCCTTTCAACCCTCGATATAACTGTATACATTACGAAAGAGGGTCCACCGTTAAACACCATTGAGATTTATTTTATTATTCAAATACCACCTCTTATGCCTAGCATCTTTAGCCTTGTTGTCGAAATACAACCACATCAAGGTTGGACACTTGCAACAATACAACTTTCCGTGTCCATTATGCTTCCAACACTCGATCTTGTAAACATCTCATCACTAATGGTTCCCCATTATCAAAACTTCTACATATATATTTTCTATAAGATCCGTATACCTAGGAATATCCTTATGCAACCTTTTCTTACTTTAATTGTGAATATATCGTCAAATCAATTAATTAATAGTCAAGCAAAAGAAAAATATAAGCTTTAACATCTAGCATGTAAATAATAATCAATATGCATGGCAGAAATTGGCACACCTAAATCTATCATGTTTTCTTGGCTTACAGTACATCTTATCACATAGCTCTTTGGAGCCACTCCCTTATCCCTTTTTATGGTTGGGAAGCTATTTTACCTATAAAAGTTGAATTCTTATCCTTTATAATATTCCTCAAAGACATAATCAATAAATATTATTATCAACACTCATGAATTAATTAACTTGATCTTCTTGATGAAAAATGACTTAATGCAACCTGGATTATCTTCAAGTCTATCAAAATTAGATATGGCGTGCCTACCATAAAAAATTAAAAATTAGAAAAATTAAGGTCAAAGATCTCATTCTCAAAGAAAATCGAAATAACACACCCAAAGAAAGAGAAAAACAAGACAAATTTAAGCCTAATTGGTTAGGACCCTATGTAATTACACCTAAATTTGGCTTTGGAGCCTATAAACTAGTCACTTGAAGATGGTCGGGGAACTTGATGAACTAATGAATGAAATCCATTTGAGGAAATTCTATTCTTTGGGAGCTCCTATTCGAGGATACAACGTCTTGTACATTGTCCCTTATGTCTTACTTATCTCCGAGTAATTTAAACATTATTCATTCTCTTGGTAGATATTTTCATTATCAAAATCACATATTCATATTTATCATCATGACACAGGTGCTAATATAAATCCTATTAATTTTTGTGAGTATCATACTTCTTATAATATCTCCCATTTTTAGTTGTTTTCACCTATGATCATACTAGAAGCTTGCGATGGTAATATATTCCCTTCAAAAAAAAATATATCTCTTTCATAACAAAGCTCTAAACTTCTTTACCCGGTTCATTCGATCTTCCATCTCATTCTTTGATATTGAACCCCGACATCCTATTGGTCATGTAGTGCTAAGATTAGGGGCAAACACTCCTTCCTAAATAAAAATCACTATTGTCAAATTAAATAAAATCAATAAACTATTAATAATTCATTGTCACACCTTACATCCTTCACGGTCTTTGGTATTGATCCCACACTTCCTACTAGTAGTGTGAGGACTCGGGAATGGAGGGAGGTACCCTTACTCATCTACGTATTTTATTCAGTGATAAACCCTTTCCTCTTACTAGTGGCATGCGGAAAAGTGTATAGGGTCATTAAAGAAAACATAAAAATGTTACAAAAACATTCGAAAAAAAAAAAAAAAGGAATCTACTCGCCTATATTTTCCTTCGGTGATGAACCCTTACTTATTCTTTGGTAACATGGGGACAAGGCATATGGAATCATTTCAACAATACAAAATATTATCAATCTGAAAGTGCTCTTAATTATAGAATCACCAAATAAATAATTTAGATTCCTAAGTGAAAAGAGAACTATCCCTTCACCTCATATCTTACCAACTAGTAGGCCATATAACTGTTTAAGCCTATTACGTTACCTATAAAGTGAAATTCATTTTGAAACTGGTTTAGTGAACTTAAGAATAATTGAGTTAGAATTTCGAAAGGGTTTGTTGTTAACACTTATCTCTATTTGCATCATGCGTCCTTGCTGATTCTCAATGATGAACCCTCACATATTACTAGTTGTGTGGAGTTAAGATTGGAGCTGGACTTATTTCCATAATAACATCACCAACATATATTCAAATTGGAAATCTTCTCCTCAAATTGAAACTCTTCAAAAATAAGCATATTTAGGTGAGGCCCACATATCGCACAAGCTCTATCATACTTTTTGGAAATTGGGACAAGTCTTGTACGACATAGAATCATCAATTTTGAGGATCCAATCAAAAAAGTTTTAGTATAAGTACTTTTATATAATATGCTCCTACCTAGGGTTTAGCTATAGTTTCAAACCTTTTTAGCTTCTTAAGGATCGTTCATAAAAATGTAATGATAAAACCACCAAATTATTTTTATAAAATCTAAATAAATAATCTAGGAAGGTATGCCAATATACCATATCCCCATGAAAATCATACAACCCACACCGAGCACTAGAAGGTAAACGTTTTTCACAAAAATACATTTTTACTTACCCGGTTTTACCAAAACTTCCATAAAATGTGACTCCCAAGTCATAATGACTTGAAACATGACATGAAGCATCATGAAAACATACAATACCTATCCATAAACATCACATAGCTCATATATTCTTAAAAGTATCTAGCCACAACGACTTACCTATGCCAAACTACTTGTTTCTCACATGTTGCTTCCCAAGGATGTGAAATATTCAACATACCTATGAGCTCTGACCTAAAACTCACCATACACCTTAGGTAAACTGATATTATGCTGCTATCATGCTCGGAAAATACGATTAGGCCTAAAAATGACATATCTACCTCATTTTACTTGTTCGAGGGCTAGTAAATAAGCCTATAATGACTGAATCAATGTTGAAACCTCATGACCTAACCATGATGACTCAATGAAAATTCATATACACATGAAACACATGTCATGGACCATGTATGACATCATGGCAACATCTAACCAACTCTAGAGATTTGAAACAATGATTTATCTCACTCAAGCATGTCATAAGGACTACACCGAACTTCAACCAACCACTCAAATGACATTCTTGAAACCTAAATAATATCATAGGGAGTCTCATATGACACCATTTTCTATCAATGGGTTGACATTAATGAAAACAAAAACCCATAATGGCTAACAATATCCCCCTTTATCATTGATGACAACCATCATTCAGAAACATTGATAGAAACAAAATTGCAAACACACCTACTTGACACATTTACATGTTTCTGATGCTTCTCTCCCCCTTTTCCATCCATGAAAAAGGCTACAATGACTCTAATATATGTATAATGACAACACATGACTCAATATAATGGAAACAATGCAAAAACACAACGTGGCTTACTTTCTCCCTTTAGGACTGAAATCTCTCTTTTCCGACTCAATAAAAGTATAAAAAGGTCATATGGACTGGAAAATATTCCCTTGAGATGATACACCTCCATTTTTTCCTTCAAACATGTAATGCCTATCTTACTAGGCCTTGTCTAAAACCTATTGATATATAATCACAACACCCTTAGTCTATTTTACAATTTGAAGGATTGTTACAGTTAGTGTGATTACATAACATGGGGCATTTCCCAAAGTGTGGGACTTTACAATCAGGAAATCTCTCCAAAGAAGTCCATTCCTATCCTATCCTAGTTCCAACTACTCTAAAGTGTAGAGAGTTGTAGATCTAACCCTAATCTAGTATTTCCAAGGAGACATAAATAGATAAATGCATGAAATTAAAACCTACTCTAAGGGAAGGTGATGCACCAAGAAGGATGGTTAGATAACATGCATAATAAAAACAACACAACCAGTGTCTTGCAATGAAAACACAACTAGTGCACAATAATTTGTATGTGATGAAAGACTAGAAAAGATGCAATAAAACACAAAAGGGGTGTTTGAAATATCCAAAAATCTATTTATATTTCTTCAGAAATTGATACAATACACCACACTCAAGATCAAAGGCACATATCTTGCATTACAATGTCTAGCAAGGAGGTTTGGAATCTCCACAAAATCTCTTACAGATAAGAAAGAAGAAGGGAGGGGAAGATACAAGTTTTCCAATTGCTTTAAAATGAGCCCCTCCTTACAATATATAGGAAGAATGAGAGAAAAGAGGAGAGAAGGAATTCAAAATCCTACTTCAACCACCCAAAAATACATTAAAATTACCTACAAAAATTATGGTTTCCAATGCAAAACCCATGCCTTCAGGTACTCTACCTTGCTTTGGGGAAGAAAGGAAGCCCATACCTCTTTATGTGGTAGGTGAGAAATCTAGAAACACCTATAAAATGACAGACTGTACTTCTTCATTTTTAAATACTTAGTCTCACTAATATAAAGAAAACCTTTCCAAAATGTTTATGTGTAGAGGATGTTAAGAGATTTCCAAAAATTCCACTTTCGTGCAAATCCAAGCTTCCAGTCAAAAGTTATGGGTGTCTCCGAAGATACAAATGCCATATTGTAATAAATGCAAGTGATTGGCTCTATTTCTTAGGATTTTCAAAATTTTCGGGTCCATTTGTCACATTTTTTTGGGAAATATTTCTCTTCCATATTCATGTTTTAGTGAATGCGGCTATTTTTTTCTTTTGAGGGCATGCATGTTCCAACTATCTAGGATATTTTTCTCTACCATCTCCGCACTTCATTGGCTACAACTATTTTAGCTTTTCGGGGCCCGCAAGTACTTTTGTTCAAACTATCCCTCATACTTCTCGGCACATTATTTTTAGTCTTTTCGTAATGAACTAGATGCACCAAATTGGCTTTTTCAAAAATTTGGGTATTTTTGTCCCACTGTCCCATGGATTGCGCGAGACAAAATCTTTCACTTTACTACATTTCTCTTCTATAGATACTTCCGCTTTCAGGGCCAACACATAATTTCATCCAAATTGTCCCTTGGACCTTTCGAGACATTTTTATCCACTTTCTCCACATTTTCGGTTTATTTTTATGAGTTTTTCCTCTTTCTTCTCTGCACACCCCTTGATCAACTTGTTGTATTTATTCTGGTCTTGTGTGAATTTGATAGTTTGCCTGATTATCAATTTCATTGGGAGAGGGAAATTAGATAAAAAAATATAAATCACCATTTTTCTTAAAAATCCATCATTTTCACCCTTAGAACTACTCTTCACTAAATCAATCCTTCAAGACAATCTTGAAAAACTTCACAAGGCCAAAACACCAATCCCAACATATAAAAAAACCACTAATTTCTCCTCCTAGGTTTGTAGTATCCTTATCGAATTGAAGGTACACAAAATTTGACTCTTCTCTTGGTTATATGTCATGTAGAGAGATCAAGCACTACTTCACTATCCTAAAACATATTCTCAATCAATTCTACCTTTTTAGCATGCAATAATACTTGTTTAAGTTAAAATTTCACCTACCTTTGAAATACAAGCACACCAATCTCTATTAAGTCATCCAAACCTTATATACCTTTTAAGAAAAACATGTACTCCCCTTATCTCTAATAGGCTTATACTATTTCCTTTCTTTCTCAGTCACACAAGAACTTCTTGATACCTTACTTTCCTGAATTCACTATCACTTTTCTTATTAAGGTCTTCTTGGGCCCTAGAAAGCCTAAAACATAATCAAATAGGTTTCCCTTTCCAAATTTATCTCTAACATATCGATACTCTACATTTGGATTAAAAAACACCCGCACCATACAATTTCATATATAATACACCATCCTATATACACCTTTTACCTTTAATCTAACTTATTGATTCTAGTAGCGCACAATGTAGGGTAGAGACTATTGACAATTTTTACACTTGTGCAAAAATGGGAAACTCAAAACTTCATTACAATGGATAGCATTGGTGAAGTATACCTAAGCTAGGGGAGTTTCTTTCAAATAATATTGTTACTATTGAATTAATTAATGATTACATGAAATCTGCAGCTATGTGTGTTGTTACAAAATGTAACAGATCACATAGTCTGCAATTTCATGACTATCTTCAACAAAATAACACAAAGCCCTAAAGGACAACTATGTTGTCTTGATGAAGACATTCAATTGCAGAATAGATGAAATGCTAAGTTTTGGGACATCAAACATAAGTTCAAATTGTAGAAATCAAAGTTAATTATAGGATGTTACAAATTTTTTTAATGTTATTTCCTTCATGATTAATAAATTCAATTATATTACTAAGTTGTTTAGTTCATCATACAATCCATACAGAAAAGCTGAAATGCAGAAAGAAATACACAACTCATTTTTCATAATTCAATGTTTTATTCATAAGAAAATCTCAAATGTTCCCACATAAGCTATGGGATGTAACTGAAAAGTAAAGTACATCTACTAAAATAAGAGGTATACATGCATGAAAGAGAAAAGAAAGGACTATGAGTGAACCCATCATTGCCTTGGGGGTTTTCTTCTTCGGTTGAGACATCTCCATTTCAAGCTTTGATCCTTCTTCTTCTTCATTGTTGAAATCATCGTAGATGAAAAGAAATAAAGAGAGAACTATTAGTTATGAGCTGGGGATCAATCCATATCCTTATATTTTCCTAATTCGTGCATATGAATCTCTTAATAATAGGAGATATAGTTTACTTGAAGATCAAACTGCATACATGATTTACTCACTCAAAAAGAAGAGAAAGAGAAAAGAAAAGAAAACCATGGACATAAGAGAGGCCAAAAATCCTAAATATTTTCTAACTATTTTCTTAAGTGTGCAGGTACAGGTTACAGCCAAGAAGAAATAAATCAAGTCTTTCACTATAAACACAGATTGTAGATTTCAATGACTTCTATCCTATGATACATGAAGCGTTAAGTCATAAGCACATGTTGGAATGAAGGAGGAATGCAACTCAAGTTTCAGTAACTTTCCTACAAATGGAAGAAGTTACAGTACAAAAGAGAGACTGACAAATAGAAGTACATGTTTCAGTTTGCAACTAAAGAAGAAGAATCAGATTTCAAGAAGCTGAAGTTAACTGGAAAGAAAGGATTATAGCTGAAACAAAATAAAAAGAGGATTCTGAGAAAATTTTGACAAGGCTTTGCCATGTAAAATGGACATTTATGACTTTTCCAGCATACATATCAGAGCTGTAATAAAAGGAAATACAATATATAATGCAGAAAAGAAATGGACTACACTTTCAGTCATCAGATTGAAGTATTTGGAGCATTCTTTATAGCTTAATAACTGAATAACATGAAATTTGAAGTAATCTTACAAGTATATCCCTTCTATGATTTTAGTTTTTAATAAAGCAAGTATGAATCACAAAGATGTTGCCATATCAAAGAAGTACACCTATTTATGCAAGGAAATTGATCAAGTACAGATGAATCGTATAGTGCGTAGTAATAAGCTCAATGTAGTGCCCACATTTTTATAGCTCAGTTACTTGTTGTTCCTCTTACTCTTAGACATGTTTTGGCAGGGATTTGATACATTTTGGACTTTACATTAGGAGATTTGATCTTATTAGACATGTATGGAGATTTAGGCGTATAGCGCCAATTTAGCTTGATTACTATGTTGTCGCATTATCTTATGATGTCATGGATACTAATTGATATGATGTTGTTTTGGACTGTAATTATATTGATGGATACTCAGTTAGTTGCATGTTGGGATTCTAAGGATATATGTCACTTGATCATTATATCTAACTTATTGTGAATTGTGTATAATTGTGCACGTTGTTGCATTTCGATTCTAGAGAGATAATATGTTAGTTTATAACTCATGGATATCTTATGAGTATTTGATTCATATTTTATCAGACAAGTGCATTTAATGTGTGCAATGAGTGTGCAGTGGCAAGTGACAAGTCATAGGAGAATGTGGGATTCAGCCACTACAATTTTACACAAGCAGCCCACGAGGCTAAGCCCTACCCATGTTTATTGAATGAGGCCTTAGCTTTAGAATTACTATTTTGGGCACCATGGGTGACCCTCATTTGTAATGTAATATGTCTTGTATTATTAATCTTTCTAGGGTAATTAGCTTGTGTGGCAAACTTGTTTGGGGAATTAATTACCCCACTTACATTAAGTTTTAAATTTGTTTAATGATGTACTTAATCAAAAGGGTTTAGGGTCACATGTGAACCCTTGGGTGGGCCCCACACCCTCTACCCTTGTGCCAAATTTTCTAAACCCGAAATTGGGTTATTTTAGGTATTTTTAGGGACCCCTTTTTAGTTTGGGAGTTCCCTTAACATGAAAATGGGCCCTTGGACCCTACCTAATAGGTAGGGGGCTTAATTCCAAGGTATAGAGGGAATTTTCCTCCCTTTTGCCTCCCCTTTGGTCACATCCATGTAAGGGGTATGGATAAGTGTGCTTTGTTAAAAGTTGCACAAGTTTTGTTTTGTTATCATTTTGAGTAATTTGGGAGAAGAGAGCTAAAAGTCATTTTATCCTTTCTCTCTTTTATCTTTGGCATCTTTGACCTTGAAGGAAGAGAGGGGTGACACATGTCACCCCCTCATTTGTGAGGATTTTTGCTTTCTCCTCTTCAAATTCTCCCTCATGGGAAAAGAAGAGGACCTTTTTTTTGGAGCTTTTGCTTGGAGTCTTGGGAATTTGGAGCTAGAGTTTGTTTGGGTCAAGAAGTGGAAGAGATTAGATTTGGAGAGCTTTTTGGAGGTAGGCTTCTTGAGCTTATTTGTGGTTTTATGTCATACTAGATGTTAGTTTTTTTACTTGAAATGTTGTTGTTGCATGTGGATTTTGTTTACTATTTTCTTGTTTTTGCTCCGTCTATCATATGTCATGATGGAGTTTTGGAGTTTGAGGGGAAGAGAGAGTGATTTTCCCTCTCAATTCTCATAAGCTTGATGGGCAAGCCTTGTAGGATTTAGTTACTCCCTAAAATGTTTTAAGGTGGGGAAGGTAGGTCATTTGGCTTGAACCTCCTTCCCCATTCTTGGTGAGCAAACCCTTTTGGGGTTTGAAAATCCTTCCAAGAAGGATTTGGTGAAAGGGTGGAGAAATAAGGAGGGTATGGAGATCTTGGTTTTTGTAACTAATGTTGGTTATAACTTTTGGAGAACTCCTTTTTCTCTTCCCCATTTTAGAGGTAGAACTTGGTTTCTCCTCCTTTTCACTTTTGCAAATTTGGAGTCTTGTTTTAATCTTTGCCTTTTTTTTTTATGTGGATGTAATGTTGTTTGTTCACCCTCACTCTTGTGCATAGTTGTGGATAGTTTTCCTCTTTCCCATGGGCTTGGGGGAGGCTAGCATGCATCCCAACCTTGGGAAAGGCATGTAATGATGCCTATGGTTGGGTGGTAAAACAAGCTTCTTCTCCTTGTTTGGATTCCTTGAAGGCATTTGAAATTGGATCTCAAGATGGAAGTTGGGTGATGGTTGGAGCTCCTTGTCATCTCCATTTTATTTGTGGACATTACCTCATTGTAACCCTTTTTAATATGACTTGTGGAAACTTCCTCTTTATTGTAATTCCTCTTCCTTTTTGTATTTGAAAATCACTTGTAAGATTGGTATTTCATTTGTATTTGAAAACTTTCTTTCAATCTTGGGAAGGAGTTGATAGGTTGTTTTCTTATGTATTTTAGCATGTTTTTGAAAATATGATGTATTGAGGAATTTTACAAAAGAAGTCTTGTAAAATATCTATATTCCTTTAACATGCTTTGTTTTTTTAATATCATTTTGATAAGGAAAGATAATTTATTGGAAAAGTGTTATTACAAAATAAATAATCTTACTTTGTTGAGAGTCTCATTTGTTTTTAAAAAAAATCTGAAATAATCTTTTAGCATTGCATTTGAAAAGAAAGTATCCCCTCTTGTATTGTTTTGTTTGTAATATTAATGCTTGAAATAAGACTAGTCTTGATTTATTTTCATGTGAAGTTTTAATGATTTGTTCTTATTAAGCAATCATGTTGAATAAGTAATCTTCTTTGAAAATTTTCTTTTGGAAATGAGTCTCTTATCTTATTTGAAAATACTTGGTTACATTCCTTTTAACTCAAAATAGGTAAATCATTTAGTGTGAATAGTTGAAATTTTAAGTTCCATTTTACATTAAGATAACAAAATAAAATATGTTATTATCATCATGAAATAAATTGTTCCTACATTTGAAATACTACAAATATATTTTAAAAAAATATTTTAGTTTATAACTGAACTACATTATGTTAAGCATAGTGTTATATATATATATATATATATATATATATATAAATAAATAAATACATGTGTGTGTATATATATATATATATATATATAATATATAATATACTATATACAAAACTAGTTTAAAAAATAACAATTTTATAAACAAAAAAATATATAAATAAAAAATGAATTTGTTCTAGTATAGGGTTTGGGGGAGGGTTGAACCCCTCCCCCATCCATCTTCCGCCCTGTACCCTCACCGCAGCACCCCGCGTCTATCCCAAACTCTCCACCCGCCAACCCCACCGCCACCGCCCCCACCTGTTGTTCCTTCTTCCTTGCAACATCTGTCACCGACCTCCCTTTCTCCCTGCGCTGCCCCACACCCCCCCTTCATCACACGGATCCCCCTCCTACCACCCTCTCCCATATACAAAGGTTCCCTCCCTAAACTACCACTCCCTTCCACCTTAAAAAAAAACAAAAATCCCCCTTTTCTCTCCCTAGAGCATTACAAAAAAATATACATATACAACTTTAAATTTGGCCCAACCAGATTGTAAAAAGGGGAAAATCCAACAAGGGAAATCTCTACCCTTCCATAATTCAAGTATTAGCTTCTCCAAACCGCACATCTAAAATACAAAGCCAAAACAAAATGAGAAAAAGATTGAAAAGAAAGAGAAGAAAACAAGAATGAAATTCAAATGAAAAGAAAGGAAAAGATAAGGATGTTAGGGAAAACTTTAGGGTAAACTCAAAATCTAGGGATCAGATTTGTTTGATCCAGGGCTCAAATAAAACCTTGCACATCTTTATTCATGGTAAATATAGCGTGCATGAGAATTATTTAAGGCGGGTGTGTGCAAATAAGTAAAAGGAGAATTAATTTTAAAGGCGGGGGTAGACTCTTTCTAGGGGTGTGTGGAAAATAAGTAAAAGGGGAAAATATAATTATCTAAAAAGGGTGTAGACTCTTTCTAGGGTGTCCCTACTAAATAGATAATAATTCAAAATAATAATAATAATATTGTTTTGGGATAGTGTTTAGTAAGTGGGTAAATAATTTTAGTTTAAAATAATTATTAATGGAATGGGATTTGTATTGATAGTACTCTCTTTAAAAAAAAAAAAATTACCCAAATTTCTAGTGACTTATTGGTCTATTTTTCCAGTGTCAGGCGGGCACTACATTTATAATTATCTAAAAGGGTGTAGACTCTTTCTAGGGTGTCCCTAGTAAATAGATAATAATTCAAAATAATAATAATAATAATAATAACAATAATAGTATTGTTTTGGGGACGAGTGTTTAGTAAGTCGGTAAATCATTTTAGTTTAAAAGAATTATTAATGGAATCAAATTTGTATTGATAGTATTCTCTTTTAAAAAAAAAAAAATTACCCAAATTTCTAGTGACTTATTGGTCTATTTTTCCAGTGTCCCAGGCAGGAACTACATTTGGTATCAGAGCAGAGGTTCACACATGCGGACACTCTTGTTAATCAATCAACTAGTTAACAATATTTGTAATAAAATTAAAGTAAATAAATAAATAAAATAATTTAAAAAAATTTCACAACCATTTAATCATAATTTAATAACAGCTTCACTCACCTCGTGCACAAGATGGCACCCGTGAGATGATGCTCGGTTAGTGGTTTGGGACGTTATTTTCCTACACCCAAACCATGACACTCTAGTTAGGGCTTCAAATCTTAGAGGCTCTTCGGCAGGTTGATCGGCGTTGTGCGCAAGTAGAATCTTTCACCACCACAGGAGGTGAGAGAGGAGGAGATTCTGTTAGGAAATGAGGAGCTGATAGGAAAGGATGCACATTCAAAGCCACCGAGCATGATATCGTGAGGTAGGAGAGGTCATGTAGCCCTTCCATTCATCATGATAGGGTAGCCTTGATCTTGTCCTAGCTGCTCACACACGGTCTTAAGGGACCATTTGGGGAAAGGTGACCCCTTTCACCTGTTGGACTACATCGCCAGGATCAAGATACAGGAAGTGTGATTAGGGATCTTCTTTGCTTGACAACCTCCTACCTACACCAGCTCTACAGATGGCTTTGGGGCTGCGTCGTGGCTCCTTAGCTTGGATAGTTTCTTTGGCTTGCACTCCTATGAGAGAAATGTAAATGCAAGCTTTTCCATACACCTCCTTCGAGATGTAGTAGGCATTTTATGGAGGAATGAGGAGCGGAAGCTCCATATGACTAGAGAGAAAGTGACCTGGGAGATGTTTGAGGAGAAATTCAGGGCTCACTATATGTCAGAGCATTTCATGTAGAAGAGGATCGATGAGTTTCATGACTTACGATAGGGATCTGACATAGTAGCTTAGTATGAGAGTAGGTCCTGGATATTTTGCAGTATGTGGACTACCTGCAAGATGAGAAATTTTAGGTTAATAGGTTTATTTGAGGCCTTAATGTAGATACAGTAGGAGCAGTCAAGATGTTATCTCCTCCCACACTTGAGAAGGCCATTGAGAAGGCCTACTTATCTGAGGAGAAGCAGGACCAAGGCACATGAGCACCGAGATAGAAAAAAGCAAGTTTTAGGAGAGGATACAGGCCTTTCAGAGTCAGAGGTCACGGGGTACAACACCACCCTCTAGAGGAAGATTCTAGCCTCCGTCAGTAGCCACGAGGCTCCACTGCACCTATAGTAGTAGACGCACATCATGGCCACCATCAGCAGAGAGGGCTAGAGCAGGACTCGAGCTTTCGAGAGAGGTGGTACTAGAGGAGGTTTTGGTGGAGCTAGGGATAGGAGGTAGGGTACTTAGCAGGTATAGCCAGCTCACACGCAGTAGTTTGCTAGGGTTGGATCGGCAAGATCGGTGCACAAGAGTACGGGGGACCCCATCTCGAGAGGGAATAGGAGGATGTTTTATTTGTGGGTCTCCTAATCACTATGTGCACATGTGCCCACACAAACCCAATACCATGGACACATAGAGGGCCTCTAGATCAGAAGCCAGATGGTGGGTGACGTGGGACACACTCATCGTGTTTATGCAAAGTGGTTGACAAACCGCCAGTGAGCATCGAGCCAAAGTCATTAAGATGACAGTCCTATCGGGGTATTTCTATCTCAGTACTTTTTGATTCAGGTGCTTCAGATTCTTTTATATCACCTTCTATAGTGGACTAGTGTGGGCTAGTGGTGGCTAGGCAACCAAATAGTTGGCAGGTTGAGTTGGCCTCTGGGGATAAACTCGCCGTGGACTTGTATGTGGAGAGTTACGTACTTGATTTAGGAGCCTTCTCCACTACACTTGACCTCCAAGTTATTCCTCTAGGATCCTATCAGGTAGTGTTGGGTATGGATTGGCTCGAGGCTCATCGGGCTAAGGTAGATTACAAAAATAAGGTCATTGAGTGTCAGGATGATCTTGGGAGTGCAATTGTGATATCAGGGGTGCTGAGACCTATCTCGTTGCACATGATCTTGGCTAAGAAACTCAAGTGGAGCATGCGTAAGGGATGTCGGTTTTTGCTATCACCATTAGTGATCGATCAGAGAGCACTCCAGAGCATTCACCCTTAGATGATCATGCAGTTTTGAGGGAGTATGCTAATGTGTTTCTAGGAAAGCTTCTAGGGCTACCACCCGTAGAGAGGTGGATTTCACCATTGATTTAGTACCTAGATCTACACCAGTTTCTAGGGCACCCTATCGGATGACGAATTCAGAGCTTCATGAGCTCAAGATTCAGTTAGAGGAGTTGTTAGATAAGGGTCTCATTCACCTTAGTGTATCTCCTTGAGGAATGCCAATTATATTTGTGAAGAAGAACAATGGTTCTATCAAGGTTTGTGTTGACTTGAGACATGCTCAATAAAGTCACAATAAAGAACCGTTGTCCGCTCCTAGATTGATGACTTGTTTGATCAGATGCGGGGAGTGAGGGTATTCTCAAAAATCAATCCCAAATCAGGGTACCATTAGTTACGCATATCAGATGTAGACAATCATAAGATAACATTTTGCACACGTTATGGGTAATATGATTTCACGGTTGTTCCATTTGGTTTGACTAATGCAATAATTATCTTCATGAGCCTCATGGATGGAGTATTCAGGACCTTTCTGGATCACTTTGTCTTAGTGTTCCTTGATGACATATTGATATATTCTCATTCCGAGGAGGAACACGAGGAGCATTTGAGGCAGGTACTTTAGGTGTTGAGAGAGCAGAAGTTATATGGGAACTTGGAAAAATGTAGCTTCTTTCAGATAGAGATTCAGTACTTGGGTCATATCATATCAGGAGAGGGTATCTCAGTAGATCCCTCTAAGATACAAGATATTATGGACTGGCTAGCATCCACATCAGTTACTGAGGTGAGGAGTTTTATGGGGTTAGCAGGTATTACCACAAGTTTGTATAGGACTTTTCTAGGATTTCTCACCCTATTACTTCTCTTCAGAGAAAAGGAAAGAAGTTTGATTGGTTAGAAAAGTGTGAGTAGGAATTTCAGTTACTTAAGGAAAGGTTAACCATGGTGCCCATCTTAGAAATTCCAAACCCGACAGAGGATTTTGTTTTTGTACTAATGCATCACTAGAGGGTTTGGGAGTAGTTCTTATGCAAGAGCATCAGGTTATTTCCTTTGAGTCTCGTAAGCTCAAGGAATACGAGATTAATTACCCTACTCATGACTTGGAGCTTGTAGTAGTTTTTTATTCACTTGTGCATTGGCGACATTTCCTTTTGGGTAGAACTTTCACTTTGAGGAGAGATCATCATAGCTTGAAACATATCTTCTCACAGTTGAACCTCAATGCTCATCAATGGCATTGGATGGAGTTCCTATGTGAGTATGACATGGAGGTGCAGTATATCAAAGGAAAGGAAAATGTTGTTGCAGATGCATGTAGTAGACGATGACATGTGCTTGCTTCATTAACACTTCATCAGATTTGAGAGGTAGGATTCTTGAGCACCTTCTAGAGGATAGGTTTTATGAGGGAGCTAGACAGATGTTGGAGTCACAGGGTTCATTAGAGGGCAGATATGTAGGGTGTATTTTAGAGACAGATGGTTTAATTCGGTTCCATAGGTCCATCTACGTGCCTAAGCTAGGTGATTTGTGTAGCTTCATCCTCACAGAAGTGCATTGAGCCCCATATGCAGCACACCCACGAGTGAAGAAAATGCATGCTGATTTGAGGAGTTATGTTATAAGCGTGTCTTTGACAGGACATAGCATATTTTGTTGCGCATTGCCTCGAGTGCCAAAGAATATTTGGAGCATTCTTTATAGCTTAAACAACTGAATAATATGAAATTTGAAGTAATCTTACAAGTATATCCCTTCTATGATTTTAGTTTTTGATAAAGCAAGTATGAATCACAGAGATGCTGCCATATCAAAGAAGTACAAATATTTATGCAAGGAAATTGATCAAGTACGAGATGAATCATACAAGTGTGTAGTAATAAGCTCAATTTAGTGCCCACATTTTTATATCTCAGTTACTTGTTGTTCCTCTTACTCTTAGACATGTTTTGGCAGGGATTTGATATAGTTTGGACTTTACATTATGAGATTTGATCTTATTAGACATGTATGGAGATTTAGGCGTATAATGCCAATTTAGCTTGATTACTATGTTGTCGCATTATCTTATGATGTCATGGATACTAATTGATATGATGTTGTTTTGGACCATAATTATATTGATGGATACTCAGTTAGTTGCATGTTGGGATTCTAAGGATATATGTCACTTCATCATTATATCTAACTTATTGTGAATTGTGTATAATTGTGCATGTTGTCACATTTCGATTCCAGAGAGATGATATGCTAGTTTAGAACTCATTGATATCTTATTGAGTAGTTGATTCATATTTTATTAGACAGGTGCGTTTAATGTGTGCAATGAGTGTGCAGGTGACAGGTCATAGGAGAACGTGGGATTCAAGCCAGCTACACAATTTTGCACAAGCAGCCCATGGGGCTAAGTCCTAGCCATGTTTATTGCATGAGGCCTTAGCATTAGAATTATTGTTTTGGGCACCATGGGTGACCCTCACTTGTAATGTAATATGTCTTGTATTATTAATCTTGCTTAGGGTAATTAGTTTGTGTGGTAAACTTGTTTTGGGGAATTAATGACCCCACTTACATTAAGTTTTGAATTTTTTAATGATGTACTTAATCAAAAGGGTTTAGGGTCACATGTGAACCCTTGGGTGGGCCCCACACCCTCTACCCTTGTGCCAAATTTTCCAAACCCGAAATTGGGTTATTTTAGGCATTTTTAGGGACCCCTTTTTAGTTTGGGAGTTCCCTTAACATGAAAATGGGCCCTTGGACCCTACCTAATAGGTAGGGGGCTTAATTCCAAGGCATAGAGGGAGTTTCCCTCCCTTTTTCCTCCCCTTTGGTCACATCCATGTAAGGGGTATGGATAAGTGTGCTTTGTTAAAATTTGCACAAGTTTTGTTTTGTTATCATTTTGAGTAATTTGGGAGAAGAGGGCTAAAAGTCATTTTATCCTTTCTCTCTTTTATCTTTGGCATCTTTGACCTTGAAGGAAGAGAGGGGTGACACATGTCACCCCCTCATTTATGATGACATTTTCTTGCTCCTCTTAAAATTCTCCCTCATGGGAAAAGAAGAGGACTTTTTTTAGGAGCTTTTGCTTGGAGTGAAAGGAATTTGGAGCTAGAGTTTTCTTGGGTCAAGTAGTGGAAGAGATTGGATTTGGAGATATTTTTGGAGGTAGGATTGTTGAGCTTATTTGTGGTTTTATGTCATACTAGATGTTAGTTTTGTTACTTGAAATGTTGTTGTTGCATGTGGATTTTGTTTATTGTTTTCTTTTTTTTGCTCCCTCCATCATATGGCATGATGGATTTTTGGAGTTTGTGGGGGAAGAGAGAGGGATTTTCCCCTCTCAATCCTCATAGGCTTGATCGGAAAGCCTTGTAGGATTTATGTACTCCCCTCAAATGGTTTGAGGTGCGGAAGGTGGGTCATTTGGATTGAACCTCCTTCCCCATTCTTGGTGAGGAAACACCTTTTGGGGTTTGAAAATCCTTCCAAGAAGGATTTGGTGAAAGGGTGGAGAAATAAGGAGGGATTGAATGAATTTGGAGAAATAAGGAGGGTATGGAAATATTGTCTTTGTGTAACTAATGTTGGCTATAACTTTTGGAGAACTCCTCTTTTCTCTTCCCCATTTTAGAGGTAGAACTTGGTTTCTCCTCCTTTTCACTTTTGAAAATTTGGAGTCTTGTTTTAATCTTTGCCTTGTTTTTGTGTGGATGTAATGTTGTTTTTTCACCCTCACTCTTGTGCATAGTTGTGGATAGTTGTCCTCTTTCCCATGGGCTTGGGGGAGGCTAGAATGCATCCCAACCTTGGGAAACACATGTAATGATGCCTATGGTTGGATGGTAAAACAAGATTCTTCTCCTTGTTTGGATTCCTTGAAGGCATTTGAAATTGGATCTCAAGATGGAATTTGGGTGATGGTTGGAGCTCCTTGTCATCTTCATTTTATTTGTGGACATTACTTCATTGATCAAAACCCCTTTTATATGAGTTGTGGAAACTTCCTCTTTATTGTAATTCCTCTTCCTTTTTGTATTTAAAAATCACTTGCAAGATTGGTATTTCAATTGTGTTTGAAAACTTTCTTTCAATCTTGGGAAGGATTTGATAGGTTGTCTTCTTACGTATTTTAGCATGTTTTTGAAAATATGATGTATTGAGGAATTTTGAAAAAGAAGTCTTGTAAAATATCTATATTCCTTTAACATGCTTTGTTTTTTTAATATCATTTTGATAAAGAAAGATTATTTATTGGAAAGGTGTTATTACAAAAGAAATAATCTTACTTTGTTGAGAGTCTCATTTGTTTAAAAATCTGAAATAATCTTTTAGCATTGCATTTGAAAAGAAAGTATCCCCTCTTGTATTGTTTTGTTTGTAATATCAATGCTTGAAATAAGACTAGTCTTGATTTCTTTTCATGTGAAGTTTTAATGATTTGTTCTTATTAAGCAATCATGTTGAATAAGTAATCTTCTTTGAAAATTTTCTTTGGAAATGAGTCTCTTATCTTATTTGAAAATACCTGGTTACATTCCTTTTAACTCAAAATAGGTAAATCATTTAGTGTGAATAGTTGAAAATTTTAAGTTCCATTCTACATTAAGATAACAAAATAAAACCTGTTATTATCATCTTGAAATAAATTGTTCCTACATTTGAAATACTACAAATATATTAAAAAAATGATTTTAGTTTATAACTGAATCTACATTATGTTAAGCATAGTTATATATGTCTATATATATATATATATATATATATATATATATATATATATATATATATATTACTTAGTTAATATTGTTATTGCTTTATTAAAATAAATTTTATATATATATATAAAATATACAAAACTAGTTCAAAAAATAAATTTTCTAAACAAAAAAATATATAAATAAAAATGAATTTGTTTTGGTATAGGGTTTGGGGAGGGCCAAAACCCTCCCCCATCCGTCTACTACCCTTGTCAGAACCCCATGCCTATCCAAAACTCTCCACCCACCGACCCCTTAGCCGCTGTCCAGTGCCCCGCCGTTGTTCCTTCCTCCCTGTGCTACCACCGACCTCCCTTTCTCCTTGAGCTTTTCTTACACCCCCTTCCTCAGCAGATCCCGCTCTACCACCCTCTCCCCCATATGCATGGTTTCTTCCCTAAACCTCCGCTCCCTTCCACCTTGAAAACCAAACAAAACGCCCCCTTTTCTCTCCCTAGAGAATTACAAAAATATATACATATACAACTTTAAATTCGGCCCAACCAAATTTTAAAAGGGGCAAATGCAATAAGGGAAATATCTACCCTTCCTTAATTCAAGTATTAGCACCTCCAAAACCTACACATCCAAAAGGCAAATCCAAAACAAAATGAGAAAAAGAATGAAATTCAAATGAAAAGAAAGGAAAAGATAAGGATGTTAGGGAAAACTTTAGGGTAAACTCAAAATCTAGGGACTAGATTTGTTTGATCCTAGGGCTCAAATAAAACCCTACACACCTTTAGTCATGGGAAATATAGTGGGAATGAGAATTAATTAAGGGGGTGTGTGGGAAAATAAGTAAAAGGGGGAAATATAATTATCTAAAAAGGGTGTAGACTCTTTCTAGGGTGTCCCTAGTAAATAGATAATAATTCAAAAAATATATAAAAATAACAATAATAATATTGTTTCGGGGATAGTGTTTAGTAAGTGGGTAAATCATTTTAGTTTAAAAGAATTATTAATGGAATCAGATTTGTATTGATAGTATTCTCTTTTTAAAAAAAAAAATTACCCAAATTTCTAGTGACTTATTGGCCTATTTTTCTAGTGTCCCGAGGTGGGGCACTACACTAAAGGCATAGTTTGAAAGCATGAAGCACTAGAAATTAGGTTGCAGCAATAGAAATGATATATGTAATACAAATAACAATTCCAGGAAAGCATACTATGAAGCTTCATGATTTACAGTTGAACAAATGATAAGCATGCAAGTGTCTAATTGATCATTTCAGGCTACATGATTTCATTATAACTAAAGCAAGTACTTCATGTTTTAATACACAAGTGAATGGAATATCAAAACATCAACTAGGTATCGAAATCAAACCCACTTCGAGCTAGGAAAATGACAATGCGTTCATAACGTAACAGTCATTCACGGAACTCTGAGTCAAAAATAATGGTGACATATAGTCAAGAAGGGATGTATATTGCTAAATCTCCATACAAATATCACATACTACAGTGGTCAACTAAAGAAGTCAAGAACAAAGATAACGTAGACCTAGAAAGTTTTCCATAGTTTTATAGGATCACTAAAACACTACGAGAAAGAGAATTTGAGCTCAAATGATCTCAATAAATGATAACCATATTCAAGTGTACAAAAACCAGTCCCATAAGAAAGAATAAATCTTGGCCAATTAATGAAGACCCATTAATGGGTAGCGAGGAATCAGAGTAAGAAATAAAACTCACCAAACAATATGCAGTTGTCAAGTCCTCAAAAATGATGAAGCTTCAGATCTCAGAAAGACGCAGATCCAATCGAGCTCAGAAAACCATTTATGTAGAGGGGATAGGTTTCAAAAGTAAGAAATGACAAAGTATCAGTATATGCATGGTCACGAAACAGTGAAAATGAGATAATTTTCATGTTCGAAGACAAAGAAGCTCACCTTTTCCAACATTCACGCAACCCTCAAAGTTACAGAGGGCCTAACCAAGAAATGGCGACCATTCTTTTGCCCCAAGAAACCAAAGTCATGAAAATGCAAATATATGAACCCTCCAGAACTCTCAAGAAAGTGACCAAGATTCAAACTCATAGAGAGCAAGAATAACACAGAACCGAGTTTTAGAGGTCAACAATGGCGGAAAGCATCCACAACATCCCACTCAGAAAGTTCAAACATAGTAAAAGCAACATGAAATACAGATGCAATAGAAGCCTCAGAGAACCAATCTGCAATGGGAGTCGAACTTCAAGTTACCAACAATGGCATCGAAAAATATTTTTCTAGGGCTCCATCCCCACATTGATAATCCAAATGAAATGATTATTAGGGTCGAACTTCCCTTTACTACCTGAACCCAAGCATTGGGTTAGTTCGAACTCAACCATGGTCAAAGATCAACGATCAAAAACTAAAGGACATCAGATCAACGCTCAAGGATTGAGCTCCATTATTCAATGCAAACCATCATGGTCAGTTCCCACGGCCACATTCAATGCAAGGTTAGAAACCCTAACTATAGTTTCAGATTGATGGCATCAAATGCATCAAGGACAGAGATCAATGTTCGAGAATTAATCACTATTATCAAAGCAACTCAACCTAAGTTATACAAGCCACCAAAAAAACATGCCAAGGGTTGAGTCATCATCGCGAGGGGGCCGGCCATATTATTTGAAAATTATTTGCAATTTGACTTACTCACTATAGTCCAAACTTCAAATAATGTGAATCCAACCATACATGCCAACTATGATCACCGAAAAGGTGAAATTTAAACCAAGTGTTATCCAAATTCAAAATCCAACAAAATATACCATGCAATATAATCAAAGGTGGCAGACCATATAGTGGGCTATGTGCATTTAAAGGTCTTTGGAATGTAATGTGTTTCCCTTTTCTAAAGTTCTTTATATTAGTTCCAAACGAGGGTAATTTGCTAATTCCACAAGAGTGGCCAAACCAGTGAAGACTAATGGTGAGGAGTAAGGGTGGCCCCACATACTGTAGAGAGAAAAGGAAGCATGTGCACATGGACAAGTGGTCCCTATAGAAGATGATTTACTTTACAAATATTACAATTAATGTAATTATTTTGTTCTTAGATAGGGGTTATTTTTGCATGCTTTCACTAGGGGACAAAATAGACAAGAAGATGAATTCATGTGCACAAGGAAAGAGACTTGTCTAGCAAGCAATCTTATTATTAGTAAATTATTCACCTTTATTTTCTTAAAAATAGAAAATCAAATTCAGTTTCACCGTAATGTAATCAATGCTATTAATGCCTATTTGTAATTGCATGTTCTATTTTCATTCCTTTATCTATTATTAAATAAAGGATAAAAATAGGATGCATGGGTGAGTACAAGCCTTAATCTATTTTTAGGAAGGGTGGGTAAATTATTTTGTTATATATTGTGTGCTTTGACAGAGCATAGGAGGAATTTTTGGATATAGGAGTACTGAAGCAATTGTTTCAGCTTTTTCCCTTTAAATGTGAAGTTTTTCTTCCTTTCCAATTATTTTCAATCTTGTGTATGTTTCTATTAGTATTTTTAATAAAAATTCCTTAGTTAATTATCTTACCCTGTTACAAATTCAACAATTTCTACATGATATTAATGTGCATGTTTAGCTTAGCAAGTATTGTTGTGATACTTTCCCTTAATACCTCAAAGTGTTTTTCCCTTAACATTTTGTAGAAAACTATTGGTTCGTGCATCAAGAATCCTTTCACATATCAATGTGTATATACTCAGTCAAATCCCTCATACAAATTTGGTGTATCACCTTAGTTTTAATTATTTTATAGTCATCTTTTACCCTTAAACCCTAGAAATCAGTTTAGGATACACCAATAAGGAACCGGCCTTGATACCAAAGACTCACCTCAAAATAGGTATACCCATAGACCTGAGGTGTTTCCATTATATCTACAAGAGAGAGATCAATTTTGTAAGCTTAGAAAACCTACAACCATCTCTCTACAAGGTGCACTTTTGAGAGCTAACGGAGACATAACACATTGGGAAACATGCACACCTTTTCCAAAGTAATATTTGGATTATAATGACTCATAATGTTTACCAATTAGACCTATAACTTTATTTTGTACACCATGAACTTTTCATATCTCAATAATTCTACTAAATTACCTTAACATAACATGATTTTGCATACTTTGATGATTTAACCGAGAGAAACCTTATCCTATAGCTTTCCACATTCAGATAGATTTACACCCGTCAAGAGGGATGTGATAACTTGTGAAGTGCCTTCTAATGCTCTACACTTAGTTTATAAAACTACATCAAACTTGATGTAAGTTAGTCATGATTCATTATTCACTTGAGTCATTCAAAACTATACCAGTGATTTTTGAGAAATCCATTAGTCAACACACACCTCTACCATGTCTTGTAAAGCCTAACTCACACTACATACTTTGCATTAAACCTTAACGGATGTATTCTTTAAACTATATGCACTCACAAAGTTTCTTTTATAATTACCTTTCAAGTTCCCAAATTGACATGTAGTTATACATGTCCTTCTCGATCACTTTAAATTTCTTTCAAGCACTTACATTATTCATCAAGAATTGTACACTTGTTTGGTCAAGGACTCAACATCCCTCTCTTAGCATCTTGACATCTTGAATACTCTTAGTTTCACTTTTACAAACCACCGAGAATATTAAATTTCTGAGTCACATGTCTTGTTTATGCTCCTCTACCTCTATCTTTAAATTTACAAGAGTCACATCATTAAACGTTTACATGATCACTTGACTCCCCCTATCTGGTTATCCTTCTTTACACTGTTAATCCTTTAAGGTTTATTTTTTCCACCATCTTAAACCTAGTAAAATTCATCAAGGACACTTTGTACCCTATTTCAAGCTATTACAAGTCTAAATTTCATACCTTTTCTTGCTTCAAACCTATAGCTTTAATTTTTCATAAGATCACAGACATAGTAGTCTTTAATCATGCTTTCTCATCAAATTTTATCATAGTGTCCTTTCTAAGACCCTATAAAAAAATTTAACCGTGCCCAACCTAAGAGTACTTTTCATCAAAATGGAAAATGTTGTTTTCATTTTTATTGATACATGGCTGTCAAACCCTTCATTGTAGGACTTATAGCATGTACTTTTATTTTAATGGAATATTACAATCACACTTTGATGTTTGAATCATGAAATCATACTCCACTCATCAAAATCCCTTATGACGTATCCTAAATACATTAGCGAGTAAATGCACGTAGATACCTTAAGCTTATAACAATATTTTTTAATGCATCTCATCATGATGAATTTTATTACCCTACCTTAGAATGACTGAGATGATAAATTTACCTATCATGTCATGTCCTAAGTGTAGTATTCGAGTCTTCCATAAAACTCTAACCTTCTAAGCATCTTACACACACGGTGACCTTCAAAGGGCTTAAACAGAGTTCAATTTCCTTTTTTGAGAAAATTAAGACATAATATGGCTTGTTGTAAGACATTATACTAAAAATAATGACTTCTTCCACTAGCATACAAACCACATTGACTCAAGAAACACAACTTGAACATAATACAGAGACCATATTCATTGAGTGACCACATACTTATTTTTCAATTTCTTAGAAACATAATAACTCATGCTTTTATGAGTTAGAGATCCATCACTGACCGATACATTGAGACTATATCCTTAGAAAAAGAGAACACTGGACCGCTTACAAACATATACCATACACATTCACTAGGATTTTCCATCCTTCTTGAAGTAGAAATGCATACTCCTTGATGCTTTTGGAACCTCGTACTTTTAAAGAGAACCACATACATTGAATACATATTTAAATAATACATAGAGTCAATATTGGCTAAAAAATGAACTATAGACTCTAGACAAAGTGACTAAGTCATATTTACCAAAGTTTCCATACTTTTCACCCTTATCTTTCCTTCAAATAATTTAATCCATTAAATACCTAATCAAAACTTATGGAAATCATAGTAGTAGGCTTTGAAAGAAATGTTACACAAAAATTTAATAGAAATAACCTTTGGAGACAACCTTTCTCATATTTTTTAACATTTAGACTCGGTCTCATGAAAACTTGTATTTTTTTCTTTAATACTTGATACAAGCCCTTAGAATCACATTGACACGGGATTCATGCATGAGATACAAAAAAGAAAAAATCACATACTACCTAAGCCTTATTACATCAACAAAGATTCATGATCAATCTGGGAGATATTTAAACTTCACACCATCATGAAAGACAAATAGATTCATGATAGACTATATACTTCCTTTATTACATGAATTCAAACTTCTTATAACTTTGGTACACATTAATGAATTAGATTCCTCATATTACCATGATTTCATTTGCAAGACATACCCCTACTACATTTTCATTTAGACATTATGATAGACTTGAAAAATCTTCAACCAAAGACCTTATTCAAGATGAAGTATGAAATTCCTTATTCATAGATACGACTATCTTGACTTCATGACAAAGACCTTTTGAAAAATGGTTACAAAACCTAGACCGAGACATAAATACTTTTGGTAACTAAAAATACTTATGAATGATAACACACACCTTAAACATATCATGAATGACCTCTTGATCTAAAACTCAAATCCCTTACAAGAAAAAAGATTCAAGGAGTTATGGAGATGCTACTTCACATACCTTATCATTTGAGAGGTATCCCAGAGACCTAATTTTTTCAACTAATCTTGCACAAGATTTTGAAAAAAATTTAAACACATTATATTCTTCAACAAGTGAAAATATATTCCCTTGACTTGGTTTGGGCTTGAGAATATTATTTACCAACTTAATAACACTGGAATCTTCCTTGACATGTTTCATACACTATATGGTAGGACGAGAATCAGTCTTCTTGACCTCCTTGACTTGAGAAACCTCATTCTTGTTCTTTGGATCAAACCTTGCAATACACCTCTTCTTGTTTTCGAAAAATGTTACCATATGACATGATTGGTGACAATTGAAGAAAATAACACTTTTCTTTCTTATTGGCTCAAAAACATTAAGATTCCATCCACAATCTTTGGCGCTATGACCATGCTCACAAAATGAACATTCACTTTGAAGATAGCTTCACCATTCATAGGAGAGCTCCGTTTGCAATCACTAGCTCTATGACAAAAATCATGACAAAAAAAGAAATATCTATGAAATTATGAACCATACCTCTTAGAATTTGGTTGTATACCTAAGTTAGAACTTCTTAAATCAGTCCTCTTAGTCACATTCACATTTGATTTGGAACTTGGACAAACTTCATCATAAAGATTTCCTTGAAACCCTAGGCCTATTTTATCATTTGTGTCTCTTTGACATTCTAAACACTCATAAAGAGGTTTGGAGCTCTTCTTAAGCTTCACATAAATCCTCAAATTTTTAGAATCATCCTCTAAATATGAGTCAAGGTATTTGAATTTGTCTTCATACCTGAAACAATAATCTTCTCTCTCCTTTAGGGATTTGGTTAAACTTTCAACTTGAGATTCCAAAGAAAGAATGGCTTGACTTTTTTTTATCTTCCATGTCCTTCATATGATTTTGGTAGGCATAAATTATTGACTCATGTACTTAATTATTCATCCCCAATGCAGCTAGAAAATATTAATATTTAGCCATTACTTGCACTTCAAAGGATCTCCTTCAAGTTTTTAAACTTTTTTACAAAGACCTTATCGATACCAATTGTTGGAAGAAAAAGATATCGAGAGGGGGTTGAATCATTCTATTACAAATTTAAACCATTTCATTCATTATTCATTACTAATAAAATAATTATTCATGCATACAACAACCATAAGTGCATTTAATTAAGTATTGAATACACCATACACAAGAACAAGAGCAAGAGAGTACACAAGAACACAAAATATATATGGGAAACCCTCATGGGGAAGAAAACCCACTAAATTTTTTTGATATTACTCACAACAATTAAATTTAGTTAAGCACCAAATTCAAAAGGAGCAGTGACCCTTAGATTAGTATTACACCAACTATAAAAGGAGAAAAAACCCCTAATTTAGTGAAGTAACCACTCCACAAGGAAGCTAAAACCACCTAGGATGACCAAGCACAAAATCATCCACAAGATTATGTTTTATCTCTAATTTGTTTCTCCTATAACCGACGGTGATCACATATTCATCTCACAAACCCTACCTCAAACCCCATGTCCTTAAACTTGGTCTATCTTCTTCTTCTTCTTGATATTTATTTGGCTCTAATATCATGCACACATTACCTTCAAATCCTACACAAATACCTACAAAAATCTCTCCTTTAGGTCATACTTCTTCCCTATAAGAGCACTAGTTAAGAAATGAACCAAACTAGCACTTAAATATGATTTTCTTTGTTAAAACTCACCATAGCTCTGTCTTAAATGTTTTTCATGACAAACTCATCTTTAAAAAATCAAAATAACTTTATTACATTGGTCACATATGACCCATATAGGCCGGCCTAACCAAAAACCACTTTTTATGCACCAACAACCCTCAAACCCTTGTCATTTGAATGAGAAAAATCCCCTCACTCAAACAAAATGTATATTCAAGATCCCATATTCATCAAACATGAGTAATATATCATTTAAAAATTTTACCATTGTTGCAATTTACATTAACCAATTAGATTAATTCATTTAATGTGCCCACAAAGCTCTTTACCTTCACAAAAAGTTGTTTCCAAAATCCTTATTTGACCTTTGTGCCTCAAGACAAACCAAGAACATCTCAACTATGTCATGTGACAACTATATGGAAATGGAACAACTCAAAACAACTCAAAACTTCAAGTACAACAAGACTTTCCTGAAATGGAACATACAAACTTCTTCACAAATCAACGTAAAAGGATGACCAAAACACCACATAATGATACAAGCCATACCTCATGGGAAATATCTATTACTAAAATTTCAATAACATATAATAACTCCTTCCAAATCTAAGTGGAAGGCCTTAAAAAATCCCATTTCTCCAAACTACTTTTTTATCTCTACTTGGACTCAAGAACTGACACTTAGCCTAACTTGCTCCAACATACCAAAACTCACTTCAAGATTAACCAAAGAATGTAACATACTTATATAATATGTATAAGCCATAAAAAACCTTCTCCAAGATTTATCATATCGAATCACCACTTTACGCATGTAGCTACATCATGTAGCTCAAATGAACATCCTCCAAAATTTACCCTCAGTGAACAAGTCTTTACTATGCATATCATATCAAAAAATAAGTTTTATATACTATTATAAGTATATCTTAATCAACTTCATATCACAATTTAAATGGAGTCCTAACTCCCCTTGTAGCTCTGTCATGCCAATTTTACTATATACTACTCAAAAGCGCCCAAAAACTGGTCATCAAATATAGGAAAAATTACACTTTTCCACTCAAACCATGACCTGAAACCTTCATGAACATCTAGATAAACTCCAGGTAATTTATAAATTTCAATTTAGTCTTTACCAGATTTGAAAATCTTCTCCTCAAACTAAAACTCTTTAGAAACAAGTATATCTAGGTGGGGGCCACATATCACCATGAGCTATATCATTCTTTTATGGAAATCTATAAAATACAATCATCACTTTTGAGGAAAAACTCAATAATGATCCGGTACAAGTAATTTTATTTAAGTTACTCCTAGCTAGGGTTTAGCTATGGTTTCAAACAACTTTAGCTTCTTAACGATCGTTCATAAAAATGTGATAATCATACCACCGCATTGTATTCATGAAATATGAATAACTTGCCTAAGAAGATATGCCAAAAATCTCAAGTACCGGTGAAAATAATACAACCCACAACAAGCATCAGAAGGTCAACTTTTGTCACAAAAACGCATTGTTACTTACCCTGTTTTCCCAAAAAATATAACTTTCGATTCCCATGTCGAATGATCTAAAACTTATCACGAAGAATCATGATAATATCCTATACCTATAAATAATAATCACATATCTCATATATGCCTAAAAATCTCCATCCACATTGACTTACCTACGTCAAACAACCTGTTTCTCATCTGTTTCTTCCAAAGGACCTCAAATATTCATTATACCTTTGAATTGTAACCTAAAACTTACCATACACCTCAGGTACACCAATGTCAATCTACTACCATCCTCCAACAAGTTTGATTAGGCACAAAACTCACATATCTTCCACATTTGTCTTGTTCCATGGAAAGAAACAAGTCATTAATGACCTGACTCAATTCTAAAACCTCGTGACTTGACTATGTTAATTTAATGAAAACTCATATACACTTGAAATACACTTGATGGACAATGTATGACATCATGAAAACATCCAACCACCTCTAGAAAGTTGAAATAGTGATTTATCTCACTTAAACCATGCACCGAGACTACATTAAACTCCATTAAACCACTCAAACAACATGTTTGACACCGAATAAAAAGCATAAGGAGACTCATATGACACCATGAAACCATTTTCCATTAATGGGGTTGACATCAATGACAACACAAATCCAAAATCGCCAACAACTTAGTCAAAGGGGAAATGATAGGCTTATTACATATGTGCCAACAAATTTAATTCTTGGATCCCTTTGTGGCATAGTTTGTACCTCACTTCCAAAAGGGGGCATAGGGTATTTCCTTCTACTCATGTCACAGGGGGTCCAAGGGGGTGGTGACATTTTATGGATGCCCCTAACAAGGGTTCAAGGTTGGAGCTTCCAAAAAAATTAAGGAGTCAATCCCTTTTTCAAGAAAGACAGAGTCACCTGAATTTTATTTCTAGAAAGGAAAATACTAATGGAATTTTGCACTCAATTTTTAGAAGGAGGAATCCTAACTATAATTTTCCAATTAGGTGTATATACTGTTTACAATTTTTTACACTTGTGCAAAAATGGGCAAATCAAAACTTCGTGAAGATGGAATGTATTGATGGAGTGGACTTAACTAGGGGGATGATTTACAATATTACCATGTTTTTAGTTGCAATGATTGATTATTTACATGTAATCTGTAGCTATGTGTGTTGTTACAAAATGTAACACCTCACATATACTGCCATTCCATGTTCATCTTCATCAAGCAAACACAAAATCCCTAAAGGACTAATGCATTGCCTTGATAAAGGAAGGAATCACAGTTCAGGTGAAATGTTAGATTTGGGAACAACAAACAAAGTTTTAGTTTACAATAAAGAGAGTTAATTATTAAGTTACAGGTATTCCAAAACTCTTTATTTCTATATAAATACATTTAATTATGTGTTTGAGTTGTTTATTCCATTATATTATCAATATATATGTCAAAATATGAAAGTAGAAAGAAATATACAACTCAAGTATAGAAATTAAATGTCATTTATTTATGAGGAAGTACACTTTTTCCCACACAATCCATGTGATTTAACTTATAGCTAATGAAGTAAAATATGCATGTACACAAAGCTTAAATTAGAATAATATCGAAAACCCATCATTTCCTATGGGTTTTGTGGATGTCTTCATCCGATTGTAACTTCTTCACCCTCTTCTTCCATATCATCCGATTCCTTCATCATCCTTGAAAAAAGTAAACTCAATTTTCATTAGACATTGACCTCGAGTTTAATCAGTATAGTTATGCTAATAGTTTCATGCAAATGAATTAATTGACATAAACAAGCATAAGGTACATTAGAAAAGGATACAAAATTGATAAAAGCAATATTCTACATTAGCACATATGATTCCCTTAATCATTCCAAGAAAGAAAGAGAAAATAAAACCATTGAAAATAGGAAAGGCCAAAATGCCTAAATCCTTTCCAACTATTTCTTTGAGTGTGAAGGTATAGGTAGTAGACTAGAGAGAAGAAATTTTATGCAAAATGATTACTTTACAAAAGGAAAATGTAGATATAAGATTATAAAAGAAAAGTATCACGACACTCGAAATAAGAAGTGATGAAGCACGATACAAGTAACACTTCTTAACGAGGAAAGTCTTCATAAAAACACATAAAATGAGTGACGTTATCTTTGAATTTCATTAACAAACCTCTACTAGAACCCATGAAGAGGATATTTACAGGAGATACCATAAGAAAGGAAACCTTAAAGATATAAATGAGAGATTTAAGTTCAAAAATACAGCTTTAAAGAGGCCTTTAAAGAGTTGTTTTAGAATTCAACAAAACAAAGAAATTCCACTCTTTAAAAATTGCAAGTGCAGTGTAAAATCTCGGTATTAAAGATCCTTTGGACATACAAAGTCCAATTTTAGTATGTATATAAAAATAAATCATGGACATATAGCTACAAGGAAAAATTCTTTTCTTTTGCAGAGCTTGACTTGATAATTAAGAAGTGCAGAAATACAATAATTGAAGGAGTTCAAAACTGGAAGTCATTAAGTGCTAGAAGGTTTCCAAATTTTGAATACATCTTTGAATGAAAAATATAAATTATGACATCATAATCATGTATATGAAAGCAAAAAGTGTATCAATAAATGCGTGATTATAAGAAATCATAGAGAAATTAAATACGAACATGAATAAAGAGAAGAAATAAAGAATCATTATATTTTTAAATTACGGTGATCATATTCCATTGAAATGATTAGTACAAACAATGATATATGATCACAGAAAGTATAGTAAAAAAAGAGATAGAAAATAATCTTTTATCATTCACAGTTGTTCTTGTATAAGTCATAAATATGAATTTAAGATATGTCTTATATTTTCCAAGGAAACAAATATAAATGTTGCGAAGTTGTGATTATAAATTGAGTACAACTTACAGATGTACATTATGAATAAACTCAAATCATATTGATAATGTAACTAAATAGAGAAAGAATCACAGCTACACTATCTGAAAGAATAGTCTCAATGTAATTGGTCATCAACACCTTGGATTATGGTACTATGTCATTCAGGAGTATAATTTATTTTTTTGCAATGATTAAAGATCACATGTCAAACACTTAGTGAGATTCAACAACATCAATTATTCATTACAATCATGAGGGTTCATAAGAGTGGAATATTCTAGGTACTGATCATAAATCATTTATTTCATGAAAGAGAGCATTTTCAACAAAAACAAAATGCCACATTAGAATTTTAAATGAAATGAAGTTCAAAAGAGTTTCAGTTACAGAAAAGGTAACAACTTCATTTTGGAAAAATCCTAAAATTATGAAGAGAAAGTATAGATTGCATTATTACATAGAAATAGGATTCATGCCATTTTACAATGATCAAATCACTAGAAAAGGTGCTCAAGCTATCTGCTCAATATAAAGTAATTTGATCAATTAAATAGAGTTCAATGCACCAAGTTATTAAAAGAATGGAATAATGGTGTTAATATTGAACATGGAATAATTAAATATAGAGTGGAAATGTAAAATCATATGGGATTCAAGTTTCTATATAGTCGGTGATGTAACAGTTTTTTACAATATACCCTCAACTGATAAGCCATCTCAGAAAGCTTTATCAAGCTGCAAGTGACCTTTTTCAATCAAAAAAGAAAAAAATCTTGGATATTTTCAACGTCTATATTCAATTCTCATTAAAACATAGAATAGATCATGAAAGTGAGAATATCAAAACTTAATGAGAAAGTGAACAAGTTAAGAGATATTCATTCTTGTAGACATACTTAACACTATTGCAAGGATTTTCATGGAAATGAGCAATCAAATAGATGAAATTATCTTGAAATTGACAAATGAATACAAATTCTATCAAATTCAAATGAACCCACAAAGTGAAATCATCAGAAGAAAGTGAAATCCACGTAGATCTGTAACTGTATATGAAAGGAAAGTTGCACAAAATGTCCAAAACCTTAAAATAAATTGATAGAGTTGTCATTTAGAAGTTAAAGTTGTGTCTCATGAAGAAATGATTCCCCCATAACAATAAGATAAAATTCAAGAATTTCCACATTATTATGAAGTAAAAATCAGAAGAGATTGCTAAGAATTTATTTCTCGAAAGAAATGACATAGCCTTACCTTCAAAACCCTTGAAATGGTGACGTTATTAAAGAAGTCAGTGGGTTAGGTATAGAATGACTCAGGGTGCATACATTTTTTCTTAGAATTCTCAACCTAGAAAACTATGGGAGAATACACAGGTAACAATTTTAGAAGCTCAAAAGATCGATATGGCGACCCCTTCTGCTTAGTAAAAGGATAAGTCCAACCCATTTTCGACTTAGGGATATATAAACACTAGATCTCGAGGTAGAATTGAGTAACTCATTTTGCGGTGGGTAAAATAAGGAGTTTTGAACTCAAAATATGAAATCCCTACATGCAAACAACCCAAAATGATACAAAATAGAGAAGGTTCGGGCCATATTAGACAAGGAAACAAAGCCTAAATGTTCATTTCACAGTGGCATTTCTTCCAAAGCACCCATAGTGGATTAAAAGCACATTTCAAGTGAAATAAAAAACATCCAAATTGGAAATAAGAAATGCATAGGTAAATAGTACAAGGAATAAAAATTTAAGCTCAGGCTCAATGATCAAATCCATACTAGGAATGTAAAGAAATATAAAGATTTTGAATTATTAATGTTACCATAAGGTCAAAATAATTAAACACACGAGTTATAGGAAACTTATAGATCGAAGGGACAACAATGAATATGCGGAGTTAAAAACAAGCTATACATTTAGCAAAACCCGTCAAAGTGGCTCAAAAGGATGGAGAGATGCATGAAAACAATGCTAACCGAGAATTTAAAATATTACTAGTCTCGCAGAAGGTTTTGAAACAAAGAACAATAATGATGATCGAATGGAAGATAATCTCAAGCTCTATAGCCTCCATGTTTTCCAAGCATGATGCAAAATTTCAAGCATATAAATCAGGGAGGTCAAAAGGGTACAAAAATCTCACAGAGGAGCGGGGATCTCCAAGATTAAAAACAATGGCAACCTTGTACCTCATAGAGCTTGAACCAAAGTAAGAATGGTGGAAAAGCTGAAGTTGCAATCCTCGAATTCAAAATAGAACTCGAAATTACCATTAAAGGTAGAGAATCAAGAAAATACACACTAAAAAAATTCACACATGATGGATTCACAAAAGGAAACGAGCCTCTAGATCAAAGAATAACGACATTCTAGAACAAATTTTCCAAGGCTTCACCCTCCAAAATGGGCATGCAAATGAAACAATGGATCTCAGACTATAAATAAACACATTCTCCCAACCAACCCATGGTAACCTAACTCAACAAGTGAGTTAAGAATCAAAGGTGCTAAATAAACCATGTAGAAAATCGACGGTGCTAGATGATAACCCAAGATAGCTACCAATCTACAAATCAATGGTTGAAGATAAATAAAGGATAGAGATAAAATGGCCAAGGATCAAGCACAAAGCAATAATCAATACAAAATTTAGGTGCTTAGAAGAATAATGGTGAATACATGAACGAGTATAAGATCAACGATGAATATTGAAGACCACCAACTTTACCATAGTTTCTAAATAACTTGACCGAGTTCATTAAATTGCTTCGTGTCCATATAATAGAAAATCTTAACCGTGGTGGAGGTAAATAAAAACCATAAGCGAGAAGAAGCGTCAAATCATTGTGCAAAGAGGGGACCAACCCGATATTAATAAAAAAATCATTGCGATTTACCGATTAAAGGTCCAAATCTTAGTGCTTTTTCAAAAAAACTCAAACAACGATAAAATAATCAATCAAATGATTATTAATCAAAAGTCGAAAACCTTAGCCTTATGCCATACAAATCAAAAGGGTCCCAAAGTAAACTATGTATGTGCTATGTAACTCAAAATGGTTCCACATAGTCTTTATCCAGTGATTATGCAAAGGGGTCACGTGACCTATCTTTTCACAAAGTATTATTATTTTTTTAATAAAGTGACATGGGTAAATTAAGACCTTAGCTTATATCATAATAATTAAGAGATAGGTCATATATGCCAAATTGAATGAAAACCCTTATTAATTTAGGGTGTGCACACATCATAGATGGTCCTCATAGTGAGAGGGCTTGGAAATGATCAAATTATATTTATACAGGAGTAAATTTTTCATGTGATCACAAGAAGACAAAACATATATCAACATCAAAACCTACAGGTGGTACCCACACATGGGAAAATTATTTTTACAAAGTTGCAAATAAAGGAATTATTTTTGCTCACATAGAGATGTTATTTTTGCATGTACATCAAAGGGGTAGGATTAAAGTGTTAATTTTACAATTGCAAGTGGATCAATTTGTAAGTGTCACATCAAGCACTAGAGATAGATATTGAATGCATATTGGAGGATACTTACACAGCAAGTTAAGCAAGGGCTATTATTAGCCAAATTATTCATCCAAATTTGTTGAAAATAGAGCAATCAACTCCAGTTTGACTGGGATGTGTTTTTGTAATCTAGGCTATTAATGCCTCATTGTATTAGCATGTTTATTTTTATCCCTTTATTTATTTAGGATAAAGTATAAAAATAGGATGCATCGGGAGAGTACATATTTTAGCCTAATTTTAGGACAGATGGGATGAATAAACTTGCTATATATTGTGTCTAATTGCAAGGCACAAGGAGGAATTTTTGGATATAGGAGTGTTGAAGAATATTTTGCCAGTTTTTCCCTTTGAATGAGAATTGATTTCTACCTTTCCAATTATTTGTAGTTTTTGTATATCTTATTATTTCTTTTGAATGTCAAATTCCCTAATTAATCATCTTACCTTGCTACAAATTTAGCAATTTTGCATAATATTAGTGTCCATGTTTTCTTGTTGTATTTTTGTGATTCATTCCCTCAACGAGACCAAGTGTTTTGCCTTAATAATCTACTAAAAACTATTGGTTTGTGCTTTCAAAATCAATTCTCAAATTTATTGTGCATGTACTTAGTCAAAGCCCTTAAAACTTTTGGTGTATCACCCTATTTTTAATTCATTTACAGTCATCTTTTCACTCTCAAAACCCCTAAAAAATTATTATTTAGGATACACAAAAAGGAACTGGCCTTGATAAGGAGACTAACCTTAACAATAGGTATACACATAGAACTGATGTGTTTCCATTATATCTACGAAAGAGAGATATCCAGAGAAATATTATAACACCCAAAGTCATCTCTCTACATGGTGCACTTTTGAGAGATAACATTTTTGGCATGTCAAAGTGGGACGACAAATTAGATCTGCAGGAAAATTATCGCAAATTACAACAATTTACAACATATTTACAACAAAAGAAATTTTTTTTTTTTCGAGTAACAAGCTGCATAATTTTATTCTAAAGATCAAAAGATTTATTTGGTGACTTCGTAAAGCAATTTCAGACCAGTTTTGTAGCATGTTCCATGCCTAAAGTGACTATGAGATCATCAGTAAGAGGAATTCCTTTTGAGTTTATTTCTTTACCTTTGAATTTTGAAATAAGAAGAAGAGTTGGTAATACCTTACCTTATAATAGGCTTGGTTTTGATAACCCTCCTCCTAATCTTCCTTCACCATGTATTAATCTCTTTGTTCAAATTCTAGTTATTCCAATGGCTATTCAACCACCTAGGAATTTTGTAACCTTTACTAATGGCATCCCTTTAGTAATTCTAGTTTATCATGATATTCCCAATGCTGCCATAAAATGTTTACCTTCATTCACTGGTGAAAATCAGATTACTCCCACATAGCACATCAAATATGTTGTAGCCCTTTATGGTTTTCATAACATAAGTCATGTGGATGTAGCCTTAAGACTTGTAGCTGCATCCTTTAAAGTTCAAGCCTTAGAAATTGGGAGCATAAGAACTTGGGATGAGTTGGGAGAAAAATTTCTTAAGAAATTTCAAGATCATTCTAATCATTTATCCCTCATAGAGAAGTTGTCCACAATTAAAATATCCCCTCATGAATTTATGGCTAGTTTTAACATCCATTTTGCTTAAGCTTGGGAAAGAATTCCAACAAGTGTTAATCCTCAAGATGATCATGCTTTTCTTTATTATCTTAGATCCCTAAAAAGTGATATTTCAACTATGATTCAGTCTATGGGAGGAGATACTATCCTAAAGAGCTTATCATATTGTTATGCATGTTAAAATGGCCTTAGTCAAGCTAGTAAATTGGCACCAAGGCCTCAATGCCTCTTATAGAAGATTTATTACCTATTCCGTAGCCTATTACCATTATAGAGCCTACTTGTTTAGCTCCATCGAGATGATTTATTTAAAGCACCGTAAACTATGGGTAATAAATTGACATCAATTGAAAACAAATTAGCTTGGCATAGCAGACCATATCAAGCTCCTTATTAGCAAAATAAAAAAATCAACATAATAGGCAACTTTATCAACAACATCGAATTATAAATAGCCATATCATCCAAGGAAGTTTCACCCAAAAGCTCCCAAAGTGCATCAAGCGCTCTTGTTATAGTTAACATGGTTTTAGAGGAATGGTGTCAACCTTGTAATCAACCTCATTCAGCTACAAATTGTCCAAATGCATTCCTAAATATAAGCCTTGTTGCACAACCTCAACCTGAAGCATTGTACATGCCTCAAATGGAGGGTGGGAAGCAAGAAGCTCATAGTTAGAAACCACCAGAACAAAATTTGGTAAGCTTTGGGAGGAATAATTTATTGCAATCACAACTAGATCCCAAGATAAGGCTCAGGAGAGAGAAAAACAACAAAACAAACTGGTTCTATTTACAATCATACGATAAAATAATAACTTCAGGAAAAAAATAGCCATGATTATGTTGTTCCTTAAAAAATAGCTAGCGTTTTTTACTCTAAAGGACAAACAAAAACAATTTCAACCTCATCCCGGAGATTCTTCATACTTCAAATTTCAAAAGTTGTTAAAGTAGAATCATTTTTCCTAAAGCTAGTAAATTGGCAACAAGGCCTTTAATGCCTCTTATAGCAGATTTATTACCTATTTAGTGGCCTATTACTGTTGTATATATCTTCCTCGGGTAGATATAGACAAACGGAAGAATATGGAAATCAAAGAAACTTAGACCCCGACATTTATTGCGTCGCCCACGGAGTAAGAGGTACACATCAAAGGATGTCGACACAAAAATGGATGCGCCCTGGCGCAGGTAAAGGGCGCATGACACAGAGTGTCGACATGGTAAAAGTCACACCTTGGCATAGGTAAAGGGTGCACATCAAAGGATGTCGACACAAATATGGATGCGCCTATGGCATAGGTCAAAGGATGTCGACACAAAAATGGATGTGCCCTGACGCAGGTAAAGGGCCCATGACACGAGTGTCGACATGGCAAAATTCACGCCTTGGCATAGGTAAGGGTGCACATCAAAGGATGTCGACACAAATATGGATGCGCGCATTGTAAGGCGCAGAGTCAAAGCATGTCAACACAAAAATGGATGCGCCCTAGCGTAGGTAAAGGGTGCATGACATAGAGTGTCGACATGGAAAAAGTCATGCCTTGGCGCAGTAAGGGTGCATGACACAGAGTGTCGACATGGAAAAAGTCGCGCCTTGGCCGGGTAAAGGGCGCATGACATAGAGTGTCGACATGGAAATATTCGCGCTAGCGCGCAGTAAAGGGTGCATGACATAGAGTGTCGACATCGAAAAGGTCACGCCTTAGCACACGTAAAGGGTGCACATCAAAGGATGTCGACACAAATATGGATGTGCCAAGGCGCACCTTTAGGAGGTGCAACATTTTGAGCGCTGACAGGAAGCAGGCCCTGGCGCAGATATTCAGATGGCCATAACTTTTCACAGGGAGCTCGGATTAATACAAGGTTGGACTTTTCGGAAATCTTACAAAGTCCTCTATCCAACTACGACTAGATATATTTAATTGGGTAATAAAAAATTCTTGAAAATTAAAAATACAGTTCGCCACTTTTTGGGTTTGCTAGGGTTCTCACCTACCACCATAATGAGATGAATTAAATACAACACGGAGGTGGTTGGGGTATATTTGGATTTCCTCTCTCTTCCCTCTCTCATTCTTCCTATAAATTGTAAGGAGGGGATTATTTCTAAAGGTTGGACATTCTTGTTTTGCCCTCCCTTCTTCTCTTTGGCAGTGAATTTGTGGAGTTCAAACCTCCCATTTAAAACTGTAATGCAAACTTTGCCACTTGGCATTTTGAGTGTAATGTATCAATATTTGGAGAAAATAATGCATGCCTATGGATGATTCTCAACCCTCTCTCGTATTCATCCGCATCCTCCCGATCTTTCACTACAAATTTGGTTATCTGTGCATGATCTTGCATTACATTTTAATGGTTTGTGTTTATTGGCAAGACAGGTGTTCTTCATTCCTCGGTGCATCACCTTTGTTAGTTTAGGTTTATTTTTATGCATATTCTTACCCTGTCTCCTTGGAAAGTTAGATTAGGTTTTTGAGTAAACCCTCTGCATTTTTATGTGTGCATCTAAACAGAGGAATAGGAACCGCCCTTCATCCAGAGAGATTTCCCGATTCACAAGGTCCCACACTTGGGAAAAGCTCCATGTTATGCAATCACATTGAGAGTCTCAACCCATCGAGTTGTAAACATTCAGGGGTGATGTGATTCACCATCAACAATTACCATTATAGAGGCTACTTGTTTAGCTCCATCAGATTATTTATTTAAAGAACTATAGACTATGGGTAATAAATTGACATCAATTGAAAACAAATTATCTTGGAATAGAAGACCATATCAACCTCCTTATTATCAAAATTAGAAAAATCAACATAATAGGCAGCTTTATCAAGTAAAATTAGAATTATAAACAACCATATCAGCCAAGGAAGTTTGACCCAAAAGATCCTAGTGCATCAAGCACTCTTGTTATAGTCAACATGGTTTTCAGAGGAATGGTGTCAACCTTGTCATCAACCTCATTCAACTACAAATTTTCCACATGCATTCCTAAATATAATTATTGTTGCACAACCTCAACTTGAAGCTTTTTCCATGCCTCAAATGGAGGGTGGGAAGTAAGAAGCTCATAGTAAGAAACCACCTAAACAAAATATGGTAATCTTTGGGGAAGAAAATTTTATTGCAATCACAAATACATCCCAAGATAAGGCTCAGGGGAGAGAAAAACATCAAAACAAAATGGTTCTACTGACAATCACCGATAAAATAATAACTTCAGTGGAAGAAAACAACCAACAGTTCTATTGTTCCTCAGAAAATAGCTAGCATTTTTTACTCAAAAGGACCAACAAAAAAATTACAACCTGATCCTAGAAGACTCTTCATACCTCAGATTTCAAAAGTTGTTGAAGCAGAGTCAGTTTTTGCTAAATCTTATGCTAAAATGGTAGAAGTTGTTTCAAAAATGGTTACTTCTTTTAACATTGTTGTCATGATGAAGAAGAAAAATATTAATATTTCACTTTGGGATGTTGTAAGTATTCCCAAAAAGTGAAATTTACTTTCTCACGAGCTTGCTAAGCTACAAGTTTATTCAAAAGAAATAGAAAAGGAATCCCAAAAATAGACATGGTGCTTGGAACAATGGAGCAAGACTGCATTAAAGAGGTTAAATGGATGGTTCAAAAGGTCTTAAATGCTCAAGATATCAAGAATCCACCACCATTTTATTTATCTCGATTATTGGAGACCATTTAGTTCATAACTACATGGTTGACAGTGGTGCAAGTAGCACAATTATGCCAAAAGCAATTGCTAGAAAAATTGGGCCTACAGTATGAACCTATAGAGAAAAGCATGTTGCAATCTAGATGGAACAACAACCAACATAGTTGGTATTATCATAAATTTAGAGGTAACCTTACATGTTTGTCCCAATGTTACTATTTTACAAGATGTAACTATTGTAGATTTACCTCCCTATTTTTCCTTATGTTTATCATGAGATTTTACAGCAAAAATAGGAGGTTATCTCTCTTTAGATTGGTCATTTTTGTTCTTTACTACAAGATATGGAACCAAGGTTACCGTAAATTCAGATCCTTTGGCTAGATTTCATATTGAGCCACATGCTTCAAACGTTGTAGCAAATTATGCAGCTTTAGATCAGTCTAATTTTGATGTTACATCACATGTTTCTACACTAGACGGTGTTTCTAATCTATTTATGGATGAAAAAACTCAAGAATAACATGCTTATGATCCTTTCAAAGAAGAAGAAGAAGAATGTTTTGGTGTTAATTACTGCATGAAGAAAATCTACCAATTCCCTTATTGTCCAAACAAAAAAATAGCAGAAGGACTATGGAAGCTTCATTTGATGGAGCTAAAAATAAGAAAGGACAAGGTGCAAGTTTAATGCTTACTTCCCTTCAAATGAAAGGTACTTTTCAGCTTTAAGTTTGTAGTTTTCTTGTACTTGTAATGTAGCTGAATACAAAGTTTTAATTCATGGCTTACAATGGGCCAGAAAGAGAGGTATTAGTACATTACAAGTTTTCGGTGATTCAGAATTAGTTATTAATCACGCAAAAATATTTAATGTGTGTAAGAATTCATTTTTGAATTCTTATAAACATATATTTTCAGACTTAATGGATGATTTTGATCTTTATTAATGTCTAATCTATCCCAAGAGCTGAAAATAAACATGCAGATAGAATTGGAGTAGTTTTTGGCAACTTTGATGTACTAGAACAAATTGAAAATAGAAAAGTATAGCCACATATAAATTTTATTATAAGACCTTCAGTTTCTGACAATGAAGAAAATTTGCAAGTTTTCGAAGATGATGAATAGATCTGCAGATTTTTACAGCAAGAATTTGAATTTTCTACAGTAAATCAGGAAAAAATGCAACACTTCTATGGTGATCAAATTGTTTAGTTGAAGACAAACAAGTTGCCTCAAGGATTGGTCACTCTAGAAGATATTTTTGTTTTGATGATCAATTAAGAAAGGACAAAGGAAAGATTTTAACTCACGTAGATAACTATGAAGAAATCTTGGTGGATGATGAAAAGAAACTATTTATTGGAAAGGTATGTTCTTCAATTGAAAAACAATCATTTATCAAATTATGTAAAGAATTTAAAGATGTTTTTTTCTTGGAAGTACCAAGATCTAAGAGGATTTGATCCAATTTTAGCTTAGCATACAATAGAGTTATAACCAAATTCCAAACCAGTCAAGCGGAAGATAAGACCCATAAATCCAAAAATTGAGCCATTAATGAGAAAAGAGTTATCTAAGTTGATTGAATCAGGTATTATTTTTCTAGTTAAGCATTCAATTTGGGTAGCTAATCTTGTTCTAGTTCGAAAAAGAATGGATAAATTAGGCTATGTGTGGATTTTAGATACCTTACTAAAGATTCATTAAAATATCATTATCCACTACCTAATATGGATTAGATTTTGAGAATAGTTTCGGTTCAAACAGATTGTCTCTTTTGGATGGTTATGTGGATACAATCAGATCCTTGTACGTGAAGAAGATAGATACAAAACAACCTTCACCATGAAGTGGGGCACCTATGCTTATAAAAGAATGCCTTTTGGTCTTTCAAATGTTGGTTCAACGTTTCAACGAGCAATGGACATGGATTTCCACAGATTTATTAAATAAATACATATTGGTTTACTTAGATGATGTCATCATATTTTCAAAGAATTTTGATGAACATCTAATGCATTTAAGGTAGACTTTTCAGCTTTGTAGACAGTTTGGAATATCTTTGAACCCCAAAATTCTATTTTTTCAGGAGACATCAAGCTAAATTGCTTGGCCATATTATTTCTAAACAAGGTTTAGCTATTTATCCTTGCAAAATCGAAGTTATTTCATAGTTATCTTTACCTCATCATAAGAAAGCACTACAAAGTTTCCTTGGAAAGATCAACTTTGTTAGAAGATTTTTTCAATATTTTTTAGCACTTGTCAAGCCTTTAACAACTATGTTAAAAAGGATAAGACTTTCTCTTGGACCAAAGAATGGATAAAATGATTCGAAGAAATTAAAATAGCCATTTCACAAGCTCATACTCTTGCAAATCTAAATTTTGATAAATATTTTATAATTTACGCACTTGCCAAAGAAGAAACTATCTCAGCTATTTTAACTTAGATTAATGATGAAAACAATGAGCAGCCAATTGCTTTCTTTGGAAAAAGTTTGCATGACTATGAGATAAGGTACACATTTCTTGAAAAATAGGTACTTTCCATAGTTAGAGGATTGAAAATTTTCAAGTACATGATTCGAATAATAAGATACATGTTTTAGTCTCTCATCCGAGTGTGAAAGTGTTCTTGTTGAAAAAATACCTAAATGCAAAGAGAGCAAGCTTGATTACGAAAGTTATGGAATATGATGTTTATATCCATGTTACAAAAATAGTTCAAGTAAAAGGATTTTGTGAGCATCTAATTGTTGATATGGAAAAACATTAGGCTGTAGAATCAGAAGATCCAAAACAACATGATAAAGTTACGTATCAGCATTCAGATACCTTGGTGCAACAAGAAAATTAGCAACGCGAAATTAGCCAAGAAGTTCAAGAATCAATATGGATGACTGATTTTGTTAACTACTTACAACATGGTACTTATCCGGAAGGTATGGAAAAGAATAAATGAAGGTATTTTAGGTTACAAGTTGTACCTTATGTTTTCATTGATGGAGTGTTATTTAAAAGACATATAAATGGAATTTTTTTGTGATGTATTGATTATGATAGAATTCAGTAATTATTATCCGAATTCTATGAAGGACCTCCGTGGTTAATTTTTTTATCACGTACTACAACCTTAAAAATCATGAAAGCTAGTTACTATTGGCCCAACATATTCAAGGACTACTTCTAATGGATCAGAAAGTGGAAGAAATGTGCTTTCTTTGTTATAAAATTATGTTTAGCTTCGCTACCCCTTCAACATATTTTAGTGGATCAGTCATTCATGCGGTGGGATCTTGACTTTAGTGGTATGATAAATCCACCTTCACCATAAGAACACAAGTGGATTTTGACTGCTATAGATTACTTTACATGTTGGACCGAGGAAGTAGTCTTAAAAGAAGCTAATGAAACTTCAATACTATCCTTTTATGAAGGTATATTTTGCATATTTGGTGTTCCAACAACTATCATTTTAGATAATGCCTTAGCATTTCTAGGTGAAAAGGTAATAGATTGGGATATTAAGCACACAATTTATTTAAGTACATCATCTAATTATTACCCACGAGGAAATGGATTAGCTGAAATTACTAACAAGAATATTTTAAGGATCATCGAATAATACTCAAAGACAATGAAAGAGCTTGGCATCTAGTGTTGAATTTAACACTTTGGGATGACAGAGTGACTCCTAAAATATCAGTTGGCAATTCACCGTACAAGCTTGTTTATGGAAGAGAGGAAAGAATGCCCATCTCAGTTGAGTTTCCTGCATTAGATTTGCTACATTAGATGGAATTACTTGAGAATGAACCATTGTAAGTTTGTTATGCAGAGTTAATGGAGTTTCAGGAGCTAAGATATAAAGCTCATCTGAATATGGAAAAGAATCAAAATAGATAAAGAAAACTTTTGATAAGAAGGCTAAGTTTAGAGTCTTTAATGAAGGATACATTGTGTTAAAATGGGATGTTGATCGTGCAAATCTAGGAAACCACATAAATTTCAATACAATATAGAGTGGTCCTTACATGATTTCATCTTGCAAAGAACACAATGATTTTTATCTTTCAAGGTTGAATGGAGAAGACCTTCTCATTCCTGTGATTGGTATGTTTCTTAAACACTATTATTGAACATCCTACAGTTTCTGTTTAGAGTAGGATTTACCTTTCAATAAGTGCTTCATGCACATTGCAATTTTTTTCAATTCAATAAGTACATTCATGCACATGATCTAGTTTTTAGATCCTTTCCCAGTTTTAGTTTGTTTTTAGACTCGGCAATTTTGGTTATATGCTTTAAAACTCCATGCCCAATGGACAAGAGCAAATCACTAGTCTACATGATAACAGTAACTTTCCTCATAGGATCACCAAAATGTTGATAGTTTTTGCACTTGTGAAAAAAGAGAAACTCAAAACTTTGTTACGATGAATGATATTAATGGAATGTACCTAACTAGGGAATACATTACAGTCTTATAATGTTTTCACTTGTAGTGATTGATTATTTACATTTAATTTGCAGCTATGTGTGGTTATACAAAATCTAACACATCGATAGACTTTCGTTCCATGTTCATCTTCAACAAGGAAAGATAAAATCCCCAAAGGACTAAAACATTTCCTTGATGAAGGCGGGAATCATAGTTTAGGTGAAATTTCATATTTGGGAACAACAAACAAAGTTGTAGTTTATAAGGAGAGTTAATTATTAAGTTAGAGGTATTCCAAAAATCTTTATTTCTGTATAAATACATTTATTTATGTTTCTGAGATGTTTATTCCATTATACTATTAATATATATGTCAAAAGTTAAAAGCAGAAAGAAATATACAACTCAAGTATAGAAATTAAATGTCATTTATTTATGAGGAAGTACAAGGTTTCCCACACAATCCGTGGGATGTAACTTGTAGCTATTGAAGTAAAATATGTATGTACACAAAGCTAAAAGCAGAAGAATATAGAGAAAACCCATCATTGCATGTGGGTCTTCTGCATGTCTTCATCCATTTTTAGCTTCTTCACCATCTTCTTCCGTATCATCCAGTTCCATCATCATCCCAAATAAAATTATACACAATTTTTGTCGGACATTGACCTCGTGGTTTAATATATATACTTATGCTAATAGTTTCATGCAAATGAATCAATTGACATCAATAGACATAGGGTACATCGAGAAAAGGATACATAATTGAAGTATTCTACATCAGCACATATGATTCCTAGAATCATCCTAGGAAAGAAAGAGAAATGTAAACCATAGAAAATAAGAGAGGCCAAAAATCCTAAATATTTTCTAACTATTTGTTTAAGTGTGTAGGTACAAGTAAAGCACACTGGAGAGAAAAACTTTTCTGCAAAATGATTACTATACAAAAGGAAAATGCAGATGTAAGATTATAAAAGAAAGGTATCAAGACACTGAAATCATAAGTGAGGAAGCAAGATACAAGTAACAGTTCTTAATGAGAAAAGTCTTCATCAAAACATAGAAAATGAGCAAGGGTATCTTCCAGTTTCATTAACAAACCTCTACCAGAACCCATGAAGAGGAGAGTTACAGGAGATACCATAAGAAAGGAAACCTTAAAGATATGAATGAGAGATATAAGCTCAAAAGTACAGCTATAAATAGGCCTTTTAAGAGTTATTTCAGAATTCAACAAAACAAAGAAAGTACACTCTTTAAAATTTGCAAGTGTAGGTGCAAAATTTAAGTATTAAAGATAAGTGCACATATAAAGTCCAGTTTCAGCATGTATATCAAAATAAATCATGAACATACAACTATAAGGAAAAAATCTTTGCATTTGTAGAGCTTGATTTAAAAATTAAGTAGGTGCAAATTTACAATAATTGAAGGAGTTCAAAACTAGAAGTCATTAAGTGCAGGAAGGTTTCCAAATTTTGGATGCATGTTGAATGAAAAATATAAATTTCCACATCATAATCATGCATAGCAAAGAAAAAGTGTATCAATATATGCTTGATTATAAGAAACCATTGAAAAATTAAATACAAATCATGAATCAGGAACATAAATAAATAATCATTATATTTTCAAATTACAGTGATCATATTCCATTGAAATGATTAGTACAAACATTGACATATGATCATAGAAAGTATATAAACAAAATGATATAGAAATCGTCTTCTATCATTCACAGTTGTTCCTGTATAAGTCATAAATCAGAAGTTAAGCTATGTCTTATATATTCCAAGGAAAAAACTATGAATGTTGTCAAGTTGCAATCATCAATTGAGTACAACTTATAGATGTACATTATGAAGAAACTCAAATCATATTGACAATGCAACTAAATAGAGAAAGAATTACAACTACACTATGTGAAAGGATGGTCTCAATGTAATTGGTCATCAACACCTTGGATTATGGTACTATGTCATTCAGAAGTATAAATGACAATTTTTTTAAATATTAAAGATCAAATGTAAAACACTTAGTCGATTCAACAACATCAATGATTCATTACAGTCATGATGGTTCATAAGAGTGGAATATTCTAGGTACTGATCATAAAATCATTTATTTCATGAAAGAGAGCATTTTTAGTAGAAACAAAATGCCACATCAGAATATTCAATCAAATGAAGTTAAAAAGAGTATTAGTTACAAAAAAGGTAACAACTTCATTTTGGAAAAATCTTGAAATTATGAAGACAAAGTACATATTGAATTATTACATAGAAATAGAGGTCATTCCATTTTACAATGATTAAATCACCTGGAAAAGGTGCTCAAGATATCTGCTCAATATAAAGTAAGTTGATCAATTAAATAGAGTTCAATGTGCCAAGTTATTAAAACAATGGAATAATGGTGTCAATATTGACTAGAGTATAATTAAATAGATAGTGAAAATGTAAAATCATATGGGATTCAAGTTTCTATACAATCACTGATGCAACTATTTTTTACAATATACCCTCAACTGATAAGCCATATCATAAATCTTCATCAAGCTGCAAGTGACCATTTTCAATCAAATAAGAACATATTCTTAGAGATTTTCAACATCTATATTGACTTCTCATCAAAATCTAGAATAGAGCATGAAAGTGAGAATATCAAAACTTAATGAACAAGTGAACAAGTTAAGAGATATTCATTCTTGTAGACATACTTAACACTATTGCAAGGGTTTTCATGCAAATGAGCAATCAAATATATGAATTTATCTTGACATTGACAAATGAATACAAATTCTATCAAATTTAAACAAACGAACAAAGTGAAATCATCAAAAGAAAGTGAAATCCACGTAGGTCTGCAACTATATATGAAAAGAAAGTTGCACAAAATGGGCAAAACCTTAAAATAAATAGATAGAGATGTCATTTAATAGTTATAGTTGTTTCTCATGAAGATATGATTCCCCCATAACAATAAGCTAAAATTTGAGAAGTTTTGCATTATTATGAAGTAAGAATACCAAGAGATTGCTCGAATTTATTTCTGAAACAAATGACATATCCTTACCTTCAAAACCCTTGAAATGGTGATGTTACTAAAGAAGTCAGAGCATCAAGTATAGAATGAATTAGGGTGCATTAAATCTTTGAGAAAATTCTCAACCTAGAAAAGAGTGGGAGAATACACAGGTAATAATTTTATAAGCTCAAAATATCGATATAGTGACCCATTCTTCTTAGTAAAAGGACAAATCCAACCCGTTTTGACTTAGAGATCTATAAAAACTAGATCCGAGGTAAAATCAAGTAACCCATTTTGTGGTTGGTAAAATAAGGAGTTTTGAACTAAAAATATGAAAACCCTACCCGTAAATAACCAAAAATGATACAAAACAGAGAAACAAAGCATAAATCTTCATTTCACGGTGGCATTTCTTTGAGCACCCATAGTGGATTAAAAACACATTTCAAGTGAAATCGAAAACACCCAGATCAAAAATAAGAAATGCACAAAGTCAATAGTACAAAGAATCCAAAAGTAATACTCATGGCTCAAAGATAAAAGTCTTACGAGGAATGTAAAGAAATGTAAAGATTTTAAAGTATTAATGTTACCATAAGGTTGAAATAATTAAACAAATAGTTACAGAAACTTATAGATTTGAAGGGACAACGATGAATATGCAGCATAAAAATAAGCTCTACATTTAGCAAAACCCATCAAAGTGGCTCAAAAGGATGGAGATATGCAGAAAACAATGCTAACCGAGCATTTAAAAGCTTACAGTCTCATGCAGAAGGTTTTGAAATAGAGATCGACAATGATGATTGAACTAGAAGCTAATCTCGAGCTTTATAGCATCCATGTTTTCCAAGCATGATGAAAAATTTAAAGCATAGAAATTCAAGGAGGTCAAAATGGTAGAAAAATCTCATCGAGGAGTAGAGATCTCATAGATTCAAAAATAATGGCGACCTTCTACCTTATATATCTCAAACTAGAGAAAGAATGGTGGAAAAGCTAAGTTACAATCCTTAGAATTCAAAACAGAGCTCAAAAGTATCATTGAGGGTAGAGAATCTAGAAAATCCACACTCAAAACTTCACACACAATGGCTTCACAAAAGGAAATGAGCCTCTAGATCAAAGAATAATGACATTCTAGAACAAATTTTCTAGGGCTTTGTTATCTCACTTTAGTGATTCTAGCTAAAAATGAGATAACCATATGAAAATTTTAGGAAAATCCCTTTAAAATTCCCCTTTAAAGGAGAATTACAGGTTTTCGGGTTTTCATTCCATGAAAGCATGTTTCTCGCATGTTACATGTCTAATGTTTCATGAAACCTAAAACCCAATAGTTATAGCACTGTGTCGTTTTGGAACTCTCAAGCATTAGAACATGCTTTATCCAATGCATGTTTCGTGTCGTTTGTTTCCTAAAACCTGAAACTCGAATGAAGCCTTTGTGTCAGGATTTTAGACTTAGAAGAATCTAAACAAGGCATGCATCATGTCTGATGTTTCCCAAAACCCGAAACCCGAATTGAGTTTTTATCCTTTGTATCGGGTTTTGGAAGCTCCGAGCATGATGACATGTCATTAATGTCCAGTTGTCTGGTAGTTGGCACATGCATCAAGTGAGGTGTAATTAATGTTAGGGTATTATAAATAGTTGGTTTTCCACGTCATTTGTTACCTGGTACATTTTTTTCTGCGTTGGATTTCTATGTGTGCTTCTTCTACCTCCAAACCCGATTGAGCTTCTGTTCTATTTCTACATTCGTCTTTGATCATTTTTCAAATTTATTGAAGGTATTCTTCTCTTCTTTATAGTTTAGAGATTTTGGGTTATTTATGAAGTGTTTTATTTGGGTTTCCATTTCATTTCCTCTTCCATTACTTTGGTTTTGGGTTTTGGGTCTTTTACCTTGGTTCTTGTCTTTCCTAGTAGGATTCTTGTTTGAAATTCACTCCCTAGTTATTTACTTATTTTTACATAAGTTGTAGATTTCAAAAGAATCTAAAAATCAATAAGTGAAAAAGGTGGGAAATTCTCATATTCGACATGCGTAAACCCAATATATTGATTTCAAATTTTGCAGGTGTTGTACATGTCATTTCTTCCACCTTGTGTCAGGTTTTGCAAGGTTCTCGACACCTATCAAGATTCAATGCATGTCGGGATCTTCCACCTGCTCAACATCCTCTGACTTCCACAATGTGTCAGGTTTTCATCAATGCGCAACATGCCCTAACAACCGACATACATTCCACCAATGTTTCAGGTTTCTCAAGGTGCTCGACATCCTCTAAACTCCGTGATGTTTGAGTTTGTTAGTGTTTGACATGGTCTAATTTCTGACATACAATCTAGTATGTTAGGTTTCAGAAAGTGGTTTACAAGTTTCAAAACATGAATAGTGTGGTGGGTTTGTGCACTTGTCCAATAAGCTTTCACACCCGATTGCTATTCCAGAAGTCATCAAGGAATTTTCAAGACTCCTCATGTTGGACCCTGGCCAATCTAAGGATAAGTCGGATAAGTCAGGAAAGATGAAATATAAGTATCAGAAGATGGATTCTTCTTCCTATGTAAGCTTTAATTATGAAATCCGAGACACAAAGCTCAACAATATAGATATGGAAGACTTACGAAAAGAATTGAGGATTCTTCTCAGAATTCATGGATGAAGTCAATAGTTGGCATTGGTCTCCCTCTTGTAGTAGGATTTCCAATATCAGCTCAATGCCTTGAATTCATCCTAGCTTATGCTTCCCACTATGTGTTTCGCATGGAATGTTTCTCGGAGAATAGACTTGCTTCTATCCTATCATTCCTTTGAGAAAGCAGATAAGGGTTAGGGCTAGGAGGAATACCATTGAATGTTGAGATGGTGTGCGCGTTACATAGAGAGATCAGATCGACTGTGAAGAACTCCTTTTGTCTTGGAAGGACTACTGCAAGTAAGAATACAAGACCACAAGATTTTAATTAGATAACAAATGAGGAATTTGCCTTAGGCCCGGGAAATATAAAAACTTCCTTTGAAGGTGGTGAGTTCCCCTTTTAATATGATTTAACACAAATGATAATATAGAAAGCTATTGCAAAATCACAATTTAGGTATCTCGTTACAAAGCAATAGAAACTAAACTATCAATAATAAAGCGTCACGTTGTTTGTTCGGTTACTGGTCGTTGATACGTTCAGGTTGAGTTATAGGGATAAACCAGCTGCATTTGAGGTTGTTAGGTGGCAAATAGGCGAGCAAAAGGGTTTTGGGGTATAAGTCACGATGTGGCCAGATGGCGGTCACTAGTAATGACCACGGTTTAGAGAACCGCTGCCGGTAGAGGATAAACGATACCGGTAGGGGCAGTAATCTAAGTGCTTCCGGATAGAAGTTGGTTGTAAGGTGATTGTGGGGTTATTAGGATTGGTGGATGGTGAGGGAATGATGGGAGGATAGGAAGACTCGAGTGTGGTAAAATGGCCTTGGGTAATATCAGGGTGTGTGGGTGAAGGTTAAGTGCAGTAGTGGCTAGTAGTAGATCTAGGAATAAACTTATGATTACTATTAATCAACGGGCTCAAGAAAATGGTGCTTAGAAACATATAACATACTACTTACTTGCCCCTGATGTAGATGCAAGTTTCAGGATTGTGATGATGAAGACAGGACCCAAGTTGGATGCAGTTTCCTCTTCTGATGCTCGGATGAGTGTTACTGGGCTCTGGTTATTCAGTTGCAGTCTTGGGCTTGATGTCCTTCTCTGCAATCTCTTCTTGTTTCTTCACTTGTCTCTGCTCGGCCAAGCAAAATCTGGATTCTCTCGATGATTTCTCCTTCTCCCGATCAAATGAAAATCTGATCCTTGTTTTTGGTTGGAAGTGGTCATTTACGGGGAACCGATGGTGGTTATGCAACCGATGGCGGTCAAGTAGGAACCAAGATCGGTCCGGTCAAGCGGGCTATTTTTGGTAAAATAGCCAGCTTTCCCTCCTTTTCTTAGAGGATTGGTAGCGGGCTTGGTCAAGTCATTATGAAGTTGGTTTTAGGTGCGGATGAGGAGTAATTAGTCATAGGTGTGGAATTGGACCAAGTTATAGGTCTTAATTAGGTTAGTTTAGGGTTAAGACTAGGTCATGATGAGGTGGCGACATGAGGTGGCAGGTATGGTGATGTGGATTTATTAATTATAAGGTAATTAATAAATAATTGTGTAAGGTTTAGGTGGTGAGGTTAGGTTGCGAAATGCGATGCGGGTCACTGAGGGTCGTAAGACACAAATTTGGTGTCTACATTAGCCCCTTATTGTCGTGTAGTTTGTTTTGTAAAGTGCACGGACAATAATAAGAAGTGTTACTCTGTTAAGGGTATATGTAATCCCCTCAAATTTATCACAGATTGAGGTAGCGTGAAATCGGGGATAGGGTTGATAAAGGGTAAATGGTGTAGAGATGATGGTGAGATGGTGGGGTAGGTCGAAGAAGTAGCGCACGTTAAAATGCAATAGTGCGACTAGGGTACATGATTTGTGAGCAAACCAGCAATGCATAGGCAAAGGTCGATAGTTTATCAAACAAGGGTGATATAATCCTGGTATCAAGGCATAGGAAGTAGCTCCGGGGTATATAACAAGTAAGGTACGAGAGCGTTTAGGCATGTTCGCGGTGCAAATGGTTGGTTTGGTTGAGATAAACGTCACGGTCTGCAGGTCTTAGGCAAAGTTGGTCGACGAGATCAAGTCAAGGACCCTAATCATGCTAAAACACGAACATGTGTCTTTGGATTGAACAAAAAAAGCTACATGATGGGTGGATAAAAGTGTATGTTGTTGATGTTGGGTAAGGTATTGAAGTGCCTTGGGCCTTGGGTCGGGCCAAGTTGGGTTAGGTTGTGGCCTTGGGTCGGGCAAATGGTTGGGTGAGGCCTTGGGTCGGGCGGAATGGTTGGGTTATGGCCTTGGGTCAAGCCAAATGGATGGGTAGTAGGTGAGGCCTTAGGTCGGGCCGGATGGATGGTTGGTTATGGTTTCTGGCCTTGGGTCGGGCCGGGTTAGGTTGGTCACGGCCAGGTCAGGGCCAAATAGGTTGGTTGCGGCCTTGGGTCGGGCCAAATAGGTTGGTTAGTGGGCCTTGGGCGGGTGGGCAAATGGTTGGTTGCGGCCTTGGGTGGCCAAATAGGTTGGGCGATGATTAGGTGAGGTGAGGCCTTGGGTGCGGCCTTGGGTCGGGCGAAAGTTGGTTGCGGCCTTGAGTGGGTGGAGGCCGGATGGTTAGGGTGTTTGCAGCAAAGGTTGATATAGGCGATGTGGGTGAAAAAGGGCAAATAGTAAATAAGGGCAGAAATTGGGGGAAATTTGGAATAAAACCGATGTCGATTGTATGTGACCGATATCGGTTGGGGACCGATACCGGTTTCTTAGGGCATAATAAAACCGATATCGGTTATGGGCGAAAAACCTATAAAAAGAAAAATACGGCCTGTCATTGTCACTTTTGCAATTTGGAAACCAATTTGAGTTGTCTGACGTGGAGAGTTAAGATTGGAGCATTGGTTGCGTGAGGTGGCACTATTTGACTGGAGGAGTTAGTTGTTAGTGGGCCCGAGTGAGGAGGAGGCAGCAGTTGATTGGTGGAGGACCCAGAAGAGGACATTTGGAGCCATGGCACAACCAGGAGGAGTAGGAGGGGCTGGACCAGCTGGACCACCACCACCCATCCCTCCACGACGACGTGTCGTCGTACGGGTAGGTTCGAAACCCCTCATTGTGTGTATTTTATTGCATTATGCTATATTTGGGGTTTGGGTAGGAATGTACATTTTTTAGGAAATAATTAGAAAATGGAAATGATTTGAAAAAGAGAGAGGGTAGATAGGTGAAATAAGCCAAGGCGGCTGGGTGGGTAGGTTTTTAGGGTATTTGGGTGGGTAAATTGGTAAAAAAATGAAAAAATGTAGGTGGGGGGGCCGCGCGGGGTTCGGCTCCGGGAAGTTTCAGCGACCGATGTCGGTCGGCAGCGGCAACATCGGTTAAAATTTCAAAAGGGGTGTTTTGTGTTGGACCGGTGTCGGTCGGTCGTGGACCGGCGTCGGTGGGAAGGGGACCATGGTCGGTTATGGGTGACCGTACCGGTCCTTAGTGATTTTTAGCTATTTTTGTTGGTTTAGGTTATGTTGTTGTTTTTGAGTTTTTGGTGGTGATTTGGGTATGGTTTGGGTTGGGGTGGGGGTGTTGTGGTATTGTTTGGGTGTTTCAGTATAGGTGCGGTCCTGACTTAGGTTTATTTCAATTTGTTGGTGTGGGTTGTGATTTTGTTTTTGAGTTTTGGATGTGGTTTGGGTATTTGGGCATGGTGTAGGGTTGTTTGAGTATGGTTTGGGTTGTGTTGTTGTTTTAAGTTTTTAGATGTGGTTAGGTATTTGGGCATGGTTTGGGTCGTTTGAGTATGGTGTGGGTTGTTTGTTTGGGTGTGAAGAGGGAGGGGATAGCGTAGAAGTTTTTAGGGGAAGATAGATGGGCGTAGACGTGTGGTATGGAGTCGGGTTGTGGTGGTAGGTGGATAAGAAAAAGGGGATATAGAGGGTATAAGTAGATGTTGTGATAAAGAGTAGGGCTAATACTGTGGGTTGGTTTTGTAGGCACGTCGGTGGTGACGATGCGGGCGAGATGCCCCCACTTTGTTGGCCGGATGCGGCCACACGTGTCGCGGCACACTGGGGTATCATGCGTGAGGTGGGACTCGGTGAGTCAGTGGTACGAAGCGATCGATAGGGATCATAGTTTGATGGTCGCCCTCATCGAGAGATGGGATCCGGCGACCAATGTGTTCCATCTCCCGACTGGGGAGATGACTATCACATTGGAGGATGTGTATCGTATCCTTCGACTGCCGATTGAGGAGAAGCGGTCTTTCGAGTGGGCGAGAGCGCCATGGACAACATCCTACAAGTTTTCGGGGATGCAGCCGCGTTATTGACGTATCACAGCGCGAGCATCGGGTATGGGGATATGTACCGTGTGCATCGCCATGAGACACGGCTTGCCGTGTTGATGATGATCGGGATCACCTGCTTTGCCCTCCCGGACTCAGAGGGAGGCCGCTTTCCACGGGCGCTGATGGGGGTTCTATACGAGATGGTGGAGGAGCACACCTGTTATGCTTGGGCACCAGTATACCTGGTACAGTTGTATCGAGAGCTGTGGGGCTATCGCCGGATGAGGCGATTCGGGATTTGTTCGACTTTTTGCTGCATTGTTGGGCATATGAGCACATCATATGCCTTAGACCAGTAGGGCTGCCCCAGCAGCCAGGGCCACAGGTCATATATAGATACGGCTTTCAGAGGTGGTTGGGGGTCGTGGGCCAGCCACGAGCAGTGCTTGCAGGGCGGGACGTCGCTTATTACAGGCATTTATTAGAGGGCCTGACAGCAGTGGCAGATATCGTATGGAGACCTTACAGAGGTCATCACCCATGCAGAGGAGCCCGATTACAGTTGCGCTTGATCCAGTACACTTTCTGGATAGCAGGACGGAGGCCGAGGAGAGTATGAGAGGATACCCCCAGAGAGAGTGCACGAGGCGAGATGGGGCTGCAGCGGGGGCGAGCCACCTCCCTTCCCTCGGTCGGAGGGATGATGTAAGCCCCACTACCTGCACCACAGCCCTTGGACCCAGTTGGGTTCTTGAGAGGCAGCGAGATGACACTATGTAGATGATTTGGTTATACAGAGCATATATGGTTTGGTGGGCTGGTCGAGAGAAAGCGAGAGATATGCACTGCAACACTGGCCAGACTTAGCAGCGTGGCGCGAAGAGCGAGATCAGCTCGAGGCGAGTACGGTTATTACGAGGCGGCTGCTGCTGCACAGAGCACGAATAGGTGTTTACGAGGGAAGTGCTTGAGCTCGAAAGTACGAGCACAGCACCACCACACAGCGGCCAGCGGCACAGCCAGCCCACGAGTACGCAGTACCACCGGCGAGCAGCGCACAGCCACCACCGGCACGATGCAGCCGGCCCGAACCATGCAGTACCACCACAGCCACGAGCACCACGGCGGCAGCAGCACGAGCACGAGGGGGCCTTAGTGGTAGTAGGTGTCGAGGACCAGCCCAGCACCTACGGTGGCTCGAGAGCGTTACATGGAGGCTAGAGCGGAGGCCAATACTATCGGGATATTCTTGATAGTGCAGGGCTGATTCTCGCCCTATGCGGCACATAGGCGAGACCTCTCGGGCGAGAGGTCTCGGGAGAGTGCCCACGGTGGTGGGTCCATCACGAGGCGGGAGGCGAGAGGTAGGATAGGGACCAGCGAGCGAGAGCAGAGAGAGGAGGTGAGAAGGCGAGGGTCCTGCGCATTTTGTATATTGGACATAGGCACCGTCTGAGCAGCGGTTGTGTTGATAGAGGCTGCGTGCCTATTTATTCATTTATTCATTCATTTATTTATTATATATATCTGCGAGCCGAGTATGCAGGTTATCTGATTGATCTGCGGCTGCGAGCAAGTATATTTTGATATGAGAGACCGGCTGCGAGCGAGTCGAGATTATTGATAGTTATTGCGGCCTGCGTGCCGGCTTTGTTATATTATGAGATCACAGAGGCCCCGATGCAGGGCACATTGTATTTTTGAAACTTTGTATATATATAGATATGATGTTTTGACCCACATGCTGTGCGTAAAAAGCGTTAAATGTTTTGTCGATGGTTTGTGATATGTGATGTATGATGAGTTTGATTGACATGGTGTTATATATTAATGATGTTGATGTCTTTTGTTGATGGGATGTATATAGATATAAATGATGAGTTTAATTGACATGTTATATTATGAAATGTTGTATGTTTGGTCGCTGGTGTGTGAATATTAAATGGTTGTATCTGATGAGTTGGATCCAAATGGTGTATAGATTGATAGTTTTTTGATATCCTTAGTTGATGGCTTGTTTGTTTTTGGTAATATAGATAGATGATATTGATGAAATTGTAATGAGATGTGGATTTAATGAAAAATATGGATAATGGTGTTGTTCATGCAGGAAAAAGGGACGGGCGCCACAAAAATTTCAAAAAATGAAGAAAAGGCTTAGGTTTAAACAACGGGGTTGGGCTTGGCCGATATCGGTTATGTAGCGATGTCGGTAGATATATGACGGTATCGGTTATGTAAGCGATATCGGTTATCGAAATTATTTTCCTAAAAATAGAACTGCTAGGTTGGACTTAAGTTCTTATTTTTAGCATTCTTATTTTTAGAGTCATGAAACACGTTAAATATGCGAATGCGACGCTGTTTGACAACTGCTACAGGTAATTGCATGAAAGAATTTGAGTGATAAGGAGGAAAGAGACAGGTGAAGTGAGCGTGGGCTGAGATTCGAGGAAGGCAGAAAGAAGTTATATTTGAAGAGGGTGGTGAACATGGCTGAACGAGGAGAAGCATCCAGCAGGCAGGGACGAGGGGGAAGACATGTTCCGCCCCAAGCTGCTGCATCCGGAGAGGTAAATTGTTTGGTTGTAATTTGATTCTTGCATGTGTTTGTAAATAGTATGAAAGAAGTGTAAGTGGGTAAAGATTAGAAAAAAAGGTGATAGGCAAGGGTTGGGGATGGTATGAGTGCTATGGGGCAGGTAAACAGGGTGGGCCTGTATGTTTTTAGGTAGAAATAGGAGTAAACGGGCTTCATAAATATCGAAGGTGTATGTTTGAAGCAGGGTAGGTATATTTTGAGATGACGGTATCGTTTATAAGTAACCGGTATCGGTTAGCAAACCGGTATCGGTTATGCATAACCGCTATCGGTTACTGTAAGGGTTTCCAGATTTTGAGAAAAAACCCGTAGAGATTTGTTCTTTTGAATAATTATGTGTCGTTTTGATGTATGCAGGCAGAAGCAAGGTTAAGGATGAATGATACTGTGCCAGCGTTGTTGTCACGAATCCGAGCGGATGTAACACCAGCTGAATGGGCATTGATAAATCGGTTGGGGTTAAGTGGAATCGCTATTATTCAAGAATCACGCGTAACCATGCTATGTTGCAGGCGTTGATTGAGAGATGGAATCCAGAAAAGAATACCTTCTATCTACCAACAGGGGAGATGACAGTGACTTTGGAAGATGTGTTCCGTATTTTGAGACTCCCAATGATAGGAAAAATAGTGTATCGAGGCGTTGCCAGCGCAGGGGCGAGCAGCGATAATGATATTTGGGTCATTTGCACGAGATTTGACACTGGAGGTTTATCATTTACGTATGGTACAATGTATGCAACACACCTGAGAAACAAGGTTGGCCGTCTATTAATGATAGCGGTGGGGTATTATGCATTGCGAGGCGGAAGGTGGAAGATTTCCCAAAGCATTGATGAGTGTTATTTGGGAAATGATAGAAATGAGCGTGACATTCGCATGGGCACGCGCATATCTGGCGGCGAGTTATATAGGGGTTTATGGGCATGCAAGCGAAAACACGGGGCGACCTTTGGATTGTTCGTACTTATTACATTGTTGGGCCTATGAGCATATTGTTTGTGTGCGTCCAATAGGCCGACCCATTGAGTCGGGAGAGGCAGGAGTGCAAAGGTTGGGATTCAGACGATGGGTCCAGACAGAACAAGAAGCGAGATCCCAGGCCGTGATAGATGACATCGAGTATTATAGACAGGTATGGGAGATGGTGGCGATTGCGGATATTTGTTGGAGGCCGTACGGGAACTATATGGTGACAGAGCACATAGCTGAGGAGTTGAGGGGTGTAGAGCGATTGAGGTGGATCGCGGGGCATAGGCAGGCGGGTGAGTCGAGAGGATTCCTCTAGATCGCGTGCGGTGACAATTTGGGTTCGTTCAGGATATTCCTATGACATATAGACCATACATGAGGATCGCGCGAGGCAGCATTCTCACCTCCCCGGCCTACACCTCCAGAAGGGCCAGAAGAGATAGCGGCCGATCGTAGGGTTATGGATGCGAGAGCAGCGGAGGCCTATAGAGTATGGTGGGTAGCGAGCTGCGAGGTGCACGTGAGTGCCACGACATAATTTGTGATTACAGTGGAGAGAGATCGTCTGCGGGATTTGGCTCACCGAAGCTTCAAACACGAGTGAATGAGACAATGGGAATGTTAGAGGCTTCACGATTCTGAGTGGAGAAGCTGGAGGCAAGATTCCTCCACGCGAGAGGGCGTATTCGTATGTTACGAGGAGATGTTGGCGGATCAATGGGAGGAACCAATGGTAGTGGCACCTTTGAGGATGGAGAGGCCGGTGAGAGGCATCGGCGATCACGATCACCACGATTCGGGAGGAGGTGCGAGGGTCTAAGTGGATTTTATAGGAATATAAGAATAAATAAGGATCGACACTGTGAGTCGATGATAGAGAAGATGTATTTGGTTAACATCTAAAATAAAACTAAATATGTATGTTGTTTTGAGTGATGATAATAATAAGAATGGTTGTGTTTTGAATGTTGTTTTTGTTTGTTTTGAAAAAGGATAAAGATGAATGTTGTCAAAATAGAAATACACAAAAATATTTATATTTACAACACATGATAGGGTATGGTAGGGGATGGTCGAGCTAACCTTGGGAGACCCCATGTCTCTAAGTCTTTGCCTACATAGCCCATTGCACAAAGCAAGGAAGGGCCTCAGACCGATGTAGTTCTCCCTTAGGAGCAGGGAGAGGTGAATTCAGGCAATTTGGTTGTGGTTAGGCAATTTTGTTGGTTAGTAAAAATTTGATGTTGGTAGGGTAATGTTGTTGGTGTAGGTATGGGTGAAGCGAAAGTTAGCATACCCAAGTAGTAGGGAATCGTGTCCTGATTAAGGTCAACACACAATCCTAGAGCCGAGCAAAAGAGGTAAGAGTGTCCCGTAATTGAGAAGAGCTAAACAAACCACATATTAATGTAGGATGAGCTTGAATCCCTAGGTACCTTGCATAGGCGAGAAGTCGATAGGTGAAAAGAGTGGTATAATCACAATATATCGGATATACGTCACGTCCCTTGAGTTTTGTTGTTTTGACAAATGGTGAGGTGAGGTGGTTGATGTGGGCGAGGGTGCAGAGAACTTATTATAAGATGATGATTCTGACAAAAGAAAACCAAACCTAAATAGACAAGTCCATGACTCAAAAGTGCTTTGAAGTATTGCTTGTATTTTTATTTTTCTGGATATAGACTGATCGATGCGGGAAGTCTACATGGGATATGTATTTTGTTGTTCTTGAGGTCTTCACGAAGCTGATCAATGCGAGAAGCTTGATAAAAACTTGTTGTGTATAGCTGTCCTTGAGGAAGCGATCTATTTATAATAGCTTGAGATGCGGTGTTTATGTATAATTTGTCCTTGAGGGAGCGATCTATATATAATAAGAGCAATAGTTTGGCATATATTTGTCCTTGAGGAGCGAGTCTATTGTATAAGTTAGAGAGTCTAGATGTCAGTTGGGCATGAAGCATCTAGTTTTTTGTAAGAAGTTTGACTCAAGAAAATCCCATAAGTGTGTAATTAAGAATGTGTCATTTTGATACTTTGAAGTCATGGACTAGACTAAAAAGGGGAAGGCATCTTTTAAGGGGAGGTGATAATCAAACCATGTGAGCTTGATTGGATTTTGAGATGTAAGAAACAAAGTGTATGCGGTGGTAAATGAGCTCAAGGGACGAGCGTAAGGTAGATAAGCAGTGATATAACACTAATTTCAATAGTAGAATGGTCGAAGATGCAAGGCATTAAGGGGCTCAGGCTCAGGTTTACCATTAAGCGAAGCTAAACGGTAAGTGCACGATCCATAAGTGTGAGTGATAATGTAAGGCCCAATCGATTAGGAGCAAATTTTCCACGTTTACTCTTTTCTAGTTTGGTTACATGTTGATTCTCTTTGAGACAAGATCACCATGACCTTAAAAATACGCTCATGAAGCCGTTTATCATAAGCACGCTTGATGCGTTTTTGGTAGATTTGAAGGTGATCAAGAGCCGTAAGATGACGCTCGTCAAGAAGCTCTAATTGGGCTAACCGCTCTTGGCGGAAATCATCGTTGGTGAGAATATCCTGAAGAGATATTACGAGGGAGAGGTATTTGTACTTGAGAGGCAAGACGGCCTCGGTACCATATACCAAAGAAAATGGTGTGGCATTAGTGGAGAGTACGAATCTAGTACGATAAGCCCAAAGGGAAAAGGGAATGTGATCATGCAGTTTCTTCGGACTCATTGACAACTTTCATGAGGATTTTGGTTAGGGTTTTATTAGAAGATTGGCTGACCATTGGCTGCGGATAGTAAGGCGATGAGAAACTAAGTTTGATACCAAAGTTGTCACAAAGGTCTTGTAACAACTTATTTTTAAAAGATTTACCATTATCATTATTAGGCGATGAGGAATACCAAAAGCGACAGCGAGATAATGTGATGGTTAATGAATTCGACAATTTTTCTTTTTGATTGAAATGAGTGGAATGGCCTCCACCCATTTTGTGTAATATTCGGTTCTTTGTGATTATCCACGGTGCGTTGTGAAGAAGGTCGGGTGAATCTCACCAATAAGGTCTAAACCCCATTGTGAGAAAGGCCAAAGATCTCGTGCGACTGTAGCGGATGGCTAGGAGTATGTTGAAGGTTGGCATGTTGTTGACACATAACACAACGCTTAACATATTCATAGCGATCGTTATTAAGTAGGCCAATAATAACCTAGGCGAAGGATTCGTTTAGCCAGCAAGGCCACTAAAATGTCCACCACAAATGCCATCATGGACTTGTTGGATGGTATAGGTGACCTCCGCGCCGGTTAGACAGCGAAGGAGGATGCCATCAAAGCCACGTTTATAGAGAGTCCCCCATGACAACATAACGAGAAACACTTTTAAGAAAAGCACGTTTTCCATTACTAGAAAGGTCAGGTGGGAGAAAAGAGGTTGTAAGGTAGTCGTGAAATTGGTGGTACAGGGTATCCTGAATTAGTAGACACACGGTATTTATCATACAAACAACGGAAATTTGAGTAGGATGGGGCAAAAAGTTGTTGGACCAAGCGAATATGTCGAGTCGGTTGGTGGCGAGGAATTTGCGAGGCTAAGCAAGCCATAGTATCCATAAATTTGTTAGTGGAGCGGGGAATGGTGGATAGAATACTTGAGTAAATGAGGTCAAAAGTGAATCCACGTAATGTTTGTACTTTTGAAGTTCCTCATTCTTACATTGGTAGATGCCCATAACTTGATTGACTACCAATTGAGAGTCGCCAAAAATATTAATAGATTTGACACCTAAGTGTATGACACTTTGGAGACCCAAAACAAGGGCCTCGTATTCCATTTGTATTATTAGTAGTGCGGGGAAATCAAGCGGAATGAAAGAGGCATAGGTTCAGCGTCAGAGGATGAGAACAACGCCGGCTCCTCCGCCCCGCTTTGGCATTTAGATCCATCGAAGAAGAGGGTCATTTGATCGACTCTTCCACGAGTGAAAGAGTGGCGATGAGTTCGTCGGGAAATTAAAATTGGTGAATTGTTCCCAGGTAAAGGGGCCTCCATGAGTTGAGTGCAATAGTTTGTCCTTTGATTGACTTGTTGTACAAACTCAAGGTCGAGTCGGCGAGGAGCATAAGCCATCGGGCGATCGTTGGTTTAGATGTGGTTTGGCATACATATAATGAATGGGGTCCGTGTTGGTGATGACAAAAGTTTTGTGATTCGGGAGGTAATGTCGGAGTTTGGTGGCTACGAATGATAGGGCTAGGCACAATTTTTCTACATGTGTATACCTAGTCTCGTAATCACGAGAGTCGACTTATATAATAAAGCGGCTTGTTCTCGGCGTGCGAGTCGATGTGCGAGCATAGCTCCTATAGCATGGTCGGTGGCGAGAAAGGTAAAGGTAGAAAGGACGATCATCTGAGGTGGAATAAGCACGGGTGGTTGCGAGAGATAGGATTTGAGAGCTTGAAAGGCTTGGTGACACTCTTCACTCCATTGAAAGGCAATGTCCTTTTTAAGAAGGTGATGGAAAGGGTGACATCGATCGAGAGTTGGGAGATGAAAGCGCGGATGGATTGAAGTTTACCTATGAAACTACGTAATTGTTTGAGGTTTTGGGTGGGGGCATTTCTAGGATAGCTTTGACTTTAGATGGATCGACCTCAATGCCACGCAAAAAGAGCGATAAAGCCAAGAAGTTTTCCGAAAGAACACAAAGACACATTTCTTTGGTTGAAGCGGACTGAATATTGCAGCGAGGTGATCGAAAATAATGGTTAAAACATCGAGATGTTCAACTGCGATGTTTAGATTTGCCAAGAAGATCATCGACATAATCCTCGAGGATAGTGTGCATAATGTCATGAAAAATGTAAGTCATAGCCGGCGATAGAGTAGCGCCCGGCATTCTTAAGGCCAAATGGCATGACACGATAACGAAGGTTCCCGAGGAGTTATGAAAGTAGTTTTATGTTGATCGGCGGGGCTACCAAAATTTGATTGTATCGAAAAAGCCATCCATGAGAAAGCATTTCATGGCGCATGATGAGATCAACAAGTTGATCAATACTTGGGAGGAAGTCATCCTTGGGGCAAAGCGAGGTTAAGGTCTCGGAAATCCGTGCATATCAGAAGTCCCCGTCGCTTTAGTAGCAGTGCGATGTTAGAAATCCATTGAGGATAGTCGATAGGCAAGATGAAGGAAGCAGAAAAGAAGTCGTTGAAGCTCTTCTTTGACCAAGAGGCGATGCGTGGATGCATCTTTCTCGATTTTGTTTGGTTGGTTTGGAATCGGGGTTTAGGGTGATGTTATGGACAGCAATGGTAGGATCAATTCTGGCATGTCGGCGTAGGACAGCGAAAGCTTGGTTGCGGAGTACGGAGAAAGGTAGTAAAGGCGGCTTGTTACGATGTGTTAAGGATTGTCGATCTTCACAATGTGAGATCCTCCTCGTGTGGATGTTGATTTCTATAGTCGACTCATTCAACATGGTTTGAGTTTGAGACGGTAAGGCGCGTTGAATATAGGAGTAAATCGCCCCAAGAGTAAGTGAGGATGGAGTCGTCATCACGGCACTCAACAACATTAATCGAAGGTGAATCCTCTTGATCATGCGGATACTGAAGGGAGAGAAGATGGATCCTCATTATCGCGTTGATAAGTGAGAGGACCTATGAAGATAGCATTTATGAAAAAAAAAAAAAAAAAAAAAAAGTTAGGAGGGATAGATTCGAGAGTCTATCGACTCTGTGGGTGATGATGGCAAAGTGGGTGATGATGGTTTGGTAGGGGTGGCGTCGTCTTCTTCGAGGATCTGGTGACACGAGGTGTCTCTGTGTAGGTGTTTCAGGAAAACCGAGACCACTGCGATCATTGTGTTTGCGTGTAGTCACGGGAATGAGTGTATGTCGGCCTTGTTCGTAAAGACCAAAACCAAAGCCTTTCAAGCACGCGAGTCAAGAAGGTGAGGCGAAAAAGCGACGATTTGTCAAGTATTGAAAATCGGATTGGAAGGAACCACACAAGAGGAGGTTCGGGGGTAATGGAGGATGCGTCAACACCCCATACGTTAGGTTGGTGCGGTGATGGGGTGGTCGTAAGAGATTACCTCCCACGCGCGTGACAGTCGTAGGTGGGATGTGCATGTAGCTGTCCGTACTCTGGGGTATGGAAAGAACTAACGTTATATAGGCGGTACTCCCCCAGCGTAAGGCGTTGAAAAACATCTACTAAGGGGTCGGAGGTTGGGATGTTATCTGCGGGAAAGGAAGTAATATTTGTAATGGCGGTTTCATTAGTTGAAGGTGTAGGTGTATCGGAAGTAGATGGTGGGTTGGATGAATGGGTGTCTTGGTAGTACAAGCACATCATTAGGGCGATACAACATATTGCAAGTTTTGAAGGGGAGGATCAGCTTTTACGGTGTAGGACTTCCCCTCGTACTCAAATTTTATGCATCATGTAAGGTGGAGGAACGCATCCCATAGCCGGATCGAGGCGGCTAACAACATGTTGTATTGGAACTCTCCCTCGAGGACATAGAAGAGTTCGGGTAAAGTACGTGGTCTACACGAATGTTAAGGATCACGGTGCCTAAAAGTAGAAGTAATAGCATCATTGAATGATCGCAACATGATGGGGTTGCACACATGCAACTAGAAGGGATATTCATTTGTTGGAAGGCTTTTGAAGAGATGATGTTTAAAGGCTAGCGCCCCGTCAATCATAACACGAGCGTACGAATATCCCGAGCATATCTTTGAGATGAAAAAAGCGGAGTCGGGATCTTCGGCACAAAGTCGATAATTTCATCTTGGGAGCCAGGCGGCGGCTTGCATATCGAGAGACGAAGTGGTTGGGGAGATAGATTGTTTGGTGGCGAAGCAACATGATTGGGTGTTAGAATAGAGTAGTAAGCAGGCAAGGTTTCATTAGGTAAAACCTCTATCCCTTGAAGGATCTCAACGAGAGCTTGTCGATGAGATTGAAGTCGAATGAGATCATACTGATGTCATTTTACGGGCGATTGGTGAAGGTTTGTTTGATCATAGTTCGATGGGCAATGCCATTAGAGCGGGATAGGCGGGTCCGCGAATAACCACTTTAGGTGGTGGTGCAATCGGGATGGTGGACGGAGAAAGAGATGCCACAGGTGTGTTTTCTTTCGCTTTCCCATTGTTTTTCTGCCCTCGAGTAGCAACACTAATCATATTGATCTCGTGAATACGAGAGGAGGAAGATGGTAGGGATAGGTCATGGTTTTCGAGAGGTGGGGCTGTAATAATGATAGATCTTGGTGAGGCGGGGACAGGTGGTATAGGAGAGGGAATTGAAGCTAAAGGTCTCTCTCTTCGTAAGTTGTCTTTCTTAACTTTTCTATCTGAGAGAGGTGACGGATGAAGTATGGTTTTGGCGCTTTGCATCCCTCTACGTCATGTCTGGTGTGCGGTGGTAGCGCAGATTTTAGACTCATCGTAACCTATAGGTCGAGGTTTAGATGGATCATAAGGTCTAAGTGGGGGTAGGGAAATGGTCGCATTCTCCACCAACATAGCTTGAGGATTTTGGCGTAAGACCCTTTGAGTGGGTCAAAGTCGAGAGGAAAATGAGGCTATTAGTAGGTCGATTTGGTGATGACGTGGTGTGGTTGGTTTGTATGGGGGTGGTTTAGCGAGGAGTTTTGGTAATGGGTTTTAACTAACCGTGGTTTCTTTGGCGTAGAAGCTATGTATAGCTGGTTGGATGATGAGGCCACGAGATGATGTGGTATCGAGAAAACAACCACGGAGAAATAGGAGTGACAGAAAACAAATCTTTTGATGATGGAATTTGTTTAGGGTTGATAGGTGGGCGGGATACGCGGGGTGAGCGGTGTTCTTATACCCTTGGATTTTGTATGGGTGCGAAGGCGTAGGTCGCTTTAAAGAAAAGCATGCGGGAGGTATATATATATTGATGTAAGGTAGAGGATGGGGTCCCAATATGGAAGGTAGGTGTGCGATGATGGTTTTAGTTGTGATAGAGGCATAGGTTGAGGAGATTGAGTCTGTCTCTAATGGGATGGATGGCTTTATTTTTAGATAAATCAAGCCGCTTAGGTGGGTGTGTTAGACTAGGTATGGGTGAGGTCCCAGCGTAGGGGAAGATTTGGCTAAGTTAATAGAAGTGGACGAGGTATTTGGTAGAGATGAGGGGGTGAAGATGAGGACATGGGCATTTTAAGCACGCAAACACTTCGGGTATATGGTGGAGGCATCGGGATCGGTCATTTGCATTTGAGTAGAATATGGCGTACTCAAGCGTTCCCATAAAACACTGTACATCTTACGTGGAATGCAGTCCTCACGTGTGAATAGGAACTTTTGTATGGAAGAAAGGTGGGTTGTGATTCCGGTCCTTTGTGGGTGTGATCTGAGGGTATATGAGGCCTTTGTATCAATGGGCGTTAAGAGGTCAACGGTTCTTTGAAAAGATTTAGGTGATGAAGGACTAATAGGTAGGAGGCGTGTTTGAGAGGATCTGTCATGTTTAAAGAATGTGGTGATGTCGGTTGAGAGGTTTCTCGTCTAAGGATGACAAAAGAAGTGGCGAGCCTTCCTCTTGTCTGAGCAAGAATGGTAGAAGGAGGCGTTTGGGAAATAGATAAATTAGATAACATCCGCTCACGAGTCTTGCGAGGATGTGGTATAAGAAGGCTCATTTGTGAGAAGGAACTGCGGGCAGCTAATTCCTTGATGGGTAAAGGCGGCAAGGATTTGAGTTTGTCTTGATGGCGAGGAAGGGGTTCGGTTTCTGCGTTAGTGAAGAGGCTTGATTGAGAATTTGTTCGATAGAGGTCTTTGGTGGGAATCGAAAGCTGCATGGATCTCATGAACACTCTCCTCGGCTAAGATATCTTGGTTTAGATTCTTGTTAGAAGAATGATTGGGAATGGTTTGTTGAATATTTTCAAATTTTGGTTAGCGAGGCGTTAGGATTATCGAGGCTATATCCCCGCATCGGCCATTTCTGCACTATGTTTTTCAACATCTTGCGAGTTCTCATGATTGTGTCCCTTCACGCGGTGGAAATTCTGAAGTCATTTTCTTTGTACCAAGAAGGTATGGCGCGAGTGGAATCAAACCGGAATGAGGTTTAACGGGAGGTAAGGTAATGGCTCTGCTTTGAGCAATTTTCCAATATCACACCATATGTTTCTCCCGAGGAGTGTAGTTGATGGGTTACTGCTTTATACTTATAGGTGGTTTTGGCGGGGTATTAGGCGGTGGTTGGGATTTGACCATCACCGCGTGCATGCCCCTTTTGATTTGAAGCGGTCGATGGGTGAGGATTGGTGGTGTTAGGTTTGTTGGTGGAATCTTGGGTTCGGAAAGTGGGGTTTTGTTGCGTGACCGCAAATTTCTCTTCCTCTAAGGCTCGAATCTCTAGTTTTGAGCCATAGTAAAAACCTCGTCAAATGTACGGAAAGTTTGAATTTGGAGGGTAGGGAGATGTGCTTAAGCGCGAGGCCCGCGTAAATGATTCGATAAGTTCGGTTTGAGGCAAGGCATACGTAAGTTGGTTGATAAGGCCCGCCATCGTCAGCGAAATCTGCGATAGATTCGTCTTCAAATTGTCGGATGGCATAGAGGTCGGTGATAGATACTTTCTTGGCAATGTTAATGGAGAAATGATCCGAAAGATTGGGCTAGCTGGTTAAAGAGAAGATTGAGTCTTTGGGTTAAAAGCCTTGTACCACTCAGCGGGTCTGATAAGGACATGGGAAAGGTGCGGAGTAGTAAAGCGTCGTCGTGAGCAATCGGATAGCGAGGCATGTCTAAATGATCGCAAGTGTTGTTGAGGGTCCTCCTACTTATTAAAGCGGGTAAATTTTGGTAATTCCCATTGAGGAGGATATGAATGAAGGGGGTGAAGGGTGGATAGGCTCGACAAACTTGCTCGTATGTCAAGCGCTACGACTTCTGAAAGCGAAGCCTCAGTTTTGCATTTTGTCCATCATTTGTTTAATTAAATCGGTAGTTGGATGAGATGATGGTGTGGTTGTGGTAAGCGGAGGCAAATTGGGCCAAGGGCCACCGCTGAACAATGGTGGGGTTAAATGTTGATAAGGTATGGAGGGATGATTGTGTTGAGGCCGAATAGGGATGTCCTATATAAATTTGTTGAGATTCTAGGATATGTGTGTGGAAATGAAAAGGTGGCGGAGCTTGAGAAGGAAAGCTCGTGTGGATAGGTGGCGAGAGAGCAAGTCATGAGCAGAGCAGTCTGCAAGAGAGGCGAGGTAGGAGCGATCGGCGGTAATGACATGTTGGGCCCAAGATTAACAAAGGAAAGCCAATCATGCCGTATGGACCCCTGAAGCTGCTTGAGGTAGGCAGCAGGACTAAGGATCACGGAAGGCAAAGCGGAGTTGCTCGAGGCGGAGAAGGGCTAAATGAGCAGCTATCTTGATAGGCATGCCAACAAGGAGTTGACCGTCGGGTGTACGGTCGAGGCATGAGACAAATAGTATTATCTGAGCTAGGATTAGCATCAGAAATTTGGCAAATTCTTTATCTCCCACGGGAATTTTAGGAACCTCATTTGGTATCAGTAAGATTCCCCACGAGAATGTGAAGGGGGTGATTCGAGGCAAAGAAAGAGCGAGCAAGCATGTGAAACCATGGCGGCGGCTTGCTTTGAGTGATAACAACCATGGACGAGGAGTTCACAGTAGGGTTTCAATCTATCGAGAGAGCGAAGCAGAGACTCGAGAATGGTGAAATTGGTAGGTTCTTTGGTTTGTCGGGAAGCTGGAAAAGCGATAACGATATCGGTCGATAACGATGTCGGTTAGACTATAAGCCGGCGTCGGTCGATTAACGATGTCGGTGTAATAAACTAGTATAAGAAAATATAAGAAAGCTGCTGATTTGATTATTAACAATGCTCGGTATATTTATCAAATTGTTCTAAGGTAATCACGAGAAGACGAGTGTATAACGAGAGAAAATAAAGCGAAAACAAACAAGATGCACATGCAAATCTAGAGACTAACCCTAGGGTTAATTTTAATTATTGTGGGCTTATGCCTTTAGACGCGGAATGATGTCAATCCTAAACAAAAGACTTAGGGGAAATGTCAAGTTTGTTTTGGCTTATAAGGTTACCTCAATCGGGCGGAGGAATACCGCGGAAAAGGGGGGATGTTTTGAGCTGTTGTGTTAATTGTGAAGTGATTCGGTATGTGTTGTGCAGTGAAAGTAAGATTAATTTCCTGTCAATACTGTGAAATCACCCCACGTGTACGACACTTTACTTAGTCTATGTTCACTAGAATTGAAAACAGCAAGCAAGAATGTAATGCACGTGTTTTAAACCCAAATCGAAAATGATATTCGATGAAGCAAATGAGATGACTTTCACTAATGTGAAACTAGGAAAGCAAGACAAATTCTTTACTAAATATAACAAAAACAGCAACAGCAAGTATGCTTCCTAAAATGAAAGCAAGCAAGAGAAAGCGAAACCCGAAATGGGTCCCATAGGTGTGCGAAAATGTTTCGCACGGAATGTTTGGCTCTGCTGAGAATAGACTTGCTTCTATCCTATCATTCCTTTGAGAAGCAGAGATAAGGGTTAGGGCTAGGAGGAATACTGTTGAATGTTGAGATGGTGTGCGCGTACCGTAGAGAAGATCAGATCAGCTGTGAAGAACTCCTTTTTGTCTTGGAAGGACTACTGCGAAGTAAGAATACAAGACCACAAGATTTTAATTAGACAACAAATGAGGGATCTGCCTTAGGCCCAGGAAATATAAAAACTTCCTTTCGAAGGTGGTCAGTTCCCCTTTTAATATGATTCAACACAAATGATAATATAGAAAGCTATTGCAAAATCACGATTTAGGTATCTCGTTACAAAGCAATAGAAACTAAACTATCAATAATAAAGCGTCACGTTGTTTGTTCGGTTACTGGTCGTTGATACGTTCAGGTTGAGTTATAGGGATAAACCAGGCTGGATTTGGGGTTGTTAGGTGGCAAATAGGCGAGCAAAAGGGTTTTGGGGTATAAGTCACAGTGACCGACGGCGGTCACTAGTAACCGACCACGGTTAGAGAACCATTTTAGGTAGAGGATAAGCGATCGGTAGGTAGGGCAGCAATCTAAGTGCTTCTGGATAGAAGTTGGTTGTAAGGTGATTGTGGGGTTATTAGGATTGGTGGATGGCTGAGGGGGATGATGGGAGGATAGGGAAGACTCAGAGTGTGGTAAAATGGCCTTCTGGGCAATATCGGGTGTGTGGGTGAAGGTTAAGTGCAGTTGTAGCTGGTAGTAGATCTAGGAATAAACTTATGATTACTTATTAATCAACGAGCTCAAGAAAATGGTGCTTAGAAACATATAACATACTACTTACTTGCCCATTGATGTAGATCACGAGTTTCAGAGGCTTGTGATGATGAAGACAGGACCCAAGTTCGGATGCAGTTTCCTCTTCTGATGCTCGGATGAGTGTTCTTGAGCTCTGGTTATTCAGTTGCAATCTTGGGCTTGATGTCCTTCTCTGCAAACTCTTCTTGTTTCTTCACTTGTCTCTGCTTCGGCCCAGCAAAATCTGGATTCTCTGATGATTTCTCCTTCTCTCCCGATCAAATGAAAATCCGATCCTTGTTTTTGGTTGGAAGTGGTCATTTACGGGGAACCGATGGCGTTGATTGCACCTGACGCAACCCGGCGATCGTCAGTAGGAACCAGTATCGGTCCGGTCGAAAGCGGGCTATTTTGGTAAAATAGCCGGCTTTCCCTCCTTTTCTTAGAGGATTGGTAGCGGGCTTGGTCAAGTCATTATGAAGTTGGTTTTAGGTGCGGATGAGGAGTAATTAGTCATAGGTGTGGAATTGGACCAATTAGGAATATTACATCAAGCACGTAAACAAGAAGTTCTTGATCAAGGCTAAGCAAGTTGTTTCTAGGTTTCCCAAATCAGTCCTTAGAAGTGATTTTATCCTTGAAGTCGGTGATATCATCACCCCGCTAAAAAGTGGTTATTTGGGCTCCCAGATTGAAGGAATTTTAAGGTTGGATGTACCAATTCATGGTCATCGTGAAGAAGAATGACCAAGGGATTGATTTGGGTAGCCTAATAAGTAATGAGATAGACTCCCAAATGAAAACATTCTTATCTATGGGAAAGTTATATATGATGTCATATGTCACCTATGTAGTGAGGCATGAGGAATTACCCAGGGCTAGATGCAAGTGGAAACTGAGCAATGAAACACATATATCCTTTGTTCCCTTAGAGAAAATAAAAGGGTATGAAGACCGATATAGAAGAGTTAATGATGCTTTCTTCTCCGAAAACATTTGCGAGATTGGATCTGATCGAGGAAGAGAAGCGTTTCCAATGAAGCATATGCCGAAGTGTCAAAATGGGGTTGCATTTTATTACAAGTCAAGAAGTTTACTTATCTTGGTGGTAAGGATCTATTGTAATCCTTTTTGTCTACCTAGGTTCCTAGGTGAAAATTGATCCTTATGGAGTTGGTTAGACAATTGTTGGATTCTCATAAATTCCACCAAAGCGAGCACAAAGCCGTCGTCTCCTTCCCCATTTCCATTTTAAGGTATATATGTTCTAGTTTGGTTAACACAAAGTACATGGTGCACGAGATTTAGGAAAAATTGAAGAAACATATGTATCTTGGGGAGGGATTCAACATCCGAGGAGTCCTCAAGTCATATGGAACCTTGTACCTGATTGTGGCCATTGTGGAAGATATATGGGTTGATCTTCGAGGATGAAGTTTTCATCTGAAGAAAAGACAACAGCAGACTGACACTTGAAGAAATTTTGATGTTAGATCTAGTTGACATCCCCGAAGGCACTTGTAGATGATGTAAGTGTTTTGGACACTACATAGGAACAGTTAGATGGAGACCAACTCAGATTCCTAGCCATTGATTGGTCTATTGCTAAAAAGGCTTCTATTGTTGGAAGAGCTGCTCAGACTCTTGGTCATACCAAGGCATGGATAATTTCTTAGGGAATGAGTTATAAGGAAAATTTTAAAAATATATACTTTACAAGCGGGACCCACTGAGGAAAAAAGGGAAAAGGATAAAAGCCCTATCAAGAGGCAAATAAAATTTAAGTTTTTCAGAAAAGGAGAAAAGCAAGGGGCCAAATCATCTGCTACTCCTACACAAATAGTTGAGATATTGGATTCACCTCCTCCACCAGAACAAGGAGAAATTCTTTTAGAAATCGAGGTTGGTCAACCTCTTATTTCTCCTTTTGTTGATTACTCATCGAAGTAAGTCTTTCTCTTGCTTCTCAAGCTTTGGCTTTAGAGTCTTTACCTCTTCTCTCCCAACCTTCCTCATCTCATATTTTTATGCCACTCTCATCAGCCATGGCCAGAATTTTCTCTGACCTCTCACCTCTCTCTGTTGGACCTACGATGGCCATAGATATGCCTCCTCCTTCCGCACCTTCATTCCCTGAATCTATCCCCATAGTCACCACACTTGCAGTCATCACTACTCCACAAGTAAACCTTCCCCCACCTGCAGATACAACCATAACACCTCTTATTGGGGCAGATTCTTCCACTGTACCTCAATGGTTGGTTGATTAGACTCAAGGAAGAGGAAGGTGGTAGTTCCCCTACCATCCTTCGACTTTAGTTCACTCAAGGCCTCTCCTGCCAAATCTGCCAAGAAACCTAAAATGGTTTCAAGGGTTTCAGTGGATGCCTCAGGGCATAAGTTTATAGAGATTTCCACTCCCGTGGCTGACAAAACCAAGGAGGATATAGTGGTTACTGATTATCAGATTACAAGGGTTGATATGGGAAAGGTAACAACAGAAGGAGCACAACAAGATGTGCAGGATGCCATGAACGTGTTATGCCAGAAGCTGAGGGAAATGAAGGTGAGCAGAGATGAGCTAAAGGAGAAATTTGAATAGTTAACGGAAGTATTGCTCAAGCTCTCAAATCCCTCTCAGTCAACACCATCATCTTCTACCCCTACTCCTATCAGGTTCGATTTCTCATTGGTACCTATGATTGAAAAGATCAATGAGAAGGGGAGAACGGTTGAAGAATGGATAAAGAGGCTACTCCTACAAGGAAGAGAGGTCATTGATGACATAGTGGAGGTTTATAAATCCTTGGAGGAAATAAAGAAGGATGGTGACAAAATGGATGATGAATTTTCATAGAAGTCGGGAACCTTGAATTAACTTTAGAAGCTCTCGCAATTGAAACAAGCTCCATCCTAGATCTTAATGGAATAAGGAATCATTCCACATGGGGATAAGCATTTCCAGCTAGCCAAAGCCATCAGATTTAGGATAAATATTCTCAGTGAAGCTTTTAGAAAGTTGAGGGAACCTAGAGATCAGTTGGTTGATGCCACTATTGACATAGAAGAGGATTTTCTAGGATCTTCATCAAGATTTTGGGTGAAAGCTTGGAGATTCTACTTGTTGATGATCTCTATAAACAAATTCAGGAATCAATTCATCATGAACCATCTTCCGTCTTTGATCTGAAAACCATTGATAAATTCATAAGGATTGAGAATGTTTTAGAATCACTAAGGAAACTAAACAAGAGGTTGAAGAAACTTCCTGGAAATGCAAGTGACACTGAGGAAACTTGTGAGGTTCTAAGTGATTATTCTAGTGCACCAGATGAAGCTGAGATGTAGGGCATAATTTGGAAGTTCCAAATTTTTTGAGACAGGCTTCCTTAGAAGGAGACAAGCAGCTTTGGAAGAAAAGGACATGACGATGTAGAATAAACATAATATTCCATGTTGTTTCTATGAAGAAATTGTCATGTCTTTTTCATTTTCGTTTCATCACATAGGAAGAAAATTTTGACTTGTTCTCCTACGTGAGAGTCAAGCAAAATAGGATTCTCGTTAAATGACTATTTTCTAGGATTTATCCTATTTTCTCTCTACTCTCTGTATTATAAATAAGGTATGCTTGTGCATTCAAAGAGAGATAAATTTTTAGAATATTAAGAGCTATTGTGAAGAAGAAGAAAAACTTTGTATTTTCTTTTTAATCATTGAGGAATAGAAACAAGTGTTATTTTGTAAACTTTTTGTTGTGGAATTCATCTATAATGAGATATTGTTCTTACGTCCAAGATCTTAAGCTATTGTTTGTCTAGTGTTCTTGATTATTTTAATCATTTCAAATATTACACTCATTATCTAAAACTCATATAATTTTTCTTGATATCGTGTTTGATTGAAAGAAAATATGTTCCCCTCATTCCCTTTCCACTTTGTTTCATATTTAATAGTTTCCTTTCTAATCCATTTCATTTCTAAATCTATAACATCTCAATCTCGTGTTGATATGGATTTTGGGATTCTATCCAAACCCCAATGGTTAGAATAGTGTGGATATTATATATATTATTTATGTTGTGTTTTAGATTAGTAATAAACAAGATGCCTCACCTGTCTTTGAGTAGGGATTTAATCCCATGTACTATGGTTGAACCTTAAATTTTGGTCTGAAAAAATATCCAACCAACAGTTTTTGGTGAATCGACTAGGGATATATAGATTGATAAGACTAAGCTTATCCTATTGGTGTCTAGTGACTTTGTATTTGCCTTATTTTTAGAAGATCCATTTTTAGTTAAATCTAGCAGAAAAAATCTTCGCTCGATCAAGTGAGCGCAGAGGTGAAATTGACCCATTCTTTGATCTGCTACAATAACACAATTTTAGACTTTCCCCAACAGTGTTGCATCTAGCTGAGCAAGAAGTTCTTCGCCTATCCGAAGAACTCGGGTTCCTCAAGAACAAGAAGCTTCTGCAACCTATCGTGCACTATTTTTGTCTGATACTCAGATTCATGTGCGCACTTCATTCAGAAGGATGGTAGCACAACCTGTGCCTTGGGGTGCAACTATTGGTCCTCTTTCCCTAACTCCGCCGTTGCATGATCTACCGCATGGGTCACATAAGAATATTCCTAAGTTCAACAGTGATGGGAAACAACACCCTGATGAACACATCACTTCATTCTTTGTCACATGTAGCATCCTAGGGGTTTCTCATGAAGATGTCTCTATTCAACTCTTCATTGAAACATTGCATGGTGTAGTAGCAGAATGGTTCTACCATCTTTTGAATGCATGCATTGAACTGGGATACCATGAGATAAATAATAGAAGCAAGGTTCAAACCAGTTGAAGATTCTCATGCCTTGTTAGCACAGCTTACACATATGAAGAAGGAGTCTTATGAACCCATGCGGGACTTCATAGCCAAATTCAACAAGCTGATTCGTAAGATTCTAGATCTAGCCATTCCCACTCTTGAAAATCAAAAGTGTTTCTTCATCAACACTCAGCCCCTTGATGTGAGCTTCTTATTAAGAAGGTTTGTTATCCCCGATTTGGCCACTGCTCAAGCTACAACCACTGAAATAGAAGATGATCTCATTTTGGCGAAAAGATCAAAAGAGAGTCATCTAAACCTAAAAATTAGAGTTCTTCTCAGAGTACTACTGATCCTATGATTCAGAGGATGGCCAACGACTGATCACTTTGAAGAAATAAATGTCTCAATAAGTGACCAATGTTCCTTATCGATATATTCCTAGAAGGAATTTCAACAATACCAATGGTGCCCCCATAAGAGATAGGAATCGGTTGATTTGTGCTCCCACCAAGGCTCACCATTGAAGTTCCTCTGTCAATGAAATAGTAGAAATAGTTTAGGAAGATGAAGAACCATAAGATCAAGATTGTCATGAAGATTTTAAAGCTTTAAGATATGCTAATGAGTCTTTTGACGATTCAGTTGGCGACTCCAGCATTGGGTACTTGGAATACGAGGAAGACGAATGTGAGCATGATGGTCAGTCATTTGCAGTCTTCACTCGATCTCAATCCAAGAACCCCAGAAATTCAGTTGAAGGCTCTAAGGAGAAAAGTAAAGGAGCTCACGTGGTTATGGCTAAAAGAGGATCTCCTATCTCAGCACAAACTAAAAAGGAGACAAACAAAAAGGTAACTTTATCTTGTAACTCTCTTTCTCCTACCCCCAAGGCTAGTACCTCGGCTCATACCAATGTAACAAGAACTGAGCCCACCATTATTCCTTCATATACCGCTTTTGATGTTATTGATAATGTAAATAAAACCAAAATCCAAATTTTGAAAGTTGAATACCTTAATTCAAATCCTGAGCAATTTGAGAAAATTTCCAAATTCATTAGAAGCAAGGTTGTTATCCCTTCATCTTCAAAAGGCATTTTTCCTAGCCCCACTTAGCCTTTACCTCAGAGTAATATGACCTCTGTTGCTTCTTTGGGAAAAATTGAACCATTTTATTTGTCCTTACTTATAAACGGTTTTAAACTCAGCAATTGCATAATTGACTCAGGAGCCTCTGATAATGTAATTCCCACAAAAGTAGCCCATGCCCTTGGACTTACCTTGACTAAATATTATGGGCAGTGTTACTCCATGGAAACTAAACAAGTCCCCTTGATTGGCTAAATCAAGGATGCACAATTGCATTTGTTACATTCCCTGAAAAGAGAGTAAAAATGACTATCCTAGTTGCTGATATCCCAGCTACTTATTGTATTCTGTTAGGAAGAGGTTTTTGTAAATATGTTAGAGGAGAAATCAATATGGAATGGACCAAAGCTAAAATTCTAGTAAATGGAGTTCCTTGTGTCCTCCACACCAAAGCACAGGTGAAGTACGTGGTCACTAAATCAGATGATCCCAAGGCTCAAATTCTCTTTGAAGATGTAGGCTTGGGTAATTATTTCATGACATCTAAGGTGCCTTTTGTAGAAGTCAAGGAAGAAGATCCTAATGTTGTTTGGACCCTAGATTTCGACGGGAGTTGTTCAACTACTGGGTCGGGCGCTAGTGTGGTTCTTGTATCTCCAGATTTTGATATTTTTCCCTTCACCTTCAAGCTGCATTTTGAAAATACTAATAACACAGCTAAATACGGAGTTTTTTTTATTAGGATTAGAAATGGCAAGGAAAAAAGGAATCGAAATCTCAAAGTGCAGGGAGATGCTGAGTTGATTGTGAATCAAGTAAAGGGGATCTATCAGGTGAAAAATGATCACCTAAGGCATTATAGGAACAAGGTGTGGGATAACATATAATGCTTTCATGCTTTTTCCATTAAGGTAGTTTTGAGAGATCACAACGATAAAGCTAATTCTTTAGCCATGTTTGCATCTCTTCTCCTTCCTCACCGTAAATTTAAACAGGATAAGTATACCATGGAAATTGTGTATCGTTCAAGTGTTCAGAGATAGTTCAACACATTGGAAAGTGTTTAATGATGATCAACAATTATTGTCTTTTCTTGAAAAAGCTGATAATTTTAGCGAGCTTTATTTTGAAGGATCAGAATCAGCTTTTTGTGAGTCTGTCTCAAATTCATATCAAGAGATTGATGGTGAATTCATCCAGCTCAAAGGAAATAAGATTCGAAGGGATTAGTTTCTCTCGAAGGTCTATTTGACAAACATGATTGTTTTATTCAGGATAAAAGGCAAGTTGAAGGTGCTTCCTCATCAGAGGTAGATCAAGTTAATTTGGGCTCTTCTGACTAACCACGAATGGTAAACATCGGAAAATGTTGTTCTCCTGAGGATAAAGGAAGATTCACGACACTCTTGAAGTGATATATGGACATCTTAGCATGGTCCTATATAGATCTGATGTCTTTCAAGCCCAAGGATGTTCAACATAGCATCCCTTGAAACCTGATGTCAAACCCTACATGTAGAAGAAAACGCCTTATAATCCAAAGATTTCGGGGACAATTCTTGCAAAAATTCAAAAGATGTTAGATGCAAGGATTCTCTTCCCAATCCATCATTATACTTGGGTTGATAACATTGTCCCCTGTCGAGAAAGAAGAATGGTGAGATCCATATTTTTGTTGACTTCGAAACCGAATCGAGTCTTCATTGAAATACAATTACACATTGCCTATCATGGATCAAGTATTACAAACTATCACTTTGGATCGAAATGTTATCCATGCTTGACATGATTTTTGGGATATTATCGGAGTCGAGGTAGCTGCTAAGGATAAAAATAAAACAACATTCACCACCCCACAGGGGACCTTTGCTTATAGGAGGATGCCTTTTGGTTTAAGTAATGCCGAGCCATGTTTCAAATAGCTATGGACATAACTTTCAAAGATTTGATGGGAAAATTCATAGTTGTATATTTTGATGACTTGTGTTTTCTCTAAGAAGTGAAGTGATCATTATCATCACTGGAGTAGGTACTCTTAAGGTTTAGGTGTCATGGGATTTCATTAAATCCTAAAATGTCCATGTTCTGCGTAAAAAATAAAGTTTTTGGGTCATATCATGACGAAATAAGGAACCAAGATCGACCCAGAGCGGGTGAAGGCCATCAAAGCCTTACCCTGCCTACAAACAAAATTGGAGTTCATTCCTTTTTTAGAAAGGTCAATTTCCTAAGAAGATTTGTACCTGATTTTGCCAATAAAACCAAGGATATCCTTGGGATGATGAAAGTTAAAACTCCATTTCGATGGAGCACTAAAGGGAAGCTTGCTTTCAAAGAAGTCAAAAGAGAAATTTCTCATGCTCCTATTCTGGTATGCCTAGACTTCAAGAAATATTTCATCATGTAGAGTTACACTTCCACACATACAGTATCAGCCATCCTTATGCAGGAGAATGAAGAAGGAATCAAATCCCTCATTGATTTCATGAGCTACCCACTAAAGTAACATTAGTTAAAGGTGTCGCAAATGAAAAGCATGCTTATGTAGTGGTGAGAGTAGTGAATCATTTCAGGTATTACGTGTTGAGTTCTCAAACTCTCGTTCTTGTTCCTGATGTTGTAGTTAAGTCCATTTTGACTCAACAAGAGTTGGATAGTCAATGGGGTAACTAGATAGCCAAATTCCAACAATATGACTTGGACATCAGACTTACTAAGTTCTTTATGAGGAAGAGGCATATGCCAATTGATTCTAGAAAACAAGTCTGAGACAAAATGCAAAGAAACTAAAGATACTTCTTCAGAATTTCCCATGGTGCTTTTTGTAAGAACAACCGATGAATGGTATGCAAAAATAACCTTCTTTTTAACATATGGTGAATGCCCCTTACATTTGAGCCAAAAATAAAAAAGGATAATTAAATTAAGGTCCGCAAGATATGTTCTATGGGATAATGGTATATACAAGAAGGGCATTGATGGTGTATTCCTGTGTTGTGTTGATAAGTCTCAACATATAAGGTTGCTAGAATCCTTTCACAATCTAGCATGCGGAGGAAATTTCTCTTCCTTCATGATAGCCTACATAATATTATGGGCAGTACTATTTTCCTACTCTCTGTCGAGATTCCACAAAATGGATGGCTAAGTGTGAAGGTTCTCAACATTTCATTGGTCGTCCTAAGGTGGCAACTCTCCCCTCAAAGCCTGTGATAATTGAAGAACATTTTTGCCAATGGGGAAATTATTTCGTTGAGTCTTGAATCCTACCTCTAGTACCGATAATAATTATGTTCTCACCACCACAAACTATTTCACCAAGTGAATGAAATCCGTGCCAATCAAATAGGCAACCTATGAATCTATGTGCAACTTTCTCGAGGAGAATATAATTGTTAGATTCGGCATTCCTCATAAGATTGTTACTGAAAATGCTTCTAATTTCTCATCACATGAGTTGACATAATTTTTTTATGGATTTGGGATCATATTGGCTCATTCATCGATTGTAACCCCCAAGGAAATGGTCGAAAGTGAATGAATAGAGCAACAAGAACATGGTGACCATAATCAGAAAGATGGTTGATGAGAATCAGAGGACATGGCATAAAGCATTGCATGATGCATTATGGACAGATCGGATTACTCCTCGGTGAGTTATTGGAATGTCTCCATTCCGGGTGTTGTATGGAATTTATGCTAAGATTCTTATCTCTGTATAATTTCAAGCCTTATGGTTGACCAAGACAATTGAGGATGAAAATTTTAAAAGTTCTATTGAGAAAAGGATAATGTACCTAGCCAGGGTAGAAGAAGAATGGAGCAAGGTGGTGGATTGCATTGCAGATCATCAAAGAAAATTCAAAAATATATTTGATAAAAAATCAAAGCAACGTGATTTCTAGATTGGATATCTAGCACTTCTCTATGATAAGAGAAGGGAATAGAAAGGGATGCATGGCAAGTTCGATTATTTATGGAAAGGTCCTTTCAAAATCCATCAGCTTAATGGTGAAAATAGCTTCTATCTATTATAACTTGATGGAGATCTGCTCCCTCTACCATTCAGTGGCCAACATCTAAAGTTGTTCCATCAGTAATGCAAGATGCTCTCTTGCACTATATTATACTTTATTTTCTATTGTGTGTTTTTGTTTCTTTCTTTGTTTTTGTTTTTGGTTTTTCTTCTTCTGACTCCATAGCCAAATGGATAAAGCTTTTTGGTTCTGAGTTCTCTTCCTTTGATGTCTCAAAGAAATTCCCAAAATGGAGCCAATTGTTATCTCAGTTTAGTGATTCTAGCTAAAAATGAGATAACCATATGAAAATTTTAGGCAAATCCCTTTAAAATTCCCCTTTGAAGGAGATTTTCAGGTTTTGGGTTTTCATTGCATGAAAGCATGTTTCTTGCATGTTACATGTCTGATGTTCCCCAAAACCTGAAACCCGATTGTCTTAGCAATGTGTCGGGTTTTGGAACTCCCAAACATCAAAACATGTTTTATCGAAGGCATGTTTCGTGTTGTTAGTTTCGAAACCCAACACAAGATTTTAGGACTTAGAAGCATCGAAACAAGGCATGCATCATGTTTGATGTTTCCCGAAACCCAAAACCTGAATTGATTTTTTATCCTTTGTATTGGGTTTTCGAAAGCTCCGAGCATGATGACATGTCATTAATGTCCAATTTTTGGTAGTTGTCACACACCTCAAGTGAGGTGTAATTAATGTTAGGGTATTATAAATAGGTTGTTTTCCACGTCATTTGTATGTGGTACATTTTTTTGTTGCATTGGATTTTTGTGTGTGCTTCCTCTACGTCCAAACCCAATTGAGCTTCTCGGTCGATTTCACCATCTGTATTTGATCATTTTTCATACTTGGTGAAGGTATTCTTCTCTTCTTTATACTTTGGAGCTTTTTGGGTTATTTATGAAGTGTTTTATTTTGGTTTCCATTTCATTTCCTCTTCTATTACTAGTTTTGGGTATTTTCCTTGGTTCTTGTCTTTCCCAATAGGGTTCTTGTTGAAATTCACTCCTGGTTATTTACTTTTTTACATAAGTTATAGATTTCAAAATAATCTAAAAATTAATAAGTGAAAAAGGGGGGAAATTCTCATAGTCGACATGCCAAAATTTGTTATATTGATTTTAGGTTTTGCAAGGTACTCAACACCTATCAAGTTCAGCTATCGTTCATGCGTGTCGGATCTTCAACCTCTTGAACATCCTTTAACTTCTATAGTGTGTCGAGGTTTTTATTGATGCGCAACATGCCCTAACCTCCGGCATACATTCCGCCAATGATTCGGGTTTCTCGATGTTCTCGACATCCTCAAACACTACTGAGTGTTTCGGGTTTCGTTGGTGTTTGAAATGGCCTAATTTCGACATACAATCCATTCTATCAGGTTTTAAAAGGTGGTTTACAAGTTTCAAAACCTGAATAGTGTGGCAGGTTTGTGCACTTTTCCAACAAGATTTCACACCCGATTGCAACTCTAGATGTCATCAAGCCATTTTCAAGACTCCTCATGTCAGACCCCAGCCAATCTAAGGATAAGTCAGATAAGTCAGGAAAGATGAAGTATAAGTATCAAAAGATGGAGTCTTCTTCTTATGTAAGCTACAATTATGACATCCGGGACATAGAGCTCAGCAATATAGATATGGAAGACTTCTGGAAAAGAATTGAGGATTCTTCTTAGAATTCATGGATGAAGTCGATAGCCACAGTGGTCTCCCTCTTATAGTAGGATTTCCAATATCATCTCAATGCCCTAAATTCATCCTAGCTTTCACTTCCCACTATGAATCAGCCTCTCGCTCAGTAAGAAATCAAGAAGGTGAATCTATAGTGAAATTGGAGGGATATTACTTTGATCAACTCCTAAAGTTGCCCAACTTTATGGAATATGTTGATTTAGACCTTAAATCAGCACAAAAGGCCTAGGACAAAGATCAGGAAGACTACATCAAGCATGTAAACAAGAAGTTCTTGATAAAGGCTAAGCCAGTTGTTTCTAGGTTTCCCAAATCTTCCCTAGAAGTGATTTTATTTTGAAATCAACAATATCATCACCCTCCTCGGCCGGTTATTTGGGCTCCCAGATTCGAAGAAATTCCAAGGGTGGATGTACTAGTTCATGGTCATCATAAAGAATAATGACCAAGGGATTGATTAGGGTAGCTTAATAAGTGACGAGATAGACTCCCAAATGAAAACATTCTTGTCTATAGGAAAGTTCTATATGATGTCATACGTCACCTATGTAGCAGGAGAGCATGAGGAACTACCCAGGGCTAGATTCAAAGGGAAACCAAGCAACAGAACACATATATCAGTTCTTCCCTTAGCTGACAATAAAAGGTTACGAAGACCAATATAGAATAGTGAATGATGCCTTCTTCTATGAAAACATTTGCAGACTGGATCCTGATATGGGGAAGCGAAGAGTTTCCAATGAAGCATGGGCCGAAGTGTCAAAATGGGGTTGTATTTTCTTACAATTCAAGAATTTTACTTATCTTCCAGTGGTAAGGTTCCATTGTAATCCTTTCCGTCTTGCCTGAGTTCGCAAGTGATAAGCCCTGATCCTTATGGAGTTGGATAGACAATTGTTGTATTTTCACAAATTCCAACAAAGCAAGCACAAATTCATCGTATCCTTCTCCATTTCCATTGGAAGGTATAGATTTTGTACCGTGGTTAAGGCCAAGAATGTGGTGCACAAGCTTCATGAAAAATTGAAGAAACATACGAAGCTCAGGGGGATTGGACATCTGAGGAGTCCTCAAGTCATATGGAACCTTGTACTTACATGTGCCAATGTAGAAGATATCTAGGTTGATCTTGGGATGAAGTTATCATCCAAAGAAAATACAACATCAAACCGACACTTGAAGAAATTTAGTTGTTAGATCTAGTGACATCCCCTGAAGGCACCATGGATAATGAAAGTGTTTTGGACACTAGGTATGAACAGTCAGATTGAGACCAAATCGGATTCCCCGCCGTTGATTGGTCTATTTCTTAAAAGTCTTCTATCGTTGAAAGATATGCTCAAACTCTTGTCAGTATGAAGGCATGGATCATTTCTTGGGGAATGAGTTATAAGGAAAAGATATTTTCAAAAATAGCTACTTTAGAAGTGGGACCCTCTAAGGGAGAGAAGGAAAAGGATAAAAGCCCTACCAAGAGGAAAATAAAGTTTAAGTTTGTTGAAAAGGAGAAAAGAAAGGGGCTGAATCATCTGCTACTCCTACACAAATAGTTGAGATATTGGATTCACCTCCTCCACCAGAACAAGGAGAAATTATTTTAGAAATCAAGGTTGGTCAACCTCTTGTTTCTCCTTTTGTTGATTTCTCTTCGAAGTAAGTCTTTCTCTTACTTCTCAAGCTTTGGCTTTAGAGTCTTTACCTCTTCTCTCCTAACCTTCCTCAGATCATATTTCGATACCTCTCTCATCAACCATGGCCAACATTTTCTTCAATCTCTCACCTCTCTCTCTCTGCTTGGACCTACGATGGCCATAGATATGCCTCCTCCTTCCGCACCTTCATTCCCTGTATCTATCCCCATAGTCACCACACTTGTAGTCATCACTACTCCACAAGTAAACTTTCCCCCACCCACAGATACACCCATAACACCTCCGATTGGGGAAAATTCTTCCTTTGTACCTTGATGGTTTGTTGATTAGACTCCAAGAAAGAGGAAGGTGGTAGTTCCTCTACCACCTTCGACTTGATTCACTCAAGGCCTCTCATAGAAAATCTTCCAAGAAACCTAAAATGGTTTCAAGGGTTTGATGGATTCCTCGGGGCATAAGTTTATAGAGATTTGCTACTACCGTGGTCAACAAAACCAAGGACGATATAGCGGTTACTGATTATTAGATTACTAGGGTTGATCTGGGAAAGGTAATAATAGAAGGATCACAACAAGATTCGCAGGATTCCATGAATGTGCTATGCAAGAAGTTGAGGGAAATGAAGGTGAGCAGAGATGAGAAAGGATAAATTTGAACACTTAATGAAGTGTTTCTCAAGCTCTCAAATCCCTCTCAATCAACACTGTCATCTTCTACCCCTACTCCTATCAGGTTCGATTTCTCATCGGTGCCTATGATTGAAAATATCAAGGAGAAGGGGAGAATGGTTGAAGAATGGGTAAAGAGGCTACTCCTACAAGGAAGAGAGGTCATTGATGACATAGTGGAGGTTTATAAATCCTTGGAGGAAATAAAGAAAGATGGCAAAAAAAATGGATGATGAATTTTCATAGAAAGTCAAGAACCTTCAATTAACTTTAGAATCTCTCGGTGCACTAAAACAGTTCCATCCCAGACCTTAATGGAAGAAGGAATCATTCCACTTGGGGATAAGCATTTCTGACTAGCCAAAGCCATCGATTCGAGGATAAAGATTTTCGGTGAAGCTTGCGAGCAAGTTGAGGGAATCTAGAGATCAGTTGGTTGATGCCACCATGACATAGAAGAGGAGTTGTCAGGATCTTTTTCAAGGTGTTGGGTGAAATCTCGAGAGTTTCTACCTACGATGATCCCTATAAAAAAATTTAGGAATCAATTCAGCATGAACCAACTTCCGTCTTCGATCTGAAAACCATTGATAAATTCATAAGGATCGAGAATGTTTTGGAATCACTAAGGAAACTCAACAAGAGGTTGAAGAAACTTCCTGGCAACACAAGTGACACTCAAGAAACTTGTGAGGTTCTAAGTGATTATTCTAGTGCACTAGATGAAGCTGAGATGTAGGGCATAATCCGGAAGTTCCAAGAATTTCGAGACAAGTAGGCTTCACTGGAAGAAGACAAGGATGATGAAGTAGAATAAACATAATGTTCCATGTCATTTTTATCAAGAAATTATCATGTCTATTTCATTTTCGTTTTGTCATGTATAGGAAGTAAATTTTGACTTGTTGTCTGCGTGAGAGTCAAGCAAAATAGACTCTTGTTAAATGACTATTTTCTAGAATTTATTCTTTTTCTCGATCTCTCGTATTATAAATAAGGGATGCTTGTGCATTCAAAGAGAGAAAATTTTAGAATATTAAGAGCTATTGTGAAGAAGAAAAAAAAATATTTTCTTTTTAATCATTGAGGAATAGAAAAAAGTGTTATTTTACAAATTTTGTGTTGTGGATTTCATCATCTTGAGAGATTGTTATTACTTTCAAGATCTTAAGCTATTATTTGTGTAGTGTTCTTGATTATTTTAATCATTTCAAATATTACACTCGATTATCTAAAACTCGTATAATTATTTCTTGATCTGTGTTTTCTTGAAAGAAAATATGTTCCCCTCATTCCCTTTCTTCTTTGTTTCATCTTTAATAGTTTCCTTTCTAATCCATTTCATTTCTAAAGCTGTAACATCTTAATCTCGTGTTGATATGGATTTCAGGATTGTATCCAAACCCCAATGGTTAGAATAGTGTGGATATTGTATATATTATTTTTGTTGTGTTTTAGATTAGTAATAAACAGGATGCCTCACATTTCTTGAGGAGGGATTTAATCCTGTGTACTGTGGATGAACCTCATATTTTGGTCTGAAAAAATATCCAACCAACAGTTTTTGGTGACTCTACTAGGGATATACAGATTGATAAGACTAAGCTTATCCTATTGGTGTCTGATGACTCCGTATTTGCCTTATTTTCAGAAGATCCATTTTGTAGTTCAAGTTGTCCAGAAAAATCTTAACTCAAAGTCAAGCCGAGCGGTGAAACCGATCATTCTTTGATCTACTATAACAACACAATTTGAGACTTTTCCCAAACAGTGTTGCATCTAGCCGAGAAAGAATTTTTTCACCTATCTGAATAACTAGGGTTCCTTAAAAACAAGAAGCTTCTACAACCTGCTATTCACTACTTTTGTCTAATACTCATATTATAGTGCACACTTTATTTAGAAGGATGGCAAAGACAACCTATGCCTTGGGTGTTGCTTTATTGGTCCTCTTTCCTTAACTCCACTATTGCATGATCTACCGCATGGGTCACATAAGAATATTCCTAAGTTCAACGGTGATGGAAAAAAACACCCTGATGAACACATCACTTCATTCTTTGTTGCATGCGGCATCCTAGGGGTTGCTCATGAGGATGTCTTTGTTCGACTCTTCATTGAAACATTGCATGGTGTAGCAGTAGAATGGTTCTACCATCTTCCGAATGCATGTATTACAAACTGGGCTTCCATGAGATCTGTATTTAAAGCAAGGTTTATACCAGCTAAATATTCTCGTGCCTTGTTATCAAAACTTACACATATGAAGAAGAAGTCTTATGAACCCATGTGGGACTTCATAGCCAAATTCAACAAGTGATTCGTAAGATTCCAGATTTAGCCGTTCCCACTCTTGAAAATAAAAAGTTTTTATTCATCAACACTTAGCACCCTAATGTGAGCTTCCTATTAAGAAGGTCTGCTATCCTGGATTTGGCCACTGCTCAAGCTATAGCCACTGAAATAGAAGATGATATCATTAAAATTGGCTGGAAAGAACAAAAGAGAGTCATCTAAGCCTAAAAATTAGAGTTCTTCTTAGATTACTAATAATCTTATGATTCAGAGGATGGCCAATGACTTGATCACTTTGAAGAAACAAATGTCTCAACAAGTGACCAACATTGCTTATCGGGATATTCCTAGATAGAATTTCAACAATACCAATGGCGCCCTTGTAAGAGATAGGAATCGGTTGATTGCTGCTCCCACCTAGGCTCACCTTTGAAGCTCCTCATGTCAACGCAATAGTATAAATAGTTGAGGAATATGAAAACTAGAAGATCAAGATTCTCACAAAGCTTTTGAAGCTTCTAAGATATGTTGTTGAGTCTTTTGACAATTTAGTGGCGACTCCAACATTGGGTACTTGGAATACGAGGAAGAAAGATGTGAGCGTGATGGTTAGTCATTTTTAGTATTCACTCGATCTCAATCCCAGAAACCTAGAAATCCGGTTGAAGGCTCTAAGAAGAAAAGTAAAGAATGTCTCGTGGTTATGGCTAAAAGAGGCTCTCCTATCTTAGTGCAAACTGAAAAGGAGACAACTAAAAAGATAACTTCATCTTCTAACTCTCTTTCTCCTACCCCTAAGGCCAATACCTCATCTTAGACCATTTTAAAAATAACTGAGCCCACCATTATTCCTTCATATACTACTTTTGACGTTATTGATCATGCAAAGAAAACCAAAATCCAAATGTCGGAAGCTAAATACCTTCAGTCAAATCCTAAGAGCAATTTGAGAAACTTTCCAAATTGATTAGAAGCAAGGTTGTTATCCCTTCATATTGGAAGGAATTTTTCCTATCCCCACTCATTCTTTACCTTAGATTAATATGACTTGTGCTACTTCTTTGGGAAAGATTGAACCATTTTATTTATCCTTACTTACAAATGGTTTTAAACTCAACAATTGCATAATTGACTCGGGATCCTCCTCGATAACGTAATGCTCACAAACATATCCCATGCCCTTGGAATTACCTTGAATAAATCTTATGGGTGGTGTTACTCCATGGAAAACAAACAAGTCCCCTTGATTGGCCAAATTGAGGATGCACGGTTTGCATTTGTTGCATCTCCGAAAAGAGAGTAAAAATGACTATCACGGTTGCTAATATCCCAACTGCTTATGGTATTCTCTTAGGAAGAGGTTTTTACAAAGATGTCGAGGAGAAATCAATATGAACTGGACTAAAGCTAAAATTCTAGTAAATGGAGTTCCTCGTGTCCTCCACCCCGAAGCACAAGCAAAGTGCTTGGTCACTAAATCAAATGATCCCAAGGCTCAAATTCTCTTCGAAGATGCAGGTTTGGGTAATTATTTCATGACATCTGAGGTGCCTTCTGTAGAAGTCAAGGAAGAAGATCCTAATGTTGTTTGGACCACGGAGTTCGACGGGAGCTGTTCAAATACTTGGGTCGGGCGCGTGGTGTGGTTCTTATATCTCCGATTTCGATATTTTCCCTTCACCTTCAAGCTACATTTTGACAATACTAATAACACGGCCGAATATGAAGATTTTTTATTAGGATTAGAAATGGCAAGGAAAAAAGGAATCCAAAGTATCAAAGTGCGGGGACATGCCGAGTTGATGGTGAATCAACTAAAGGGGATTTATCGGTGAAAACGATTGCCTAAGGCATTATAGGAACAAGGTGTGGGACAACATAGAATGCTTTCAAGATTTTTCCATTAAGGTAGTTGTGAGAGATCAAAAGCGATAAAGATGATTCTTTAGTCGTGTTTTCATCTCTTCTCCTTCCTCACCCAAATTTTAAATAGGACAAGTATACCATTGAAATCATTTATCATTCAAGTGTTCCAGATAATTTAGCACATTGGCAAGTGTTTAATGATGATCAACATTTATTATCTTTTCTTGAAAAAGCTTATAATTTTAGCGAACTTTATTTTGAAGGATCATAATAAACTTTTCATGAGTCCATCTAAAATTTATACCAAGAGATTGATGGTGAATTCATCCGTGTTAAAGGCATAAAGATTCTGAAGAGATTAGTTTCTCTTAAAGGTCTATTTGACAAACATGACTATTTTATTCAGGATAAAAGGCAAGCTGAAGGTGCTTCCTCATAAGAGGTTGATCAAGTTAATTTGGGATCTTCTGACCAACCAAAAATGGTAAAGATTGGAAAATATCGTTCTCCTGAGGAGAAAGGAAGATTCACTACACTCCTGAAGAGATATATGGACATCTTAGCATGGTCCTATGTGGATATGAAGTCTTTCAAGCACAAGGAGGTGCAACATAGCATCCCTTTGAAACCATATGTCAAACCATAAAGGTAGAAGTAAAGGCATTATAATCCAAAGATCTTAGGGACTATTCTTGCAGAAATTCAAAAGATGTTGGATGCAAGGATTATCTTCCCAATCCATCATTCTACCTAGGTTGCTAACATTGTCCCCATCAGAAAGAAGAATGGTGAGATCCAGATTTCTGTTGACTTCCGGAACCTTAATCAGTCTTCATTGAAAGACAATTACCCATTTCCTATCATGGATCAAGTATTACAGACTATCACTGGATCAGAAATGTTATCCATGCTTGATGATTTTTAGGATATAATCAAGTCGAGGTAGCCACTGAGGATCAACATAAAACAACATTCACCACCCCATGGGGACCTTTTCTTACAGGAGGATGCCTTTTGGTTTGATTAACACTGGAGCCATGTTTCAAAGAGCTATGGACTTAGCTTTCAAATATTTTATGGGAAAAGTCATAGTTGTATATTTGGATGACTTGACGGTTTTCTCTAAGAAGTGAAGTGATCATTATGATCACCTGGAGCAGGTACTCTTAAGGTGCAGGCGTCATCAGATTTCATTAAATCTTAAAAATTCAATGTTAAGAGTAACAAAAGGAAAGTTATTGGGTCATATCATGAATAAAGAAGGAACCAAGATCGACCTAGAGTTGGTGAAGGCCATCTAAAGCCTTACCCTTCCTACAAACAAAACTGGCGTGCATTCCTTTTTTAGAAAGGTCAATTTTCTAAGAAGATTTATACTTGATTTTCATATTATTGATAAAACTAAGGATATCCTTGGGATGATGAAAGGTAAAACTCCATTTCGATGGAGCACTCAGGGGAAGCTTTCTTTCAAAGAATTCAAAAGAGCAATTACTCATGCTCCTATTCTGGTATGCCTAGACTTCAAGAAAGATTTCATCATGTACAGTTATGCTTCCGCACATCTAGTATCATCGTGCCATCCTTATGCTCTGTGGAGAAAGAAGAAGGAATCGAGATTGGTCCAGAAGCCCCCATTACTTTCATGAGATGCCCACTAAAGGAACATGAGTTGAAGATTTCCAAAATTAAAAATCATGTTTATGTAGTGATGAGATCAAAGAAGAATTTTAGGTATTACGTGTTGAATTCTCACACTCTTGTTCTTGTTTCAAATATGTGATACTTTTGCCAGCTTAAGTCCATTTTGTCTCAACAAGAGTAGGATAGTAAACAACGGGGTAACTAGATAGACAAAGTCCAAGAAATATGACTTGAAATTTGACCTACCAAGTTAGTATGATGAAGAGGCATGTGCCAATTGATTCATGAAAAATAAGTCTGAGATAGAATGCAAAGAAACTAATGATACTTCTTAAGAATCACCCATGGTGCTTTTTGTAAGCGATGTAACCGATGAATGGTATGCATACATCGCTTTCTTTTTAAATTATGGTGAATGTCCCTTGCATTTGAGCCAAAATTAAAAAGGGAAGTTAAATTAAGGTCCACAAGATACGACTCTTTTATGGGATAATGGTATATATAAGAAGGGCATTGATGGTGTATTCTGCATTGTGTTGGTAAGTCTCAAGAAATAATGTTGGTAGAATTCTTTCACAATATAGCATGCGGAGGACATTTATCTTCCTCTCGTGATGGCCTACAAAATCTTACGAGCTAGTTACTATTGGCCTATCTCTCTACTCCGAGATTACCAACATAATTTGTGGCTAAGTGTGAAGCTTCTCAACATTTCATTGGTCGTAGGGAGTAAGCTTGCATTTATCCCCTCAAGCCCTGTGATAAGTGAAGAACATTTTCACCAATGGGGAATTGATTTCTTTGGAGTATTGAATCCCACATCTAGTTTCATTCATAATTATGCAATGGACACGCGGTCAATCCGTGATCTCCATGCTTAATCAAATGTGCTCATCGCTATAGGTTATTTCACCAAGTGGGTGGAAGACAAGCTAATCAAACAGAAACCTCTCAAGTGATTAAAGGCGAGTTGTGTGCAAATTTCTCAAGGAGAATACAATCATTAGATTCGACATTCCTCATAAGATTGTTGCTGAAAATGCTTCCAATTTTTCATCACATGAGTTGACATAATTTTGTTATGGATTCGGGATCACATATGCTCATTCGTCCGATTATTACCCCTAAAGAAATGGCGGGGATGAATCAAGCAACAAGAACTCGTGACCATAATAAGAAATATGGTTGATGAGAATTGGAGGACATGGCACAAAGAATTATATTATGCATTATGGGCAGATCGGATTAATCCTAAGAGATGTATTGGAATGTCTCCATTCCAAGTGTTTTATGGAATTGATGGTAAGATTCCTATCTATGTAGAATTGATAGCCTTACGATTGGCCAAAGCAATTGAGGATGAAAATTTTCAAATTTCTATTGAGAAAGGGATAATTTACCTAGCTAGACTAGAAGGAGAACATAGCAAGGTGGTGGATCGCATTATAGATCATCAAAGAAAAGTCAAAAAGATATATGACAAAAAAATACAAGCAACTCGAGAATGATTTCTAGATTGGAGATCTATTACTTCTCTAGGATAAGCGAAGGAAGAAAGGGATGCATGGCAGATTTGATTCTTTATGGAAAGGTCCTTTCAAAATCCATCGGTGAATGGTGAAAATAGCCTTCCTTTAGCGGTGGTGAGTAACTCTTCATGTCTATCATACCTTGATGGAGAGATACTCCCTTTACCTTTTAGTGGCCAACATCTAAAGTTATTCCATCACTAATTCAAATTCTCTCATGCCTGACCGGATTATAATTTATTTTTTGTTGTGTGTTTGCTTTGTTTCTTTCTTTCTTCATTTGTTTGTTTTTGGTTTTTCTTCTTCTTACTCCATAGCGCAATTGATAAATATTTTTGGGTATGAGTTATATTTATTTGATGTCTCAAAGAAAATCCTTAATTAGAGCAGATCCATGCTTTTTTATGGGATAACCAGCCGGTTGTTATCTCGGATTAGTAATTGCAGCTAAAAATGAGATAACCATATGAAAATTTTAGTCAAATCCCTTTAAAATTCCCCTTTGAAGGAGATTTTGGGTTTTGGGTTTTCATTGCATTGGTCTCCTCTTGAAGTAGGATTTACAATATCATCTCAATGCCCTTAATTCATCCTAGCTTGCGCTTCCCACTATGACTCAGCGAAATGAAGGAATCGAAGCCTCCCACTTAGTAGGAAATCAAACAGGGAATCTATAGTTAAATGGAGGGATATTACTTTGATCAACTCCTAAAGTTGCCCAAATTTATGGAATATGTTGATTTATACCTTAAATAAGCACAAAATGCCTGGGACAAAGATAAGGAAGATTGCATCAAGAACGTAAACAAGAAGTTCTTTATCAAGGCTAAGCCAACTATTTCTAGGTTTCAAGTCGGTCCCTAGAAGATATTTTATACTTGAAGTCGGTGATATCATCACCTTCATTTATTTGAGCCGGTTATTTGGGCTCCCAAATTTAAATAAATTACAAGGGTGGATGTACAAGTTCATGTTCGTCATAAAGAAGAATGACCATAAGGGATTGATTGGGGTAGCCTAATAAGTGACAAGATAGACTCCCAAATGAAAATAGTATTGTCTACAGGAAAGTTCTATATGATGTCATACGTCACCTATGCAGCAGGAGGCATGAGGAACTACCTAGGGCTAGATGCAAATGGAAACCGAGCAATGGAACACATATATCGATTCTTCCCTCTAGCTAACAATAAAAGGGTCTGAAGACTAATATAGAAGAGTGAATGACGCCTTCTTCTACAAAAACATTAGTAGATTGGATCGTGATCTGAGGAAGAGAAGGGTTTCTGATGAAGCATGGGTAAAAGTTTCAAAATGGGGTTTAATTTTCTTGTAATTCAAGTTCACTTATCTCTGGGTGGTAAGGTTCCATGGTAATCCTTTTTGTCTACCCAGATTCCCAGTGTGACAAACCGATCCTTATGGAGTTGGTCAAACAATTGTTGGATTTTAACAAATTCCAACAAGGCATTGGAAGAGCATAAAGCCCCCATCTCCTTACCCATTTCCATTGGAAGGTATACATATTCTACCATGGTTAAGTCCAAGAACATGGTGCACAAGCTTCGATAGGATAAATTAAAGAAACATATGAAGCTCATGGAGTGATTGGACATTCGAGGAGTCCTCAAGTCTTATGGAACCTTATACTTGCATGTGCTTAGTGTGGAAGATATATGGGTTGATATTTGGGATGAATTTTCCATCCGAAAAAAGAAACAACAAACAAACCGACACTTGAAGAAATTTAGATGTTGGATATAGCTGAAATCCATTTCCAGAAGGCATCGTGGAAAATGAAAGTGTTTTTGACACTAGGTATGAACATTCATTTGGAGACCAACTCAGATTCCCAGACCATTGATTGGTGTGTCTGCAGTTGAAAAGGATTTTATCACATTTGGAGACCAACTCAGAATTTACCATTCTTGAAGATCTCATACCCTATTCTTGAAAGGATTTTATCGAAAGATCTACTTAGAATCTTGTCCGTACCAAGGCATGGCTCATTTCTTGGGGAATGAGTTATAAGGAAAAGATATTTTCAAAAATAGCTAAGTTAGAAGCGAGGACCCTCCAAGGGAGAGAAGGAAAATTATAAAAGCCCAACCAAAAGGTAAATAAAGTTTAAGTTTTCGAGAAAAGGAGAAAAGTAAGGGACCAAATCATATGCTACTTCTACATAAACCATACCAAGATATTGATGGTGAATTCATCCATCTTAAAGGCAATAAGATTATGAAGGGATTAGTTTCTCTCAAACGTCTATTTGACAAACATGACTGTTTTATTAAGGATAAAAGGAAAGATGAAGGTGCTTCCTTGTCGGTAGTAGATAAAGTTAATTTGGGCTCTTCGACCAACCATGAATGGTAAAAATCAGAAAATGTTGTTCTCACGAGGAGAAAGGAAGATTCACGGCACTCCTGAAGAGATATATGGACATCTTAGTGTGGTCTTATGCGGATCTGAAGTATTTCATGCCCAAGGATGTGTAACATAGCATCCCTTTGAAACCTGATGTCAAAACCTACAGGAAGAACCAAACGCGTTATAATCCAAAGATCTCAAGGAATATTCTTGGAGAAATTCAAAAGATGTTAGAGGCAAGGTTTATCTTCCCAATCCATCATTCTACCTAGGTTGCTAACATTGTCCTCATCAGAAATAATAATGATGAGATCCAGATTTGTGTTGACTTTTGGAACCTTAATCAGTCTTCATTGAAAGACAATTACCCATTGCCTATCATGAATCAATTATTACAGACTATCACTGGATCATAAATGTTATACATGCTTGATGGATTTTCAGGATATATTCAAGTGAGGTAGCCACTTTCGAGGATCAACATAAAACAATATTCACCACCCCATGGGGAACCTTTGCTTAGAGGAGGATGCCTTTTGGTTTGATTAATGCTAGAGCCACATTTCAAAGAACTATGGACTTAGGTTTCAGAGATTTGATGGGAAAAGTAGTAGTTGTATATTTGGATGACATGATGCTTTTCTCTAAGAAGCAAAGTGATCATTATGATCACCTAGAGTAGGTACTCTTAAGGTGCATGCGTCATGGGATTTCATTAAATCCGAAAAAGTCCATGTTCGGAGTAAGAGAAGAAAAGTTCTTTGGGTCATATCGTGACTAAAGAAGGAACCAAGATCAACCCAGAGTGGGTGAAGGCCATCCAAATCCTTATTCTGAGATAAACAAAATTGGGGTGCATTCCTTTTTCGGAAAAGGTCAATTTCTAAGAATATTTGTACCTAATTTTTCTAATAAGAACAACGATATCCTTGGTATGATGAAAGGTAAGAATCCATTTCGATGGAGCACTAATGGGAAGTTTTCTTTCAAATATGTCAAAAGATCAAATGCTCATGCTCCTATTCGGTATGCCCAGGACTTCAAGAAATATTTCATCATGTATAGTTACGCTTTCGCACATACAATATCAACCATCCTTATGCAAGAGAACGAAGAGGGAATCGAAGGCCCCATTACTTTCATGTTTTTCTCACTTAAGGAGCATGAGTTGAAGATGTCACAAATTGAGAAGCATGCTTATGCGGTGGTGAGAGCAAGATTAAGCATTTCGGGTATTATGTGTTGATTTCTCACACTCTCGCTCTTGTTCCAGATATTGCAGTTAAGTCGATTTTATCTCAACAAGAGTTGGGTAGTCAACGGGGTAACTAGATAGCCAAAGTCCAAGAATATGACTTATACATTAGACCTACAAAGTTTGTAAGAGGAAGAGGCATGTGCTAATTGATTACGAGAAAACAAGTATGAGAGATAATGTGAAGAAACTAAAGAGACTTCTTTAGAATCGCCCATGGTGCTTTTTATAAGCACAACCGATGAATGGTATGTAGACATCACTTTAGTTTTAACTTATGGTGAATGTCCCTTGCATTTGAGCCAAATAGAATAAAGGATAGTAAAATTAAGGCCCTCAAGATATATCTTCTATGGGATAATGGTATATACAAGAAGGGAATTGATGGTCTATTCTGCGTTGTGTTGATAAGTCTCAGCAGATAAGGTTGATAGAATCCTTTCACAATCTAGCATGAGGAGGACATTTATCTTCCTTCATGATGGTCTACAAAATCTTATGGGAAAGGTACTATTGGCCTATTTTCTTTTGAGATTCAATAGAATGGGTGGCTAAGTGTGAAGCTTGTCAACATTTCGTTGGTCGTCCTACTCTGGTAGATCTCCTCCTGAAGCTTGTGATAATTTAAGAACCTTTTCACCAATGGGGAATTGATTTTGTTAGAGTACTAAATCCTACCCCAGTTTCCTTCATAATTATGTGCTCACCGCCACTAGACTATTTCACCAAGTGGGTGGAAGCCACACCAATCAAATAGGAAACCTCGAAGTTGTGTGTAATTTTCTCAAGGAGAATATAATTGTTAGATTCAGCATTCCTCACAAGATTGTTGCTGAAAATGCTTCCAATTTCTCATCACATGAGTTGACAAAATTTTGTTATGGATTTGGGATCATATTGGCTCATTCATTTGATTATTACCCCAAGGTAATGGTCAGGTTGAATCAAGCAATAAGAACCTGGTGACCATAATTAGAAAGATGGTTGATGAGAATTAGAGGACATGGCACAAATCATTGTATGATGGATTATGGGCAGATCAGATTACTCCTAAGAGAGCTATTGGAATGTCTTCATTCCGGTGTTGTATGGAATTGATGCCAAGATTCTTATCTCTATAGAATTTCTAGCCTTGCGGTTGGCCAAAGCAATTGAGGATGAAACTTTTCAAAGTTCTATTGTGAAACGATAATGTACCAAGCCAAGGCTAGAAGAAGAATGGAGCAAGGTGGTGGATCACATTGCAGATCATAAAAGTAAAGTCAAAAAGATATATGACAAAAATACAAGCAACGTGATTTCCAGATTGGAGATCTATTACTTCTTTGGGATAAGAGAAGGGAACAGAAAGGGATGCATGGCAAGTTCGGTTCTTTATGGAAAGGTCCTTTCAAAATCCATCAGCTGAACGGTGAAAATAGCTTTTTTCTATTGTATCTTGATGGAGATATACTCCCTCTACCTTTCAGTGGCCAACATCTAAAGTTATTCCATCACTAATGTAAAATTCTCTCTTGCATTGTATTATAGTTTTTTTTTTGTGTTTGATTTGTTTCTTTGTTTCTTGATTTGTTTGATTTTTTTTTTTCTTCTTCTTACTCTGTAGCCTAATGGATAAAGCTTTTTGGTTCGAAGTTCTCTTCCCATGATGTCTCAAAGAAAGTCCCCAAGCTGAAGCCAATTGTTATATGAGTTTAGTGATTTCAGCTAAAAATGAGATAATCATATGAAAATTTTACACAAATCCCTTTAAAATTCCACTTTGAAGAAGATTTTAAGGTTTTCAGGTTTTCATTGCATGAAAGCATGTTTGTTGCATCTTACATGTCCGATGTTCCCAAAACACGAAACTGATTGTCTTAGTAGTGTGTCAGGCTTTCGGAACTCCCAAGCATCGGAACATGCTTTATCCAATGCATGTTTCATGTCATTTAGTTTCTGAAACCGAAACATGAATGAAGCCTTTATGTCGGGATTTTGCAACTTAGATGCATCTAAACAAGGCATGCATTATATCGACGTTTCCCAAACACGAAACCCAAAATTCGAATTGAGTTTTTATCCTTTTCAGATCAGGTTTTGGAAGCTCGAGCATGATGACATGTCATTAATGTCCATTGTTTGGTAGTTGGAACACACACATCAAGTGATGTGTAATTAATGTTAGGGAATTATAAATAGTTGGTTTTCAACGTCATTTGTACTTAGTACATTTTTTTGCTGCGTTGGATTTGTGTGTGTGCTTCTTCTACCTCCAAACCCGATTGAGCTTCCTGGTCGATTTCACCATCCGTCTTTGATCATTTTTTGAACTTGTTGAAGATATTCTTCTCTTCTTTATACTTTGGACCTTTTTGGGTTATTTACAAAGTGTTTTATTTAGGTTTCCATTTCATTTACTCTTATATTACTGGTTTAGGGGTTTGAGTCTTTTTCCTTGCTTCTTGTCTTTCCTAGTAGGGTTCTTGTTTTAAATTCACTCCTGTTTATTTACTTTTTTACATAAGTTGTAGATTTCAAAAGAATATAAAAATAAATAACTTAAAAAGGTGGGAAATTCTCATATTTTGACATGCCGGAAACCCGATATATTGATTTTGGGTTTTGTAAGGTGCTTGACACCTATCAAGTTCATTGTTGCATGTCGTGATCTTCCACACCTGCTCAACATCTTCTAAATTCCATAGTGTTTCAGATTTTCATTGATGCGCAACATGCCCTAACCTCGACATACATTCCACCACCTTTGCTTGAGTTTCTTAAGGTTCTTGACATCCTCAAAACTCCACCAGTGTTTCAGAATCCATTTTTCTTTGACATTGCCTAATTTCTAACATACAATCCAGTCTATCAAGTTTCAGAAGGTGGTTTGCAAGTTTCAAAACTCAAATGGTGTGGCAGGTTTGTGCACTTGTCCAACAAGATTTCACACCTGATTGCTCTTCCAAAAGTCATCAAGGCATTTTCAAGACTCCTCATGTCAAACCTTGGCCAATCTAAGGATAAGTCGGATAAGTCAAGAAAGATGAAATATAAGTATTAGAAGATGGAGTCTTCTTCTTATGTAAGCTACAATTATGACATCGGGACACAGAGCTCGGCAATATAGATATGGAAGACTTTTGGAAAAGAATTGAGGATTCTTCTCAGAATTCATGGATGAAGTCAATAGCTGGTAGCGGTCTCCCTCTTGCAGTAGGATTTCCAATATCAGCTCAATGCCCTGAATTCATCCTAGCTTGTGCTTCCCACTATGACTCAGCCTCCCACTCAGTAAGAAATCAAGCAGGGGAATCTATAGTGAAATTGGATGGAGATTACTTTGATCAACTCCTAAAGTTTCCCAACTTTACGGAATATGTTGATTTAGACTTTAAATCAGCACAAAAGGCTGGGGACAAAGATAAAGAAGATTACATCAAGCACATAAACAAGAAGTTCTTAATCAAGGCTAAGCCATCCATTTCTATTTTTCCCAATTTGATCCCTAGAAGTGATTTTATCCTTGAAGTTAGCGATATCATCACCCTGCTGAGCCAATTATTTGGGATCCCAGATTCGAAGGAATTCCAAGGGTGGATGTACCAGTTCATGGTCTTCATAAAGAATAATGACCAAGGGATTGATTGGGGTAGCCTAATAAGTGACAAGATAGACTCCCAAATGAAAACATTCTTGTCTACGGGCAAGTTCTATATGATGTCATACATCACCTATGCAGCAGTAGGAATGAGAAACTACCTAGGGCTAGATGTAAAGGGAAACCGAGAAATGGAAAAATATATCAGTTCTTCCTCGGTTGACATTAAAAGGGTTTGAAGACTAATATAGAAGAGTGAATGATGCCTTCTTCTATGAAAAACATTTGTGATTGGATCCGATCGAGGAAGAGAAGGGTTTTGATGAAGCATAGGCCGAAGTGTCAAAATGGGTTTGAATTTTCTTACAATTCAAAAATTTTACTTATCTCTGGGTGGTAAGGTTCTATGGTAATCCTTTCCATCTGCCTAGGTTCCCAAGTGCAAACTAATCCTTATAGAGTTGGTCATACAATTGTTGGATTTTCACAAATTCCAACAAAGCAGGCACAAAGTTGTCATCTCCTTCCCCATTTCCATTTGAAGGTATACATATTATACCATGGTTAAGGCCAAGAACATGGTGCACGAGCTTAGAAAAAATTAAATAAACATATGAAGCTCAGGGAGGCATTCGACATCTGAGGAGTCCTCAAGTCATATGGAACCTTATACCTACATGTGCTCATTGTGGAAGATAACTTGGTTGATCTTCGGGATGAAGTTTCATCTGAAGAAAAGACAACAAAAACTGACACTTGAAGAAATTCAGATGTTAGATCTAGCTGACATCCCCGAACGCACCATGGACAATGAAAGTATTTTTGACACTAGGTACGAACATTCATGTGGAGACCAACTCAGATTCCCAACCATTGATTGGTCTGTTGTAGAAAAGGCCTCTATTGCTAAAATATCTACTCATAATTGTTTCCGTACCAAGGAATGGCTCATTTATTGTGGAATGAGTTTTAAGGAAAGGAGCTTTTCAAAAATACCTAAGTTAGAAGTGGGACCCTTTAAGCGATAGAAGGAAAATGATAAAATCCCTACCAAAAGGTAAATAAAGTTTAAGTTTGTTAGAAAAGGAGAAAAGCAAGGGGTCGAATCATATGCTACTCCTACACCAACCATACCAAGAGATTGATGGTGAATTCATCCATCTCAAAGGTAATAAGATTCCGAAGGGATTAGTTTCTCTCGAAGGTCTGTTTGACAAACATGACCATTTTATTCAGGATAAAAGGCAAGTTGAAGGTGCTTCCTTGTTAGAGGTAGATCAAGTTAATTTGGGCTCTTCTAACCAACCATGAATGGTAAACATCAGAAAATTTTGTTCTCCTGAGGAGAAAGGAAGATTCATGGCACTCCTAAAGAGATATATGGACATCTTAGTGTGGTCCTATGCGATCTGAAGTCTTTTAAGCCCAAGGATGTGCAACATAACATCCCTTTGAAACCTGATGTCAAAACCTATAGGTAGAAGCAAAGGCATTATAATCCAAAGATCTCAGGGACTATTCTTACAGAAATTCAAAAGATGTTAGATGCAAGGATTATCTTCCCAATCCATCATTCTACCTGGGTTGCTAACATTGTCCCCATCAGAAAGAAGAATGGTGAGATCTGGATTTGTGTTGACTTAGAACCTTAATCAGTCTTCATTGAAAGACAATTACCCATTGCCTATCATGGATCAAGTATTGCAGACTGTCATTGGATCAGAAATGTTATCCATGCTTGACAAATTTTCGGGATATAATCAGGTCGAGGGTAGTCACTAAGGATCAACATAAAACAACATTCACCACCCCATGGGGAGCTTTGCTTACAGGAGGATGCCTTTTGGTTTGATTAACACTGGGGCCATGTTTCAAAGAGCTATGGAATTAGATTTCAGAGATTTGATGGGAAAAGTAATAGTTTTACATTTTAATGAATTGATGGTTTCTCTAAGAAGTGAAGTGATCATTATGATCACCTAGAGCAGGAGTACTCTTAAGGTGCATTGTCATGGCATTTCATTAAATCCTAAAAATTCCATGTTTGGAGTAAGAGAAGGAAATTTATTGGGTCATATTATGACTAAAGAAGGAAACAAGATCGACCCAGTAGGTGAAGGCCATTTAAAGCCTTACCCTACCCATAAACAAAACTAGGGTGCATTCCTTTTGTAAAGCTCAATTTGCTAAGAAGATTTGTACTGATTTTACCAATAAAACCAAGGATATCCTTGGGATTATGAAAGGTAAGAATCCATTTCAATGGAGCACTAATGGCAAGTTTTCTTTTGAATAAGTCAAAATATCAATTGCTCATGCTCCTATTCAGTATGCCTAGACTTCAAGAAAGATTTCATCATGTACAGTTACGCTTCCGCAAATACAGTATTAGCCATCCTTATGCGGGAGAACGAAGAAGGAATCAAGCCCCCATTACTTTCATGATCGACCACTAAAGGAACATGAGTTGAAGATGTCACAAATTGAGAAGCATGCTTATGCAGTGGTGAGAGTAGTGAAGCATTTCGGGTGTTACATGTTGAGTTCTCTCACTCTCGCTCTTGTTCGTGATATTGCAGTTAAGTCCATTTTGACTCAACAAGAGTTGGGTAGTCAACGGAGTAACTAGATAGCCAAATTCCAATAATATGACTTGGAAATTAGACCTACCAAGTTGGTAAGAGGAGGCAGCCCATGCCAATTAATTGTGAAAACAAGTCTAAGACAGAATGCGAACAAACTAAAGATACTTCTTGAGAATCGCCCATGGTGCTTTTTATAAACTCAACCGATGAATGGTATGCGAGACATCACTTTATTTTCAACTTATCGTGAATGTCCCTTGAATTTGAGCTAAATAGAATAAAGGATAGTTAAATTAAGGCCCTCAAGATACCTTCTATGGGATAATTGTATATACAAGAAGGGAATTGATGGTCTATTCTGCGTTGTGTTGATAAGTCTCGAGAAGATAAGGTTGATAGAATCCTTCCACAATCTATCATGAGGAGGACATTTATCTTCCTCCGTGATGGTCTACAATATCTTACGAGCAGGTACTATTGGCCTACTCTCTTTTGAGATTCAACAGAATGGGTGGCTAAGTGTGAAGCTTGTCAACATTTTGTTGGTCATCCTAAGTTGGAAGCTCTTCCCTTGAAGCCTGTGATAATTGAAGAATCTTTTCACCAATGGGGAATTAATTTTGTTAGAGTATTGAATCCTTCCTAAAGTTTTGGTCATAATTATGTGCTCACCACCACAAAATATTTCACCAAGTGCGTGGATGATGTGCCAATCAAACAGGCAACCTTTGAAGTTGTGTACAACTTTCTCAAGGAGAATATAATCGTTAGAGTCGAAATTCCTCACAAGATTGTTGTTGAAAATGCTTCCAATTTCTCATCACATGAGTTGACAGAATTTTGTTATGGATTTGGGATCACATTGGCTCATTCATTTGATTACTACCCCCAAGGCAATAGTCAGGCTAAACCAAGCAACAAGAATCTAGTGACCATAATTAGAAAGATGGTTGATGGGAATCAGAGGACATGGCACAAAGCATTGTATGATACATTATGGGCAGATCAGATTACTCCTAAGTGAGCTATTGGAATGTCTCCATTCTAGGTGTTTATGGAATTGATGCTGAGATTCCTATCTCTATAGAAGTGTCACCTTACGGTTGGCCAAAGCAATGGAGGATGAAAATTTTCAAAGTTCTATTGAGAAAAGCATAATGTAATTAGCCGAGGCTAGAAGAAGAATGGAGCAAGGTGGTGGATCACATTACAAATCATCAAAGAAAAGTCAAAAAGATATATGATAGAAAATCAAAGTAACCTGATTTCCAGATTGTAGATCTGTTACTTCTGGGATAAGTGAAGGGAACAGAAAGGGATGCATGGAAAGTTTGACTCTTTATGGAAAGGTCCTTTGAAAATCCATCAGCTGAACGGTGAAAATAACTTGTCTATCGTACCTTGATGGAGAGATACTCCCTCTACCTTTCAGTGGCCAACATCCGAACTTGTTTCATCCGTAATGAAAAATTCTCTCTTGACCTTTGTATTATAGTTGTTTTTTATTGCGTTTTTGCTTTGTTTCTTTCTTTCTTCATTTTTTGTTTTTTGTTTTTCTTCATTTGACTCCATAGCCCAATGGATAAAGATTTTTGTGCTAAGTACTCTTCCTTTGATGTCTCAAAGAAAGTCCCTAACTAGAGCCAGTTGTTATCTCGAGTTTAGTGATTCCAACTAAAAATGAGATAACCATAAGAAAATTTTAGGAAAATCATTTTAAAATTCCACTTTGAAGAAGATTTTCAGGTTTTCGGGTTTTCATTGCATGAAAGCATGTTTGTTGCATCTTACATGTCTGATGTTCCCCGAAAATTGAAACCTAATTGTCTTAGCACTATGTCAGGTTTTCAGAACTCTCAAGCATCGGAACATGCTTTATCCAAGGCATGTTTCATGTCGTTAGTTTCCCAAAACCTAAAACATGAATGAAGCCTTTGTGTCTGGATTTCAGGACTTAGAAGCATCTAAACAAGGAATGCATCATATCTGATGTTTCCCGAAACCCAAAACCCGAATTGAGTTTTTATCCTTTGTATCGGGTTTTCGGAAGCTCGAGCATGATGACATGTCATTAATGTCTAGTTGTCTTGTAGTTGGCACACACGTCAAGTGAGGTGTAATTAATGTTAGGGTATTATAAATAGTTGGTTTTCCACTTCATTTGTATCTGGTAAATTTTTTGTTGCATTGGATTTTGTGTGTGCTTCTTCTACCTCCAAACCCTATTGAGCTTCCCGGTTGATTTTGCCATCCGTCGTTGATCATTTTTCAAACTTTTTGAAGCTATTCTTCTCTTATTTATACTTTGGAGCTTTTTGGGTTATTTATGAAGTGCTTTATTTGGGTTTCCATTTCATTTCCTCTTTCATTACTAGTTTATGGTTTTACATCTTTTTCCTTGCTTCTTATCTTTCCTAGTAGGGTTCTTGTTTGAAATTCACTCCCTGGTTATTTACTTGTTTTTACATAAGTTGTAGATTTTAAAAGAATCTAAAAATCAATAAGTGAAAAAGGTGGGAAATTCTCATATTTTGACATGCCAGAAATCTGATGTATTAATTTCAGGTTTTACAAGGTGCTCGACACCTATCAAGTTCCACCGCGTCTCAGGATCTTCCACTTGCTCAAAATCCTATGACTTCCATAGTGTGTCAATTTTTCATTGATGCGCAACATGCCCTAACCTTCGACATACATTCCACTAATGTTTCAGGTTTCTCAAGGTTCTCGACATCCTTAAATCTCCACAAGTGTTTTAGGTTTCCATTGGTGTTTTACATGGAGTAATTTCTGACATACAATCCAGTCTATCGGGTTTATGAAGATGGTTTTCAAGTTTCAAAACCTGAATAGTGTGGTGGGTTTGTGCACTTGTCCAACAAGCTTTCACACCTGATTGCTCTTCCAGAAGTCATCAAGGCATTTTCAAGACTCCTCATGTCAAAACCTTGACCAATCTAAGGATAAGTCAGATAACTCAAGAAAGATGAAATATAAGTATTAGAAGATGGAGTCTTCTTCTTATGTAAGATACAATTATGACATCCGGGACACACATCTCAGTAATATAGATATGGAAGACTTTTGGAAAAGAATTGAGGATTCTTCTCAGAATTCATGGATGAAGTCGATAGCTAGTAGTGGTCTCCCTCTTGTAGTAGGATTTCCAATATCAGCTCAATGCCCTAAATTCATCCTAGCTTGCACTTCTTACTATGACTCAGCCTCCGCTTAGTAAGAAATCAAGTAGGGAATCTATAGTGAAATTAGATGGAGATTACTTTGATCAACTCCTAAAGTTGCCCAACTTTATGGAATATGTTGATTTAGACCTTAAATCAGCACAAAAGGCCTGGGACAAAGATCAGGAAGATTGCATCAAGCACGTAAACAAGAAGTTCTTGATCAAGGCTAAGCCAACTATTTCTAGGTTTCCCAAGTCGGTCCCTAGAAGTGATTTTATCCTTGAAGTCAGTGATATCATCACCTTGTTGAGCCGGTTATTTGGGCTCCCAGATTCGAAGGAATTCCAAGGGTGGATGTACCAGTTCATGGTCGTCATAAGGAAGAATCACCAAGGAATTGATTGGGGTATCCTAATAAATGATGAGATAGACTCCCAAATGAAAACAATCTTGTCTACCGGTAAGTTCTATATGATGTCATATGTCACCTATGTAGCAACAGGCATGAGGAACTACCCAGGGCTAGATGCAAAGGGAAACCAAGCAACGAAACACATATATTAGTTCTTCCCTCAACTGACAATAAAAGGGTATGAAGTCTAATATAGAAGGGTGAATGATGCCTTCTTCCATGAAAACATTTGCAGATTGGATCTTGATCTGAGGAAGAGAAGGGTTTCTGATGAAGCATGGGATGAAGTGTCAAAATGGGGTTGCATTTTCTTACAATTCAATAAGTTTACTTATCTTTGGGTGGTAAGGTTCCATGGTAATCCTTTCTATCTGTCCAGGTTCCCAGGTGACAAACTGATCCTTATGGAGTTGGTCAGACAATTGTTAGATTTTCACAAATTCCAACACAGCAGGCACAAATTCGTCATCTCTTTCCCCATTTCCATTGGAAGGTATACATTTTCTACTGTGATTAAGGCCAAGAACGTGGTGCATGATATTTAGGACAAATTGAAGAAACATATGAATCTTAGGGAGGTATTCGACATCCGAGGAGTCCTCAAGTCATATGGAACCTTGTACCTGCATGTTCCCACTATGGAAGATATCTCGGGTTGATCTTCATGATAAAGTTGCCATTGGAAGAAAAGAAAATAGCAGATGACACTTTAAGAAATTTATATGTTAGATCCAAAGTGACATCCCCGAAGGCACCATGGAAAATGAAAGTGTTATGGACACTAGGTACGAACAGTCATATGGAGACCAACTCGGATTCCTAACCATTTATTGGTCTATTGCTGAAAAGGCTTCTATCGTTGAAAGATATGCTCAGATCTTTTCCGTACCACTAAGGAATGGCTCATTTCTTGGGAATAAGTTATAAGGAAAAGATATTTTATAAAATATATACTTTAGAAGTGGGACCCTTCAAGGGAGAGAAGGAAAAGCATAAAATCCCTACAAAGAGGCAAATAAAGTGTATGTTTGTGAAAAAGGAGAAAAGAAAGGGTCCGAATCATCTGCTACTCCTACAAAAATAGTGAGATATTGGATTCACCTCATCCACTAGAACAAGGATAAATTCTTCTTAGAAATCGAGGTTGGTCAACCTCTTATTTCTCCTTTTGTTGATTTTTTTCGAAATAATTCTTTCTATTGCTTCTCAAGCATTGGGTTTAGAGTCTTTACCTCTTCTCTCCCAACATTCCTTATCTCATATTTTGACACCACTCTCATCAGCCATGGCTAAACGTTTTCTCACGATCTCTCACTTCTCTTTGTTGGACCTATAATGGCCATAGATATGCCTCCTTCTTCCGCACCTTCATTCCCTTAATTTATCCCCATAGTCACCACACTTGCAGTCATCACTACTCCAAAAGTAAACTTTCCCCAACCTACGGATACAACCATAACACCTCCATTTGGGGAAACTTCTTCCACTGTACACCAATGGTTAGTTGATCAGACTCTGAGGAAGAGGAAGGTGGTAGTTCCTCTACTAGCCTTCGTCTTCAGTTCACTCAAGGCCTCTCCTTCCAAATCTACTAAGAAACCTAAAACGGTTTCAAGGGTTTTAGTGGATGCCTCAGGGCATAAATTTGATGATATTTTCACTCCTGCAGCCGACAAAACCAATGAGGATATAGAATTTCATCGATTATCACATTACGTGGTTGACCTAGGAAAGGTAACAATATAAGGAGCACAACAAGATGCGCAGGATGCCATGAATGTGTTATCCAAAAGCTAAGGGAAATGAAGGTGAGCATAGATGAGCTAAAGGAGAAAGTTGAACAATTAATGGAAGTATTTCTCAAGCTCTCAAATCCCTCTCAGTCAACACCATCATCTTCTACCCCTACTCTTATCAGGTTCAATTTCTCATCGGTACATATGATTGAAAAGATCAACGAGAAGGGGAGAACATTTGAAGAATGGGTAAAGAGGCTACTCCTACAAGGAAGAGAGGTCATTGATGACACAGTGGAGGTTTATAAATCCTTGGAGGAAATAAAGAAGGATGGAAACAAAATGGATGATGAATTTTCACAGGAAGTCGGGAACCTTGAATTAACTTTAGAAGCTCTCAATGCACTGAAACAGGTTCCATCCCAGATCTTAATGGAAGAAGGAATCATTCCGCATGAGGATAAGCATTTAGCTAGCTGGCGAAGCCATCGATTCAGGATAAACATTGTTAGTGATGTTTACAGCAAGTTGAGGGAATCTAGAGATCAGTTGGTTGATGCCACCAATGACATAGAAAAGGAGCTGTTATCAGGATCTTCGCCAAGGTGTTGGGTGAAAGCTTGAAGATTCTACCTACTTATGATCTCTATAAACAAATTCAGGAATCAATTCAACATGAACTAGTTTCCATCTTCGATCTGACAACCATTGATAAATTCATAAGGATCAAGAATGTTTTGGAATCACTAAGGAAACTCAACAAGAGGTTGAAGAAACTTCTTGGCAATGCAAGTGACACTTAGGAAACTTGCGAGGTTCTAAGTGATTATTCTAGTGCACCAGATGAAGTTGAGATGTAGGGCATAATCCGAAGTTCCAAGAATTTTGAGACAAGAAGGCTTCACTGGAAGAAGACAAGGATGATGAAGCAGAATAAACATAATATTCCATGTCATTTCTATCAAGAAATTGTCATGTCTTTTTCATTTTTGTTTCATCACATAGGAAGAAAATTTTGACTTGTTCTCATGTGTGAGAGTCAAGCAAAATAGGACTCTCATTAAATGACTATTTTCTAGGATTTATCCTATTTTCTCTTTGCTCTCTCTATTATAAATAAGGGATGCTTATGCATTCAAAGGGAGAAATTTTTAGAGTATTAAGAGCTATTTTAAAGAAGAAGAAAAAGTTTGTGTTTTCTTTTTAATCATCGATTTAATAGAAATAGGTGTTATTTTGCAAACTTTTAATTGTGGAATTCATTTATCTTGAGAGATTGTTCTTACGTCCAAGATCTTAAGCTATTATTTTTTTAGTGTTCTTGATTATTTTAATCATTTCAAACATTACACACACTATCTAAAACTTGTATAAGTATTTCTTGATCTATTTTTTCTTGAAAGAAAGTACATTCCTCGCATTCCCTTTCGGTCTATTTCATATTTAATGGTTTCCTTTCTAATCCATTGCATTTCTAAAGTTGTAACATCTCCATCTCATGTTGATATGGATTTCGGGATTGTATGCCAACTCCAATGGTTAGAATAGTGTGGATATTGTATATATTATTTCTATTGTGTTTTAGATTAGTAATAAACAGTTGCCTCACTGTCTTTGAGGAGGGATTTAATCCCATGTGCTGTGGTTAAACCTCGTATTTTGGTGCGAAAAAATATCCAACCAATAGGCTTTGCTCTCCAAAATTGGCATGAAAATGAAACAATGGAGCTCGACTATAAATAAACAAATTCGCCACCAACCCATGGTGGTAACCTAACTCAACAAGTTTGCTAGTAATCAAAGGTGTTAAATCAACCATGCAGAAAATTAAAGATGCGATGATAACTCGAGCCAACTACCAAGCTAAAAATCAAGGGTTTAAGATCAAAAAGGATAGAGATAAAACGGACAAGGATCAAAAACACAAAGCAATAATCAATACAAAATTTATATTCTCATAAGATCAATGACAAATAGATGAGCGAGTACAAGATCAAAAATGAATATCAAATACCACCAACTTTACCATAGTTTCTAACAAATCGACTCATAGTTCATAAAATTGTTTTGTGTCAAATTAATAGAAAACCCTAACCATGGTGGAGTTAAATCAAAACCACTGACAAAAGAAGGGTCAGATCATCATGTGAAGAGGGGACCGGCCCCATATTAATAAAAAAAATCATAATCATTGACCGATTAAAGGTGCAAAGCTTAGTGCTTTTTCAAAAAAATAAAGCACTGACAAAATGATCAATAAAATTATTATTAATCAAAATCCAAAAAACTTTAACCTTATGCCATATAAATAAAAATGCGCCCAAATTAAACTATGTGCTATGTAATTCAAAATGGGTCAACATAGTGTTTATCTAATGATTATGTAAAGGGGTCCCGTGACCTATCTTTTCACAAAGGTACTATTATTGTTCGAATAAAGTGACATGGGTAAAATAAGACCTTAGCTTATATCAGAATAATTAAGAGATAGGTCATATATGCCAAATTCAATGGAAACCCCTATGAATTCAAGGTGTGCACACATCATAGATGGTCCCCATAGTGGGAGGGCTTGAAAATGATCAAATTATATTTTCATAAGAGTGAATTTTGTCATGTGATCACAAGAAGACAAAGTAGATGTCAACATTAGAACCTACAGGTGGTCCCCACACATGGGTGAATTATTTTTGCAAAGTATTGTAAATAAAGGAATTTTTTTTTCTCACACAGATATGTTATTTTTCAAGTATATCCAAGAGGTAAAATTAAAGTGGTAATTTTACAATTGTAAATGTATCAATTTGTAAGTGTCACATCAAGCACTAGAGACATATATTGCATGTAGATTGGAGAATACGTACACATCAAGAAAGGGTTATTATTAGCCAAATTATTCATCCAACTTAGTTAAAAATAGAATAGTCAACTACAGTTTGATTGGGATGTATTTTTGTAATCAAGGCTATTAATGCCTCATTGTATGACAATGTTTATTTTTATCCCTTTATTTATTCAGGATAAAGGATAAAAATAGGATGCATTGGCAAGTACATATTTTAGCCTATTTTTAGGATGGGTGGGATGAATAAAATTTCTATATATTGTGTGTAATTGTAAGGCATAAGGAGGAATTTTTGGGCATAGGAGTGCTGAAGAAAATTTTACCAGTTTTTCCCTTTGAATGAGAATTAATTTCTACCTTTCCAATTATTTTCAGTGTTGTGTATATCTTATTATTTCTTGTGAATGTCAAATTCCCGATTAATCATCTTACCTTGCTACAAATTTAGTAATTTCTATATAATATTAGTGTGCATGTTTCATTGTTGTATTGTTGTGATTCATTCCCTCAACACACCAAGTGTTTTGCCTTAATATTCTGTTGAAAAATATTGGTTTTGCATTTAAAATCCATTCTCAAATTGATTGTGCATGTACTTAGTCAAATCCCTCAACAAGTTTGGTGTATCACCCTAGTTTTCAATTCATTTACAATCATCTTTTCACCCTCAAAACCCCTAAAAATTAGTTTAGGATACATCAAAAAGGAACCGTCCTTGATACCAAAGACTCACCTCAATAATAGGTATACCCACAGCACTCGAGTTTTTCCATTGTATCTATGAAAGAGAGAGATGCAGGGAAATATTAGAACACTTGCAGTCATCACTCTACAAGGTGCACTTTCGACAGATAACATATAAATTTTGGAGATCTAGAGTTTCTCATATCAAATTCACATATAATATGTTCATCTTGAGTTAATAAAAACTTGATATCTTGACCGTGGATGTTTCCCTAAGCCTTCATCTAGGATTTTAGGATGTAAATATAGTGTTCGTGTTTTACATGTTTTTGTATTTTGTATAGTTCATTTATCTTTATCTATTTAAACTATTATTTTGTTATTTAATTTTCTATGTATTAATTTTTTAAAATTATGTGATCTCCTAACAACGTTGTTATGTATTTATCATTTTAGAATCACTTGGTATGTGATTCAAGGCATGAGTTGCAAGGTATTGGTTATTTAGACCAATAATTAAGGGGTTACTTGATTATTAATTCTTCCCTGTAGTAATACCCGTAATTTCTTAACCTTAATTAACTTTTAAAACCTCTCTAAAATAATTTACTATTGGGGAACTTCTCAAAGAAACTAATAAAGTGAGAGATAAATGTAAAAAATAAAATAAAACTACTAAAAAAAATTGTGTTTGAAATGCTTGTTTCCTAGTGCTTAGAAATAACATTCTTTCGTTGATAACCATGAGCACCAAATTTAGTTTAAACTCAAATTTGACTATTACTGATGAAAAGATTCAAAGGAAATATAAAATTAAGGAAAACTGAAACATAGATTCATTAATTAAATTTTTGGATTGCATATTTAATTGACTAATCTAATTTATAGAATGCTATGGTGATTTAATCAGAATTTGTAGAGCACAATCTAAAGTATCACTTATGAAAGTAATAAACAATAAACTTAAACAACAAGAATTGGCAACACATTAAGTAGAACTAGAAAAGGAAATAAAAATAGTTACCATATCAAATTTCTTGAATTATTTATAAATAGCATGCATCTATTAATCACAAAACTCATATCCCTTTTTCTAGAACGGAGGAGGGGTATTTATACAATTTTTCCCTTGCTTTACCTCTCAGCTAAAACATGATTGAAAAATATTTGAATGAATATACTAACCATTGGTCACTCACTAAATATCCTATCTAATTCAGTTAGGATGATTACAAACAAACTATTAGGACAAAACCATAACCACTCAAGAATCATTGTGGTTCTTGCTTAATTATGGGCCCTTTATATGTCGGGTCGATTTGTGAAGATGCCTCTTGAGTCTATTGGGTTTATGAAGGGTCTTCTTGTGAGGTATCAATTGTTAGTAGTCCTTTTCCATAGGTAATGATGGATTCCCTATAAATTTTATAGTCTTTTCGGAATATCACCAAGTCCACAATTGGCTTCCCTAATGAAAGACAGGAGCCCTATCTAGTAAGGCCTTCTATGTAGCATTTGGGTTCCCTATGATTTATTTTAATTTCTCATTTTTTGGGGCCTTTTCACTAGTATAAGAGACTATTTCAATCAATTAGGAAGATTCTACTTCATTTTCCTCCACTACGTTCCTTTCGCAAACTAGAAAAAACTTATTAAACTATAACAAACTCCTCAATTGACACTAACTCTTGGTTTTGTTTAAAGAACCTCATAATGGATGCCTATGAAAATAGTTGATTACTCTTTGATCTTATATCATATAATTTTGGTGGGAGTTTTCTCATTCAACCAGTCCATTCCCTTAGTATTTCCTTTGTGTAATTGGCATATGTCTAAAATATGTCAATATCATCCATGGTTATAATTGAAGGATCCTTAAAATTCCCTATTCGATGGCATGTACCATTATTTTAATAATCATTTGTATGGTACCCATCTTTCCAATGATGGTTTTGGTCTTCTCGAGTAATCTTGTTCCTTTATTTTAGCCTCCATACTTTCTTATAATATCATATAATCTCAACAATTATTCTTCATAATATAAACTAATGTCCTGCATGAAAAATGACCTTATTTTGAGTTTCAAGATATATTTTTTTAGCTTGTACCCATCTTATCAATTCATTTGAGGCATTTATGTATAACATCGGGTGTTCTTTATATTGGGAAACTTGGGAACCCTTATCTTTATTATTCTTTGTTAGACAAAATATGTCCTCTAATGTTTCATCATTGCAAATAATGGCATGTTGTGTGGAAATTTTTTTTTAATCGTCCTCTACAATTTCCTTATTCGGGATTTAATTTAATGTTAATAAATGTTTACTCTTAAACCACCCAATTAGGTTATTCTTTGTGGGAGATAATGGCCCATTCCACTCAATTTTGTTTGAGGATCAATAAAGGTGGTGATTTTGGTGGGATGTTAAACCGACTTGATTTTCACTTATTGGGTTTAGGACTCCATTTGTGTAGACTCTATTTTTGAAATTTCCTCTTCCTCATATGAAGAAGTTAAATCATAAGTAGGGCCTCAATTTTTTCAAGCACAATTCTTGTATTTCTTGGAATAGATATATGAAATATAATGGGAGTTGTTGTAGTTTGGGGTTACTTTGAAGGTTCTAAATGACCAGGTGGTATCCACCTTGTAAATAAATTTTTAATTTTTATTTTTGGTGGAGGAATTTCCTTGTTACCTCCATGTTCTTATGTATCAAGTTATCATCATTTTAGGTAATCCATAACCAGTCATTAACGTCATCCTCGTCTGCATAGTGTATGTTTATTTTTCCTTTAAGCTATTTTAAATGCTTAACGAATATTTTTCTTGATTCATATTGCCTCAAAGGGTGTTGGGGAAAATGGAAGGAATTTTGGTGGGATATTTCTACTTTCAAATCATGCCCTCTCTTAAATTCCTGAATATAATAATAATTGAGAAGGGAAGATGGGTCTTTAGCTTCTTAACTTTACATTTTCCTGGTATGCCATTATAACCATAATATGTAACTTATTTCTAGATACTATTTTTATAGGAACATGGTATGGAAGTTCTAAATTGGGATACGAAGCCCTTTTATAATTATCACCTTTGTACACAGTGTAGAAGAAAATGACCTCTATTTCTTCAAATGAAGCTAAGATGCTATAAGAATATCTAGGCATAGATGTCTCATATATCTACTTGTAGACTGTGGGATAAAATAAGGTACTTACATCCTCTATATGATCCATGAATCTATTGGTGTACAATTTTGAGAATAGTTCATTCACCTCTAAAGGGTGTGAAGGGGACCAATGTTCACATAATTTTTGACACTCAAGAACACCATAAACTACATCTAGAAAATAGGATAAAATGATGAATGATTAATCATGGTCTACAAAATTGGCTCATTGAGAGACCAAATTGGAGGTGACCACTTTCCCTAAAGAGGGGATCTTTTTCTCATCTATGATCATGATGAGAAGAGGAATACATGTTGTATTAAATTTGGTGATTGAAGGGTTTCCATACAACCTATTCATTAAGGCCATACCTATACAAATCCTTAGTACGAATCTATGGATAAAGATGTCATTTAAATAGGGTCATCCATGTTGTCTATTTGTTCTAGGCCTAATTTGTAACATATATCTAACATGTTTTATGGCCATCCAGAACCCAATTGTAGTAATGTTGTAGATGATAGTGGGTTCAAGAAATTTGTAATAGGATTATAATTCATGATCAATGAAAAAAGATACCCTATTTTCTCTAGATTTAGAAAAATAAATACCATTTTTTTGCTTTTACATGAATAGGAGAAAATATAGTAATTTAGGAGATTGAAATGACTATTAATTAGCCATAATTAAATGGATTCTGACTCTCTTTAAAGCCCTAATGTATGTAGACCAATGTTCTTAACCAAAAATATTCTTGCTTCATCTATAGCATCGGTGTCCATCCTCTCGTTTAATTATTGAGGAGACAATTGAATAGTGCTAGAATTTGTGGTTTAGAGAGGTGAATCAAATACGATGTCCCATATAAATTTCTTGTTTGAGTAGGAGTATAGGAATGTGTTGACGTTTGAAAGACTGGTTATCCCACCATATCTACAAATCAACTTCTTGAAAACACAATAATGGATCCTTCCAAGTAATCTTCTTGAAATGGGCCGAAGGGAAATTCAATGTTCTCTAGAAACCTATAAATTAAAGGATAAAAAAAATTATTGGGTAGAACTATATCATTTATAATCTAGGAAATATTTCTCTTAAAACAACATGCTCCGTATTAATGGCACATAATGTGTGACTTGATTTTTGCTTACATAGAACAATGTTTTTCAATTGAAATGATTTTTGAATGTGATACCTACATCTAAGGACACTAAGATGAATCACCACCACTAATGTTAATTAGCTTCTACTTTTAGGACCCCGAAATTTAGATGTATAATATAAAAAACCATGGTGGAATGACACGTAGAATGCAAACATATGACACATGGATGTCATGTGCATGAAAAGGATTGGCTCGTCCTTTGGAGATGGTGACACATATATTGAATTTTATCAATTTTTACTTCCTTTGACTTTTCTCGCACTTGCAAGTGTAATTTATCCCTGTTGTAAAGTGTGAGTGTGAGACCTTTAGTCTTTATTATTCTCACTTAATGAAATTTGAATACTCTCTCATTGGGTCTTCTTACTTTGAAGTGTGAGGTCTCTCTTTTTTACCTGTGAGGAAGATTTCAAACTTATTTTAATCAAATTTTAATATTTCAAAGTACGAGTACGAGAAAAACATAGAATGTGAGTGCAAGGAAAATGATAGCTAAGTGGGAATCCTCACACATAAAAAGTATGAGTGGTATAATTCCTCAAATTTTGAGTACTAGAAATAATCAAGTAATAACTTATCTTAGTTAAATACAATAATAAATACTAGCTTCATTGACCCCATTAAATAAATAATTCAATCCAACTGGTAATTAATCTTTGCCAATTAGTAAACTATAATAGGTTCTTACCTACGAAATGAATTTATTTATAAGGTGGGGAGGTTATGTAATAAAAGGATTTTACGGTTTATAACATGGAATTATTTTAATCTAATTTATTTACAATTAACCATTCATAACAAGAATAATGTATCAATCCTTGTAATGCTTTATAAAATTATAAGAAATATCCAAAATGCATGAGAGGAGAAGAGTAATTTCTTTTTAAAATAATAAGAAATAAGATATATATGTGTAGATAGGTTGGAAAGGTAAACTAGATATTGGAATTTCTTCGTTATGAGTTCTAGAATTGGAAACTAAGGAGAAGGCTTGTATGGTTTTGGAACCTTTAAAATTTGGGTTCTAAAATATCATGAGTTACTAAATTTCCTAGAAACTTATTTTGTTGTGGGTCACTCATGGTTCAGTAGAACTTCCAGTGATTTGTAATAACCTAAAATAGATTGTAAAGATTAAAAACCTATAGTAATCTTCATCGAATCATTATTAAATGGAAGAGATAGATCATTTGAGTCCGGTGAGGATGGAGTACCGTGATTTTCGACCACAACTTTTGGAGTAATCCAAGTGTTGTACTACATGCCCTTGTGTGGGATCAAACCTCATGAAGTTCTCTTAGTTACTTGTGCAAGTGTGAGTGTAACCTAAGAGAACCCCTTGGGTTTCCCTCATGTCTCTTAACGTAAATATAACATGATAAATGTATAATATAGAATGTACCCAATATCGTAATAGTTTGATGTTATGTGCCCCATCTATGTGACCTAATCATGTATTCCTTGAAATCCCTTTGAAAATGCTTAAAATTACTTATCTCTTGCTAATTAATGGATTTATGACCATTGTATTCTTGGAAATGGAGAAATTTAGTCTTTCAGACATGGTTCATTTCTTTATGATTGTTGTAAAGAATTTTGTAATTGATGTGAAACTAATTTAGGAAGATGTATGAGACCCTTGAGTTCTTTTAGAATGATATGTTCAATAGGATCTTGTAAGAGTGTCGGTGAGTTATAAAGTTAAATTGGATTGTTTATATAGCCTTTCATAGGAGAAATATACTAATAAGACTCACTTTAGGAAGATGAAATAATATCATAAATTATTGAAATTGAAAATTAAGTTTTAGAATGAAAGGGAATGGGACATTACAAGTAATCTAAGACTTTATTCCACATCCTTACCATTTGTACAGTCCAAGAATGAAAGAATGTGGTGAAAAAATTTTTATTCCACGATGTATAAATATTTTTTATTGCTATGATTTAATAATATTTCTAAAATTGAGGATGAAGAAGCATAAAGATAAACAAGTCATGAAATAGCTAGAGAGATAAGATGAATGTGTTTCAACCATGAGAAATTTTCTTAGCAAGGAAGCATATTCTATCTTGGCATTGAAAGATGAAAAATTTACAGATTGTATTGTCTACATGTTTTAAACATAGAATCTCAACTATGCTAGGAATTTCATGAAAATGATAATATATGATGTGGTAAAAGGTCTATAATTTTTATTGGGAAGTTGGGATAGTTTCCCAATAATAGATAAAGCTCCATATGTAAACAAAATATAAAATAAAATTTAATACAAAAATAATTTATAATTGTTGTTACATTAGTAAGGTTTAACAACAAATAGGTCATAGTGAATATTGGTAGATTCTAAAAATCTAAGAGGCATTCATCCAATCATTAAAGATTGGATGTTATTAATGAATAGAATTGATACTTCACTTGAAAAACAGTCAAACGGTAGAATTCAATGAACATATAAACTTATTCATAACAAATGACAATATAAGACAACATAATAAAATATGATTGAATCCATTAAATCATGTTATTTATTGAAGCATTACAACTACAGAGGCTATAGTAATAGTATTGCATGATTGGATGATACAAAATTAGATGTTTATTTCTTGATTGTTAATGGAACAAGGGGATTATTTCTATAAGATTATGAATATATCATGTGTTGTGAATGGTGCACTCTGGTATGTTGAAAGTATTGTTTACAACCAAGGAGTGGTACCATCTAAAGCACCTATGTATAAAATGCTTGAACTCGATAACTACAAAATTATTCCTTTCTCAAAAGAATATGTAAATTAACTTAAAATCACCCCAATATAATGGGGATTCATGTTAATTTCCTATGAATTTGGCATGGAGATATAAAAATCCACATATAACATGGCTCAACCCTTAACAAACCCATAATTGATCATATAGGACTTACAAAAAGAAAAGGTTTGAAATTTATTTCTATATCACATGTAAAGTCATCACATGGAATAAGGATCTCGTTTCCTTTAACATATGAATAGTTTGAAAAATTGAAGAGTGGAAAAGGTGTAGAGAATGAAATGAGGAAGAATCAATACTTTAATTAATAGATGAACAACTGTATAGATGAGGATGAAATATCGTAAACTTATCATTATAGTGCAAATAAATCATTTAGTATATTCATATTTGAGTATATTACTAAAATTTTCATTTTAATATTTTATATAATGCATTTAGATTAATTTGTTAGCCTACATGTTTCAACTAATTTTTTTATAGGATTTAGACTAATAACATTAGAATTAGAATTAGGATTTTCTATGTAAAACTAAAGTGTTACTAGCATAGATATTTTAAATATAATGATATGAAATATGTTAAAAGAGATACATCTTAAGGATCCTACCTAACCTGTGTGTAAATATAATAGAAGCACCTCATCAAGAATTCATTTATAATATGTAGGAGAGAAGAAATGAAAAATAAAAAATCTCTTTCCACATAGTTGAATCTCTTAGTGATTTGGACCAAGTAGAGTACATCCATTTGTGTATATCTTCGTTTGAGAAAAATTACATTAAATCAACAAATAATGGAGGAATATTTTAGGTAATAAATATATTTGATTACCTCTTTAAGAGAAAGAATAACCATAGTTGTGACCACTAATTTTCCCACAATGTATATCTATAACACTTATAGAACCTTGCCATTGATTAGCTATAAAAGCCACCAAGAAGGATTTTTGTTCACAAAAACTTGTGTTGTGAGGGGTAATGGAGGTATGCATGAAGAAGTGTTAGATGGTTGCAACAATGAGGCTACCTGGGCCTACTAATTCCCTCTCCCAAAAATCCTAGCCATTTGTCTCTCTGTCTCTCCATTGAAAATGGATTTTGATCCTTCTACTATGGTAGTCTAAAAAATTTTGCTTTGGTTTCATCTCCCCAATCTTCCTCTCCCATTTTATCACCTAGCGGTTTTTTTCTGTTATTAGTGATTCTCTTGGTTGATTCATCAAGATGGATCATGAGAGGTGTAGTGCCCACATCTCTTTGACACTATTTCCATATAATTTTTTTAATTACTCTTTATTAGAGACCTTGACATTCTGATTATTATACTTTGATCGGCATATGATAGACTATATGGATAGTTGGATTATTGATGTGTTGTGATTCATATTTTGGATTGTGATATGCTAGATGACACTGGTGGACAGTTCTATACATGTTGATTTACATTGTTCTAATTTATATTGACACATTATATTCATGATGCATTACCTATGTTTAGATCTTGAATAGTATTGTGATCTCATGGATGTTAGTAAAATGGTAGAATCTAATATTTTGATATGGTTAATAGATAATACAATTGTTTAATTTTGATGATGGCTATTGATTTCTATATATGTGTTATTTATCGATGTTATTGATGTGTCGTGAGGCTAGAGAGGTATTATTGTCTGTGATTGCAAGAAAATGATATCACTATACATCGAAAAGGGATAGAGTACTAACCCTAGAAGAATATTGGGTGTTTGCAACATGGACAATTTGACAACTTGTGTTCTATATATATGTTATGTAATTGTTATGCTTGGTTAGGAGGTTTCCCATGGGGGTGACCTCATGTGTGTGGCCATGGGCTGTGATGTTTTACTTTCTTTTAATTTTGTGGTACATGTATCTGATTATTTGGAAAATTTAGTCACTTTATTATCACTTATTAATATGTTTTAACTAGCTAATTTAACTTAATTAGTAAACAAATAGGAAGATGTGACAATGGATTCATTAATAGGGTAGATGTTCCTTGATTTGTGCTTGATGTTGAATGAATTAATTGAAATTTAGAGGTGTGTGCTCTTCCTTATTTCCCAATTTCTAATTTTTTTCTTATAGGCCAGTTTTTGAGACTTGTGGGACAAGTTAACCTTGTCCCTTACAACTCAAAATCATCCACCAACCATACTAATGATGTATGGAGCTAATTTTTGTCTTTTTAATGAATTTTTGAGTTTAAAAGAGTAAATAATGTCACTTTTCTACTTACCACATTTAATGTGTCCTTGAAAGGTATGGAGTGCATGTTGGAGTGTACATTTGTGCATGTCATAGCCTTACTTGTTCATTTAATTGCATTGATTGTTTTGTGTTGACTTTTTGAGTTGAAATGGAGGGATGATGAAGTGGCATCATACATGGAGCCACCTCATCATCCTCACCTCCTTTTCTATTTATTTATTGAATTTAGAGGATTTGGGTTACTTATCTAATTTTCTACACTTGCATTTTTTAATTTTTCGGATTGCATGTTTGAATTTAGAAGGATTTTCTTGGGTGTGAGGAACTAGAAGCTAAATGGAGAGGTACGATGTTCACTTATTATTTCTTTCTCTATAGATGTATGTAATTGAGAAATATGTGATTGTTTGAGTGTATGTTTTGTGTGTTGTGAATGTATTATGTTGGGATGGGTAGATTTCCTTTAAGAATGGTGTGGGAGATGGAATAATTAGACCATTGGGGAGGGAAAAGGGAGTTTTGAGGCATGAATTTTGGAGGGAGTTTGATTAGGGAGTTCCACCTATGGCGAAAGAAAAATAAAATATTTCCATTTTTTCATATTTGCAAGGGGAGAGATAAGGATGTATTTGAGTGTTTTGTGATGTGCACATTGAGGATTTTGGGTGGAACCCCTATTTCACTTGGGAGGAAAATGGAGGTGGTTCCCATATTCCTTGCTCCTTTGGCTTGTTGTCAAGCCTATATATTTTTTGGAAAATTGTAAATCTTGTTTTTGTGTGTCTATTTGGATGTGTGGCAATTTCTGGATTGTATGTTTGTGGAAGCCATTAATATTGTGAAGTTTTCACAGTTGCAAAAAACACCTCATTTTTCTTTGGTTTGGGCTCAGGGGTCAATAAGGAGGATGATTTCTCCCTTTATTGGATTATAGGTTAGGCGGACAGCGTTACCTAATCCCCTTTCATTATAATGTGATACAAATTTGATAAGCAGATAAGTGGGAAAAGTTGAGGATTTGAGGGGTTATATACTTTCTTTGGAGCCAAAAATATCACCTTTGTAATTTTATCCCATTGTTGAAAAAGTGAAAGTTGTAATATTTTAAATTATTCTTTCCTATTATTGGAAAGAAAAGCTATTGTATTGTAATATAATGAACTATGAATATCGAGAAAGAGTGTATTTTTACCTTGTTGTAATTTATCTTATTGTAAAGGTAGGAGATTATTGCAAGGAAAAAAATGAGATAATTTATCATTCTCATTGAAAGAGTTAGTATAGTGAAATGTTGAAATTTTTCGAAGGTTGAAATAGATTTAAGAGGGTCTCATTCTTGTATGCAAAAGAAAGAAATATTGTGAAAATTATTTGAAATGCAATGTATGAACTTGTTGTACTTCATTTACCAAAAAAGATAGAGAAGGAAGGTTTCTTATAGTTGAGTTTTCATTCTTTCTTTTCCTTGTAAAATTGATAAAATAGTAAACTTTTATCAAGTTGTCACATTTAGAAAGAAGCTATATATTGAAAACATAAAAACTCTTTGATTAAGAGAGAAAATTAATTCTCCTTGAATTTCCAAATTTCCTCCAAACCTTTAACCTACCAAACATTTATATACCTCGATACAAATAAATATACATAAAATTAATATTTGAAAATAAAACAAAAAATATATACAATTTTTTTATAAATGGATATACTTTTTAAAGCATATTACTATGCTTTTAATAAAGTAATATACATATATATACATATACATACATACATACATACATACATATATATATATATATATATATATATATATATATATATATCTTACGATTTTAATATTGAACTATTTTACATATTAATCAAACCGAATAAGGTAATAAAACAAATTTCATTGTAATAGTGGGGAGTTGTTTGATTAAGATGAATGGCCAAACTTAAATTAAAAATTAAAAAAATAGTGGTTAGAGAGGCGGAGGGTGGGGCACCTCCCCTACCTCAACCAATATTATATATAATATGGATCGGGGTGGGGAAGACGCCCACAAAACCGTAAACCCTACACTAAAACTATGGTGGTGACCATATTCAACCCTTTGTGTAGTTCCTTAATACTGGGCCGAACTCAACCTATTAAAAAAAACACATGTCACTTATGGTTCAACCCTACCCAAAGAACAACTTGTTTAAATAATATATACATATATTATATATGTATATATATAAATATTTAATATTATATATATATATATATATATATATATATATGTATATATACATATACATACATACATACATACATACATATATATAATATATACTCAAATAAGTATAGATACAGGAGTGTACCCAGATCGTTGGGTAATTTCAAGAAAAATAAAATAAGTATAAGGATAAAAAAATTGAAACCTTAAATAGGGTAAAATTTTCACATAACACAAAATAAGATGCAAGCCTCTAATGGAAATGCAAAAAAATACAATTATTATAAACCTTTATGAGAGCTTTCTCAAGCTTTCATGGCCTCCTTCCTCTTTTCCTCTCAAACCTAAAACAACAACCGAGGAGGATTAGGGTAAGCAAAGTGAATAAAATAATTCCATAAAGATTTCTAGGGTTCCTTAGTCAAGCCTAAGATCTAAGGGTCCCTATTGTTTTGATCTAATGATTGATATTATATCCTACATGACTTAAGCGATGGAATTTTCATAGAATTGAGATTTAATAAAATGTATGGGTTATTGGTTGAATGGGGCCAATTAGTGGTAAGGATTATTTAAGAAATTGTGCATGGTATTTGATAATGAATAAAAGGGTTTTTTTAATAATCAATCGTAAGGTATAGATAAATAAATTAAATGGATCATTTTTATTAAATGTTGGAAAATACTCTAATAAAGTAAGGGAATTTAATGGAAGGGTTTTAAAGCTGTAAAAAAATCTTGAAATAAATTAATAATATTTAATTATTAATTTGAGTCCGATTACATTATGAAAGTATAGAAAATTTATTCACGAGAATTAAATTTACCGTAATTAAAGTTTAAAGTCCTTTTTTAAAAAATTACCATAATTTTTCACTAATAAATTAATTAACTTTGGTTTAGTTTTGTACGTCGAAATTATTGGTGTTACAAGTGGTGTAAGAAAGGTTTGTTCACTTATGATCATATTTGCATTGAGGTGGATCTCAACAAAGGTCTTTTGGACAAGTTAGACTTAAACCATAATATATTAAAGTGGTTACCACTTCTATACTATGAGAACATGGCCTTCCAATGTCAGTTATGACATAAACCTGATACCTTCATGAGGCTTTCCCACTATTACTCAATAAGAATCGTAAAAGAAAATATGTTTTTCTTCACGGGCTAAAGGTGGGTGACCATTCACAATGCATGGAACCAAAGAATGTTCTTGCCTGGAAAGTTAATGGTTGTGAATTTTGAGGTTTCCCCTATAATTCCCACAATTTCGACGTTTTAAAACCATATTTTCCCTTCAATAGTTATCTCTGAAAGTTGCGAAATATATATTTTTTGTTTTAAGTTATAAGGTTGCAAGGGTGTCAAACCCTAGTGTACGTTAAATTAAATTCTACCAACAACTACTACATTACAAAGGATGGACCAAGTCTAAGTTAAATGATTAAATATTCTTAATTTATCTCTAAGGTCAAATTAATTACAATCAACTAGGAAGGTGCCATAAATTGATTTACTTGGTTAAATATTTTTCCCTTCTTAAATTAACATTCAACCCATAGTTAATAAACCTTATACTTAGTTACTTTAGTTCCTTTATCTTAAAAGCTTTAATGTCAATTTCCTTAATTTCTAAAACATACTAGGAAATAAATAAAATATGTAACATATAAGCGTATTTAATGGCCCCATTCACATATTTACACATAACTTTGTAATTATTCAAAACACCCATATTATTCATTCTTACCTAAAAATTGTGGGGTTAATCCCCAACCCTTGGATAAAATAAATCATGGCCACTAGGTCTTAGGGTTCCATACTAACCCCAAATATCCTTATGAAATCTTATTAAAAAAATCTTTGCCCTAGCCTCCTCATTTGGTCACTTTTCTTTTGTTTAATTTACAAGTTGGAGAAATGGAAGCCATAGGAGAAAGAAAGGAAGAAGCCATGAAGAATTTCACTAGATTCCAATTTAGCTTAGTTTACATTATGGATTTATTGGTTTAATTCCTTCCATTTGAGGATTATAGAGGTTTCCACTCCAAATCTAGAGTTGTTATAAAGTTATTTCCATTTTTTTATTTTGTACATGGGAAAAACCCTGCATCATTTTTAATTCAAGAGATTCAACGTATTTAAATAACCATTCAAAGATTCACAAACTTAGAACAATTAATTTATTCTTTTATTGCTTGATGGAGGTTTCCTTTTCAATTATGTAGGCTTAAATTTTTAATTTAGCAAAGTTAAAATTTGCATAGACGTGGATTTGTATTTTTCCACTATTACTCGATGAAACCGCCACCCAAAGTAAGCTTCGGCATTCCGTGGACTACCGCCCTACCCGGATGACAATTCATGAACTATTGCCTTTCCTAAGTAGTAGTTCAGAGACCGCCACTCTACACAGGGCAGGGCGGTCATGTTCTTTAAAAATAGAACCTTCATTTCCGTAATTATTCCAAAAACCAACTTTCATTGGAGTATTTTAAAGATTGTCCTTAGCTTGAATTTGTATTCCTAAAGTCTCCAGTTGAAAGGTTATTCCATTTATTCATTCCATGCTTAGAATTACTACATTTAAATATTTACTATTTCTATAGTGACAAGAAACACATCTATAAGATTATTTTCCCCACAAAATTGTTTTCAACTCAAAGTAAGAAATGAAACTTAATCTAATTCTAATTATCATTGTTTTCCTTTTTACAACAAAATGCAATCTATCAACAAGGAAACTTATTATACTTATTGCATCTTTTCATTTCTACTACAACCATTTACTCAAGGAAAACACAACTATTATACATTTAAGATTTATCAAAATACATTATTATTATTTTACACTTCTATGTTCTTCCTTCACTCTTACAAAAATGCAACTTCCACAAAGAATAATGAACTTTCTCTTTCTTTTTCATTACAAGTAAAATTTTAAACATGATATCCATTCTAATCCATTCCTTTATATATAACAATTTGAGGAGAAAGGAAATTACACATTATTTAATGAGCTTTCTTCAAAAATATTAATACAACTTGGTAAATGAAACTTACAATGCAACATTTGTTTTAAAAATACAATACTGCAAATCTTCCACCTTAAGTGGGAATAACAAGAAAGATTTTTTTCATAAAGGAGAATTTATTTTGGAAATAAATAAATGCTCCGAGCTCAAAATCAAAAACAAGAGCTCCACCATGTCTTCACTTGATCACAACAACAAAAATGGGAGAAAGGAAATACTCTCCGCACAACCAATAATCCAATGAGAAGAAGAAGCTATCCTCCTCATTGGCCCCCGATCCCCAACCAAAATGCAATAAAATATGGATCCAACTCATGGAAACAATAAAATTCTTCAACATGAAAAGAAAAATTCAAAACCATTTCAAAACACAATCAACACAAAATACAATTACAAGAAGGAAACTAACAAAATATACAAGGCTTGAAAATGCAAAGCCAATGGAGCAAGGATCTATTGGGAGATCACTTATGCCTCCAAATAGGAATTAGGTTCCCACCTTAAAAACTCTCCAATATACATCTCAAAACCCCTACACAAATCTTATGCCTCCCTCAAGATCCTCTTATGCCTCCCACATTCTCTTATGCCTCCCTACACCCATCTGTCTCCCTCAAAAGAACTAAGTAATAAATGCAAGAAATCTTTTATCCAAGGTGGGAACTCAACCCAAAAATCCCTCCAAAACATGAAATAAAATCTTATGCATCCCTACATATAAGATCCCCATAGCCTTCTCCTACACCATACTTAGGCAATCTACCCAAGAACCTAACAAGCATACCAAAACACTCAATAACATACACATATACAAAAATAAAAGAAAACAATTAAAACAAGGGTGTAGCTCCTACCTTTCCATGGTAGATCTTGATCCAAGAGTCACACACCAAGCTCCTTCAAGCCCAATCTAACACCAAAAATCTCCAACAAAAATCCACAAGTACTCCAAAATCCTCCAACTCAAAAAATACAAGAGCACAAATGAAATGAAGTAACCCCAAAACAAACAAATGAAATTGCATAAATAGAAAAGTGAGAGAGGAGGGTAAGGTGGCTCCATGTAGGATGCCACATCACTTATCCTCAACTCCACATTGTAATTCAAACCTCAACCCCAATGCACAATAAATTTGTGGTTGAGAGGAATGACAAACCTCTTACACACACAATCCCAACCCACACCCCCTAAGGAAAAAATTTAAAACCCATGTAAGAAAAGTGCAATAAATGCCACTTTTTGTCTTACAAAACACTTAATGGGGTCTATTTTTACCCTCAATCAATAGGTAGGGTTGGTATAAGAAATTAAGAGGTGTAGGACAATGTTATCTTGTCCCACAAGCCTCAAAAAATGACCCTAAAGTTATTTACACTCAACTTAAAATCATAGCCAAAAAAATTACAACTCTAATAAATTAATCCATTGTCACATCCCAAAATCACTTAATAACATGATTAAATTACTTAATGAAGCACATTAATCAACAATGATTAAATAAATTACATCAAAAATAAACCACATACTCAATAATAAATAAATAAAAGGGAAAAGTTCACACAAGCCCATGGTCACAATTAGAGGTCACCCACCCATGGGAACCCACTAACAAAATTAAAACATGCAACAACAACATCACACAAGTTTCCATGGTGACCTTTGTTGTATCCATCTAGTATTACGATGTGGTTGGTCTCTAATCCCCCTTTTGATTGCTTTGGTTGAATTACCTACAAAAATCACAAAATACCTCCTTCGGCCTCGTGCCCACATCAAAACATCAAAGATAAAATATATGCACATCAATCAATAAACATCCACATATAGCTAACTCATCATTTCTACTAACATTGCTATCATTTTTCTAAAATCTAAACAACATCTCAATTCTATCTTTTTATCGATATCAACAAGATTACAAAATTAGTTCAAAAGTTAAATCCTACCCAACATGATGAGAATTTTGAATTTCAGTAATAAATCTATCAACAACACAACATCATCATCAAATACAATGTGTCTCTCTATATATCTAAGAATCAACACAATCATACTATGAATCACAGTCCATCAAAATGAGGATATATCTATTATCTAACATCACGCTAAACCAAAATGATACAATAACATCCATGCCTATAGTCAAAAGTAATAAAAATCAAAATATGATAAGTGTTGAAGAGGAGTGGGCACTATATCCCCTCCCCTTAGACTCGAATTCCTCCTGGAAGTCACTAAAATAGGTGTGGAAACTAGACTCGTAGCAATGTAGCATCCTCCCATGTAGCAGCAATCTCATCATACCTGTCCCACTGGACTCACACCTTACCAATCTCTCACCCTCAAAGCCCATAGTCTTGCACTCTAAAATACGCATGGGATCCACCAAGATCTTCCCCTACTTCTACACCTACAATGCATTCCAATCTAATATGTGAGATGGATCTGGGATATATCTCCTAAGAAAAGATACATGAAACATATCATGCACGTGAGACAAGCTGGGTGGCAAGGCTAGACAATAAGTTAAGGGATTGATCTGATCTAGGATCTCAAATGGACCCAAAAATCTAGGAGAAAACTTAGATCATTTTCTCGTAATGGATAGGACTCTTATGAGGTCTGACATGAAGAAACACCTTCGTGCCCACCTCATAACTATGGTCGACTCTCCTCTGGTTTGCATACTTCTTCTACATGTCTCGTGCCTCCTGCAACCTCTAGAAAATGAATAGAACCTATTTCTCGATGTCATGTAACAAGGATAGGCCAATACATACTTTTTCCTCAAGTCTATCCCAACTCAAAGGTGTCCTGCACTCCCTGTCACATAATTATTGAAAAGGTGTCATGCCAATCGAACTCTGGAAGATGTTTTTGTAGGAAAACTCCACCAAATACAAGTACTCCTCCCACCTCGACTGATGATCCGTGACATACATCTTAATCATATCTTCTAAAATCTAATTCACCAGCTCCGTCTAACAATCTATCTCTGGATGATAGTTTGTGTTGAAGATGATACTCGTACAAGGGGCTACTGCATGGTAGTCTAGAATTGTGATGTGTATAAAGGATCATGGTCGGAAATGATCTTCTACGGAATCTCGTGTAGTCTAACAATCTCATCGAGGTACTCTCTCGCCATCGCACTCACTCCTTTGTATAGGTGGTTTTCACCAAAGAAAAATAATCAACCTTCGTCAAGCTATCTAGCGTGACCATGATGGCATCGTGGTGGTATCTTTACGTTGGTAGTCCTACGATGAAATCCATGGAAATGGTGTCCCATTTCCACCTGCAAGATAGCATATGGGTAAAGAATGCCACTGGATGTTGATGCTCAACCTTAACCTTATGAAACTCTAAACATCAAACCACAAACCGAGCTATATCTCTCTCAAGACCTCTCTAATGGTAAAGTTTTCTCGAGGTGTCATGCATCTTATTCACCCTTAGGTGGGATAAATAAGGTTCACAATGGGTGTAATGCCTCCGCATTTTTAGAATAATAAAAAAATAAATAAATAAATAAATAAATAAAAGAACTAAAATTTAAAAATCCCGTGATTTCTTTGTTGGGGGCGGTTTTAAGGCAAAGGGTGCCTTTGTAGTTTTTGTTTTGTCTTTTTTATGAAGGGGAGTGAATAGCCACCGCCATGGAGGGAGGGAGGAAACCCCAGACTGGTTTGCATGCCCACCAGGCTGAAGAAGGCATGGAGGAGGTTGTGGCAGCTGGAAAATGCCTGAGGGAAAATGTGGGTCACAAAATGCTTTGGCCGTAGTTATTTTTTTTAACTCAAATAGTGTACTTTGGGCATTTTTGTTTCCTTTCTTTTGTCAAATGACTCACCAGATGTCAGCGCATGAAGTGCCATGGTGGACTGCGGCCTCCTCCTAGCCTCTCGGCCCCTATTGTGCGCCAACATCCTCCGGCACTGTCGATCAAGGACAAAAAAATAAAAATAAATTTTGAACCTGCGTGGGCTTAAACAACACAAAAAGATAAAGGGTTTTGTCAGATGTTGTAGCTGCTATTGCCACTGTCGACGTGTATGCGCAAAATGGGTTTGTAGAAGAGGTGTTGAACTGTTTGATAGAATTCCTCAAAATAGATGCGGGCTCATGGAATGCCACGATGGCAGGATATGCACAAATGAGTTTGTTGAAAAGGCCTTGGAAACTTCCAAACAAATGCATTGGTACGTGTAAGCCAGACTTCTCAGCCTCATTCCAAATGACCTCCCGTACCATTGTCAAAATGTGAGCTTTATAATAGCGCATGGACATCCATCAAAGCATCATGGAAAGATAATAGTTATTTTTAAATGTCTTGTTAGGTGCCTAGATCTGGCATGTATGCAAAATGTGAAGGCATACACAACGCATGTGAACTGTTCGACAAAATACCTGAAAGAGGTGGTCTCTTGGACTGCAATGATAGCAGGATATGCAAAAGAAATGAGTCTCTTAAAAAGGCATGTGATTTGTTCGACATAGAAAATGTAGTCTCTTGGATCAGGATGACTTCTTGAAAACATGAAATGGTTCTGTTTGGATGAGACATGGGTGCACAACGAATGGCTTGGTTTGCACATGACTACCTGGCATCATGTGGCAACAATGGTGGTCTCGACGGATCATGAGTGTAAACTACTTGGAGCCCCTTGTACCTTTTCACTCTTCGTTCTCCAGGCATGGTCCTTCTTCCCTTACCTCTCCTAATTCTCATATTTTAGTTCTCTTTTGCAATTAAATAGAATTTTAAATCATTAGGATTTTTAAATATAGTTAAATGTCTCTTCAACTCATTGCAAAACAATAAAGTGTCGTGTCGCAACTCTCAAAGCCATTATAACTCGCCTACTTTAAACCATGAACTATCACCCTCGCTTCGAGATGATCTAGAAAACTCTTACCCTTCTTGATCACTCCAATATCATTTTATTGACCTGACGAATTTGACTCCCCTTTGATTAAGTTGACCTTCTTCCTGCTTAAAATAGTTAAATTTTGCAATTTTCGGAGACTCACTAAGTACCCTTCGCAACTCTAGAAACGAGACGTGAAGTTCCATTCGTGTACCTTGGTATACGAGGAGTTGCCTTGATTTTTGGTTTGACTGAAATGATCATATGACATCCTTTTGACGCTCTTATAGGAGCCTTGTTACACCGGTTTACAACAGAGAGAGTTGTTAAAACCAGAAAGTTGGCTTTTGTTTGGGACCACCACTTGAAACCTGGAAAGAGAAATCATGTTCCGTCTTCGCAAACCTCTAGTGTTTATAATAGACCAATTCATGGAACATTCAACATAGGAAAGAGCACCTTTCAGGATATTTTGGTAAAGCCATTTTGTAGGCCCCTAGTAGCAGTTTGACAACGTCAAACTGGACCAATTTTCTTCTTGTTGCTCTAGAAAACGTGTCGCCATTTGATAATAGTTTACTAGTTCTCAATCCGCACGACTCGATGAACTCTCCTTATATAGGGTAACTAGTAGGAGATGTCTCATTGCGTGCTTCTCCATCTAATGTCATATTTGGACGTGGTTTTCTGGGCCCTCGAGCTAACTTTTGTCATTTTACAACTGGGTCAACTACGACCAGTAGCCTCCAAAATTTATCCTTTAAATGCAAACCATTCACTCTTTTCAATTTCGTCGATTCTTTATGAACTCCCGGTATATCCGGGGACACGTAGAAAGATAGTTGTGGGGTGTGTGTTCATGGGAGATAACCTTTGGAAGTAGTTTCTTAGCCTCCGAGCCCGTTTTGTACGTTTTGTAGCTAGTGAGAAAATGTAAAAGTAGAAAGCTACGGACCCTCGTAGGGTTACCAAATCACCCTGGAAACTTTTAACACACGTAAATAACTGTTTAAAAACACTATAATGAAACTTGTTGTGTGTATTAGAACTTTTGACAAAACGATGTTTTCTCTCTCTTCCTTTCTCTTTCTCTCTCCTGGGTTTATAAAATGAAGAAAAATGAAATGCAATGAATACATGTTTCTAGACTTTTTTATTTCGATTGCAAATTGTAATTATTGTTAGATGTAAATGGGAAACTGAAAAATGACAATTATGATTGATTAGGGTGGATGCCATGCCAGCGAATTATCGCTGATATCATGCTCACGTGGGTTTTGCAGGATGGAAGAATGACGATGAAAAAAGGTGATGTGTAATTTTAATTATTGTAATTTTTATAGGTCATTGTAAAATGAATAATTGCCTAATGTAGTCTCTTGTTACAGAAAAGTTATAATTGAAATTTGTTAATATGTAGGAGATGCTAGTTTTAGGGATACTTAGGAAATGTGCATCTAATCACCGATTCAATTTGATTCTTAGTTGTGTATGGAAAAAGGGTTTGATTTATATATAGTAAATTGAAATTGAAGTTAATATATTGTAGTACTTTCTCAGTATTCAATAAACGATTAAATTAATTATTGGGTTATCTTCTTACCTTGCAAACATAATAAAGAGTTTTAATGGGAACACTCAACCTTAATAAAATATTCGTGCATAACTTGCCTACATGTGTGATCCTTTTTACCATATAAGAAATTTAAGACCATAGAATGAACTTAAGCTTTGCACTCGATGAGACCTCCTAGGTTAGGTAAATAAAACCCTAGTTGGAGTTTACCATCATAGTCATTAGGTTTAGCGACATTGTCGTGAACCCATATTTTAGGAATGACATGGTCCAACTTTATTCAGAGTATGCGGTTCCCTTCTAGTTTTGGTAATCGCGAGAAGAATGTCCTCTCTTCAGGTCCGACACCAGGCTAAGTGGTGAAGACCGCCTTGGAAGTCACCTTATGAGTCCTTGTTAAAAGGAATGACTAAGTGGTGTAACCTTCCCATCTATGGAGTAGGTAGAGATATTACTCCCTTGTATCCTATTGGATTTCCGGCCTTACAAAATTAGATCTAGAAATTAACTTCATCATTGAATGGAATTCCTGTTGGATCCAAATGACCTAAATAAAGGTCGTGATATAGTTGTTCTATGTCTTGCATTCTCGTTAGTGAACCCTTTTGTCCCTCGTAGATAAATGTCTTGTCTTGGGCTTGTGAAAATTTATGCCTGATCTTTCATGAAAGGTTATAGGGTAAATACATTTTAACCTTAATCACACCTATGATAGAGATTGAAGCCCTAGGTGAAACTAGAATTAAGCTTAACCATGCGCTTCTTTAATATGTCAATAAATTAATTTTGTAACTCTTACGTTTAAAACGATGGTAATAATGAGACCCTAATGCGACGCAAAAGTAAATCATATGAGAGTAAAACCAAAATTTGAGGTTGGGAATAATGTCACTGGGAGTCCTTATGACTTAATTTAAGCAACTTCATGTGTTACAAAGAATATGAATTGTCAAATGGTGTGATCAAACTTCGAGAAAACAAAGGATGTATATATATATATAAATCAAATTTGGAATTCAGCAAGTTATTGTACTATAATAATAATGGTAGGGAAATAACTATTCCGTGATCGAAGGATGTTCTTGGGAAAAGGCTATCTCGAATCTATGTCTTCCTTAATCCCAAGATTTCATCTTGACATCACGTTAGATTTTCTTGTGTAGCAAGAGTAAATTTTATACATTAAATAAACATTTGAGAAGCAAAATCTTAACATAAGAATGAGAGAATTAGAATCTTGTAGGCATTTTGAAATATGGAAAAATACTTATGTAAGTTATGAAGATTGTCATAAGGGTAAAGAGAAAAATTAAATGGTTGAACAATAAGTGAATTGTGAAATGAATTTTCAGAACATGTAGGTGGAAAAAGGGAGAAAATTTTGCTTACATAATAATGTTATGGGATGTTTAACGTACTCTAGATGTAACCATGGTAATGTTGTGTTGTGGGTTGTCAATCCTTAAGTCCCTTTTTATTGTGGTCATGTTATGGCTAGTATTCGTTCATTGGGAAAAGTGTGGCATCGACATGCCGATGTCATCTGCATGTGTCTATGTGAGTCGATGACTTATGTGATTGTCACATGTGAGTCAAGTTTTGTACTTGGAGCCCTTACGGTGTTGTGTGTAGTGAGCAATGTAAGTAAAAAAAAATTATCCTAGTATTTTACTGTTGTATTTGGGTGTGTAAAATGTGGGCACTACATATGGTATCAGAGCGAGGTTCATGCTCTCAAACCTCTGGGATGGATTGGAGTTGTGATGATTCTACATGATGGTGATGGTGTTACATGATGGGTTATATGATGGTGATGGTGTTTCATGACGGTGATAAAAATTGGAAGAGTAATCTATTTTAAGAGTGATGTGATCTATGTCATAATTGTGATCGTGTGAACGCACATGGGGTGTATGTCACTTAGTGCACTTTTGTTATCTTGTTGATGTGCTGGGGATGGGAGTATTCTCCCTCCTTCATGGATTCTATGAAGAATTCACGTGTGAATTACTGCTTGTGATGAGAATATAGACTCTCCTTTTTGTGGATCCAATGAGGAATCCGTGTGTGATGTACCACCTTATTTTGTGTGAATGGAATGATATTGTGTTATGTGGGTGTGTCGATATGTTGTATGACTGGATTGATGTAAAGTGAATCACATTTCATCGTGATGTCATCACCGTATTGTGATTTTTGTGTGCATCATCGTGTTGTATTACAATTGACTATATGTCGTAATGTTAGACATTGTGTTCCTCATACGTATAATTCATGTAATATGTAATGATTCATGTTGTGATATAGGGGCATACAGTGAGCCTATGAACCCTATTGTGTAGTGATTGCACTTTGGGTGCAGAACGTGGTAAAGTGATGTATTACACCGGTGAATGTATGATTGTGATCTACCCTGTATATATACCATGCGTAATACGTTATGGTTGTTGTGTGTGAATTACCATTGTGTTAGTGATGTAGTTATGTGTATGTCGTGGACTCTACACTAGAAGACCCTAAGGGGATAAACTGTCAAGAGTTTATGTGTGGAGAGAGGAGGCGTGGACCAAGTTTTCATAATCTTGAGCCGAGTATGAGTGAGGAAGTGGAGTCTTATATAGACTGAAAATCCAATTCTATCTATTTAGTATACTTCAAGCTTGCTCAATATATTGTGGGTGCGCACCACCTTAGGCTCAACTTATGCAACCTTGTGTCCTCTGCTCTTTCCTATTGGATTGTTCATTGAATAATCCTATGTGATTTTGACTATGTTGATCCTTGTGGGAGTATGGAGGGATGATTCAGGAAAAGATGATGACAGTTACATTATTTGCTATACTCATTTCTGGTTACATGTATATTTTCACGAATGAGGCTCGATGTCCAAGTGCCGAACTCGATGAGTACCCCTTTGGGGGTAGTATGAGGCCACATAGTGATTGTACTGTGCTATTTTCTCATTACGTATTTTATTTGTAAATTAATCTTTCTCTTTTAGCTAGAACAGACTGTTTTCTTGGTTGACATGTTCTTATATTTTGGGCATTTATTTGATTGTTGCATTAACATTTGGATTTTACACTAACCATGGCTAATTAGCCATTTTTTTTCTTAGTTTTAAAACCTTCTTTTCATATTTAAAAGATTTATAGCCTAGCCCAAGGGCTTTGATTTTGCCACTTGGCATTTGATTAGATTGTTATGCTGGTACTAATGTCGTAATGTGTTGGAATAGGGTCATGGGATTAACCATGGAGTGGTTGGACCTATGGACCTAGCTTCATTCAGATGGGGGTACACCCCAAGGAGTTAGAGATAACTAGAGGGTTTTTGAACCATGAGTTATTATGTCACTTGGGTTTGGGGGTGACGGGTCTCTATGTGCCTAAGGCCATAGGGTGACTCGGCCTCATTTAAAAGGAGAAAGGAGACATGGGCCTCTATGGTTGATTGACTGATATTATTTTTTATGGCACTCTATGGTTGAGTGACTGATATTCTTGATGGGGCTCTATGGTTGAGTGACCGACTTGGTTTCGCACTATCATTCCTTCTCTTTGGGAGGTATATGGAGGTTATTTGGTGATGCTTTGGGATGGTATATGGAACTTTATTTTGTGATTTTGGAGATATCCGGAGTTGTTTCGTGATGCCTTGTGATGTGTGGAGTTTGTATAGTGAGTTATGTGTCCTCTCTGATGAGAGTCCGGTTAGACTTTGTTATGATTGATGGCGTGACTCTTCCCTTGGTTGGTATGGACTATTGGATATTGGATTAGAACTATGTCGTTATAGTCATGGATTTTTTTGAGTCATGTGATACCACGTTGTGTATATGTATCAAATGTGTTGATTCTTTTTGTCAATCATATGTGTGTACTAGATCTATGTCTAGGACGTAATTGTTGGAAATTAATTGCGATGTGGTCTACTTGTTGTCATTCCATGGTTTGGTAAAACCCTTGTGATGTGATACAATCATGGAAGTATGCAAAAGTATGCTTGTGAAATTTTAGTGTCGTGTATGACCATGGTAGGGTGTTGTGACTGTAGTCCATGATGGGAACCCACAGGAATGAAATAACTAAAATTCTACAAAAAAATGAAATTTTTAAGAACTTGAATTAAGAATAATGTTAATAGAAAGAGATTAATTAAATAACAAATAAGAGAGAACTGCCAATCTTCATAGAACCTTGAAAGTTAAAATTTCTACCTGATGTTCCTAGGGCCACCTCGTGGCCATGATTTTGTGTTTGAAATCTTAACCCTAGCACGTACCTTGCCTTATTCGTTCCTTATTATTTACCATTTCTCCTTCTTCATTGTATGTCTCATCGAGGACAATGCTTTCTTAAGGGGATGAGAATGTAATGCCTCCACTTTTTTTAATTTTTTTAAATAATAATAATAAAAATAAAATAAAAGAACTAAAATTTAAAAAGCCCGTCATTTTTGTTGTTGGGGGTGGTTTTAGGGCAAAGGGTGCCTTTATAGTTTTTGTTTTGTCTTCTTTTTATGAAGGGGAGTGAATAGCCGCTACATGGAGGGAGGGAGGAAACCCTAGATTTGTTTGCATGCTCACCAGGATGAAGAAGGCATGGAGGAGGTTGTGGAAACTGGAAAATTTCTCGAGGAAAACGTGGGTCACAAAAAAATGCTTTGGTCACCGCTTCACTTTTTTTTTTAACTCAAATGGTGTGCTTTGGGCATTTTTGTTTCCTTTTTTTTCTCAAATACCTCACCAGATGTCAGCGCATGAAGTGCCATGGTGGACTGCGGCCTCCTCCCAGCCTCTCAAGCCCCTCAAAGATGTGCCAACATCCTCCCAGCCTGTATCAAGGACAAAAAAAAAAAAAAAAATTTCGAACTTCTGCATGGGCTTAAATAACGCAAAAAGATAGAGGGTTTTGTCGTATGTTGAGCTGCTATTTCTCAGTCGACGTGTATGTGTAAAATGGGTGTGTAGAAGAGGTGTTGAACTGTTTGATAGAATGCCTCAAAATAGATGCGGGCTCATGGAATGCCACGATGGAAGGATATGCACAAATGAGTTTGTTGAAAAGGCCTTGGAAACTTCCAAGCAAATGCATTGGTACGTGTAAGCAAGACTTTCGGCCTGCCCAAAGAACCTCCCAGCCTATTTGCACAAAATGGGATCTTTTTTTAACAGATTTGCATGGACATCCATCAAAGCATCATGGAAAGATAATAGTTTTTTTAAATGTCTTGTCAGGTGCCCAGATTGGCATGTATGCAAAATGTGAAGGCATACACAACGCATGTGATGAGATGCAAAAAAAATACCAAACAGTGGTCTTTTGATGTAAAGAAATGCAATGTTTTTAGTAAGGATATGCATGCAAAGAAATGAGTCTCTTAAAAAGGCATGTGATTTGTTGACATAGAAAATGTAGTCTCTTGGATCTCGGGATGACTTTCAAAAACATGAAATGGTTCATTTGGATGAGACATGGGTGCACAACGAATGGCTTGGTTTGCACGTGACTACCTGGCATCATGTGGCAACAATGGTGGTCTCGACGGATCACAAGTGTAAACTACTTGGAGCCCCTTGTACCTTTTCGCTCTTTGTTCTCCGTGCATGGTTCCTTCTTCCCTTACCTCTCTAATTCTCGTATTTTAGTTCTCTTTTGTAATTAAATAGAATTTTAAATCATTAGGATTTTTAAATACGCTTAAATGTCTCTTCAACTCATTGCAAAACAATAAAGTGTCGTGTCGCAACTCTCAAAGCCATTATAACTCGCCTACTTTAAACCATGAACTATCACCCTCGCTTCGAGATGACCTAGAAAACTCTTACCCTTCTTGATTGCTCCAATATCATTTTATGACTGACGAATTTGACTCCCTTTGATTAAGTTGACCTTCTTCCTACTTAAAATAGTTAAATTTTAAAATTTTCGGAGACTCACTAAGTACCCTTCGCAACTCTGGAAATGAAATGTGAAGTTCCATTCGTGTACCTTGGTATACGAGGAGTCACCTTGATTTTTGGTTTGACCCAAAACGATCATATGACATCCTTTTGACGCTCTTATAGGAGCATTGTTACACCGGTTTACAATAGTAGAGAGTTGTTAAAACTAGAAAGTTGGCTTTCGTTTGGGACCACCATTTGAAACCCGGAAAGAGAAATCACATTCCGTCTTCGCAAACCTCTAGCATTTATACTAGACCAATGCATGGAACATTCAGCATAGGGAAGAGCACCTTTAGGGGATAGTTTGGCGAAGCCATTTTGTAGGCCCCTAATCAAAGTTTGACGAGGTCAAACTGGACAAATTTTCTTCTTGTCGCTCCATAAAACGTGTCGCCATTTGAAAATAGTTTACTAGTTCTCAGTCCGTCGAATTATGATGAACTCTCCTTATATAGGGAACTAGTAGGAGATGTCGTTGTGTGATTCTCCATCGAACGTCATCTTTGGACATGGTTTTCTAGGCCCTCGAGCTAACTTTTGTCATTTTACAACTGGGTCAACTACGACCATGAGCCCCGAAATTTAGCCGCCAAACACAAACCGTTCACTCTTTTTCAATTTTGTCAATTGCTATGAACTCTGGTATATCCGGGGACACGTAGAAAGATATTTGTGGGTGTGTGTTCATTGGGAGATAACCTTTGGAAGCATTTTCTTAGCCTCCGAGCCCGTTTTGTATGTTTTGTAGCTAGTGAGAAAATGTAAAAGTAGAAAGCTGCGGACCCTCGTAGGGTTACCAAATCACCCTGGAAACTTTTAACACACGTAAATAACTGTTTAAAACACTATAATGAAACTTGTTTTGTGTATTATAACTTTTGACAAAACGATGTTTTCTCTCTCTTCCTTTCTCTTTCTCTCTCCTAGGTTTATAAAATGAAGAAAAATGAAATGCAATGAATACATGTTTCTAGACCTTTTTATTTCGATTGCAAATTGTAATTATTGTCAGATGTAAATGGGAAACCGAAAACAATTATGATTGATGAGGATGGATTCCATGCGAGCAAATTATCATTGATATCATGCTCACGTGGGTTTTGGAGGATGGAAGATTGACAAACTAAAAAAGGCAATGTGTAATTTTAATTATTGTAATTTTTATAGGTCATTGTAAAATGAATAACTGACCTAATGTAGTCTCTTGTTACAGAAAATTTATAATTGAAATTTGTTCATATGTAGGAGATGCTAGTTTTGGGGATACTTAGGAAATGTGCATCTAATCACCGGTTCAATTTGATTCTTAGTTGTGTATGGCAAAAAGGGTTTGATTTATATATAGTAAATTGAAATTGAAGTTAATATATTGTAGTACTTTCTTAGTTTTCAATAAATGATTAAATTAATTACTAGGTTATCTTCTTACCTTGCAAACACAATAAAGATTTTTAATGGGAACACTCAACCTTAATAAAATATTTGTGCATAACTTGCTTGCATGTGTGATCCTTTGTTCCATATAAGAAATTTAAGACCGTAGAACGAAATTAAGCTTTGCACTCGATGCAACCTCCCTAGGTTAGGTAAATAAAACCCCTAGTTGGAGTTTACCATCATAGTCATTAGGTTTAGCGACATTATCGTGAACCCATATTTTAGGAATGACATGGTCCAACTTTATTCAGAGTATGCGGTTCCCTTCTAGTTTTGGTAATCGCGAGAAGAATGTCCTCTCTTCAGGTCCGACACCAAGCTGAGTGGTGAAGACCACCTTGGAAGTCACCTTATGAGTCCTTGTTAGAAGGAATGACTAAGTAGTGTAACCTTCCCATCTATGGAGTAGGTAGAGATATTACTCCCTTGTATCCTATTGGATTTTTGGGCCTTACAAAATTAGATCTAGAAATTAACTTCATCAGTGAATGGAATCCCTGTTGGATCCAAATGACCTAAATGAAGGTCGTGATATAGTTTTTCTATGTCTTGCATTCTCGTTAGTGAACCCTTTTGTCCCTCATAGATAAATGTCTTGTCTTGGGCTTGTGAAAATTTAGTGCCTTGATCTTTCACGAAAGGTTATAGGGTAAATAGATTTTAACCTTAATCACGCCTATGATAGAGATTGAAGCCCTGGGTGAAATTGGAATTAAGCTTAACCATGTGCTTCTTTAATATGTCAAACAAGTACTTTCATAACTCTTACGTTTAAAATGATGGTAATAATGAGACCCTAGTGCGACGCAAAAGTAAATCATATGAGAGTAAAACCAAAATTTGAGGTTGGGAATAATGTCACTGGGAGTCCTTATGACTTAATTTAAGCAACTTCATGTGTTACAAGAGAATATGAATTGTCAAATGGTGTGATCAAACTTTGAGAAAACAAAGGATTATATATATATATAAATCAAATTTGGAATTCAGCAAGTTATTGTACTATAATAATAATTGTAGGGAAATGACTATTCAGTGATCGAAGGATGTTCTTGGGAAAAGGCTATCTCAAATCTATGTCTTTCTTAATCCCAATATTTCATCTTGACATCACGTTAGATTTTCTTGTGTAGCAAGAGTAAATTTTATACATTAAATAAATGTTTGAGAAGCAAAATCTTAACATAAGAATGAGAGAATTAGAATCTTGTAGGCATTTTGAAATATGGAAAAATACTTATGTAAGTTATGAAGATTGTCATAAGGGTAAAGAGCAAAATTAAATGGTTGAACAATAAGTGAATTGTGAAACGAATTTTCAGAACATGTAGGAGGAAAAAGGGAGAAAATTTTAATTACATGTTAATGTTATGGGATGTTTAATGTACTCTAGATGTAACCATGGTAATGTTGTGTTGTGGGTTGTCAATCCTTAAGTCCCTTTTTATTGTGGTCGTGTTATGGCTAGTATTCGTTCGTTGGGAAAAGTGTGGCATCGACATGCCGATGTCGTCTGCATGTGTCTATGTGAGTCGATGACTTATGTGATTGTCGCATGTGAGTCGAGTTTTGTACTTGGAGCCCTTACGGTGTTGTGTGTAGTGAGCAATGTAAGTCAAAAAAAAAAAAATTCCTAGTATTTAATCTGTTGTATTTGGGTGTGTAAAATGTGGGTAGTATAATGGGCCTCTACCAAGATATCCTATTTCAAACCTCCATCCCTAGGTACATAGATCCAACCCTGTCTATCTCGAAGTCCATCTAACTCTACTGTAAATCCTTCAAAATTCCTCTCAAGGGGTCTCGAGATTCAATCTCTTATCTAGTTGTAAGGTAAAAGCTGTCATGAGGAAGTTGCTACAAATTTCTGCTCCACAAATATGTACCCACTGAAGTAGCCATAGGCAAGTTTCTCTGTCTACTCAAAGCATCAACAACAACATTATCCTTCCCCTTCACATGCTCTATCTCCATGTCGTACTCGCAAAGAAACTCCATCTAATTACGCTAACAATAATTGATTGGGTTGAGTGAAGAGGTGATGAAGACTCAAGTGATTAGTCCTAAGTATAAATATCTTTTCAAGAAGGAAATGTATTAATCGAACTAAGGCATGAAAAACTACCTGCAAGCTCTAGGTCATGAGTCGATAATTGAGTTCGTGATAATTGAATGTGTGATACTCAATGTGGAAACAACCCGACCCTCTTGAATCAATACACCTCCTAAGACAACCAAGGAAGCATTTGTACAAATGAATAACTCTCCATGCGAAATGGAGCAAGTAAGAATCGAGTGCCGACGTAAGGCATACCATCGGTGTACTAAAGGCCTGTTCACATCTGTCAAACTAAAAAACTTCTTCCCTTTCCGGTGAAGGAAAGTGATGGGGTGTATAGTCCGAGAAAACTCCTAAACAAATCTCCTTTTTACCCATCAAACCCCATTAAACCGCACACCTCGGCCAAACTAGTTGGCATGGGCCAATCCATAATAGCTCAAATCTTAGAAGGATCGATAGTGATACATTCCCGAAATGATGTGACCTAAGTACTCCACCTCTTCTTGAAAGAATGCACACTTCTCCGTGTTTCATAAATCTACCGCTCATGAAGACACCGCAGAACCTAGAAAAGGTGATCCTTGTGCTCCTCACACATACATGAGTAAATCAAAATGTTACCTAGAAATATGAGCACGAAATGATCAAAAAATTCTGAAATACCCAGTTCATCAAACTCATGAATAATTTCGGTGCATTCATCACACGAAAAGGTACTACTATGAACTCGTAGTGGCCATATCTCGTATGGAAGTTTGTCTTATGAATATCTAATTCTCGTGATCCTCGATTGATAATATCTAAACTTAAGATCTATCTTAAAAATATTTTCCCCATTTTATCTAATCAAACAAATCATCAATACGTGGGAGGGGATAACGATTCTTGACCGTTACTTTGTCAAGTTAATGAAAATCAATACACAAATACAGAGATCCATATTTTTTCTTTACAAAATCACCGAGTGTGCACCCCATGGGGATACACTAGGATGGATTGGGACTTTCTCAAGAAGGCCCTCAAGCTACAACTTTAGCTCACAGAGCTGGGAGTAGTCATCGTATAAGTTTCTCGTGAGATAGGCTCGATCGTGGAACAAAATCAATGTGAAAGCTATCTCACGTGGGGAGGTAATCCTTGTAGGTCCCCTCAAAAGCCATCCGAAAAATACCTGAATATAGGATGATCATCCAGTGACGGCCTTCTAGACTCATCCTTTGATCTGTCACTAACCGTGACAACATACAATTGGCAACCTCATCGCCCACACTAATTAAGCTACATAGTAGATATGGTACAAATAGAGGTGGGTCTCCTAACCCCAACTATCACTTACTCCACTCCCAAATCATTTTCACATGATATTACATTAGTGTAACATTCAACTTTGTCCCTATGTGTAGATAACAAATCCATGCCAAAAATAATCCCATAGGAACCAAAAGGAAGGATACGAAGATCCAAGGTCATGGAAAAGGGTCCTAGGTCAACTATGCACTCCTTGACTAAGGATTCCACTGTGATATTGGCTCTAGAAGCCATCTCCACATCCCAACTATGGTCCTGCCTAACTACCACCAACCGACATCGCTCTACTACAAATCGAGAAATAAAAGAATATGAGGAACCTGAATCAAATAAAACATGAATAGAAATTCCATCAATGCTACCTGTCATTTCAATCACCATGCTCTGTTGCACTACCCGGTGGTTCTCGTGAGTTGCATACATCCTATAGATCCTATCCATGTCACCAACTATTGGCTCAAATTGGTGTCTTGCCCTTGTTATTAGGGTTATGAGGGCAATCTCTAATTATGCCCAAGTACACACCGCACCCGTGAAGCAACTACCAGGTGCCATCCAATGAGATGTAGATCCTTGCGGTACTCTAGTGTTCTGTGTTATGTATCCTGATGATCCTACTATGGACTGCTAAGGTTGTTCTTTGACAAGCTCTGCCGACTCATCTCTAGGCGGTGCTTGAGTCTTGACTAGTCCCCTAGGAGGAGGCCCCATACCGCGTCCCCTCTAAGCATCGAAACTCTGTGGAGGCTTGAATGGAGGGAAAGTTTGTTTCTACCTTTTTGGTGGCTTGAATGAAGACTATGTAAAACCATGTCCACCATGAGGAGGAGGAGATGAGCCCCTCGATCTTCTATTTTACATCTTTTGGCTATGACTTTGCACCCTATCTCTGGCATGTTTCATCTTCCCCCTGGTTTCCTCTATAATAGAGGGTTTCTCAATGGCCTCTACTAATGTTTGCAGGAAATGAATGCAAAATACCCTTCCAATGTCTATGTTTAGGCCCCCGATCAACCTGTTATCTAGATAACTCTCCTAGCTATTTGGATGACTTTTACTTTCATTCCGCATGTGATGATTCACATTTAGGTTGTGTTCTTGCAAGGTTGTTCATTTGAAATTTTCATAGGTTGTTGTCCTCCCATGCACTCCCCATGCCATGGAATTATTCCACACATCCCTTTTCGTGATGCCTTCCAAATCGACTAAGTTATGGGTCTTCCTGTCGCATGCTCTCTTTTCTTTTATCATCGCGTTGCCCTTCCTCAGTTGGATATTTGTGCCCTGCTTCCATACTCTTCTTTCACATTCTTCTCTCCTTCCATTTCCCCCTTTTGCGCATCCCTCTGTGCACCCACCTCCCGCACCTTCCCTCGTACCCTCCTCACATGCACCTTCCCTCTGTTTCCCTTCCGCACCTCACGCTTTGATTCTTGAAATTCAAAATTGAGGGTTCAAAGTTGAACCTAGAGCGAGTCTACTTAACGAAAAGAAACATAACCGTGGAAGGTGCCATGTGTCACTCATCACACCTTCAAAAGGTGTGAGAGAAGTCGGGTCCCCAAATAAGTGTAGGCTCTCCACGTGATTAGAACCTAAGAAAGTAAGAACCAGCCATTGAAAATTATAAGCATTGGAAGAGCTAGTGAAAGCCTCCACGTACGTCATCGGCATAACTCCAAAGGTAAAATCCAAAGGTAGGTCCCCAAATGAGCATAGGATCTCCATGTGGTCAGAGCCTAAGAAAGGTAGAAGTGGCCGTTGAAAAGTCTAAGCATGGGAAGAGCCGACGGAAACCTCCATGTGCCTCATCAAAGACAACTTCAAAGGAAAATCCAAAGGTAGGTCCCCAAACATGCGCTGGCCCTCCATGTGTCTAGGGTCCAACATAGTTTCTCCTAAATAGAAGGGACTTAGCCAAAACACAAAGAAAGTAGAGTAGGGTCACGGACGATGTCAAGTGTCCAACCATCATAACTTCAAGATTAAAAGGAGGGGATAAAGTCTTGGAAGCCCAAAAGGTTTCCATGTAGAGAAAACTACAAATGTCCCACCCATAAAGGGGTTTTGACATTATATATAGTGGGACCCTTTACTCACCCAAGGGAATGAAGTAGCATGTTCGTGGATGGTGTCAAGTGTTGACACGACATTCCCGAGGAGCCTAAAAGTTAGAAAAATCTTAATAATGTGTGGGAATTCCACGTGGATCTTGTATGGATAGACTCCAAACCCAAAGCAGTTTGGAGATGATCATAACTTTTACTGGAAGCTCAGATTTGAGCAAGGAGGGATTTTGGAAATATATCGACGTCTCGCTAATTAACTATGACTGGATATTTTAAGGTTGTTAGGCTTTTCACCTACCACCATAATGAAGTATGGGCTTCCTTTCTTTCCCAACAAGGAACATCACATGGAGGCATGGGTTTTGCAGTAGAACCCATCATTGTTGCAGGTGAATTCAATACATTTCTTGGGTGGTTGAGGGAGGATTTCTAAACTCTCCTTCTCTCCTTTCTCTCTCATTCTTCCTATATATTGTAAGGAGGGAAATTTTCAAGTAATGGGTCATTTTCTCTCCTTCCCCTCTCTCTTTCTTCCCTACTAGGGTTGAATGTGGAGCTTAAGCCTCCTCTCTTTGCTTTGTAATGGCATTTTCTTTCCTCTTGCCTCTTGCTTACTGATGATGTACTATGTGAATTTATGGACTAATAAAATATGTTTTGTGATACATTTTTTCCATCCATTTCTTATTTTATTATCTCTTCTTGCCTCTCATCATTCAGAGGGTATATTGTGCATATCTTTGATGTCTATTGTAGGTTTTGGGAGCTGTGTTTAATGGGTTGAAGTGGTGTTCTATGTGAAATTTATCCTTGTTCGTGATGCATCTTTTCCATCCTCTCCATTTCTCACCTCTCTCCATTTTAGGAAGTTGAATTTTTGATCAACAACCTCCTTCTCTGGTGTATCACCGCTTTAGTATAGGCTTTGTTTTCATGTACTCTCTCTCCCTAGTCCATTGGAAAGTTAGATTAGGATTAGATAGTTTAAAAACATTAGAGTAAATTATGGCAGGTATTTTAGGAGTAAGAACTAGCTTTCTCTGGAGGGTTATCTCAAGCCCGCAGGTCCCAAAGCTTGAGAGCTGATCAAATGTTTCACAAATTACACCAAATGCCCCACTCACATTTAAGGAAATTTGGGGATGATGTAATTTTGTGTCAACAGAAACTATGGATCCTCACCTACTCATCCTAGATGTAGTCCACATACTAAAGAAACTCCAGAAAGTGACTCTTATACTCCGTCACTGTCATGGATGCCTACCATAAGTCGTGGAACTCATCTATCCTCTACTGAATGAACCTCCGGGACAAGTATATGCTCGTGAATCACTCCTAGAAGAGCTCTTAAGTGATCGTATCAGAATCCACACAGAGCTTCTGCTCCTCCATCCTCCACCAAACCCCAACTCTATCTCTCTGATGGTGGATGGAAACACGAGCCTTCATGTTTCGGTGCGTGGACATAGCTTCAATCATATCCTCAAGCCGACCGACCACGCCACTTTTTGAAAGCCTCTAGTGTCCCCAGCTAAATGAGATGGATGGATTTTTAGGATCTCTGAGATGTGGTCTGATGTTGTAGACTATCTGCATCTAGGTCTCTTGATATGATTATCACGTTATCTAGGGCTCCTAGATATGTCCCTGTGTCCTGTAGCCCTATCATTATGACCTCTCTATGGTGAATCTCATCTGACTTACTCCACGTGGGAGTTCTCTACCCTATGCTCATCACTATGTTAGGAAGGTGCATGATCCTCTATTAATGGCTCTTTGTCCTTCCTCTTGTGTCTCATGCCCAAGGATCCTCCACATTTAATGGCATTAACATCCCGTAATGTCCGAAATATCCGAGGTAATATGGTCGCTACTTCCGATCTAGTGATTGTAATTCCAACTCAATGTGCAAGAGCCCCTAGTCTAGTCTATGCATTAGATTTATTACTCAAGATTTTGGTTTCTATTTTTTAAGTTTTCTATGTTTAAAATATCATTCAAGTTTTGTGATCTAGGTTTAGAGTTGCGCTAAGTTTTCTTGTTATTTCTTATGTTTCCATGTGTGCCGGGGTCCCACTGATGAACCCATGAGTCTGATACCAAGTGTAACGCCCACAATTTCAACGTTCTAAAACCACATTAGTCCTTATATAGTTTTTCGGAAAGTTGTAAAAAAAAAAAATTGTTATAAGTTATAAGGTTGCAAGGGTATCAAACCCTAGTGTACATTAAATTAAATTCTATAAAAACTACTACATTACAAAGGATGGACCTAGTCTAAGTTAAATGATTAAATATTCTCAATTTATCTCTAAGGTCAAATTAATTATAATTAACTAGGAAGGTGCCATAACTTGATTTACTTGGTTAATTCTTTTTCCCCTTCTTAAAGTAACATTCCAATGCATAGTTAATAAAACTTATACTTAGAAACTTTAGTTCCTTTATCTCAATAGCTTTAATGTCCATTTCATTAATTTCTAGAACATACTAAGAACTAAATAAATGACTTAACATACAAGGTTATTAAATGGCCCCATTCACCTATTTACACATACCTTTAAAATTATTTAAGACACCCATAATATTCATTCTTACCTAATAATTGTAGGGTTGATCCCCAGCCCTTGGATCAAATCAATCATGGCCACTAAATCTTAGGATTCCATACTAACCCCAAATATCTTTATGAAATCTTATTACACCTTTTTCATTTCCCTAGCCTCCTCATTTGGTCACTGTTTTTCTATTTAATTTGTAGGTTGGAGAAATGGTACCCATTAGAGAAAGAAAGGAAAAAGCCATGAAGACTTTAACTAGATTCAAGATTAGCTTAGTTTACGTAATGGATTTATTTGTTTAACGCCTTCCATTTGAGGATTATAGAGGTTTCCACTACAATTATGGAGTTTTTATAAATTTATTTCCATTTTTTTCTTTCTTACATGGGTAAAAACCTACTTCATTTTTAATCCAAGAGAAAGAATTATTTTAAATACCCATTTGAAGATTTACAAGTTTAGGACAATGAATTTATGCCTTCAATTCTTATTGAAGGTTTCCTTTTCAATTATGCAACCTTAAATTTTTAATTAAACCAAGTTACAATTTGCATGTACACGGATTTGTATGTTTTTGTAGTTAGTAATTAAACCTCCACCCAAAGCAGTCGGTGGGATAGGGATCGCCACCCTACCGGTGGTGACGATTCACGAACCACCACCTTCCCGAGTGGTGGTTCAAGAGACCGCCGCTCTCGCACCGGGTGGCGCCCTGCTCAAAAAAAAAGAACCGCATTTTCGTAATTATTCCAAAAACCAACTTTACTAGAGTATTTTAAAGATTCTCCTTAGCTTGAATCTGTATACCTAAAGTCTCCAATTGAAAGGTTATTCCATTTTATTCATTACATGATTATAATTAGTACATTTAAATATTTACTATTTATATAGTGATGAGAAACACATCTATAAGACTATTTTCTCCACAAGATTATTTCCAACTCAAAGTAAGAAATGAAACTTAATCTAATTCTAATTATCATTGTTTTCCTTTTTTCAACAAAATGCAATCTATTAACAAGGAAACTTATTATACTTAGTGCATCTTTTCATTTCTACTACAACCATTTACTCAAGGAAAACACAACAACTATTATACATTTAATATTTACCAAAAATACATTATTATTATTTTACACTTATATGTTCTTCCTTTACTCGACAAAAATGAAACTTCCACTTAGAATAATGATTTTCTCTTTCTTTTTGATTACAAGTAAACTTTTAAACATGATATCCATTCTAATCCATTCCTTTATATACAACAATTTGAGGAAAAGGAAATTCTAAATTCTTTAATGAACATCCCTAAAAATAACAAGACAACTTGGTAAATGAAACTTACAATGCAAAATATTATTAAAAATATAATACTACAAGTCTTCCACCTTACGTGGGAATTACAAGCAAGATTTTTTTCACAAAGAAGGATTTATTTTTGGACTTAAACAAATGCTCCAAGCTCAAAATCACCAACAAGAGATTGACCATGTCTTCACTTGATCACAACAACAAAAATGGGGGAGAGGCAACACTTTCCACCCAACCAATAATCTAACGATGAGAAGAAGCTATCCTCTTCATTAGCCACCTAGCCCCAACCACAATAAAATAATATATGGATCGAACTCATGGCAACAATGCAATGCTTCAACATCACAACAAAATTTCAAAACCATTTCAAAAAACAATCAATACCAAATACAATTACAAGAAGGAAACTAACAAAATATACAAGACTTTAAAATGCAAAGCCAATTGAGTAAGAATCTATGGGGAGATCACTTATGCATCTCAATGGGAATTAGGTGTCCACATAAAAACTCCAATATACATCTCAAAACCCCTAAATGACTCTTAAGCCTCCCTCGAGATCCTATTATGCCTCCCCACATTCTCTTATGCCTCCCTACAATAGCTTATGTCTCCCTCAAAAGAACTAAGTAAGAAATGCAAGCATTCTCTTATCTAAGGTGGGGCACCCAATCCAAATTCCCTCCAAAACATGAAATAAAATCTTATGCCTCCCTACATATAAGATCGTCATAGCCTTCTCCTGCACCATACTTAGGCAAACTACCCAAGAACCCAATAAGAATACCAAAACACTCAATAACATACACATATACACAAATAAAAGAAAACAATTAAAATAAGGGTGTAGCTCCTACCTTTCAATGGGAGAGATTGATCCAAGAGTCACACACCAATATCCTTCAAGCCCATTCCAACACCAACAAGCTCAAACAAAAATCATAAGCACTCCAAAATCCTCTAACTCCAAAAATACAAGAGCACAAATGAAATGAAGTAACCTCAAACAAACAAATGAACTTGCATAAATAGAAAAGGGAGAGAGGAGGGTGAGGTGGGTCCTTGTAGGATGCCACATCACCTATCCTCAAATCCACATCAAAGTCAAACCTCAACCCCAATGCACAATAAATTGGTGGTTGAGAGGAATGACAAACTTCTTACACACACAATCCCAACCCACACCCCCTGAGGACAAACTTTAAAACCCATGTAAGAAAAGTGTAATAAATGCCACTTTTTGTCTTACAAAACACTTAATGGGATGTATTTTTGACCCCCAATACATATGTAGGGTTGGTATAAGAAATTAAAAGGTGTGGGACAAGCTTAGCTTATCCCACAAACCTCTAAAAATTACCCTTAAACACAAATCCTAATTTCCAAGGTAAGGTAGAGTGTACAACACTCAAAGTTACTTACACTCAACTTAAAATCACATAGTCTAAAAAACAACAACTCTAATAAATGACTCCATTTTCACATCCCAAAATCACTTAATAACATGATTAAATTACTTAATGAAGCACATTAATCAACAAGGATTAAATAAATTACATCACAAATAAACCACATACTCTACAATAAATAAATAAAAGGGAAAAGTGCACACAAGCCCATGGTCACAATTGGAGGTCATCCCCCCCCATGGGAACCCCCTAAAAAAATTAAAACACACAAACAACAACATAACACAAGTTGTCATGGTGACCTTTGTTGTATCCATCTAGTATTTTGTTGTGGTTGGTCTCTAATCCCCTTTTGATTGTTGTGATTTAATTACCTACAAATATCACTCAATACCTTCTTGACGTTGTGGCTGCATTAAAAATCCAAAATAAAATATGCGCACATCAATCAATAAACATCCGCATATAGCTAACTCATCATTTCGATTAACAATGTTATCATTTGTCTAAAACCTCAACAACATCTCAATTATGTCTTTTTATAATATCAACAAGATTACAAAATTAGTTCAAAAGTTAAATCCTACCCAACACGATGAGAATTCTGAATTTTAGTAATACATATATCAACAACACATCATCATCATCAAATATAACATGTCTCTCTATGTATCTAAGAATCCACACAATCATACTATGAATCACAATCCATCAAAATCAGGATATATCTATCATCTAACATCATGCTAAACCAAAATGATACAATAACATCCATGTCTATAGTTGAAAGTAATCAAAATCAAAATATGATAAGTGTCAAAGAGGATTAGGAAGTACATCTCATTGTCGGTGATTGGGTCAAACAGTCTCACGTTTTCGAGTCTTCGACTCGGACCCAAATTTGGTTAGTCCTCCCATAGATCCTCCGCAAGAATTGGCTTCCCAACCAAAGAAATTGGGTGTTGTCACGAGGTCTATAGAGAAGAAGGGGCACTTTAAGCCTCATGTTACTCGGTCTACTATGGCGTCGGGGCCTTTCCACCCTTTACTTTTCCTCTTTTCTCGTGTCCATGCCTCAGGTCTTGGTAGTTTGGCCTCATTTGTTTGCCTTTTTAGCATTTCGTCTTGCCTTTGTAGCTTGTTTGTGAGACGTGAGTTTTCCGGTCACCCCCGCTCTTATAACTCTATTTATATTTTTAATATAATATACAGTTCCAATAGTAATATAAGCAACTTGCAATTGATTTCTCTAGACATCTTTTAATTAATAGTTTTATTTCAGATATGGATAATAAGTAAATATTATAAATGTATTATATATATGCTATGGTTAATTAGAAATAACCCGTTTACAATACTAAGTTATGTACTTCTTACAACAAATTAACACGTGATAAAATGTGGGTGTACTTTAGTAATGCACAAGCCTGGATATATTATAATTGAAAATTTGTTAATTACGTCATAAAACATAAATATCACGAGTTATATTTGTGGAATAAAAACGGGATCCAAACATCTATGTAACAACCTATTACAATTTTTCGATCGACTACGTTGAAATTACCTCGTTCACCGAACCAAACTTTTAGGGTGCAAGTTTCCCCAGTTTTCCTTGTCCTTGGATTTCAATTGGTAAAAAGATAGATTAAAGAGAGGTGATTAGACACGCAAACGATCTTGACCTAATCAAACCATGTTGTCCGCGTACGTTCAATGTATGGATGTATATATCCAACGTTTCGTCACCCTACCGAACGTTTAAGATGACGCACCGCCAAATAATCCATCTTTTTCTTGTTTGTACAGCTTCGCCTCTCTTTTTCCCTCGCACATGGTTTTTTTGTTGAATTTGTCTGGGCCTTTGCAGTGGGAATTTCGGCAGGTAAGATTGAAATTTCAGGAAAACTGAAGGTTTTCTTTTCGGTTTTGATATTCAGCGTCCGGACGCGGAAGAGATCTGTAAAACCAGAGCTCTGTGAGTGGAATAATGAAAGAACCCTGCAATGTTTTGTCTGCAGATGTGCACATGGAATACAGGAGGGAATTAAGGCAAAATAAGGGTCCAAACAGTGTTGCCTGCTTCAGTATTGAGTCCGTTTTGGCACTGTTGTGCCTCACTGTCTTATTATTAATTCTTCCATTGATTCTGCCACCGCTGCGTCCGCCGCCTCTGATATTATTGCTGGTTCCAGTTTGCATAATGGCTGCACTGCTAATTCTGGCTTTGATGTCTCGTGATGTCACCAATGCGGCAGTCTCTTTCGTCTGATAAACCATTCTTTCAGTTTAGAGAAACTGTGACTGTAAAAAATAATCGAGTTTAATTTGTTAGAGAGTTTCTCGAAACACAGAAACCTATTATTGTTGTATACTCTGTAATTGTAACCTGGTTCATGTTATGAAAATAATGGCCAATAAAATTATTCTTATACATGTACTTACATATTTGAGAGAATTTGTTGCCGAACATTTATCGTTTTAATGTCCATTTGGGCATAGATTTTTTTAATTTTGAATTGGTGGAATTCCGCAATTTAAATTGAAATAAAATTAGAATGTTGTAAGATATTTTTCTGATTAGGTAATGTGGGTTGAGGGGACCCATAACCCGTAACAATATGTTACAACTAGAGACAAAGATAAAACCATGAGGATCAAGTGAGGCTGCCTTTATGGGCAGCATCAAGAAACCATACAACCATCAATAGCAAAGTAGAAACAAAAAAACAACTGAGGTTTCTTCTCCTTGGATCTTAAATGCATTTTGAGGGGATCTTTGGCAATTTTCTCTTTCTTGTTATTCCCCACAATAATCCATCCTGCATCATTATTCGTATTTACATTTTCCTTAGAATGAATCAGAATAATGATTTCAATATTCTCCTTGTGCTCAAGAGGTTGAAACACATGAGAAAAGGAAATGGTATCTTCTACATCAGCATGAGGTATAGTCTTACCAACAAGAGAGGGTCAAGGAATGGCCTTGACAATCATTGTATCAAGATCATCTTCTTTCTTTGAGTTCACCTTGGAATCACTATCCGGTTGGCTATTAACAACCAGATGACTAGGGCCAAAGTTCCTCCACCACGAGGATTTACTTTTACCTAATTTTTACCCCATTGGACAGTCCCCAACTAAGTGACCTAGAGAAAAACAAGTAATGTATTTGAAAGATAACCCTTCATAATCAAGAGTTTGAGTCCAGTTAAGATCTTCCATATTGAGATAAATAGTGTCCGTGAAATCCAAAGAGGTTTCCATATCAACTAGAATACGAGCATATGTGGTAAAATCATATAAGGATGTCTTAGGGTCAACGGAAAGACATTTTTGAAGGCACCCCTATTGAAAGTAAGCAACTTTCATTCCAAAATCGAGGGGTAATTATCGAAATCGAACCCAAACTAGTTTTACATTAAAGGTTTTAGTCACTAGGTTGAACAAGGGGAACCATGGTTTCATAAGAAGAAAATGAGATTTGAAATCCCAAATTTTACCAAATATCAAATCTCTATCAAAAATTTTGTAAAAATTATAACGAAAAAACCTCTAGATGTGGGGTAAATATCAAGTTTACCTTCCATAAGAGGCTTCCAATTATTCGAGATTCAATCAAGAGAAAGGAGGCATGGGCAAAGGTTATTTAATTTGTAAATGACCCCATTAATGGAAATATTTCTTCTCAATTAAGCTTCAAATTAAATAACTTCTGCACCAAAGGAAACATAATTTAAATTGGATTACCACTTGAATGTTGTAAATCAGTTAAGTTCATTTTCATTAATTATTTCCTTAAAAATATATGTTTGCACTATGTTTGGAAGAATGATTTGGATATATAAGGGTGCACAATATTTGTGAAATCATTTTAATTATAGGTTGATTCTAGTTGAATTCTCTTTCTTCAAATCAAGGGCAAGTGTTATTTGTGCTGATTTTCAAACTTGATAATTTAAAGGTTAACATGGTTAGTAGTGACTTAATCCTTGTAATCATGGTTGTAAGCATGGTTTGTGTGTCTACTTTGAGCTTAGTAGCTATATCATAATCTATCATTAATATTATTGTAAGACTTTCTGTCCTCAGCACACTTCTCAACCAATTATAGAAATGCTAATATTAGTCACAAGTAATGTATTGTTCTTGAATGTTTTGCACAAATCTCTAATACAATATTTTCTTTCACTATTGGACAAAACCATTATATATGACCAAATCATTAAATGCTTTAGTTCTTGTAAAACATTCATGTCCTAAGCCACCCAATGATTATTATTCTAATTTGTATGTATTTTATGGTCCCCATTTTCATTATAAGTCAGCCTTAATGAGAAGTCACATGCATAAAACAATATATAATCAAGTCTAATTAGACACTACTTTACTAACACTAAGGGAATCTTGTATCCACAATGGTATCCACAATAAAAGCTATTGTGAAATAATTGTGAATTTCCACAATTTTCAATTATTGTAAGAAAAAAAAATGTAGATTTTCTACAATGAGATGATAATCAAATATTTTCCTGAATTATCAATATTAAAAAAATCTTGTAGAAAATTTATATAAATACAAATTTTTCAAATTTACATAAATTTGAACTAAATTTATAAATTATAATCAACTATTAGTAGAAAATTTTACACTATCATTAAATTTATTTAAAAAAATTTAATGTATAATCTACATTACTCAAAGTAGAATTGTGGATGATTAATATATTATAAATATTTCTATATTTGAAATACAATTATTTAGCTTAAGGAATGGATTTTCAACGTCAAAATTGATTATGAAAAATGTAAACTTAAGTAAATTTAAATTATATAAATATCTAATTTTAATTATAAATTTAACAATTTGTATTTCTTTAACTTTGTTTAGTATTATTATGAAGCCATGGTCAATTTATGTTATAGCAAAGTTGATTTTTTAAAAACTGTATTATGATTTAAATATGTAAAATATTCTATTTTTTTCTTCATTTTTTAATTAAAGGTACACAATTTACAATTCAAATAATTTGAAACAAAATTACTAAAAAAAATAAAAACCACAATAATTTTAGACTTTATTTTTCCTAAAAATACATGCATTTTATTTTTAAAATTTAATTATAAAAATTAACATACTTTATATCTTAAAAATAATTGTAAATAAATTATTATACCCAAAATATGTATTACTTCTAATAAAATTAAAATATTTTGGTAAATTAATATTCATTAGTGTTAACATAATTTAAAAATATTTAATAATCTATTTCATTTTAAAATCTATTTAAATTTAATCGAATTGTAATTTTTAAAATCCTTTAAAAAAATAAACGGGATATTTTAAATCCAAAAATATTGAGCTACTCATAATTATGTACATCTTAAAATATCGATTTGAGATCATTAAATATCTAAGACAATCTAGGAAATCTTAAGCATGCCTATAATTTAGTATCAAAACTAACATTTGTCATTAAGTGGATTGTTCTAACTCGGAAATAAGGCCAAATAATGTGCCCTAAGTGATAGTTATTTGTTTACTCTACAAATAAAAATTAAATATAAAAATATACCTACATCATGAGAACCTAGTAGAAATGCACACATCTTGCTTAACGAATATCTAAGGAGAGGTTAACCATTATCCAATTGTGCTATATTTACAAAAATAAACTTACAAGAAATGATATTTTTTCGGTTTTTTGAGAATGTATTGAAATTATCGAGAAATGACCCTTGAATAAAGAGAATGATCATGATGAATATGTAAGTTTTTCAATTATTATAGTAGTAGATTAATATAATTTAAATTTTTAGGTTATTTATTTAATGTTTTAATGCTACAAAACAAGACAATGCCAATGTTGATGAGAGAGTATTTCAATTCCTTGGAAATATTTTTGTATTTAATTCTTGTGACATATATTTATTGTGAGAAAAAATGCAATTAGTTTAATGGCCATTTTGTAATTCAAATGGTGATTTTCTTTCTACTTTCTTGGGACTTATCTGGCAAGTTCTGCAGAGTTGTGGCCCTCATATGAGGTGATTGATCTGGGGCTGCAAGATCGAGGTGTAGCCAAATCTGATTCGGATTTAGGAAAGCCAACCCATTGATAAAAATGGTGGAGAACGAAGTATCTGCAACAAAGACGTCTTGCGATGCATCCCCATCTCTACTTGCTTGCAACACTAAAAATATGAAGAGTAAAATGCAAACGAACAAGCTTCTTGATAAATCCATTGGAACAAGCTTCCCACAAAAAAACAAGACAAGACAAAGCCAATGTTGATGAGAGTATTGCAATTTAGCCCTTGGAAATAATTTTGTATATCAATTCTAATTTTACTAATGGATTTCCACAAATCCATTAAAAGCCCCAAATTCCATAAAAGTTTTCTTCACGGGCATATTCATTTACATTTTGGTGCTGGTATTTTGTGTTCTCCACTTTGTATATATATTTTTATATTATAATTTCTTCAAATAATATAAAATCCTAATTGGGTATTATAATAAAGTGATATATTTCATTGATTTAAAATGATATAACAAATTTATATAAAAACGCATAACTAAAATCTTAATTTATAGATTTTTTAATAAAGACAATATTATTATTTTAAAAAAACATACACGTTATTTTATATATTTAATTATATAGAATTAAATATTATTAATTAGATAATTACAAACAATAAATTAATAATTATTTAAATATTTATATTGTGAATTTTTTTATCAAAAATATCGTAACGCAACAAAATTTAAATTTTTTTTAACACATTTCTTATCAAGCTACATAATTCTTTTTTAATTAGCTATAGATTATATAATTACACTTGATTACATAAAATGAAATATTTTTTAAATCTAAGAAAAATAATATATATTACCTTTTTAATTGATATATTGTCATAATTTTCTATTTGTAGCATTGTCACAATATAATTTTTTTATATTTGTGGTAATTACCACATTTTTTCTACAATTTAATGTTTCAACAATTTTTTTGTGGGTGGAGTCCACAAAATCGGATTCACAATTCTAACCAAAATATCACAGACAAAATTTGAAAATATTGTGGATACATCACCCATTATCTTGTAGTGTAACCTATAACTCACCATGCATTCTCCAATACAAATCCCTAAAAAAACAAAAATTTGTTATACATACCTAAAGAAAGAGACATTTTTGGAGAAGATTGTACATATGCTTGAAGCACTCTAAACCAAGTATAAGAGTAAATATTTCTAAATCAGGAGCCTAGAAATCCAAGTCAAGCACAAGCAAAGCCAAGTCAATACAAAAAAATTATCAAGTATTCAAGTTATCAAGTATTTTTACTTCCAAATAGTATTATTTCCAATCATTAGGAGGAGAACTACATGAGGTTTAAGGCCTCTTTAGATTAATAACAATGTAGAAAGCACATATGGATTGCACGTCGAACCAACTACTAAAATTTTCATTGAAAACATTCATCTATGAAGGTTATTTCATTATTGATAAAACATTTATTTTTTCTCAAGTGTAGGACTTGTAAATTGGAACAAACCTCCTGAGAGACATAGTTCTCATCTACTTCTACTCCCAATGCTATCACTAACTACCTAATCTACAAATGCAAGGAACGAGATAAGATAAACAAAGAAAAAGGGGTCGGTGACGTACTAATATTATAAATGGGATTTTATTTTTATTTTGTGTTTTAGTATAACACATTATATATTAGATAAATTTAACTATGATCACACACACACATCACATCATAAGAGTGTGTAATAATGAGTTCTAAATATCTGAGGAGGTACTTGATAAAATGGAAGGGAAAATATAATCCAATAACACTCTATTATTGCTCAAATATACTCAACTATATTATAATGCGGAGTAAGGCCTTGGATGTATTACATTAATTAATATAGAGGCTAAAACAACATATATACAGGATGGGAATTCAAAGAAATTCTAACTAGAATAAAAAGAACCAAAGTTATAATATAATAAACTTTGCTCTATATGGAAAATGGAGAAAAGAGGCTTGAGAAACAAGTAACGAAATTTTGTGAATGAAGAGTTGTGGATCGTCCCTTGCTATAAAAAAATTTGAAGTCTAAAGTAATAGAATTTTTAAAGTTTTAATGGATATCAAATATATTCATGGCACCGAGTAGTGTGATTTGGAGGGGATAAATAGCCATCTAAATTACTTATAAACTTGGAAGGTCATGTATCATGAAGGTCTACATTATCACCCCACTTGAATCATATTCGGTAAGGCATTAAAATCTATAGCCAAACAAGTTGGGAAGAAAATATCCATGAGTATTGTGGATTTCTTGCCGAATAGGGGTGGCCTAGTATGTGAATAAAATTTAACAATGATTATAGGAAGTTATTTGTGACATAAAATAAGTAGTCTAAACACGTGGTGACATGGAGAAGGTACCAATAAGGAGATATTTGCGTATAATCAAATGGGAAGAATAATGTGAAAGGAATGTTTGTGCATAAAAAGTGTAACCAAAATAGTTGAGTGTGCATCTTTGTAAATTTTAGGTTGTGGAGAAGAAACATAGTGGCCCAAAACACAATGCATCCTAACATGGGAAAATGTATCATGGAGAAGACAAGGTACCCTACCTCTCCATGGTGGTGTTGTTGGCGAGGTAATTTTTTATAGTGTAAATTATGGACTTTCACCAATGGTAACTAGGCTAAGCCCCTCCTTATTAGGTATGGGTAGGATCCCATTATTAAATGTAAACTACGTAAACCTATGAGGTGGTCGAGTGGTGGGATCCCATAGGAATTCTCCACTAAACTTATGGTAAAATTCTTGTATAATGTATAAGGGATGAAGTTCCTGAGAGATAGGTAAAGGGGAGTAGGATAAATAGTGAGAGGGGGTTAATGATGTGAGTAGACTTACATAATTCACATACATTAGCTAGAGTAGGTTAAAATTCAATTAGAAGAACCAAATAATTTAAGCAATCAACTAGACTAACGAACTACGGACATAAAGCTATATATATTCATTAATGAAGGGAAGAAAGTTTCTTCTTATTTCTATAAGACAATAATGCTTGTAAATTTTAAAAGTAGAGAGAATGGAGGAATATCGAAAAAACAAATAAAATAAATGTAACTTTATTATTTGTTGTAGTAGTGACATCCAAAACTTACAACAACCAAAACTAACAAATACTTTGTAATGGAGAATTCATTACAATTCATGTTGGGTTTCATATTTGCACTTTGAATGAAACCATATTCAGGGGACAAGCAAGGCCCTCCTCTTTAATGGGAGATGTTCCCTTATTGAAATCGGGGCAATGCCTATGTACAAATACACAATATTTCACTCAATGGTGGTTTCCCGATATCTTGAAATGTTTTTTATGCTTAGAAGGTTATCAATACATGAGGATAGAAGAATTGAAGAGAGGAGGGAGGCAAAAGAAGACAATACTTTCAGGAAAAAGAGATGGTAGAGAAAACCCTTATATGTATTGAGAAAATGAGATATAGAGTAGAACCATGACGTTTATAACGAGGCACAATCCATAGACTCAAAGTTCTTGAGATTGTATAAACTAGAACATAACTTTTCTAAACATGCAAGGATTAGATGATTCACAAATAAGAGCAAGAAGGAAATAGAAAAACAAGGAAAAAGGAAAAACCCTTGAATTGATTTCTTCAAATTTGAAATTATAGTTCCGAATATAAAAATTCCAACCCGCACGGTGGATTTGAAATCCCATGAAATAGCTCGCATGAGACAGCGATTACAATTTGCTTGAACAAGAAATAAATGGTTACAACTTCCTCGAGAAAGCACGAAATGGTTACAAATCATTCCAATCATTCACGCCCTTTCGAATTCTTGATTTGCAAAGAAACGTTAATCGTGGAAAAATGAGGTTTTCAAATATACGGCCGCTACATTATTTTGCCAGTTTAAAGATGGGCCATTCAATTTTCTTTTACAACTTTAAATTTGGGCCGCCCACGTGGAAGAAATTGAAACTTTACACTTTAACACTTTTACAGGGAAAAGGCATTTTGGAACATTTTTTCCCGCTCGCCCACTTTGAATTTTCAACGGTAAAAAAAGTGAAGTTATCTACTTAGTGATGGGGTCACAGATCACTTTTTACTTTTAACTCTTTTTGATTAAAAAGATTAAAAATTCAAAATTCTTCACCAACCCACATCCCCACTTCAACTTTTCAACGCGGCTACACATGACACCATCGATTGGTGGCGGGTATTAGGCATTAATTTTTCTATCTCTCTATGCATTATTACGGGCCCACCATCACCAATTTCACACTTTTCCAAAAGGCATTAAGTAATAAAAAAATCCTGCAGCCCGTCACACCTACTTTGAGCAAATAATACCATCTCAGTCCGTCGGGCCATAACTTGAAAAATATTAAGAGTTAGGAGGAATTCTTTACCTTTTTCTTAAATGGGAAGAAATTTCCGATCGATGAAATAGTTTCTAGGAGACCACAAGCCCTTGGAAATAACCATATTTCACAATACTTTGTTTTCAATATTTTTTAGAGGCACCAACTAACAATTTTAAGTCTAGACTTGAAAAATGATGGTAATTTTTAGGGTGACAACTAGCTCTTTTTGGGGATGTCTTGGCTTGGAAGAAAGACACAAGACAAGATCAAGAACTAGAGATAACTCTAGGAAGGAGGACTAGTGCCTTATCCATTGGGAAAAGGAGTCAAAAGTAAAACCAATTCAAGGCAACACACACAACATGGGAAAATAAACAAAACAAACCAACAGGGAATACCCAAAACAAATACACCACACAGGAAAGTACAAGAAACGGAAACAAGCCAAAATCCAAAAAAAACAATGCAATGTACAAAAGGACTTCCTAGCCACCTAGGACTTGAACAACTTTAGGTACTACCCACTATAAGGAAGTGGGAGAGGAGATCCATCCATGTAATCCAGATAAAAAGAATTCTCTCTAGCAAAATGTCTGATTCTAAAAGGACCAAGCCAAAGAGAATCAAACTTACCATGGCTTCCTCATGGCTCATGTCTTTTGTCCCAAAGCAGCACAATGTCTCCCACTTGGAAAACTCTAGGTTTGGATTTCTTATCAAACAAATCCTTCACTTTCAACTGATGAGATGCTATCATGTCAACCACTTGCAATCTATCCTCATCAAGCTTCTAAAGGTACAAAATTATCTTGTCCAAAGAGCTACTGAAACTTGAATCTTCAATGGTTTTCATCATATGCAAGGCTGGTAATTCCACTTGTGACTAGCGATTGATCTTCCACACCATACACCACTTGGAAAGGAAACATTCCAATTGCTGTCTTGGGTTTAATTATATTATCCCAAAGTGCATCATATAGCTTCTTATGCCAATTCCTCCGAGAATCATTTATAAGCTTTCTAACTATGTTCACCAAGTTCTTGTTTGTTGATTTTGCCTATCCATTCCCTTAGGGGCGTGAATCGAAGAATGAGCAAGGGAGATCCCATACCCATAGAAGAAGTACATCATCTTAGTAGAAGAGAAGTTGTAAGAATTGTCATTCACAATTTTGTTTGGGGTCCCAAACTTGATCAATATGTTCTTCTTAATGAAGTTGCAAACTACCTCCGAAGTAGTGCTCTTGATCGGGATGGCTTCAACCCACTCGGTGAAGTAATTATTGGCATTAAACACATGGGTATGCCTAGTACTAGAAGATGGATTGAGTGCTTCAATAAGGTCTAAACCCCATTTTTGAAATGGCTCTTCAATCACTATAGGCTTGAGAGGAAAAGCAGCCAAATTCGGTATTCCAACAAATGTTGGCATTCTTCACATTTATCAACCCATTTTTATGCATCTACGAATAGAGTGGGCTGGTAATAATGAACACGAAGTATTTTATGAGCTGTTATAGCTGAGAAGAAATGACCTCCACAAGCGTAGTCATGAAATGCAGAGAACAACTTATTTTGTTTCTTGTTGTCTACACACTTCAAAAACCTTCCATCTATGCCTTGTTTGAATGAAGAATTCTCCCATACCACATATTGTGCATACCTTACATTGATGGCTCTCTTCTCTTTGGCACTCAAGTGAGATGGACACGCTTCGTATGTCAGAAAATGAGCAATGTCATCATACAATACATTTTTCGAGATGAGGAACAAAACAATAGGGACATCAACCCCATCTTTGGACAACTCGTTGGCAGCTCCCTCAACAATGAGTTCACACAGGCCTGTACCCTAAACTAGCTTTGTTGGCCTAATGTCAAATTCTTGCCGAGTAAGAATGGATTTGATTGTTGTATCGAGGCATCAACACTACGAATGGGAATTAAGGATGTAAAACCTAAACCGCTTGACAACTTTGACAACTATAAAATCATTTTTATCCATCATGGTGTACTTCATTTCATGATTTTTCAAACATAACTCATGAATTAAATTAGGAACTCATGATCTTCAAAGCATTCTTCCAAGGCTAACATAGTAGCTAGGTATTTTCAGTGGCATAACAATAGATAATGAAATCTTTGCTAAAGTCAAGGCATGCCAAGATTGGAGTCTTTGCAATAGCCTATTTAATGTCCTCAAATGATTTCTTCCCTTTAAAGGACTAACCAAAAATTTTCTTCCCTTGCATCATGTGAGCAATGCTCATAGTAAGTTCTGTAAAATCGGGGATGAATCTCCTTAAGAAATTGATCTTACCAAAGAAAGAATGGACACCTTTCTTACTTGATGGAAGAGGAATTTTCTAGATGGCCTGAACTCTCTCTGGATCAATCTTGATCCCTTCCTTTGAAACAATGTGTTCCAATAGCTTTCCTTCATGATTCAAAACAATAACTTCTTAGGGTTCAAAGAAATATCGTGCTCTCTACACTTTTGCAATATTGTTTCAAGGAGTTGGAAGTGATTTGTTCTTGCTTTAGAAAAACTATCAAGTCATACAAATACAAAAAATGCATTTCCCTTTCAAACTGTCAAAAGCCAAGTCCATGGCCCTCCGGAAAGTAGCACTAGCATTGATGATACCAAATTGCATCCTCTTGTATGGAAAGGTGCCCCAAGGAGTAGTAAAGGGTCTTATGTTGATCTACGGATTTACTTCTACTTGGTTGTACCACGAGAATACATCTAACATAGATAACATCTCCGAGCCTATGACATCTTGCAATACTTGGTCCATCATGGGGAGAGGGTAGTTGTCCTTTAAAGAACCATAATTTAGAATTCTAAAGTTCACATAGATCTAGATCTCACCATTATTCTTCCCGGTGGCACTATATTTGCAATCCACATTGGATGACGGATAGGGAAGATGATCTTGGCCTTCAGAAGATTTTGTATTTCTTGGAAAATTGTATCAGCTATCTTTTGATTATATTGCCTTTGCTTATGTTTGAAGGGTTTGATCGCGGGCTTAAGAGGAATGAAATTTTGCATTTCTTTAGGATGAAAAGCCTTAAGATCATCATAAGAGTAATCCAAAACATCAACATACCTCTTCAAAATATTCACCACCTTCTTTTTCTCTTCCGAGTGTAGCATTTTCCAATGTTGACCATTTTGGGATCATCAAGACTCCCAATATTCAGTTTCTTAGTCTTAGCAGATTACCGGGCTCCTTGGGAAACTTTAGACTTCATATAGGTGTCATGTTTATCAAAAATATCCTCCAAACTCACCATCCCTTTAGGCATTTTGTTGCCTTTCAGTTTGATGCATCAATCTTGATCCATCTCTTCTTTGACACCCTCTTCTTTTGATGACACACGAGTCTCTAGGAAGATTATCACTTCCTTAAAAGTTGTCTCTGAGCTCCAAGAAAGAAAGAAAATACTGGTCATCATTGAAAACTTGCCAATTATTTGCATTGTCAGGCATACTGGGTCTATGGATCATCTCAATGGTGAATTTCTCTTGAGGGAAATCAGGATGAGGAATCAACAAGGACCCTGAAACAGCTAGAGATTCATCCCTAGTGTTCCTTTCCCTTAGCATAGCTTCAATGGAAAAAGCATCAAGGAATTCAATGGAATCCCAGATCAGATTCCTATAGTGCTTCAACCTTCTATTCTTTACCTTATAAACATCTCTAACTTGTTTTATAATTAGCTTTACATCTCCACGAGAAAGAAGGTTCTTCACTCCCGATTACTTCATCATTCTCAACCCAAGAATAAGGGCCTCATACTCAAATATATTGTTGGTATTTTCAAACTGAAACTTCAAAGAGAAAGCATGAACCTTAGCCCCGTGGAGAAATGAGCACTACACTAGCTCCAGAACTAGCTGAAAAGCATCTTCCATCAAAATCCAAAGTCGCACACCATTAGGATCAAGCAACACTCCCTTTAATAGAATTGTCTCCTCTTATGACATGATCATGTAGTTCCCATGCCCAATGTCTTCATACAAGTATTTGTGATTTAGTATCATCTATCTTTTGCACAATATACTCTACTTGTTTCTGGGTAGCATATTCTTCATCTTCTCATTGATAGGGATCAAGGCATGTGACCAATCCATTTAGATCTCACCTCCAACATCTTTGGAAAAGTTCCTACTTAGCAGCACGCCATATGAAGGAGGGATATCAACAACCAAGATGGTAGCCAGACCTTCTTCTCTAGTAAAATAGTAAAAGCTACTTGTGCATCCTTGATTCTCCCAACCAAATGCACTTCTCTACTTTATATGGAATAACAAGAGCAATAATTATGGGTTAGGGTTATACCCAAAGAATGAGCCACTTTTACAAGCATTACATTATCATATGCACCAAAATCAATGAAAAATTACTAAGCTTGTGGCTAGCTATGAGGAGAGTCACATAGAAGGGTTTGATCTTCTCATTGGGTGAAGTGATTGTAGCCACAAGGCTGGGTTGAGGTGGAGAATAAGGAGTGGGAAAAAGGCCTTTAGAAGAATGGGTTGGGGTTTTAGATTTAGAATTTACAAATTTAACCATTTTGGAAAAGGATTTAGGATGGGTTTGATAGAACTCTGCCTTAGAAATCTGAATCTTGGTCTTTTTAAGATGGTCTATAATGTCAAAAGATCTAGATGTGGATGGGGAATCACTACTAGGAGTAGGAGGAGATTTTGATCTATCAGCTTTATCATTTGTTGGACAAGAATTCTCAGAAGTAGAAGTAGAGGGAGAAGGAATAGCAAAGATTACCTTTTGGGTGGAATTAGTAGGAATAGGAGATCCTCTTCTTTTAATCACCGGGATGGTGATGGGTACTCCTTGGATATTTTGCAGGTTGCACCACTTTTTCCTTTTTGTTGGTCTACTCCTAGTCATAATAGCATATGACTCACTGTTCATCTCAGCCACTACATCATCATAGTCATCTTCATCATCCACACCTTCAGTGGTGAGGAAATGAACTTGAGAACCACCAAGCTCCTCGAGTTCTTCATCAGTTTCATCTTCTTGTTCATTATAGATCCCATTTTCTTCCTCATCATCAGTCTCAAGAACCTCACAAGTAGCATTGATAGGAACCTTGAGGGGTGGACCTTCAATGGCCAATTTAGTTTGAGGAGAAGGCAAGTGGTTCCTAGGCTGAAAATTATTCCTTGGAACATCTTGATATGGAGCATGTTGAGCCAATTGTTTCTTGATGGAAATGAGGTCATTAGCCGATTTTGCACTAACTAATTTGCATTACCTCTAGGAGAAGAGGAAGAAGAAGATTCTTTGGATTTGAAAGACTCCCTTTTCATCTTGCTAGACATGATCAAGTCATCTTCCACACTAACAACCAATCTCTGATCAACATCCAAAGTTGCAAGATTTACTCTCCTCAGGGCATAGCTTACTTCGGAAATTGAGAATTCAAAAAGAAACACTTCTAAATATTATCAATAGGCCTAGTATTTAGTGGAATCTTGTTAATAAACTTGTTGAAATTGGCCACAAATTATTTCATATGATCATGTGGCTCCTTCTTGATTTGAGAAATTTAAGCTAACAAAGCATGCACATCTTCAACAAGTTTGAAACGCTACTCAAATTCAGTCCTCATAGTAGTCCAATTGGTGATGGTCCCAAAAGGAAGATCGGAAAACCAATTTGTAGCATTTTCTTGTAAGGTCTCCACAAACAACGTAACAGAGAAATCCTCATGTTCAAATCCAAGGACCCCACATGCAACAATGAAGGTTGCAATGTGTTCATCAGGGTGCACTTTTCCATCACCTCTAAATATGCAAAAATTCTTCCTGTTACCCCTAGGTAACTCATGCAATGGTTGAGGAAGAGCCAGAGGCCCAAATCTTTGTCCCCAAGGTAGAGGTGCTTCCATCCATGGAAATATTTCTTGAAGTGGAACTGAGACACCAACAAGAATTAGGTCATGGAGATTAGGGATAAGTTGTGCTTGAGGAATGCTACGCGTAAGCTCTATCTTTTATAGGAGGTGTGCTTATGAAACGATCTCTTCTATTTATTCTTGTTGGAGGAACTTGAAAACCTTGTTGATCTAGGAGTTGAAATTGGTGATCTTCAATTCCAAGAGCCCTTCTACCACGAGTGTATCTTAGAGTTTCGGATCAAAGAAATGATCGAATTAGTTGTTTAGAAATTTGTTGAACAAATCCCAGTGAGTTGCCAAAACTGTTGGGTTTCAGATTTTCACTTGGAATGAAACCATAGTCGGGGGGACAAGAAATTCCCTCCTCTTTAGTGGGAGAGGTTCTCTTATTGAAAGAAGGGGCAAAACACATATACAAATACACAATATTTCATTTAATGGTGGTTTCTTGATATCTTGAAATGTGGTTTAGTCTTGGAAGGTTATCAATACATGAGGATAGAAGAGTTGAAGAGAGGAGGGAGGTAGAAGCAAACAATAGTTTCGGAAAAAGAGATGGAAGAGAAAAACCCTTATATGTATTGAGAAAATGAGATATAGAGTAGAATCATTCATGTTTATAACAAGAAAAATCCATAGACTCAAAGTTCTCGAGATTGTATAAACTAGAACATAAATTTTCTAAGCATGCAAGGATTAGATGATTCACAGATCAGAGAAATAAAGAAAGAGAAAATAGAGGAAAAAGGGGAAAACCCTTGTATTGATTTCTTCAAATTCGAAATTACAGTTCCAGAATATCAAAATTTCAACCCCATACAATGGATTTAAAAGCTCATGAAATAGTTCACAAGATATGGTTACAAATTCCTCGAGAAAGCAAGAAATGGTTACAACTTCCTCAAGAAAGTAAGAAATGGTTACAAATCATTCCAATCATTCACTCCCTTTTGAATTCTTTATTCGTAAATTAATGTTAATGGCAGAAAAACTATGATTTTAAATATATGACCATTACATTATTTTTACAATTTAAACATGGGCCATTCAATTTGATTTTACAACTTTAAATTTGGGCCTCCCATGTGGAAGAAATTGATTGGAGCGGGTATGGGTGGAAAACTTTACGCTTTATAACTTTTACAACGAAAAGGCATTTTGGAAAATTTTGGCCTGCTCGCCCGCTTTGACTTTTCAATGGTCAGCCCTACGTGGTGTTATCTTCTTGGTAACGGGTTTGTGGATTTATTTTTACTTTTAACTCTTTTTTATCAAAAAGCTTAAAACTTCAAAATTCTCTGTCGACCTACATCCCGCTTCGACTTTTCAACCCGCTACATGTGGCACCATCTGATTGATGGCGGGCCTTAGGCATTATTTTTTCTATCTCTCTGCATGGGCTCGCAGGCCTGAATCAATAATTACACCCTTTGCCAAAAGGTGTTAAGTGCTAAAAACTCCATGCAACTCGCAAACTTGACTTGAGAAAATAATACCATCTCAGTTCGTTGGGCCATAACTTGAAAAATATGAAGAGTTAGGAGGACTTATTTACCTTTTCAGAAATGGGAAGAAATTTCCCATCTGATGAAGAAGTTTCTAGGAGACCACAAGCCCTTAGAAAGAACCATATTTCACAATACTTTGTTTTCAATATTTTTAGAGGCACCAACTCAAAATTTTAAGTCTAGACTTGAAAAATGAGGGGAATTTTGAGGGTGACAACAATGCATATATTTACAATATGACATTTGACCTTCCTTTCACATGATATTTCATATTATTTTAATTTTTAACCTTCCATCTCTTAAAACTAAGTTAATATGTTCAATTTTGGCATAAATACACTTATACATTCCAAAATATGAGATTATGACCCTTCATAGTCATTTTCTTGGAAAGACATTGAGGGTTATTCACAAAATTCTGAGAATAGTCAGCCCCGCAGATTGGAGTAGAACTATGTGAAATTTAGAACATTCCTACTAGACCTTCCAAGGCCAACTCACCTTTTTATGTTTACTATGGGTTGGGCAAAGAACTTGGAGAATAGAGGGAAAGGAGGAACAAATCCCTCTCTTCCTTATTTGGATGACATAGCCGGATATTTTTTCTTACTGTGATGGAAGGTTGTGGACATAGTGAAGAACGGTGGGAATATTTCCTAAGGTTTCAAGTAGAATCGACTTAACCACCCTTGTACCATGTGCCCTACATGTTCACCCAATCAGGTGTTTAGTGAAATGGAGGAATATATCAATAGTCCCGATTATGCCTTAAATGTCCTTGATATATCCTATTTGACCCACCTTGTTTACAATATATGTGCATCTATGATTAGAGACTCTCTTGGTTACTTTCTCATCATATTTTAAAAACTAAACTCGTAAACTATGATACCATTTGAAAATCCCATTTTTTCTCTTCATGGATCGATTAGTGGTGTTATCTTAGGCCCTTTCATCTTATACTTTGATTCCTTGAAATCAAATTCCATTCTAGGTGAGTTCCTATTTTGGGGAGAAATGTTTATTTCTATTTCTATACAATACTACTATCATGCATACTTTGATCAAAGATCAATTTACAAAATTCGGTTACATGTGTAAGAAGATGATGGAATATTCACCTTCTAGAGGAAAAACTGAAAGAAAATAAAATATTCATCACTAATCTCTAGTTACCACCAAGAAGGGATTACAACACAAAATTTTGAAATATCCACATTCCCTGTAATGCTTCTTTTATTATTGGCCTTATTTACATTAGAGTTTAATGTAAATCTCCTAACTTATTTTCTCTCTAACAAATTCAACCAGAGTGCTTTAATTTTAGTGCAGAGAGATTCAATCATGTCAAGTGTTGTGTGGCTATCAAATTAGTTAGAGAGAGTCATAGGGTGTGCTCTGTACCACACTTCCCTATATTTGAAAAAGAACCATTTAGAAAGAATGAGAGTGATGGATCTTTAGCGACCACTCCTCTTTAACACTATTTTTCATTATGTTGAAACTAGTGATAAATGGATACAAAGACATTTTGATTATTATATATTGTTTAGTAGATGATAGACTATGTAGATATTTGGACTATTGATATGTTGTGATTCACATTTTTATTATGATACACTAGATGACATTGGTAGATAGTTCGATATATGTTGATTTGTATTATTTGGATTTTATACTAACACGTTATACTCTAGATGTTCTGAGTAGAATTATGATCTCATGGATGTTAGAATTGAATTATTTGATATGTTGATAGATGATAGAATTACTTAACTTTGGATGATGATTATTGATTTCTATGTATATATTATTTCTTGATGTTGTTGATGCATGGTCATGAGGCTAGAGAGGTATTTTGTTTGTGTTGTAGGGATATTTTATCACATACATTGAAAGGGGATAGGGGACCAACCACAGAAGGATGTCGGTGTTTTACGACATGGAAAAATTTGACAACTTGTGTCTAATGTTTATGTGGTGTTATTGCATGCCTAGTTATGAGGTTTCACATGGGGTGACCTCACATGTGTGGCCATGGGGTGTAATGTTTCCCCTTTATTTTAATTTTGTGTTTGTTTTATTTTAAGTTATGATCTTAATTATAGGAAATTGTAGTCACTTTATCAGCAATTATTAATTTATCTTAATTAGCTAATCCAACTTAATTTCTTAACTGAAATAAGGATGTGACAATTGGATAATTATGAGGTTAGATGGTCCTTGAAATATTGTGGATGTAAGTTAGATTTTTGTTGGTTTTTGTGTTGTGTACTCTTCCCCAACTTCAAAATTCGAATTTTGACTTCGGAGGCTTTTTTTGGAGGCTTGTGGGACAAGCTAACCTTGTCCCATCCCTTTTAAATTCACCCAACAACCATACCTATGGTATGAGGAGTTAATTTTAGACTTATTTATGCATTTTGGAGTGTAAAAGTGAAAATAATTTTACTTTCCTACTTACCACAATTAATTTGTCCTTGGTAGGCTTGGTGTGCAAGTTTGAGTGTCATGTGGGCTTGTCATAAGTCTTACATGTTCATTTATTATCTTGGGCATGGTGTTTGACTTATGTGTTGGAATGAAGGAATGATGAAGTGGCATCCTACATGGAGCCACCTCATCATCCTCACATACCATTTCTATTTATTGATGGAATTTGATATATTTTGGGTTACTTGTTCATTTTCTTTCTTTTGCACTTTTGGAATTGGGAGCTTGTTGGATTTAATTTTGTAGTGTGTTTGGCTTAAAGGTTTCAAAAATATTGTGGAGTGAAGACTCTTAGAAGCTTGATGGAGAGGTAGGATCTCTGCCATTGTTGTTTTGTTATTTATATTTGTATATGTGAAAATTGTGCTTGTTAAATATTGTTTGAGTATTGTGAATGTTTTTTTCTCGTGGTTGGGTAGTTTTCCTTAAGAAGGAGTGGGAGATGGAAGTATGGGACAATTGGGAGGTAAAAGAGAATTGTGAAGCATGCATCTTGGAGGGAGTGTTATTGGGAGTTTCACCTATGGGGAGTGAAAGGAAAACATTGACATACTTTTGCATAGTTGCAAGGGGAGAGATAAGGATGTTTTTTTATTAGTATTGTGCATGTGGAGGCTTTGTGTGAAACTCTTACTTCACTTGGGAGGAAAAAGGAGGTGGTTCCAATATTCCTCGCTTCTTTTTGGTTTGATATCAAGCCTATGTGTTGTTTGAGAATGTTGTAAATTTTTTTGAGTATGTCCATTTACATATGTTGAATGTTTTGGATTCTATGTTTTTGTGGAAGCCATTTTGTAAAACGTTTTCAAATGTTTCTCAAAATCCCTCATTGTTTTTCGGTTGGGGCTCGGGGAAAATAAGGGGATGGCCTCTCCTCTTATTTGATTAAAGGTTGGACAGAGAGTGTTTCATATTCCCCTTCCTTTTATCATGATACAATCTTTTGAAAGATTGAACAATGTAAGATGAAGCTACAAGTTGGGAGAAGACTTGTGTTTTGTCCATGTTGAAGAATCTCTACGTTATATTCTATCATATTATTATTCCCACTTTGAGTGGAATTTTGTAACATTTGTATGTTTGAAAGAAAGTTTTGTAATATGTCACTTATTCAAAGTTGAAGTGATTTAGTGAATATAGAAAGAACTCTTGGTTGTTTACCTTGTTGGAAATGACTAGTCTTAGTGAAATAAATGAATTTGAAGTCCTTGTATTGTAAAATAATGATATGGAAAATTGTATTTTTCATATTTGTATTGTAATGTTATAGTGAAAGGAAGCTTAAGTTGTTTAGTTGTCTTGAAATGAAACTCTCCTAAAGTTGTATGCATTTAAAGTTGTAATATATATACATGTATATTTGGAAAAAAAAGATGTATTGAAAGGAAGTGTGTTGAATTCTTGTTGTTTTTTTTTGTTGGAAAAATTGAATATATGAAAGAGAATGAATTGTAGTAATGTTATACTCAATTTTACATTTTATTACAAAGGAAAGAATAGAGAATTAGTTCATATTTTATAGTTGAGTATAAAACTAGAAATGTTATCACTTTATGATCCAATGAATGGAAGACACCATCATTAAAATTAATATTGCATTAAAAATTAACTTAAGATGAAAAATTATTGAAAAAAAAAATGCATTGTTCAAGGTTTTCTTTTCAGAGAACAGAACCGCCACCCTTTATAGAGAAATGGTTTTAGAATCGCATTCAAGCACATAGCAGCGGTTGATGAACTTTCCTCTAGGAAGGGTAGCATTCATAGAACCACCAGCTTGTGTAGGGTGGTGGTTTCACCACTTTTACAGAAAAATGAAATCCGTCTCTAAAAGAACCCATATTTAAAATTAAGTAAAATCTAAGCTTAAAACAACAAGGAATCTTCCAAAGAACTAGAAATGAATTGATTTTAAGTTTTTAAGATCTCCAATCTCCTTTATGGAAATCAAATGTGTAATAATCATATATTTAAATGAAATGGGGTTTTCCCCAATTGTTGAACTCAAAAATAATAGAAAATGATTTCATTAAATAACAAAATAAGATCTATGGTAGGATCTCTACATTTAACAAATGGGAAACATTACAATAAAAATATTTACAACTAGTATGAAGAGAAATTTATTAATTGTGAAAATCCTTGCCTTGTAAAAAATTTTAAACAAACATAATAATTTATCACTCTAAACTTGACTATTAATTTATTAGTTCTCTTTGTTTGAGAGTAGAAAATTGTGGGCGTTACACTTGGTATCAATTCCGTGGGTTCAATGCTTGGACCCAGGAACACTTGGAAACATGAAACACAACAAGAAAACCTAGCACAACTCTAAACCTATAACACACAACATTGCATGATGTTTTAAAACATAGAAAATTGAAACAAGCCTAGATGATGATAAACTAACTCCTGTCTTGGTCTATTAAGGAGGTGTAAACTAGATGAGGGGTCCTTTCACGTGAGCCTAGATCTACCACCCCCAGATTAGGCAGTAACAACCATATTGCCTTAGATACTTCAGACACTATAGGATGTTAATGCCTCTTTATGTGGAGGATCTTTAGGAGGGTGACCTAGCAGATAGGATGGAGATCCATCAGTGGAGGCTTGTGCACCATTACGTCATAGTTCTAAGGATAAGGCATAGAAATCCCATGTGATTTCGGTTGGACATGAGTCACTAATTAGAGAGTGAAGAGATAGATATTTGGGACACAGAGACAAATCTAAGAGCCCTAGGCCAAGGGATGTTCATGCAGAGAGACCTAGCGGTGACAGTCAACAATGACAGATCACATAAGAGAGATATTGTATTTACACCTGCCACATTTTACTTGAGACATGGGAGGATTTTAGGCCAAGGAATAATTGGTTAGATTGATAATATTCTTCAAGCCATGTGATTGTACTAGTAATAAAAATATTGTGTTGTTATCCACCTTGAGAGAGATGGAGATAGAGTTTGGTGGAGGGCGAGGAGCAAACGATCCATGTAGATTATAAGACAATTACTTGCGATCTCTTTAAGGAGTGCTTCAGGAGTAGATACATATCCAAGAGATTCACTCAGCAGACAGATCAATGACTTTCATGATCTCAATAGGCCTCCATGATGAGTTGTAGAGTATGAGAATTAGATTTTGGATTTACTTCAAAGTATGTGGACTACATGTAGGATAAGCGAGTTAGGGTTCATAATTTCATTAGGGGCCAAAATATAGACCTATGTGGGGAAGTTCTCATTCATTTCCCACAAACACTATCAGAGGCCATGGAGAAGGCCTATATTGTAGAGGAAACTAGGGGGAAAACTCAGTAGACTTGTGACAGAGTGAGCAGCCGCATACAATAGTTACAAGATAGTAGGTCAAGGGGATCAGCTCCTCCTCCTTGTGGTAGACACACTTCAAACACAATCTTCCTTTAGGCCTCCTCCCTCTGCACCAAAGCAATAGATGCGACCAACCTTTCAACCTCTCGCAATGCTATGATTCTTAGAGATAGGTTGTAGTATAGGACCAGCATCTTAGGGGCCCACTAGGACATAGTCTCCACCTCAAGGATAGTCAAAGAGTATCGTTCACTGCAGCACCCATAGAGATCTATGGAAGCATAATTAGGCTGTACAAAATGGTCTATCGAGTGCCACCTGGAGGAGTATTTTCTCAATGTAGAGGAACACTTAGTTGCTATGGGTGCATTGTGCATGGTCATCATTGGAGAGAGTTCCCTCAGAACCTTGCTAATTAGGGTAAGGCACCGGTTTCTTAGCCTATGGTTGACGACATGGCGGGAGCTACATGATTTATGATGTAGTTGAGAAATGCCAAGAAGAGCACTAAGGCATGGTGATTGAGACCACAAGTAGCATTGGTGGTATTTATACCCCTATCTTATTTGATTTAGGATCATCATATTCTTTCATTTCTCCATCTTTAGTAGAGTGATGTAGGTTGGTGGTAGTTAGGCAGAGCCTTAGTTGGGATGTTGAGATGGATTTTAGAGAAAATATATCATTATAATCCTTAGTTAAGGAGTTTATAGTTGACCTAGGACCCTTCACAATGAATTTAGATCTTCATATCATTCCATTGGGTTCATATGGAGTTATCTTGGGCACAGATATGTTATCTACGCACATAACTAGAGTTGATTATCACAACAAGGTTATATTTTTGTAGATGCTTTTGGAGTGGAGTCAGTGATTTTGGAGTCAACAGACCCATCTCTATTTGCACCATATCCACTATGCAGCTAAAGTGGTGTGCATCACGGGGTTATCAGTTATTTTCCATCAATGTTAGTGAATGATTAGAGGATGAGACTCATGGACCATCACTTGATGAAGAGCCAATTTTACAGGATTTTTCTGATGTCTTTCCTAGTGAGTTGTTAGGGTTACCTCCCCACGTGAGATCAAATTTCGTATTGATTTTATTCAGGAGTAAAGCCTATCTCACGTGCACCATATAGGATTACAACACCTGAGTTATGTGAGCTCAAGTTTCAGTTGGAGGGATTTCTTGAGAAATTCCTAATCCATCCTAGTGTAACTCCTTGGGGTTCACTAGTGAACTTTGTAAATAAAAAGGATGGATCTCTACGTTTGTGTGTGGACTACGGAAACTGAACAAAGTAAAGATCAAGAATCGTTACCCTATTTATTGGATAGGTGATTTATTTGATAAGATGAAGGGTGCCACTATATTTTTAAGATTTATCTTAAGTCTAACTACTACCAACCGAGGATTACGGAGGAAAATATCCACAAGAAAACTTTCAGTTACGAGATATGGCCACTATGAGTTCACGGTGGTACATTTTGGTCTAAGGAACGCCCCTACAATATTAATGAGTTTTATAAATGGGGGTGTTCGGATGTTTTTTTATTGATTCATGCTCATGTTTCTTGATGAAATTTTGATTTACTCACGTACACATGAGGAGTACGAGGAGAACCTTCAACAAGTTCTACGGTTTCTTCGTGAGCAACAAATATACGAGAACATGGAGACCTATGTCTTTTTCAAGTTAGTGGTTCAACACCGGGTCACATCACTTATGGGGAAGGTATTGGAGTTCATCCATCCAATATTAGAGCTATTATGGATTGGCCCATACCAACCAATTTTATCAAGGCATGTAGTTTCATGGTGTTGATAGGATCCTACATAATATTTGTTTGAGAATTCTCTAGAATGCACACCCCATCAATTCCATTTAGTGGAAAGGGATGACGTTTTTTATTCGGTGGAAAGGGATGACATCAATTCTTACAGTGCCAAATCCTCAAAGGGATTTATTTTATGTGAACAGATACTTTCTTGGAAGGATTAGGAGGTGTTTTGATGTAGGACGACTGTGTGGTTTCCTTTGAGTCTCACAAACTCAAGGATTATGAGATCAATTATCTAACTCATGACCTTTAGCTTGAGGTAGTAGAGCATTATTTGGTTCGTTAGTGTCATTTCCTTTTTGGAAAGAGGTTTATTCTCAATACAAACCATTTGAGATTATGTCACCTCTTCACTCAACCTAATCTCAACGCTGCCAACAAAGCATTGGATAGAGGTTCTATTTGAGTAGAACATGTAGATAGAGATTGTAAAGGGGAAGGAGAATGTGGGTGCTTGACACTTTGAGTAGATGGAGACATTTGGTTATGGCTACTTCAGTGAGTACAAATTTACAGAGTAGGATTTTATGATATCTTCCACATGATAGATAGATTAGATATTGAGTCTCAAAAACCCCGTAAGGGGAAGTATGATGGTTTTTCATTAGATTAAATTGGACTTCTCGAGACACGGGGATGGAGGTTTGAGACAAGAGATCTTGGTAAAGGCTCATCATTCACCTTATTCATCTTATCAAGGTGTGAAGAAGATGCACCACCTTGAAACAACTATATCATTAAAGAGGTTTTGAAGATATGTAGCTCAATTTTTATCACATTTTAAAGAGTGTCAGAGGGTGAAGGCCAAACATTAGCATCTAGTTGTCCTTCTCTACCCACATCATATACCAAAGTGGAAATGGGACACCATTTCCATGGATTTCATAATAGGGATACCGATGATGAGATACCACCATGATGCCATCATGGTCACGGTGGATAGATTGATGAAAGTGGATCATTTTTCTCCGGTGAAGACCACCTATACATCTCATGTAGTAGCGTGAGTATACTTAGATGATATTGTCAGAGTGCATGAGATATTGTGGAAGATTATTTGTAACTGTGATCCCTTATACACCTTTCATTTTTGGACTACCATGGAGTATGCCCTTGGAATGAGTATCAACTTCAGTACAACTTATCATCCAGAGAAAGATGAAAAGATAGAGCAAAGTGAATCATATTTTAGATGGTATGCTTTGGATGTACATTATGGACCATCAGTTGAGGTGGGAGGAGTATTTTTACCTAGTGGAGTTTTCTTATAACAACATATTTTAGAGTTCTAATGGTATGGCTCACTTTCAATAAATTTATGGGAGTGTAGGACACCACTCAGTTGGGAAATATTGGAGGAAAAAGTATCTCTTGGGTTGGATTTGTTACAAGATATGGATTAGTAGGTTATTTTGATCAGACAAAGACTTCAAGAGGCCCAAGATAGACAAAAGGAATATATAGATTAGAGGAGAGTTGAATGTAGCTATGAGGTAGGAACAAAGGTTTTTATTTGTCATACCTCATTAGTGCCTCATCCATTATGGAAAAGGCTCTAAGTTAGCTCCTATATTCATGGGTCCATTTGAGATCTTGGACCAAATTGGTCCCTTAGCTTAATGTCTAGCCTTGCCACCCATCTTGTCTCACATGCAAGATGTATTTAATGTTTATGACCTTAGGAGATACATTCTAGATACCTCTCATGTATTAGATTTGTATTGCAATACAGGTGAAGGAGTAGGGGAAAGTGACAAGTGGAGTCCATACGCATCATAAAGTGCAAAACCTTGAGCCTTCAAGGCCACAAGATTGACCGTGTGCAAGTCTAGTGGGATATGTACTATGAGGCTGCAGCCACATGGGAGCATGTTGTTTTATTACTGAGACCTAGTTTCCTAACTTATTTGAGTGTCTTTCGGGAGGAGTTTGAGTATAATGGGAGGGGATGTAGTTCCCACTCCTCTTCGACACTATTTTTCATTATGTTGACATTACTGATAGATGAATACTTAAACATTTTGATTATTATATTTTGAGCAGTAGCTGATAGACTATGTAGATATTTGGACTATTGACATGTTGTGATTCACATTTTGATTATGATACACTATATGACATTGGTACACAATTCGATATATGTTGATTTGTATTATTTATATTTTATACAGATGCGTTATACTCTAGATGGTTTGAGTAAAACTATGATGTCATGGATTTTAGAATTGAATCATTTGATATGTTGATAGATGATATAATTACTTAACTTTGGATGATGATTATTGATTTACATGTATATATTACTTCTCGATGTTTTTAATGTGGCTATGAGGGTAGAGAGGTATTATATTTGTTTTGTAGGGATATTTCATCACATACATTGAAAGGAGATAGGGACCAACCATAGAAGGATGTCCAATGTTTTGTGACATGGCCAAATTTGACAACTTGTGTCTAATGTTTGTGTGGTGTTATTGCATTCCTAGTTAGGAGGCTTCCCATGGTGGTGACCTCACATGTGTGGCTATGGGGTGAAAATTTTCCCTTTATTTTAATTTTGTGTGTGGTTAATGTTGTGTTATGTTATTCATTATTTTAAATTGTAGTCACCTTTTTAGCAATGATTAATGTGTCTTAATTAGCTAATTACAATTAATGTGTTACCAAAAATAAGGATGTGACAATTGGATAAATATGAGGGTAGATGATCATTGAAATCTTATGGATGTAAGTTGGATTTGTGTTGGTTCTTATGTTTTGTACTCTTCCCCAACTTCAAAATTCGGATTTTGACATGGGAGGCTTCTTTCGAGTCTTGTGAGACAAGATAAGCATTTCCTATGCCTTTTAAATTTATCGAAAAATCATACCTATGGTATGGGAGTTAAGTTTAGACTTATTTATGCATTTTGGACTGTGAAAAGTGAAAATAATTCCACTTTTATGCTTACCAAACTTTAATTTGTTCTTATTAGGCATGTTGTGCAAGTTTGAGTGTCATGTTGGCATGTCATAAGTCTTACATGTTCACTTATTGTCTTGGGCATAGTGTTTGACTTGTGTGTTAGAATTGAGGAATGATTAAGTGGCATCCTACATGGAGCCACCTCATCATCCTCACATCCCATTTCTATTTATTGATGGCATTTGATGGATTTGGGGTTACTTGTTCATTTTCTTACTTTTGCACTTTTGGAATTGGGAGCTTGTTTGATTTTTTTGGTGTGCTTCTCTAGAAGGTGTCAAAACACTACGGAGTGAAGAATATTGGAATCTTGATGGAGAAGTAGGATCTCCACCTTTTTTGTTTCTTATTTATGTTTGTAGATGTAAAAATTATGCTTGTTAAATATTGTTTTAGTATTGTGAAAGTGTTTTTGTGTGGTTGGGTAGTTTACCTTAGGAAGGGAGTGGGAGATGCAAGTATGGGACCATTCGGGAGGAAAATGGATTTGTGAGGAATACATCTTTGAGGGAGTATGATTGGGAGGTTCACTTATGGGGAGTGAAAAGAAAACATACAAATATTTTTGCATACTTGTTGTAAGGAGAGAGATAAGGATGTTTTGTTATTTGTATTCTACACATAGAGACTTTGGGTGAAACACATACTTCACTTGGGAGGCAAAAGGAGGTGGTTCCCATACCTTTTTCTCATTTTTGGTTTGATATCAAGCCAATGTGTTGTTTCATAAAGTTGTAAATTTTATTGAGTATGTCCATTTAGATGTGTTGAATGTTTTGGATTGTATGTTTTTGTAGGATCCATTCTTGTAAAATGTTATAAAATGTTGCTCAACATCCCTCATTACTCTTTGGTTTGGGCCCAGGACCAATAAGGGGATGGCTTCTCCTCTTATTAGATTAAAGTTTTGGTGAAGAGTGTCACCTATTCCCCTTCTTTTTTATCGTGATCTAATCTTTTGAAAGATTGGAGAATGCAAGATTGAAGCAACAAGTTAGGAGAAGACTTGTTTATTGTCCTTGTTAAAGAATCTATATGTTGTATTTGATCATATTATTATTCCCACTTTGAGTGGAAGTTTGTAACATTTGAATGTTTGAAAGAAAGTTTTGTAATATTTCATTTATTCTAAGTTGAAGTGATTTAGTGAATATAGAAAGAAATCTTTGTTGTTTACCTTGTTGGAAATGACTAGTCTTGAAGAAAGAAATGAATTTTATGTACTTTTATTGTAAAAAAATGATATGGCAACTTGTAGTTTTCATCTTGGTATTGTAATGTTATAGCGAAAGAAAGATTAGGTTATTTATTTATCTATAAATGAAACTCTCCTAAAGTTGTATGCATTTAAAGTTGCAATATATACACATGTATATTTGGAATAACAAATATTTATTGAAAGGAAGTGTGTTGAATTCTTGTTTTTTTTTGTTGGAAAATTTGAATATATGAAAGAGAATGAATTGTAGTAATGTTATACTCAATTTTACATATTATTGAAAAGGAAGGAATAGAGAATTAGTTCATGTTTTATAGTTGAGTATAAAACTATAAATATTATCACTTTACCAGCCAATGAATCGAAGACACTCTCAAGTAAAATTAATATTGTATTAAAAATCAACTTAAGAGTAAAAATGATGAAAAAATTCATTGTTGAAGTTTATTTTTTAGAGAAAGCAGAATCGCCACCTTGTGCACAACGGTGGTTTGGAGAACCACCACCCTACACAGAGTGGCGGTCGATGAACCACCCCCAGGAAGGATGGCGGTCAAAGGGTTTCGACCTATGTAGGGTAGCGGTATCGCCACTTTTGTGAAAAATTAAATTCATCTCTAAAAGAACCAGATTTAAAATTAAGTAAAATCTAATCTTAAAACCACAACAAGCAATCTTCCAGCAACTAGAAATGAATTGATTTTAATTGTTTAATCTCTCCAATCTCTTTTGTGGCAACCAAATGTCAAAAACTCATAAATTTAAATGAAATGGGGTTTTTCCCCAATTTTAAGCTCAAAAAAACAAGAAAAAGATTTCATTAAATAACAAAATAAGATTCATTGTAGGATCTCTACATTTAACAAATGGGAAACATTACAATGGAAAATATTTACAACTAGTATCAATAGAAATTTATTAAACGTGAAAATTCCTAACCTTACAAAGACTTTTAAACAAAAAAATTATTCTTTGTAAAATTGACTATTTGTTTATTAGTTCTCTTTGTTGAGAATACAAAATTAAGCATTACACTTAGTATCAAAGCTATAGGTTCAAATCTTAGACCCTGGGAACACTTGGAAACATGAAACACAACAAAAAAACCTAGCACAACTCTAAACCTAAAACACACAACATTACATGATTCTTTAAAAAGTAAAAAACTTAGAAATCTGAAACAAGCCTAGGTGACGATAAATTGACTCTCGTCTTCGTATGTACACGAGGTGTGAACTAGATGAGGGGTCCTTTCACATGATCCTAGATCTACCACCCCCAAATCAGGCAGTAGCAACCATTTTGTCTTAGATACTTTAGATAATATAGAATGTTAATGTTACTTTACGTGGAGGATCCTTACGAGGGTGACCTACTAGACGAGAATGGAGAGCCATCAATGGAGGCTCCTACACTATCACATCATAGTGTCGAGGATAAGGTATATGATCTTGCCATACAAAGTTGGTTGTACAAGAGTCACCAACTAGAGAGAAAAAATATAGAGCTTTGGGACACGAGAGATAGATGTACAAGCCGAGGCTAAGGGATGTTCATGCAGAGAGACCTAGGGGCCAACATACGATTGTAAAAGATCACATCAAAGAGATATTGAAGTTACTCACACCATATTTTTCTTGAGACATGGGAGGATTTCAGGTCGAGGCATGGTTGGTTAGCTTGAGAAGATTCTTCATGTTATGTCCTTGTACTAGCAACACGAAATCTTGTGTTAGTAAACACCTTCTAAGAGATCGAGCTAGATTTTAGTGGAGGATTGAGGAGAAGAAGCTCCATGTAGAATCTGAGATAGTTACTTGGGATATCCGCGAGGAGAAATTTAGGAGTAGATACATATCTAAGAGATTCATCCAATAATGGATCGATGAGTTTCATGATCTGTGATAGGCTTCTATGATGGTGGAAAAGTATGAGGGTCAATTTTTGGATGTGCTCAAAGATGTGGACTATATGTAGGATGAACAAGTTAGGGTTCACAATATCATCAGTGGCTTGAACATAGACATGGGTTTTGTAATGTGCATTCATTTCCCAAAGACACTATCGATGTCGTTGAGAAGGCCTATATTACATAGGAAACAAGGGGTAAGACTCAACGGAGTTCGTGATAGACCTAGGAGCCACATACAACAATTCTAGGATAGCAGAGATCGAGGGGACAAGATCCTCCTGCTCATGGCCAACACACTTCATTACAGTTTTCCATTAAGCCTCCTCCTCGGCACCAAAAGTAGATTCAACCACCCTTTCGACCTCCATAGTGCCATGATGTAAGTAGAGGGAATAGTATGGAACCTCCATCTTGGGGCCCAACAGACAAAAGCTCCACCCCGAGCATAGTCATTAGGAGTATGTCCACTTGCACCACCCACAAAGATCTATGAAAAGATCATTAGGGTCTACACCATGGACTACCAGGACACCTGAAGGAGTATCTACTCAGTGGAGAGGACCAAGTAATTGTTATGGGTGTGGTGTGCATGGTCATCATTACGAGATTTCCCCTATTAATCGGGGTTAGGTACCAATTTCTTAGCCTACCATTAGCGACATGGATAGGAGCCACATGATTTATGTTGTCAGAAGCTTCAAGAACCGCCAGAAGAGCACCAGTGCGATGATTGAGACCACAAGTAGGATTGGTGGTATTTCTACCCCTATATTATTTGATTCAAGCTCATCATATTCTTTCATTTCTCCATCATTAGTAGTGTGATGTAGGCTGGTGGCAATTAGGGAGAGCCTTAGTTGGGATGTTGAGATGGCTTCGGAGAAAAAAACTCAATGGAATCCTTACTTAAGGAGTGGGTAGTGGACCTAGGACCCTTCACCATGACTTTGTATTTTTGTATATCTTGTGCGAGATGATTTGGGAGTGGAGTCAGTGATTGTTGGAGTCAGGAGACCCATCTATATTCACATCATATTTTCCATGTAGCTGAAGTGGTGTGCACGATAGAGCCTTCAATTATTTTTCATCAATGTTAGTGACCTATTACAAGTTGAGAGTCATGGACCATCACTTGATAGCCACCCCATTTTGTAGGATTTTTCAGATGTATTTCCTAGTTGGTTTCTAGGGTTACCTCCCCCATGTGAGATATAATTTCATATTAATTTAGTTCCAGGCGTGGAGCCTATCTCACACACAATATATAGGGTGACCACACCTAAGCTATGTGATGCCAGGTTTTAGTTTGAGGGCCTTCTTGAGAAAATACTACTCCATTCTAGTGTAAATCCTTGGGGTACACCAGTGATCTTTGTGAAGAAAAAGGATGGATCTATGCATTTGTGTGTGGACTACAAACAATTGAACAAAGTAATTATAAAGAATCCTTACCCTATTACTCAAATATATGATTTATTTGATCAGATGAAGAGTGCCACTATATTTTATAAGATTGATCTTAAGTATAGGTACCATAAGATGAGGATTACAGAGGAAGATATCCACAAGACAACTTTCCACATGAGATATGTCCACTATGAGTTCACGGTGGTACCTTTTGGTCTGATGAATGCCCTTGCAGTATTCATGAGTTTGATGAATGTAGTGTTCTATATTTTTTGGGATTGCTTCATGCTCATTCTTCTTGATGAAATTATGATTTACTCACATACGCATGAGGAGCATGAGGAAAACATTCGATAGGTTCTGCAGTGTCTTCATGAGCAATAACTATACGAGAACCTAGAGAAGTGTTCCTTTTTCCAGTCAGAGGTTCAATACTTGGGTCACATCATTTATGGGGAAGGTATCACAGTCAATCCTCCCAAGATTAGAGATATTATGGATTGGGCCAGAAAAAGTAATCTGACTGAGGTGCATGGTTTCATGGTGTTGAAAGGTTACTACCGGATATTTGTTCGAGACCTCCCTCAAATTTTACACCACATCACTTCCCTTTAGCGGAAAGGGAGGAATTTTTTTTTCTATGATGGATGTGAGAAGACCTTTAATACACTGATGGGATGCCTTATGAAAACACCAATTCTTATAGTTCCAGATCCTCAAAGGGATTTCTTTGTGTGTGTGGATGCTTCCTTTGCAGGATTAGGAGGTGTTTTGATGCAGGAGGGCCATTGTGTTTCACTTAAGTCTCGCAATCTCAATGATTATGAGATTAATTATTTGGCTTATGACCTTGAGCTCATGGTAGTAGTGAATTCTTTGGTGAGTTGGTTTCATTACCTGCTTGGCATGACGTTTAATCTCAGGATAGACCATTTGATCTTACATCAGCTCTTCACGTAACCCAATCTCAATGCTCATCAACAACATTGGATGGAGTTGCTATGTGAGTACGACATGGAGATAGATCATGTGAAGGGGAAGGAGAATTTGGTTGCTGATGATTTTAGTAGATAGAGACATTTCGTTATGGCTACTTCAGTGAGTTCAAATTTGTGGAGAAGGATTTTGTGATAGCTTCCACATGACATCTTCTACCTTGCATCTAGATCAGAGATTGAGTCTCAGACATCCCTTAAGAAGAATTTTGATGGTTTTTCATTAGATTCAGATGGAATTCTTAGACACAGATGCCATATCTATATACCTATGGATGAAGGTTTGAGAGAGGATATCTTGGCGAGTCTCATCATGCATGGGTGAAGAAGATGCACACCACCAGTAGATAGCTATACCATTGGAGAGGTATTTGAAGAGATATAGCTTAGTTTTTTTCATGTTTGTTAGAGTTCAGAGGGTGAAGGTGGAGCATAAGCATCTTGCTATCCTTCTCTATCCGCATCACATACGTAGAGTGGAAATGGGATACCATTTCCATCGATTTCATAGTAGGGCTAATGACATTAAGATACCACCATGATGCCATCATGGTCATGGTGATAGATTATCGAAAGTGGATCAATTTTCTCTGGCGAAGACAACCTACACAACTTGTGTAGTAGTGTGAGTATACTTAGATGATATTTTCATATTGCATGGTATTCTACGGAAGATTATTCGTGACCACAATCCTTTATAAACCTCTCATTTCTCGACTACCATGCATTATGCCCTTCGGATGAGTATAAAATTAGTACAACTTATCATCCAGAGATAGATGGAAAGATGGAGTAGGTTAATATGATTTTAGAGGACATGCTTCAAATGTACATTATGGACCATCAGTCGAGGTGGGATGAGTATATTTACGGTGGAGTTTTCTTATAACAACAAATTTTGAGTTCAATTGGAATGGTTCACTTTCAAGAAATTTATGGAAGGGAATGCGAGAACACCATTGAGTTGGAAAATATTGGAGGATAGAGTATCTCTTAGACCAGCTTTGTTATAGGACATGGAGCAAAGCAGGTTATATCTTGTTTAGACAGAGCCTTTAGGAGGCACATGATAGAAAAAAGAAATATGCAGACCAAAGTAGAGTTAACCATAGCTATGAGGTGTGAAAAAGGTGTTTCTTCATGTCAGACATCATAAGATCCCTATCTGTTATAGAAAAGGCTCTAAGTTACCTCCTTGATTCATGGGTCCATTCGAGACCTTGGAATGGATCGGTCCCTCGGCTTATCAACTAGTCTTGCCACCAAATTCGTGTGACACGCATTATGTATTTCATGTTTATGACCTTAGGAGATACATTATAGATCCCTCTAATATATTATATGGTACCGAATTGCATGTATAAAAGTAGGGAAGGTAAAAGTTGATCCCGTATGCATCACGAGAGAATAGAACCTTGGACCTTCGAGGACGAGAGATTGATTAGATGTAATTCCAATGGGATAAGTACTATGAGGCTGCACCACATGGGAGGATGCTACTTTTCTACAGCTAAGTTTCATCACCTATTTCAATGACTTCCAGGAGGAAGTTGAGTATAAGGGGAGGGGGATGTAGTTCCCACTCCTCTTCGACACTATTTTCATTATGTTGACATTATTGATGGATTGATACTTAGACATTTTGATTATTATATTTTGAGAAGTAGATGATAGAATATGCAAATATTTAGACTATTGACATGTTTTGAATCACATTTTGATTATTATACACTAGATGAGATTGGTAGACGGTTCGATATATGTGTATTTTCATTATTTGGATTTTATACTAACACATTATACACTGGATGTACGAGTAGAACTATCAACTCATGAATATTAGAATTGAATCATTTGATATGTTGATAGATGATTGAATGATTTAAATTATTATGATGATTATTAATTACCTTGTATTTATTATTTCTCAATGTTGTTGATGCGATCGTGAGGCTAGAGAGGTATTCTATTTATTTTGTAGGGATAGTTTATCACATACATTGAAAGGGGATAGGGGACCAACCAGGAAATTATGTCGGTGTTTTGTTACATGTCCAAATTTGAAAACTTGTGTGTATTGTTTATGTGATGTTATTGCATGCTTGGTTAGGATGTTTCCCATGGGGGTGACCTCAAATGTGTGGCCATAAGGCATAATTTTTTTCTTTTCTTTTAATTTTGTGTGTTTTATTTTTTGTTATGTTCTTCATTATTTTAAAAAATGTAGTCATTTTTAGCAAATCATAATGTGTCTTAATTATCTAATCTAACTTAATTTGTTAATGAAAATAATGATGTGACTATTATATAATTACGTGGGTATATGTTCCTTGAAATATTGTGGATGTAATTTGAATTTGTGTTGGTTTGTGTGTTGTGTACTCTTCCCCAACTTCAAATTTTTATTTTGAGTTGGGAGGATTTTTTGGAGACTTGTGAGACAAGCTAAACATATCCCATGCCTCTTAAATGCACCAAAAACCGTACCTATGGTATGCGGAGTTAATTTTATACTTATTTATGCATTTTGGACTGTAAAAATTGAAAGTAAGTTCACTTTCCTACTTACCACAATTAATTTGTCCTTGTTAGGCATGGTGTGCAAGTTTGAGTGTCATTTGGGTTTGTCATAAGTCTTTCATGTTAATTTATTATTTTGGGCATGGTGTTTGACTTATGTCCTTGAATAGAGGAATGATGAAGTATCATTCTACATGGAGCCACCTCATCATCCTCACATCCAATTTCTATTTATTGATGGAATTTGATGTTACTTGTTCATTTTCTTTATTTTGAAATTTTGGAATTGGCATCTTGTTGGAGTTTTCTTGGCTTGAAGATGTCAAAAAAATCTTATGGAGTGAAGAATATTAGAAGCTTGATGGAGAGGTAGGATCCTCCACCTTTGATGTTTTCTTATTTATGTTTTGAGTATTGTGAATGTGTTTTTGTGTGGTTGGGTAGTTTTCCTTAAGAAGGGAGTGGGAGATGGAAGTATGGGACCATTGGGGAGGGAAAATGGAGTTGTGAGGCATGCATCTTGGAGGGAGTGTGATTGGGAGTTTCACCTATGGGGAGTGAAAAGGAAAACATGGACATATTTTTTCATACTTGCAAGGGGAGAGATAAAGAGGTTATATTATTTGTATTGTACACATGGAGGCTTTGGGTGAAACTCCTACTTCACTTGGAAGGAAAAATGAGGTGGTTCCCATATTCATTGCTCCTTTTTTTTTTTATATAAATCCTATGTGTTGTTTGACAAATTTGAAAATTTTATTGAGAATGTCCATTTAGATGTGTTGATTTTTTTGGATTGTATGTTTTTGTTGAAGCCATTATTGTAAAAATTTGATAAATGTTTCTCAAGATCCCTCATTGTTTCTTTGTTTGGGGCTTAAGGCCCAATAAGGGGATGGTTTCTTCTCTTGTTGCATTAAAGGTTGGGTGGAGAGCATCACCTGATTCTCTTTCCTTTGGATCATGATAAAATCTTTTGAAAGATTGAAGAATGTAAGATTGAAGCTACAAGTTGGGAGAAGACGTGTGTTTTTTCCTTGTTGATGAATCTCTATGTTGTATTTGATCATATTATTATTCCCACTTTGAGTGGAAGTTTGTAACATTTTTATATTTGAAATAAAGTTTTATAATATGTTATTTATTCAAATTTCAAGTGATTTAGTTAATATAGAAAGAACTCTTGATTTTTACCTTGTTGGAAATTACTAGTCTTAGTGAAAGAAATTAATTTGAAGTCCTTGTATTGTAAAAGAATGATATGGAAACTTATAGTTTTCATATTAGTATTGAAATGTTGTAGTGAAACAAAGCTGAAGTTGTTTAGTTGTCTTGAAATGAAACTCTCCTAAAGTTGTATGCATTTAAAGTTACAATATATATACATGTATATTTGGAAAAACAAAGATGTACTAAAAGGAGGTGTGTTGAATTCTTGTTGTTTTTTATTTGAAAAATTAAATGTATGAAAGAGAATTAAGTGTAGTAATGTTATACTCAATGTTACATTTTATTGGAGAGGAAAGAATATGGAATGAGTTCATATTTTGTAGTTGAGTATAAAACTAGAAATGTTATCACTTTACCAACCAATGAATGGAAGACACCCTCATTAAAATTAATATTACATTAAAAATCAAGTTAAGAGGAAAAACTGTTAAAAATGCATTGTTGAAGGTTTTGTTTTTGGAGAACATGTAACGGTCACCTTGTCTATAGCGACGGTTTTAGAACCGCTACCTAGCATAGAGTGGCGGATGATAAGCCACCCCTAGGCAAGGTGGCGGTCACAAGACCATCAACCGATATAGCGTGATGGTTTCTTCACTTTTGATGGAAAAATAAAATCCATCTATGAAAGAACCCTGATTTAAAATTAATTCAAATCTTAGCTTAAAACCACAACAAGTAATTTTCGAAGAACTAGAAATGAATTGATTTTAAGAGTTTAAGCTCAAATCTCTATTATGGCACCCAAATATGTAAAAAAATATATTAAAATGAAATGGGGTTTTCCCCAATTTTTGAAATAAAAATAAAGAATTTGATTTCATTAAATAAAAAAATAAGATCTATGGTAGGATCTCTACATTTAAAAAATGTGCAACATTACAATGGAAAATATTTACAACTAGTATCAAGATAAATTTATTATTTTTAAAATGCCTAACCTTGCAAACACTTTTAAAGAAAAATAATAATTTATTACCGTAAACTTGACTATTAATTTATTAGTTCTCTTTGTTTGAGATTAGAAAATTGTGGGCATGACAGGGTCAATGTTCAAGAAGAAATGAAACCAAGTTTACGGCAGCATAAAAACTTGGTTCAATTCTAAGGGTGGTGTAGGAAAAAAATCACCTTTTATTGTTTACAAGTATATGCCAAATGGGAGCCTTGATTAGTTCATATTTAGAAACCTAGAGACAATTCTCATATGATCACATAGGTATGCCATTCTCAAGGAGTGGCTCTTGGTTTTCTATATCTTCACCGAGAATGGGATCGGAGGGTTACGCACAGAGACCTTAAGTCTCAAAATATAATACTTGACTCCTACCATTCTCTCTAAAAATATTTCATGGAAAAGTTGCAAATAGGTTATTTCTATTGTTAAAAAACCATAATGGCACACATACTAGTGTGGATAGAGTATCACTATCTTGAGTTACATAATTTTGTAATGTGGGTATTGGGAAAGGAAAATATGACATACAAGTGGCAAAAGATCAGATAAAAAATAGTTAATTTTTTATTTTGTATAGCTCCTCTAAAACAAAGGTTTACACTTTCTTGGGGCATATATGCCATTTTTTAGAGGTATTTGATGTCCGATTAATTATCATGTAAATGTAAGTAGACATGAAAACACCAAACGGGTGATGAAATAATGGAAAAAATTTGTCGTTGAAAATCTGTTTTTCAAACATATCTTGTAGTCAAATTTAAAACTTGGACTAGGAGAACTTAGAGGAGACACTGCTAGTAAATCCTTTTTGATCCACAACTTTTATTTGGAAAAATCATTACACATCCTAAATTCCACACCTCCTCCATTTAAACACTCACTTCCTCGTGGATTTTGGCTATGTTTTTGTATTCGTAGCGTTTGCATCTAAAATAACTTACTTGTCAATAGGGTTGTAAGGACACAAGAATATCCTCACCTATCACTTATATTCCTTAAAGTGATAAATAAACCACTATCTAAATTAAATTAGAAAAAAAAAAAAAACTAAATACTTTTTCTTCATACTTGGGTATAATTTGTTTTCAAATGAAAGATATTTTCTCATACATTCACAGTGAACAGAAAAGGAAAAGTAATGCAAATTTTATAGTCAAATAGAGTTGAACATAAATGACACATTCAATGCTCTCAAACCATTCCATATTTTACAGCTAAAAGGAAGAATGACAAGATACAAAGTTTTGATACAAGATCTACATGGTAAATAGTTTAGAAACAAAGTACAATTGCAAGGTCTCATACTAGTAAAGTTAACCACTTTCAATAAATGATATGGAAAGTACAATTTTACAGTGATACATTCTCTTTCCTTCATCAAGTGAAGACAATACTACGAGGTTTCTAGAAAACCATTTATTAAGACTACAAAAGTAAGCTACACACTCACCTTGTTCATATCAAAGTACAAGAAATGAAGAATGCATCAATTTATATCAAGCAATAAAATTATATAATCTTACAAGCATATGAATAATTTCTAGCATGTTGTAGTCAAATTGAAAGCCAAGCTAAATGAATGTAGAATACAAGCTGTTGCATGAAGATCATAGGTAGAAAGGAGGTTCAATAATCCTAGGTACAATAGAGAGTAAACATTCAAGCTACAAGAGAAGGAGTTCTCAAAGGTTACAATGTCAATAGATAGAGAGTTGGGTCCATAGTTATAGATATTTCTTCTACTTGCTTTGATTCATCAGGACTAGTTGTTGATATGAGAATGTCAGAATCTATGAAATATAAGATTGTCTTGATCAAATTACAATAATGTGAAGCAATGTATCCAATTATTACATCACAAGATATAAATGTTTGGAGATCAAAAGTAAAAAGTATTTTAATAATAAGATTTAAAAATTCACATAAGTACATTCGAGAACAATTTCAAGGATTAATAAATTCTTCAAAGTTAATCTCGAGAAAAGATATGACATTTTCAGAGCATAAAGGAAATTATCAATAATCCAAAAGTTTAGAGACCAAATATGCAGTCCCATATCTTTACATTGTTGCAAAAGGATTAAATAAATATACAAAACCAACACATATTCGAAGTCATGTAAATGGAAAGACATATCAAATTATAGTAACGAGAGCTTCAAACTAGAATCCCAAACACAACAGAACCATGAGCTATCAATAATGACCCACAAACAAGCTGCCGCATAAAAATTCAAAAATATGAAAAAGCACATCCATGAAAGAAGTTTACGAGATCAGTTTCTAAGGTAGAAAGTTACTAAAATCCTTCATGACATATTTCTATAAATATATATTTTAAGTCCATACATGGAACATTTGGTTTCTGAAAAGAAGTTCAAGAGAAAAAATACAGCATTACGAGTAAGAAATTTGAGCCAAAACATGACCCGGCTTAAACACTCAAAAAAGCATTACAAATCAGGAGCTTGGACTGTATATTTGTTGGTTTTAAAAACAAGGAGGTAACCAGTTTTTTGGATCTATTAATAAAACAAGGCAATTTATGAGTGGTTCTAGAACAAATTTTTTCAATGAGTACAAGCTACATCCATATGTAGATTTTTTAGATTTTGCAACTAATATTTGCAATGATACAACAATAATCTGAAAATATAAAGAGGATCCAACATCAAGTTCTATGATAGGAATATCAACTTGTAGTGAAACATTATATAATAAATATCCACACCTCTACCATGTTATGGTTACCATTGGTTACATTAATCTTGAATATTCAAGAGTATCATGACTTAATGAGGAATGTGATGTATTCAATTGTGAATTTTTTTTTTAGAGATTTCATTTAACATTGTTTAAGTATTCATATGGCATGGTAGTTAAAAAAGGAGCTTCCAAATTTCAAAGTACAAAATACAACTTCGGGGAAGCGAGAAATACATCGAAGTATAATAGCAATAGTCTACTGATGAAAAAAACACAATTCAAGCCAAAAATGAGATCCATAAGATAAATGTGCAAGAAAGAATTTTATCCATCAAGTAATTGCAGTCAAGGTTTGATTCATTTAGCTCAGAAAGACTGAAACCCATCATAGATCAAAATATGCTTGAGCCATATGATGCGTAAAACCAAAAACTCTATTTTAGTTGTAAAACCCTCACCAAACATGAGAATGTGAAGAGTCGGGTGAAAATGGAGGGAATCCCAACTTGTAGAGACTAATGCAAAAAGGGAATACCATAAGATTCTTCATATAGTTCCCTCTAAAAATGCTCAAGTCGCCATGACATAGAAGCTCGGGAAAAGGGATTTTATTAATATCAAAACGTTCATCTCATAAATTAAAACCCAACTCATGCTCCAACTTAGACAATGATAACAACCCACGAAAAAGGTAGACCCGGATCTCCAATGTATAGAGAAAATGAAAATATGCGGTAGTTTACGAGATCGGTTTCTAAGGTAGAAAGTTACTAAATCCTTCATGACATATTGCTAGAAATATATATTTTCAGTCCATACATGGAACATTTGGTTTCTAAAAAGAAGAAGTTCAAGAGAAAAAATACATCAATATGACTAAGAAAGTTGAGCCAAAATGTGACGAGCTTGAACATTCAAACATGCATTACACATCGGGAGCTTGATTTGTAATTTTGTTGGTTTTAAAAATAAGGAGGTACCTAGTTTGTTGGATCTATTAATAAAACAAGGCAATTTACGAGTGGTTCTGGAACAAAGTTTTTCAATGAATACAAGCTACATCCATATGTAGATTTTTTAGATTTCGCAACTAATATTTGCAATGACACAAAAATAATCTGAAAATATAAAGAGGATCCAACATCAAGTTCTATGATAGGAATATCAACTTGTAGTGAAACATGATACGATAAATATCCACACCTCTACCGTAGTGTTATGGTTACCATTGGTTACATTGATCTTGAATATTCAAGAGTATCATGACTTAATGAGGAATGTAGACACCTATAATTATGCCTAAGCAATTTAAATACTAAAATTGCACTAATTATCTCCTTTCTGCAAATTGATGACATATTGTCAATAGCGTTCATCTTCTCTTCCATTTTCGTTAATTGATTACATTAAGATAATTAATTAAGTCACCTATCCAGCACATACACTAATTAACGACATTTCATTAATTGACACATTTTATCTAGTCTAATTAATTATTATTAATTAATTAGCCTCCCTTCTCATTAAATCAATAAATCTCTATTTAATGGGTCTAATCCCCTCCTAATGCTCTAAATCACGGTAAAATCCATCTAAAAGCCTATAAAAGATTGCATATGTATTTATTAATTATCTTGATTAACAAATGCACCCCCTTAATCCACATGAGCCACTTGAGGACAAACTAAACCCCCTAAAGCTAACTCAACCCTATCTAAACCCCCTTATCCATAACTAAATCTACATCTCCATTTATCCCACATTCATGAGGATGTGTTGAATCCTTTATCCTTTGGGCTATATAAAGAGCCCTCCTCACATTTATACCTACACCTAAATCTCTCAAGAGAAAAAAGTAAGTACATAGTTTCATACTAATAGCCTTTTATCATTCTTGAGCCCTCCATCCTTCATTTCTTTGAAGAGCTAAGCCTCACACCAAAGTATCCATTGAAGGATCAAAGCAAGAAATTATAATTTGATTGCCATTGGACTACTTAAGTCCATTTTAACATTAATTTAGGCAATTAAGGGAATAGAGTTCATGCATTTAAATTGTGTTTTGATTAGATTCAAAGTTAATAATGTTTAAAGAGTAGGACGTGCTCACTTCTTCATCATGATGGTGCACATTTCCCATTTTTAACTAGGTTAGGAAGTTATTTTAGGTGGTAGCTTTCTTGCTTTAAGTTTGGTTATATATGTAGAAACACTTGGACACTGATTGGCACACTTGGTGGGGAGATCGCATTGACTTTTTATATACAAGAAGAGCTTAGCCTCTAGCCACTATTTATTTGGAACAAATTTGATGTCATCATATTCTTTATAGGAACTATATCATCAGTCCTTATGAAAATATTGAGCATACGACAAAGGTAGAATGACATGAAAAGCCTTACTACGAATAATTGTCCATTGCTGAAAGTACCAACTCCACGCAACATATGATAATGCAATGCAATACGAGAAGGAAACAGGCTCATGTAATAGGGAAAACAAGTACAAATGGACATATTCAACCCAACAACGGGCAAGACAGTTGTACAAATGTTTTGTTATCAGTGCTGAAGAGATCCACAAGTTTTTGATTGACGAAAAGGGTTAAAAATGATACCTCGAGCAAGGATACATGCAAGGGGAAATGACAATGGACACGGGGTCCATGAAAAGCGTTTGTGCACAATGAAATAGCACCAGGAAACAAAAGTGCCCTGGAGTATAGATGAAGCAAATAGCTAGCTTTGTGAATAGTTGTGAATCTGATGATCCGCAAGTTGTATTAATTGGGGAAGATGTGAGACAAACCAACAGAATATGGAGAAAATACCATACATAAGACACAAGTTTCAACCGTAATAAGAAAGTTACCATTTTTGTAGGTTTTTTTCTTGTTTAGGATTTTGTGGAAAAATGTTGCCCTATTTTTGGAGTTTTTGATATATATATATATTGTTTTTATTGTTTTTGCTTTCCAAATCATGGTTGATAGCGAAGAAGAAAGTAGAATATGAAAGCGAAGGGCCTAGGGGCGATAAAAAGTTCCCTAGGTGGCGAAAGGAGAAAAAAGGATAAATAATGTCCTTGTTAAGTGGAAAAATGAAGAAAAAATATTTATTTGAAAAATAATTATTTATGGGAGTGGGAAGAAGAATAAAAATAGCAAAGGAGAAATAAAATTTCCCTCGGGAGAAGAAAGGGGTATCGAGACAGCAAAAATGCCCCAATACGGTGAAAAATAAGAGAAAAATAATTATTAATTATTCCCGAGTGAATGAGGAGAAAATGGCAATCGAAATAGGTCTCCGGCCTTCCGAATGGTTAAAAAAGTTTAATATACCCCGAGGGGGTAAAAATATCGCATGAGTAATTCATTTTATCCGATCAATTAAAAAAATTCACTTTGTGAGGCTTTGGTGATTAGGAAAACTATGGTGATCACATGAGACCATTTAAGGTGCTGAGATATAGTTCGAGGGGTACAAACGGCACACGAGAAAATGGCCCCTTTGTGAGTATCACAATCCTACTCATAAATTTATGTCATTAATGACATAAATTAGGTCTTTAGGAGTATAAAAATGCATAGGCGCTCTTGTGTGCGAAGCGTACATGGGATAGGGCGCGCGAGGCACCATTTTGGGGGCACGAGCATCCTTTTGAGGGCGCAGGTGCCAAGTCGATGCGTGCATACACACAGACACAAATCACACACACACACACACATGCACATGCACATGTCGGGAATGGGGTGCCAAAAATATATCGCACACGCCAAAAGGAACATGCACGCAAGTGCAAGCACCAAAAACATGGCACACCCGCTAAAAAGGGCGTGTAGGGACGCTAAACAAGAGGAAAAGAGATAGGAAAGTGTCAAAAACATGACACTTAGAAGAATTTTTAGGATTTTTGGGTTAACCCTAAAAGATGAGATAGATTTTAGAGTAAATGCTAGAAACTAATGAGTGGCGTGTTATTTTGCAAAGATGACTACCAGTTTTACAAACATGGGAGCGTCACTCCTGGATTGCCGAGTTAGAGGGCAGTACACGTTGGCGCGATAACCAAGCTATGGCGATATTACAGGAGGCAGTGCGGTTGGGCCCCATGGCTCGGATGTCATCTATTGTACTAGATCATGGCCTCCTAACTATGCTAGCTGAGCAATGGCATAGCGAGAGTCAGTGTTTCAAAGCGCCAACATGAGAGATGATAGTTACCATAATGATGAAGAAGTGAGCAAGTCCTACCCTTTAAACATTAATAACTTTTAAAATAATCAAAACACAATGTAAATGCATGAAATATATTCCCCTTAATTGCCTAAATTAACATTAAAATGGACTTAGGTAGTCCAATGGCAATCAAATTATAATTTCTTGCTTTGATCCTTCAATGGATGCTTGGGTGTGAGGCTTAGCTATTCAAGAAATGGAGGATGGAGGGCTCAAGAATGAAAAAGGGCTATTAGTATGAAACTATGTGCTTACTTTTGTCTCTTGAGAGATTTAGGTGTAGGTATAAAGGTAGGAGGAAGGCTCTTTATATAGTTCAAAAGTTAAAGGATTCAACACATCCTCATGAATGTGGGATAAATGGAGATATAGAGTTAGTTATGGATTAGGGGGGTTTAGATGGGGTTGAGTTAGCTTTAGCGGGGTTTAGTTTGTCCTCAAGTGGCTCATGTGGATAAAGAAGATGCTTAAATTAATTAAGATGATTAATAAATACATGTGCAAGCTTTTATAAGCTTTTAGATGGATTTTAGTGTGATTTATACCATTAGGAGGAATTAGACCCATTAAATAGAGATTTATTTATTTAATGAGAAGGGAGGCTAATTAATTAATAATAATTAATTAGACTAGATAGAAGGTGTCAATTAATGAAAGGTCATTAATTAGGGTATGTGTTGGATAGGTGACTTAATTAATTAGCTTAATGTAATCAATTAACGACAATGGAAGAGAAGATGAGCACTATTGACAATATGTCATCAATTTGTGGGAAAGGAGATAATTAGCGCAATTTAAGTATTTAAATTGCTTAGGCATAATTATAGGTGTCTACATTTGCCCCTCTTTGGGGTGGCATAAGTGATGCCACTTCAAAGATAGTAGATGGAAGAAAATTTTGAAGGGATAGAAGAAAAATTAGTAGGAGAGAGAGATGCCCCCTCGAGTGTCGATGGGGTGATGGAAGAATTCAATCGACAATACATAAAAAAGATGAGAGATATGCCGAAGAATGTGAAAGAGGTAGGATGACCCGATGAGAGAGAAAATTAGGGGTGAAAGGGAAGTGAAGTAGAAGAAATATGGATGAGGGGAGATAAATGTTTAGTCTCAGCATTTATTTATTTGGAACAAATTTGATGTCATCATATTGCCATAGGAACTACATCATCGGTCCTTATGAAAAATATAAGCATATGACAAAGGTAGAATGACATGAAAATCCTTACTACAAATAATTGTCCATTGCTGAAAGTATGAACTCCACACAACATACAATAATGCAATGCAATATGAGAAGGAAACAAGATCATGTAACAGGGAAAATAAGTACGAACACATATTCAACCCAACAATAGGAAAGACAGTTGTAAAAATGTTTTGTTATCGAGTGCTTAAGAGATCCACAAGTTCATGATTGACGAAAAGGGTTAAAAATGATGCCCCAAGGAAGGATACATGCAAGGGGAAATGAAAATGGACATGGGATCCATGAAAAGAATTTGTGCGCAACGAAACAACACCGGTCAACAAAGCTGGAATAGAGTACAGATCAAGCATGCTGCTAGCTTTGCAAATGGTTGTGAATCCAGTAGATCGTGAGTCATATTAATCAAGAAGATGTGAGACAAACCAATAGCATATGAAGGAAATACCATGAGCAAGACACAAGTTTTAGCTATAATAAGCAAGTTACCATTTTTGTAGGTTTTTACTATTTAGGATTTGTGGAAAAAAATTGCCCTATTTTTGGAGTTTTTGATATATATATATTGTTTTTATTGTTTTTCTTTCCAAATCATGGTGAACAATAGAAGAAAGTAGAAGAAGAAAGTGAAGGGCCTAGGGGCGACAGAAAGTTCCTAGGTGGTAGAAAAGGAGAAACAAAGGACAAATAATGTCCTTGTTAAGTGAAAAAATGAAGAAAAATATTTATTTGAAAAATAATTATTTACGGGAGTGGGAAGAAGAATAAAAATCACCAAGGAGCAATAAAATTTCCCTCGGGAGAAGAAAGGGGTATCGAGATAGCAAAAATGCCCCAATACGGTGAAATAATTATTTAATAAAAATAATTATTCCACAGTGAACAGAGGAGAAAACGACAATCGAAACGGGTCTCCCTGCCTTCCGAATGGTAAAAAAAAGGTTAATATACCACCAAAGGGGGTAAAAATATCGCGAGTAATTCATTTTAATTGATCGGTTTGAAAGAATTCACCTTTGTGAGGCTCGATGATCGGGAGAACTATGGTGATCGCATGAGACTATTTGAGGTGTGTGGATATAGTCCGGAGGTACTAGGTTTGTATGTAGGTAGTGGCCACTTTGTGAGTATCACAACCCTACTCATAAATTTGTGTCATTAATGCCTTAAATTAGGTCTTTAGGAGTAGAAAAACACATAGAGTGCGCTTGCGCAAGAGCATATGTGTGATAGGGCGTGCGGCGCCATTTTGGGGGCATGCATCCTTTTGAGGATGTAGGCGCTAAGTCAATGCATGCATATGCATAGACACAAATCACACACACACACACACATGTGCATGCGCACATGTGAGCACATGAGAGCACACATGTACATGCCATGAATGTGGCACATACGCAAAAAAGTGTGGCACATGCATGGAGAAGCTGGTGCACATACACAAAAGCGCACGTGTCCATGCATACACCCAAAGAGATCACACGTGCGAGAAGGCACATGCGTGAAATAAAGGTGCAAAAACATGGCACACACGCTAAAAAAGGGCGCGTAGGCACACTAGACATGGGAAAAGAGATAGGAAAGTGTCAAAGACATGACACTTAGAAGAATTTTAGGATTTTTGGGTTAACCTAAAAGATGAAATAGATTTTAGAGGAAATGCTAACTAATGAGTGGCATGTCATTTTGCAGAGATGACTACAAATGTTACAAATGCGGGAGCGTCACTCATGATTGTCGAGTTAGAGGGTAGTATGCACTAGCGTGATCTGCCGAGCTATGGCGATATACTTTGGAGGCGGTGGAATCGGTCCCCATGGATCGGATGCCATCTATTGTACTAGATCATGGCTCTCGACTATGTGCTAGCGAGCAATGGCATAGCGAGAGTTAGTTTTCAGATCGCCCACAAGAGAGATGACGATTACCATCATGATGAAGAAGTGAGCAAGTCCTACCCTTTAAACATTAATAACTTTGAATCTAATCAAAACACAATGTAAATTCATGAACTCTATTCCCCTTAATTTCCTAAATTAACATTAAAATGGACCTAGGTAGTCCAATGGCAATCAAATTATAATTGCTTGCTTTGATCCTTCAATGGATGCTTGGGTGTGAGGCTTAGCTCTTCAAGAAATGGAGGATGGAGGGCTCAAGAATGAAAAAAGGCTATTAGTATGAAACTATGTGCTTACGTTTGTCTCTTGAGAGATTTAGGTGTAGGTATAAAGGTAGGAGGAGGGCTCTTTATATAGTTCAAAGGATAAAGGATTCAACACATCCTTGTGAATGTGGGATAAATGGAGATGTAGAGTTAGTTATGGATAAGGGGTTTTAGATGGGCTTGAGTTAGCTTTAGGGGCTTTAGTTTGTCCTCAAGTGCCTCATGTGGATAAAGGGGGCTTAAATTAATCAAGATGATTAATAAAAACATATGCAAGCTTTTATAAGCTTTTAGATGGATTTTATTGTGATTTAGACCATTAGGAGGGAATTAGACCCATTAAAGAGAGATTTATTGATTTAATGAGAAGGGAGGCTAATTAATTAATAATAATTAATTAGACTAGATAGAAGGTGTCAATTAACGGAAGGTCGTTAATTAGGGTATGTGTTGGATAGGTGACTTAATTAATTAGGTTAATGTATTCAATTAACGACAATGGAAGAGAAGATGAGCACTATTGACAATATGTCATCAATTTGCGGTAAAGGATATAATTAGCATAATTTAAGTATTTAAATTGCTTAGGCGTAATTATAGGTGTTTAAATTTGCCGTCTTTGGGGTGGTGTAAGTGATGCCACTTCAAAGATAGTAGACGAAAGAAAAATTAGTAGGAGAGATAGATGCCCCCTCGAGTGTCGATGGGGTGATGGAAGAATTTAATCGACAATTGAAAAAGATGAGAGATAGGACAAATAATTGCAAAGAGGTAGGATGCATTGATGAGAGAGAAAATTAGGGGTGAAAGGGAAGTGAAGTAGAAGAAATATGGATGAGGGGAGAGAAATTACTAGCCTTTAGCTGCTATTTATTTGGAAAAAATTTGATGTCATCATATTGCCATATGAACTACATCATCGGTCCTTGTGAAAAATATAAGCATACGAAAAACGTAGAATGACATGAAAATCCTTACTACAAACAATTGTCCATTGTTGAAAGTACGAACTCCATGCAACATATGATAATGTAATGCAATACGAGAAGGAAAAAAAGCTCATGTAATAGGAAAATAAGTATGAACAAACATATTCAACCCAACAATAGGAAAGAGAGTTGTAAAAATGTTTTGTTATCGGTGCTTAAGAGATCCATAAGTTTATGATTGGATTGACAAGGGTTAAAATTGATACCACGAGGAAGGATACATGTAACGGAAAATGACAATGGACATGGGGTCCATGAAAAGCATTTGTGCACAATGAAACAGCACGAGGCAGCAACAAAAGTGCAATAGAGTATGAGAGCAAAGCAAGCTCCTAGCTTTATGAATGGTTGTGAATCTAGTGATGTGCGAGTCATATTAATCGGGGAAGATGTGAGACAAACTAATAGCTTATGTAGAAAATACCATGCACAAGACACAAGTTTCAACTTTAATAAGCAAGTTACCATTTTTTGTAGGTTTTTACTATTTAGGATTTTGTGGAAAAAAATTTCCCTTTTTTGAGTTTTTGATATATATATTGGTTTTATTGTTTTTTCTTTCCAAATCATGGTGAAGCTGTAGAAGAAAGTACAAGAAGAAAGCGAAGGGCCTAGGGGCGACAGAGAAAGTGCCTTAGATGGCAAAAAGGAGAAACAAAGGACAAATAATGTCCTTGTTAAGTGGAAAAATTAAGAAAAAATAATTATTTGAAAAATAATTATTTACGAGAGTGGGAAGAAGAATAAAAATCACCAAGGAGAAATAAAATTTCCCTCGGGAAAAGAAAGGGGTATCGGATAGCAAAAATGCCCCAATATGTTGAAAAATAAAAGAAAAATAATTATTTAATAAAAAAATTATTCCTCAAAGCAAATAGAGGAGAAAACAACAATCGAAGCGGGTCTCTGACCTTCCGAATGGTAAAAAAGGTTAATATACCTCCTGTGGGGGCAAAAATATCACAAGTAATTTATTTTAAGCGATCGGTTTAAAAAAATCACTTTGAGGCTTTGTGATTAGAAGAACTATGGTGATTGCATGAGACCGTTTGAGGCGCACGAGATATAGTTCAAGGGAACCGGCGACATGTAGGCAATGGCTCCTTTGTGAGTATCACAACCCTAATCATAAATATGTGTCATTAATGCCTTAAATTAGGTCTTTAGGAGTAGAAAAACTCGTAGGCGCCCTTGCGCATAGGAGTATACATGGGATAGGGTGCGTAGGCACCATTTTGAGTGCGAGCATCCTTTTGAGGGTGTAGGCACCAAGTCAATGCGTGCATATGCACAGACACAAATCCCACACACACACACACATACACACATGCGCACGTGCACTCATGAGCACATGATCGCGCATGCGCACACACTAGAATGGGGCACATACGCAAAAATCATGGCGCAGGCATGGAAAAGCTAGTGCACATACACGAAGTGCACGTGTCCATGCGTAGGCATCAATTTGGTGGCTCACATGCTAAAAGGGTGTGCATACACCCAAAAGAGATTGCACATGGTAGAAGGCACATGCACACAAGCGCGAGTGCAAAAACATGGCACACCGCTAAAAACGGTGCGCGAGCACACTAGATAGGTGGAAAAGAGATAGGAAAGTGTCAAAGACATGAAACTTAGAAGAATTTTTAGAATTTTTGGGTTAACCCTAAAAGATGAGATAGATTTTTAGAGGAAATGCTAGAAACTAATTAGTGATGTGTTATTTTGCAAAGATGACTACCATTTTACATACATGGGATCGTCACTACCCTGGATGGCCGAGTTAGAGGGTAGTATGCATTCACGTGATTGCTGAGCTATGGCAATATTACTAGAGGTAGTGGGACTGGGCCCCATGGCTTAGATGCCATCTATTGTACTAGATCATGGCCTCCTGACTGCGCTAGCCTAAGCAATGGCATAGCGAGATTCGGTGTTTGATCGCCCACGGGAGAAATGACAGATTACCATCATGATGAAGAAGTCGCAAGTCCTACCCTTTAAACATTAATAACTTTGAATCTAATCAAAAAAAATGTAAATTCATGAACTCTATTCCCCTTAATTACCTAAATTAACATTAAAATGTACCTAAGTAGTCCAATGGCAATAAAATAATAATTGCTTGCTTTGATCCTTCAATGGATGTTTGGGTGTGAGGCTTAGCTATTCAAGAAATGGAGGATGGAGGGATCAAGAATGAAAAAGGCTATTAGTATGAAACTATGTGCCTACTTTTATCTCTTGAGATATTTAGGTGTAGTTATAAAGGTAGGAGGAGGGATCTTTATATAGTTCAAAGGATAAAGGACTCAACACATCCTCATGAATGTGGGATAAATGGAGATGTAGAGTTAGTTATGGATAAGGGGGTTTAGATGGGGTTGGGTTATCTTTAGGGGGCTTTAGTTTGTCCTCAAGTGGCTCTTGTGGATAAAGGGGGTGCTTAAATTAATCAAGATGATTAATAAATACATGTGCAATATTTTATAAGCTTTTAGATGGATTTTAGTGTGATTTAGACAATTAGGAGCGAATTAGACCCATTAAAAAGAGATTTATTGATTTAATGAGAATGAAGGCTAATTAATTAATAATAATTAATTAGACTAGATAGAAGGTGTCAATTCTTGAGAGTTCGTTAATTATGGTATGTGTTGGATAGGCAACTTAATTAATTAGCTTAATGTAATCAATTAACGACAATGGAAGAGAAGATGAGCGCTATTGACAATATGTCGTCAATTTGCAGGAAACGAGATAATTATTGTAATTTAAGTATTTAAATTGCTTAGGTGTAATTATGGGTTTCTACATTTGCCCCTCTTTGGGGTGGCGTAAGTGATGCCACTTCAAAGATAGTAGACGGAAGAAAATTTTGAAGGGATAGAAGAAAAATTAGTATGAGAGAGATGCCTCCTCGAGTGTCGATGGGGTGATGGAAGAAGTCAATTGACAATCAAAAAATATGAGAGATAGGACAAAGAATGGGGAAGAGGAAGGATGCCCGACGAGAGAAAAAATTAGCGGTGAAAGGAAGTGAAGTAGAAGAAATATGGAGTAGGGGAGAGAAATTCCTAACCTCTAGCTGCTTTATTTATTTGGAACAAATTTGATGTCATCATATTGCCATAGGAACTACATCATCGGTCCTTATGAAAAATATAAGCATACGAAAAAGGTAGAATGACATGAAAATCCTTACTACGAACAATTTCCATTGCTAAAATTATGAACTCCATGCAAAAATACGATAATGCAATGCAATATAAGAAGGAAACAAGCTCATCTAACAGGGAAAACAAATACTAACACACATATTCAACCCAACGGGAAAGACGAGTTGTAAAAATGTTTTGTTATCGGTGCTTAAGAGATCCAAAATTCATGATTGACAAAAAGGGTTAAAAATGATTCCCTAAGGAAGGATACATGCGAGGGGAAATGATAATGGACATGGGGTCCATGAAAAGCATTTGTGCTGTGCAATGAAACAACACCAGGGAACAAAATTGCAATAGAGTACAGAAGAAGCAAGCTGCTAGCTTTGTGAATGGTTGTGAATCGGTGATCCACGATCGGTCGTATTAATCGGGCATGATGTGCGACAAACCAACAAAGCATATGAAGAAAATACCATGCACAAGACACAAGTTTCAGTGTAGCAAGTTACCATTTTTGTAGGTTTTTACTATTTAGGATTTTGTTGAAAAAAATTTCCCTATTTTTGGAGTTTTTGATATATATATATTGTTTTTATTGTTTTTTCTTTCCAAAACATGGTGAATAGTAGAAAAAAGTAGAAGAAGAAAGTTAAGGGCCTAGGGGCGACAGAAAGTGCCCTAGGTGGCGAGAAAGGAGAAACAAAGGACAAATAATGTCCTTGTTAATTGGAAAAATGAAGAAAAATATTTATTTGAAAATAAATTATTTAGAGGAGTGGGAAGAAGAAGAAAAATCGATAGGGAGCAATAAAATTGCCCTCGGGAGAAGAAAGGGGTATCGGATAGCAAAAATGCCCCAATACGGTGAAATATAAGAGAAAAATAATTATTTAATAAAAATAATTATTGCACAGCAAATAGAGGAGAAAATGTCGATCAAAATGGGTCTCCTAGACTCCGAACGGTAAAAAAAAGGTTAATATACCCCACCAGGGTGGTAAAAACATCACGACCAATTCATTTTAAGCGATCGGTTTAAACTATGGTGATTACAAGCTGAAAGCGTTTGAGGTGCATAGATGCACTGGAGGTACCCAGTGACACGTGGATGACGTCCCCTTTCTGAGTATCACAACCTTGCTTGTAAATTTGTTTCATTAATGCCTTAAATTAGGTCTTTAGGAGTAGAAAAACATGTAGGCATGGATGCGCATAGGTGCATGCATGGGATAGGTCACGCAGGGCCCATTTTAGGGCGCGATCGTCCTTTAAGGGCGCGAGTTGTAATTCGATGCAAGAATAAGCATGGATACAAATCACACAAAAACACACGTGTGCACATGCACACATGAACACATGAGCACACATGCGTACACACTGTAATGGGGCACATATGTAAAAAGTGTGGCGTAGGCATCGAGAAGATGGAAAACATATATAGAAGCACACGTGTCCATGCGTAGGTACCAATTTGGTGGCGTACATGCTAAAAAGGGTGCGCAGTGCCCAAAAGAGTGTACACACACAAGAAGGCACATGCGGTCAAGTGCATTCACCAAAAATGTGGCACATATGCCAAAAAGGGCGCACAAGAGCCCTAAGCAGTGCAAAAGAGATAGGAAAGTGTCAAAGACATGACACTTAAAAGAATTTTAGGATTTTAGGGTTAACCCTAAAAGATGAGATAGATTTTAGAGGAAATGCTATAAACTAATGAGTGGCATGTTATTTTACTGAGAGATGACTACCATTTTACGAGACGCGGGAGCGTCACTCCCAGATTGCCGATTTAGAGGGTAGTATGCCCGGGATGATCGGCGAGCTATGGTGATATTATGGAGGCGATCGAGCTAGGCTCGTGGCTTAGATGCCATCTATTGTACTAGATCACGACCTCCTGACTGCGCTAGCCGAGCGATGGCATAATAAGAGTCAGTGTTTCAAACTGCCCACAAGAGAGATGAGAGTGACCATTAAGGATGTTTTTCAGATTCTATACGTTTCCATGATGGGTAGATTGAGTGAGTACAACTTAGATGCGGGGTTGATCGAGAGAAGTGTGTAGTGCTCTATTTGGGTTCAACGACATCCGCATGACGGGATGACCATAACTTTACATGAGTGCATCTCGACCCGACATTGCATCGGGGACCTCTCTATATCATGGCGCTTATTAGTGGGTTCCTACTCACTGATAAGACAAGGACTTCGTTCCCAAGAGGACTACTGCCATTGGTGCATGGCATTTATAGTGGGGAGAGATATTGTTGGGGGTAGTGTATACTAGCCCATTTATACTGGGATCTGCACTTGATTACATACCATGGTCAGAAGACTGTGGGGCTAGCCTCATTATTACAGATATGGTCGTGGGATCATATTGCTATCGGGTGACTAGTAGACCTTTTACGAGTTAGAGATCCGAGGAGCCATCATACATGGCTTGGATAGGAGCCGACAAAGATGTATGTGGCCATCTTGGCGGCTATTCGGATATAGGCGAGAGTTCGATGAGCTAGAACTTTCGGTGGCCAAAGGATGCCACAGAGCTCAACATGTGCTTAGTGGAGCACTTTCTTATTGGTAGCCGCAGCTATCTCATGGAGTTGTATCATGTTGATAGTGTCGTCGGCGGCTTGTTAGCGAGTACTGGGGTCCCGCGGCCGGATATCGGCATGCTCGTAGGGACAACGAGAGGAAGAATATGGGGCCTTGTATACCAGCGGCTTTGAGCAAGAGGATAGTTTCACATAGGTGGTCCCCCAAGAATGGGACCCATTGTGATAGGTGAGAAACCCGGGGACTACAGCTGATTATGCAACATGGTATATGACAGTATTACTTTGGCATCTCACTATTCCAGAGGTAGCTTGGGTAGCAGGTATTCACCCACCCGTAGAGGTATGGCATGGGGCGAGCACAAGGATAGAGTAGTGGCATTGGGACTAGACCCATAGGATCCGTTTGATGGTATCCCTCATGATGGACAAGGTTATCCACGAGGCACGAGGCGAGGCCACGAGGCCCAAGTACGAGGCAGCCATGTAGCCACCCAGAGGCAAGGTTTTCAAGTAGGGATAGTCTTCTAGAGAACCTCAGGGACTAGTCTATGAGGCACACACATCCTCCTAGCTAGTGGCATAGACAACCATAGTACAAGTACAGGTAAAAAAGCTCATAGCTAAGAGAGACGTGGCTAGAGTGGAGAGAGACGAAGCTCAAAGTTGGTGCGTGAAAGTTTTAGTAGAGTGCGATGAGGCCCGAGCTCACATTGTGACTTTACTATCAAGGTGGGATTAGTTCCAGACTCAGGCTAGCCCAGGAGATGACAGAGGTTTATGGTAGAGCCAGATCCGAGAGACAGTAGCACAGGGGGCACAGATATTGAGTCTCCTACATCAATCCTAGTCACAAGTGTGCATGGTCATTGCACAGAGAGACCATGTGTATGCTCGTTCATAATATTTATTATAATAGGACCTGTCCCACACTAAGCTATAGGTGATGACCATAGAGAGAGATTGAGAGAGGCTGCCGCTAGAAAGGTGAGGCAAACGCAGCCGAGTTACAAGTGAGTGAGATAATGCCCTTGAGGAGCGCTCGTCTCGGAGATGCGGACTTGATATGTGATGCCACAAGACTTGGTGGTGAGGCTCTCTTATATAGGACTACATATTACGAGTTGTCTGCCAGGAAGCGAGTGAGTGGCGCTGCCACACTATCGAGAGTCGGTCGAGTTCATTAGGCTCTTGATCATAGAGATCCGTCCATTCGACCGGATCGGTTAGAAAACCTCTACCGAGTAGTAGCTGGTGAGACTAGTGCCATCCTAGTCTCAAGAGTTGTAGTGTCCAGAGGATCGATCGGGATCCCAGCGAGGGAAGAGATGTTGTTGATAGCCATATTTTTTTGTATAGATTCTATTGTATGTATGCCTCTTATGAAGGCTGATTTTTATGTACAGTGATGTTATACATGTATTTTTATGATGCCTCATGATGAAGGCTTGATTCTTTTAGATACATGCCCCTTTTTTATGGCATTATGTATCGATGATGTATTGTATTGAGTACTTATCTAGACATTGTATGTATGTACATAGAAATTGTTGATGTATCACCTTTGTATGCCTCAGCTGAAGGCATTTTTGATATAGAGCACATATTTCTATCCATTTTGTGGAGATGTATATTTAACACACATGTATATATATATATATATATATATATATATATATATATATATATATATATATATATATGAGGATTACTTTGTTTTGGCTTAGATACACATGGTTATGAGATGATGTATGTCTTTGTTTTTGATACATGCATATAGATGGTTTTTGCTTTGTCTTTAAACTCATGGGGAACTAATTGACGACGGGACATGAATCATATTTAGTATCTTGAGCGGGCATGCTGCCTACATTGGATTCGATGCATGTTATTTTCTTGATTCAGCACTTATGGATGTTGTCATGATGTTATCAGATTCCACATTTTGCATGTACATTATCCTGATGTTTGATGTATATACATGCACTTTTTTAGAATGTTATCAAATGTATTACTCATGTGATGTTTTTTTGATGCCTAATAGATGAGATGATATGATGATATTGGTGTAGGGGGTATAGATTTTTTATCATGCCCAACCCCTCTTGCCCCCATTGATGATACGATATGTGATGATTAGCTTAGCATACATGCATGATGTAAAACTTATCATTTATATATATATATATATATATATATATATATATATATATATATGATGTATAGATTATATTAGATGTGATGATAATGGTGGTAATGTGATGTGAATGATAACAAAACAAAACACATGCAAGAAACACAACCAAATGCTAATAAAGAACACTAGGAATTAATGCAATATACCAGGATTCACCATGTTTTATTAACAAGTAACAAACACAACCACATGCTTAAGAAAGAACATAATGAATTAACACATTACATCATTATCACCTAAGAGTTACTAGCATGCAAAAACATACCGCAATATGCACAAGCAAGAATAAATCTAATCTAATTATAGGAAAAGATAAATCGACAAAGTATACCCAAGCAAAAAAAAATGCAAAAGCAAGCATGCAAAACACTATACAAGCAAATAAGCAAAGAAAGGAAACAAGACAATGTAAGAAAATGTTTTTATAAGATGTATTTTTGTGCACCAATTTTCTATTGTTTAGGTTTCTAGGAAACAATGTTCTATTGTTTTTGTTTTTGCAAAACAATTTTCTATTTTTGTGTTTTTGAAACAATGTTCTATTGTTTTTATGTTTTTGAAACAATTTTCTATTGTTTTTGTTTTTTTGCGAAACAATTTTCTATTGTTTTTTTATGTTTATGAAACAATTTTCTATTGTTTTTATTTTTGCAAAACAATTTTCTATTGTTTTTGTGTTTTTGTGAAACAATTTTCTATTGTTTTTGTGTTTTCTAATGGTTTTCCAAAGCTATGTGCAGGTAACCAAGAAAGCATGGATGCCCCCAGCATTAGATGGGGAATATAAAAGGAAGAAGCCATGTGTTTATGAACAGGAAGGTGGAGTCATTGAGTTACCCCAGCGTAAGATCGAAATAACAAAAGACCATGCCCCTCACGAGATGAATAGAAAAAGGCAAAGCCGGATCAAAATTTGGACAAGATAGTGTCCACAAGGAATCTCGAAGGAAGAACGTGTCTAAGCTAAAGAAAATTACCCTCCTAATATAGAATGCTTGTGAAAAATGAATCCTCCTGAGGTGCTGGAAATCGGTTTTCACCCAAGGACTTGTCCAAAGTGCCATAATTACGTGATTTTCACAAGAGGATGATCTATTTTCACTTTTTTATTTTTATGGTTTTTTTTTTTTTTTAATATTTTTATGCGCCATGTTCAAGCATAGAACCGCTTAAGATGCATGGCATTCATGGGCTCTTGGAGCTCATCACCATTGGGGTGACCCAATTTTATGCTCCTATGTGTACTTGGAAACTATGACATAGGGTCCTAACCAATGTGGTTCAAACTTTCCTTTCTTTTCTCGTTATGGTCTAGTGTTGAAGCTGGTTCTTCTTCATGACTAAATCACTGACCTCAAACCGACAAGGATGATTCTCTTGTTGTAGTTTCGGAGACTCGTGTTGATATACTTTCAAGGTGGTTATGAGCGCGAATGTGCATCTCATCCAATAGCTCTAACTCAACCAATCTTTTCACTCGATAATATTCATCCTTATCCAGATATCCCAGAAGAGAGATTCTTAGGGACAAACATTAGATCTATAAAGGGATGATTGATTATGTCCTAAAAATTAGGGAATATGGTGTCGGACTCTGTAGGAGTGTGAATGGATGTTTGGTGTGCCCAAAGAAATTTGGATGGATTTGTAGGTGCAAGTTTTAACCTATTTTGCTGACCATATTCTCCATTATCCTTAATAAAGTCTAGTTTATTGTCTTAGCTTGTCCATTACCCTAAGGGTAATATGGCGTGGACCATTTTAATCTAATTTGAAATCGTTGGAAAATACCTTTCATAGTTTTGTTCTTAAATGACTTCCCATTATCTGTAACAATGGCTGCAGCAATACCATATCGGTAAGTAATGTGATTCATGATGAATTTAAAAATATGTGCTCCTGTCACATAGGTTAAAGGGATAACCTCCACTAATTTTGTAAAATATTTTGTGGCTATGATGATATGTGTATGACCACTAGATGAGGTAGGAGTAACTTTTCCTATTAGATCAAGTCCCCACTTGGAGAATGGCCATGAGGTAGTGATAGGTTACAATGGTTACGACGGAGCATGGATGAAATTTGCATACTTTTGGAAAAGCACACATTTTCTAACATAATTGCAATAATCGGTTTCCATGGTAGGCCAATAGTAACCTACTCTCAATATGTGCTCCACATACCCCTTTGTGCCTTCTTTGATTTCTGTATTTACTATGTTTCATCTAGACAATGTAATAGATTCCCATTGTAGCCATGTCGATAAAGTGTACCTCCTAAAATGGTGTAATGGGCTATCCGGTGAATTAGTATTTTCTCTTCAGAATAAGAGATATCGGAAGGGAATGTGTTGTCCTTAAGATAGGTGAAAATGGGTTCATACCACGATGAATGGGGATCAACAACCTCATAATCCAGAAAGATTTTGGCATTTCATACACGGTGGCATAGATTTTCTACAAAGAATGGCATATCATTGTTCCCTAGTAGAATACGAAGCATATATCCCACCGTTGCCATGGTATCTACCGATCTATTCTGCACTCTTGGGATTTTTTCAAAGGTAATGTGTACAAAATACTCCTTTAGAGTTTCCACTAACTTTTTGTAAGTTATGAGCTTGTCATCCTTAACCTTATATTTATCATTAAACTGTTTAATGATTAAGCGTGAATCACCTACAACCTTAACATGATGGCCATTCTACTTGATGGCTAGCTTCATCCCTGCAATGAGAGAATCACATCCTGTAATGTTGTTCATGCAAGGGAAGGCCAGGTAGAAATCCTGCAGTATAGGATCACCCGAAGGAGTAATAAGGACCACTCTTACACATGAACCATGAAACGTAAATGATCCATCAAAATGTATTTTCCACATGGAAAATTCTTTAAATTAGATCCAAGAGGCGTCTGACAGATCTAGAGTCAAAGTTTCCATGGTTTGTAAGGGTGCTTCCACTAGCTGATCTACAAGTACTTGTCCTTTAAGTGATTTTTGATGGACAAATTCTATGTCAAACTCACTGAGTAGAATGATCCAATTAGCCATTCTTCCCATGTAGGTTTGGATAACAAATACTTGATTGGGTCAACCTTGGATATGAGTTTGGTCTTAGTATTCAGTAGGTAATGGTGAAGTTGTTGAAAGGTAAAAACAACGACCAAGCAAGCCTTTTCAACTTGAGTATAATTGCATTCATAGGCGATGAGGGTGCAAATCAGATAGTACACTACTTTCTCCTTATGTCTAAAATCATATTGGGCGATCTGCGCACTAATAGCATATTGTGTAGCAGAAATATAGAGAAAAAGTGGTTCTCCCAGAGTGGGAGGCATGAGGACAAGTGGATTAGCTAGGTACTATTTAAGCAAAGAAAAGGCATGCTATTTCTCAGGTCCCCAGAGGAATTTGATGTCCTTTTTAAGAAAATGGGTGAATGAGTGACATTTATCTACAAGCTGGGAGATGAAGTGGTGAATGGCTTGAATTTTCCCCTGTAAGTTACGCAATTGCTTGATATTCTCAGGCAGAGGCATTTCAGTGATAGCAGACACTTTAGAAAGGTCTACCTGAATACCTCGTCTTGACACAATGAAGCCCAATAGTTTCTCAAATAGCACACTGAAGACATACTTCTTTGGATTCAGCCTAACTTTGTATTCACGTAGGCGTTGAAAGATACGCCACAAAATAACTAGATGATCCTCTCTTGTTTTAGACTTTCCTAGGATTTCATCTACGTAGTCCTCCATGATATCATGAATCATATCATGAAAAATCACTTTCATGCCCCATTGATAAGTGGCTCCTACATTCTTAAGGCCAAATGGCATCACCTGATAACACAAGGTGCCCCGAGGAGTTGTAAAAGCTATTTTGTGTTGGTCCTCCTCGGTGATCTTATTTTTATTATAACCTGAAAAGACATCCATAAGTGATAGTATTTCGTACCTGCTTTGTTGAATCAACAATCATGTCAATGTTGGGTAACGGAAAATAATATTTAGGGAAAGCTTTATTCATGTCCCTAAAATCTATGCAGATTCAAATATCGATGAGTTTCTTCGGATAGGAAAAATGTTCGATATTCATTCGAGAATAATCAATTGGTCTCGATGAATCCAATTGCAAGCAATCTTTCTAACTCTTCCTTAACCAACGGCCACTCTTGGGTGCATATTTGAGCTTCTATTTGACAAAGCTTAGCATCTTCTTGCACAACTTGGTCTTGCATGACCAAAGTTGGATCTAAGCTAGGCATGTCTTTGTAAGATCATCCGAACACATCAATAAACTCTCACAACAGCATAGTGAACGTCTTTTTCTCTCTAGCTGAGAGTGATGCTCCCAATTTTACTATCTTGGGATCTTCTTCGGTACCAATATTGACATCAATGGTTTATTCGACTAATAATTTTGATAAATCCTCCATACACGTAGGATCGGGAGGTAGGTTGAGATCTTCATCCAAGGATGTCTCCATGATATTTTCATGCTTAGCGTGGTCACTTTGTTCTTTGATTTTCTTATTTGTTTGTCACCGATTGCCTCAAAGAGGTTTTCACTATGTCACTTAGACTTCAATTTTTGGCAAGGATTTTATTAGAAAATTTTCCCTCACTTTTCTTTAAATTTTGTTGACACGAAGTTCAGCCTACTTGCCAAGTAGGCATAGGTATCTAAGTCTATAAATAAACCCTTGTGATCTCTAATTAGAATTGTATCCCTTATGCCCATGAACTCTACAATAGCCTCGTCATTCTCGAATAAATCTAGTGGCACATGACATTTTCATCCCTTTCAACAAGGGAAGGGTATACAAGGTCAAGGGATGGTTGCGGGGGTTAAGGTTAGGACAACGTTGTCCATGAAAAGGTTCGTGGAGGCCAAATCCTCATATTGGCTATAATGGGAATCCATATCGCTGTCTAGATAATCAGAGCTATCCTCATTCTCAAAACATGTCACATCTTGATCATTGGGGTGTGCTCCATAAGGATGAATCCCAATGTTGTATCTTTCTATTAATAAATGTGGAAGTGGGACTGGTTCTCTTTTTCCATGTTCGTTCGCCCATATCCTAGGCCTTTGTAGCCCATGGAGTACATCATTCTGCTAGATTTTTCATATTCTAGGGTTCGATAACAGGATGGCTGAGTGTCCTCAGGGACCCAAGTAGTAGGTGGATTAAGTAATTTCTCCTCAGCTAACAAGCCTCTAGGTAGGAATGACCCAATAGTGTGTTCCTCGCTTAGTCTCCTAAAGCGGTAGTGGGTCGACCTCTAGTTTTGGGTGACAGAGAGGTCGACATCAAGAGTGCTTGTTGTACATTATACTCCCCATAGCCATATTCAGGATTTTCATCTCCCATGAATCAAATGGAGATGTTGAAGTAGATGCCCCTTGAGTGCAAGATCTATGAGAATCTGAATCTACTCGGGATTCCATGGCCTCAAGTTGTAGAGGAACAACTATATCTATGGAGGGACATGCTTATGTACCCTTTCATGCAAAGCTATTGAGAGCTCTATAATGAGTAAAGGGCTCGATTCTCTTGGTATTAGAAGCTGTGTGTCCTTCGTTATTCAACTTGATGCATTGATGAAACGTTGATGGCATGGCTTCGTATGGCATGATTCCATGGTCAGCTTAGAAGCATGTTAAATGGAAGTTCCAAGTCGAGGACATGAAAATTTTTCGATGAAAAGTGGGGCCCACCTCTATAGGCGAGTGTGATGGTACTTCTAACTCTCTTTCCACATTGTCGTATGTAGTGATAGTGATAATATGGGACTCAAGATATTCCTTCGTATGTCCCAATTGTTTGACCAAATTAAGCGTGAAAATGTTCAACCCATAACCGTTATCCACAACCACCTGTTTGATTTTCCTGTGGGTGACAAATACCCCAATGTATAAGGGAAGATTATGTGTAGGATTCTTGGTATGGATCTCCTATGGTTGAAAGTGAGATGCTCACTTGTAGTAATGTTTGCCACCATGGCTTGAAGGTATGCGGGATCAACTTCTAAAGGTACTCCCAACCCCTCAAGAGTTTGTTACTGAGAATGTCCTTATGCACATTGGATATCTTGAGAAGATATAAGATCAAAATATTAGTAGAGGTCTTCTCAAGTTGTTCTAAAAGGTTATATTTACTGGGTTTTGGGGTCAATAGAGAGGGTTCTAGAATCACGATGCGGAAACACCTTGTTACCACAGTGTAGTCCTTTCCCTTGATTTGGATGGTATTAACACGGTCATTAGGAGAGTGAATGCATCCGATAAGTGAATCATAATGATTTTTATCTCTTTTGGCATATAAGTAATTCATGGCTTTATAGGTTTGGGATAACTCTCCCGATCCGGATTTGTCTTTTCCAACTTATCATGCTTGGGAATGGTTCTTTATAAATCCCCATTTTTTGGTTAGGTGTTTTTGTTTTTCCAGGGTTATCCACCTCTATCTTCCCATTGTCAATGAGGTCCTAAATATAGTGGTGAAGCTACAGACATTTATCTATCTTATGTCCTTTAATGTAATCCATTTCGCAATATTCATGCTCCTTATACCATGAAGGTTTCTGAGCATTGTCGTAAAATTCTTGTGTGGTAGGATAGGTCATCATGTGGGCTGCATCCAACCTGTTTTAGTATGACTGACAATGGTTCATTGAGAGAGGTGAATGTTCTTCGCTTTGGTGGTGTTTTAATTGGGCCATTCGTTATTTTAAAAGGTTGACCGAGTTTGGACCATTTGAACACGTTTGGAATTGAGTGATTCCGTCTCCCACCACATTTTTGATTTTGTTAAAGATCTTTGGATTTTCCATGGGTTTCACACTTTGGTTGTCTTTTGATTTTGTTTTGATGGTGCTGTGGAAATAAGACCCTTTTCTATCTGAATCCCTTTCTCGATAACCTCCTAAAAAGTATGGACACAATTAATTTAGAGGTGGAAAGTTATATCCGAGTTGAGATTGGGAATGAAGATACTAACTAGCCGCTTTTCGGGGAAAGAGCAAGGAAGTGACTAGCTATCCCTCTCCTCCATTGAAGGAAGTTGGAAAAGGTCTCATTTGGGCATTGCTTGGCTCCACACAAATCTGCCATGGTTACGTCACTCTCTATGTTATATGAGAAGTGACGCACAAATCTTTCTACCAATTCTAGCCAGAGAAAATTGATCCTCATGGTAAGTGTGTAAACCATTCCAATGCTTGACCTCGAGACTCTTGGAAAAAGTCTAATTAGGTAATTGTCACTATAAGACACCTCTTGACATGCCATTTAAAAATATTTAACATGATACCTTAGGTCTCCTTTTCCTTTGTATTTGTTGAAATTTGGCATACCAAATTTCTTTAAAAAGGTTTGAAGGGTCATTGTCTTGTCAAAAGGATAGGGGCATAATTATTCATTTTGATATTTCTTGATGCTCCCTATATTGCTCTCTTGTAAGCTTGCAAGCATCACTTTCATAGGTTGCACTTCCTGTGTGAGTAATTTTTCCTTAGTGGGAGAAGCGGGGATGTATACGTGATGATACCCTTTGTCTTCTTCTCCTTGGTTTTATTAATGGAGTTCATATTTCTTAACCTTCAGCCTTAAGTTTTGAACATTTTTGTTTGTGTCCTTCTATACATGGGATGTAAGCAAAGCTAGTTGTCATATTAGGTTACTGATTTGTTTTTGGATTGTGGCTTCTTCTTCTAAAGGTTCCTCCTCCTCGTATTGTGGAGGCTCTTCACCTATTTCATGTTCTATCTTGTTTCTTCATGGCACTATGATAAAGGGTATTCTATGCCCTACCACTTTATCATTTCTGTGTAAGAAGTGGAAGCATGTCCGCATGTTAAAATATCTTCCATATTGATAAGGGGATGTTCTTCCTTAGTAGCGTTGTTCACAGGGGTAGTATTTGTTCACTCTCGGTGGGAAATTTGGCTCTTAATTCCATGACCCTTGCCAACACTCTATCTTTTTTTCTAAGGAGAAACTTGTCTAGTAGAGTGGGTTCAAAATAAAATTTTGTGTGTGGTGATTCTAATTCATTTCCACTATGATCGACCATCTCTTATGTTTCCTTTTCTATAAAAACAATGGTCCTAGGTCATGTCCAATTAAGGGGTTTGACCCTTGTCTGTTAGAGGTTTCCCAAGCTTGCACTTGTTGTTCTTCATATGTCTGTTTCTCTAACCATAGACATGTTTTAGGAGCCATGTTTTCGTGATAGTTTCTCTAGGGTAAGTTGTAAATGTGCTTAAAACTTAGTGATCACCCCTAAGTGAAATTCCAATGTATTTGCTAAGAGTATGAATAAATCAACAATGTGAGAATGACAATGTGATAGAGTGATAAATCACCAAAGTGACACAAGTGTTTGTATTGAAACTTGTTTAAATGAAGTACCTCTAGACTACATTTCAAATAGTAGTTTGCATCGTAGGATGATTAACAAGATGTTCTCACTTATGCCAAGTTTAAGGAAATGAACAAAATGTAAGTAAATACAAGAAGTCAATGCAATCTCCCAATCAAGATATACGATGAGTGAGATCAAACTCGATTAAGACCTATATCTCAAAAAGTTCCAATTACAATTCGTGAATGACACAACAATATCACCAAGATATGTTAACCCACTTTGAGAAAGTGAAGTATTGATATCGACGTGTTATTGATATAACACTCACAAATGGTAACACCTAGCACTCTTTGAAATCGAGGTAATAATATAACTGAACTAAAAGCTCAAATTATAGCTATGAATAGTTAAAAATGTGTGTAGCGTAATGTTACAATATAGGTATTTATGTCGAGTTTACAAGAAACAAGATGTAAATATTGAAATTGTAGTGATACGATACAAACAAGATAACTCTTCTAAGGAATTCCGTGGTGATGAACCACGCCTAACTACAATGACGATCTTGACATGGGTATCAAGATCACAATGGCTACTAATGATGTGAATATGCCTCCACACACTTTAGATGTTTAACTTACCCAGCCACAAACATGGATGGGTGTAAATGGACATAAAAGTGACAGAAATAGTCGATTGGTAACACAAAGGTAATCACACTTCTTCTGATCAAAAAAGTGTCAAAAGAATGTGAAGGAAGCAAATCAAAAAAGGATGAAAAATGCTGGCTTCACTTTGGCAGAGTTTCACCTCGCCCTAAGGAAAGTAAAAACTAGGTGAAAGTAACGTGTCACACATTTGTTAATGAAAATATGATTCATAACTCAACACTGTTTTAGAATGGTCAAAGTGGGCTCCTGACCAAATTATATCTTCCTAGGTGGTTCTCTCATCCTAGGTGCTACAAAGATTATCCACGAGTGGGATGATTTACCCAAAAAGTCATAATGACTAGTTTGGGAGTATCTCGACTTTTCCCCTGCAGGCATAGTGGGCAATAAATGCATCCAAATGTGTACTTAAAAGGGTCACATAGGGAAACTTGTAACTCGTATCTCGAAAGGATTTACTAGTCAGATAGGTAGTGGAGAAATTCCCGTTTCATCCACAAGGTTCCCTCTTGCGTGGACTACTTTGGGGTTCCTGGAACCACCCCCATTGTTGTAGCTTAACGCGTTATGTCAAAGGGGTTATGTTCTAGTTGAGCAGAGAGGGACGTACCCTTTTCCAAAACCTGCAATACAATGTTTTGAATATGTTGTTCTTTTTATATTTTTCAATTTAGATGTGGTTTTCTTGAACACCATTTGGCAACCTGTATAACAACTGTACTAGTAGTTTTCTAACTTTTGTTTTGATTCCTTCGTTCTTTGACAAACATTTTGGTCTGTATGACGATGTTTAGTAATTTTGCATCAAAAGAGAAGGCATCATTTTTGATTCTCCAGATCATCCAAGAATGCAAGAGAAGAGCATACATGATTGTCTTCCAAAAATCCTAAAAGATATCAAATGGAAAAACACTTTTAATTAAACTATGCCAAATAAACCAAATCCAAATCAAATACCCTTAGAAATCTCAAAGCATCAAAAGGACTTAAGAATCATTTCGATTCCCAAGATTTACCGAAGGGACGTGAGGGAAGAGCATACGCGATCTTAATCCTATAAGGAAACAATGCAAAATATTACCTAATCAAATACAAACATGTAAAAACAACCTGCAAAGACAAATATATGATTAGATAAATGTATAAGAATGTTAGCAGATTAAAATTTTAATTCAAAAAAATGCAAAAGGATGCTTCCCTTTTTAGTGCCTACGCATGGGTTAGGGCGTATGCGTCACCAAAGGCTATTTTCAGCACATAGTGTACCTGCACCACTCAAGAGATGTGTGTGCCATGAAAATTGTTCCTACACCACTAAAATCAGACTGCGCCCACTGTGGAATTTTTAGATTTATGAAATGCCTGTGCCACCAGAGAAGTGTGTGCGCCACAAAAATAACATATGTGCTATTCGAGAAAAATAGACAAAGACAAAATGAATAGAACAACCACACTACAGAGAAATATACTGTGTGCCACTAAAACCACATGTGCACCCGATTAGGGCACATGTGCCAATCTGACAAGTTTCATTATCTAGTGAAGGTACAATACGAAACAACGTGTGTGCACAAGTTAGTGCACCTACGCACTTTGGTTAGGGTATGTGCGCTGGGTTAGTGCGCATGCGTCGGGGGGTTAGCGAGCAGAATAATGACAGGTTTTAATAAGATGCCGTGCACCGAGAGAAATGTGTGCACCCAGAAAACTACACACACGCCATGAAAATCATGCTTGTGCTCCTAAAATCGTGCCTGTGCTAGACCTACAACAAAAATACGGCAACAAACACAAGAAAACTCACAATATCTCAAATTTTTGACAAGTTAGCTTAAAAATGGCAATAACCCATTAAAATTAAGGCTATGAACATGAAGTTACACATATCAAATGACAAAAAATTCCAAGAAAATAGACATTAATTACTATATGTGCATATCAAAAGTTAGCTAAAACAATGAAATTTAAACTAAAATGCCATGGCACTAAGTGTCCCATCGATTGTGCCAAATGTGTGCAATTGTTTCTACAAATTTAACCAAACTTAAAGAAAGAAATCTACTACCTAAAAATAGCTTCCTAACTTAGTTAAAAATGGGAAATGTGCACTATCGTGATGAAGAAGTGAGCAAGTACTACCCTTTAAACATTAATAACTTTGAATCTAATCAAAACACAATGTAAATGCATGAACTATATTCCCTTAATTTCTGAATTAACATTAAAATGGACCTAAGTAGTCCAATGGAAATCAAATTCTAATTGCTTACTTTGATCCTTCAATGGATGCTTAGGTGTGAGGCTTAGCTCTTCAAGAAATGGAGGATGGAGGGCTCAAGAATGACAAAAGGCTATTAGTATGAAACTATGTGCTTACTTTTGTCTCTTGAGAGATTTAGGTGTAGGTATATAGGTAGGAGGATGGGTCTTTATATAGCCCAAAGGATAAAGGATTCAACACATCATCATGAATGTGGGATAAATGAAGATTTAGAGTTAGTTATGGATAAGGGGGTTTAGATGGGGTTGAGTTAGCTTTAGGGGGTTTAGTTTGTCCTCAAGTGGCTCATGTGGATAAAGGGGGTGCATTAATTAATCAGGATGATTAATAAATATATGTGCAAGCTTTTATAAGCTTTTAGATGGATTTTAGTGGGATTTAGACCATTACGAGGAATTAGACCCATTACATAGAGATTTATTGATTTAATGAGAAGGGAGGCTTATTAATTAGACTAGATAGAAGGTGTCGATTAATGAAATGTCGTTAATTAGGGTATGTGTTGGATAGGAAACTTAATTAATTATCTTAATGTAATCAATTAATGACAATGGAAGAGAAGATGAGCGCTATTGACAATATGTCATCAATTTGCAGGAAAGGAGATAATTAGCACAATTTAAGTATTTAAATTTCTTAGGCATAATTATAGGTGTCTACATTTTCCCCTCTTTGGGGTGGCGTAAGTGATGCCACTTCAAAGATAGTAGACGGAAGAAAATTTTGAAGGGATAGAAGAAAAATTAGTAGGTGAGAGAGATGCCTCCTCGAGTGTTGATGGGGTGATGGAAGAAGTCAATCGACAATCAAAAATATGAGAGATAGGACGAAGAATGGGAAGAGGAAGGATGCCCACGAGAGAAAAAAATTAGGGGTGAAAGGGAAGTGAAGTAGAATAAATATGGAGTAGGGGAGAAAAGAGCTTACCCTCTAGGCTGATGTCATCATATTGCCATAGGAACTACATCATTGGTCCTTATGAAAAATATAAGCATGCAACAAAGGTAGAATGACATGAAAAGCCTTATTACGAACAATTTTCGATTGTTAAAAGTACCAAGTCCATGCAACATATGATAATGCAATGCAATATGAGAAGGAAACAAGCTCATGTAACAGGGAAAACAAGTACGAACACACATATTCAACCCAACAATGGGAAAGACAGGTTGCACAAATGTTTTGTTATCAATTTGAAGAAATCCACAATTTTGTGATTAATGATAAGGGTTAAAAATGATGCCCCTGAGTAACGATACATGCAGGGGAAATGAAAATAGACACTTTGTGTCCATGAAAAGTGTCATGCACAACAAAATAGCACTAGGAAACAAAAGTGCCCCATTCTACGCGAAGCAAGCAGCAGCTAGTTTTGTGAATGGTTTTAAATCCGGTGATCCGCAAGTCCTATTAATGGGGAAGATGTGAGAAAAACCAATAGCATAAGGAGAAAATACCATTTTCAAGACACAAGTTTCAGCCATAATAAGCAAGTTACCATTTTTTGTAGGTTTTTTCTTGTTTAGGATTTTGTGGAAAAAAATTTCCCTATTTTGGAGTTTTTGATATATATATATATATATATATATATATATATATGTATATATATATATATATATATATATATATATATATATATATATATATATATATATATATATATATATATATATATATTATTATTTTTATTGTTTTGATTTCCAAATCGTGGTGAATAGTAGAAGAAAGTAGAAGAAGAAAGTGAAGGGCCTAGGGGGCAGCAGAAAGTGACCTAGGTGGTAGAAAGGAGAAACAAAGGACAAATAATTTCCTTGTTAAGTGGAAAACGAAGAAAAATATTTATCGAAAAATAATTATTTACGGGAGTGGGAAGAAGAATAAAAATCGCTGAGGAGCAATAAAATTTCCCTCGGGAGAAGAAAGGGGTATCGGAGAGTAAAAATACCCCAATACGTTGAAAAATAAGAGAAAAATAATCATTTAATAAAAATAAATATTCCAAAGCAAACAAAGGAGAAAACAACGAATGAAACGGGTCTCCTAGCCTTTGAACGGTAAAAAGGTTAATATACCCCCGCAAGGGGGGGTAAAAACATCACGAGAAGTTCATTTTAAGCTGATCAGTTTAAAAATTTTACTATGAGGCTCTAATGATCGGGAGAAATATGGTGATGTACGATATCATTTGAGGTGTGCGAATGCATCTAGTGGGAATTACAGTGGCATGCACACGATGGCCCCTTTGTGAGTATCGCAACCCTGTAATAAATTTGTGTCATTAATGCCTTAAATTCGGTCTTTAGGAGTAGAAAAATGCTTAGGTGCGCTTGCACACGGGTGCTCTTTTGGGGTTTAGGCGTCCTTTTGAGGGTAGCTTCAAGTAGATGTGCATATACGAGAGGAAAAAAATCACACACACACGTTTGCATGCTCACACATGAGCACATGAGCATGCACGCGTGCATGCCGGGAATAGGGTACATACGTAACAAGCATGGTGCGTGTAGGGAGAAGCTAGCACACATACACAGATGCACACGTGTTCATGCGCAAGCACCAATTTGGTGTCTTACATAATAAAAAGGGCGTGTAGGTGCCCAAAAGAGAGCACACATGCCAAATGGCACATGCACATAATTGCGAGGAGCCAAAAATGTGGCACACACACCAAAAAGGGCACACTTTGGTGCCCTAAAAAGCTGGAAAAGAGATAGGAAAGTGTCAAAGACATGACACTTAGAAGAATTTTTAGGATTTTTGGGTTAACCCTAAAAGATGAGATATATTTTTAGAGGAAATGCTAGAAACTAATGAGTGGCGTGTTATTTTGTAGAGATGACTACTAGTTTTATAGACGCAGGAGCGTCACTCCTAGATTGCTGATTTAGAGGGCAGTGTGCACCAGCACAACCACCGAGCTATGGTGATATTACTGGAGGTAGTGGGGCTGGGCCTCATGGCTCGATGCCATTTATTGTACTAGATCATGGCCTCATGACTTCATTGAGCGATGGCATAGTGAGAGTCGGTGTTTTGCAAACGAGCCCACAAGAGAGATGGTGACCATCGAAAATGTTTGTCATATTACTGTGCGTGCCCATTATCCGTCTTTGTCATCACCAATCCGACACTATGATAATTCTTCACTAGAACTCCTCATGCTATGATTATTTACTAATGCATGTGCGTTTATTTTGGTGGATGTAATGGAAACACAACAACAAACATAACACAAGAATACCATCGACTATGATAAGAAGGAATGATGATAAATCTGAAATATCAGAGTAAATTATAATATTAACATGAAATTTTTACAATCTCACCCATGAGGTACTTCAAGTGTTATTGACTTCACTTGCCTTCCACCAATACTATGGGAGAAACTTTACAATTACACCTCTTAATGGCTTCTTCAACACACCTTTAAATTGATGGCTTCCTTTACACACTTCATACAATATTTCTCACTACTTCCTTCTATGCTAAATGAGGGGGGTGGCCTCTTTATTTATAAAACTTTCAGGCTTATCCATCTTATACGTAAGATAGGATAAGAAATCTACTCTGACGAATCATATTCCATACCTTAACTCTTATCTGTACATGTATGCTTATCTTTTAAGATAAGATAAACTTTATCATTTCACATGGGTTCCACATTTTTAGAATTTTTACAAATAAAATACACAAAATATTTATGACCTCACTCCTTGTCCTTATTACCAATATAATATTTCTAATTCCTAATCATGTAGACCCTACTTCTCTACTTACCCCAACTTTGACATTTTAACATTACTGGACCACTTACGACAACTATTTACTTTTTACCACAACATTCCTATTGTACTTTTGACTATTGCCGTACTATACATTATTGGCACGTCGTATTGGCAGCGCCGTTATCTTCTATCAGACGCTACTACTAATTATACTTAACAACATCCTATTCCTAATACATACATTAATGAAATAGAAATTATAGAGGAAAATTTTAGTGTCGACATCTTCCCCCTTCCTAGCTTCTACTCCATCCTCAGAGTAGACTATTTTGGCGCTTGGAAAATCTTCAACTTGTCGTGGTTGACCCATTTTGTAATGGGGGTGCCATCCAATTCCTCCAATCAGTGCGTACCATTTTCATCCTTTTGGCTCAAAGTACATCCTAGTGCTGCATCGAGGCATCGGTGTACACTGATGAATGGCTTGCTCAATCTAGATTCTTTAAAACGGTGAAGACACGGGGCTTCCTTGATTGTCCAAAAGCTTCATGCGCCTTATTTCCTTGTTCATAAGTAACATCCTTCTTCAAGAATTGGGTTAGTGGCTATGCGATCTTTGAGAAATTCTTGGTGAACCTTCTATAGTACCCACATGGCTCGAAAATGATCTCAATTTACTTCTATTCATAGAAATGGTAAATCTTTGAGTTTTGAAAATTTATCGGATCGAGTGCCAATACCATCTCTAGATACAACATGCCCTAACAAAACACCTTTAGAACATCCAAAGACACACTTTGTAGGGTTTAGTGAGGCTTTTGCTTCATCTAACCTTTGAAATGCTATCTCCATCTAGTGCAGGTGGTCCATCTTGCTCCCATAGATGTAAAAATCATCCAGAAATACTCTGATGAAGTTCCAATGTAGGGTTCAAACACCCTATTCATCAAATGCTAGAATGTTGCTGGAGCATTACACAACCCAAAAGGCATAACTATATAAGCAAACATTCCCCAAGGAGTGGTGAACGTGGTCTTCAGCTGATCTTTCTCCGCTATACGGACTTGGTTGTATCCGCTATATCCATCAGCAAAACTATAACACTCCTGGCCAGCTACTTCATCCAAGATCTGATCTGAGAATGGAAGAGGGTAATGATCCTTCTTTGTTGCCTTATTGAGCTTCCTGTAATCAACACAAATGCGTAGCTTCCCATTCTTTTTATTGAGATCCTAATGGGAGAAACCCATTCGAATTCTCCACAACAAATATGAATCTGCATCAAGCAACTTATCTATTTCTTCTTTTATAGTCTTGGAAAAATTAGCATTCATTCTATATGGCATTTTCTTTATAGGCTTAGCACCATCTACCGGCTCAGCAGAATGTTCTACCCAACTTACTTGATGGAGTTCCTTGTAATCAAAAGTGAATATGTGTATGTACCTTGAAAGAATTTGGAGGTAGGATTCCTTCTCACTCTCCATCACATCATCACCAATCTTTATTTGTTGGAGATGATCATCAACTTCTTCTTGAGATAATTTTATGGGTTCATGAGTTTGTGTGATGGAAGGATATCCATGACTGAAACATCAACCTCACTTTCTTCATCTTCAATGTCCACGTCCATCGGCACTAGAGTAATCGAGAGGATGTTCAATCATCAATTTCATCACTTGAATCCATAGGTTCTACCTTATGATGTCGAGGGATCATGTTTATCTTCACCCTCTCTCTACCACGTCCAAGTTTCATGAAACCTTCATTCCAGTAGTTTCTTGCATGAACATCCTTAGCCATGGTCTTCCCTAAGAAGCATTGGAGTGCACTTAGCAGTACCATTTTCATCACCTGAAAGTCTACCACACATAAAACACCCATAACGAGATATTGCCACATTTGAAACTACACCTTCTGGTTTAGTTTTTCCCTTATTTAATGACCTTAACATAAGTGTTGAAGGGTGATCAATTTTTAAACCAAACATATTCATTACAGACTCGGTCATTACATTAACTACAGCACCTCCATCAACTAATACATCATGAATTGAAATACCATTACATAATACCTCAGCTTGTGGAGCATAGGGATCTGCCTCTGCCTCCAAAACAGGGACCTCAACCTCCTTCCTTCGTCGAGCATTGAGTCCACTTCGCAGCTCCCGCCTCTTCTCAGAAGACATAGCCAAGAGTTGACCATATGTGATATTTACGAGCCTTTTGGGCAGATCTTCCAGGATGGAGTATGGTCCTTGCCCTATGAAATCGGAAAATCCTGCACACCCAACTTTCTTCTCCTATGTTTCTTACTAGTTTCTCCTTTCATCTTCTTAGGATCATTTCCATCTTGATTATCTTTTTCTTTCTTTCTTTTTGTTACAAACACATCTACTTCATTATTTCTGCTCTTATCTACTACATCAAAAGAAATCACAGTGCTTTTCCTTTATCATTATCTCCTTTACAGATGTAGAAGTTCTATCGGACAATTATATTATATAATGACCCTTTTTATAACAACCTATAACATACAACTTCAGAAATATTTCTTTTGGACCTCTATCTCCTCCTTGAGAACTAAATTCTTTTCCTGAAGAAGATTAATAGTTAACTAACCCATCTTTTGATCAGATCTTCACTCGGTAGATGTACTAGGAGAAAGATTTTTGTTCACCGAGAGTGGTTGTGGATTACGGACCAAAGGTGCTGGTGTAGGCTCTACTTTAGCAACAATTTCTTTGGGCTCCTCTTCCATGCTTTCTTCTTGCCTTCTTGCGATCTCCTTTTCTTGTTCAATGGTAGTTTGGGTGATCATACTTCACTCGTTTTCGATCTTTGGCTTCATCCCAAGAATGAAGTTCTTACATATGAGATTATCCACGCCATTCATCAACCCATCCGCTAATCCTTCCTTCTGGATCTGGGCATCGAGCTTCCTCCTTAGCTCTAGAACATGAGCATGATAATCCCTTATCTTCTCCTTCTCTCCTTTGGATAGCTTTGTGATATCGATCATGAGATCTAAATATCTCTATTGTTCACCAAATTCTTCAAGAAAACTTTCGGTTAATAAATCCCATGAGTTTTTCACATTATCACCTAGTGTTACAAACCACCTAAGGGGAACCATCCAAAAAGGTAGGAAAAATTCAGTCCATTGTTCCCTTCTTATAAGGCCATTACAAATACAATATCGTTTAAACTCTTGAATAAAAAGAAAGCATCTTCATTAGATTGGGCTGAAAAATAGGAATCTTCCCCATTTTCAAAAGTAACCACGGTGAAATACCAACCACAAAATACGATCAACAAGACTTATGTGCACAAATAATTGAAATCACTATAATAGAAAATAGAAATGACCACGGTAAACTATGGTAAAACTTGATTTACTACGGTAAAAATTGACTTTACTGTGGTAAACACTATTCACAGTAAAAAGTGAAGTTATTGCGGTAAATACTATTCACGGTAAAAAGTGACTTTTTGTGGTAAATACTATTCACAAGCAAAATGACTTTACCATGGTAACTACTATTCACGGCAAAATGACTTTACCATGGTAATTACTATGCACAAGATAAAAATAAGGTTACCCTCTACAATTGATTTTTGACTAAGTGCGAATATCTCTCAAGAAAATCGACCAACGAGGAATAGTCCTCGGCAACGTGAAGCAAAATGTCATCACCAATCTAGCACTATGATAATTCTTCATGAGGAACTCCTCGTCTTTATGATTATTTACTAATGCAGCCTTTATTTTGGTGGATGTAATCGAAACACAACAACAAACATAACACAAGAATACCATCGACTATGATAAGAAGGAATGATGATAAATCTGAAATATCGAGTAAATTATAATATTAACATGAAATTGTTACAATCTCACCCATGAGGTACTTCAAGTGTTATTGACTTCACTTACCTTCCACCAATGCTATGGGAGAAAGTTTACAATTACACCTCTTAATGGCTTCTTCAACACACCTTTAAAGCGATGGCTTCCTTTACACACTTCATGCAATATTTCTCACTACTTCCTTCTATGCTAAATGAGGGGGTGGCCTCTTTATTTATAGAACTTCCAGGCTTATCCATCTTATCTATAATATTGGATAATAAACCACTTTGAGGAATCATATTCCATACCTTAACTCTTATATGTACATGTAAGCTTAACTTTTAAGATAAGATAAACCTTATCATTTCACATGGGTTCCACATTTTTAGACTTTTTACAAATAAGATACACAAAATATTACTAACCTCACTCCTTATCCTTATTACCAATATAATATTTGTAATTCCTTATTACCAATATAATGTTAAAATGTCAAATTTGGGGTAAGTAGAGAAGTAGGGTCTACATGATTATGAATTAGAAATATTATATTGGTAATAAGGACAAGGAGTGAGGTCATAAATATTTTGTGTATTTTATTTGTAAAAATTCTAAGAATGTGGAACCCATGTGAAATGATAAGGTTTATCTTATCTTAAAAGATAATCTTACATGTACAGATAAGAGTTAAGGTATGGAATATGATTCGTCGAGTGGATTTCTTATCCTATCTTACTGAGATAAGATGGATAAGCCTAGAAGTTCTATAAATAAAGAGGCCACCCCCTCATTTAGCATAGAAGGAAGTAGTGAGAAATATTGCATGAAGTGTGTAAAGGAAGCAATCAGTTTAAAGGTGTGTTGAAGAAGCCATTAAGAGGTGTAATTGTAAACTTTCTCCCATAGTATTGGTGGAAGGCAAGTGAAGTCAATAACACTTGAAGTACCTCATGGTGAGATTGTAACAATTTCATGTTAATATTATAATTTACTCGATATTTCAGATTTATCATCATTCCTTCTTATCATAGTCAATGGTATTCTTGTGTTATGTTTTTGTTGTGTTTCCAGATTACATCCACCAAACTAAAGGCTATGCATTGGTAAATAATCATAGACGAGGAGTTCGGTGAAGAATTATCATAGTGCGGATTGGTGATGACATTTTGGTTCATTTCCGAGACTATTCCTCATTGGTGGATTTTACGGAGAGATATTCCCACTTAGTCAAAAATCAATTGGAGGGTAACCTTATTTTTACTGTGCATAGTAGTTACCATGGTAAAGTCATTTTTGCCGTGAATAGTAGTTACCATGGTAAAGTCATTTTTGCTGTGAATAGTATTTATCACAGTAAAGTCACTTTTTACCGTGAATAGTATTTACCACAGTAACTTCACTTTTTACTGTGAATAGTGTTTACCACAGTAAAGTTAGTTTTTACCGCAGTAAATCAAGTTTTACCATAGTTTACTGTGGTCATTTCTATTTTCTATTATAGTGATTTCAATTATTTGTGCACATAAGTCTTGTTGATCGTAGTTGTGGGTTGGTATTTCTTGTGGTTATTTTTGAAAATGGGGAAGATTCTTATTTTTCAGCCCAATCTAATGAAGATGCTTCCTCTTTCATTCAAGAGTTTAAACGATCTTGTATTTGTAATGGCCTTATAAGAAGGGAACAATGATTGAATTTTTCCTACCTTTTTGGATGGTTCCGCCCTTAGGTGGTTCGAAACACTAGGTGATAATGTGAAATACTCATGGGATTTATTAAATGAAAGTTTTCTTAAAGAATTTGGTGAACAACGAGAGATATGAAAATCTCATGATCGATATCACAAAGCTATCCTAAGGAGAGAAGGAGAAGATAAGGGATTATCATGCTCGTGTTCTGTAGCTAAGGAGGAAGCTCGATGCCAGATCTGGAAGGAAGGATTAGCGGATGGTTTGATGAATGGCGTGGATAATCTCCTATGTAAGCACTTCATTCTTGGGATGAAGCCGAGATCGAGACCACAAGTTAAGTATGACCGCCTAGCTACCATTGAACAAGCAAAGGAGATTGCAGAGAAGGCAAGAAGAAAGCATGGAAGAGGAGCCTAAAGAAATTGTTGCTAAAGTAGAGCCTACACTAGCACCTTTGGTCAGAATCCACAACCACTCTCGGTGAGCACAAATCTTTCTGCAGTACATCTACCGAGTATGAAGATCTGCTCAAAAAGATGGGTCATTAACTATTAATCTTCTTCAACGAAAAGAATTTAGGTCTCAGGGAGGAGTTAGAGGTCCAAAAAGAAATATTTATGAAGTTGTATGTTATGGTTGTTATAAAAAGGGTCATTATAAGTATAATTGTCAGAGATAGAGCTTCTCCATCCGGTAAAAGATAATGATAAAGAAAACACTGTGAATTCTTTTGATGTAGAAGATAAGAGCAAAAATAATGAAGTAGATGTGTATGTAATAAAAAGAAAGAAAGAAAAAGATAATCAAGATGGAAATGATCCTAAGAAGATGAAAGGAGAAACTAGTAAGAAACACATAGGAGAAGAAAATTGGTTGTTTAGGATTTTACGATTTCACAGGCAAGGACCATACTCCATCTTGGAAGATCTATCCAAAAGGCTCGCAAATGTTACACATGGTCAACTCTTAGCTGTGTCTTACGAGAAGAGGCAGGAGTTGCGAAGTGGACTCAATGCTCGACGAAGGAAGGAGGTTGAGGTCCCGTTTTAGAGGCAGAGAGGAGGATCCCTATGCTCCACAAGCTGAGGTATTATGTAATGGTATTTTAATTCATGATGTCTTAGTTGATGGAGGTGTTGCGATTAATGTAATGACTAAGTCTGTAATGAATATGTTGGGTTTAAAATTGATCGCCCTTTAACACTTACGTTAAGGTCATTAAAGGAAAAACTAAACCAAAAGGTGTAGTTTCAATGTGTGGCAATATCTCATTATGGGTGTTGTATGTGTGGTAGACTTTCAGGTGATGAAAAATGGTACTGCATTGCATACCCAATGCTGCTTTAGGAAGACCATGGCTAAGGAGATGTTCATGAAAGAAACTACTTTGGAATGAAGGTTTCATGAAACTTGGACGTGGTAGAGAGAGGGTGAAGATAAACATGATCCTCGACATCATAAGGTAGAACTGTGGATTCAAGTGATGAAATTGATGATTGAACATCCTCGATTACTCTAGTGCCGAGTGAAGTGGACATTGAAGATGAAGAAAGTGAGGTTGATGTTTGATCATGGATATCCTTCCAGATCACACAAACTCATGAACCCATAAAATTATCTGAAGAAGAAGTTGATGATCATCTCCAACAAATAAAGATTGGTGATGCTGTGATGGAGAGTGAGAAGGAATCCTACCTCCAGCTCTTTCGAAGGTACATACACATATTCACTTTTGATTACAAGGAACTCCATCAAGTAAGTTGGGTAGAACATTCTATTGAGCTGGTAGATGGTGCTAAGCCTATAAAGAAAATGCCATATAGAATGAATCCTAATTTTTCCAAGACTATAAAAGAAGAAATAGATAAGTTGCTTGATGCAGGATTCATATTTGTTGTGGAGAATTTAGAATGGGTTTCTCCCATTGTGATCTCAATAAAAAAGAATGGGAAGCTACGCATTTGTGTTGATTACAGGAAGCTCAATAAGGAAACAAAGAAGGATCATTACCCTCTTCCATTCTCAGATCAGATCTTGGATGAAGTAGCTAGCCAGGAGTGTTATAGTTTTGTTGATGGATATAGCGGATACAACCAAGTCCGTATAGCGGAGAAATATTAGCTGAAGACCACGTTCACCACTCCTTGGGGAATGTTTTCTTATAGAGTTATGCCTTTTGGGTTGTGTAATGCTCCAGCAACATTCCAGCGTTTGATGAATAGGGTGTTCGAACCCTACATTGGGAACTTCATCAAAGTATTTCTGGATGATTTTTACATCTATGGGAGCAAGATGGACCACCTGCACCAGATGGAGACAACATTTCAAAGGTTAGATGAAGCAAAAGCCTCACTAAACCCTACAAAGTGTGTCTTTGGATGTTCTAAAGGTGTTTTGTTAGGGCATGTTGTATCCAGAGATGGTATTGGTATTGATCCTGATAAAGTTTCAAAAATCAAAGATTTACCATTTCTTATGAATAGAAGTAAATTGAGATCATTTTAGGCCATTTGGGTTACTATAGAAGGTTCATCAAGAATTTCTCAAAGATTACACATCCACTAACCGGCTTCTTGAAGAAGGATGTTACTTATGAACAAGGAAATAAGGTACATGAAGCTTTTGGACAATCTGAAGGAAGCCCCTGGTGTCTTCACTGTTTTAAAGAATCCAGATTGGAGCAAGCCATTCATTGTGTACACTGCTGATGCCTCGGATGTAGCAATAGGAAGTAATTTGAGCCAAAACACGATGAAAATGGGAATGAATATCCAATTTACTTTGGGAGAGACAAATGAGTAGTGCGAGGTAAATTATACATCAGAATGAAAAAGAGGCTCTAGCTATCATTTTTTTGTAAAGAAGTTTAGAAATTACTTGCTAGGGCAGAAATTTTTACTTGTAACAGATCATCGGGCTCTAAAATATATTGTCAATAAGCCTAACCCATCGGGGAGGATAGCAAGATGGATAATTTTTCTACAAGAATTTGAATTTGATATTATAGATAGGCCAGGAAAGAAGCATGTCAATGCAGATGCACTCTCTCAAGCCTATGATGGTTTAGGATCATCTTGTGATGATGATGATTTCCTCGATACAACATTGTTATCCTTGACACAATCCCTAGTGAATACATAAATATTTGGAATTATCGAATGAATTCAAGTTTCTGATGGTGCCAATGTAAAGACTAAGAGAAAGATTACTCAAGCCGATCGTCCATATTCTATTCTGCATGGAGTATTTTTTCGAATAGGACACGATGGACAATCTACAAGAGGGTAGTTGGACGTGATCAAGGGAAGGAACTGCTAGAAGAATTTCACAATGGTACATGTGGAGGGCACTTCTTTGGACAACTTACAACAAGAAGGATCTTAGATGCGAGTTATCTTTGGCCCACTGTTTTTAAAGATTGTTATAATTATTGTAAGACATGTGATATTTGTCAAACACATGGTAAGCGTAAGACTTCATCATCTCCATTATGCCCTATTCTTCCACTTGGTCCCTTTGAAAAGTGGGGAATAGAAATTTTAGGTCCACTTCCAACTACCTCATGCCAGAATAAGTATATTGTAGTTTCCACAGATTATTTAACCAAGTGGGTTGAAGCTAGGCCATTGAAAATAGCTTCCATGGATGAGGTGGCAAGGTTCATATATGAACGCATTGTCACCAGATTTGGTTGTCCATTAGAAATTGGAACATATCAAGGAAGCCACTTCATTAATGAGGTGGTAAAAGCCTTAGTCAATAAGTTTTCTATTAAGCACAGGAAGGCAACAACATACAAGCCAAGCACAAATGGACAGGTGGAACGAAAATATTTTCTGTTGTGTCAAATTCTAGCAAAAGATGTAGCCTTGCAGGTACATAAATGGGATAAGAGGATTCATGTAGCATTGTGGGCATATAGGGCAACATCAAAGTCAACAACAGGATACTCCCCATTTCAGTTGGCTTATGGCATTGATCCAATTCTTCCTATTGAGTTTGATATTCCCATGGTCGAGTAATGGAAAATGAAAGAATGGATGAAAGTGATTGAAGAAAAGAAAGGTTGGTACATCTTCATTTGCTAGAGGAATTCTAGGGAAATAGCTAAGGATACAAACTATAGGAAGAAAATGAAGTAGAAGGAATACTTTGATCAAAATATCCGGTGGTCTCCATTTCATGTGAATGACTTGGTCCTAGTATATGATTCAAGATACAAAAAAAGAAGACAGAGAAAATTTCTTTCAAAATGGATGGGGCCCTATAAAATAGTAGCTGTGCATGAAAATGGTACATACCGACTGGAGGAATTGGATGGCACTCCCATTACGAAATGGGTCAACCACGACAAGTTGAAGATTTTCCAAGCACCAAAATAGTCTACTCCGAGGATGGAGTAGAAGCTAGGAAGGGGGAAGATGTCGACACTAAAATTTTCCTCCGTAATTTCTATTTCATTAATGTATGTATTAGGAATAGGATGTTGTTAAGTATAATTAGTAGTAGCATTTGATAGAAGATAACGACGCACAAGATGCGATGCATGCATTTAATAATGTATAGTACGACAATAGTCAAAAGTACAATAGGAATGTTGTGGTAAAAAGTAAATAGTTGTCGTAAGTGGTCCAATAATGTTAAAATGTCAAAGTTGGGGTAAGTAGAGAAGTAGGGTCTACATGATTAGGAATTAGAAATATTATATTGGTAATAAGGACAAGGAGTGAGGTCATAAATATTTTATGTATTTTATTTGTAAAAATTATAAAAATGTGGAACCCATGTGAAATGATAAGGTTTATCTTATCTTAAAAGATAAGCTTACATGTACAGATAAGAGTTAAGGTATGGAATATGATTCGTTAGAGTGGATTTCTTATCCTATCTTACGAGATAAGATGAATAAGCACTGGAAGTTCTATAAATAAAGAGGCCACCCCCTCATTTAGTATAGAAGGAAGTAGTGAGAAATATTATATGAAGTGTGTAAAGGAAGCCATCAATTTAAACGTGTGTTGAAGAAGCCATTAAGACGTGTAATTGTAAAGTTTCTCCCATAGTATTGGTGGAAGGAAAGTGAAGTCAATAACACTTGAAGTACATCATGGGTGAGATTGTAACAATTTCATGTTAATATTATAATTTACTCTGATATTTCAGATTTATCATCATTCCTTCTTATCATAGTCGATGGTATTCTTGTGTTATGTTTGTTGTTGTGTTTCTAGATTACATCCACCAAACTAAAGGCTGTGCATTAGTAAATAATCATAGCATGAGGAGTTCCTAGTGAAGAATTATCATAGTGCCGGATTGGTGATGGCAGTACCAATATTGACATCAATGGTTTCTTTGACTAACGATTTTGATAAATCCTCCATACGAATAGGATCAAGAGGTAGGTTGAGATCTTCATCCAAGGATGTCTCCACGAGATTTTCATCCTTGGCATGGTCACTTTGTTTGTCCTTTGATTTTCTTATTTGTTTGTTAGCCAGTGCCTCAAAGAGGTTTTCACTGTGTGACTTGGACTTCGATTTTTTCGAGGCTTTTCTTTAGAAATTTTGCCCTTGCTTTTCTTTAAATTTTAATGACCATGAAGTTTAGCCTCCTCGCCAAAGTAGGCGTAGGTATCTAAGTCGATAAAGAAACCTTTCTTGTGATCTCCAATGGGGATTGTATCCCTTATGCCCATGAACTCTGCAATAGCCTCGTCATTCTTGAATAAATCTAGTGGCATGTGACATTGTTCATCCCATTCAACAAGGGAAGGGTATATAAGGTCAAGGGCTGGTTCTGTGGGGGTTAATGTTAGGACAACATTGTTCATGAAAAGGTTTGTGGAGGCCAGATCCTCATATTGGCTATAATGGGAATCAGATCACTTTGTCAGATAATCCGATCTATCCTCACACTCGAACAAGTTGCATATTGATCATTGGGGTGTGCTCCATAAGGATGAATCCCAATGTCGTATCTTTCTATTTTGAAACATGAAAGAGGGATTGGTTCTCTTTGTCCTTGTTTGTTCCTCCCACGTCCTAGGCCTTTGTAGCCCATGGAGTACATCATTCTGCTAGATTTTTCATATTCCGGGGTTCGATAATAAGATCGCTGAGTGTCCTCAGGGACCCAAGTAGTAGGTGGATCAAGCAATTTCTCCTCAGCTAACAAGCCTCTAGGTAGGAATGACCCAATAGTGTGTTCCTCTCTAGGTCTCCCTGAAGTGGTAGTTAGGTCGAACTCTAGTTTTGGGAGACAAAGAGAGGTCGACAACAAGAGCACTTGTACATTATACTCCCCACAACCATATTCCAAGATTTTTATCTCCCATGAATCAAATGGAGATGTTGAAGTAGACGCCCCATGAGTGCAATAACTAAGAGAATCCAAATCTACTCGGGATTCCATGGCCTCAGATTGTAGAGGGAAAACTATATCTGTGAATGGAAATGCATATATACCCTTTCGTGCAAATCCAGATTGGGGAGAGTCATCCTAAACCTATAAAGCCACAAATTACTTGTATACCAAAAGAGATAACAATCATTATGATTCACTTATCGGATGTATTCGCTCTCCTGCTAACCATGTCAATACCATCTAGATCAAGGGAAAGGACTACGCTACTGAAGAACAAGGCGTGCCCACCTCATGATTCTGGGAACGCTCTCCATTGACACCGCAAACCAAGTAAATATAACTTTTTTCAGAATAACTTGAGAAGACCTCTGCTAAGATTTTGATCTTAGATCTTCTCAAGATATCCAATGTTCATAAGGACATTCTATATCAAACTCTTCAAGGGTCGGGAGTGCCTTTAGAAGTCAATCCTACACACCTTCAAGCCATGGTGGAAAACATTGCACCAAGTGAGCATCTCACTTTCAACCATAGGGAGATCCCTACCAAGAATCCTACACATAATCTTCCCTTATACATTGAGGTAGTTGTCACCTACAGGAAAATCAAACAGTTGCTTATGGATAACGGTTCTAGGTTGAACATCTGCAGACTTAACTTGGTCAAAAAATTAGGACATACAAAGGAAGATCTTAAGTCACATATTATCACTATCACCACATACGATAATGCGGAAAGAGAGTCGGAGGTACCATCACGCTGCCAATGGAGGTGGGCCCCACTTGTCATCAGACAAAGTTTCACATCCTCAACTTGGAACTTCCATACAACATGCTTCTAGGCTGACCATGGATTCATGTCATGTAGGTCGTGCCATCAACGTTTCATCAATGCATCAATTTGAAGCATGAAGGACACATAATTACAATACCAAGAGATTCAGATTCCTTTGCTTATTGTAGATCTCTCAATAGCTTTACACGAAAGGGTACATACGCATGTCCCTCAATAGATATAGCTATCCCTCTATAATTTGAGGCCATGGAATCTGAGTAGATTTGGATTCTCTTAGTTCGGCACTCATGGGGCGTCTATTTCAACATCTCCATTTGATTCATGGGAGATGAAAATCCTAGAATATGGCTGTGGGGAGTATAATGTACAACAATTGCTCTTGGTGTCAGACCTTTCTTTGTTTCCCAAAACTAGATGTTGACCCAACTACCACTTCAGGAGACCTAGAGCGGAACACACTATTGGGTCATTCCTAATTGGAGACTTGTTAGATGAGGAGAAATTACTTGATCCACCTACTACTTGGGTCCCTGAGGACACTCAGCCATCCTGTTATCGAACCCCAGAATATGAAAAATCTAGCAGAATGATGTACTCCATGGGCTACAAAGGCCTAGGATGTGGGAGGAATGAACAAGGACAAAGAGAACCAGTCCCTCTTCCACATTTCAAAATAGAAAGATACGACATTGGGATTCATCCTTATGGAGAACACCCAAACGATCAAGATGGGAGTTTTTCCTAGCATGAGGATAGCTCTAATTATCTAGACAGTGATATGGATTCCCATTGTAGCCAATATGAGGATCTGGCCTCCACAAACCTTTTCATGAACAACGCTATCCTAACCTTAACCCCCATAGAACCAACCCTTGACCTTGTATACCCTTCCCTTGTTGAATGGGACCAACAATGTCACGTGCCACTAGATTTATTCGAGAATGATGAGGCTATTGCAAAGTTCATGGGCATAAGGGATACAATCCCCATTGGAGATCACAAGAAGGGTTTCTTTATCGACTTAGATACCTGTGCCTACTTCGGCAAGGAGGTTGAACTTCATGGTCAGAAAAATTTAAAGAAAAGTGAGGGAAAAAGTTCTAAAGAAAAGCCTCGGAAAAATCAAAGTCCAAGTTGCACATTGAAAACCTCTTTGAGGCACTGGCTGACAAACAAATAATAAAATCAAAGGACAAACAAAGTGACGATGCCAAGGATGAAAATCTCGTGGAGACATCCTTGGATGAAGATCTTAACCTACCTCCTGATCCTACGCGTATGGAGGATTTATCAAAATTGTTAGTCGAAGAAACCATTGATGTCAATATTGGTACCAAAGAAGATCCCAAGATAGTAAAATTGGGAGCATCACTCTCAGCTAGAGAGAAAAATACGTTCACTATCTTGCGTTGCGAGAGTTTATTGATGTGTTTGCATGGTCTTACAAAGACATGCCCAGCTTAGATCCAACTTTGGTCATGCACAACCTGGTTGTGCACAGATACTAAGCCTATCAAATAGAAGCTCTGAAATATGCACCCAAGAGTGGCCTTGTTGGTTAAGGAAGAGTTGGAAAGATTGATTGTAGCTAGATTCATCGGACCAATTGATTATTCGAATGGATATCGAATATTATTCTTGTCTATAAGAAACCTTTTGGTATCCGAATCTGCATAGATTTTAGGGACATCAATTAAAATTTCCCTAAAGATGACATTCCATTACCCAACATTGACATGATTGTTGACTCAATGTAAGTACGAAATGCTATCACTCATGGATGGCTTTCCGTGTTATAATCAAATTAATATCATTGAGAAGGACCAACACAAAACAACTTTTACAATTCCTTGGGGCACCTTTTACTATCAAGTGATGCCATTTGGCCTTAAGAATGCGGGAGCAACTTATCGTGCAGGCCATGATAGTAATTTCTCATTATATGATTCATGATATCATGGAGGACTACGTAGATGACATCTTTGAATGCTGCGTGAATACAAACTCGGGATGAATCCAAAGAAGTGTGTCTTTGGTGTGATCACCGGGAAACTATTGGGCTTCATTGTGTCAAGACAAAGTATTGAGGTAGACCATGCTAAAGTGTGTGCTATCACTGAAATGCCTCCACCTGAGAATATCAAGCAACTATGTAGCTTATAGGGGAAAATTCAAGCCATTCTTCACTTCATCTCCCAACTTGAAGATAAATGTCACTCATTCACCCATTTTCTTAAAAAGGACGTCACATTCCTCTAGGTACCCAAGCAATAACAAGCCTTTGCTTTGCTTAAACAATACTTGGCTAATCCACCTATCCTCATGCCTCCCACTGGGAGAACCAATTTTGCTCTATATTTCCACTACACAATATGCTATTGGTGTGTTGCTCGCCTAATACGACCTTAGAAAAAGGAGAAAGCAGTGTACTATCCGAGTCATACCCTCATCACCTATGAACGCAATTATACTCAAATTGAAAAGGCTTGCTTGGCCATTGTTTTTACCTTTCAAAAACTTCGTCATTACCTGCTGAATACTAAGACCAAGCTTATATCCAAGGTTGACCCACTCAAGTATTTTTTTCTAAACCCACCCTCGATGGAAGAATGGCTAATTGGATCATTCTACTCATTGAGTTTGACATTGAATTTGTGCATCAAAAATCATTTAAAGGACAAGTACTTGCAGCGTAGCTAGCGGAAGCACTCTTGTAAAGTACAGAACCTTTGAGTCTAGATTTTTCAGATGCCTCATTACTCTACATTGAAGAATCTACCATGTGACAGATACATTTTGATGGATCATTTACATTTCATTGTTCAGGTGTAGGAGTGGTCCTTATTACTCCTTTAGGTGATCCTATACTGCAGCCTTTCTGCCTGGCCTTCCCTTACATGAACAACATTGTAGAATATGAGGCACTCATTGTAGGGATGAAGCTAGCCATCAAGTGGAATGTTCATCATGTTAAGGTTGTAGGTGATTCACAGCTAATCATCAAACATGTTAATGATGGATATAAGGTTAAGGATGACAAGATCATAATTTACAAAAAGTTAGTGGAAACTCTAACGGAGTATTATTTCATGAAGGAGAACCGGTTCAACACCAAAGCAGAGCGAGAAAAGAAAGGGAAGTTCAAACCACATTGGTTAGGACCCTATGTCATAGTTGACAAGTATGACACATAGGGAGCATACAAATCGTCTCACCCCAATTGTGATGAGCTCCAAGAACCCATGAACGCCATGTATCCTAAGTGGTTCTATGCTTGAACATGGTGCATAAAAATTTTAAAAAGAAAAAAAAAAAAAAAAAGAGAAAACAGGTCATCCTCTTGTGAAAACCATGCAATTGTGGCACTTTGGACAAGTCCTTGGGTGAAAACTAGTTTTCGGTGCCTCAAGAGGATTCATTGTTCACAAGAATTTTTATTAGGAGGATAGTTGTCTTTGTCTTAGACCTGGTTTTACCTTCAATATTCCTTGTGCACACCATCCTATCCAGCCTTGATTTGGCTTTGCCTTCTTCTATTTGTCTCTGTGAGGGCGTGGCCTTCTGTTATTTCCCATCTTACGTTGGGGGGAAACTCACCGAATCCACCTTCCTGTTCATAAAAACGTGGATTTTGCTCTTGTATATTCCCCATCTAACACTGGGGGCATCCACGCTTTCTTGGTTACCTGCACATAGATTTGGAAAACCATTAGAAAACAAAAAAATAATAGAATTTTTTTCGAAAAACACAAAAACAATAGAAAATTGTTTCGCAAAAAAAAAAAACAATAGAAAATTGTTTCACAAACATCAAAAAACAATAGAAAATTGTTTTAAAAAACAAGAACAATAGAAAATTGTTTTACAAACATAAAAACCAATAGAACATTGTTTTACAAAACACAAAAACAATAGAAAATTGTTAAGCAAAAACACAAAAACAATAGAACATTGTTTCGCAAAACCTAAACAATAGAAAATTGGTGCATAAAAACACATCTTACAAAAAAATTCTTGTATTGTCTTGTTTCCTTTCTTTTCTTATTTTCTTGTATAGTGTTTTACATGCTTGCTTTTGCGTTGTTTGTTGATTGGGCGTACTTTGTCAGGATTTATCTTTTCTTGCGTAGATTAGATTTATTCTTGCTTGTGCATATTGCGGTATGTTTTTGCATCTTTGGTAAATCTTAGGAGATCATGATGTAATGCATTAATTCATTATGTTATTTCTTAAATATGTGGTTGTGTTTGTTACTTGTTAATAAAACATGGTGAATCAAGGTATATTGCATTAATTCCTAGTGTTCTTTGTTAGCATTTGGTTGTTTTTCTTGCATGTTCTTTATTTTTTTATCATTCACATCACATTACCATCATTATCATCACATATAACATCATCTATACATCATATATAAACAAAAATGCTAAGTTTTACATCATGTATGTATGTTAAGCTAATCATCACATATTGTATCATCAATGGGGGCAAGAGGGGTTGTGCATGATAAAAAATATATCCCTCCCCGCACCAATATCATCATATCATCATATCATCTCCTCTATTAGGCATCAACAAAATATCACATGAGTAATACACTTGATATCATCTACGAATCTATCATCTAAAATTCTAAACAAGCACATGTATATACATCAAACATCAAGATAACGTACATGCAAAATGTGGAATATGATAACATCATTACAACATCCGAAGTGTTGAATCAAGAAAATAACATGCATCAAATCCAATGAAGGCAACATGATTGCTCAAGATACTAAATACGATTCATGTCCTGTCATCAATTAGTTCCCCATGAGTTTAAAGACAAAGTAAAAACCATCTATATGCATGTATCTAAAACAAAGACATACATCATCTCATAACCATGTGTATCTGAGCCAAAACAAAGTAATCCTCACATATATATTTACACACACACACACACACACACACACACATGTGTGTGTCAAATATACATCTCTGTCAAAAATGGATAAAAATATGTGCTCTATATAAAAATTCCTTCGGTGGAGGTGTACAAAGGTGATACATCAATAATGTCTCTGTACATACATACAATATCCAGATAAGTACTCAATACGATACATCATCGATACACAATGTCATAAAAGAGGGGCATGTATCTGAAAGAGTCAAGCCTTCATCATGAGGCATCATCAAAAATACATGTATAACATCAATGTACATCAAAATCAGCCTTCATAAGAGGCATACATACAATAGAATCTATACAATGAAAATATGGCTATCAACCACATCTCTCACCTCGCCCGAGATCCTAGATCTATCCTCTAGATGTCGTAACTCTAGAGGTTGGGATGGCGCTAGTCTCACCGGCTACTCTGGTAGAGGTTGTCTAACTGATTTGGTGGAATGGTCGATCTCCGTGATTGAAAGCTTTGATGCACTCGACCACGATAGTTATGGCGGTCACTCACTCATCGCTTTGGTGGAACCACTCTGTAATATGTAGTCCTATAGAAGAGAGCCTCGCGACCAAGTCAGTAACATCATGTGTCGAGTCCGCATCTCTCGAAGGTGAGCACTTGTTTGAAGGGTAGTATCTCTCTCACCTGTAACTCGGCTCAGGTCTGCCTCAGCCTATCTAGTGGCAGCAGCCTCTCAATCTCTCTTTGTGGTCATCACCCTTAACTCGGCATAGGCCTAGTCTCTCTGTGCTAATAGAGCTTGTGAATGGGCATACACATGGTCTCTGTGTGCAACAACCATATGCGCTTGTGACTGGGACTGATGTAGGAGGCTCAATATCTCGTGCCCTCGTGCTATTGTCTCTCGATCCGGCTCCACCATGTAGCTCTGTCATCTCCTGGGCCCAAGCCTAATCCCACCCTGATAATAAAGTCACAATGTGGGCTCGGGCCTCATCATGCTCTGCTACAACTATCACACACCAACCTCGAGCTTCATCTCTCTCTCGCTCTAGCTGCGCGTCTCTCTCGCCTATGAGTTGATGTACATGTACCTATAGTATGGCTGTCTGCGCCACTGGTTGGGAGACTATGTGTGCCACAGGAACTAGTCCATAAGGTGCTCTAGAAGACTGTCCCTACTCGAAAACCCTACCTCTTGGTGGCTACATGGCTTTTAGTACTTGGCCCCGAGGCCTCGGTCCCTATGCTTGTGGAGCACACTGTCCATCATGAGGGATACCATCAAATGGATCCTCTGGGTCTAGCCCTAGTGCCGGTGCTCTAACCGGCATTCTTCCCATCCCATACCTCTAGGAGTAGGAGAATGCCTGCTACCTAAGCTGCCTCTGCGGAATAGTGAGACACTGGGTAATACTGTCGTATACCATGCTACATAATTAGTTGTAGTCCCCGAGTCTCTAACATGTTGTAATGGGTCCCATGCCCGGGAACACTGTGTAAACTATCCCTCACTCAGTGCCACTATTATAGGGGGCCCCATAGTCGACCTTTCGAGTCCCTATGAGTATGCCAAATATCCGGCTTAGAGATCCCTTGTACTTTACCCACTGCCATTGGCACCTATCAACATGATACAACTCCATGATATAGTTCATGATCGCCAATAAGAAAGTGCTCCACCAAGTGTACACTGAGCTCTATGGCATCCTCTGGCCACTGGAAGTGCATGTATGGATGCCAAATGACGTCTATCACTACTAGCTAGTCGAACTTCCACCTATATATGAATAGGTTGCTAAGATGGTTGCGTACATCTCTGCCGATCGCTATCTAGGCCATGTATGACGGCTCCTCGGGATCTCAAACTTGGAAAGGGCCTACGGGTGTCTAATAGCAATATGATCCCACGACCATATATGTAATAATGAGGTGGCCCCACGGTCTTGACCATGGTATGTAATCACATGCGAGATCCTTAATATAAATGGGCTAGTATACACTACCCCCAGCAATATCTCTCCCCACTATAAATGCCATGCACCAATGGTAGTAGTCCTCTGGGAACAAAGTCCCTGTCTTATCAGTGAGTAGGAACCCACTGATAAGTGCCATGATATAGAGAGGTCCCCGATGCAATGTTAGGTCAGAGATGCACTCATGTAGAGATATGGTCATCCCTTCGTGTGGGATGTTGTCGACCCCAAATAGAGCCTTTGCACGCTTCTCTCGATCAACCCTGCATTTGAGCTATACTCGATCAATGTACCCATCATGGGCATGCGTAAAATCTGCCAAACATCCTCAATGGTCATTGTCATCTCTCCTGTGGGCAATCTGAAACACTGACTCTCGCTTATACCATCACTCGCCTAAGCGCGATCGGGAGGCCGTGATCTAGTACACTAGATGGCATCCGAGCCACGGGTCCAACCCCACCGCCTCCGAGAATATCACCATATCTCGACGGTCACACCGGTGCATACCGCCCTCTAACTCAATAACTGGAAGTGATGCTCCCGCATCTATAAGACCGGTAGTCGTCTCGTAAAATAAGACATCACTCATTAGTTTCTACCATTTCCTCTAAAAACCTATCTCATCTTCTAGAGTTAACCCAAAATCCTAAAATTCTTCTAAGTGTCATGTCATGACACTTTCCTATCTCTTTTCCACCTATCTAGGTACCCGCACGATCTTTTTGCATGTGTGCCATGTTTTTCGCACCTACGCTTACATGCATGTGCCTTCTAGCACGTGCTCTCTTTTGGGTGCTTACGCACCCTTTTTAGCATGTGCACCACCAAATTGGTACCTGTGTGTGGACACGTGTGATTCTATGTACGTGTGCCAGCTTCTCCATGCCTACACGATGCTTTTTGCTTATGTGCCCCATTCCCGGCATGTGCGTGTGCACGCTCATGTGCTCGTGTGTGCACATGTGCATGTGTCTATGTAATTTGTGTCGCGCATATGCGCACATCGACTTGGTGCTTACACCCTCAAAAGGATACATGTGCCTCAAAAATGGCACCCGCATGCCCTATCCCATGCCCACTCCTGCATGTAGGCGTGCCTATGCATTTTTCTACTCCTAAAGACCTAATTTAAGACATTAATGACACAAATTTACTAGTAGGGTTGCGATACTCACAAAGGGGCCATTTTTCATGTGCCACTGGTACCCTGCATCGCATCCACCCCTCTCAAATGGTCTCGTGTGATCACTATAGTTCTCATAAGCCTGTCGAGCCTCACAGTAAAATTTTTTAAACTGATCAGTTAAAATGAATTGCTCGATGTTTTTACCCCCGGGGGGTATATTAACCTTTTATTTTACCGCTCGGAAGGCCGAGAGACCCATTTCGATCACCATTTTCTCCTCTGTTCACTATGGAATAATTATTTTTATTAAATAATTATTTTTCTCTTATTTTTCACCGTATTGGGGCATTTTTGCTATCCGATACCCCTTTCTTCTCCCGAGGGAAATTTTATTGCTCCCTGGTGATTTTTATTCTTCTTCCCACTCCCGTAAATAATTATTTTTGAAATAATTATTTTTTCTTCATTTTTCCACTTAACAGGGACATTATTTTTCCTTTATTTATCCTTTCTTCCACCTAGGGCACTTTTTGTTGCCCCTAGGCCCTTCACTTTCTTCTTCTAATTTCTTCTACTTTTCACCATGATTTGGAAAGTAAAAACAATAAAAACAATATCTATATCAAAAGCTCTAAAAACAGGGAAAATTTTTTTCCACAAAATCCTAAACAGTAAAAAACCTACAAAAAATGGTAACTTGCTTATTGCAACTGAAACTTGTGTCTTGCGCATGGTATTTTCTCCATATCTTGTTCATTTGTCTCACATCTTCCTTGATTAATACGACTCGTGGATCACCGGATTCAACACCATTCACAAAGCTAGCTGATTGCTTTGTCTGCGTACTGGGGCATTTTTGTTTCTGGTGTTGTTTCGTTCACAAACGCTTTTCATGGACCCCATGTCTATTGTCATTTCCCCTTGCATGTATCCTTGTTTGGGGCATCATTTTTAACCCTTTTCGTCAATCACAAACTTGTGGATCTCTTCAAAGACTCGATAACAAAACATTTGTACAACTATCTTGCCCATTGTTGGGTTGAATATGTGCATTTGTACTTGTTTTCCCTGTTACATACATGAGCTTTTTCCTTCTCGTATTACATTGCATTATCGTATGTTGCATGGAGTTGGTACTTTTGAAGAATGGACAATTGTTCATAGTAAGGCTTTTCATGTCATTCTACCTTTTCATATGCTTATATTTTTCATAAGGACCAATGATGTAGTTCCTATGACAATATGATGACATCAAATTTATTCTAAATAAATAATGGCTAGAGGCTAAGCTCTTCTCTCCCCCCATCCATATTTATTCTACTTCACTTCCCTTTCATCCCTAATTTTCTCTCTCATCGGGGCATCCTGCCTCTTCCCCATTTTTCGGCCTATCTCTCATCTTTTTGATAGTTGATTGACTTCTTCATCACCCCATCGACACTTGAGGGGGCTTCTCTCTCTCTACTACTAATTTTTCTTCCATCTACTATCTTTGATGTGGCATCACTTACACCACCCCAAAGAGGGGCAAATGTAGACACCTATAATTACGCCTAAGCAATTTAAATACTTAAATTGCGCTAATTATCTCCTTTCCCACAAATTGACGACATATTGTCAATAGCACTCATCTTCTCTTCCATTGTCATTAATTGATTACATTCAGCTAATTAATTAAGTTGCTTATCCAACACATACCCTAATTAATGACCTTTTGTTAATTGACACCTTTTATCTAGTCTAATTAATTATTATTAATTAATTAGCCTCCCTCCTCATTAAATCAATAAATATCTATTTAATGGGTCTAATTCCCTGTAATGGTCTAAATCAAACTAAAATAAATCTAAAAGCTTATAAAAGCTTGCACATGTATTTATTAATCATCTTGATTAATTAATGCACCCCCTTTATCCACATGAGCCACTTGAGGACAAACTAAACCCCCTAAAGCTAACTCAACCCCATCTAAACCCCCCTTATCCATAACTAACTCTACATCTCCATTTATCCCACATTCATGAGGATGTGTTGAATCCTTTATCCTTTGGGCTATATAAAGAGCCCTCCTCCTACCTTTATACCTACACCTAAATCTCTCAAGAGACAAAAGTAAGTACATAGTTTCATACTAATAGCCTTTTTCCATTCTTGAGCCCTCCATCCTCCATTTCTTGAAGAGCTAAGCCTCACACCCAAGCATTCATTGAAGGATAAAAGCAAGCAATTATAATTTGATTGCCATTGGACTACTTAGGTCCATTTTAATGTTAATTTAGGAAATTAAGGGGAATAGAGTTCATGCATTTACATTGTGTTTTGATTAGATTCAAAATTATTAATGTTTAAAGGGTAGGACTTGCTCACTTCTTCATCATGATGGTGCACATTTCCCATTTTTAACGAGGTTAGGAAGCTATTATTAGGTGGTAGCTTTCTTGCTTTAAGATTGGTTAAATTTGTAGAAACACTTGCACACAAGGAATGTGATGTATTCAGTTCTAAAGTTTTTCATTACAAGATTTCATTGAACATTGTTTAAGTATTCATATGGCATGGTAGTTACAAAAGGAGCTTCCAAATTTCAAAGTACAAAATACAACTTCAGGAAATAGAAATACATCGAAGTATAATAGCAATGGTCTACAATGAGAAAAAAACACAATTCAAGCCAAAAACTGAGATCCATAAGATAAATGTGCAAGGAAGAAGTTTATCCATCAAGTAATTGCAGTCAAGGTTTGATTCATTTAGCTCAGAAAGACTGAAACCCATCATAGATCAAAAGATGCTTGAGCCATGGGATGGGTAAAACCAAAAACTCTATTTTAGTTGTAAAACCCTCACCAAACTTGAGAATGTGAAGAGTCGGGTCAAAACAGATGGAATCCCAACTTGTAGAAACTAATGCAAAAAGGGAAGACCACAGGATTCTTCATATAGTTCCCTCTACAAACGCTCAAGTCACCATGATATAGAAGCTCAGGAAAAGGGATTTTATTAATACAAAAACATTCATCTCATAAATTAAAACCCAACTCGTGCTCCAAGTTATACAATGATAACAACCCACAGAAGGGGAAGACCCAGATCTCCAATGTATAGAGAAAATGAAAATCTACAGCTATATAAATTTTCATGAAGACTATGTCAACAAGAAATAGTTAATCTTGAAGCACAACCAATGATGAAAATTCAGGTCGATGCATAACTCAAAATCAAATTTCAGAGAATAATAGCAAAATTAAAAGCTCAGGAGACACAGATTTTAAACGTATTACCTCTACTGAGTGGTGGAAATGGTTAAAAATGATAGATCAAAAACAAACCCAGAATTGTGCAGTTCTTTTGAGGGAAGAAAAGTCTTAGAAACCATCCAAAAGCTTGAAATAACCCAAATGTGTAAAAAAATGGTGGTCGTTCAGAGAAAAGAAGCTTCATTAAAATACCACACCTGTTAATATCATTACTAGCCAGAAAATAAAGGAGACGTTGACCAGTTTGGAGGGTGTAAACAATGAAATCACGATAACTTCCAGAGCAAATACCCAGATTTGGGAAAAGGGTAAAATTCCACAATTGCATACCTTTTAAACGGCATTCGTAAAGCTTATTGTAGCCCTAAATCATAGCTACCCAAAACCATACCGACTTCCTTTGTCATAAATACAAGATCACAAAAGCACAGATGGTTATAAAGAGCTTAAAGGTAGCAGAAAAACAGAGCCCTGAATTGAACTCCATTGATTTTTTTAACCCAATTGGTGTCCGTGATAAATCCAACAACCTTCATTAGATTAGAATCCATGAGTACTGAGAATAATAGCTCGAATAACCATCACTCGCTATGGCCAAACAACGATGTCACAAACAGATCAAATGAATCTTTCCATAGAGCAATGGTGACCTCTAGCACATAAAATAAAGCTGATAGAGAGAGCTTAAAAGTTTCAAGAATGGTGGATTCAAGCAGAACGTCCATACATTCTTCAGAGAGTTTTAATAATATCGATGACCACTTTTCAGAAGATATTTACAAGTGACAATGTTCTAAATGGCAAGTCGAAGCAACCTGAACCCTTCATTCAAAGCACAAACCACGACGGCCATGAAGCAAAATTCTGCCAGAGTATACTTAACTTGAAGAAGAGCTCGAGTGAAATGAAAAAATAAGTAGAGTTCAAATTTTTTTGCTACCCCAAAGCTCATAGTCAGTTTGTTAACTCAACCCGAAGGTCAGAACATCCATGTGGAGATCAATAGGAAAACCCTAATTTTACCTAAGTTAGTCGATCACTAACATCAAATGATGGCTTTCCATCTCGTGGAGGGGACCAAATAAAATTTAAATAATGATTATTGTTTTAACCTTACACTAAGGTCTGCAACCTTATAAATCATGTGTAATCATCAGAGGAAGGGGGCCCGAAAACTAAATATGATATATGCCATGATGTATAATCAAAAGTGAGGGTCAAACCAAGATTATTATATACCACATTGCAAAGGTCCCTAAATGATTACTAAACAAAAAGATAGGGCAGGCAATATATGGTCAAAAACTATGCTAATTACCAAAGTTAGAAAAGAGAGCAGTGATAACCTTAAACTCCTAAAAATTATCTTACTTTGGTCAAAGGTCTCGTGCTAAGGAGGATGTTAAGTTAAAAGGAGGGTATTATTTTTTGCATACATGGACAAGTGGCCTGATACAGCTAGAATAAAAACATCATGATCAACATGTACACAAGGAGGAAAATGACAAAATAAGAAGTGCACAAATGTCAACATCAGAGATCAAGAAGACCTTTTGGACATGGTAATTACCTTATTCTTCAAAAAATAAGGGTATTATTTTCTTGTACATTCTTGCAGGTGGTCCCCACATTAGAGGGTGAATGTTTTGCTAAGAAATGAATAAAATGGAATTATTTTTTTCTCACACAGGGATATTATTTTTACATGTGCATCCAAGGGGGAAAAACTTTAAAGGTGCCAAATTTATCATTGCAAGTGAATCGATTGTAGGTTTCATCATCAATAGAGATACAATTAGTTTAATCATTCACAAGAAGAAAAATATTGCATGCACATTAGAGAAGACTTGCTCAACAAGAAAGATCTATTATTAGCTAAATTACTCATCCAATTTTATTAAAAATAGATCAGTCAATTTCACTTTGACGGGAATTTAATTTTGTAACTAAAGCTATAATGCCTCATTGAATCAAAGCAAGTATATTTTTATTGCTTTATTTATTCATGATAAATGGGTAAAATTAGTAGGCATGGGAGAGTACAAATTTTAGCGTATTTTTAGGATGAGTTGGGTGAATAATTTTGTTGTATATTGTGTGCATTGGAAAAGTTCATGGGGAGGCATTTTTGGACATAGGAGTGCTGAAGGATTTTTCTTCCAGTTTTACCTTGAATGAGAAATGATTTTTGCCTTTCCAATTAATTACACTGGTGTGTATCTCTTCATTAATTGTTATGAATTTTATTTCCCTAATTAATCATCTTACCTTGCTGCAAATTTCATATTTTCTACATAATCTTAGTGTGCATGTTCATCTTGTTGTTTTTTTGTGATTTATCCCTTTAAACATAAGTGTTTTACCTTAATATTTTGTTGAAAACCATTGGTTCCTGCATCCAAAATTCATTCTCAATTTTATTTTGCATATACTCAGTCAAATCCCTCAACAAGTTTGGTGTATCACCCATTTCAATTTCAGTTACAATCATATTTTTACCCTGAAAACCCAAAAATATATTTTAGGATACATCAATAAGGAACCAACCTTGATACCGGAGACTCACCTCAACAATAGGTATACCCACAAACCTGAGGTGTTTCCATTGTATCTACGAAAGTGAGAGATCAAAGAAAGCTTAGAACCCCTATTGTCATCTCTCAACCAGGGTGCACTTTCGACATATACTAGTGCTAAGAAAAGAGCCTTTCCTTAATAGATATTGTCCATATATTGATGTTAGCAAGGTGAAAATTCTCAAGACCATGATCTTCAATAATTGAATTATTCATTTCAATGGCTATTAAATATATTTTTCTTTACAAGAAAATGCCAATATTGATTGATACTCGTAATGGCATTGTATTTGAAAAGCAAAGGGCTCTATAATAGTAAATTGATATATCGGTGGGATGAATATTTTATCATATGCATACCATTGAAATGTAGTATGGTCATTTAATACGGCTATCCAATATTGAATAATTTGATCTCTATTTTTAAAAAATAATTGTGGCATATATGTCAATGTTATAATTATTGTTGAACAATATTAGTGAAAAATTTCTTCCAACAAATCCAAAGTAAAATTATGACTCAAATTTTTGCAAGAAACCGAACTCGAATATACCCTCAATTACTACCAAAGAGAAATTTTTAGTTCCATTTTTTTCAATGAGAACTCTTAAAATATATTTTCATGAAAACACTTGAAATTAATTTTCAAATATAAAAAATCTAGAATGTATTGTTATATATTTCTCGAATATATCATTCTGTGTGAGCCTAATACTAGTGACTATTTGCACATGTATATAATATTCCATTGGCATGATCAAATCTTCTCAAGAATTTTTAAAATATCAACCATTTAATATATGGCAGAATGAACATTAAAATATTTGATCATATATACTCCAAACTAGACCATAGTAAAGGATGAATTTGAACATATATACGCTAAACTAGATCAAGGCTAGTGCCTTTGGGTGTGAGTCTCGAATCTATATGAGTTAAATTCATAAGAAAAGAACGCAAATTCATATACATGCACCAATGCAATTTTGTAAATGAGCATAATCAAATTTATAAACTAATCAATTATATAAAAGAAATCTTAAATATGCTCCAACATGGAAAGGAGTATGTTATCCTTACATTTCAAACATTCAATCCATAGCCACATCCTAACAAATATCTAGCACCTCTTGTTTGGAGTGGTAAAAAGATTTATAAGAATTATATTCATATATATGCATATATATATATATAGAATACTTAAGCCAAGAAATGGATTAAAAACACGTGGGACACCAAATAGTAAGTTGTTATTCCAACTCTTAAAAATACAAGTTCAAAGATGAATTTGAGCTCTATTGTCTTGTTTTTTATTGATTTAGGACACAAAAGCACTGACATTGATTGGATTGGCTACTTTCATGTTACTTAGTTTTGATTGTTTGATTTACCAAAACTTTGGTCAAGTGGAAATTTTGGAACAAGACTCTTTTGCTCTAAGTTTGTAGAATGAGTAAAATTATGTGCTCTGTTTAAAAATAATACGTTTCTTTAAAGTTTCTCATTGTCATTGAATATTTGAACATTTAACATGTTTTGGAATCTACAAATTTTTGTGTTCTAAACAAACAACATTATTTCCTATTATAATATGCTCATCTTTACATTCTCAATTATTATAATCTACAATTACAATTTAAAGGAAAGAACTAACCACTTTGTGACTCTTTTTAAATATATACACAATTTTTGTATTTAAAAAGTTAAAACAATTTTACAAGTACAAAGTATAGTGTGAGAAAAGACACAAGAATAATAAAAGTATGGCATGCAAAGGAATTATCAGCTACCATGTTGTCTAACTGAAAGAGTTGGTGTATAGAAATATCTATTACTCTATGGATAAATCTTACCGAGTGTCGACATGGTGCCACCTAGTTGGTCCAAGTAAGAATCCAGTGAAGCAAGTGATTTCACAAGAAGAATTAGGAATTAGGAGAGGATTTGCCACGTGTATGACCATGACCCTATGGATTAGTTGGTGGGAGTGTAAAAACCCATTGGAAAATATCTCTCACCCATACATTCTTTCTTTAGAGGTAAATGGGACCAGGAAACTAGTTGAATGGTTGAGAGCTTGAGGTGAGAATGCAATATAAATAAATTTCTAGATTCCCATGTCATGTTAAATTGTCGATTCAAAGGCCAAAAATTGTAAACACAAAAAAATCACTAATGGCTAATAATGACTAATAATAAGACTTTGAAATGAAAATCATCATTACTTCCATCGTATAGATATCTATATGACTAATAATACTAGAAATCGTAAGTGAAAATGTATGATGCAAATGGTGAAAGTGATGTTTTGATGAAGTTAAACTAGAGGGAATGAAAAAAATAGAGAGGAAGTGATAATGAAAAGGAGGTTTCAGGGTGGAGAAGGCCTAGGGTGGGGAAAGTGTTGCAGGAAGCAATACAAAACTCTTCTTTTTTGTGACCACATACCTTATTTGTCAATAATTTCAAGGAGAAAGGTTATGTGGTGTGTAATTCATAAAGGAATCATATTTTGGAGATATCTCATAACACATGGAGGAGGGGACACTTTAGAGACAAGGATATGTGGAGTGCACATGGTATCCTAGGCTAGTGATTTCATGTACATATATGATTAGGGTTTATATCTAGCTATCAGGTATTGGTGATGGTTTCTCTCATCAATGGTCCTAATGACATCATCCGTTAATGACCACTTCTATAAAATGGGCTTTGTTATTTTTTAAATTTTTCTATAGTGTCATGATTTTCAATTGGATGACATTTAATTTTTTATATTAGATGAAGATGAGAATGGAATTTTTTTGATAAAAGGTGGAAATTGAATACATATACGAGTCACACCTATTTCATTACTCAAATTGTTCCTACCCAATAATATCTACTATTTTTACTTCATGTTATTGACTCAACGCAAATCACATTATTTGCGTGATTGCAATTTCAGCTTAAAGGGCCAAAATAAAAAAGGGGTAATTCCAACAAGTTCTTGGTTCAAAATCCAATCATAATGCTTTCTTCTTGAAGCACTTAAAGCAACTCCTTTTTTAGTTATAAGCTTGAGTAATTGCAGGAAAAAAATTTGTTGTTAGAATAATAATTAATAATTGTGCCCTCCAGATCTTTCAATCATTATTTCCATGAACACCATTTGAGCTCCAAAGGGAAAAAAATTAAAAATGGGAAAAATGCAATAGGCTTCAGGTTTGAATCCCAACCACCATGGTTGATTCTTATATCACTTTATAGCTTTTCTTTTAAGTTTTAAGCTCGAGTAATCAATGGAAAAAGGTGATGCAAGAACATTCATTGATAAATGATACCCTTCAATGGTTGATCATATGAGTGAGATATTTGTAAAAAGGGTTGGAATTGAAACCGTCCTTATCAACTTTATTGGTCAATCACACTCGCATCGATCACATGGCCACAATTTTAGTTAAAGGGACAAAAATATTAAAATTGGTAAAACGCAATAGGTTCCTACACATTGTGATGTTAATGGAAGGGCCCCAATTTATTCCCTTGTGTATTTTCATTTGTTCTTGGTGCATTATATTATCAAAGCTAAACTATTATCTCATCTAAGCCCGATTTTTATGTTTCAATGTAGTGCGCAAAGTGCAAAAATCATAATATTATAAGTATGTAGAAAATATATATAGCTCATAATAGTGCATAGCTCATATTTTTTTGTGTAAAACCACATATAGTGTTTGAACTCTTTGTTTTGTTTATCTTGGTGCTTGAATAATGGCCGATCCTAGATTCATCTCTCGGGATGATTGGTTATGTTATTCATCTAGTAGGAAAGCAGTGATTACATACATCAACATTGTGATTATTTTCAAAAAGAAGTTGGATGCCCTCAAACATTTGGTGACAAGAATTCATTCCATTAACATGTAAATGTAACAATATAGAAAGGCTTTGAAATCTGAAAGAATCCATGCATCCTCACACCAACAATTTTACTTTGTGGTGAATGGCTATATAAATTGAATTATCTTCTTCATGATGAAACAAAATTTTCCCATTGTCTCATTGTACCATCAACTGATCCTCGTAATTCCCACTCCTCTTTGACACTTATTTTACTAATATAATTTAATCACTTTCCACTAGAGACTTGGACGTCATTTGATATTTTGATGTACTACTACTAGAAACTATGAATATTGTGCTTATCATTATATTTTTGCATTGATTCTCAACATTATTGTTATATTTTGATTAATAGATACTGGAAAATGGAAATTATTGTTGCATTTCATTTAGCAGGGGGTATACTATATAGATATTCTAAATATTGATATGTTGTGATTCATTGTTTGATTCGTATGGATTATTGAGGCATGGATAGACATTTTATATTGATGATGATGATGTGTTCTTAGCTTACTTATTTACTAACATTCTAAGTTCTCATCGTATTGACTATGTTTTTGTATTTCAAGCAATCTTTTAATCTCATTGTTATTGATTATATCGTAGAATTGAGATTTTTTTGGAAATTAGAAACAAAGGATAACATTGTTTAGCTATGATGATGTTTATTGATAGATGTGATTATATTTTTATTTTATCGTAATGTATTTGATGAGGAAAAGAGGTCAAAGGAGGTATTGTTTGATATTGTAGGTAATTGTACAAAAAAAAAGGGAGTTAGGAGACCAACCATAGCGAAATATTGTATGGGTACAAAGTGATGGTCACCATGACAGATTTGTGTTGTGTTATTGATGTATATTGTTAGTTTGTTTGCAGGTCCCATGGGGGGATGACCTAAAAAGATATGACCATGTGTTTTATGTATTTTCCCTTGCCATTTAAATTATTCATGGAGTATGTGATTTATTTTGTGAAGTAATTGACTTCATTATTGTTGAATAATGTGCTCTTATTTAAGTTGGTAAATCATGTTTAGTGAGTTAATTTTAGATGGGATGAAAGGGGAAATTTGTAACAGTAGTTAGTCCTTTGATTTGTGATTTGAGATGATTGTAATTAAATTTGAGTGTTGTGTACTCAACGCATCTTCCAAAATTCAAAACTTTACCTTGAAGCCATTTTTGGAGGCTTGTGGAACAAGTTAAGCTTATCCCACACCTCTTAAATTCATCTACAAAGTATACCTATGGGTTGGGGGTCTAAAATAGATCCCATTATGTGAATTTTAAGGTAAAGGTGATATTTGTTTCACTTTCTTACATGATTTTTAAATCATTTCCTTTGAAGGTGTGGGTATGAGTTCTTGTGTGTAAGAGACTTGTAATTTTTCTCAACCACCAATTTATTATCCTTAAGGTTGATGTTTGAATTGTGATGTGGAGTTGAGGATAAGTGATGTGGCATCTTAAAGGGAGTCACCTCACCCTTATATTCTCTTTTTCTATATATGCAAGTTTAATTGATGGTTAGGGGTTAGTTCATTTGGTTGTGCACTTGTATTATTTTTAGAGTGGAGTTTTGAGTTGCTTGCTTGGGAGTTTTATAGATTTTTGGGCTTGGATTTGATCTTTGAAGGAGCTTGGAGTCTTTATTTTGGGATCAATATCTTACTATGGAAAGGTAGGAGCTACAACCATGTTATTTATTTATATATGTGTGTGTTGTATATAAATGAATGGTTTCTGTTATAATTTTGGATCATGGTTAGACTGCCTTTAGTATGGTGTAGGAGAAGGTTTTTGGGAATTTTTATTTGGAGGGAGACATAAGAGTAGTCACATAATTTGGGAGGGAGCTGGGTTGGGTGCCTCACCTTTTTAGATAAGAAAAATGCTTACTTTTCTTAAATTTTTTATTGAGGGAGACATAAGAGATTGTGGGGAGGCATAAGAGATTGTGGGAGGCATAAGATGATCTTGAGGGAGACGTATGAGATTGTGGGGAGACACAAGAGATTATGGGAGGCATAAGAGTTGTGTAGGGTTTCGTTTTGTGTTTTGGAGGCTTTTAAGGTGAGAACCTAATCCCATTGGGAGGCATAAGTGATTTCCCCATAGTTCCTTGCTCTATTGGCTTTGAGTTTTCAAGCCTTGTTATTTTGAAAATTTGCATTCTTTGTTATTGTTTATTTGTGCTTGTGTGTGTGTTGAAAGATGGTTGTTTTGTACGTTGTAATGTGGAAGGACTTGTGATAGTTTCCGTTGGTAGTATCCATTTCTTATTGTATTTTGGATGGGGCTCAAGAGTGAATGAGGAGAATGGTTTCTTCTCGTCATTCAAATAAAGGTTGGGAGGTGAGTGTTACCTACATCCCCGATGAGGCGATAAATTGGCCATAAAATACCATTATTTCTTCCTTCTAAGTTATCTTTGAAAGTGGATTTAAATGTAATCTAGGAACTTATAGTTTGTTTAAGATTGAATATAAGATATATATCTTGTTCATTCTTTAGAAATATTTTGTAATCTATTTTGTTAACTAATCCTATTGATTATTTGGAAAAGATTCAAAGTCTTGTATGTAGGCCATAAAGGAAAGATAATGCTAGTATTGGGAAATGTGGAAGTGATCATAGATGGTGTATCTGAACTCAAATATTATTTCATATTCAGATTCATCTCGAAAAATTATGCAAGTTCAAAACAATAATCATCTCAATCTGAGATCGTATGCAAAATTTATAGTTGTTTTAAGTTAGTTTCAAAACTTACAAAGTTAGTTCAGAACTTGTAGGTTTAATTCGGTACTTGCAAAGTTAGTCCCAAAACTCGCACGTTTAGTTTTTTAAATAGCGAGGTTTGAAAGCTGGAACTCATATCAAATGAGGACTACGAATAATCAGAAAATTGAAAATATGAGAGACGTTTTCGCTCATAGAAATGTTTTTAATATGACCCACATTCATCTTTTCTACAAATTTTACCAATGAATAGAAACCTAACTTTCGGTGAGCTGGATTTCGAGGAAAAGTGTATCGACGAGCACTAAAAGTTCCATAAATGTAAACATAAAAGTCAAATGAAAAATCTAAGAGAGGTTTTTTTCATAGAAATGTGTTTAACAAAAATTCATTCATATTTACTACAAGTTTTACCAATGAAGAGAGATATAACTTTTAGTGAGCTACACTTTAAGGAAAAGTGTATCGATGAGTGCTAAAAGTTCCATAAATAGCAACAAAAAAGTCAAATAGAAAATATGAGAAAGAATTTTGTTCATAGCTATGTGTTTAATAAAAACCACATTTAAATTTGTAAGTGTTACCAATGAAGATAAATATAACTTTTAGTGAACTACAATCTAAGGAAAAAGCATATCGAGAAGTGTCAAAAATTCTAAAATAAACAAAAACAAAGTCAAATGGAAAATCTAGAAAAGGTATTTGGTCAAAACCATATTTTGAGGAAAAAATCCTTCCAATAATGTAGGAGAATAAAATAATTATGATTCTTGTTACAAAAACAAAGGAGAATATTTAGGAGAAAATATTTCTAAAATAAGTGATATAAGACTTTGACTCTAATAATATATCTCTTTCCATATTTTGTGGAGATGGAGATCTTAGTTGTTAGGATTGGCATATAGATAAGATCATATTGTATCTCCCAAAATAAGGTGTTAGTTGGACGCATCAATTATAAATGTAACCTTCCACACTCACATATGTAATGTTTTACCACCAAGAAATGAATCTATTATTTTCTCTTTAATATTATGTAGTTTTGACTTAAGATATCGAAGCATGGTTTAAATCTTCTTTCAAGGAATGAATCGACCACTCATTCTAAGGAAAATGGATCTATATATCTATTTTTTTATTTTGTAATAATTTGTGTTTATTTCTTTTTCTGTAATTATCATCTTGTTATGTTGTTCTTATTTTTGTATTGTAACATTCAGTCTGTTGTAAACATGCATGTGTTTCATTTAATTTTTCTTATTTCCAATTCAACAATTTCAATTTATGCAAGTGTGTTTTATTCCTGTAAGTGTAATTTCCTTTATGCAAGTGTGCATTCAAATTTCTACATGTGTGCTTTCAATTTATGCAAGTTTGGATTGTATTTAATGGAGTTTATTTCTAAGATCTTCTTCTCTTAATGCATACTGACCTTCGGAAACTAACTGGATTGACATTATTAATTGCAAAGATTGATGACCCTCATCATTTTGGCATCGTTGTCGGGGACATGGTGTTATTAGGAGATTCAGAGTTCTCTAAAAGAATATTCTAGTGACAGGTAGAATACCTTTAACCAAATTTTGTGACATGAAGCATTTGGCAAGTAGTTTCTTTAGACTTTTATTTCATGTAAGTAGATTAAAATTTCATTTATGTAATTAGGAATATTAGATTGTAAATATTTATCTCACCACAAACTAACTTTGTGTATATAAAAATGAATTTGATGTTTGATCAATAAGGTATAATGGTATGAACAAAAATTCAAATCTAGAAATGGTAGACTATGAAATTTAATTTGAAGTAGATCCAGTTGATGAAATATCATATTCCATTCTTGATAACCACCACCATTTCATCTTGTATCAACTAACAACTCGGTGATGTTATTACAAATAAACTTACTAACAAAATGACTTATCTAGTTTGTAATAATGAAGTGGTAGCATTTTTAGTTAACTCTATCCATATTCAAGGATTTCATTAAGGCCAAAATAAAAACCCGCTCTTAATAAATTCATCCATCCAAATTAGTTTTTCATCACATAATAAAATTCAATCCTTGAACCATATCCATTAGAAAAATCTATTTTCATGTCTTTCAATTTCTTGATTTTTTTATATGCTTGTATAGCATGAAAAAACAATTATTGTGAATATTAAGGCAAGCAATTTTTTCATGCTAATATCCAGAGGAATTTCCAAAGTTGTTCTTGGTACCAGCATGCAGATTTTTGCGCACCAATAGTATCAACCAAGGAGTAGTTTGGAGGGACCCATGGATACATAACACAATCCATCTCCTGAGATCACTAGTTTGGGATTTGAAGATTACTATGGTGATTCTAATTCAAGTTGGCCTTTGAATTTTTGGAAATTTTCTCACAATTTTTGGAAATTTTCTTGGAGTTACCAAGTATGCAAAAAGATTTTTATGAGATCTCATGCATTGCTTCCTATTTTACATAAGTTGTACTTTGATGAATATAGTCCTATGATGGATCAAATTTTTCTCTAATCCTGCTCATGCTATCATTTAAGCAAAAATAAATAAAATCTTTGATTGGAAAACCAGCTTGCTAGCCAATCATAGGTAAAATAAAAATAAAAAAACTTTGATTGGAAAACCAACTTGTTGGCCAATCAAAGGATAAAAAAATAATTAAAAAAATGATTAGAAAACCAACATTAGCCAATCAAAGGCAAAAAAAAAAAAATTGACTGGAAAATCAGCTTTGCTAGCCAATTAAAGACAAAAAAGGTGACTTTTCTTCAAAAACATGCATGAGGACATGAATTATCTTAAGTGCGGGGAGAAGGAGAAGCACGAGAAGAGAATTTTTATTTTAAATATGAGATATAGCAGAAGGAGCTCCACAAAAGAACTTGATGTAAGAAAAAAGATCAAAAGTAGCAGAAAGAGATCCACATAAGAACCTATTGTAAAAGAAAGGAGATCAAAAGTAGAAGAAGGATCCACACAAGAACTTGTTGTAAAATAAAGGAGATCAAAAACAAATGAATGAGATCCACACAAGAACCTACTAGAAAAGAAGATCACAGTAGAAGAATAGATCCACATAATAACCTATTGTATAAGAAAGAAAATTAAAAACATCGAAGAAGATCCACACAAGAACCTATTGTCCAAGAAAGAAAATAAAAAAGTAATGAAGGCAATCCACACAAGAACTCGTTGTACAAAAACAAGAAAATAAAAAACAGCATAAGGAAATCCACACAAGAACTCACAGTTGTACAAGAAAGAAAATAAAAAATAGTAGAAGCGAGATCCACGCAAGAACATTTGCATAAGAAAGAAAAAAATAAAAACAACAGAATGAGATCCACACAAGAAACTATTGTACAAGAAAGAAAATTAAAAACAACATAAGGAGATCCATAAGAACATGGGTTTGAACTATATATGGAATGCATACATGCATAAGCTCAATTCAAAGATGACTCTAAGAAGAGAAGATAGTAATATAATGCACGAGGATATGCCTAAGATTAAGTCTAGGGTAATGATGAGGCCATAAATTGGCCATAAATTACCATTATTTTGTCCTTCCAAGTTACCTTTGAAAGTGGATTTAAATGTAATCTAGGAACTTATAGTTTGCTTAAGATAGAATATAGGATATATATCTTGTTCATTCTTTAGAAATATTTTGTTATCTATTTTGTTGACTAATCCTATTGATTATTTGGAAAAATATGCAAAGTCTTGTGTATGCAAGCCATAAAGGAAAGATAATGCTAGTATTGAGAAAATTAGAATTTATCATGGATGGAATATTTAAACTCAAATCTGATTTCATATTCGATTCATATAAAAAATTATACATGTTCAAAAAAATAATCATCTCAATCCGATATATCGTATGCAAATGTTATATTTGTTTGAAGCTAGTTCCAAAACTCACATAGTTAGTTCCTAAACTTGGAGGTTTAGTTCCGTAACTCGCAGAGTTAGTTTTGGAACTCACAAGTTTAGTTCCGGAACTCACAGAGTTAGTTCCGGAACTCGCAAGTTTAATTCGGAACTTGTATCAAATTGGGACTGTGAATAATCAGAGAGTCAAATGGAAAATATGAGAGAGATTTTTGTTCATAGCAATGTTTTTAACATAAATCTCATTCAGATTTTCTACAGGTTTTACCAATGAAGAGAAATCTAACTTTTAGTGAGTTGCAGTCTGAGGAAAAATGTATCAGATGAGCACTAAAAGTTCCATAAACAGAAAAAAAAAATTTAAATAAAAAATCTAAGATAGGTTTTTGTTCATAGAAATGTGTTTAACAAAAAAATCATTCAAATTTGCTACAAATTTTACCAATAAAAATAAATCTAACTTTTAGTGAGCTACATTTCGAGGAAAAGTGTATCATACGAGCACAAAAAGTTCCATAAATAGAAACAAAAAAGTAAAATAGAAAATATTAGAGATGTTTTTGTTCATAGGAACGTGGTTAATAAAAACCTTGTTCATATTTGTAACATATTTTACCAATGAAGATAAATCTAACTTTTAGTGAACTGCAGACCAAGGAAAAAGCATATCGGACGAGTGTCAAAAGTTCTAAAATCAAAAACAACTAAGTCAAATAGAAAATCCAGAATGGTATTCGGTCAAAATCATATTTTGAAGAAATAAATCCTTCCAATAATGTAGGAGAATAAAATTATTATGGTTTTGTTACAGAAAAACAATGAGAAGATTTGGGAGAAAATCTTCCTAAAATAAGTGAGATAAGACTTTGATTCTAATAATATATCTCTCTCCATATTTTGTGGAGATGGAGATCTTAGTTGTAGAATTCGAATAAAAATAAGATCAGATTGTATCTCCCAAAATAAGAAGTTGGTTGGACACATAAATTATAAATGCAACCTTCCACACTCGGATATGTAATTTTTACCACCAAGAAATGAATATCTTCTTTTCTTTATAATATTTTGCGTTTTGAGTTAAGGTCTCGAAGAATGGTCTATATCCTATTCCAGGAATGAGCTGGCCACTCATTCTAAGGAATATGGATTTGTATATTTGTGTTTTTATTTTGTAATATTTGTGTTTATTTATTTTTCTGTAATTATCATCTTGTTATGTTTTTCTTCTCTTTGTATTTAAGCAATCATCTGTTGTAAACCTCCAAATGTTTCATTTAATTTTTCTTATTTCCAATTTTGCAATTTCAATTTATGCAAGTGTGATTTCCTTAATGTTAGTGTGTTTACATTTCTACAAGTGTGCATTCAAATTTCCGCATGTGTGCTTTCAATTTATGTAAGTTTGGATTGTTTTTAAGGGAGTTGGTTTTTAAGATATTCTTCTCTTAATGCATACAGCCTTCGAACACCAACCTGGATTGACATTATTAATGGCGAGGATTGACGACCCTCATCAATCCCCTCTTTTGTTGTGATTTGAAGGAAAAAAAGAAAAAGCTATGGAATTGAATATTGAAAGAGTCATACTTTGTTGGAGCCAAAAGATCACCTTTTTAATCTTATCCCATTGATACAAGTGGAAATTTTGTAATCCATGCAATGTATTTTTATAAATTATGTTATAAAGGGATTTATTTGGTTGTATATTGGATTATAAAGATTTGGGAAAAGTAAAGAATGTAAATTTTTTTATAAATGAATTTATGAATGTTGAGAAAAGATATATGTTATTCTTGTCTTAGATTTTTCCTTACTTAAAATATATAACTCATTGGTAAGATGGAAGTAATTCTAAATATGCTTCAAATTTGTATGCGAAATCTAGAAATTTTATCGTAGGAATCAAAATTTAACGATCTTAAAAATTCATTAATCCTAAAATGTCTTATGGCTTTTCTCAAAAGCGAACATCTTACTTATAACATATAAATCTAAAAAGAATTTAAATTTCATAACCCAACATGTAAATCTCAAGATACATCATGACATTCAAAGTAGTTTTAAACTAGAAATATCTATGTAAGAATCAAATTACAACCATTTTCGAAAATGTATTGCTCCTAAAATATCTTCTTTTTTTCTCGATAGTTGGAAAATTTACTTATAACATATGAATCTAAAACACCTTTAAATATCGTAAGAACCCAACATGTAAATCTCAAGATAGGTCACAGTCTTCAAAGGGTTTTATAAGCGATCCATGGTGAGTTTAGATTATTATCGACATTGTTGTTTTAATTATGGGTCAGATAAATAAATGTGTGGCATGGGTATGCTGGAATTATTTTACTTTGGGTGATAAAAAAAGACCTAATAATATGGATATTTTAATTTATTATGACAATTGTCTTAAGGGTATGTTATTGGGGCTAACCTGACATTCTCCTAGGTAGATTTATCTTTGTCGGGAAAAGTAATTTTTTTAAATGAAAAAATTATTTAATCACTTAGTCATAGTATTTTTGGGTAAGATTAAAGTGCTGATAAAATAAATTAAAAGGGTTAAACTTATTATTTAACTTATGGGATAATTTACGTTTTGAAATTAAGTTTAGTTACTTCCATGTAAGTTAACATAAGGAGTTAATTAAAATTATGTGGTTTAAATTTATATAATTAATTTAACTCGTGATGATTTTGGGAGAATGGAATAAAACTAATTATGGATGGTAAGCATGGAAAATAAGTGAATGATTTTTAATAAACATAATTAAAGTAGAAAATAATAATAATAACAAATAACAACAACAACAACAACAACAATAATAATAAGAGACCAAGGATGAAATGATAAAATCATAAAAATGCTCGTAACAAATATTTAATAGCCTACAACCACTTCCCAAAGTGACCATAGTAACTATCCAACAACCTACAACCACCGCCCAGTTCCCGTAACAACTATCTAGTAGCCAACAACCACTTCCTAGTTCCCATAGCAATTGTTTAGCAATACGCAACTAGGGTCCAATGTCTGCAACAACTATCTGAAGAACTCAGAACCACTTCCCAAAGGCCCGCAACAACTATATAAAGGCATGTAGAAACTTCCCGATTTGTAACATCTGTCTAGCAACGTACATCCATTTCTTGATTCCCGAAACAATTGTCCAACAACTTTTAGCCATTGACCGGTGCCCGTAACAACTATCTAACAACCTACAACCACTCTCTCAAGTACTAGAAAAAACTTAATAACCTACAACAAAGTTTTGTAACTAGCGAGTGAGATTTTAGTAGACTTAATTAATGTATTTTTAGCCTTGATTAATGTTTTAAATATATATATATATATATATATATATATATATATATATATATATATATAGGAAATTAAGTAAGAGAAATCCAATTTTTAGGAACGTTAATCCTTTAAAAAAATCATGTAGTTTTCCTAAATAATTATGAGGATTAATGTGGTTTTGGTGCATCATTTTTTGGGTGTTCCACTTGGTATTAGAAAGGAGGTTTAGATGGTCGAACCTCTGGGATTAAAACAATAATAGGAATAATAAAATTTGTTTGGATTGTTTTATTCATCTATGAGGGTGAAATGTCGATCTCACTTATCGGGAGAAGCGAATTAAGTTTGAAATTCTTATGAGCTTCCGAAAATTAAAATTTTAATTCCTTTCAAAGATATATGTTAATGGGTTCCTAGTTTAGGGTTTTGGTCATGTGATGGTGTTTACACCGTAGAGAACCTCCTTTGTCTAAATTTCTAGTTGGTTAAGTACAACGTGCGGGGATTAGTGCTAGAGATAACATTTAGGGGCCATTTTCAAGGAGATCTAAAGATTGATTAGATGTTTAGAACTCCATTTTGTTTCATTGGTTAGTCGAGTTGGGTGTGGTTGTATCTTTGAGAATTTATCCCTGTATAGGTGAGTAGATATCATGACATGATGTCATGTTAGATCCAATTTTGTATGTATATTCCTAGATAGAAGCATGGATATAGAGTACCCCTACTGGAGGCCATGGAGGGCTGCAAAGTGATTCTTATGTTTATATGTCATGTGTTCTATATTTGTAAACTTAAATTATTTTATCAAGGACCAAAATTTTATTTTATTGATTTGTTTTGAAGCTCTGAGGATCTTCTTATTATTTATTTCTTATTGCGAGATTTTCAAGGATTGCAATACGACTACTTAGCCATTTATTTTTATTGCTAAGATTTCCTAGATTTTACCTTTGTTTGGTAACCCAATATTTTTTTCCTCAAGAGACATTTGGCTAAAATATTGTCAAGAATGTTATGTGGCGTTCTTCTTATCTTTTGACATGTTGGTTCTATTATGTTGTGTTATGTTCTCTCGTAGTATGGGGGTACACCCTAGGTGCCTTGATTGTCATCCTAGGTTCTTCAGATCATGCCTTATTTTTGGAGTGATGGAACTCGGTGTGCCTCGGACCTTGGATTAACCCTTTTTTACTCGGTTTTCCTAGGGGTAGGGTTCTCCACGTTCTTCCATATAGTTGGTAGATTTTATAGTGATTATGTTCATTATTACACCCTAATATGATTCTTATTCATTGATAGGGATGGATTAACTCTTGGATAAATAAATTTGTATAGGATCCTGCTAATTTTATTTGTATTATTTAAAGACTATAATTTTTTTACTATAATAATCTTGGGTAAATATGGTTATACTTAAGTTTCTTTGAACTTTGTGCTCAAACAAATAAGCTTGTTTAACCCATAGACAAGTATACACTTTTGTTGAATCTCTTGAATTGTTTAGCATAGACATCTCTATTATCCATTAGTATCGAGTTTAGGATTAGATAGATATGGTTACCTTGGACTTCTCTAGACTTTGTTCGTAGGGATTTCAGATCTATAGGCCTTAAGTTTCTAAATTTGGCTATGTTTATGTCATACTTACTCATCCAAGGCTATAACTCTTGACCTTAGAGGCCATGTTTTGGGTAAATCATTTGAATACCCAGTTGATATTTTGAATTCCCCTTGGTGAGGAGGTGTAGTTTTTATGGGTTAGTTACACCCTTATCATCTTGATTTATTTGTTGATGGTATCTTGTGGAGGTATGAGTTCTATTTGAAACTCTCTCTCATGTATAGTGAACCTATCTTGAGTATAAACCGTAAACATTATTTTATCACCCACACTGATCTAAACCTATTAAAATTGTAAAAGAAAATTCATAACTTCTTAATATACCTCTTCATCATATCTTTAATCGATACTTGTGGAGACTCACCTGGAATGCATCGGTAATGTATGTAACTTTTGGAAAAAATCTTGTAAACTTGGTGTGTTCCATTTTGGTTAATGATCTCTTGTTTCTATAAAATTAATAATGTTATAAGCTTAGCTCTTCGTACTCATTAAAATTCAATTGGTAATATAATAAACCTAAGCATATTAGAATTCTAATTGAAGGTCTTGGAATTTGAAACTTGATAAGTAAATCTAGACACTAGGAGGATGAATCCTTACTCTAACCTTGTAGTTTAATAAAATAAATAAAACTATGTCAAAAACAGAAAGAAACCTTTTTATACTTCCCCAAGAATTAAAATGAATAATATTTGCCACCTATATAGAATGGTGATATATCATGCCCACATTGGTCATGATCCTCAATGACACTAGGTATAGGACATCATAATATAATGAATGCATTTTGTAAGAAATGTTCTTCGTAAATGTAACTATAACTTGTGTTTTATAATTTGGTATATGGAACGAATAAATTTATGCAAATCAATAAAAGAAAAAATGAGTATATAAACAACCTTGATTGTATAAATTGTTATTACATGCCCTAAAACTTATAAAGGACATAATATGAATGATTGAACTAATTGAAAGGTTCCCTTGAGCTATTGTATGAATATCTAACCTCAATTTGCACCCTAATATTTTGGGTGTTACAAATGATATTGAAATTATATAATTAAAAAAATGTATCGAAGATGTATCTAGCCTTAATATAGCATATATTATGTTATCATTGTAAAAATATCATGATATTCTATGACATTTAGTATGCGATATAATAAAATAATTTGGAATCATGAAAAAATAAGTCATTTCAATGCTACACAAGTAAATAATAAAATTAAAAAATTAGTGTAAGTCACGTAATTGAACTCCAAAGTTGAAGCCATGATAATAAAATTATTATACCATGCTTTTCATATCAAAAAATAAATATATGTATAATATTTAAAACACAAGTATATGTTAAGTAATTTTGGACCTCTCATTGGTTAGTATGATATTTTTAGAAGTATGCATAAGGATTGTATCACTTTGTTAGAATAGAATAATTGTTATGTTCATGTTGGTGGGACTTACATCCATCTTGCCAACAATGGCAATGTTTTGAACCTTTAAAGCTATCCATCTACCTTGAACATTGGATTACCATGTTGATTGTGATGTGTTATAGCCGTGTTTACTTCCTTGAACTCAAATGTGTACAATCCTCCTTGATGCAGCCTTTCAAATTGGCATACCCCCTTTTCCTCTAAGAATCGGTAGTTTGTATGATTATGGTATTTAGGAGTGAGTCAATATATCTAGTTTTATGAGAGGAACCCTCCTTGTGTTTGAATAGGTCATTGGTGACCAAGACTTACTGACAATATTAGACAATATATGTTAAGGATGTAGAGAAATGTTGGAATCCTCCTTCCTTTTGGGGAACCATGATGTTGTCCCCCTTGTTATTTGGGATGGTAATGGTGTAAGTTTTTTTCATAAGATTCTACATGAATGTTTTGTGTGTTTCTCTCGTAAATTGTTAGTTGGACCTCTCATGTTGCCTATTTTCTCCTAGCTTACTTGAGTGTTCCTACATGTTACAATATTAATCTTGTGTTCATTGTAAGATTAATTGATCCAGGATGGGTTTAAAATTATAATTTTTGTTTTCTTCATAGATCGAATGGTATATCTTATGTTGATATTATAGTATGGGTTAATATTGCATATATAAAGAAAAGAAAACAAAAAATGTTGTTAATTTTTTGGGATTTCTAAATCACGATTAGTGTTTGTGTGTTCGTTATTAGAGTACAAAGTCTAGTTATAGAAACCTTGTGGCCAAAGGTATGCTTGGTGTTACGTTGAAATTGAAGTTAGTTCATCCAAACTATATGAAGTACTTCTAATAAATAATATTCATCCTTGGATTTTTTTGGTTAAAATTAGGTTGTTTCCTTATTGTTAAGCCACATTTTGTGTGGTCTGAAATTCTTGGTTTTATAATAAAGTTTGGTTTCTCATGAAAAATTTAAGGTCATGATTGGAAGTTGTTAATCTCATCTAAAATAACAAACATTGAAATGTAGTTCAACCTAAGTAGAAGTCTTATCCTTGTTACCATGTTTCGTATCCATGTGTGGCTACGAGGACTTGTTGTGTATAAAAAATTTACTATTCTTCATGGACCTTAGTTTTCATTCATTGGGATTCCGTCGACCTTTTTCCTTTTTAAATATTCTATGTTGTATCATTTTTAACCTCGTAAAGGTTATTCTGAAATTTTATATGCATCATTTCTTGACCTCTTTTCGTGACTTACAGGAGGAATTCAAGTCTAAGGGGAGGGGGATGTAATGCCCACTCCTCTTCAACACTTAGTTTACTAATATATTTTAATCATTGTTAAATAGAGACTTGGACCTCATTCGATATTTTCTTTTACTATTGTTAGAAAATATGAATATTGTGCTTATCATTATGTTATAGCATTTATTATGGACATTATTGTTATATTTTGATTAACGAAGATTGGAAGAAGGACATTATGGTTGCATTTCATTTAGCAGGGGGTAGATTATATGGATATTCAAACTAGTCATATATTGTGGTTTGTAGATTTATTTGTATGGATTATTGAGGCATGGATAGACATTTTATACTAATGATGATGATATGTTGTCAACTTACATATTTAATTACATTCCGATTTCTCATTGTATTGAATATGTTTTGGTGTTTCAACCAATCTTGTGATCTCACTCATATTGATTATATGGTAGAATTGAGATGTTTTTTTTTTAAATTATAAATGAATGATAACATTGTTTATCTTTGATGATGATTTCGTGATATGATTTTATTATTGATGGACACATTTGTATTTTTTTAATATTGATGTATTTTATGCATCCACGAGGCCGAAGGAGGTATTCTTTGATTTTGCAGGTAATTGTATCACAACAAACAAAAGGGGGTTAGGAGACCAACCATAGCGGAATATTGGATGGATACAATGATGGTCACCATGGAAACTTTGTGTTATGTTATTGTTGTATGTTGTTAGTTTGTTTGGAGGTCCCCATGGGGGGATGACCTAAAAATGTGACCATGGGCTTTATGTGTTTTCCCCTTTCCTTTTTAATTATTTGTGGAGTATGTGATTTATTTTGTAAAGTAATTCATTTCATTATTGTTGAATAATATGCTCTTATTTAAGTTGGTAAATCATGTTTATTGACTTAATTTTTGATGGGACAAAAAAGGACATTTATTAGAGTAGTTAGTCCTTTGATTTTTTGATTTAAGTGGATTGTAATTGAGTTTGAGTGTTGGTTACTCAACCCATCTTCCAAAATCCCAAATTCCACCTTTAATTCATTTTGGAGGCTTGTGGGATAAGTTAATCTTGTCCCACACTTCTTAAATTCATCTATCAACTATACCTATGGGTCACGGGGTAAAAATATACCCCATTATGTGAATTATAAGGTAAAAGGTGATATTTATTGCAACTTATTATGTGAATTTTAAATTATTTCCTTTGGAGGTATGGGTATGATTTTTGTGTGTAAGAGGCTTGTAATTTTTCTCAAACACTAATTTATTTTCCTTGGGGTTGATGTTTAAGTTGTGATGTGGAGATGAGGATAATTGATGTGGCATCCTACATGGAGCCATCTTATCCCCCTCTCCTCTTTTCTATATATGCAAGTTTAATTGTTAGTTAGGGGTTAGCTCATTTGGTTGTGCACTTGTATTATTTTTTTGAGTGGGATTTTGAGTTGCTTGCTTGGGAGTCTTGGAAGTTATTTTTCTTGGATTTGAGTTTGAAGGATCTTGGAGTCTTAATTTTAGGATCAAGATCTTGCTATGGAAATGTAGGAGCCACACCCATATCATTTTTTCTTATATATATATGTGTGTGTTGTATGTATATTAATGGGTTGTTTGCTTGTTTTTATCATCGGTAGAATGCCTTAAGTATGGTGTATGAGAATGTTTATGTGAATTTTATTTTGGAGGGAGGAATAAGAGTATTGTTACATATCTTGAGAGGGGATTTTATTGGCATAAGAGGTTGTGGGAGGCATAAGAGGATCTTGACGGATACATAAGAGATTATGGGGAGGAATAAGAGATTGTGGGAGACATAAGAGGATCTTGAGGGAGGCACAAGAGTTGTGTAAGGGTTTTTATATGTTTTGGAGGATTTGAAGGTGGGATAATAATCCCATTGGGAGGCATAAGTTATTTCCACATAGTTCCTTGTGCCCTTGGATCTGATTTTTCAAGTCTTGTTATTTTGAAAACTTGAATTATTTGTTATTCTTAGTTTGTGCTTGTGTGTGTGTTGAAAGAGTTTTGCTTTGTGTGTTGTAATATGGAGGCACTTGTGATAGTTACCATTGGTTTTATCGATTTCTTATTACACTTTAGTTGGAGCTTGGGGCCAATGAGAAGAATGGATTCTTCTCCTCATTGGAATAACGGTTTGGAGGTGATTGTTACCTAAACCCCTATTTTATTGTTTTTGAAGGAATAAAAAGAAATATATGGAATTGAAGATTGGAAGAGTCATAATTTGTTGGAGCAAAATATCACCTTTATAAATCTTAGCCCATTGGTACAAGTGGAAATTTTGTAATCCATGCAATAAATTTTCATAAAATTATATTGTATAGAGATCTATTTGGTTGTATATTGGATTATAAATATTTGAGAAAAGTAATGTTGTGTAGTACCCTTTGCTTTTCCACACTTGTTATATTTTTATTTTGATTATTGTTGACTATAGACATGGATATTATCATATCATTTTGGTTTAGCATGATGTTAGATGATAGAGATATTCTAACTATTGATGGATTGTGATTCATAGTATGATTTGTGTGGATTCTTAGAGACATAGAGAGAAATTTTATATTGATGATGATGATGTGTTGTTAGCATATATATTTACTGACATTCAGAATTCTCGTCATGTTGACTATGATTTAGCATTTGAACTAATCTTGTGATCTCGTTGATATTGATGAAATGGTAGAATTGAGATGTTGTTGAAATTATAAACAAATGATAACATTGTTTAGTTTAGATGATGATTTAATTATATGAGGATGTTTATTGATGGATGTGCATATATTTTATCTTTGATGTATTTGATGTGGCCACAAGGACGAAGGAGGTATTGTGTGATTTTGCAGGTAATTGTATCACAACAAACAACTAGGGGTTAGGAGATCAACCACAATGAAATACTAGATGGATACAATGACAATGGTCACCATGGAAAATTGTGTAATGTTTGATGTTTTGTTATTATATTGTTGGGAGGGATCCCATGGGGAGGATGACCTTCAAATTTTACCATGGGCTATGTGTGTGATTCTTTAACTTTTCTGTTATTTATTGTGAAGTATGTGATTTATTTTTGATGTAATTCATTTAATCATTGTTGATTAATGTGCCTTAATTAAGTGGATTAATCATGTTTATTAAGTTATTTTGGGATGTGACAAAAAGGTTCCATTTATTAGAGTAGTTGGTCCTTTGGATCTTGTGATTTAAGTTGAGTGTATTTGACTTTGAGTGTTGTGCACTCTACCTTGCTTGGGAAATTCGGATTTGGGCTTAAGGGCCATTTTTGGAGGCTTGTGGGACAAGTTAAGCTTGTCCCACACCTCTTAATTTCATCTACCAACTATACCTATGGGTTGGGGGGTCAAAAATAAACCCCATTATGTGTTTTGTAAGGAAAAAGGTGACATTTATTGCACTTTTCTTACATGAGTTTTAAATTATTGACTTAGGGGGTATGGTTTTGAGTTTTTTTTTCTAAGAGGCTTGTCATTTATCTCAACCAAAAATTTATTATATGCGGGGGTTGAGACTTGAATTTTAAGGTGGAGTTGAGGATAAGTGATGTGGAATCCTACATAGAGCCACCTCATCCTCCTCTTCTCTTTTTCTATATATGCAAGTTTATTTGTTTATTTGGGGGTTACTTAATTTTATTGTGCACTTGTATTTTTCGAGGGAGAGATTTTTGGAGTGTTTGTGGAATTCTTGGAACTTGTTACTGAGTTAGATTGGGCTTGAAGTAAATTGGAGTGTGATTCTTTTATCAAGTTCTTACTATGGAAAGGTAGGAACTACACCCTTGTTTTACATTTTATATATGTGTGGATTGCATGCAAGTGAATGGTTTGTGTGTTTTTTGGGATATTCGGTAAAATTCCTAAGTGTGTTCTAGGAGAATACTATGGGGATTTTATTTTGTAGGGATTCATAATAGTTTTCTTTCATGTTTTGGGAGGAGTTAGGTTGGGTGCTCCAACTTTTGATAAGAAAAATGCTTGCTTTTTTACATAAGTGATAAGAGAATGTGGGAGTAATAAGAGGATCTTGAGGGAGGAATACGAGTTGTGTATGGGTTTTGAGTTTTGTTTTGGAGGGTTGTAAGGTGGGAACCTAATTCATTTGGGAGGCATAAGTGATATCCCCATAGTTCCTTTCTCCATTGGCTTTTATTTTTCAAGCCTTGTGTATTTTGGAATTTTGCATTCTTGTGATTATTATCTTGTGATTTAATGTGTGTTAAATGGTTGTGAAAATGCGTATTGTGATATTGAATCATTTTTTTAGTTGTCATGGGTTGTGTCCATTTCTTATTGCGCTTTGGTTGGGGCTCGAGAGCTAATGAGGAGGATATATTCTTCTCCTCATTAGATTATTGGTTGGAGTGGAGAGTGTTACATACTTCCCCATTTGTGTTGTTGAGATCGAAGTAAAGAAAATGGTGGAGCTCTTGTTGAAGATTTGGGACTTGGAACATTTGTAAAAGTCAAAAGGAAATCCTTCATTGTAAAAACCCAACATGTAGTTCCCACTTAAGGTGGAAGGCTAATAGTCTTGCATTTAAAAGAAAAGGTTTATTGTATGTTTTATTTATCAAGTTATAATGTATTGTTGGAAATAAATATTTTTGCATTGTAATAAAATGAGCTATTCTCAAAAGAAAAAGAAATTTCATTGGTACTTGTAGGCGTTTGCATCTTTATAAGAATGAAGGGAGGACTTGGAAGTTGTAAATCATTGAGAATGTATTCTTAGAAAATCTGAAATGTAATATAGTTGTTTGTGTTTTATTTGAATAAATGGTTGTGGTTGTAATGGAAGAATGCACTAAGTTATAGTGAATTACCTTGTTGAAGGATTACATTCTTGTTGTGGAAAAGAAAGCAATGATACTTAGAAATAGATTGAATTTCATTCCTTCATTTGAGATTGAAAGCAATTTTATTGGAAAAGTATTCTTGTAGTTGTTTTCTTATATGCTATTGAAATAGAAAATCTATGTAATTAGTGATTTAAGTCATGGAATGAATAAATGTTGTTAACCTATCAACTAGTGACTTTAGGCATATAAATTTAAGCTAAGGTTAAACTATAAATCACCCTAGTAAAATTTGATTTTAGAAAAATGATGAAATGATGGTTCTAATTCGGAAGAACAAGATCGTCACCTTGTGTAGAGCAGTGGTCTCCAGACCACCGACTTGCTCAGAGTGGTGATCTCTTAACCACCACCCAAGTATGGCGGTTGTTTCTTGTTATCCCATAAAATTGACAAGGGAAATTTTACTGATAACCATACTGAAAAGTTTGTTTCGATCCCTCGTCAGGGATCCCTCCATTCGGAATGTTGCAAAATCCCTCTCTGGGAAATCTAGTTTTCCGAACTTAGCCATTTTTGGCCCTTTTTGGTTGGGCGCACATAGTAACCATGCAACATCAACTTTTGGTGCGCCCCCTTTAAATCCTTTGGCGCGTGGTTTTTCGTGTCAACAGACCTTTTGGTGCGCCTTGATATGTTGAGTCTTTCCTACGTGTGCCGAGGCGCATGCGCCTTCGTGTCAACAATCCTTTTGTTGCGCCACTTTTCGATGCGCCAAAGGCGCACATATTCTTGTGTCGACATCACTTTCGGTGCGCCAAAGGCGCACATAACTTCGTGTTGTCAGGTGCTTTGGTGCGCCAAAGGTGCATGCTTTCTGATGTCGACAATGCTTTCCATGCGCCATTTGAAAAGTTGGTGGCGCATTTATTACTTCCTCGCCTATATATAGGCGCGTCTGCGCTGTCATTATCACCATGCAAATCACGTGATATTTTCTCTGAGCCTGTCAGTACCTGCCCTGTCACTTTCGATCACGCCGTGGACCCGTTTTCGTGCTTTTTCATCGTTATATCCTGGTAAGAGGTCCTCACTCTTGTATTTTTGTGTTCTTTGGTTTTGCTTGGGTGTTGGCTGGTTTTGCTTGGTTGGTGGATCATGTTTGTTTTTCCCCAACCTGCTGTTGTTCTTTCCATTTTTCACCATGCTTTTTCCCCCCTCTTTCCAGATCTGCTGGGAAGGGGACTCTGTCCTGAAGTGTTGAACTCAAAAAATCTTGGTTTAGACCTCTTCATCACCCATGAACCCTGCAAAAAGAACTCAACCATATGCATATCCCTCAGTGAAGAAATCATAGCTGGAAGAGGCTGTAATGTTGTTTGTTTCCTTGGCGCATCTGTCACCCCTGCAACATGATCAAAACCTGTGCCAATGGCGCACCCATCATGCCTGTTACATCAAGAGCATTTGCACCCTCAAGGCGCGCCTCCTTCGCATGCTGCAAGCGCTAACCTTGCGCCCTCCTTGGCGCGCCAACCTCATTCGTTGCATCGCATAAGCATGCGCCTCTTTGGCGCACCCTGCATCTGTGCAACATCAGCTTAAACTGCGCCAAGTGCAAAACTATCAAGGCACGGGCGCATCCATCCTTACAGCAACATCATGTTGTGTAGACCCTCCGTGCGCCACGCCAAGTTACCTTTGGCGCACAAAAAGTTCATGTTACATAAACCATATATGCGCCTTTGGCACACCAAATTTCCATGCAACATGAAAAATACATGCGCCTTTGGCGCGTCCTGTCCCTATGTAACATAAGGTCTCCGTGTGCCCTTTACAAAATGCACTCTGTACAATATCTATGCGCCATGCGCCTTACCTATTTAGCTCTATAATTTTCTATATCTGTGTGCCTTACGCCCTGAAGCCTCGACATCGCTAACTTTTTCTTCTATTAACACTTCAATGGAAGATCAAATGACTAATACAACCATTTTGCATTGGGTCTCACTTCTTCTTCGTGCAAATCAGCAACTAAGCTCAGAGTTACATATGTTAACATCAAGCAAGAGGCCTACAAATCCAAAGGCAAGGCCAACCTTACGAAGAAGAAATGAAATATAAGTATCGGAGGGTCGAATGCGACTCCCAGGCCAAATGCGACCGGACATCGAGACTCGAGTTGGGTCATATTGATATGGAGAGTGCAGGTCGGGACTCGAAAGGTGATAAGAAGTCCATGGATGGACAAACTGATAGCGTAGTGCCCTGCGCATTTGGAGGAATCTAGTCAACACGCGTTAACAATGAATTCATGATGGTGGTTGTCCGGTGCTACAAAAAAGACACAAGGTGTGTCGTAAATGACAAGGGCGAGGTCGTCATTAACCTCACTGCCCGCCACTTTGAGATAATACTCGGCATTCCTCATCACCGGCACTTTGTGGCCGTCAGCTGAGAGGATTGTATTAAATCTTGGGACGACAATGAAGATCAGTGCATGCAGCTGATGAATGAAGTCTATTTGAAAAACAAAAAGGTAGTGACCCGTTGGCCACAAATCATTCACCGCAGTGATTTTTCGGAGGAGCTCAATGACACCATCACTTTCCTGAGCATGGTGTTTGGGCTTCGTGACACTCACTTTTTCAACAAATGGATGTTGCGGTACCTGGAGACAATGAAAAAGAATGTGCCCGATCAACACTTTTCTGGGCAGAAATTATAAGCAGCACAATCTCTGAGCAGCTTCAACAATTTAATACAATAGAGAGATTCTACATGAATTCCTATGTTGTTTACGCTGTGGCATCAAAAAGAGACTACTCAGGCCTGATGCGGAGTGGGGTTTGGCCCCAGGTCAAAATATATGAGTACTACCCAGAGTTGAAGCTGGAAAATAGCATCCCTCAATTCACAAAGATCAACGATGTGTTTTTCTACCACATCATCTGCCTGTTGAGGCCAAATATGACTTACGGTCGCATACGACCAAGAGCATAGTGGCAGCCACTGAGAAATGGGGGGCCCTGTTCACCCAATTTCCCATGTTCACTTATCTGAGGGCAGCTAACTTCTTGGGAGAGCCAACTAGACTACCAAGGTATGCTGGACCCAAGTTGATTCTGCTAGAGCTGTCAAGACAGCTGATCACCTATCATGAGAAGTGCCTCAAAAGAAAGAAGGGTGGAACTCCTTTCCCCCTCACAGTGGGTAGATATACATGTCTTACCCATCACAAGGCAAAAGACATGTTTGCAGAGCTGGAACTGCTTAATTTGAAACATGATTTCCCAGCCAGGCCTACCTTTGACCCAAGAAGTTGTCTGCCAAGGGCTAAGCTCGATCCAATCCACATCCCTCAGATCGAGGACATCTACATCGACGTCATTCATGAGGTTGAGCTCAGGAGAAAGGACCATTCTCGTTTGGCCTTGGCAGAAATCATCCAATACGGGGTAGCAATTGTCCCCAAAGGCTTCCAAACTACTGAGGATGAAGTAGATCAAGTATATCATAACACAGATGGGGACAATTGGCCTTTTGCTGCCATTGACAGGACTAAGGCACCTCAGACAATTGAGGAGAGGGTCAAGGAAACTCTGCGCAGAACAGAGCATTGGTGCCGAATGAATGGATTGATCTACCTCGGGGTTGATTTCACAACCTCCCCATTGGGTAATGCACCTTCTCGATCTAAACAGCAGCCTAAAGGCAAAGGAAAAGGCATAGAGGGTGAATCCAGCACCACTCAAGAAGAAGCTCCTGAGAGTCCTCCTTCCGTAGCACCCGAACAGGTCATAACTCTGGCTTCTCCAGAGAAAGAAGCAGAAGAGGATGTTCCAATAGGCCCATCCACTCAGGATGTTGGCACCACTACAACAACCAAGGTCCCTTCTATCCCTTCTTCTTCTCCTCCTTCCCCTCCTCAAGTGACTCAGTGACCATTCCTTTGGTCGTATCCTCTCCCCCTTATTCTACGTTCCCCACGCTTCTTCGTCTATCTTCTCTTCCCTCGCCGATTTGTCCCCCTCCATTTCTTCCCTCATCTCTAAGCTCCCTTCCCTTCCTATGTCTTCCTCTGCTGCAGTATCTCTTCCTCTCGTGGGCACTTCTTCGGCTGTTCTCTCTATGCTACCACCACGTGTCTCCACGTTTTTCCCTTCTACTACTGCATCTGCCCCCTTCTCTATTTCCAGCCCTTCTCCCATAAGTCCATCCAGGATCTCCCAGCATTTAAGTCAGTAGAAAAAGAAAGTTCCCATCGCTCCGATGGACTTTTCCGTAATCCCGTCCAAAGGGGCAAAGAAGTATAGAAACCAATCACACGCTTCTATCAGAGTGCTTCGAGAGAGAGGGTAATGGAGATCGCATACCCCAATCCCCTCAAGAATAAAAAGGATCTGTCTCGACAGATTATACAGTGACCCAAGTCACAATGGGGACATCTTCTGAAAGCCTTCAGGGAGAGGCTCTTTCTGTAGTTGACACCCTCTGCAAGAAGCTTCGAGAAACAAAAGAAGAGAAAAGGCTATTAAAAGTGCAAAGCAAACATCTACTCTAATCCTTACAGAAGATAGGGAGTGCACCTCCCTCAACTGCCGCCGAGACTCCTGAGCCTCTGAGCCAGGAGAAAATTAATGAATATGCAAAGATCGGCGAGTAGGGTATGGCCGTTTCCGCTTGGAGGAGCCAGATCCTCAAAGATAGTGAAAAATTAATCGTCAAGTTCTCTGACTTGTATCTGAACATCAACAAGGTGAATAAAGAGCTCCAAGCATTAGCGGGACCCATATCGGAAGAGCTGGAACATGCTAGATTACAGCACGAAACCTTTCAACAAATGTTTGACTGTTCAGTCAAAGATCTGGTCAAGTTCGGCGTCTTCAGCCATCCCAGGGCCCTCAAAAAAGTCACTTCCACTCTGGATTACCGGGTGGATCAGCTGGAATTTGTCCTTGAAAAGATTGACAAGGTGAAGGAAGCAGCCCTGGACGCGATGCACCAAATGGAACGGATCGTTCTCAACATGTCGCGGGATTGCTTACTCCTTCCTTCACTTTAAGAAAAGCCGATGAAACCATCCAAATCTTCAAGGAGATCATTTCTCAAGGGTTGGGGCCAGAGGTCACTTTTGACACAGAGTCTATCAACAACCTGCTGGCCTGTCGGGACTTCATTGGGTCCCTCATTGAAGTGGAGAAAGACTATTCCAAACTCCCGAGAAGCTCATAGACGAACGGGAGACTTGCGAGGTGATCAGTGAGCGGCACAAGGATCCTTCCCAGGATCAACTTGGGCCCATGATCAGCAAGTTCATGGAATACCGCTCTCAATTCCACATCTCGTCACCTGAGCAGCAACAAAAGCAGTCTACCCCCTTTCGGCCGCAGGATGACGATGACGAATAGCTTCTCTTTCTTCTTCTTCTCTCTCTCTTCTTCGACTTTCTTTTTGAGAATATCTGGAGTATGTTGGCACAAATGATGACATCATCCATGTTGCACCATGGGATGATGTCATCCATCAAGTTGTCAAAAGTCAACATGACTTTTAGATATTTTGTAAATATCTTTGTAAATAAGTGGTTGGCTCCTTTTTGCCTTCTTTTCTCTCCTTCTTCTATAAATACCCCAATACTTGTTGTATTGGGCATGAGTGAATATCTTTCAGATGAAAAATAGAAGTGAGGAGAAAAGACTTTGAGCTTTTTGTAACAGAAGGAATTATTAATACAATATTTAGACTTTGTGTTGAATACATGTGTTATTTGCATCAGATCTTTCTTATGTCAGATCTATGTGTTTATTCTGTTAAATCTGCTTCTGTTTTATTGTCATTTATTCATCATCAGTATTGCTTTGCTCGTTTATGCAAGTAGGTTTGGCTCTGTTTACTACCAATCCCAAAACATAAACCTTCTGACCTTTCTGCTTTGGAATTCATTTCTTTTCTTCCTTCGGACCTGCTCTTTCTTCATCTTCTCTTTCATTCCTTTCTTTTCGCAGTTGGAAACACCCTATTGGGATGAGATCCCAAACCCCGAAGGTGGAATATTGTGAGACTTGCACAGATTCCTGCTGGTAGAATAGCAATAAACCAGTTTCGCTTTGCTGACTCAAAGAGGGGCTATGCCTACACACTATTAGCTCATCTATCCATCCATAGATCTACCCAAGCATGCTGATTTTGGGACCAACGGTTTTGGCGACTCTTTGGGGATCGAAACAGATCTATCAGATCTATGATAGTGGTAGGATAGAAAATTAGAAAAATTAGAAAAATCACTGTCTGTTTGCAAACTTTAACTTTTTGTTAAAAATCCAAAATTTTGCAAAAGTGCTCCGAATTGAAAAAATTTCTTCTGAGATCCATAGATCTGGCCTAGTTGGAGACCTTTAGTTCGCTGAGTTTTTATAAAAATCAGTATTTTTCCATAGATCTGAGTTTTGACTGTTTACCAAAAGTTTGAAACTCTTTGAAAAAGTCAAAATTAGATCCGAAAATCAGCTTGCTAATCTTCTCTGCCATTTTATCCTCACTGTTATTTGTCATTAACCACAATCGGTTTTCTGAAGAGGATAGTTTTTAAATATTTAGAAAAGTACATGCTGCTGGTTTTTTCCAGAAAAGCCAGAAAATCAGCAAGTATAGCCAAAAAGAAATTTTGAATCTGCACTACAAAATCACAGATCGGAAAGACACGCTGGCAGGTGAACCCTTTACACGTAGCAGGAGAGCTCATGGAGAAACTGATCCTACTTTCGATTTGCTTCAAAGGCACAATTTCAGCATAACACCGACACGTTTTTCAACGCTAAGCTTGGCTGACCGGTCATCCAGGAGTGTCTCACCTCCACGAAGGAAGAATCTTTCGCAAGGAGCCTCTACATCCCTTTGCAGTGCTTTATTACTCAGTGGAACCGCACTCCCAGCCCGCGTTCTTTTTCTAGCTGTCCAGATGGCGGTGCCATGGGGAAATGCTATGGGTCCTCTCGCATTACCACATCCTGTTCACGCACTCCCTCACGGAAACCGAAAGAATTTTCCTGAATTCGATGGGAGCGGAAACCAAAGCACGGATTCACACATATCTGCATTCATCATGTCGTGTAGTATCTTGGATGTAACTCACGAAGATGTGTCGGTTCACCTTTTTCTGGAAACTCTACAAGGACCTGCAGCTGAATGGTTTCAGCTTTTTCTGGCCGGATCTATTACGAGTTGGGCCACCTTGCGGGATGCTTTTGAAGATAGGTACAAGCCTTCAGAAGATGCATTTGCATTATTATCACAAATCACTCACCTGAAGAAGGAGGCCAATGAGACCATGCGCAATTTTATTGCTAGGTTCAATGCATTAATCAACAGTGTCCCTGTTGCCATGCTTCCAACACTAGAAAATCAGAAGTGTTTCTTCGTAAATGCTATGAGCTCGAAATTTAGTTTCTTACTCCTTCAAGAGCGGGTGGCTACCTTGATTCTCACCGGGCCCTTTGCCATTCGAATAGAAGATAATTTGATAATATACGGTGAATTGAAAAAGGAATCATCAAGCCTAAATCTTTGGGCCCTTCACCCACTACTTCGTCGTCGATCCGGCCTTTAAAAGATGGTGAACGACTTGCTTGCATTGAAGAAGCGATTGGCCCGGGCTTCCCCGAGTTCCTCATCAGGGATATTCGCGGAGAAATTTCGTTTCTAACAACATTTCACAAATGCCGCGCTTACCTGCAACTACTTTCGCGTTTGGCGCTTGAGGCTCCTCCGGTCAACGCTCTAGCCGAAATCGAAGAAGAGGAACAAGATTACGAAGAACCTTCGTCTCAAGGTGATGCTGATCAAGATGTCGGTGAACCAACCATCGTCAACTCTACTATCGGATATATGGAATTTGATGAGGAAGAATCGATGAAGAGGAAGGTACACGGGGCTATGCGGCGGACAATCATATGTTGTTTTTACCCGCTCGAGGAAAAAGCAGAGGTCGTTGCCCATGTGCAGAAGGAGAAGGTCATGTCAAACGCGTCTCCAACCATTGCTAAAAGAGGTAATCCTCTTCCTACTCAGCTCCCTGTTAAGTCTTTTACAAGGAAATATTTTCCCCCCATCTCTCCTCCAAATCAGCCCTCTCATATTCCTATCAAGACCAGTAATCCTACTCCACCATCACGAAGTGAGGGACTCATTCCTTCACCAGCCCAACCCTTGGCCAATTTGATATCATAGATCATGCTAAAAAGACCAAGATCCAAATGTCTGAAGCCGAGTACCTTCAGTCAAATCCCGAACAGCTTGTAAGATTGACTAAGTATATTCAAAGTCAAGCTGTTATATCTAATCAGGTTTCCCCAAAAGGAATCCTTTCCACTCCTCCTGAATCCCGCATAAATGTTGCTTCAACATCTGCATCAGGAAAGATAGAGCCTTTCTATCTCTCCCTCCTAATCAATGGTCACAAGTTGAGTAACTGTATAATTGATTCCGGAGCTTCTGATAACGTCATGCCGGCAAAAGTCGCCCATGCTTTGGGCCTCACCCTTACCAAGCCTTTTGGTCAGATGTTATTCCTGGAAACCAAGCAGGTACCGTTGATTGGTCAAATCAAAGACGCGTAATTTGCATTTGCAGCGTTCCCAGAGAAAAGAGTAAAGATGACCGTCCTTGTTGCCGACATTCCAGCAGCTTATGGAATTTTGTTGGGGAGAAGTTTTTGCAGCGAAGTTGGTGGGAAAATTCATATGGACTGGTCTAAGGCTAGAATCCTTATCAAAGGTGTAATGCAAACATTGGAGCCGGAATCACAAAAGAAGTACTTGGTTACTAGCTCTGAGGATCCCAAAGCTCAAATTCTTTTCGAATCATCAGGGATGGGGAACTATTTCTTGTCTACCGAGTCTGACAAAATGGTTGTTCTCATTCAAGAAGAAGATCTTAATAAGATCTGGACTTTGTAGTTCGATGGCAGTTGTGCAACCAGTGGATGTGGCGCGGAGCCGTGCTAATATCTCCCGAGGAAGAAGTCATTCCTCTCTCTTTCAAGTTGCAGTTTTTAACACCAATAATACTGTTGAGTATGAATCTTTGCTACTTGGCATGCAAGCCACAAAGGAAAGAGGGATTAAAAATCTGAAAGTGCAAGGTGATGCGAGCTAGTCTGAATCAAGTTAAAAGAATATATCAAGTGAAGAATGAAAGGCTCGGGCATTACCATAGCGAGTGTGGGACAACATTGAGGAGTTTGATGCTTTTTCAATTGAATCCATTCCAAGAGCCCGAATGACATGGTTGATTCATTGGCGATTCGGCATCCCTCATACTACCTCACCCAGGTTTGAAAACAAACAAATACACCATTGAGGTGGTTTTTCCTTGAGCGTGCCAAACAATTCTCGGCATTGGCAAGTATTCAACAATGATAATCAACTCATTTCCTTTCTAGAGAATGCGGAAAATTTTAAAGAATTGCACTTTGAAGGATCTACTTCCACTTGCCGTGAATCAGTCACCGATCAAGAAGATGAATCCGAAGAGAACGACGGCATATGTCAGCTCAAAGGAAATAAAATTTCAAAGGGCACTGGTTTCTCTGGAGCGGTGTTCGGCAGGCATGATCATTTTGTGAAAAAGAAGAGGTGAGATGATCGACTCATCCCGAAGCGACCGGTCAATTTAGGCTCGGTAGAGCATCCATGATTCGTGAACATTGGAAAATGTTGCACGCACTGAAGAGAAGTGAAAGTTTGTCAAAGCTGCTTTGAAGAAATACATGGATGTATTGGCATGGTCCTATGCTGATCTAAATTCTTTTAAGCCGAAAGACGTCCAGCATGACATCCCATTGAAAGAAGACGTCAAAGCCTTTCGCCAGAAGCAGAGGCATTATAATCCTAAAATCTCGGGCACTATCCAAGCTGAAATTCGAGAAAATCTTTGGATGTGAGAATCATTTTCCTATCCATCACAGTACTTGGGTAGCAAATATTGTGCCAGTGTGCAAGAAGAACGGGGAAATACACATATGCGTAGATTTTGAAATTTGAATCAGGCTTCCTTGAAAGACAACTACCCACTTCCTATAATGGATCAAGTTCTACAAGCAGTCACTGAATCGGAAATGCTGTCCATGCTTGATGGTTTTTCAGGCTACAATCATATTGAAGTTTCACCTGAAGATCAATTTAAAACAGCATTCACTACTCCGGGAGTACGTTTGCCTACTGACAAGATGCCTTTTGGCCTAACCAACTGGCTGGCGCCACTTTTTAGCAGGCCATGGACCTGGCATTCAAAGGTATGATGGGGAAGGTCATTGTCGTTTATCTGGATGATTTGACTATGTTATCTAAACAACGAGGTAATCATTGTGATCACCTAGAGCAAGTGTTGGCCAGGTGCCGAGAACATGGGATTTCCCTGAACCCAAAAAAGTCTATTTTTGGAGTCATAGAAGGAAAGTTGTTAGGACATGTTGTTAGCGAAGAAGGAACAAAGATAGATACCGAAAGAGTTAAGGCTATTCAGAGCCTTACTCTACCTACAAGTAAGACTGGCGTTCACTCTTTCTTCAGAAAGGTGAACTTTCTCAGGCATTTTGTTCCCGACTTTGATGAGAAGACTCGTCACATATTGAACATGATGAAGGGGTCACCAAATTTTAGATGGAGCGAAGGAGGAAAGAGGTCGTTTGAAGAAATAAAAGCTTCAGTTGCCCATGCGCTAGTCTGGTATGCCCCGATTTCTCCAAGGATTTTATTATGTATAGTTACGCATGCAGCATACTATGTCTACGCCATCTTGATGCAAAAGAATTCGGAGGATATTGAATCTCCGATTACGTTCATGAGCTCTCCCCTCAAGCCTCATGAACTAAAAATGTCTCAACTGGAAAAGCATGCCTTCGCCGTTGTCAAAGCGGTCAAGAACTTCAGGTATTACATTATAAACTCTCATATGGTGGTGTTGGTTCCTGACACGGCAGTCAAATCAATTCTAACTCAACAGGAGCTAGGAAGATTGCGAGGAAATTGGATTGCAAAGGTCGAGAGTCGACTTGGATATTAAACCAACCAAGCTGGTAAGAGGCAAGGGCCTATGTCAGCTTATGGCTGAAAAAAAGATTCAGAAAGCCTTGAGGAAAAGGATGATTGTACCAACAAAGTGCAAAGCCAGCTGGAGAAAGCCCATTCTCTACCTCTGGTCCTATTTGTTACAACCAGCGATGAGTGGTATTCCGAAATTGCTTTCTTCCTCACCTACGGCGAATGTCCAGCTCACCTAACTGTAAAGGAGAAGCGCACTATAAAGATTAGAGAAGTGAAATATGTCATCCGGGATGACGATTTATACAAAGCGGGATAGATGGTGTATTTTATGATGTGTCGATAAGCCACAACAGGTAAAGCTACTTGAAATTTTTCATAATTCAGCCTATGGAGGCCATTTCTCTCTCTTCTGTGACAACACACAAGATCATCCGAGCCAAGTACTATTGGCTGACACTTTTCCATGATCTGACTTCACGGGTAGAAAAATGTGAACCTTGCCAGCAGTTCGTCGGCAAGCCCAAGTTGGCTGCTTTTCCCCTCAGGCCGGTTGTTGTCAACGAACCATTCAGGCAGTGGGGAATTGATTTTATCGGTGCACTCAATCCCCAATCGAGTGCCGGACATAGTTATGTCCTAACAGCAATGGATTACTTCACCAAGTGGGTGGAAGCCATACCTGTCAAACATGCCACTTCGAGGTTGTTTGCAGTTTCATCAAAGAAAATATCATTGTCAGGTTTGGCATTCCCAACAAAATTGTTGCTGATAATGCTTCTAACTTCTCCTCATGGGAAGTTATTAGTTTTTGCTATGAATATGGGATAACTTTGGCTCATGCCTCAGATTATTACCCTCAGGGAAATGGTCAGGTGGAATCCAGTAACAAGAACTTGGTGACCATCATACGAAAACTGGTGGAGGAAAATCAACGAATGTGGCACAAGTCTTTATACGATGCTTTGTGGGCAGATCACATTACTCCCAAGAGGTCTCTCGGTATGTCACCTTTTCAAGTGTTATATGGCACTGATGCCGAGCTTCCCATTTCTGCTGAACTTCTGCTGCTGGCAGCACGAGCTATCAAAGATGAAACCTTCCAAAATTATCTAGAAAAGAGGATCATGTATCGTGAGCTCGAAGAAAAGAGAAAAGAGTGGTTGGCAGGATCACTAAACATCAGAATCAAGTCAAGAAGTGACATTCGATAAAAAAGCTAAGCAAAGGAATTTCGGTGGGAGACCTCGTCATACGTGGGACAAGCGAAGAGAGCAAAAGGTATGCACGGGAAGATTGATTCCTGTGGAGAGGACCTTTAAAGATCAAGCAGCTCAACGGAGAGAATAGTTTCTATCTCTCATATCTGGATGGAACCGAGCTCCCGCTTCCTTATAGCGGGCAGCATCTGAAAATATTTAAGAAGTAGAGCTTGCTCTCTTCTTTGTACAGTTTGCTTTAGTTGTGTGTTTGTTTTCAGTTTGTTGTGTTTCCTTTGTGCTCCCTCCAGTCGCCCTTGTTTTTGACTCTGTTACCCAATGGATAGGCACATGAGATCTGGGATTCTCTACCCCCAATTTTTCTTAGGGATAGTCCCCAGAAAGAGCCAGCTGTTATCCTGTAAAATTGACAAGGGAAATTTTACTGATAACCATACCGAAAAGTTTGTTCCGATCCCTCGTCAGGGATCCCTCACATTCGGAATGTTGCAAAATCCCTCTCCGGGAAATCTAGTTTTCCAAACTTAGCCATTTTTGGCCCTTTTTGGTTGGGCGCACATAGTAACCATGCAACATCAACTTTTGGTGCGCCCCCTTTAAATCCTTTGGCGCGTGGTTTTTCGTGTCAACAGACCTTTTGGTGTGCCTTGATATGTTGAGTCTTTCCTGCGTGCGCCGAGGCGCATGCGCCTTCGTGTCAACAATCCCTTTTTGCGACACTTTCGATGCCAAAGGCGTACATATTCTTGTGTCAACATCACTTTCGGTGCGCCAAAGCGCATAACTTCGTGTTGTCAGGTGCTTTGGTGCACCAAAGGCACATGCTTTACGATGTCGACAATACTTTCCATGCCCCATTCAAAAATTTGGTGGCACATTTATTACATCCTCACCTATATATAGGCGCGTCTGTGACTGTCATTATCACCATGTAAATCACGTGATATTTTCTCTGAGCCTGTCGGTTCTGCCCCATTGATTTCGATCTCACCGTGGACCCGTTTTCACGTTTTTTCATCGTTATATCCTGGTAAGAGGTCCTCACTCTTGTATTTTTGTGTCCTTTGGTTTTGCTTGGGTGTTGGCTGGTTTTGCTTGGTTGGTGGATCGTGTTTGTTTTTCCCCAACCTGTTGCTGTTCTTTCCATTTTTCACCATGCTTTTTCCCCCCTCTTTCCAGATCTGCTGGGAAGGGGACTCTGTCCTGAAGTGTTGAACTCAAAAAATCTTGGTTTAGACCTCTTCATCACCCATGAACCCTGCAAAAAGAACTCAACCATATGCATATCCCTCAGTGAAGAAATCATAGCTGGAAGAGGCTGTAATGTTGTTTGTTTCCTTGGCGCATCTGTCACCCCTGCAACATGATCAAAACCTGCGCCAATGGTGCACCCATCATGCTTGTTACATCAAGAGCATTTGCGCCCTCAAGGCGCGCCTCCTTCGCATGCTGCAAGCGCTAACCTTGCGCCCTCTTTGGCGTGCCAACCTCATTCGTTGCATCACATAAACATGTGCCTCTTTGGCGCACCCTGCATCTGTGCAACATCAGCTTAAACTACGCCAAGTGCAAAACTATCAAGGCGTGGGCGCATCCATCCTTACAGCAACATCATGTTGTGTAAACTCTTGTGCACCACGCCAAGTTACCTTTGGCGCACGAAAAGTTCATGTTACATAAACCATATATGCGCCTTTGGCGCACCAAATTTCCATGCAACATGAAAAATACATGCACCTTTGGTGCGTCCTATCCCTATGTAACATAAGGTCTCCATGCGCCCTTTACCAAATGCACCCTGCAATATCTATGCGCCATGCGCCTTACCTATTTAGCTCTACAATTTGCTATATCATGCACCTGCTGCCTTTGAACCCTCAACATCGCTAACTTTTTTCTTCATTAACACTTGATCGAAGATCAAATGACTAATACAACCTTTTTGCGTTGGGTCTCACTTCTTCTTCGTGCAGATCAGCAACTAAGCTCAGAGTTACATATGTCAACATCAAGCAAGAGGCCTACCAAATCCAAAGGCAAGGCCAAGCTTACAGAAGAAGAAATGAAATATAAGTATCAGAGGGTCAGAATGCCTGACTCCCAGGCCGAATGTGACCTGGACATCAGAGACTCAGAGTTGGGTCATATTGATATGGAGGAATTCTGGGTCAGGACTCAGAAGGTGACAAGAAGTCCGTGGATGGACAAACTGATAGGCAGTGCCCTGCACTTCGCTGGAGGAATCCCAGTCAGCGCCGTTAACAATGAATTCATGATGGTGGTTGCCGGTGCTACAACAAAGACACAAGGTGTGTCATAAATGACAAGGGCGAGGTCATCATTAACCTCACTGCCCGCCACTTTGAGATAATACTCGGCATTCCTCATCACCGGCACTTTGTGGCCGTCAGCCAAGAGGATTGTATTAAAGCCTGGGATGACAATGAAGATCAGTGCATGCAGCTGATGAATGAAGTCTATTTGAAAAACAAAAAGGTAGTGACCCATTGGCCACAAATCATTCACCGCAGTGATTTTTCGGAGGAGCTCAGTGACACCATCACTTTCTGAGCAGGGTGTTTGGGCTTCCTGATGCCCACTTTTTCCACAAATGGATGCTGCGGTACTTAGAGACAATGAACAAGAATGTGCCCGATCAGCGGTTCTGTGGGGCGAAATTATAAGCAGCATAATCTACGGCGGCTTCAACAATTTAATACAACAGGGAGATTCTACATGAATTCCTATGTTGTTTCTGTTATGACATCGAGAAAGAGACTACCCGGCCGATGCGGAGTGGAATTTGGCCCCGAGGGTCAAAATATATGAGTACTACCCAGAGTTGAAGCTGGAAAATAGCATCCCTCAATTCACAAAGATCAACGATGTGTTTTTCTACAACATCATCTGCCTGTTGAGGCCAAATATGACTTACGGTTGGACGACCAACAACATAGTGGTAGCCCGAGAAATGGGAGGCCCTGTTCACCCAATTTCCACGTTCACTTATCTGAGGGCAGCTAACTTCTTGGGAGAGCCAACTAGACTACCAAGGTATGTTGGACCCAAGTTGATTCTGCTATAACTGTTAAGACAGCTGATCACCTATCATGAGAAGTGCCTCAAAAGAAAGAAGGGTGGAACTCCTTTCCCCCTCACAGTGGGTAGATATACATGTCTTACCCATCACAAGGCAAAAGACATGTTCGCAGAGCTGGAGCTGCTTAATTTGAAACATGATTTCCCGGCCAGGCCTACCTTTGACCCAAGAAGTTGTCTGCCAAGGGCTAAGCTCGATCCAATCCACATCCCTCAGATCGAGGACATCTACATCGACGTCATTCATGAGGTTGAGCTCAGGAGAAAGGACCATTCTCGTTTGGCCTTGGCAGAAATCATCCAATATGGGGTAGCAATTGTCCCCAAAGGCTTCCAAACTACTGATGATGAAGTAGATCAAGTATATCATAACATAGATGGGGACAATTGGCCTTTTGCTACCATTGAAAGGACTAAGGCACCTCAAACAATTGAGGAGAGGATCAAGGAAACTCTGCGCGAGCAGCATTGGTGCCGAATGAACGGATTGATCTACCTCGGGGTTGATTTCACAACCTCCCCATTGGGTAATGCACCTTCTCGATCTAAACAGCAGCCTAAAGGCAAAGGAAAAGGCATAGAGGGTGAATCCAACACCACTCAAGAAGAAGCTCCTGAGAGTCCTCCTTCCGCAGCACCCGAACAGGTCATAACTCTGGCTTCTCCAGAGAAAGAAGCAGAAGAGGATGTTCCAATAGGCCCATCCACTCAGGATGTCGGCACCACTACAACAATCGAGGTCCCTTCTATCCCTTCTTCTTCTCCTCCTTCCCCTCCTTGAGTGACTCAAGCGACCATCCCTTTGGTCGTATCCTCTCCCCCTTCTTCTACTGTTCCCCCCGCTTCTTCGTCTATCTTCTCTTCCCTCACCGATCTGTCCCCCTCCATTTCTTCCCTCATCTCTGAGCTCCCTTCCCTTCCTATGTCTTCCTCTGCTGCAGTATCCCTTCCTCCCGTGGGCACTTCTTCGGCTATTCTCTCTATCGCCACCATATGTCTCCGTTTTCCTTCTACTACTACATCTGCCCCCTTCTTTGTTTCCGGCCCTTCTCCCATAAGTCCAGCCTGGATCTCCCAGCATTTAAGTCAGCAGAAAAGGAAAGTTCCCATCGCTCCGATGGACTTTTCCGTAATCCCATCCAAAGGGGCAAAGAAGCAGAAGCCCGTCACACGCTTCTCTCAGAGTGCTTCGGGAGAGAGGGTAATGGAGATCGCATACCCCAATCCCCTCAAGGATAAAAAGGATATGTCTCCAGACAGATTATACAGTGACCCAAGTCACAATGGGGACGTCTTCTGAAAGCCTTCAGGGAGAGGCCCTTTGTGCAGTTGATGCCCTCTGCAAGAAGCTTGAGAAACAAAGCGAAGAGAAAATGCTATTAAAATAGCAAAGAAAACATCTGCTCCAAGCCTTACGAGAAGATGGGCGGTGCACCTCCCTCAACTACTGCCGAGACTCCTGAGCCTCTAAGCCAGGAGAAACTTAATGAATATGCAAAGATTGGCGAGCGGGGTATGGCCATTTCCACTTGGAGGAGCCAGATCCTCAAAGATAGTGAAAAAGTAATCGTCAAGTTCTCTGACTTGTATCTGAACATCAACAAGGTGAATAAAGAGCTCCAAGCATTAGCGGGACCCATATCGGAAGAGCTGGAACATGCTGGCTGCGAGCACGAAACCTTTCAACAAATGTTTCTTGTTAGTCGAAGATCTGGTCAAGTTCGGCGTCTTCGGCCATCCCAGGGCCCTCAACAAAGTCACGTCCACTTTGGATTACCATGTGGATCAGCTGGAATTTGTCCTTGAAAAGATCAACAAGGTGAAGGAAGCAGCCCTAGACGCGATGCACCAAATGGAACGAATCGTTCTCAACATGTCGCTAGGGTTGCTTACTCCTTCCTTCACTTTAAGAAAAGCCAATGAAACCATCCAGATCTTCAAGGAGATCATTTCTCGAGGGTTGGGGCCAGAGGTCACTTTTGACGCAGAGTCTATCAACAACCTGCTGGCCTGTCGGGACTTCATTGGGTCCCTCATTGAAGCGGAGAAAGACTATTCCAAACTCCCCGAGAAGCTCATAGACGAGCGGGAGACTTGCGAGGCGATCAGTGAGCGGCACAAGGATCCTTCCCAGGATCAACTTGGGCCCATGATCAGAAAGTTCATGGAATACCGCTCTCAATTCCACATCTCGTCACCTGAGCAACAACAAAAGCAGTCTACCCCCTTTCGGCTGCAGGATTATGATGACGAATAGCTTCTCTTTCTTCTTCTTCTCTCTCTCTTCTTCGAATTTCTTTTTGAGAATATCCGGAGTATGTTGGCACAAATGATGACATCATCCATGTTGCACTATGGGATGATGTCATCCATCAAGTGTCAAAAGTCAACATGACTTTTGGATATTTTGTAAATATCTTTGTAAATAAGTGGTTGGTTCCTTTTTTCCTTCGTTTCTCTCCTTCTTCTATAAATACCCCAATACTTGTTGTATTGGGCATGAGTGAATATATTTCAGATGAAAAATAGAAGTGAGGAGAAAAGACTTTGAGCTTTTTGTAACAGAAGGAATTATTAATACAATATTTAGACTTTGTGCTGAATACATGTGTTATTTGCATCAGATCTTTCTTATGTCAGATCTATGTGTTTATTCTGTTAAATCTGCTTCTGTTTTATTGTCATTTATTCATCAATATTGCTTTGCTCGTTTATGCGAGTAGGTTTGGCTCTGTTTACTACCAATCCAAAAACATAAACATTCTGACCTTTCTACTCTGGAATTCATTTCTTTTCTTCCTTCGGACCTGCTCTTCCTTCATCCTCTCTTTCATTCCTTTCTTTTCGCAGTTGGAAACACCCTACTGGGATGAGATCCCAAACCCCCGAAGGCGGAATATTGTGAGACTTGCACAGATTCCTGCTGGTAGAATAGCAATAAACCAGTTTCGCTTTGCTGACTCAAAGAGGGGCTATGCCCTGCACACTGTTGGCTCGTCTATCCATAGATCTGCCCAAGCGACATATTTTCGAACCAACATTTCTGAATCATTACCCATGAAGGACCATGGTCACAAGACCACTGGCTTGCTGAGGGTGGCGTTTTCATCACTTTCGACACAAAATTTTAATCTGCATGACTGTGAAAATTTAAACTTGATTTTATTAAAATCTGAGCCTATAAAATGTAAAAAGGAAACCACCATCAAATCATAAGGTAATAAACTCATTATTTTAAGCATGTCAACCTTGAATGGGTATTTAAATGTATTAAATCTCATAGATTAAATGGAAATAGTGTTTTTCCCAAATAAAGAACTCAATAATGGAATTAACTAAATAACTACTCCAGATTTAGGTTGGAAACCTCCACAATATACAAATAGAAGACATTGCAATAAAAAATCCATGAATAAACTACAATAGGATTAATCTAAATGAATCTATCCATGGATTCTCTCCTTGCATTCATGGTTTCCTCTCTGCTATGACCGTAAATCAAAGAAAAGAAAAGAGACCAAATGAGGAGGCTAGGGCAAGAAAAAGGTTTAATAAAATTCTATAAGGATGGTTAGGGTTAGGTTTGAACTCTAAGATCTAGTGGCCACAATTGATTTGATCCAAGGGTTAAGAATCAACCCTATAATTTTTAGGTGAAAATATATTATGGTATTTTAAGTAATTGAACCGTATGTGAAAATGGGTGAATGGCACATGTTAGTACCCTAGTATTTTAAGTTAGTTATTTAACTCTCCTATTATGTTTTAGTAAATGATTCGATGGACTTTAACGCTAATAATTTTAAGGGGACCAAGGTAACTAAGGATAAGGGTTTTATAAATGTGGGCTTGAATGTTAATTTGAGAGGGGTGAACTATTTAACCAAGTAAAAGAATTAATGGGCTTTTTTCTAGTGGATTGTAATTATATTTACCTCGAAATGGGTTAAAAATATTTAATTATTAATCTAGATCTGATCCATCTAGTGTACTGTAGAAGACTTCTGGTAGAAATTATTGAATGTATTATAGGGTTTAAAACCCTTGCAATATTTTAAATAAAAAATCCCACAACTTTCTAGATAATTATTTAAGGTTTAATGTTGTTTTAGAACATCGAAATTTGTGGGCATTACATTTGGTATCTAATCTGTGGGTTCAAGATTAGACCCTAGGAACACTTGGAAACATAAGACATAACAAGAAAACCTAGCGCAACTCTAAACCTATATCACACAACTTTGCATGATATTTTCAAATGTAGAAAACATAGAAAACTGAAACAAAACCTAGAATGATTAACGAACTCCCACTTTGTTTTGTGCGAGGAGGCATGGATCGAGATGAGGGTTTCTTACATGTGGACCTAGACTTACCATTCTCGAGATCAAGAAGTAGCAACCATATTGCCTTAGATACTTTAGACACTACAGGATGTTAATGTCGTTATACATAGAGGATCTTTAGGAGGGAGACCTAGCAGATAGGACAGAGAGCCATCAGTAAAGGCTCGTGTACCTTCCCGACATAGTGATGAGTATAAGGCATAGAACTCCCACGTGGATTCAATCAAATAATATTTACAATAGAGAGGTCATGCAAACATGGCTATAAGACATAGAGATACATCTAGCATCCCTAGGTAGTGTGATGATCATGTTAACAAACCTAGAGATAGATAGTCTATAGCAGTAGATCACATTAGAGATATTATGAAACTCCATCCATATCATTTTTTTGGGGACATTGGGGATTTTCGGTAGAAGCATGGTTGGTCAGCTTGAGTGGATGCTTTAAGCTATGTCTATGTACCAGCAACATGAAGGCTCATGTTACCATCCACCTTCCGATAGCGAGTTTGGGGTTTGGTGGAACCGAGGAGTACAATATCTATGTGGATTCTGAGATAGTTACATGGGAGATATTTAAGGAGATATTTAGGATTCGATACCAATCCGGGAGGTTTATTTAGTAAGGGATAGATGATTTCCACGACCTACGTCGGTATCCATGACAATGGCAGAGTATGAGAGTCAAGTTTTGGACTTGCTTCAGTATGTCAACTACATGCAAGATGAGTAGGTGAGGATTCACAGGTTCATCGGGGGCCTCAACCTAGACTTAGGAAGTGCAAGACACATTCATTTTCCACAGACATTAAAAAAAAGGCCATTGAGAAATCCTTTAGTGAGAGGACACGTGGGGAAGATAGAACAATCCAAAGTTAGAGTGTGGTGCCATAACAGTAGATGCAAGATAAAATATTGAGGGGGTCATCTCCTCCTCCTCATGGTGGACATGGTTCTACATACACTTTATTTAGGCCACCTCGGCCAGCCACCTCACCAACAATAGCAGTATACTCGTCCCTTTGTTCGGGCCACCAATGATATTCGATACTCAGGGGACATAACATGGGGCCTCCTCCTAGGTGACCAATCAAGAATAAGGAAATACCTAGAGCTCGGTTCACGGGGGATCATTAGCGGTGACCACAATAGTCTATAGTAGGATCATCATGATCAATGAAACAGACCACTAATGTACCTACAGGAGTCACTTCTCATTAGAGGGGACCTGGTAGTTGCTATGGGTGCGGTGTACTTGGGAATAATTGGAGAGAGTTCACTCGAACACTAATAACAAGGCTAAAACATTGGTTTTAGATACTATAATAGGAAATATTTCTAGGAGCTTGAAGATATATGCGGTGTTCGAGAACCGCCGGTTAGAGAACTAGGGCACGATGATTGAGACTACAGGTAGCATTGATGGCATTTCTATTTCTATTTTATTTGATTCAAGCTCCTCATATTATTTTATTTCTCCATTTGTAGTAGAGTGATGTAGGATGGTGGTAGTTAGGTAGAGCCATAGTTAGGATGTGGAGATGGCTTCTGGAGCCAAGCTCACAGTGGACTCCTTAGTCAAGGAGTGCATAGTTGACCTATGACCTTTTCCATGACCTTGGATCTTTGTATCCTTCCTTTAGGGTCTTATGGGATTATTTTGGGAATGGATTGGTTATCTGCACAAAGGGATAGAGTTGATTGTTACAGTAAATTAATATCATGTGTATATGATTTGGGAGTGGAAAGCTTGATGATAGGGGGAGTTAGGAGACCGATCTCTATTTGCACCATATCTTCTATGTAGCTTAAGTGGTGTGCGTAACGAGGTTTCCAATTGTATGTTGTCATGATTAATGCTAGATCATAGGATGAGTCTAGTGGGCCATCACTTGATGATCATCATATCTTGATGGAGTTTTCTGATTTCTTTCCAAGGGAGCTTCTAGGTTTCCTCCCACGTGAGATAGATTTTAACATTTATTTGGTTCCAGGAGAAGAGCCTATCTCATGAGTGCCATATAGGATGACTACCCTTGAGATTTTTGATCTCAATTTTCAGCTAGAGGACTTCTTGAGAAAGTACTAATCTATCCTAGTTTGTTCCCTTTGGGTGCACCGGTGATTTTGTAAATAAGAATGATGGATCTTGTGATTGTGTATCGATTACACTCGATTAAAAAAAGTAAGGATCAAGAATAATTATCCCCTTCAACATATTGATGATTTGTTTGATCAGATTAAGGGGGCCAAAATATTTTCCAAAGCATAGATCTTAAGTCTAAATACCATCAATTGAGGATAACAAAGGTAGATATTCATAAGATATCTTACGTATGAGATATGGCCACTACTGATTTAACAATAGTGCCTTTTTGTTTGATGAGTGCCAGTATTCATAAGTTTGATGAATTGGGTATTAGACATTTTTAAGTTTGCTCATATGATGAAAATTTTGATTTACTCATGCATGCATGAGGAGCATGAGGACCACCTTCAACAGGTTCTACAGTGTCTTTGTGTGGACCACCTTTACATGAACACGGAAAAGTGTGAATTATTTTAGTTAGAGGTGCATCACTTGGGTCACAACATTTACGGGAAAAGTATCGATTCAATCCTTTTAAGATTAGAGCTATTATGGATTGGATAGTACCTACTAGTGTGACCAAGGTGTGCGAAACATGGGGTGACAAGTTACTAAATGAGATTTGTTTAGGAATTTTCGGATTATGGACCCCATTACTTCCCTTTAAAGGAAAGGGAAGAATTTTTTAGGTCGATGGATGTGGAAATGCCTTGAGTACACTAAATGGATGCCTTACATTAGCACCAATTGTTGTTTTATTAGATCCTCAAAGGGATTTCTTTGTGTGTACAGATGCTTCCCTGGCAGGATTAGGTGGTGTTTGAGTCTCACAAACTTAAGGATCATGAGCTCAAATATCCTACGCATTACCTACTGACTTGTGGTAGTGATGCATGCTTTGGTGCATTGGTGTCATTTCCTTCTTGGTAGGAGGTTTATTCTTAAAACAGACCATTTGAGCTTATATCACCTCTTTAAGTAACCCAATCTCAACTCTAGTCGGTGGTGTTGGATGAAGTAGCTATGTGAGTATGAAATGGAGATAGATAATTTGAAAAGGAAAGTGAATTTTGTTTCGATGCTCACGAGTAGAAAGATGCATTTTGTTATGACTACTTTAGTGGGTATAGATTTGAGGAGCAAGATTTTGTGAAAGCTTCCAAATGCCAATTTCTACCTTGTAGATAGATCATAGATTGAGTATCGAGACCCCTTGAGGGAAGTTTTATGGTTTTCCATTAGAGTCGATGGACTTCTCAAACATAGAGGCAATATCTATGTACCTATGGATGGATGTTTGAGATAGAATATCTTGGCGAGATGTTCATCATGTAACTTATTCGGACCATCTAGGAATGAAGAATATGCATGCCACCTTGAGAAAAATATACCATTGGAGAGGTCATCGAGAGAGATGTAGCTAAGTTTGTGTCACATTTTTAGAGTGTCGAGAGGGTGAAGTCCAAACATCAATAACCTATTTTCATTCTTTACCCACATGATATCTTTGGAGTGGAAATGGTACACCCTTTACATGGATTTCATAGTAGTGCTTATCGATGTCGATATACCACCATGATGCTATCATGGTCACGGTGGATAGAGTGACGAAAGTGGCCCTTTTATCTTCGGTGAAGACCACATATATAGCTAGTGCAATAGCAAGAGTGTAGTTGGATGAGATTGTTAGACTACAGAGAATTATTTGGAAGATCATCTATGATCACAGTCCCTTATACACATCACACTTATAGACTACCATGCAGTAAGCCCTTCGGATGAGTATCAATTTTACTACAACATATCATCAGAATTAGATAGACAGATGGAGTGAGTGAATCAAATTTTAGAGGACATTCTTTGGATGTACATCATGGATCATCAATCAAGGTGGGAGGAGTACTTGTACTTGGTTGATTTTGCATACAACAATAAATTCTAGAGTTCTATTGGCATGGTGCCATTTGTGCCACTTTATGGCGGGGAGTGTAGGAAACTACTAAGTTGGGACAACTTGGAGGATATATTATCTCTTGGGCCAACTTTTTTGCTAGACATAGAGTAGCAAGTTGTTTTCATCGCGAGAGGTTGAAAAGAGGCACATGATAGGCATAAGAAGTATGCAGATTAAAGGAGTGTTAACCGTAGTTATGAGGTGGCCAAAAAGGTGTTCCTTTATGTCGACCTCATAAGGCTCTAAGTTATCTCCTATATTTTTGGGTCCATTCAAGATACCATAGTGGATCGGTCCCTTAGCTTATCGTCTAGCCTTACCACCCATCTTCTCTCGAGTACATGATGTGTTCCATGTATATGTTCTTAGGAGATATATCCCATATCCTTCTCATGTATTGGATTAGACTGCATTGTAAGTACAGGAGAAAGGGAAGATGATGGTGGATCCCATGCATATTTTATAGTACAGGACCCTAGGACTTCAAGGCCGAGAGATTGATCAGGTGTGACTCTAGTGGGACAGGTATGATGAGATTGTTGTTACATGGGAGGATGTTATGTTGTTACGAGCCTAGTTTCCACACTTATTTCATTAACTTTCAAAAGAAATCCAATCGTAAGGGGAGGGGGATGTAGTGTCCACTCCTTTTCAACACTTATTATATTTTGATTTTGATTATTGTTGACTATAGACATGGATATTATCATATCATTTTGGTTTAGCATGATGTTAGATGATAGAGATATTATGACTATTGATGGATTATGATTCATAGTATGATTTGTATGGATTATTAGAGACATACAAAGATATTTTATATTGATTATGATGATGTGTTATTAGCATATATATTTACTGACATTCAAAATTATTGTCATGTTGACTATGATTTAGCATTTGAAATAATCTCGTGATTTCATTGATATCGATGAAATGGTACAATTGAGATGTTCTTGAAATTATAGACAAATGATAAAATTGTTTAGTTTAGATGATGATTTATTTATATGAGGAATTTTGGTGATGAATGTACATATATTTTATCTTTGATGTATTTGATGCGCGGCCATGAGGTGAAGGTGGCATTGTGTGATTTTGTAGGTAATTGCATCACAACAAATAGTAGGGGGTTAGGAGACCAACCACGATTGAATACTAGATGGATACAATGACGGTCACCATGGAAGCTTGTGTAATTCTTGATGTTTTTCTATTGGATCGTTATGGGGGTTCCCATAGGGAGGAGGAGCTCAAATGTTACCATGGGCTATGTATGTGATTCTTTCCCTTTTCTTTTATTTACTATGGGGTATGTGATTTATTTTGTGATGTAATTTATTTAATCGTTGTTGATTAATGTGTCTTAATTAAGTGGATTAATCATGTTTATTAAGTTATTTTGGGATGTGAAAAAAGGGTCCATTTATTAGAGTAGTTGGTCCTTTGGATATTGTGATTTAATTCAAGTGTATTTTAATTTGAGTGTTGTGCACTCTACCTTGCTTGGGAAATTCGGATTTGGGCTTCATGACCATTTTTGGAGGCTTTTGGAACAAGTTAATCTCTTCTCACACCTATTAATTTCATCTACCCACTATCCCTATGGATTGGGGGTAAAAAATAGACCCCATTATTTGTTTTGTAAGGAAAAAGGTGACATTTATTGCACTTTTCTTAGATGAATTTCAAATTATGTCCTTAGGGGGTGTGGGTTTGATTTTGTGTGTGTAAGAGACTTGTCATTTCTCTCAACCACAAATTTATTGTGCCTTGTGGTTGAGTTTTGATTTGTGAGGTGGAGTTGAGGATAAGTGATGTGGCATCCTACATGGAGCCACCTCACCCTCATCTTCTCTTTTTCTATATATGCAATTTGATTTTTTTTTGGGGTTACTTCATTTTATTGTGCACTTGTATTTTTCGAGTTAGAGAGATTTTTGGAGTGCTTGTGGAAGTCTTGGAGCTTTTTGAGTTGGATTGGGCTTGAAGGAACTTGGAGTGTGATTATTTCATCAAGTTATTACTATGGAAAGTTAGGAACTATACCCTTGTTTTACTTTTTATATATGTGTGTATTGCACACAACTAAATGGTTTGTGTGCTTGTTGGGATCTTGGGTATAATGCCTAAGTGTGTTGTAGGAGAAGACTATGGGGATTTTATTTTGTAGGCAGCCATAATATTTTTATTTCTTGTTTTGGGAGTGAGTTGGAAATTTGGGTGCCCCACCTTTTGATAATAAAAATGCTTGTTTTTCTTACATGGTTCTTTTGAGGAGAGATAACAAATTGTAGAAAGGAATAAGATAATGTGGTAGGCATAAGAGGATCTTGAGGGAGGCATATGAATTATGTAGGGGTTTTGAGTTTTTATTGGAGGGTTTTAAGGTCGGCACCTAATCTGTTGGGAGGCATATGTGATCTCCCCATTGTTCCGTACTCCATTAGCTTTTATTTTTCAAGCCATGTGTATTTTTGAAAGTTTCATTATTATGATTTTTATATTGTGATTGAATTTTTGTTAAATTTTTGTTAAAATGTGTATTGTGATGTGGAATAATTTTGTTAGTTTCCATGGTTTGTGTCCATTTCTTCTTTGCACTTAGGTTATGGCTCGGGGGCCAATGAGGAGGATAGCTCCTCTCCTCATTTGATTATTGGTTGGGTGGATAGTGTTGCCCTACTTACTGCGTTTGTGTTGTTGTGATTGAATTGAAGAAAATGGTGGAGATATTGTTGAAGATTTTGGACTTGATAATTTGTAGAAGTCAAAAGGAAATCCTTCATCGTAAAAACCTTTCATGTAGTTCCCACTTAAGGTGGAAGGCTAGTAGTCTGTAATTTAAAAGAAAATTTCTATTATATGTTTTATTTATCATGTTGTAATGTATTGTTGACAAGAAATATTTTTACATTGTAAGAAAATGAGCTATGATTAAAATGAAAGGAAATTTAATTATTTATTGTAGGAGTTTGTATCATTGTAATAATGAAGGGAGGATTTGGAATTTCTAAATCATTGAGAATGTATTCTTAGAAAATATGAAATGTAATATAGTTTCTTGTGTTTTCTTTGAATAAATGGTTGTGGTTGTAATGGAAGAATGCACTAAGTTATAGTGAATTACCTTGTTGAAGGATTACATTATTGTTGTGGAAAAGAAAGCAATGATACTTAGAAATAGATTGAATTTCATTCCTTCATTTGAGCTTGAAAGTAATTTTATTCGAAAATTATTTTTGTAGTTGGGTTATTATATGCTATTGAAATAGAAAATCTATGTAATTAGTAATTTACATCATGGAATGAATAAATATTGTTGAACTATCAGCTAGTGACTTTAAGCATATAAATTTAAGCTAAGGTTAATCTATAAATCACTTGTAGTAAAGATTGATTTTATAAAACTTGATGAAATGATGGTTACATTTGGAAGAACAGGACCTCCGCCCTATGTAGAGTGGTGGTCTCAAGACCATTGATCTGATTAGAGCGGCAGTCTCTAAACTACCACCCAAGCGGGGAGGTGGTTTCTAAATCATCACTAAAGAAGGATTTGTGGTCACAAGACCACTAGTCTGCTGAGGGTGGTGGTTTCATCACTTTTGGCACAAAAGTAAAATCTCTGTTGTCTGCAAATTTGAACTTGATTTAATTAAAATTTGAGCCTATAAAATGTAAAAAGGAAACCACCAACAAACCATAAGGGAATAAACTCATTGTTTTAAGCATTTCAATCCTTGAATGGGCATTTAAATGTATTAAATCTCATAGATTAAATGGAAATAGGGTTTTTCCCAAATAAAGAACTCAAGAATGGAAATAACTAAATAACTACTCTAGATTTAGGGTGGAAACCTCTACAATAAACAAATAGAAGACATTGCAATAAAAAATCCATGAATAAACTAGGATAAGGTCAATCTAAATGAATATCTCCATGGATTCTCTCATTGCATTCATGGCTTCCTGTCCTTCAACCTGTAAATAAAAGAAAAGAAAAGAGTCCAAATGAGGAGGCTAGGGTAAGGAAAAAGGTTTAATAAAATTTCATGAGGATGGTTAGGGTTAGGTTGTTACTCTAGGATCTAGTGGCAACAATTGATTTGTTCCAAGGGTTAAGAATCAACCCTACAATTTTTTGGGTGAGTATTTTCAATAATTTAAGTGTATGCGAAAATGGGTGAATAGGGCCTCTTAGTACCCTAGTATGTTAAGTTAACTATGTAACTCTCCTAGTATTTTTAGTAAATGAGTCAATGGAATTTAAAGCTAATAATTTTAAGGGGACCGGTGTAAGTAAGGATAAGGGTTTAATAAATGTGGGTTTGAATGTTAATTTGATAAGGGAAAACTATTTAACAAAGTAAAATAATCTATGGGAATGTTTCTAGCGGATTGTAATTATATTGACCTTAGAAATAGGTTAAGAATATTTAATTATTAACCTATACCTGATACATCTATTGTAATGTAGTATTTATTGGTAGAAATTATTGAACGTATTATAAGTTTTGACACCCTTGCAATCTTTTAAACAAAAAAATCCATATCTTTCAAGATAATTATTAAAGGTTTGACATGGTTTTAGAACGTATAAATTTGTGGGAATTACAAAATGTAAAAGTTTTTGTAAATGAACTTATGAATGTTTAGACAAAAAAAAAAATTATTCTTTGTGTAGATGTTGCATTACTTGAAATCTATAACTCATCAGAAATATGGAATTAATCCTAAATTTGATTCAAATTTGTATGTAAAAATATTGTTTTCGTGCAAATGTGGAAGAAGAAAATTGACAATTTACGAGCATGAAAACCATACCCATGTGTTAATTTTTTCAAGTATTATCATTCAAAGGAACCCCGCATCTATCAATTAAATCCAAGTTAACTCTCAATTAGCATTATATCATACTCCCTAAGTGATTTAGGAAATTGCATTCATTCCACTTAGCTGATTTTAAGAGTTCATTAATAGTTGCAAGCTACGAGGTAGTGTGTGGGAAGGCCTATCACTATCCTTCCTAGGGTTGGAGCAGACCCATGGAGTGGAGAAGAAAAGAAAAATACATACATGTGATTAAAATGTCTTGAGACATTATCAAAGTTATTCAGGAATATTTTGGAAGGGTTCGGAGAAGATAGGGTAGTTTCACCAATATTCGGGTTCATGGGCCTAGTGAGTGCAAAGGCCAAAACACCCTCGAGCTTAGAAGATGACTCGAGAGATCTAAATAGATTTAGTAGAAAAATAAAACATCTTTGGAAATAAAATTTTAATCTCTACAAGATGTTGAAATTATTTCTTTCACCAAACTTTTGTGCATTAAGTCTTCAAGATTTTTTTCTCATGCATAGGTAGTGTACAAAATAAAAAATCATATTTTTTTGAAAAAAATTGAATAATCAAGAGATGAAACTAACATTACTGGATTCACAAGTAAATTTCCAGTTGGGATCATATAAAATTTCACCAAAAAGTCCACTTGGGAGCTCAAATTATCATCGTTTAAAGTTGTCCTCATGGAGTGAGTTCGGGAGTTAGCCAAATTTTGGGAGGACACATGTCATCTCCATGAGCCTGGTGGGATTTTGTGTCACGACATACCTAAAGATTAGGGATACGAACCATGTAAAAATGTTCTTATCCCCCATATGACCTCTAGAACCTCATGTGACCTTCAAGATCCTTAGTTTAGCCCTAAGTGCTTGTGGGAGCTCAAATTCTCTACCGTCGGATCTCCGCCACGTGTCAGCTCTAGGAGCACCATGGAATTTGATTTCCCTCATTTCTCTCGCATGTCAGGGACATCAAAACTTGAAAAATGTTCCCATCCATCTAAGGGAAATTTATGATCACCCATGTGACCGGCTTGAAGCCCTCGGTTCTTTAAAGCGATTGTCTAGCTCTCACTCCCTGCCGTTGGATCGCCGCAATGTGTTGCTATCTTTCTCAGTGTAGAAATTGATGTCCCTCACATCAATTTGAGGTGAGGGGTATGAGGTACATGAAAATGTGTCCAAATCCAACTATAAAAATTGAAAATTTTCTAACTCTGGTGCTTCTTATTGCTTGTAACTACTTCTCCATTGCTCGAAGAAAGTTGCGAGATAACACCTTAATCAACTATTGTTCTTCCAAACCAGCTCCACCATGGAAATAAAACCTTCAAATCCATGAAAATTTGTAGGTTTCAAATAATATATTGATGAAAAGAGTTAGAGGAATGAAGAATCAAAGATAAGAGTGAAGGAATTCTTTAGAAACCTCCATTACCATGAAACGAAGATCTGAACATATCTTGCAAACCGGTGCATGAATTAACAAACCATATATTGATGGGTTATTTTCTCTTTAAGGACATTAAAAAATAATATTCAAACCTCCCTTTTTCACCAAGGAATTATCACAACAAAGAAATTCCACTTCCGGCTCCACAAAGAACAAAGCTCAAATTCTGTCAAACCGTGACTATATCGAAGAGAAATTTCACCTAGTGAGAAAAGAAGTAAAAAACCTATCGCAATGAAATTTATTTCATCATGAATGGAGAAAAAAATAGATCTAAAAATTTCAAGCTCCATTAATGGCCTCCATGACATAGTAGTGGAAAATATAAGCAAGCTACCTCTCCTCTTCTAAAGGTTCTAGTGGGAAAAATCATCCGAAAATTGGAGGGAATGATCATTGGAAAATCTAGTTTCGCATGAACTAGTTTTTGCGCCATGAAAATACTTTTTTCAGGGATATAGATGGATGTATTTTTTATTAGTATTCTTACCTCTTCCAAGAAATTTTCAAATTCCCAAAAATCTGGTGGGTGAAATCATCTGAAATTTAGAGAGAAGGGTCTCTAAAAAATCTAGTTTCTCTCAAACTAGTTTTTGCATGATGAATTTGTTAGTTTATCAAAATATGAAGGACCATTTTTTTTATCAGTATATTACCTTGGTAGCTCCATGCTTGAAGCTCTTACCATGCATAAATTTTCATTTTTCATTTATGAGCTTTCTAGTAAGTGAATCATGATGAAAATTAGAGCATGAGTTCGTGACGAAGATCCGAATCCAAAATAATTGTTCCCATCACAAAAAAATTTCATTTGAACCATTTAATAAAAATAGAATAGGTTATACTTGCTCACATGCTATAAATGGTAAGCCCCACTGAATTGTAAGTTCAATTTCTCTAGACAATCGGAAAAGGCGTAAATTGGAAAGTAATATAGAAAACAATTTCTTCCCCAAATAACATGTGCCAAATAGTAACTTTCTAAAAATAGAAATATGTTAAAAATAGCAATATATCAGGAACATACGAGTTTGGAATATGGTATAAGGTTCAAAAGGTGAAACTAGAGCAAGACAAGTGATATGTCCTAGAATAGTAGAGCATGGGCTCATATTCTAAAAATAACAAGTTGTTCTCAAAGGGAAATTTTGGCACAACAAGACATTGAGGGATAATCATTCAGGTCAATATCACCATTTGGGGTCTAGAAAGACAACCTCGACACTTACTAAAGATAGTAAGTTGTCCCTTCCAAATATAGTAAGTGTTAAGAAAAGATGAATTTCCAGTGCATAGGTTGGTCTAGCTTCTCAGGTGTAATCAATCATGAAGAAATGGTGGTTTTTCATGGTTTGGAACGATCATCTTATATTAAAAAGTATATATTGACAAGGCACATCATGTTAATTCATCTTCCTCACTTAATAATCTAGGTGATTCAAATAGAGATGATCGGAATGAATTTTATGATTTAAGGAGTTCATCAAAAAATTTCAAGGAGGCTCATCGTGGGTATTATATGTGTTCATCTCAAGCTTACAAAGGTAAACATCATAACGAGTGTTTCTAAAAATTAATTCTATGGTCCAGGATTTTTGTGCCTCATAAAGCTTGTGGTGATCACTAGATTGGGCAAAATATTCAAAGTTATTCAAGGGAGAAATATTCATCAGTGTAGAAGATCAAAAGTGGCAGAAATCTTCGCTAAAATTTCATGGCTACATCGAGGAATTAAAATAATTTCATCACAATGAGTGTTTTCCCCTCCATCTGTTCCCTCTTCCTCTTTTTCCCTCTCTTCTTTCTCTCTCCATTCTAATTCTTCATTATGCTTCATCATTGTATTTCGTCTTATTCACTTAAGTGACCTATTTTAAATTTGTAAAAAGTATTTTATCAAAATTATAAGAGAAATACTTAATTCATGGAAAATGAAATGTCACAAGTGGAATATGGAAACAAAGAGTCATGTGAGGGAGGTGAAAGGACAATTCAGGTTGTTATAAATTGTAATGAGCTCTTCATTCCAAGTGGTTCAAATTCTAAACTTCTTATAGCTAGTTGTATTCTTGTAAATTCATGAGAGATATTTTTCTCGAATGTGAGTGAAAAAGTGTTAGAAAATTTTCCCATATTATTAATGTCTTCTATTATCATACTATGTACAATTTCTTCTTGAGCATCAATACAAGAGGAACTTTTGAACCTTTTTGACTAAGGGGTTTCTTGATACTTTTTGTTGATTAAATTCTAAGTGGTCTTGTTACTATTTGTAATAGTGTTTCTTCCAAATTTTAGTGCATGTGATGAAATTAATAACTAGTGTGTGGAGGAATATGATTTTCTACCTACAAAATTAGTTCTCCGACCTCTTTTCTCACTCCCCTTTCCCACACTTCAGAATAATTCTTCTCTAGCAAGACATTGCTAGTTTTACCACATGGTCGGTGGAGTGCCCTTGTTGGATCCTTGGCCACAAGGCCACCAATAAAATCCTCCTTTAATCATGCATGTATATATAGAAGTTACACAAGTTAAGTAGAGATACTTAAATTCCCATAGCGTTTGTAGGAAATCCACAAGTTTGTCCACCTAAAAAAAATTTCTCACCAATAGTTTTTAGCACCCATTGTGGAGTAGACTTGGCAGCATATACACCCAAAATATGACTTAAAGGTCCAAAAATACAAAAAACATATATATTAAAAAACAAAAAAAATCAAATTTTAAAGTAAAATCATTCTTGAAGGTGACTTCATCAAGGAATGAAACCGGTCATGTTCATTCCCGCACCATGAAGAAATTTCCAAATTGGAGTGAAGTACCAATGAGTGATAGTGAAGAAGAAGAAGAAGATGTTTACCTAGAAAATAATATCATATATAATCCATGGTTCCAGACTAATGTTGACAAAGGAAAGAATAAATAACTTATCACCGATGAAGAGGAATGGATTCAAAGGATACATAAGATAAGGTTTGAAGCTCGAGAATATGCCAAATTATTACATGAGATGAGCACGAAACTTGAAGTAGACCATAATAAGGAAGAAGAGGAGGAGATTTATCCTATACCAGAAGATCCTGAAGATCATTCATACTATAGGGTTTTCATACCGAAAGGTTATTGAATTCTGTTGAAGAAATTCCTATCCTTAAGCCTTCCGATGAACATAAGATTAGAATTTAAGAATATGACAAAAGACAGGATGGTGCAAGATCCACTAAAGAATATTTTTACAACCTCACACATCTCACTGAAAAATTGAGAACATTATATTTCTTCTAATGCTTAATAGATGAATTCCTCACATATGGTGATGAAGAAATGAACATGTTGAAAAGAGAATATGTGGAAAGACTTCAGAGCATAATAAAAGGAAATTCTAACCCCAAAGTCTTTGATGAAATTTGGAGGTATGCTTTAGCTCTACAGATAAGATATGAACATCTTGAAGCACCACATCAAATGGAGGAAGAAGACAAGATGCGCCCTATGGAGGAAGACCCTGATGGCTGCCCATATTATGAGGTTTTCATTCCTAGAAGATTCTTGGATGCTTCTAAAGAATATCTTATCATGGAACCTTTCGATGAAAGCCAAAGAAACGTCATGGAGGAAGAAGTAGAAGAGACGAAGATAGAATCACCATTCAGCAATTCCATTTGGCTCGAGTCACAACCGATAGGGGAATAATATATACAATAAAGGAGGATGGTCAACCAATTAATATTAAGCATGGATGATCTCTTTTCAAGTTTTGATATTTCAATTAATGATGAAATGGAGAGATGTGAAAAAGTGCAAGAAAGTCACCCAACATCATGGTCCAAAGATGATGAATTCAAGATGGTCATAGATAATATTCCCTCCTATTTTGATTCTTCAAGTGATGTATAAATGTCGCATGAAGAAATGGAGGAAGTCAAAGAATCAAAATCTCTTCTCGATGCAATCATGAATGATCGAATGGAAGAAGCCCACTCTCTTTTCAAAGCCAAGGAGAATGAATAATTTAAACACAACCTCTACTCACTCGGGGAGAAAAATCATCATCACGTTGAAAAAATATACTTTCATCTTGTTGGTGCTCAATTTGATCTCGCCCATTTGTCCTTGAAATTATTTAGTTTGTGGGCTCTGTCATGTTTTCTATCTCCCTGTATTGATGCATGAAAAATTTGTCCTCCATTTGGTTTCCATGATCAGTCCCTTCCTTTGGTTGAGGATCATTTTAAGTCTAGAATTTTTATTTCATTCCTCTTTCCATGTGAAATAATTTGTAACTTGGGCGTAAAATCAGGTTTTTCCCCTTCCTTCTATTTTTCCACAATCACATTTTGTTTTCCTTGTCAATTTTGTCCCAATACCTATGGAAAAGTGGTCCTTTCTGATTGGATGTGGCTCGGTGGATTACATTTGGGCCTGATATCATTTCCAAATTCTTTATCCTTAAACAAAGATTCATTTCAAGCACAAATGTTGATTTTCCAGCATTTTACGGTTTGACTGGTGTGTTTTCCCCATCAAATTTATATCTCAAAGCATCTATGGAAATGTGGCCCTTTATGGTTAGATGTGGCTCGGTGGGACACATTGAAACTCTAAGGCCTGCTTCAACTCAAAACTTGTCCATGTGGAGGGATGGCGCTCATATGAAAATTCACCTTTTGGTTTAACCTTGGAGTTGCGCCAGGAGACACATGGAGAATTCTGTTTGCCTTTCCCTGAGACTTAGACATTCTTTTAATATGACCGGTGTAGCTTTGTCGAGACCATGGGAACATGGAGGGACGATGCTTATTTGAGGATCCAGCTCAAGGTCCCACCTTAGCAGTTCCACAAAGGGGACACGTGGTGAGCTCGCGCTTGTTCAAGGTCTCCACTTGTAGGGACCATCTCAAAATTGTGCCAGGGAGACATGTGGAGGCTTTCTCCGGCTCCTCTTTATACTTTAAATTTTCAAGTAACTTTATAAATGCCTCGAACACATGGAGGGACCGTTCTTGTTTCGGGACAAACCCCTAAATTTTTTTAAGAAGCACCACGAGGAAACTTGAAGGCTTCCACTCACTCTTCCCTTGGTTGGAGTTTTCAATGGCTAAGGAAAATTGTCTCGGACCCCAAACACATGGCACCTTCCTGGTCCTTCAAAATTTTCAACAAATATACTAGATCGAGACACGTGGTGAACCCACATTTATTTGGGGTCTCCTATTTTTAGACCATACCAAAGGTTCCCTAAGGCGACACGTGGAGGCTTCCACTGGCTCCTTTTTTATTGAGACTTTTCAAAGGACAAAAGGTGTTTTTCTTTGGCCCGTGAGCACGTGGAAGGCCCGCGCTTGTTTGGAAACATGCTTGTATACCTCACCTTTGTAGTTGCGCCAAGGAAACTAATGAACAACTCTAATCTAAAGTTAAGAAGGGGTAGAATCAATGGTTATTATGCATTGGGTCTATTTTTCCACCATTTTTCTCCAAGACTCATGGATATGCAAATATGCACTATTTTTCATCATTTTTGATAAAATTCCTTATCATTTTTATTTGTAAAGTGCCAATTGAATGAATTTAGAATTTAATTTGGGAGTCTAAGGATTTTTAAGGTCGATATTTTGAAGTTGGAATTACTCGGGCACTTGTAAAAACATGAATTACCGAGAGAAGTTGGATGCCGGATAGAGTTGCGGAGAGGAAAGAGAAGGAAAAATGTGAAATGATGGAGGTTATACGGGCAAAGGATGAAAAAGGTGTTTCCTCGAGGGTGAAAAGGATTACCTATTACATCCAACTATACAGAGCCTTAGGAAAATGATTAAAATGGGGATTTCTCACATGACAGAATAATAATGATAAGAAGAACTGTCAAAAATTTGTGGCATGGCATCCTAGTCATTATTCGAGGGTCTAAGGAATGTGATCAGTTAATAATTAGTCCACCTAGCAACTTTCAGATGTGAATTTGTTAAACATCACTTTCTGAGGCAAATTGGTAACAAGCAAAGGTCCCTTGAATATTCTTGTTGGGGGGAAAATTTGGGCAAGTGAAAAGTATAAATGCTATGAGAATATTCTTGCAAAGGGTCAAGGGTTGAATTCTTAAGATAAAATTTGAGAGAGCCCATCTTCCTGAGAGACCAATCTGAGAAACCTATTAATTTCCTATGTTTTAGATTTTAATCATGTCAAGTTGTTTGTGAGTGTACAACCATTAAAAACTCTAAGAATATTCAAATAAAATTTCCCCTCTTGATGAATCTAATCAATTTCAAGTTAATTTGCTTCAATCTTTGAGCAATTTGTGTCTCCGCTTTATTTTAGAATTTCTACAATTAGGTTTTCTTATTACTATTGTATTCTTGTGATAAAGTCCTCCAAATCACATAGGATCTCATCCCTATGAAATTTTAGTGGCATTTCCAATTTCATTTTGAGAAGAGCCTTCATCCTACAATGAGATAAACAATTTAAAATCACTTCTTGTCATTTGTTGATAAAGATTGTCGTAAGCCTCGAGTGTATCTTAGGCATGAGGAACTAGGGGCATTTAATGTTTAATTGAGTCTTTAGCTTGAACCTTCATTTTAAATTATCAGAGATTGTGTGAAACCATGCAAATCTGGGCCTCCATTGATGCACACCTTCTGGTTGAAGGAACATTTTAGCTATTCCGAAGCTTTCTATCATTTAGCTTTCCAATTGTTGTGAAGTCTCTCAAAGATCTAGTATAATCAATTTTATCCTGCTTAATATCCCACAAAAATTATTCAAAACCATGAATCCATCCTTAACTACCCCTTTTTTCCCTATGTGTCCACAAATGTATAAATTCTCTTTGCTAAAATATGCATAAACAATCGAGGATTCCATAATGTCTTTATTAACCTTAGCCTTGTCTAGGAAATATCACCATTCTTTAGAAGTGAAAACTCTTACGAGTTAAATTGTGGTGCATTGATCATATTTTCTCAAGGTCCCTTTCAAATTCATGTAAATAAGGATATGTTCATTCTCCTTCACCGATAAAGGTTACAAACCGAGTCCTCTCACCCTAGTCAAAAGTAACGACCTAAAGCAGTAAGGATAGATGAAATCCTTAATGAAGGTACTATCCATTTCTCCGATGCCCAAGTGACAAAGAGTTAGAAAAATTCCCTCCCTAGCTATAAAATGACTCATAATGTGATATGTCTATCTCTCAGTGTCCTGTTAAATCTTTGATGCTGCTCGGTTTCCAAGGGAGACTCAATTTGGATACCAACACTAGAATGCTGCTTTGTTGTCGGCGACATGAAGTTATGTGCAATGTTTGAACACCATTTGTAATGCATAGATACCTTGGTAAATTATTCTTATAAATTTTAAAGTACAAATACATTGTTTAAACGTCATCCTGTGTCCATATTTGTAAGAATCAAGAAAAGTTACAAGTTCTGCGTGCAATAATTCAAGTTTGTTTGGTTTTTTAAACTATTTTTACATCATCAAAGTTAAATATGGGTAAAGGAGGGTCAGATCTGTAGACATTTGCATGAATTTAGTGTTGAAAGACATTTGATAGACCAATTTTAGTGCATTTACATAACTAAGGTGAAAATTCTTAGTGATGACTATGTGTTGAATGAGTTTTTGATAAATGATAGTATCTTAACCTTTATCAATTGCAATTTATCACTAATATTTACAAATCTAGAAGGAAGAAGATCTTTCTTCGCTAGAGACCCTACCAGAAAGATGTTTCCAGAGCTAGGAAAGATGAATTTAGAAGGAAGGGGAATTTGGAAAGTTTTGGAGATAAGAAATCAAGAAAGGAGTTATCAATTGTGGAAATTGATCATCTTGTCATTAAAGATTTCCATACTTCCTCAAGTGCTTTTGAATCATGTAGTATTTCTTTAAATTTGAATTCTTCATTTGGAGATGGGCCTTATTTTGTATTTGAAAACTTTTCATCTCATTTTGTCCTGTGTTCTCCAAAGGTAGTAGGATCTTCCAAGAAACAAAGTTTCTAGATAACATTCATTATGAGAATTGTATTCATATTCCCCATGCACAGACCCCTCACTCCTCATTATTTTTTTCTCCTATAAGATCACCTCCCAAAACAATATGGCCCAGACCCCACCTAGACCTCTATTTGTTGTGAACACTTTTGGCCCTATAGATTTCAAAGGTATGGTTATGTTGGCTCGATAATTGCTCTACATTTTCATAGCCAAATTCAAAATTTTTGAGCTCATGCCCTTTGTTAGTGTTTAAGCCAAGTTAGAGATTCAATAAATTAGCAAAATTCATTCCCTAGAGTTGTTTAAACCTCTGTTTTGCTCATTTTTAGAAATCCCCATTTCCCAGTCTGTGCACATAATATCCTCTTTGCAACCTCCATTTTTATCAAAATTGTTCACTTTTTCTATGGCCTAGGTTGTCAAATCATTATTTTTCCTCCATGCCTCTAGTTCGTGAAGGAAATTCAAAAATTGGACTCAAAATGATGAAGTTCTCTTCCTCTGTGTATTTTTCCCATGGTCGGGATGACGGTTGTCTTTTCCCCATTAAATTTTGGCCCTAATGAACACAGGTATGTGGTAAGATCTTATTGGATGGGGAGGAATGGGATTTTTGGTGAACTTAACACTTTTGGTCACTTTTGGAAAAAATGGTAAATTTGTCCCATGGACCCGAAAATCTGAATCACCATTGAAAATTCTAGGCTCAACAGACAACTCCACGTGTCATAACAATAGAAATCCAGTGGTCAAGGTCTAGGGATAGTCCTCAATTAAGCATGGGCTTTCCACGTGTCCCAGGTACAAAATAAAGGTAAAATCGACTAAGTATGGAAGGCTCAACGGATGGCTCCAGATCTCGCAACGACCCAATCCAAGGCGAGTCCAGGACAATCACGAATTAGCGTAGGCTTTCCATGTGTCCTAGGTACAAAATAAAGGTAAAATCAGCTATGTATGGAAGGCTCAGTGGATGGCTCCACGTGTCACAACTGTGATGCAATTTCGAAGGTACTTTTCAAAGCAGAGACGGCGGGCCATCGAGGGGATTTGAGATTTTGAGCCTCTTTGTAAAAAGGTGAAAAGTTAAAAATTAACCCGCATGCCCTGATTAGGCCATAAAGGCAAAAGTCAAAGTTGAAGCCCCAGAAGTTGAAAATTCAAAGCAAGAGAGTAGGTAGGTAGAGGAATATGTGTTTTTAGCCTTTTTCCAAAAAAGGTTAAAATGCGAGAGAATAGGGCCACAACCCCATTTCAATCGAAGCAACCACGTGTCTAAGTTGAAAATTCAAAGCGGTGGTGGAGGCCAATTTGTTCCAAATTTCCGAATCTCTAAACCATCACAAAATGCAAAGGGCTTCCCCGTACCCACTCTAGTCTTTTCCTACCATGTGGACGACCTGATTTTAGAGTTAGAGGAGCAAATAATGGTCTATATTTAAACTAGCAAATCAAATGTAACGTGTGCGTTGTAAGATCTAGTTTAACTTTGCCATGAGCATTTTCTTTCCAATAGAGGAGTTTGAAGAGGCATAAATTATTTGTAAAGATGTAACCATTTTGGCACGAGATATAATGGCCCCTCGGTGCTATTCAAAAGGGCTTGCCGTTGATTTTGAGAAAGCCCAGAGTGCTCTATACCTGGAAAAGATAGAAAAATGCCATATTTCTTCTATCCTCTTTCTCTCTCAAATTTCCTACATTCTCAAGCTATGTACAAAATCTGCTCAAGATTCAATAATAAAAGAAGGAATTTTTGCCTCTTTGATTGAGGGATCGATTGCTAATTTGTGACCAATGAGTTTCATTCGGTCTTGTAGCTTTTCCTGTGGATTTTTTTTCTTCTAACTAAAAATGCATGTGAATGAAATTTCTAATTAATGTGTGTGGGCATCTAATATTCTACTCGCAACATTAGTTTCTCCTACCTCCATTCTCACTCCCTTTCCCCTTCTTAGACAAATTTCTTCTCTAGTGAGAAATTGCTAGCTTTTCCATAAGGTCAGTGGAGTGCCTGTAGGTACCCAAAATTGTAAGGTCTTATCTGATAGGAATAGTGTAACAAGTTCCCCAACGATGATACTGAGTCTCCTCGCATGAGTGTTCGGGATCTGGAAAAGCCCTCGGAGTATGCGTTAACATCCCGCATGCCCCGCTTAGCCCCCGCGCCCTTTATTTTCCCCTTTTTCCCTCTTTCCTTGGCCTTTTGATCTTCAGTGATGAAACCGCCGCCTGCGCAGGTGCGGTCTCGTAACCGCCACCCCGATCGGGGTGGCGGTCTCTAACCACCGCCCTCTCTCAGAGTGGCGGTCCTGCATGCATTTTCCAAAATGTTCTTTTGACGTGACTCGTGTGAAATATCACGATTCACCAGCTTTCTTTGCTGACTTGAGCATGCATTTATGTTTTTGGTCCCCTGGAATAGTGTTTTTCCTTTGTTTATTGTTTAGGAGTTCAGTTTGGTTTTGATTTTTGGGTGATTGAATTCCTATAAATGCATGGTTTGTGCACAAGCAAATGGTCTACCCCTCATTCACTTCCATGCTCTGATTCTCATAGTTCGGTCTTTTATCTTGTTTAGAAGCCATAGTTTCAATTCACTTGCATCTTTAGTTAGATTGCTCAGCTGTTGGTAAGCCACATACCCATCTTGTGTAGGCAGTGCTGTCATTTCACCCAATCTGGTCTGAAGTTTTTCTCTGAATCTCCTTTGCATTAGATTTAGCTATAATTTTGCTTAGAGTACTTGTTTTAGTTCATTTGCATGCTTGGTTAGCCTTATTCAGCTGTTGGTAAGCCACATATCCAGCTTGTGCAAGCAGTGTTGTTGTTTTATCCAATCCATTAGAATAGAATAGCTTAGGAAGCCATTAAATTTGTAGGTTTTCTCTTCAAACAGGATAGTTCCAAGTTCTGGTCGCTTCATGTTGCATGACTCGCAGTAAAATCCCGCTAGGAATTGCATAAGCCAAGCTCTGTACTCTTTGTTTGTCATTACGAAGTGTCCTTGTCCCAAAATCTACTCCTATCGGTGCTAGCATTACACGCTTTTCTAGATCCACGTGAACACGAAAGAATGAGGAGATCATACTGAGGGGACAAGATCACACACACCATTGGATTCGCCATTGTTCTGCGGAATCCAGGTTTTAACTTTCAAAGTTCTAGTTAGAATCATATCAAATAGAGTAGATAAATTGCTTCATTTCAGTAAATTCTATTCTCGATATTGCCAGGGAAGCTGTGAGGATTGATAGTTTCTGAGAAACTATGATTCACTCCTCACTTCTGAGGTAGGATCAAGAATCTTGCAGATAGATTAGACGAGCTATTTTATTTATTTAGAATAAATCTACAAATCACACAGGTAAATAACTACACTCGGTTATCTTGTTTGTTTTAAGTTGTTATTTAATTATTATTTCTAGATACGCTTAAAATAGTTTTCTTTCCTTAAAATTGTTAAAAGGTTTCTTAGAGAAATTGAGGTTATATATGTTTTAGATTTATTCCACGTAGTTAGAATTTGCTTCATTACAGTTAGATTTACATTTCGTTTCGTATGACAATCACGGGACCTCAGGAGCCCAGGGAATATATATTTGAGCCAATCGTGCCTCAACCAAACCTCGTCACAGCAATAGTTGACATAGACCAAAATCTCAGAATACAAGTATTCCGAACAACCACAGATTTACAACTAATCAGTTCTCAGTTGAGAGGGTTAAACATAGAAGACGACCAAGCACACACGTTTTGGTCAAACCAACCAAACTACAGATTACCCTAGACAAACATTCGCATGACTGTAGAAGGGTTCGAAAGAGAACAAACCTTTGGTTGTGATCCTTTGGTCCCAGAGCGGTGCAAGAGATACTCTCAAAGACATAGACACCGGTTTAAGGATCCAAGTTGCGAGAACGCTGTAAGATATTATGAGAAAATCACACGATTATTGGTCCTAAACATAGATTTGAAAAAGCATATGACTACTTTGGATACTAGGCATTAGGACTTGATTTCATGTATGACCATAACAGATCGCAACATTGAAGAGTCCATGGTTGTGACCCAGATCTCACAACCCAACAATTCCACAAGTCAATCGGATATAGGCAGTCGCTTACGCACACTAGTATTCCAATCCACTCCAATTCCACCCATCATCATCGAACAATTGTCCTTACTGGATATAGCAGCTAACGAAGCTAGAGAATTCTGGACTAGGCCAGAGAATCATCCGTAGAGTCAATTATATTCACCATCCACTATATGACCTTATCAGGAGACATACACAAAACTATCCCAGTCATTTTCCACGTATTCTATAACCCATAGATCGAATCACACCGAGCTCGATATTGATTGGAGCCTTGAGCATCATTCTTGCCGATCGATCTATCACACCGATCTAAGTTAGAAGGGCCTTCTTTGCCTTAGATTCGCAAATTCCACTAGTGCGTGTCAAAGACATTAGATTGCCTAACTAGTTTTTTCGACTCCCATGCATATTCTACCCCTACCGACTATCTCGGCACGACCTCGAGAGGTTGGAGTGCGCGGAAGAGTCACTTGTAGATTCTCATGCTCGCCTGTCGCTTTTCCAGCATACAAAATTGGTGAACCCGACGTGAAACAAACAAAATTAGTGAAGCTGACGTAAAACTTCCTACTTTCTCATTCGGAGTCATAATATCATGTTTCCTTTCACAAATCACCTTCGCTCCTTCCCATTATTTTGCGGGTATTCATATACCCCCCGAATATGTTAGGATTTGATGCATATGGCAGACCCCTCTTGGGTCTTGAGGCATACTACACCCAACAGAATAGGCAATCATCACCCTCGCTCTCAGTATGGGGCGAAAACTATTCAACTAATCAGTTGTCAACACAAACCCCAAGAATCAGATATAATTCATCTTTTCAAACTGAGGAGTTAGATCAACCCCTCGAACGCAACAAACAGAGCCTTCAGGTTCAAACAATATGACGTTTACCGAGAGAATCTGGTTCGTCTCCTCAAATGCTACTTAGACCACAAATTAGTAGGCAATCAGATCCATACCTGGTCTTAGATGATGGACAGTCAATACGTTATCCTAGGAGTGAACAACATTCTCGGGGTATGTACCCACCTATAGGAGGTTTACAAATACAACCCGAGATCTCTTTTCAAGAAAATACCTCTATGCCACTGCATATAGGAAATACTCTCGGAGAAACTTGGCAAGATAGCGATCAGTTTATGACAGGATATCACGTACCTATACAACACCAGGGTATACAACAAACGCCACTAAGGCAAAGCACCGTGACTTCACCAAATGAAGTCATTTCAACGTTAATGGAAAAAGTGAGAGGGTTAGAGCTTGCTCAAGCAAGTCAAAATTCTCCGTTCATACAAGCAGGAAGTTCCAATCCTCCATACCACTCTGGCCAAGTAGATCTCCTCACAGGAGTAGGCACATTAGGTATGCCTCCTCACTATCCACAACAAACGCCAACAAGGCCCATCATCTCTAACACTATTCCTCCCGGTCTAGTATCAAACAATCCATTCCTTGACAATACCCCGTCATACTTAAACATGTACTCCAAATCACCACAAGGAGATATGTTCTCCTCTCCCGGCATGTTTTCTCAAACGCAGGGACCTCCTTATGCCCTTGCCAATGCATACGCTATGCCGTATCAACAACCCATCCCACCACCACTCCCTCAGCAACCACCATCAATGGTCAAAAGCTATGCGATAGGGACTTATTCAGAATATCTAAAGGAACCCTTAGACTTCACCATACGAAGTGTCATGATTCCAAGACCTCTTCCTGATTTACCCAAGTTCAAGGGTGAGGGAGATCCAAACACACATATCAAAGCTTACGCTACAGCCATACGAGAATTACTCCCTTGGGATGGGGTTGTTGCTAAAATATTCCCCAAAACCTTGGAAGGCATTGCTCTCGACTGGTATTACAGGATACCTGAAGCCTCCATCCATTCATTTAAACAACTCGTGTCAGAGTTCATCAAAGCCTTCGACATGAACAAACTGTTGAGAACAGGAATCAGGGAATTCTTGCACATCAAACAAGAACACAACGAATCTGTCGCCCATTTCATCCAGAGGTGGCGTACAGTTCTTTATTCTTCAGCAAGTGCTCCAAACATGGATCAGATGGAACTATGTGATTTATTCCTTCATTCTCTCAGCAAAGAGGTGAAGGAAGAAGTCCAGAAGTTCCCACTAAGAACTTACGATGAAGTACTTGAGAGCGCTCTTCGAATAGACCAAGCAGTGATAGATAGTGGTCGTAAGACATATGGAACAAACGGGAGGTTAATCACCTCCACTCAGAACACTACAACTATCACAAATGTCAATCAAGGACCCAAAATCCTTAACAAAAATCGTGGGGTAACAACGGATGGGGTAACCGACCAGCCCAAGAGGGTAAATGTTGTTAATACTCCGTCACAAACAAACAACCAACGAAACAACAACTTTACCCCGACAATCAATACAGTGGATTTTAACCATCCACAACAACAACAACAACGGTGAAATCCCATACAAGGGCCAAGCCAAAACTCATTTGGTTATCAAAACCAAAGTCAAAACCAGAAACAACAATTCCAAAACTTTAATCCTAATAGGCAACAGTTTGATCAGAATTTTAGGCCACAATACACACCTAACCAACAAAATAGGAATTACAATCCCAATTCTTATTGTGGTTTCCACAAAATTCGGGGTCACGATACTAGAACGTGTCGTGACTACAATAAATTTATGCAACGCTTGCCAGAAGAACAAAGACAGTTCTTCACAGATTTGTTTTTGGCAGATCCCGTCTCATCATCACCAAATACGCTCGCAGGGGCAGTTTCCCCTCAGAATGCTCCCCTCAAGATCTTTAACGATCCGCTCCCAAATCATGATAGCAATAGGCTGAATCCAACTGGAACAAACAAAGGTGCAATGATGGGAAACAATGATCATGAAGCCTCGACTTCATTAAATCCATCAGTTGCGCCACAGTTAGGAGCTCAACCGAGACCCAAGATAGTCAGTTTGGTAGAATTAGACGCTGAACTACCTATCGAAGCTATAACAAGAACACGAGAGTATTTCTCTCAACCGAGCCCAAGTCATCTGCCAGAAACAGATAAGAGTCAGCAAATAGTAGAAAAACCCATCGGTGCCTATGATTTAATTAGTGACCTGAAAAGGATCTTCTCACACATTTCATTTTTGGACTTACTAAAGAACTCTCCTCCTCGTAGAGCTTCTCTTTTAGAAGCGTTAGGTCTAGGCCATCTAATTAACATCACTCCACCTCCTGAAACACAAGTAAATCACGTAGATTTTGATATCCACCCTCTGGGGCAGCCGGACAAGGATGTCGAATTCATATTCGAAATAAGTAAAATGCCCACAGATGCTGAGATCGCACGCCAAGGTGATCCAGCCTTACACTTACAAGTATGTGTTTATAATAACTATGTAAAATGGGCAATGGTTGATGATGGGGCCGCAGTTAACATAGTCCCTTTCTCTTTCCTCCAAAAACTTGGATATGGGGAAACAAACTGTTCCACTACTCAAAATACATTGAGAGGCTATGATAGCCTTAAAGCCACTTCGATAGGAACTATAATACTGCCGGTCACCTTAGGGCCTAAAACAATCCTGACTGAGTTTTATATTATAGATTGGGAAACTAATTATAATATGATACTCGGCCGACCATGGATACACCGAATGAAGGCAATCCCTTCTACTTTATTTCAAGAAGTAAGATTCTTGCATCTAGGAAAGGTATTTGTAGCCAAAGGCGATCCAAAACCTTTCGATTTACACCTAGCTGATTTAAAGAAAAGACCAGGGGTGCACTCAGAATTTGAACTTCCAACAAACCAACTTAATAAACCCACTGACCCAAAACCAGAGGAAAAGTTGGTACCTACAACGGATCTTGAAACTATCAGCATAGCCAAAACAATTCCAACCCCTAAAGATAAAACTAAAGAAACAGTATCATTAGGGACTACTGTGAAAATCGTTGAGTTGATAGAACAAGATTCACCAATGTTCTTACCATTTGATTCAGTAGGCATAGGATTTTCCCTAGGTGTTGGTTCCCTTCCAGCAGAGGACCTCTGTATGGTAGAAGTAGAGTGCGCAAACGTAGCAAATGCCCCAACATCTATACTCCCGACTAAGTGTTGGACTCTCCATTTCGATGGAGCTAAATGCCGTTATGGAGTGGGGGCAGGTATAATTCTTACTTCGCGAGGAGAAAGTCCTCCCATTTGCTTTTAAGTTAAACTTTGAATGCACAAACAACGGCGCTGAGTACGAAGCCCTCCTCCTTGGCCTCACCTTAGCCAAAAGAATTGGTATTGATAACATCAGAGTCTTGGGAGACTCGCAATTAGTGACAAATCAAGTTTCTGAAGTATATGAAACTAAAGCCGAACATTTGCAACTCTACAAAAATGCTGTATTAGATTTAAGCAAGGCGTTCAACTTCATATCCATTGAAGCAATCCCGCGAGAGAAAAATCTTCTCGCCGATTCAATAGCAACTTCAGCATCACGTTTTACTCCAAGCAATGAGTTAGAAGATACCCAGTTCACGGTGTCCATTCGTGATGAACCATTGATAAAAATAATGACAAATCCTCTTTCAAGCGGAAGTGAATCTACCATCCTAGACCATGTTGATAGTGATGCGGCTACTTTGGATTACTTAAATGCCTATGCAGCACTACATCTCTCCTATCACATGCTAGATTTATCCTTGATTCCACATTCGTCTTCCTACTTCGGAAATCCCGTAACGGATCTTCCCTCACAAATGGAACCTAGCATATACGCAGTAGAAAATGGGGATGATTTAGATTTACCTCCAGCACCACCTGAGTTCGAAGAGGGTAACGCCTCTTTGATCAAAGAAACAATCGATGTCAACATCGGGACAGAAGATGAACCAAGAATATTGAAACTAGGTTCTTCGTTAACCCCAGAAGAAGTGGAAATACATACTCAGATTCTCAAAGAACATCAGAAGGTGTTTGCATTTAATTATAAGGAGATGACAGGAGTCACACCCCACATTGCGGTGCACAACCTCGTCACTAAATCAGACGCAAAGCCAATTAAACAAAAATCAAGACCCATGAAGCCCAAAGTAGCTCTCATGGTAAAAGAGGAGGTAATAAAACTCCTTCAGGTAGGATTCATCAAGCCAGTTGACTACTCCCAATGGGTATCTAACATCGTTCCCATTCTCAAGAAGAATGGAAAGATACGCATCTGCATAGATTTCTGAGATATCAACAAAGCATGTCCTAAGGATGACTTCCCATTACCATCCATAGATGTTATTGTTGATGCAACGGCTGGTTTTGAAATTTTGTCTCTCATGGATGGATTCTCGGGATACAATCAAATCAGAATATCTGAGCAAGATCAAGCTAAAACCATGTTTATAACTCCTTGGGGAACCTATTGCTATCTGTTATGCCATTCGGTCTCAAGAACACCGGTGCTACGTACCAGCGGGCCATGACATACATATTTCATGATCTAATTCATAAAATCATGGAATCTTACGTAGATGACTTATTGGCTAAGGCCAAGAAGTGTTGTGACCATCCCGAAGTACTCCGCATCATTCTTTCACGTCTAATAGAATACGGAGTCACATTAAACCCAGAGAAATGCATCTTTGGTGTAACGGGAGGGAAGCTCCTAGGTTACATCATATCATCACGAGGGATTGATGTTGATCCAACCAAAATTTGGTAGTCCTCGAAATGGTCCCACCTTTGAGTGAATCTGGAATTAGATCATTTCTCGGAAAGCTGGGTGCAATCCGGAGATTTATCCCGGACTTAAGCTTCGCCGTTCATCCAATCAACAATTTACTCAAGAAAGACTATAGCATTGATTGGACCGAAGATTGCAATGAAGCCTTTGATGTAGTTAAGCGTTTCCTTTTATCACCACCTACGCTAATGCCACCTAAGTTAGATCGCCCGTTAATTCTATATTCACGAGCTACCAATGTCTCGCTGGCCTGTATGTTGGCCCAAGAAGATGATAACAAGAGAGAACGTGTGATTTATTTCATTAGCCGAACGCTGCTCGACTATGAAACACGCTATACATAGGCAGAATGAGAATGCCTTGCCATAGTCTTTGCTACTAAATGCCTAAGACATTATATGCTGAATCAAGAAACGAAGGTCATGGTAAAAATGGACCATTTACGGACTTTTCTCACACAAGGGTCATTATCTAAAAAGGCTGGACGTTTTATAACCTTAATGGGAGAATTCGAATTAACATTTGTAAATCAGAAGTCGGTTAAAGGACAAATCATCGCGGATTGGTTAGCTGACAACCCATTAGACGGAGGTGATTTAGTAGATTTAGACTTTCCAGATGAATGCGTATACTACATCGAAACCCGACCCGCTATCTCTGAGTGTCCTTGGTACACTGATATCATTAATTATATCATGGACCATACGTACCCAGAGGTAGTTACACTACAACAAAGAAGGTGGTTACGCATAATCGTAGCTAAATACGTCATTATAGAGCAGGTGCTCTATCGAAAAGCATTCGATGGAATGCTCCTAAGGTGTGTCGACACAGAAGAGTCCAAGAGGATTCTCCATGAATCCGGTATATGTGGAGGCCACTTCGGTGGCCATGCCACCACTCGAAAAATACATCGAATGGGCTATTTCTGGCCCACTCTAGAACATGACACGATAGAGTTTGCACGCAGGTGTCATAAGTGCTAAGAATTCTCCCATGAGATCCACATGCCAGCACAAGCTCTACAACCAATTGCAACTCTATGGCCCTTTTCTACATGGGGTCTAGACTTAATAGGGAAATTCTCTCCCTCATCCATAGATGGCCATAATTTTATAATCACGGCCACTGAATATTTTACCAAATGGGTGGAGGCCATGCCTCTTACTACTGTACCTAGTTCTGTGATCGCCAAGTTCATTTTGAACCAAATCATTTGTAGGTACGGTATCCCGCAAATCATTATCTCCGATAATGGAACTTCTTTTAAAAATGAAGAAGTTTGCGAACTATGCAGTAAATTTAAGATAAGCCATCATACGGCTTCCTTGTATTATCCCCAAGCCAACGGACAAGCTGAAGCAACAAACAAGACACTGAAAGCCATTCTCCTTAAAACGGTGAAAGAAAACAAGCGAGATTAGCATTTGAAGTTATATCCGGCCTTGTGGGCCCACCGAACCTCAATAAGAACACCAACAGAGAAACTCCTTTCTTGCTAGTATTTGGGGCGACGGTTCTCCGCTTGAGGTTGAAATACCCAATCTCCGCATTTCATTACAAGGATTACGGATGAAGATGCTTACAGAGAAGCACATCTTTCCCAACTAGAAAGCTTAGATGAAACTAGGTTAGATCTTTGAGTAGTGGCATAGAGCTTATCTTTGACCGAATGTGCCGGCAGTATAACAAGAAAGTCTATGAACGTGATATATATGAAGGTGATCTAGTTCTAAGGCTAGATAGCCGGATCGACAAGAAGATCAGTGAAGGAAGGAAATTCCGGCCCAAATGGTTGGGCCCATACCCGATCATGAAGCACTACGGAAATGGTGCTTACCTCTTATGTACGCTAGAAGGTGAGGAATTTGGCGAAATAGTCAATTCCCTGCACCTCAAGCGATTCTATGAATAAGCAACTAGCACTGCTTGTATAATTATCTACATTGCATCTTCATATAGATTAAGATCATTTTGTCCACTTGTTTCTTACATAAATTATGATCAAGGAATCTATTCTCAAAGAAATTCATTACAAACTCGTGATGTTTTTGGCATAAAGCTCTTTAATCATACCTCTCCATCTTCATAAATCATCGAATCATTTCGGAATCTTTTATCAAATAAAATCAGACATGACAAAGTCCTAATGGTAACCATACCAAGATCTGCAAGTTTGTTCTCGCTTTGATTTCTTCTTAGGATAGGTGTCTTGCCTATGGTCTATTCTAGAAGCTTCATGGTGTCACATCTATCCCATATATACATCTCTTTGGAAATAAGCATATACTGACATTTTACTCAAATAAGCAAGTCAAAAAGTGATTAAACAGAAAATTTTATTTTTACACATTTCCTTGCCCCACCAACCTTCGGTGATGAGCTTGCGTCTCTTACTAGTGACGTAGGGTTGGGAAAGGATGGAAATGCCCTTACTCGCCTATGCCTTGCCCACGGTGATAAACCCACACTTCTTACTAGTAGCATGGGGCAAAGTGTAGGGGGTCCTCTTGACACAGCAAACGTTAAAAGGTCATAAACAAACAATTCAAAATTCCAAAAGAGTTAAAATCCTAAAAACCTAGATTTTGTCTACTATGTGGCCATCTACGAGTCTAAGTCTAGATAAACCGCAAAGCAAGTCGCATCCAAAACTATGAAGTCACTCGAGTGGAGTTGGCTTGTAGCTTCCAATTTGGTTCCGCCAAGGCTTTGTCTATCTTTCATCACTATAATTCGACCACATTTCATAAATTGCGCCCTTCTTGGCTCTTGGTGATAAGCCCTCGCATCTTACTAGTTGTGTGGAGTTAGGAGCGGGGCAAGTTAATCTGTTCATCATACTGGTTATTTTCATCACTTTGCCAAAACAAACATGAGGTATCCAAATTGCTCACAGAAGCTAAAATTCAAAATCACAATATATCTACAATATCATGTATCAGCATCATGAAACACAAAAAGAAAGCAAGCATTTGCATCATCTGTTCTCCATTGCATACATATAAAAAGCATACAAACATACATCGTAGTATACACAAGGAAACTGGAAATAGAAAGGAAAACATGAGTGACAAGCGTTTGATCCAAAAATGAATGCATATATATAAATAATCAATGTTTATATACAATGCCATCATGCTCTAAGCATGGTCAAAACGCTCAAAGAGCCCGTGATATACAAAGAATATATAATACAAAGTACACAAGGGCCAAGAGGCCTCTCAATCCCTACGCGACCCCTCCGAAGGTGCACGCCCACGCCTAGGACTCCGGCTACGCCGGCACTCTGAATGTACGGAGGGCTCAGGGTCCGAGGGGCAGCCGTGGTCTCACCACGAGAATGGCTCCTCATGAGGTGCTCAGCCGTCCTGTAGCCCGCTAACTCTGTGCGGAGGGTCGACACCATCCTAGCCATGTGCCAAATGGGAGCAAAGACATCGGTATGCCTACCGGCTGCTGAGGGCTCCCCGGCATCTACGGATAGCTCCGCGTGGGTCCTATCCATAGGGATCATCAGGGAATCGGTACATACCCTGCGGATCAAATCCCGCCACTCGTCAATAGTCTCTGCAAACAAAGAAGAAAAATGAATTAGAAACCAAGCAAGAGGCTAAAAGATACAAGATAAAAACACAAGGAGAGATAGCAATTAAAACAAATCCTAAATTAAATAAACATTAAAAGGGAGAAGGGTAACTTACTCGGATCCCCAGGCATCCAAGATGGGTCGCTGGGGCCGGCACCTACCGCGGATGCCGCTGCCGACTGAGGGGCTGCTCCCATGGCAGGGGCAACATGTCGCCCTACAACTGACTCATCCTCTCCACCATGGCCCTGAGAGAGTGGCTCCTCTGAAACTAGAGTGTCCTTCTCTGCGCTCTGCTCAGCCCTCTCTGCCTGCATAATATCCTGAGTGTCATGCCACTCAGGATCGCTGTCCTCGGTCTCCTCCTCTGTCCCTCCCTCTGTAAGCTCCTCAGAGTCGGAGTCAATATCTATAGGGTCATCGCTGCTATGAGCAGGACCCGCAGCAATCTGAAGCAAAGGTGCCCGAGGCGCACCGGCTCTCCCTCTAGCGTGAACTATCCTCCTGGCTACAATAGGAATGCCAGGAGTGATCGCTGTCCAACCACGGCCTCTAGGCCCCCCTCTGGCCTCGCGGACTGATCTGTAAACTGGCGCCACTGGGGGAAGCATGCCCAAATACGGTAGACCGAACTGCTGAGGAACCCGGCCGAAAGGATGTACCTCTACTCGCCCCACTCGATCAATGAGCTGCCCTGTGGTGGAGCAGGAGATCAGGGTAAGAGTCTCCTCGCCCCATATGCCGGCCATAAGCCGGTATGGTGTCGCCTCCATGTCTGCAGTAGTAAGGGAGGCAACTGGCTGATGAGGTGCTCTGAGCACCGACATATCTGTCCATCTGGCTGCCCTCACAGCCCCAGGATCTGCTACCTCCACACCCCTGCCATAAGGGATGAAATGCTCATACACCCAACTCATGACTAGAGTTGGGTGGCTCAATGACTGTCCCTGTAAACGGACCACCCTATATAAATCATGGTAGGTGGTCCCCAGAATATCTGCACCCCAGGCGTATATCCTTCCGTGCCCCTCTATCTGCGCAATGATGGGGGCTCTAAGAAGATAACAATGTATCCCCTCCCTTGTCCCCGATTAGTCTCGAGGCAAGGATCCCCATGATGGCCTATCAAAGTACGGGGATAGGAAAAGAAGGAATGGATCGAACTCTCACTCCCTTCTTCGACCCCGTGGAGATAACTGCATCTCCCATATATGCTGCCCACTGTGCAATCTGTGCCCGTGAGCCTGCTGTCTCTAATGTAAGTCTCCGCCCAATGATCGGGACTCCCAGAATGCGGTAGACATCCTCGAGTGTAATGGTCCACTCACCACGGACCCCTGGCAGTCGGAAGGTGTTCCGATCTGCATCCCAATAAGAAAATAAGTCACAAAGGATGTGACTCGATGGTGCAACATGGGGCACGCGTGATATACGCAGTATGCCGGCCCTCTGTAGTGTGTCCTCCTCGTCCTGTGAAAGGGCATCCAGTACCCCTGAGAGCCAATCACACTCTCTCTCCCTGCTCCATCTAATGTACTCCGCTCTCGCCTGCATACACCCAAAAACACACAAAACAGAGCAAGTTAATATCTGAACAATGCCGAGAGAGCCATAAAAACGCGTAGAAATGCAAAAAAATACAAGTGTAATCTCAAATTTAAGTTCCTTTTGCATTCTGTGCAAAACCGCCGCCTTAAAGGTGGGTGGTCGTAGCTTCACCGCCCGAGCAGCGGGGCTAGTCATGTAACCGCCGCCCTGGCCAGGGCGGCGGTCGTGGTCCGAAAACCCACGCGGGTTTTTAATCCTAAAAAGCCTAAAACTAGCAAAAATGACCATTTGACCTAAAAATGGAGCCTACCCAGTAGGCGCCCCCTAGGTGGACCTTTTGAACCTAACATTTTCAAAAATAACCCCCCCATTACGACAAATTTAGCATTTCAAATTTAAAGGGGGAAAAACACAAAATTGAAGAAAACCAACCTGTGATCTAGTAGGGCGGTGTTCCGCACATGGAGGCATGATCACAATCTCGCTGCGGACATTTTGACTCTACTCATGCAAGAAACCGTCACCGTGGGTCCCAGAGCTCAAAATCAATCAAATCAACTCGCACAAATGAATAGGAAAATGGGCCCACTTTCATATATATAGCACCTGATTCGTTTTAAAAGACTTTTACGCAGTTTGGAGCGCTGATGGAGGTAAGTTCCTATCCCCGCACGAATGGTACGTTCTCATTCCCTATTATTTTAGCGTTTATTTTCCAAGTTATTGTATCTATCTGCACTTGAGTTCTCTTTTCATTTTGCAGGTAGCGGGAATTTCGGATGGCGTCGTTTCAACACACGGACGAGTAAGGTATAACTTCTAACTCCCCATTTCGGGACTGCCATACTTAGACCCACCGTTTTATGCCTCTTCATGGCTAAAATGCTTCTCCGAGGGGGCAATATGTACGTACCCAAAATTGTAAGGTATTGTACTACCGGAACAGTGTAACAAGTTCCCAATGATGATACAGGTCTCCTCGCAAGGTGTTCGGGATCCGGAAAAGCCCTCGAAGTATGCGTTAACATCCCGCATGCCCCGCTTAGCCCCGCGCCCTTTATTTTCCCCTTTTTCCCTCTTTCCTTGGCCTTTTGATCTTCAGTGACGAAACCACCGCCCTGTAGGGCGGCGGTCTCTAACCAACCACCGTAACCACCGCCCGCTCGAGTGGCGGTCCCGCACACATTTTACTGAATGTTCTTTTGACACGACTCGTGTGAAATATCATGATTCACCAGCTTTCTTTGCCGACTTGAGCATGCATTTATGTTTTTGGTCCCCTGGAATAGTGTTTTTCCTTTGTTTATTGTTTAGGAGTTCAGTTTGGTTTTGATTTTTGGGTGATTGAATTCCTCTAAATGCATGGTTTGTGCACAAGCAAATGTCTGCCCCTCATTCACTTCCATGCTCTGATTCTCATAGTTCAGTCTTTTATCTTGTTTAGAAGCCATAGTTTCAATTCACTTCCATCTTTAGTTAGATTGCTCATTTGTTGGTAAGCCACATACCCATCTTGTAGGCAAGTCTTTGTCATTTAACCCAATCTGTCTGAATTTTTCTCTAAATCTCCTTTGCATTAGATTTAGCTATAATTTTTCTTAGAGTACTTTTTTAGTTCATTTGCATGCTTGGTTAGCCTTATTTAGCTGTTGGTAAGCCACATATCCAGCTTGTGCAAGCACAGTGTTGTTGTTTTATCCAATCCATTGGAACAGAATAGCTTAGGAAGCCATTAAAGTTGCAGGTTTTGCTCTTCAAAGGATAGTTCCAGGTTCTGGTCGCTTCATGTTGCATGACTCATAGTAAAATCCCGCTAGGAATCACATAAGCCAAGCTCTGTACTCTTGCGTTGTCCCTCTCCTACTCGCATTTTCGGTCTGCATTCTGAGCTGTCCTTGTCCCAAAATCTACTCCTATCGGTGCTAGCATTACACGCTTTTCTGGATCCACGTGAACACGAAAGAACGAGGAGATCATACTGAGGGGACAAGATCACACACACCATCGGATTCGCCACTGTTCTGCGGAATCCAGGTTTTAACTTTCAAAGTTCTAGTTAGAATCATATCAAATAGAGTAGATAAATTGCTTCATTTCAGTAAATTCTATTCTCGATATTGCCAGGGAAGCTGTGAGGATTGATAGTTTCTGAGAAACTATGATTCACTCCTCACTTCTGAGGTAGGATCGAGAATCTTGCAGATAGATTAGACGAGCTATTTTATTTATTTAGAATAAATCTACAAATCACACAGGCAAATAACTACACTCGGTTATCTTGTTTGTTTTAAGTTGTTATTTAATTATTATTTCTAGATACGCTTAAAATAGTTTGCTTTCCTTAAAATTGTTAAAAGGTTTCTTAGAGAAATTGAGGTTATATATGTTTTAGATTTATTCCACGTAGTTAGAATTTTGCTTCGTTACAGTTAGATTTACATTTCATTTTGTATGACAATTACGGGACCTCAGGAGCCCAGGGAATATATATTTGAGCCAATCGTGCCTCAACCAAACCTCGTCACAGCAATAGTTGACATAGACCAAAATCTCATAATACAAGTATTCCGAACAACAACAGATTTACAACTGATCAGTTCTCAGTTGAGAGGGTTAAACATAGAAGACGACCAAGCACACACATTTTGGTCAAACCAACCAAACTACAGATTACCCTAGACAAACATTCGCATGACTGTAGAAGGGTTCGAAAGAGAACAAACCTTTGGTTGTGATCCTTTGGTCCCACAACCAGGTGCAGGAGACACTCTCACAGACATAGATACCAGTTTAAGGATCCAAGTTGCACGAACGCCTGTGAGATATTCTGAGAAAATCACACAGTTATTGGTCCTAAACATAGAAGCTGAGAAAGCATATGATTACTGGATACTAGGGATTAGGACTTGATTTCGCGTATGACCATAACAGGACCGCAACATCCAAGAGTCCATGGTTGTGACCCACAGATCTCACAGCCCAACGAATCCATAAGTCAATCAGATATAGACGCTGGCTTACGCACACTAGTATTCCAATCCACTCCAATTCCACCCATCATCATCGAACAATTGTCCTTACTGGATATAGCGGCTAACGAAGCTAGAGAATTCTGGACTAGGCCAGAGAATCATCCGTAGAGTCAATTGTTTTCACCATCCACCATATGACCTTATCTGGAGACATACACGAAACTATCCTAGGTCATTTTCCACGTATTCCGCAACCCATAGATCGAATCATGCTAGAGCTCGATATTGATTGGAGCCTTCGAGCAGTCATCCTTGCCGATCGATCTATCACACCAGTCCAAGTTAGAAGGGCCTTCTTTGCCTTAGATTCACAAATTCCAATAGTGTGTGTCGAAGAAATTAGACTGCCTAACTAATTTGTATGACTCCCACGCATATTCTACCCCTACCGTCATCTGTCTCGGCACGACCTCAAGAGGTCGGGTACATGGAAGAGTCACTTGTAGATTCTCACGCTCGCATGTCACTTTTCCAGCGTACGGTGCCCTTGTTGGATCTTTGGTCGAAAGGTCACCATTGAAATCCACTTTTTATGCATGGACATTCGGAAGCTACACTGTTCAAGTAGAGGGACTTAGAATCCCATAGCGTTGGCTTGAAACCCACCAATTTGTCCACAAGACAATTTTTCTTGCCAACAATTTTTAGCACCCACCATGGGGCATATTTTGCAGCACTCGCACCTAAAAACAACCTCGTGGTCATAAAAAGATTCTAGAAGAAAATTTTCTAGAGTTTTAATAAACACATGAACTACATGGATGTAAATCATGGATATTCGGGAAACCCTCCTCTTGTGACACCTGATTTACTCTTTCACATCCAAAAATACATTACTTCAGATCTGAGGGAAGTTATTTGGCACAATAGGAAAAATATTAATCAATACTTCATTGTTAAAAGAGTTCTGGACCTAGAAAAAGAGTGTCTTTATAGAATTGGAATTGTAGAGACAAATTCCAGCACCCGAGAGAAGAGCATAAACTTTCAAGCTAGCTGATAAAAAATATAATCAACAACTTATGCTTAGAGGAAAAATTGATCCCACATTTGAAGAGCTTGAAAGAGAGGTAGTTGCTGAAGAGGATATAAGGGCTCAACTTGAATAAATAGAAAGACTCCAAATTGAAGCAGAAGAAAGAGTAGTAGTAGAAGCAGCCTTCGCAAGACTGGAGGATAGAAATATGAATAGAATGGGTGATCATGAGAGTGAGGAATGCAGAACTAATGTACTATGGGGAAGAAATAAATTTCCAATTTCTCTTCCACAACCATTTCATGACCTCCCAAGAGGCTCAAAAAAGAAATTCTAGAAATTCAAAGTGGTTGGTTCTCGGCTCTAGGAAGAACATGTAGCAACATTCATCACTACTTGTGGAGTGTTAGGAGTTGAAGATGAAGATGTTTCAGCTAGGCTCTTCATGGAGTCACTCCAAGAAATAGTTGTTAAATGGTTCTACATGTTTCCCCAAGATCTATCACATGTTGGCAAGATATAAGAAGTGTATTTGAAAATAGGTTCAAGAGCGCAGAAGATTGTCAGGATCTACTGGTCCAATTGGTTTAGATGAAGAAGGAGACCTCTAAATCCATGAGAGATTTTTTGGGAAGGTATAATAGGTTGACAAGAAGGATCCTAGAAGATGTGGTACCCCTAAAAACAACTTGAAAAGTTTCTTCATCAGTGCTTTTCCACCATAAGTTGGTTTCTTCCTCAGAAGAGCCCAACCAAGAACATTGAGGGAAGTTCAAGAATTTGTAGTTGAGACTAATGATGATCTAATTATTTCTAGCAAAGTGAAAGGACCAAATGGGAAGCAAAAAGGTTAGAGTTCAAATTCAGTCACCACTGATCCAATGTTCCAAAAAATGGCAAATGACCTAGTTGTAATGAAAAATTAGATATCACAGATCACAATGAGGAATGCTCCAAGGAGACCAAATCCTCCTGATAGACCAATAATTGCTCCACCTCCTTGTAGGCTTGCTCTTGAAGCACCACCATTCAATGCCATCTGTGACACTAGGGAATCAGAAGAAGGAATAGACATTGAGGAAAATGAAGAAAAAAGCATGGATGACTATGAAAACTATCTTGAAATCAAAGAGGTTGGCATGCGCAATGGCTTGATTGAATATGTTGATGATGGCTACAACAACTATTCAACATCCTACGCCCATTGCCTAGTGCCCAAAACAACTATCCAACAACCTAGAACCACTACCCAAAGGCCACAAAAACTATCCAAGAACCTCCACCCACTACCCAAAGTGCCCACAACAATCGGTCCAAAGAACTTGCGGCCAACTATCTAACAACTTGCAATTGTTGTCCAAAGGTCCCGCAACAACCGTCCAATGTGACCTCTAACCACTCGACCGAGCCTCGTAATAACTATCCAAAGAGCCTTCATCCACTATCTAAGTACATGCAACCATTGTTCATTTCATGTACCAACCACTGTAATAGCATCTTAGTAACTCCGCAACAAAGTGTAGTAACTAGTGATTGAGATTTTAGTAAATGTGATTAATTTATTTTAAACCTTGATTAGGAGTAGAGTCTAAATGTTCTATAACTATCGAAATAAGACAAGTGATATTCCTACTCATTTGGTAACAAGAAATGAGGATGTGTAACACCTACAAAATGACGCACCATAACCACATTAATCTCCATTATTATTTATTAAAATTACATTATTTTTTTACATAAAGCATGCAACGTCTATGAACCTTAGATTTCACTTATTTAATTTCCTTCATAAACCCAATAAAACTACATCACATTAGTTAGGAAAATATAGAAATTATATATTAATGTGATGTAGTTTTATTGGGTTTATGAAGGAAATTAAATAAGTGAAATCTAAGGTTCAAGAACGTTGCAATGCTTTTCAAAAAAAATAATGTAATTTTCCTAAATAATAATGGAGATTAATGTGGTTATGGTGCGTCATTTTGTAGGTGTTACACATCCCCTCATTTCTTGTTACCAAATGAGTAGGAATATCACTTGTCTTATTTCGTAGTTATAGAACATTTAGACTCTACTCCTACAATTAATTTTCCCCACCATATGGAACAAGGTGTGGCTATTTGACCAGATGATTAAGCCAATTAGAGAAATGAGTGGTCTCCAAAAACCATTAAACTACACTGGTAATGTCCACATCGGGCATGTGAGTATTGCCTAGTATATAGTAGTCGACAAGTGAAAATGACCATATAAAATATGATATGTTGTTGATACGAGAGGCAAAAGGTAGTGTTACAATAACAAGGCACATCTAACATATACAATGCCTTTGACATGGTGAGAAAGAATTGAAAAATAAGGTTTTTATTGCTTACTTACAAGGGTTAAAACGTAAAACCTTTTCTAATTAAAAAGTGACACATTGTCTAACCATTCATTTTAATGTTTTTAGTGAAGTATAGCAAGTTCTTTCATTAACAAACCATTATAAAAATGGATTAGAAAGGACCATAAGTAATGAGTAAATAGATGAATGTGAGCTATATTTTAATGATATTATTTGAAGTTAGAGAATTTGTTTCACCCCTTTACGGGGTTCATTAGCTAGGCCTTATCCTAGCATGTGCATTCATATTGAGGTAATTAAAATTGATAAAATCAATGTTAATGTAATCGAAGACATTAGGAGGTGAAAGGGTTTAATTTACTAATATTTTGAATTAGGTATTGAGGGTAGGTTCGAGAGGTGGACCAAAACAGAGGTAAGGTTGATTTTAATATTATACTAAAATATTTGACTCCTAGTTTTTAAAAATAAATACCTTAAAATTGCAAAAGGAGTGTTTTCATGAAGTTAAATTATAATCTCTTTTTGAATAAGGGAATATCAATTAGAAGATTCTTAACCAATGAAATAATAATATTGAGCGAACTAGTATTGACTATGTTTTTAAACGCAAATGATATTATTTCACCATCTTAATTATTTGAATAACTATTGATAAATGATTAAAATTTAACATTAACGTAATTGATAATATGCCAAAATATCTTTCTACAACAAATACATATTAAGGATGATAATAATTGAGTGGAAAACATGATATATTTTCTATTTGATATATTATAGTAGAAATAAAAAGGCAAAATAAATTTGTAATGGAAAAATGAGTAAGTAAGGTACATAGAAAAAGTAGGGGGTATTTTCATTATAATATTAATATAATAGGAGGGTGTATTATCAATTGAATAATTGAAGGTAAAAACTAGTATCAAGGGTATTCTTTAATACCCTTCGAACAAATGTGTTATACCATAATTTTACTAAGTGAACCCCCCATGCACCCCTTACAATATGTCAAAATTTATTCATGATATAGAGTATTGTCTATTTTCATTACACTTACTTTTTCTATCGTATTAGTTTAATAGTTACTATAAAACCACGAAACAATGTAAGTTGAATACTTTTAAAAAGATAAATTTTAAAGGTAGGTGCTCAAGGTTCGAAACATTTAACATAGATGTAATGAGTTACAAACATTGAATTAAATAGGAAAATTGTTGAATTATTTTTTAATATCTAAGGTTCTTCCAACACAATTACAAATTATTTGATTAATGTGCATATGTGTAGATAACCTCACAACTTATGTTTATATGTTTACACATTAATGTATTGTGATTGGGTTGACCATATACCCTTCTTTCGCATGAAGGAACCCCATTTCTAGTCCACTTGTGTTGTGCTCACCTTCCGCCACACGCGAGAGACTCTATTGAATATATAATCATCAACCATGCTCATTCTTGTTATTCCAAAACTATGTTTTGTCTCCAACATTATGAACCCACCATACATGCATTTCCACGAAATCCTATCAAGTCCAAATGAAAGTGGTTGAAGGCTAGTCAATGGAAACTTTATGTGATTCTCTCAAAACATGTGTTACATCTTCTCATTGATGCTTTGAGCTTGGGTGGCCCCTTTTTGCCTTCCCGTTTCTATCTTCACCTCTGAAAGGGTTTCCCCATCACAAACCCACCCCTTTCTGTAACAAATCAATCATTCTCCATGGTGACTAGGCCTAGTCACCTCCCATTAAGAATAAATCAGGATGACATAGGATGCCATGTCCTCTCAACATGTTCCTCTCTCTAAAATATCCCACCACAAACGAATTCTCCAACTGTTGTGTTTTATAAAATTATCGTATTGATTGACATGGCCTTGCTTTCCTAGATATCTCCAAAATACTTTGCCTCAACAATCTGCACACCCCACCAACTTTCTCTTTCAAAAAATCTACAAAATACATGTAATAGATGTGTCTTAACAGAAAAAATAAAAGTTTTCCTTACATCCCGCCAACATTTTGCCCAATAGTAGACTCCTACTCCTTCAATCTCCTTCTTCACTTGCCCTTTTCCTCCTGAAATGTGTAATTCCTTCAATTTTAACTTCTTTAATGCATCTCTTTTGTTGTGTGACGTGCTATTGCTAGTTACATAATTCTTTTCTGAGTCAAATGTCGAATTAAAAACTTATGAAAAATTACTTTGTGAATAGTCTTTTACATTGATGCCGATCAGAAGCGGCCCTGAGGAAAAATGCAAAAGATTGCATTGAAGCCGGTCAGAAGCAACTCCGAGTCGAGAAACAAAAATGCATCTACAGTTTCTTTGACATTTGCGTGGTTGATGAGCTTGCTTTGACATCTGTCACGAAAATTCAATGTATGCAGACGTCAACTCGTTTGGTTGGATTAACATGTGCTCAAATTTAATCAATAAGAAAAAGTCCATAAAAGATCGATGCGGAAGGTTGTGGCGGCTTGATTTATTCCTTAGTGGTTGCTGCCGATTAAGACAATAGTTTAATATAAGGGTGCTGACCATAACTAGCGCTCACATAGGTCTACTATTAATTAATCACAAAATGTAGTATTCCCTTACATTCTTGTAAAATTTGATATATTTTATATAATCAGAAAAGATTGACTTCATATGAATTGGTGATACTCTTTTATGTTTATAAGGATTAGACCTGGGTCCCAAGGCATGAGAGGTCCAATGGATGTCTCATATTTTTTTAATATTTTTTTACCAATTTCAATTTATTTGGCATGATAGTTTGGGTTGTCAATATCGGAGATTGTTTACATAGTTTTTATGTTATTCCTTCGTAATCAATAAGGTAATCCTCCTATCATATTTAGGTTTGAGTTGACTGTAATTCCTAAACAATTTGAAGATGAATAACACTTCCTTTGAGAAGAAAAATTTATTGAAACTAAATGTAAATGAATGTACAAGGATTCAAAAAAGACTTCTAAAAATCAAATTTAAAGAAGAATTTTATTAAAAAAATATTATGCTACTAAGAAATCAGCTCAAATAAATAATGGGAATGTGTAACTTCATTATGAAGTTCTTTTATATTTGAGATTGAATTATATTTTATTACAAACAACCTGTTTTGAAAAAATAAAAATAAAGATAGCATTAAATCATATTTATATAAACTGTTAAAACCAATCTTATATTTCACATACCAAACCGTTCATACATCTCTAATAATTAATTACACTAACCAAACTTAAACAACACATTTAATCTTTTGATATTCCACAACCTAAATAACCTTAAATTCTCTCTCACACACACATCTATCCATATATATATATATCTATATCTCTCTCTATATCTATATCTATATCTATATATAAACCCCAAATAGATATCCCGTCACACAAGGTAATATAAATTATTAAGACAAAAGCCCGCACAATCAACCAAGATAGGATGAAAGAACTATCAATCCTCATCTTATTCAAGCATTGGATTAATTATATGCCTATATGTCCATTTTGGTGATGATTGATCAACATTCCATTTTCTGTAAGCATTCTTCTCTTCTCGCTTCTAACGTTAACCTCTTGTATCACTTCCACCTTTTCACTCCACAGTCATATAAGGTTTATGAAAAAAGAGTCAATGACATTACTGGTCCATAACAGCGTGAAAAAGCGATTTCACAAATATCTCTTCATCATATCTATATACGGAAGTATACTGTATAATGTGTGTCAAATTAAAAACATGGTCTAGTTCTCCACACACGTAATAAAATACATTTTAAAAACTTAAATAAAAAAATTATTCCATCTTACCACTGTAAACTGAAGCTATGCCCCTTTTTTAGTGTAAGTCAGATTCTATAGCTTTGATTAAAATAGTTTTATTAATAATCTCTGAGAACACATTTTCTATGTTTGAAATAATGGAATTGGATCGTGTCTCATTCTTATATGAAAAATATTTACGGCTGCATGGTAATACAAATGAAGCTTACATGGACATTTCCAAGATATGTTGCATGATACCACATATCTTTGAGGCATTCTGTCAAACAGTACATAGACTTACAAGTGTATGCTTCCACATTTTGTATATATTCTGCAGGAAAAATGCTTTATTAGGGCTCAATGCTTGGAGCCGTGGACTCTGATAGTTTTTGTGTTTTGATTCTTGAAGAGATTAGAGCGCAAGAAGTTTTGGCCAGTTTCTCGTGATTCCTGTTGTTCACAATTTTTAGGGTTCAGCTGTTTGGATGAACATTTGGTGATCAAAAGAGCGTTCCAATAACTCTTTATCTGATTATTTGTTCGACCAGGCAATCTCCCTCATATCACTGACCATCTGCTCAAATACGCAATTAACAGATTTAGATTTAGAAATACAAATAATAGTTTATATTAAATAGATGATGAAACATAATGTTGTTTTGTATAAGTTGCAATCAAAAATACTTGAAAGACAATAAAACAAGTTTTGAAATTTTATTTCGGAACTAAAGATCTCTTAAACCATTTAACCCGTTACAAATTCTGCACAAATAGTTTGGCTGAAAATTTAAGTAGATTATGAAGCATAAACTCTTTAAACCTAAAATGATATATAATAATATTAAAGAAAATTTTGTATAGATGGTTTCAGTCTCAATCTTTTACCTGAAATCTTCATTCAATACAGTGAAACAAGGCTTTGAAAATGCATTATAAAACATCATAAATTCAGCAATCTTCCAAACAAACATATATGTTGATTAAATTCAATTGTGTAAAGAGTATTTAGTCAAGCAGGAATATGATACAATAAAAATTATAACCTATCGCCGAAGTGGCGGTGTAGTCTGATTTTGAGCTCTTCTTCATCAGGAGAAATATTTCCATGGTTGATGTTGGTCTCAGGTAATTCATGCACCTGAACCTGCAGCTCTTTCCACCGCCTTAAACCTGCATGAAGAATAACTATATATAAATATGTTTTCACAGTTGATTCATAAGAAAACATAAAATAAAACTGATTGTATGTGGAACTTCAATGAAACGAATGATCCAGGAGTTTATTTCCTTTTGACTTGATGGTAGTGGCTATAGAATCATTTAAGGCACAATTACGCAAATTCGGTGAATCAATATATACCCAAAGAAACAATGAGCATCTCCAACAGAAATTTGGCCTAAAGGACATGAAAATTATGTAGATCTCATTTAATAAATTCTTCACCTGCTTTCTTTCGAAGATTTGTTCAGCCACTACACGTATTGAGATGCAGCTTAGCATTTGAATCTCGTTTCATGGTGCATTTGGTTCATAAGTAGAACCCCGAAATCCTCTGGATATCACAAAGTCTATGTCTTCTAATGTTAGAAATTTATGGTTTAGTGATTGGTGGTAAACAAATCATGAGATTTGACACAAATCCCATCCTTAAAAACGTTTAGAGTCTGAAATATTAAACATCTCTTTCAAATCTTATCAACTATCTATTAAAGTCTATCAAAATATTTAAATTATTTGAAAAATTTAACGTGTGAATATGAGTAACTCAATATACTCTTCTTATTGGAAAATTACACTTAGTGTCTCCACATTTAGATTTTACATGATTTTGGATACGTTTGACATTTATTCTTTGAAATTTAAAAAGTTTTAGTACGAGGGTTGCATATAGACGCTATCTCTCAAGTAATAATTGATAAATAAGGAAAGGTTCGTGGTCAAATACACAAATAATAAATAAAAATATATTAAAATATATCAATTAATTATTTAAAATAATAATCGATAATTTATAATTTTAAAATATAGGTATTTGTAAAGGTAGTGAAGCCAAAGTCATTGGATGGGAGATATTTTCCCAAGGTAGGATTTTTGACTTGGTAGGTGGGGTAACTATAGCAATAGAAATCCTCCACCTTCATATCTCATATTCTTATTTTCTTCTTTTACGATAGGATATTATACTCCATGAGTTTCCTACTAGTTCATTTCATTTGTTTATCATACTTGTAAATTAGTTTGGACTATGCTATGTGTTATCACGTAACCAACTTTCCATTTCATGTAAGAATTCTTCTTTTATCACCTCGAACTTTCCCCTCTTGTACCATTATCACCGTTTCACCGTGCAACCATACAAGTTTTTGAAAAAATCAATGTCATTACTACCCTATGGTATAGTGAGAAGGGCTTTCTCAAATACCTCCTCTCCATATCTATGTGGAGAGGTATACAATGCAATATGTATCAAGTTAACAACATTGTCTAGTACTCCACACACTTATTAAAATGCATTTTAAGAAAAATATTTTTTATTCCATCTTACAACCGCAAACTAAAACCATGCCCCTTGTTTAGTGAAAGCGGGATTCTATAGCATTGATTCAAACATATCTTTACCAATAATCTCTGCAAAACATTTTCTATCTTTGGAATGATGGAATTAGATCACATCTCATAATTATTTAATAATGTATTAATGGATGCATACCAATAAAAATGAATGAATCTTACATGGTCATCGTCAAGATATGTTGCACATGAGACCACATCTCTTTGAAGCATTTTGTCCAACAATTGACTAACTTTGAGCATGCTTCAATAATGTTTTGAAGCTTGGTCATGTCAACCTCTAAATCTCCCATTTTCAAAGAGGTTTGAGTGTTGGTGTCGTGTATTATATTTTCCTTACTATTAACGATGCATTTACCCCACACACATTGTGAGTTGTCAGAGGTATTTTTGGAGTTATACGATATATGACATATTCCTTCATAGAACCTATTGTACTTGTCATATGTGTTATTTTCATATGGGAGTTACATGTTATTCCTAACATTGTAACTCCTCACTCCATCATGGGAGTATGACATGTCCAAGCATGGGAGTTACACAACACCCCATTATGTGTTGTTCTTTTTTAATCTATGGCCATGAGTAGATCATTTCTCTTATGCATTAACTTTTCCTTGAATTCATGTTTTACTTGATAATTACTTGAAGGAAAATCATGATATCATTTGAGTGTGACTCTGTCAAAGTGGACGCCAATCTATTAGATCTTTGAGCCTTCTTTCATGGTATCAAATCTATGTTAAGGTAATCTTGTCACTCACATCATTAGTTGTTGATTACTCTTCGTTTCATGTTCATTTTTATCTCCTTGTATAATTTTTGGACCGTATTGGAAAACCTACTAGATTTTATTGTTTTATGGTTTTTTATGTGTTTAGAGGTTAATGTGCTTTGTTTTATGTTCCTTTTTATTATTTTCATATATTCCCTTTGGGTGTAGTATTTACCTTTCTAATCAATCCATTGAGCATATTTAGTTTTCCCCTCTGGTTCACAATAATTGTAATCTCATGGCCTCATCCCCTATGCATATTTCTATCACTTCACCTATCCTTGAACTCCGATAATGATTTCCCATTGCATGACACATAAAAGCATAGTGAAAATTCTCATGGCTATGAACACGATGATGATAATGTTGGGGAACATGATCAAGTGCAACTTATGTCTAAAGTTTGTGAAAATTTTCCTCTAAACCTTCACTATATTTATCCCATCAATAAAATATTTCTCACTTTGGAATTTGATAACGATTGCAAGTCTAGTGAATAGTAGTCCCTTCTCGATAAACCCGCACCTTCATCAAGCATTACCAACATCTCTTTTTCCAAATACATGGTGCCTACCCCCTGGGTGTACCTCATCTATCAATACCAAATATATCTATGTATATTCCTACAACCCCAATTGTTACTACACATCCTATATCCAATCTTCATGGTTCACATATATCTTCTTTTGGCATGTAAGCTATTGGATCCGTTGTTCTTACTTTATATAGAACAAATATTTTAGGTGCAAAAATATTCATTTAGTTCTTATAATGTTATTGATTTCCACACAATTATTTAACAATCCACTTTCAAACCTGATCCGGTTTCTTATTCATCACATATTGGTTTTCTTTACTCCTAAATTTTGTATTTATGATAGCAAAGGAGATCTGTTAAGCATCTTTTGTCATTCCATGTTGATTGTTTCAATTATGCCTCTATTGAAATCTTAAATACTAATCCTTTCCTTGATGTCCTAAGGAATTTGTATTATAGTGGTTTTACACTCTCTCCACCAACTCGTGAAAGCATTAACTAATTTAGGAACATATCGTTTGGCACAAATCTCCATCAAAATCGAAGACAAAATTTCTTATGCACAATTGGCTCAAATACAACAAGGCTCTCTTGAGCCTCTTCGTTCATATGTATTATGTTATAAGATTTTACTCACCAAGATCAAGAATATTATAGCTTATAATGAGTTTTAAGACCCATTCACACAAATTTTACTAGCCACTTTCTAATATTAGGTCATGTATGATGAGTTTAGATCTTTCAAACATCTATGTTATACCTTGAAATAATTTTTGACAATTTTTTCTCTTGTGCATGAATGGGCAACCCGAAACTTTGTTTTGGATGGAAGGAATTGATGAATGAACCTAACTAGGGGCTATATACATTCTAATTGTGTGTTCATTAATTGGATCAACAAGGAAAAATATAGCTATGTGTGTTGTTTTAAAATGCAACACCTCACGTATGTTGTTATCTCATGTTCACCTTCATCAAATATGCACAAAAGCTCCGAAGAAATAAAGTACAACCTTGAGGAAGGCGGAGATAAATGCAAAATTGAGGAGTTAGACTCCAAAACAACAAACATAGTTGTTGTTTGCATTGCAGATGTTCATTATTAAGTTACAAGTATTTTCAATTTGATCATTTCCTATGATTAAGTGTTATTATGTATGTTATTGAGTTTTTAATTCATTATACCATCATTACATATGATTAGAGGTAAAAGTAAATAGAAGAACACAACTCAATTAGTTAAGTGATTTCATTTATTCATTAAGGAAATTTAATGTTTCCCACATAAGTTGTGGGATGTAACTTATGATTATCGAAATAAATGGTACATGTACATGAAACTAAAAGAAAAGAGTATAGAAAAAACCCATCATTGCCTTGGGTTTTCTTTCGTTTGTTGTTGTTTCAGTTCTAGTTCCTTCATCTTCATTGTTTGCATCCAAAAAGATACGGTGTAAATGAAAAGAAAAAGAAAAGAACATCAGTTAAGAGCTCAAGGTTTAATATGTACTCATGTGCTATCTAGTTTCAAGAAAATGAACCATTTGAGATAAAAAAGCATAGGGTACATTAATGCGGCGGAGTTTCAAGTTAATCAGATTATCTTGTAGAATCACATGTGATTCTTGGAATCATGACAGAAAGGATGAAAAGAAGGTCACTATGGAATACAAGATAGACTAAAGGCCTATTTATTTTTCTAACTATTTTTCTTGAGTGTGTGGGTACATGTGGTGATGAAAAGAAAATACTAATCGTTGTTGTCATAAGAACAGAAAAAAATAGTTTTCCAAGAAGCTAAATATTGATGAGCTCATACAAAAGTTAATCATCAACTACGAATATCGTGATTTGAAATAGTTAGATCAAAAAGTAACATAGTCTCGTAAGATGAATCAATGAACAAAGAAGTCAAATCCCAAGTACATCTCTCTCGAGAAGATGTCATGAAAGACAAGGAAAATTACATCTAATTAGATTGCAATTATTGTAGGGTAGAGGTTTCAACTATGAATACACTTTAAAGAAGGAAAACAATAAGGATAAGAACATTAATCTGTGGATGGAAATAATCAAATCTACAAGAATAAAATGGAATTCCAAAGTAGTTTCAAGTGAATTTTTCAATAGGTTAAAAGATGGAAATAGAGTTCAACCAATAGACAAAAGGAGATATTTTTTTATCCTCCATAACATAAAAAAAAAAATATGAAAAAACCATTTATGGAAAGGAATTTCAAAGAAATGATCTAGTTTTAATATTTCCTAAGTCAATAATGCAAATGATAATTAAACGTACATTGTAATGTCATCACATAAGCTATGGAGAATGGAGTTTTGAGTCAAGAATAGAACAAAGATTACAAGATCATTCTTGAAGAAATAGGTATCCCCAAAATAATGCAACAGGTGTAGAGCCCCATCAAAGTACTCATGGAAGAGAGGTCAATACAAGAAGATGTACTTATAGAAATCAAGATGATACTTAGGTACAACCGACACAATCAAGTATTCAGAATGACATAAATTATCCTTTATGACGTTTAGTATGCATTTTATAAGGTTCAACATAGAAGTACTAACAAAATTTCATAAGATAAAAAAAATAGCTATGATCTTCTATTCAAAGTTTCAGATTTGAGGGAGTATGGAAGTCACTTTTCTATAATAATCTCAAAAACAAGCTTTCAATAGTCCAAGTATCTTCCTAGTTTTGAATAAATGAGATACAAATAAAATGAGGAGATGCATATGATCAAACAAAATTAGTTATAACATTAATAAAATTCATGGACCAAGTATTCTCAAAATCATCCACATGCTTACTAATTTTCGGATCATTCATGAAAATAAAGACAACAAACAACTATAGGGGAGAGATCATGATAAATGTAATAAGGCACAAAGGTAGCTGATATTAAAAGAACATAGAAAATCTAGATACATGTGGTAAAACAAAAACACTAGATAGTTCATAAATAAACTAAAATTGTATGGTAATGAAGCTACAAAATTTTAAATCTTTTAAGCCATACAAGATTGACTTGGACCAATTAAAAACAAAGAAGGAAGTTGCACAAAGATATCTAAGAATGCATGAAAATAGAATCTATAGCCAGTTATGAACGATCCTACAATATGCACCGTTTAGTATTATTAACATTTGTTTCATGTAACATGAAACTATCGACAGAAGGAAAATAATGACATTCACATTGGCAAGAGAACACATACTCTATCAAGAAGAAAAAGTAGAGTGCTAAGTTCCAAAAGACCACTATTAATTAAATAGAGTGTAGAATCAAAGAGTATGGTCAACAATTTTTTCATAGATCAATATATGAATTCATGGATTTCAAACAGAGATAAATTAAAGTAAAAATACATAATTACAGTGTAACAATAACAAAATGGAACTTTTTCAAACACATTATTTCAATCAATGGAAGTTATGTCTCAACATTCAGAAGCTATACATCAGGATAACTACATCAAGAATAAAGATTCAAGTTTCCATTACAAGCATACTACAGGTACCATGTAGATGATCATTGAGTGCAGGTTACAGATGCATCTAAAAGAAAATCAGAAGTGTATAGATATAGAGTTTGAAATGTACTAGCTTGTTTAAATAAACACAATTTTCTAGACCTACACAATCCTTCTAATGCTAGAGTTGAAAGTCTTCATAAGATTTTAGCAACTTCAGTTCAAGCTATGTGATAGGAAAAAACATAAAGGAGCTAAGAACCTTAACAAACTGAGTTGAATAAAGCATATATTGCACTGCATTTTTAGAAGTAAATTGAACAAGAGTCTCAAAAATGAAAAACAAGCAATCCCAAATCTGGGTATGATGGAAATACACAAGGAATGATAGTCAAAACTAAATACCAAATACACATGATTTCAGAGCTTAGTAGGTGCAAATAATGCGGTATTTTAGAGATAATTTCAAGCCCAAATCAGAACTTAAATATATTTTTAGTAAAGGCATTAGAATGAAACGAATTGTTTTTCATTGGAAAAGTTGTAGTTTTCAAGGATCAAGCTGAAAAGGGAAATTACCGAAAATGGGTTTTTTCAGGGAAAGGTGAATAATATAAAATATACGAGTAAAAAGATCTAACAAAACAATATACTTGCGTATGAGAAGATTCAAGAAGATAGAAGTTAAAATCAAATACCCAATAAAGAGACTAATTTTTAGTTCTTGCTTTTTGAACTCTTTCTTTTCAAAAAAGGAGAAATACTTATTTTTGTGGGTTACTAGAAAAAAGCATTTTCTAAATCCCTAGTTCAAAAGGAAGTACCAACAGACTAGGAAAATGATTTATCTTTATACAGCTACTTAATTTTTATGAACATTTGCAAGAACTCAAAGGGTCAAGGTTCAAAACTCACCATTTTGAAGTTATTTCTTCAATCCCTTGATTTTAAAATCAAATACTCAATGCCTAGAATGATTCTCTAACTCAAAATTATGGCCTAGCCCAAAATCACAAAATAAATGATGCAAAAATTAAGTATCAGTACATGTATAGTTATAGAAACGGAGAAAAAGAAATATATTTGGTGTGCAAAGAACAAAGGAGATCACCTTTCGATAATAGCACCACATTTTATAAAACAAAACCTCAAAGTGTTTCAAGTTTAAGCAGTTAGAACTCGATAAAATAAATGACTGTCATTTTTTTCTTTGAAAACTCACTGCTGGAGGTAGAAAATAATGACATAGGACTAAATATGCACACATAAAACTCGCAGAGTTCTTCCTTGCAAAGAAAACAAGCTCATAACTTTAGAAAATGTGCTCATCCCCATAAAAGCTTCATAGAGAGCTCGAAAAGAGTAGAAAACGACAGATACATCGAATGTTCACACCCACTGAGATTTGCAGAAGAAAACATTGCACAGATTCAGATCTTAGAGATCAAATTAATGGCATCCTAGGAATTTTTTTCCGGGGCTTCACCCCATCTTTTGTATTGCAAATGAAATGAAATAATTAGGTTCTGGTCTTTTAGCAGCCACAACTCAACTACCATCAAACTCATGAGTTAAAGGATTGATAATAAAGATCAAATGGTACAAGAATCGACAGTCCATAAAGATCAATCAGTAACTTCTATACAAACTCCAGCCTTAATTACGCCGAAGGCGTTCTTGTAGTGGAGTTGAACCTAATAATTCTGACAAAAGTCAGAAATCAAACGGAGGACATTCTTTCTTAAAGTGTCGTTGAAATCTAACGGACATAATGAAATGTGGCTTGACGATATTGTACAAGCAGAAAAGCATTTTAGGAAGCGCATGGAAGATCGTAGGTTTGAGTTACAGTTGGTTAAAGAATTTAGCACTCCAACTTTCGGTATTTTTCTGAAATGCTAGATTTCAGTTCTTTAGCTGGTTGATAAAAATTTAACAACTGATGCTTATTTTAAATCATGAAAAAAATAGAGGTTTAGAGTCCTGACTGGTCCGTGAAAATTTGACACTTCAAATTTTGTGAGTGATCGAACCCTAGCGAATCCAATGCTAGAAGATAGCTACAATTTCATACCGGTTTCATTCGTGCAGAATAACTCCCTATTTCCTTTCGATTGCATCTCTCCAACTAAGATTACTGACTCGATTGTAAGTTAAATTGCGTATGAAGTAGACGAGGCGTTTTATTATCTTTCTGAAAAGAAGAAAATGGCAGACTAACTGATCAATCCATCAGTTTCATCAGTTAATGAAAGAGCCCAAGCATGAACATGGAAGTTTTCAATTTACAGTCCTAGATACCTAGCGTTGATGAAATTTAACATTTAAAAGTTTTTCGCATACCGATAGAGCATCCCAGAATACTTATGGGAGGTCCTATGTTCGAGTCTTGACCGATCCAGGAGAATTTACCACCTTAATCCTGGCATTTCATCATACGTAAGCTCAAAATTCATCAGACTGCATATTTCAGATTTAAATGTTGTTTTCTTGAATTTGCACATTTTTTAGATTTGTTTAACTATTTTTGGCTTGGCGTGAGAGAATTCAACTTTAAGCTCCACCTCCGTTCATGGCAGTTTTTAGTAGTCTGCAACTTCCCATGCCGCGACGTCAAAATGCCGAGAAAACATTTTATTTAACATATTATTGGCGTTTAAACGTATGTTTTGGTGTATTTGGTTCCGGGTTCAAATCTCTCGCCCCCACCATTGGCGGATGTTCCCACAATTCCCGAGTGATCTCCAAAGTCTGCAAATGTTCCTACCAGATCTCCCAGAGTTGCGAAGAAAGTTGGTAGTGGAGTGAAGCCCTTTTCACACAGTCTTTGTTTCGGATTTCTTTGGGATCAGTTTTTACCGGCATTTTAATTTTAGGCTGTTTTCTTTGAAGTTAATTTAGCGAAGCCCTGTATGTGTATTGTTGGAGATTCAGACTCTACTCTGCACACTAAACACTTTCTGTTTTACATTTGGCATGGAAAATAGTTAACAGTTAGATTTCGCAGAGTGAACGAATACCGTTGAGCTGTTATACGTTTGTTTCCGAATATTGAACGCATGATTAAAGATTTAGAAACGACAAAGAGTTGTTTTTTGGTTTGTTTCCTCGAAAACATAAAAATAAATGCTGTCTAAAAGCTCGATATTCGATGTTGTCTGGACCATTTTTGCCTATTTTTACACCGAAGGCGTTCTTGTAGTGGAGTTGAACCTAATAATTCTGACAAAAGTCATAAATCAAATGGAGGACATTCTTTCTTAAAGTGTCGTTGAAATCTAACGAACATAAGAGTAAATGGATGGTTAAATAACACGTCACTCTTGCATGCAGCTATTTGTAAGGGTTCAGGTATGGCCAACTGTATACATTGCATGCACTAAAATCTTGGGTCATAACAGTGAGATGCGTCCTGTTATCACTGTATACTCGCCTCGGCACCCTGCTCTTGTGTGGCACACATAACCTTTCGAAAGCATCACCCTTTCCCTCCTTCCAAAACTTCACGGCAATTCCACTCCATGTCAGCGAGAAAATATGTCTTCGGTGGTCGTTTGGTAGAACCTCTATTTTTTATGGTAAATTTTATATTCAGTTCGACTTAATCTTTGGGTGTTTGTGTTATTCCTTTTTTCTGCATGTAAAATAAGATGCATGTATGTTTCCTGCATGTAAGATAAACAATTGTTATTAGGAGATTGAGTCCAAATTTTTCAAATTATTCGAGGATTAATGGTCGAAACATTTCTTCTTATTATCTCGGTTTGATTTTATGTGAGTTTCTCACCCGGCGCTGCCATTACCCAAACCATAGCGCCAATTTTCTTGGCAAGGGATGAGTAGTAATCCAACGTCGGGAACTCCAAGCACGACACCAAAACCCCTGCGCAGATCCCAGGATTGCAAGCAAAAACACTCTTGCTTATATTTATGAACACGGGACCATCGGAGGGAATGCAACTGATGAGACAATTAAAGAAGACATTGAAAATATCTAGAGTTCAACAATCGCCGAAGCCTTGAGGGATCATCCCCTGTGAAAATATTGTGTGACATGATTGATTTCATCAATTTCCCTTGAGATATTACAAGTTGCGGCATAATGGATCCCATCGGTCTATTTCTACTCACTTGGAAATTCAAGAGCTTTTGGCGGTGGGCAATATCTGTGGAATGGACTCGGAAAAGGAATTCCTTTGCAACTCCATTTTGTAAACAAATTTGCATTCTTTGAAGGACAAAAGCCTTCCCGAGATGTTGGAGAATGCGACCGAGAAAATCTGCGCACGCACGTCATGCCCCAAATTTTTTCCTAGAGGCTTCACCGAGATGAAGATTAAATGAGACATTGATGTATTGCAGTTTTGGAATCCCGGAAATATCGGTGGTTAAACCCATGATAAAATTATTCATCAAACGTCAAATTGTTCAAGGCGAGACTGGCAGGATTAGCGTGAGCATGTTATCTCTGCAGCTCGGAAGTATATTAAGTCCTCCTTCGAATTTGTTTTGGATATGTCGAACTAACTGAAGATTCATCTCATGCCTTCTCATCGTTGTCCTTAGAGTTTTATAGAATTCCTAAAATTTCAGGTCATAATATCAATTTCAAATTTTATTGAAAGATCAATATAATGAGCTCTATAATGCCCCATTGTGTACGTGGATCTTTAAATCCCAAATGTGGTACCTAGTTAACATGTTTTTCTTGGCCTACTAATGATTTTATTTGATTTCGAATATTTGTGGTGCTAATAAGAAACAAAACATTCTGAATAGGGTTTTTGATCTATTTAAATGTATCATACCCATTTCTGATCTTACCAGGTTTTAGGTATTGTGCACTCTTAAATGTTAAATGTTATTGTGTGTCAATACTTCAATCACAACCCACAACCGCATTGATGTTGAATATGGTAATGGGTTTTATATTTTCCACCATAGTTCATTACGCCCAAATCAAGCTCCAATTGTTTAGGAGAGTGTGTAATGCTATTCCGATGACTTATTAGGCAAGTGTGCACAAGAAAATCTATCATGGAAATATTTATTACGGTGGTTGCATGGAGTATCTCTACTACCTGGGCCTCTAATATTTGGGAAAGATCCATACAATGGGAAAAACTTTCCATATCTCGTCTAGAAACCTTAACGTGTTTTTGAATGGTAGGATTCATTAATCTGTTTTGATAAATTCCTTTCTTTATTCAATGAAATAGCTAAATCTCTTAGTTTATTCAAGTGAAATAGATAATCAATAAAGATTTTTAGATAATCAATAATTATGTTTGGATAAAAAAAGTATATGCTTGAGTTGATGACATTAATGATAAGGTAGGATTGATTAACATTCCTTCAATCAATTCCTTTTGTTTATTAAGTGAAATAGATAAATTCCTTAGTTTATTTATTGAAATAGATAAATTCCTTAGTTTCAATAAAACTATTTAGATAAAACAGAGTATATTCTTGAGTGATGGAAATTCAATGACCATTTAAATGGCAAAAGTATTGCACCATCCACCTATAAGTGCCTTGCATGCAACAAATGAACCCCAAAATATGGAATTAAATAGGTGGTAGTATCCTCAACCTCATTTATATGGTAAACAAACACAACAAATAGAAATTCAATACATAACTCACATTTATAAGAACTAGTAAAAATGTTAAGCAAGTCTAAATCTAAACTCATATATATTGTGAATTTTAAGAACAATTTCAAAAACATATCCTCTTTCATCAATAATATTTTATAGTTTTAAAATTTTTATTAATGGGTACAGGAAGATCAATTAAAGCCACGCCATGGACAATGAGAGCTGAAGAAGTTTGTTAGAATTGGTTGAAACCTATTAGATGAATTCATTAACACTCTTTTGATAAATTCTTTTATTTATTCAATGAAATGGCTAAATCCCTTAGTTTACTCAGTGAAATAGATTATCAATAAAGATTTCTATATAAGCAATAGTTATGTTTGGATAAAACAAAGTATATGTTTGAGTTGATGACATTAATGATAAGGTAGGATTGATTAACATTCCTTCAATCAATTTCTTTTGTTTATTCAATGAAATAGATCAATTCCTTAGTTTATTTAATGAAATAGATAAATTCCATAGTTTCAATAAAACTATTTAGATAAAACAAAGTATATGCTTGAGTTGTGAGAATTCCAATGACCATTTAAATGGCGGGTATCGCACCATCAACCTATAAATTTCTTGCATGCAACAAATGAACCCCAAAATATGGAATTAAATAGGTGGCAGTATCCTCAACCTCATTTATATGGTAAACAAACACGATAACTAGAAATTCATTACATAACTCACATTTATAAGAACCAGTAAAAACCTTAAGCAAGTCTAAATCTAAACTCATATATATTGTGAATTTTACGAACAATTTCAACAAACATATCCTCTTTCATCAATAATTTTTTATAGTTAAAAAAAAATTATTAATGGGTACAGGAAGATCAATTGAAGCCACGGTCTATGGACGGTGTGAAGTGAAATTTGTTAGAATTGGGTGAAAACTATTAGATGAATTTCTCTGCATAATTTTCTCCCCTTTCCAACATTTGCATGGATTGGTAATGTAGAAATCCATTGCAAGAAATCTGGATTGAAGATGAATTTATCTTTTAAAGTAAAATCCTTCTTTGGTCTCGGGGATCCGCACAACAATCCACAAAAGTATCAAATAGTGCTTCCCTCCCCATAATGTACTCTATGAGCTATATGGAGATTGCGATGTGTAATTCTATCTTTACTTAGAAAAATATGCTATGGAATGAAGTTCTATAATGAACCGTTGTATAGAAATAATGATTGTTGCAAAATTATCACACTAAAAGACATTAGCATGGGAAATATGAGTGTAATATATGATGTAAAGGAAGTCTTTTCCTCTCGCTTGAATATTTATTTGTATTGATGTGTGGAGGTTGTTTTCTATATATTTAACTTGGATTATTATCATTAATTTCGGTTTTAATCTATACATATATTTTGCATTACGATATGAGAAACGAGTCAAGATAGATATACTACCTTTGTACTAAGGAACCAAGGAAGCTAAACAAAAGAATTGAAAATGGAGGGTTAATAAGAAATATATTAATAATAAATTAAATTCTTGGGAAAAACAAAATTTTCAAGATGATGAAGGATTTATTAGAGTCCAAAAACAACGGTTTTAACCATCGAATTTATTAAAAGACTAATATGGTGGTTAATCGCCATTCTTTGTAACACCATCATTTTTCCTGTCTATTAAATGTAATACCATATACTTACACGGACAATTTTTCCAAATGTAATACAGAAAATTTGTAATTAAACAAGTAATTTTACAAACATTGTTATCACCAAAACCTAATCTTTTCAACTAATAAAATCCATGAAAATAGCATTGTATGCAGTAATCGTAGTCTGTTGTTGGAAAATGTGTGATACATGCACTTTCGTTCGGTCTCAAACATGGAACACAATGTCCTCCCCTTCCATCAAACCCTTTCTTAATAACTCCTCATCCTTTCCATATTTTTGTTTCCTCATTTTTTATTCTTCACTCCATCCCCTTCGGCGTTCCCATCGTACACTTCATGTACGATTGCTAGTCATAGGTTTTCCAAAACTCACTAGAGTAAAAATTAAAATATCAACGATCTAAATTTCAAAGGTGATCGATGGACCAGATCAAAGCCACTCAATCCCTAGGTCAAAATAATTCACGAGAAGATCGATGTTGCATATTATAAAGGATATAAGATCAACAATCGCAATTGAATCACCAAATTCTATACGTAACGCCATAGTTACAATGCCACCGAGCATAATGGAAGGGTTGAGTCATCATGGGGAGGGGGCTACCCTCTATTTTTTTCATTGACTATCTTCCATAGTCTATACCAATCATGGGATAAATAATGTTGGAATCATTATATTTTCCAAACCTTAGAAGTTACATGTTGTTTTAATCCATACCAAATAACTTGCCGTTAACCATGGTTTGAACCAAGTGTTCATGTGAAGGCGACCAATTATTCAACAATAATTATTTTCGACCCTATATCATACCACAAAGTGCATGTGTTTTATTATTTTAAAAGGGGTCAATAATTATATGTGACTTAGCCAAGTCAAAAGTGACCAATGATAGTGAATTAAGGTTAATGTTTGACCCTATATTTTTCAAAATACCCCGTGCCATTTTAAACAAATAATATGTAAAAGTCAAAGATTCAAACTAGCATATTCAATGATTAGTCAAAGGAGGTGTTTGCAAGAAGAGAAATATTGAGCATACGCACGGTAAATATGAATGATTTACTACGGTGAAGGATCAAAATAATTATTTTTGCAGGAGTATATTTTTGCATACCATCACACGAGAGACATAATAGTGAAAAAATCAAATTTATCATTAGAAGTGGATAAATATTGCAGGTGTCACATCATGTAAAAGAAGACAAAGATCATGCACTTACAAAAGAAGACTTGCACATCAAGCAAGGGCTAAAATTAGCTAAAGTATTCACCCAAGTTTATTTATTATTTCAGAATTAAAGCAATCAACTACACTTTGACTAAGTGTATTTTTGGAACTAAAGTCTATTTTTACCTCATGTAACATCATGCTTATTTTAGGATTTTATTTATTTAGAATAATGTTTAGTAATAACATGTATGGGTGAGTTCGAGACCACATCCATTTTTAGAAGGGGTTGGCTGAATACTTTTACATATGTTGTGTGCACTAGCAAGGAATAATGAGGAGTTTTGGATACAAGAGTGTTGAAGCATATTTTTCCCATTTCTTGCCTTGGAATGAAAACTAGTAATTTCCTTTCAATTTATCACAATGTTGTGTATCTTTCCATTAATTCTTGTGAATTTTAATTCCTTAATTAATTATCTTACCTTGCTGCAAATTTGGTGTTTTCTATATAGTCTTAGTGTGGATATTACATGTTGTGTTGTTGTGATTACTCCATTAACACACAAGTGTTTGTGTTAGGATCAAACTGAAACCCATTGGTTTGTGCTTTCCGTAATTTGTTTCTCAATATATTATGCATGTACTTAGTCAAATCCCTCAATAAATTTGGTGTATCACCCCATTTCAATTTAGTTACAACAATCTTTTTACCCTCAAAACCCCAAAAATTAGTTTAGGATACATCAATAAGGAACCAACCTTGATACTGGAGACTCACCTCAACAATAGGTATACCCACAGACTTGAGGTGTTTCCATTATATCTACGGAAGTGAGAGATAAGGAAATCTTATAACCCTTGTTGTCATCTCTCAAAAAGGGTGCTCTTCTGAGATATAACAATTTTTGTACGCTTGGTGGGAGAGCAGATCAGATCTGTAGTAAATTACAACAATTTATAGCAGACTTAAAGGAAAGAAAACAACATTTTGGAAATACAAAGCTGCAAAAATCCATTGAAAATCAAAATAAAATATTCGGGACTCTGTTAGGCTGCTATCGGACCAATTTTGCATCATGTTATATGCCTAAAGTGACTACAAGATTATCGGTAGGAGGACTTCCTACTAATTTTATTTCATTACCTTTAAATTATATAAGAAGAAGAAGAGTTGGAAATACCTTACCTTATAATAGGCCTAGTTTTGGCAACCCTCCTCCCCTTCCTTCACCATGTGTTAATCTTTTTGTTCAAATCCATGTTATGTCAATGGCTTAGCAACCACCACCACCACCACCACCTAGAAATTTTGTTACCTTTACTAATGAAAACCCTTTAGTAATTCAAGTCTATCATGACATACCTACTACTGCCTTGAAAGGTTTACCTTCATTTACTGGAGAAAATAAAATTAATCATATTGATTATATTAAAGACATCACAACCCTTTGTGCAGTCCATAACATAACTCATGAAGATGTAGCCTTGAGACTCTTAGCTACATCATTTAAAGGACAAGCTTTGTAATGGTACATAACTTTACCGATAGGGAGTATAAAAACTTGGGATGAATTAAGAGATCAACTACTTAATTAATTTCAAGATAATTCTGATCATTTATCTCTCATAGAACAAATGTCTACAATTAAGTGAGATCCTCATGAATTTATGGCTAGTTTTAATATCAAATTTGCTAGAACCTAGGAAACGACTCAAATTTTAAGTATTAAGCCTCAAGATGATCATGCATTTTTATACTATCTTAGAGATTTAAATACTGATATTTCATTGATGATATAATCTATGGTAGGAACTACGCTCCTAACAACTTATGATATCACTATTAGGGTTGAAAACAACCTCATTTAAGCTAGTAAATTAGCCTCAAGACCTTCTATGCCTCTTATGGAAGATTTGACACCTATACCACAACCCATTACCATAATAGATCATGTTGTTACATCACCTCATTGTAATTTATTTAAGGCCTTGTTGACCATCGAAAAAAATTACAATCAATCGAGAAGAAATTAGCTCACCTAGAAAGTCCTTATCGAATACTTACCAAAGAAAATCACAAGAATAGGTAGCCATACTAGTAAAATCATAATTATAGCAAACATTATGAACAAAAACCATTTGATCCTAAAGCTCCTAGTTCATCTAGCACTCTTTTCTAGTCAACATGGCTACAAAAAAGTGGTGTACACCTTGCAATCAACCTTAGTCACTTCTAATTACCCGAATACATTCCTGAATCTGAGCCTTATTACACAACCTCTATTTGAAACATTGTACATGCCATAAATGGAGGGTGGGAAACAAGATTCTTAGGGTCCTAAATAACATGAATAGAACTTATTTAGTTTTGTAGAATAATATGTTATCGTAGTTACAACTAGGTCTCGAAAATTGCTGAAGATGAAGAAAAACAATAGAAAGGACATGTTTTACCCATAGTTATCGATAAATCAACAAGTGTAGGTCTAAGAACATAAAATAGCCCTGTTGTTCCTTCAAAAATAAAAAGTAGTTCATCTCCTAAGGAGCATAAAAATAATTATAACTTGATCCCATAATATTATTCATACCTTAGATTTCAAAAGTTGTTGAAGCAGAGTCAATTTTTGTTAAAGCTTATGCTAAGATTGTAGAAACTATTTCTAAAATATTTCTTCTTTTAATATTTTTGAGGAAATGAAAAAGTATTATATCAGTATTTCATTATGGGATGCTTTGAGTATTCTAGGACAACAAGATTTGCTTTCTCAAGAGCTTGCTAAGTTGTAGATTTCTTCAAAACCAACAGAAAAGGAAGCTCAGAAAGTTGATATGGTCCTTGGTACAATTGATCAAGATCATATGAAAGAGGTTAAATGGATGGTACAAAAGGTTCTAAATGCTCATGATATTAAAAATCCACCACCCTTTTATCTATATTTGATTATTGGAGATCATTTAGTTCATAATTGCATGGTTAACAGTGGTGCAAGTAGCACAGTAATGCCAAAAGTAATTATATATAAATTAGGTTTGCAGGATGAACCTACAAAAAAAAAGTGTGTTGCAGCTAGATGGAACAATAACCAACACAATTGGTGTCATAAAAAAATTGGAGGTAGCATTCGATACTTGTCCCAATGTTTCTATTCTTGAAGATGAATCATTATAGATCTACCACCCTACATTGCTTTATGTTTATCAAGAGATTTTACAACAAAGATAGGAGGTTATCTTTCTTGAGATTGGTTATTTTTGTTCTTCACTACAAGGTATGGAAATAAAGTTATAATTAACTCTTAGCCTTTGGCTAGATTTCATATTGAACCTCATGCTTCAAATGTTGTAGAAAATTATGCAACCATCGATCAGACTGATTTTGATGTCACAACATAGATTTTTGCATTAGATGGTGTTTCTAATTTTTTATGGATGATAAAATTCAAGAAGAACATGCCTGCAATCCTTACAAGGAAGTGGAGGAAGAATTATTTGGTTTTTATTGCTTACACTAATAAATACACTTATTACCTTGTTGTCCAAAATAAAAAATAGAACATAAGGCTTATGAAAGCTTAGTTTTGATGGAGAAAAGAACAAAAAGGACAAGGTGTAGGTTTTATGCTTATTTCCCCTTCAAACGAAAGGTGTTTTTCATATCTAAGTTTGTAATTTTCATGTACTTATGACATAGATGAATATGAAACATTAATTCATGGTCTACAATGGGCGTAAAGAGAGGAATCAATATGTTATAGGTTTATGGTGATTCGACTTAGTGATAAGTTAGGTAAAAATCTTTAATGCTTGTAAGAACTCATTGCTGAAATCTTACAAAAATAGAGTTTCGAGACTTAATGGGTGATTTTGAATCTATTAACATTAAATATGTCCCAAGAGCTAAAAATAAATATGCGGTCCGACTAGTGGAAATTGGTACTAGCTTTGAAGTATTTATATAAGATTGAAAACAAAAAAATATATCCACATATAAGATGATTATCGGACCTTAAGTTTCGATAACTTGAAGAGAATTGGCAAGTCTTTGAAGATGATGAGAAAATCTGCAGATTTCTACAGCAAGAAGCTGAATTTTTGTAGTTAATCAAGAAAAATTACAACACTTATATGGTGACCAGATTGTTCAATTGAAAAAAACAAGCTACCTCAAGGGATGGTTACTTTAGAGGATATCTTCAGTTCTAATGATCAACTAAGAAATTATAAAGGAAATATCTTGACTCATGTAGATAACTACGAAGAGATCTTAGTTGATGATGAAAATAAGTTATTCATTGAAAAGGTATGTTCCTTAGCTGAAAAATAATATTTCATTAATTTATGCAAATAATTTAAAGATGTTTTTTCTTGGAAATACCAAGATTTGAGAGGATTTGATCCCATTTTAGCTCAGCATACCATAGAGTTGTAGTCAAACTCAAAACTAGTAAGGAAAACAAAAAGGCATATTAATCCTAAGATTGAACCCTTGATGAGAAAAGATTTATCCAAGTTGATTGAATCAGGTATTATATTTCAAGTTAAGCATTCATGTCGAGTAGCTATTCTTGTGCCTGTTAAGAAAAAGAATGGTGAAATCGACTATGTGTGGATTTTGATTTGAATAAAGCTTCATTAAAATATATTTATCCACTTTGCCTAATATGGATCATATTTTAAGAATAGTTTCAGGTTCAGATAGGTTTTCCTTGTTAGATGGTTACAGTGGATAAAATCAAATTCTTGTGTGTGAAGAAGACAGATACAAGACAACCTTCACTACAAAGTGGGCTATTAATGCTTAAAAGAATGACTTTTGGAATTTCAAATGCTAGTGCAACAATTCAACATGCAATGGTCATGGCCATTCATATCCTATTAAATAAATGCATATTGGTTTATTTAGATGATGTTACTATATTTTCAAAGAATTTTGATGATCATCTTATGCATTTAAGACAAAATTTCCATCTTTGCAAATATTTTGGAATATCATTGAATCCTAAAAATTCTATCTTTTTAGTTCACGATGGTAAACTACTTGGACATATTATTTCTAGGAAAGGTTTAGCTATTGACCCTTTCACAGTTGATACAATATCGCATGATTTTCCTTACCTTGTCATAAGAAAGCATTCCAAAGTTTTCTTGGAAAAAGCAACTTTGTTAAAATATTTGTTCTAGATTTTGTAGCATTGGTTAATCCATTGACAACTATGTTAAAGAAATATTCAACTTTCTCCTGGACCATCGAAGGAAGAAAAGGATTTGAGGCTATCATAAATACTATTTCATAAGCTCCTACTTTGGCAAATCCATATTTAGATAAGTATTCCATGATTTATGCACTTGTAGGATCTCAAACTATTTTAGCTATATTAACTTAGATTAATGATTAAAATATAGAACAACCCATTTATTTCTTCGGGAAGAGTTTACATAACTATGAGACAAGGTACACTTTTTTTGAAAAATAATTACTTCTTTGGATTTAGATGATTGAAGAATTTCAAGTACATGTTTTCCAATAATAAGATACATGTTTTAGTCTCTCATCCAAGTGTTAAAGTGTTCTTGTTGAACAAAGAATTGAATGAGAAGAGAGTAGGTTGGATTACAAAGGTTATGGAATATGATGTTGATATCCATGTTGCAAAAACAGTTCGAGGTAAAGGATTATGTGAACATATAGTTGCGATATGGAAAAACATCAAGTTGTAGAATCAATTATTCCATTAAAGCATGCTCAAATTATGTATCTAAATTCAAAAATGTTATTAAGTCCTGAAAATAGGAAAACCAAAACTCAATCAAGAGGTTTAAGGATCAAGTTGGATGACTGATTTGATTGATTAAATACAACACAATACTTATCTAGAAGGTATGGAAAAGAATAAACAAATATATTTTATATTACAAGTTGTACCTTATGTTTTCATTGATGGTGTGCTATTCAAAATGGACATAAATGGAGTTTTGTTGTGTTGTGTTTATTATAATAGAATGCAACAATTATTATCTATGTTTCATGAAATACCTACAAGAGGTCACTTCGCAACACGTATTATAGCCTTAATGATTATGAGATATTATTATTATTGGCCTAGCATATTCAAGGACTGTTTTGAATGGATTAAAAAGTGTAAGAAGTGTTATTTCTTCATAGGAAAATAAATATTAGCTTTGTTGCCTTTGTAACCTATTTTGATGGATAAGTCATTCATGAAATGGGGTCTTGACTTCATTGGCATGATAAATCCACCTTCATCACAAGTACAAAAGTGGATCTTAAGCTGCCGCAGATTATTTCATATGTTGGATCAAGCAAAAGTAGTCTTAAAAGAAGATAATGATACTTCAAGATTATCATTTTATGAAGGTATAATTTACGAGGTTTGGTGTTCCAACAACTATCATTTCGAGATAATACCTTAGATTTTCTCAATGCAAAGATAAAAATTAGGCTATCAAGCACGATATTTATCGAGTACTTTTTTAAAATATTACCCTTAAGGTAATGGATTAGCTAAAATTACTAAAAAATATTTTCTTAATATCATCAATAGAACAATCAAAGATATCAAAAAAACTTGGTATCGATGTTAAATTCAACAATTTGGGCTATTAGAGTGACTCCTAAAAGATCGAGTTGGTAATTCACCATACAAGCTTGTTTATGGATGTGAGGGAAGAATACCTATTTCAATTAATCTTCCTTCATTGAATTTACTAAATCAAATGGAATTACTTGAGAATAAACCAATGTAGGTTCATTATGCGAGAATTAATGAAGTTGTAAGAGATGAAAGGTCAAGCTCACGAACATGGAAAAGAATCGAGAAAAAGATTAAAAGAAAATTTGATAGAAAGGATAACTTTAGAATATTCAATGAAGGACACATTGTGTTGAAGTGGGATGCTAATCATGCAAATCCAAGAAAACACAAAAAGTTGGATACCATCTGTTGTGGTCCTTATATGATTTCAGCTTTCAAGGCTAAATGGTGAGGAAATTCCCATCTTGTTAATGGTATGGTTCTAAAACAATGTTATTAAAAATCCTAAATCATCTTGTTAGAGTAGGATTTCCCTTTTGATAAGTGTGGTTCATGCACATTGCATTATTTTTGAATTCAATAAGTGCATCCATGAGTGTGATTTGGTTTACTAGATCCTTTCCTATCTTTAGTTTGTATTTAAAAAGTTCAGGTTTTCAGAAAAAGTAGATTTTGGTAATATACTTTGAATCCATACCCAATGGACAAGAGCAAGACACTGGTCTTAAAGCTAGTAGGAATATTTTTGCATAGGATCACAAGAAATGCTGACAACTTTTACACTTTACGCAAAAATGGGCAACTCAAAACTTTGTTCTCGATGGAAGGAATTGATGATTGAACCTAACTAGGGGGTACATACAATTTAATTGTGTTTTTCAAGTAAGTTGATAACCAAGGGAAAATGTAGATATGTGTGTTGTTGTAGAATGCAACACCTCATATATGCTGCTATTCTAAGTTTAGCTTCATCAAATATTCACAAAAGTTGGAATGACTAAAGTACAACCTTGAGGAAGGAAAAAATAACTACATATTTGAGGAGTTAGACTCCATAACAACAAACATAGTTGTTGTTCGCATTATATATGCTCATTATTAAGTTACAAGTATTTTTAATTTGATCATTTCTCATGACTAAGAATTATTATGTATGTTATTGAGTTGTTTAATTCATTGTACAATCATTACATATCATAAGAGCTAAAAGTAAAAAGAAGTACACAACTAAATTACATAAATAATATCATTTATTCATTAAGGAAATTCAATGTTTCTCACACAAGTCATGGGATGTAAATTATGATTATCGAAATAAATTGTACATGTACATGAAACTAAAAGAAATAGAGTATAGAAGAAACCCATCATTGACTTTATTTTTATTTCGTTTCTTCATTGTTTCAGCTCCAACTCCTTCATATTTATCTTACGCATCTAACAAGCTACAATATACCCAGTAAAGAAACATAAAACAACATTAGTTAAGAGCTCAGGGTTGAATCTCTACTCATGTGCTATCTAGTTTCATGAAAATGAACCATTTGAGATAAAAAAGTATAAGGTACGTTAATACAATAAATTCATAAGTTAAAAGTACTATCTTGTAGAAGCACATGTGATTCTCATAATCATGACAGAAAGGACAAAAAGAAGGTCACTATGGAATATAGAAGAGGCTAAAGGCCTATTTTTTTCTAACTATTTGTCTTGAGTGTGCAGGTACATGTAGCTAATTAAAATAAAATACTAACTATTGTTTTCTTAAGAACAGAAACAAAACAACTTTCCATGAAGCTAAATATTGATGAGCTCATACAAAAATTAATCATCAAAAATGGATGGCATGCTTTGAAATAGTCAAATAAGAAAGTACCACAGTTTTTAAGATGAATCAATGAACAAAGAATTCAAATCCTAAGTAAATCTCTCTAAGTAGATTTCATGACAGACAAGGACCGATACATCTAATCGATTATAAGTATTGCGGGATAGAGGTTTAAACTATGAATACACTTTTAAGAAGGAAAACAATAAGCATAAACACATTAACTATGGATGGTAATCATTAAATAGAAAATAATCAAGTGGACTTCCGGTAGTTTCAAGTGAATATTGTTAGTTGCTACAAGCTAGAAACAAATTTCATACGACAAATAAGAGGATAGACTGTTTTATCCTCTAAAAATAACAAAAATATGGTAGAACTATTTATGGAAAGGAATTTCAAAGCAATGATCTAGGTTCATTATTTCCTATGTCAACAATGAAAATGATAAGTAAATGTATATTTTAATGTCATTACACCACAAGCCATAGAGAATGGAGTTTTGAATCAAGAACAAAAAAAGATTACAAGATCATTCTTCAAGATACAAGTATCCCAAAAATATTGCAACAAGTACAAAGCCCCTTCAAAGTACTCATTGAAGAGAGGTAAATACAAAAATATGTACCTTTAGATATCAAGATGATAATTAGGTACAAATGGAACAATCAAGCATTCATAAAGTAACTGATCCTTTATGACTTTTAGTATGTGTTTTCAACATTCATCATAGTTGTAATAAAAAAATTCACAAGATCCAAAGGATAGCATTTATATTGTGTTCACGGTTTCAAATTTGAGGAAGTTTTGAAGTGACTTTTCTAGAATAAGCTAAACTAAAGGCTTACAAAAGTCCAAGTATCTGCACAATTTTTAATAAATGAGATAAAAATCAAATGAGGTGATGCATATGATCAAATACCAAGTTACAACTTTAAGAATATTCATTGACCAAGTATGCTCAAAATCATCCACATTCTTACGAAGTTACAAATCATTCATGAAAATAAAGAAAACAAACAACGACATGGAAGAGATCGTCATCAATGTAATAATGAACAAAGGTAGCTGATATTAAAAGAACATCATAGATCAAGATAAAAGTGGTAAAACAAAAAAACACCGAGATAGTTCATAGCTGAACTAAAATAGTCAGTAAAGCAGCCACAAAAGTATAAATCTCTCAAGTCATACAAGACTGACTTCAACTAATTAACAACAAAGAAGGAAGTTGCACAAATATATCTAAGAATGTATGAGAATATAACATATAGCAAGTTATGAAATAACCTACAATGTGCATTGTTTAGTATTATTATGGTTTGTTTGCTATAACATGAAACTATCGAAAGAAGGAACCATCTGACATTCACATTGGCAAGAGAGAACATACTCTATCAAAAATAAAAATAAGATTGCTAAGTTCTAGAAGACAACTATTAAATAAATAGAGTGCGAGTAATCAAAGATTATGGTCAACACCTTTTGTATAGAAAAATATATGAATTCATGGCTTTCAAACATAGAGAAATTAAAGGAATAATACCTAAGTACAATGTAAGAATAAAAGAATGGAACTATTTTAAAATACATTACTTCAAGGAATGGAAGCTATGTCTCAGGATTCCGAACCTATACTTGAGCAAAACTACATCAAGATTAAAGCTTCAAGTTTCCATTACAAGCATACTACATGTATTGTATAGAGGATCATTGAGTGCAGGCTACATATGCATCTAAAAGAAAAGAAAAAGTATATATATACAAAGTTCGAAATGTACTAGCTTGTTCAATAAACACAATTTTCTAGAGGTACGAAATCCTTCTAAAGCTGGAGATGAAATTCTTCATAATATTTTAGAAACTTTAGTTTAGGCTATGTGATAGGAACAAATAGAAAAGAGATAAGAACCTTCACAAATTGAGTTGAATAAAGCATATATTGAATTGCATTTTTTGAAGTAAACTGAACAAGAATCTCAAAAACAACAAACAAGTAACCCTAAATCTTGGTATGATGGAAATACACAAGCCATAATAGTCAAAACCAAATACCAAATGCCCATGAATTTAGGGCTCAAGAATTGTAAATAATGCGGGATATTAGAGATAAATTCAAGCCCAACTCATAATGTGGGATATCAGGCATTAGAATGAAATGATTTTTTTTCATTTAAAAACTTGCAGTTTTTAAGGATCAAGCTCAAAGCAGGAAGTACCTAGAATGGGTTTTCCAGGAAAGGTGCATAATAGAAATTATACAAACAACAAGTGCTAGCGAGAACAATATACTTGTGTATGAGTAGATTTGAGTAGATAGAAGTTAAAATAAAATACCCAGTAAAGAAACTAAGTCATAGTTCTTTCTTTTCAAACTCTTTATTTTCGAGAAAGGAATGATACCCATTTTGTGGGTTACTAGAAAAAGAATTTTATAAATCCATGTTTCAAAAAGGAAGCACCAACAGAAAAAAAGATTTATCCTTCTACGGCTATTGAAGATTTTATGAAATTTTTCAATAAATTGAAGGTTCAAGGTTCAAATATCACCATTTCAAAGTTATTTCTTCAAGCCATCAAGTTGAAAATCAAATACTCAATGTCCTGGAATGAGTCTCCAAGCTGGACATTACAGCCAAACACAAAAGCAAAAAAGAAATGTAGAAAAAATGAAGTATCATTACATGTATAATTCTTGAAACAAAGAAAAAGAAATATATTTGGTGTGCGAAGAACAAAGGAGATAACTTTAGATAATGGTAGCAAATTTTCTACAACAAAACCTCACATGGTTTGATTTAACCGATCGAACTTTATAAAAATGACTATTATTTTTTTCCTTGAAAACTTCATTGTTGGAGGTACAAAATAATGGCAAACAACCAATTATGCACACACAAAACTCATGATTTTTTCCTTATAAATAAAACAAGTTCATAACCTCGAAATGGTCATCATCCCAATAAAATCTTCATAGAGAGCTCTGTTGGTACCCAAATTGATTCTCCCTCGAGAAGATGAGCAACATCGAGTTTTGACGGGAAGATTAGAGGAAAGTAGAGCACTTTGTGTGTCATTTTGTAGTCGGGGAGGGAATGCAGCTTTCTCGTTGTTACTCAGATGTGGAGAAATTGGTTGCACCCTTAAGAGGATTTGATCTATCCTCACTACTTTATGGTTGTGCCTTTTAACCGGGCGAGAGGACATTTTGTAATCTATTGTTTATGGAGGAGATGGAGATGTCCCTCTTTGCGAGAGTTATTGCAAAGACCTTGAAGAAAATATGATCAATACTGAGAAAAAATCTAACTCTCACGAGTTGTCACTCTAGATAGTGGAGATATTTCCTAGGCAAGGTTCAGGCTACTAAAGACAATGAAAATCTGATTTCTTTACGCATGTTTTGGTAACAAAAAGCATGCATTTGTGTACACACATGAAAAATAGGGTAGTATGGTTATGATTGGTTGTTTTTAAATAAATTTTGGTGGGAAGTGAGGCAGAGTGGATTTTGACTCGCCGAATCTTTGAGAGCTTTTACAAAATGGAAGGCTTGACCAACATAATGCTCCAGAATATCTAGAATGTTCCTTTAACCAGAAGGGGTGCTTCAATGGAGGCCCAGATCAACATGTTTTCACACAAACTTTAAGGATCCAAAATAAAGGCTTAAATTGAAAAACTTAATTAAATACTATCAACCTCTATTTTATCACACCTAAGATACCCTCAAATGCTAACAAACAATCTTAATCCTCATGCTAGGATTACAGTGATTTTAAACTCGTTTATTTCACTATTAAATGAAATCTCTTCTGATAAATGAAATTGTAAGTGCCACCAAACTATCACAAAGCTAAGATCTTGTGTGATTCACAGAGATTTCAATGTAAGATTGCAATGGGAACAAACAACTATTTGCAGACATTCAAAAATGAAGTAGACATGATTTTTCTCAAAGTTAAACACAGATTTACTCAAATTAGATTAAATTTATCGAGAAGGTGAAAGTTTTAGAACCATCTCGAGATCTTTTCAATGGCTGCACACTTGCCACCACCTTGACATGATGAAATTTAACACAAAAGAAATAAATAGGATCCTCAGATAGTCTCTCAGAAAATATGGGATTTTTCAAAAGATTTTTCCTCTCAAGGGTTAGCTCCCAACCTCTAACACTCCAACCTTTCAACCATTTTCATGAAAAATTCATGCAATTTATAATATATTCACTTACAAAAGAGTTTTCCCCAAAGCCGAAACATTCAAAACACCATTGCGTGTCGTGACTCCAAGAATGAAATTTGCAAAAAAGTTGTCAGGTTTGCAGAGGGAAAATCTCTCCAAATATTTCCAACATTCAATTGTTCACCTGGTAAGTTGTTCTTCATCTCGCGCGCTAACTACTTCATGCTCCATTCTCACAATCTGGTTCTTTGCATACCAAGGAAGAAAAAACTTGGAAATCATATCAAGGCCAATAGTAAGAGCACATCTTAATGGAAAAATATGTTTTTAGATTCTTTCCCACCAAACCAAGATATAAACAGGTCTCTCGCGTGCCAAGGAAATAAAAATCGGGTTGAATATGTCATTAAAATTACATCCTTAATGGTGAAGGACATTTTCATACCTTCCCCACCAAACCATGCTACCAGATTAATGTTCCTCTTCATTTTGGCGTGCAGGAGACTCCAAGAAATGATAAAAAACCATAAGAATATGCATCCCTAGGAGATTTGGAGAAAAATGGCGGAAAATCAGATACAGATGCACAATTTTCGTTGATCTTTCTTTTGAATTTGGACCATCCATGTGGGAGATCCAAGTTAAGATGGGCCTAGGGGTTCCTTTTTAATTTTTACACCTTTTGGAAAAAATGCAAAATTTCTCAATTTTCTCCGCCCCTCTGCCTTTGAAAAATGGGCTTGACACGTGTCCCAATGTGGGTCCCAAAGGAACCGCAGCTAAATTCTACTATTTCACCTCTTTTTGGAAAAGAGAAATTTTTCAATTTTTCCCTACAGCTCCACCCTTCCACTTTTAGTTTTGATGTGGGTCCTAGCGGAACCATGCTTCCTTTTACACTTTTAACTCCTTTCTCCACAAAAGGAAAAGTTTCTAAATTTCCCGAGAGTCCGCACCTCCGCCGTATCTTGGAGAAAATTTTGACTATTCTCTATCGGGCTTGTGGGTCATTTTGATGATTTTAATCGTTTAAACAACAAGGGGAAAAAAATCAAAGTTACCCCCAACGGCCCACCTCCCCGCCTCTTGACTTTTCAAATTATCATGTGTCTCAATGGCACATCTTAAGATGGTCCCAAAAAGTAGAGACCCTGAATGAGTGTGGGGTCACCACATATCCTAGTCTAGCAAATCCTGCTAAAAAGCTTGAGATTCCAGCGGAAAGTGCCATGTGTCCATGTTTTGAGACAATCTTCTTTGGCCGTTGAAAAGCCTAAGCAACAAGCAAAGTGAGCGGAAGCCTCCAAGTGTCCTCCTGGAACTTCTTCAAAAAAAAACTCATAGGCTAGTCCCCAAACATGGGCAGTCCCTCCACATGTATTTATGGTGTAACTTCAAGATGGTCCCAAAATCGGAGACCCCGAATTAGCGTGGGATCGCCACATGTCCCAAACCTTATAAAATTTATTTAAAATTTTTAGTCCCAAGCAGAGCCTGGGGAATCCTCCACTGTTCCTTTATCGCAATTGTTAATGTGGGACCCGAGAGACAAATATTCAAATGAGCACCAGCCCACCATGTGTCCACAAAGCCCCATGAAACGTATCGATTGCATGAAAAAATTTGAAGTCCGAGCAAGGCAACGAAATCCTCCACATGTCCTTCGGTGTAACTCTAAGGCCAATCAATAAGTCAAGTTTTCAAATGAGTTTCATTCCTCCACATGGAAAAGTTTTGGATTAAAACTTTCCATAAAGTTTTAGAGTGCCTCACTGAGCTGCGTCTAACCAAAAAGGGCCATGTTTCCACTGATGTAGAGATTTAAAATTTGCGGGAGAAACACACCCGTCAAGCTGTAAAAATGTAGGGAAACAACTGTTTGAGCTCATAGATGAGATTTTCTTTAAGGAAAAAGCATTTATAAATGTTGCAAGGTTCACACATGACACTCAAAGCTATATCTATTAACATTTCTTCAAGTACATGAGACAAAATGGCAGGGCAAATAACACACATTGCGAGAAAAAGGGAGGAAGGAACAACCCAAGTTTTACGCCCATGAGAGACATCTTAGATGGACAAGGGATCCAATCAACAAATTTAGCTCTTTTAAGTGACCTTCGACCAAGGAGGACCCAATCATGGCAACCAAATGGCAAGTGAGCCTTGGTATTGACATGGGGAGACAAAAATGTTACGAGAGGTGAAAAACTAAGGGATTTTTAATGGCAAATGGGCGAGCCTAGTTCGAGCACCAACAAGCTCAAAAAAGAAAAAAATGACAGATACATCAAATGTTCACACCCACGAGCTTCATAGAAAAAAAAATCTAGACATATTCAAAATTAGAGATCAAATTAATGACGGGCGTAGGAAAAATATTCCAGGGCTTCGCCCCATCTTTTCATTATAAAAGAAATGAAATATTTAGGGTATGGTGCTTTACCAACCACAAGTCAACCACCATCGAACTTAGGAGTTAAAGGATCGACAATTGAGATCAAATGGTGTAAGAATCGATAGTCCATAGATTTCAATCAACAAATTTTATACAAACTCCGGGCTTAATCATATGTTTTCCAAAATTTACAGAGTCAAAACAAGTAAAATATCAACGATCAAAATTTAAAAGGTGATTGATGGACTAGATCAAAGCAAGCTAACCACTGGGTCACGAAATTTCATAGAATATCGACATTGCATATTAGAAAGGATAGAAGAACAACGATTGAAATTGAATCACCAACTTCTAGAAAAACCTCTATGGTTATATAACTACTATCGAAGGGAAGGGTTGAGTCATCATGGGGAGGGAGTTCCCCTATTATTTTTCTTTGACTATCTACTATAGTTTATACAAATCATAGGGCTGAATAATGTTTGAATGATTATATTTTCCAAACCTTAGAAGTGACATGATGATTCAATCAGAGCCGAATAACTATGCTATTAACCATGGTTTGAACCATGTGTTCATGTGAAGGGGACCGATTATTCAACAATAATTATATTTGACCTTATATCAGACCATATTGCATGTGTTTTATGATTTGTAAATGGGTCAATAATGATATGTGACTTATCGAAGTCAAAATCAACCAATGGTGGGGAATGAAGGTTAAAAATTCTTACCTTAATCCTTGAGAATGTACCTTATTTTTTGCAAAAGACCCACATGATTTTTTGAAGAAATAATATTCCAAAGTAAAAGATTCAAACTGTCATATTCATTGATTAATCAAAATAGGTGTTTGTAAGAAGAAAAAAGTTTAGCTTATGCGCTTAGACATGTGGTCCCCATAGTAAATATGAATGATTTGCTAAAGTGAAAGATAAAAAGAATTATTTTTGCAAGATTATATTTTTGCATGCCATTACAACGATATAGAACACTCGAAAAATAAAAAATTTATCATCACAAGTGGATAAATATTGCAAGTGTCACATCCTGCAGAAGAAGACAAATATCATGCACTTCCAAAAGAAGTATTACACATCAAGCAACGGATAAAATTAGCTGAAGTATACACCCAAGTTTATTTATTATTTCAGAATTAGAGAAGTCAACTACACTTTGAATAAGTATATTCTTGGAACTAAAGGCGATTTTTTCTTCATCTAACAACATGCCTACTTTTTCCCTTTATTTATTCATGTAATAATGGTTAACATAAGCATGCATGGTAAAGTTCATATTGCAATGTATTTTGAGAGGGGTTAGGTGAATATTTTTATATATATTATGTGAACAAGAAAGGCACGAGGAGGAACTTTTGGATACGTGGAGTGCGAAGCATATTTTTTCTAGTTTTTTTCCTTTGAATGAGAACCAATTATTACCTTTTCAATTATTGCGGTAGTGTGTATCTTTCAATTAATTCTTGTGAATGTTAATTCCTTGATTAATTATCTTATCTTGTTGCAAATTTGGTGTTCTCTATATGGTCTTAGTGTAAATATTAACTATTGTGTTTTTGTGATTAATCCCTCAACAAACAATTGTTTGCCTTAGGATCAAAATGAAATCCATTGGTTCGTTCTTTATGTAATATTTTTTTGAATATATTGTGAATGTACTCTGTCAAAGCCCTTAATCAATTGTGTATCACCCCATTTAAATTCAATTACAACAATATTTTTACCCTCATAAACCCAAAAGCTAGTTTAGGATACATCAATAAGGAACTGATGTTGATACTAGAAACTCACCATAACAATAAGTATACCCACATACCGAGTTTGTTTCCATTGTATCTACGAAAGTGAGAGATAAAGAAAGCTTAGAACCCTTGTTTTCATCTCTCAACAAGGGTGCACTTCTAAGAGATAGCAAGAAAATAAGGATAAATTGTTACATATGAAGAAAATGACATATTTTATTATCTCTAATCCCATCTCCAATAATAAGTTTTCAAGAAAACTCACATTCTAAAGTAAGCTTAATGATTTAAAAATGCTTCTAAAAACCCACTAATCCAATCTCAAAATATTTTAAGCTACAATTGAAGCCGTATGTTGACATCTAGAACACCCCTGTAGAACATAGTGAGATAATCTCCACCCTATCTTGATTGTCACACATACCTTCTTCACCTCCACACACTACCATTTTACTCGCAAATTTTCAAACTCACTCTACCAACATAAATAATTCTTCGTCACTTACATATATACATCACTTAAACATCAAATACATCTAGGTTAGAGATCACAAGAGAAATAAAACATTATCAATGTCAATAAATTACAATAAATTCATTAATAATCTACCTTAGGTCAGAAATAACACATCAAATGTAAAATCTTTTATTAGGACTCGACTAGGCCTAAATGCCTAAAACAACCCTTTCACCAAAGCCAAGTATTCTTGGCATATTTTTCCTTCTTCATCACTTAAAAATACTTATATATATTTTCTAATTCCAATCCATGACTTCTATAAGCTTATATAACTCTACACCACCATATCATGCTATGAAGCCACCATTATCATTAATTGTACTCATTAGGTTTGCGACATACAAAACTAGTCTTCACATTTGAGATAAACCACTCATCAAATAATCTCAATCATGAATGTATGAAATATGAAAATAACCCTCATGACCTTAGGGTCATCACCAATTCAATAATACATCCTCACTTGGACTTTAAGTGTTGAAAAACCACTCTTCATGATGAGAACCTAAAATTGCCATAACCGCCCCAAAACTAGTCTTGCAAGAATGACTTATACAACAATTAAGGGATAAAATTATTCTAAAACAACATCGTATATGTATTATGGCTTCCATACTTACTCAAACATCAACTTCTTAAACTAGTACAACACAAAAGATGAGAGTTGTATCAACTAATTCAAAAACTTGTAATTTAATGTGGGGTCCACTCACTTTCATGACACAAAAATACCACCGAAGAAATATGAAGGAGTCCTATAAACATAAAATCATTAAAAAGGTAAATAAACCCATTCTAGTCTATTTATAGAAATTTCTTCTCCAATGCTATCTAACTAGGGTTTAAGGAGGGCTTAAGAGAAGTTTACCTTCTTAACGATTGTTTATATAACATGGGTGCTTATTCTCGAGATAATGATTGGATATCCTTATTAGGTCCATTCCCAAACTATCATAAAGATATCAGCCTCCCATGTAGACTTCACATGTGCCAAATGAGCATTAAATAATCATTCTTGAGTTGGGTTTCTCACTTTCTAAGAGCTTGGTAGAGTTTAAAACAATTTTCCATGCTTGTTTCTTCAAAATAGGATCTAAAAGTTTGGTCACACATTTAGGAAAATTTGCACACATAGCTCAAAAAAGATAATTTCATCTCATTATGTGATTTAGGATAAAGATTAGGTCTAGGTATAGACCTATAAAACATGTCCCAAACCTTTATATACACTCGAGACACTTGTGAGTTCCTCTACACTTCATCCTCATGCTCTCCATGTTCTTACCATTATCAACCAAATTCTACACACATGTGAACCACCGTGACATACCATCCTCCAGACTAGGCCTGCTAAGAATGCTTCTTGATTATGCATGCACCTTCCATACCTGACCACCTCATGAAACCGTGCCACCTAATCAAGAAACTCAACTAGACATTAAAAAACACATGAAATCAATGCCACTATCAATCAACATCATGTTACTTTCTCCTTTTTACATCAATGATGATTATTGACATCAATGAAAACACCAATTTCAACAATCTCCATCATTTTCATTGATGGAAACCACATATAGCTCATTATTACAAGCCATGAACTCATTCTCTCACTTTTGAAATTAATGAAAATGAATCATACCTGCAACATCTTAGTTTTTATTCTCTTGTCCTCACATTAGGGCTCATTATTTGGTTGGAAACATCAACAAAAACAACAATGTCCATTTGACCTCTTCATATCTATTTTGAAATCATAATAAGAGCTCACCATCCATGAATCAATCAAATGTTATCAACCAAACATAGTAGTAAGATCTTGAAACAACTTGATCCCCCTTAACCATGTGTGCATTATAAGGAGAACTCAGATTAGAAGACCAATATCACTTAACTTTATAGATTGAACTCAAAGTTGGAATGCCCAAAATTTAATTGAATGCATATTATAATAAAATGAAATAATTGAATCCTAGTGTAGATTTGTTTTTGTTTAATCAATTATTTGGTTAAAAATATGTATTTCCTATTATATTTTTGTTAATTGATTATGAAAATATTTAAATGGTGATATTAAATTTTAAACGCAGCCCAGTCTTCGAGTGATGCAGATGATGGTTTATTTTTGGTGGAAACGTTGAGTTGGAAGTTTTCTATTTGAAATATTCTATGTTTCCAATCCTTTTTCCATTCTACAAAAATAAAAATCAAGGGTCACATCAAGTAACCAATTACAAGGGTGGGGTTACCTTTGCTACGACATCCATGCCAAGGGTAATAAATTTACTCTATTTTTTTGTGTTAAAATGAATTTTAAGATAACGATTACAATATCGAAATGGATTCATGGGATTCCATATGGGTCATCGAAAGGAATCCCATATGGCTAGTAAAGTTGTTTTTAATATCTTTATTTTTGTTTTCTTAATTTTATTTATTCCTCAACCATTTATGTTTCCCCTTCTTGCACAAGTCAAATGCCATAAGAGAAGAAGGAAATATTTTTTAATGTCTATTTGTTTTTGTATAAATACTAGCACCATGGGGGTGACCACCCGAAAAGACAAAGTTGGAGGGTTTTAGGGTGAGGGAAGGGCGATTTTCTAAAGCGAGAGGGGCAAATTTTTGTTGAAGAGAGGGAATGATGGGCAGAAAAAGGGGATGACCATGCCATGCCTATGGCTTGGGATGCATGACATGGGAGCCATCGGTGGAGTGAGATGTTCCCATGCCATAATAGAGATGAGACACGGTTTTGGGGAGGGGTGCATGGCCATGCCAGAGCCCATCTACCCAACATTATAATTTTGAAAAAAATTAATGTGTGTTTGTGTGTCTCAAAATATCAAAGTTCAAATCTCATTCCTCTTAAAACACACACACACACACACACACACACACACATATAGAGAGACGAGATGGTTGATCTAATTTGACATGGAAAAAATATCAATTTCTTAATAATGGGTAAATTAGATTAATTCTAAGACAGTAAGTTTTACATAATAACTCTCATAATCTAAAAGTGTTTATATAATAGCAATATCTCATTTAAATGATTTTGTATAATATTCATTACGGGAAAGAAGATAAAATGAAACTTGTCATAATTTTCAAAATAACCTTTCTAAAATATTTTACAAAACTAAGATTGCATATTTCACTTTACATTATAATACTAAACTTTCGACCAATGCAATAACAAAATCTCTTTTCTTTCTTTTTGAAACTCATAAAAATAGGAACATTATTTGGTAGAGCAATGAAATAACAAGGATTAAAATACAGTTATATCCACACAAGTAAGTAATCAAATAATATGCAATTAACAACTTCATTTGCAACTCAAACATCTGTCCTTTCCATTGTTTTCATAACTCATAAAATTAGGAAGAAACATTAGGTAAAGCAATGAGATAATAAGGAGCAAAATCCTTCCAAAGTTTGATTATAATACAAATGAAAATCAATCCTTCCAATCTCATAGTCCAAAATTTACAACTTTCATTTCAAGAGAGTGATAAATTCTGAAAACCACCACTAAATAATTAAATCAAGTATTAAAATGCAACTATGAAAATCCTCCCAAAAATATGTGAGAAACATACCCAAACATTGGTCGTTTCTCCAACCAAATCAATCCTCTAATAATATCAACAAAACAGCTCCAATCTTCACTTTAATCAAGCTATATGAACAACAAGATGAAGGCCTAATTTTCCTCCCAACCTACATGCATCATTAGATGACTTATTTGAAATAAAGAGCATGCTATCCTTCCTCAATCCCATGGGAAATAGGGGTAGCATGCTACACAAAGATGAAAAAATAACAACGTTTCAAATGAACTCAAACAAGGATGATCAAGAGAAGAACAAAAGACAATTTCAATCATAAGAACAAATTGACCAACGAAGCCAAGAAATAATGGGAATGAGAACAAGGAAAGGGATTACAAAAAAATGATATATGTATGTTATCAAGAGGGAAAAGACACCCTCAATGTAGTATCTCTAAGAACCCTCACAAAATTCAAACCCTTATACCTCCTTTTTTATCCCCCTTGCCAAGGAATTTTAAGCCTTGCAAGCTTCCTTGGAAAGTATAGAATGGGATTCCCAAACTAAATGGGAATACCTCCTACTTCCCCTAAGGAAGGGAGTATCAAGAAAACATTCATGGCATCCTAAAGAAGCCATGAAATTTATATTCCACTCAATTTCAAAAACCACTCCAAATCCACACTCCATTAGGGGTGGAGGAGAATAGAAAATAAAGATATAAATTTCAAAACAAAGTAAAAACTCAAGAACACAAAAATCCCAAAACCAACCCACAAATCAAAACCATTACCAACACATAACATCCACACACATACAATAAAGTTTCTAAACCAAAATGAAATGAGGTGTGAGACCTACCTCACACTCCAAGCACAAGTCCACAAGCTCCTAGATATTTGACTCCTCAATCTCCCAAGGCTCCTCTCAAACTTTATCCACCAAAAATACCCAAAATATAGGAAAAATCTCCATCTCACAAACCCATGGGAGGGTGACATGTGTCACCCTTCCAACTAATCAAACCCTCAAGGTCATCCATGTCACTTTTCAAGTTCCCCCCAATAATATTTGCAAAGGGGACAAAAATCCAAACTAGGCCCCAAAGCCTACAACACAATCCCAAGGTTACCCATGTGAGACAATATGGTAAGATTTATGTGGTGGCTTACGAGATGGTGGAGTGAGAAAAAGAATTTTTGGGTAAGCAAAATCTTCCCCACCTAAATGTTGGGTCCCATGAACCATTTCTAATGTAAAGGAGACTGTTACCTTCTAGTACATGCCTTCAAAATTCCCTTAAAGTTCAAATTAGGGATTTGAGAGTTGAGTATCATAATCACTAGGTGAGGAATGGTCCCCAAAAAATATATTAGTAACTCCTAAGACATCCCTAAACAAGTTCAAGAAAATAGAACTACTCATAACAAAAATTATCCCAAATGACAACATTAACACAAATAAATCAAAATTAAGTGAGAAATAAAGTAAAATAAATTTTACCATGGTGCTCAAGGTTAGGAAGATAACAACATGAATAAATAAAATTCACATATAAGAGTCAACCAAATTCCCAAATTCAAATAATGACCAAAATACAATAAGGTGAGAGAAAGGGTTTGGGAAAGACGAGTTAGTCATATTTGGTAGTGCTACTACTGAGTCTTATGTTCACCAAGTGGTATAACCTGCAATCCTGCACACTCAAGGAAAACCTCAAATTTACTTGACATGATAAAATATCCATATAAATCATAATGAAAATCGACTATATTATATCAACTAAATAAAATTTCACCACATATATCACTAGTGATGCATAGAAATGTGATCCAATATCAACAATATATAACTCAAAGTCACAATAACCAACAAAATCCATAAAGAAACATAATCCATAAAATTAAAATCATCATTATATAATCCTCTTCAATCAACAAGAAATGTCCAAGATCATGAATATCAAATAGTATCTCAATAGTTCCATGTAAAAATAAGAATTTCATATGCCATATGATCATAATGTAGCAATAAGTAGTCAAAATCTAACATAATAAATATCAAATGTATCATATGCAATATCGAAATACTTAGATGAGCCAACATATCAAAGGAAGAGAGAGAAAATATTGTGGGAACTACACTCACCTCCCCAAAATTAGATTGACTTTAGAAAGTCACTTTGGAAGAGGTAGGGGTATTTATCCCTTAATGGAGTCGCATCATCCCAAGTAGTTATTATCTTGTGTCATATTGGTCACAATAGAATCTAACTGGTCCAACTATCGCCGCTAAAGGGCCAATCTTATGTGCTCTTATATATGCATAGGCTCTAGTCTCCACTATCCTTGATTTTCCACATGTAAGGTGACCAATGCAATACATAAGACACATCTTGTACATACTTACGCAAAAATAAAACATTAAATCGATCATTGACTTGGGCTAGGCATGACAGAAAGCATAAATAGTAGGCTACATGACCAATGACCACCAAGATCTCAAATGAACCTAAAAAGTGAGGTGAAAGCTTAGAACCCTTTCCATAATGGATTGGTATCTTCTATGGCCCTACTCTCAAGAATACCTTTTCACCAACTATAAAGTGATACTCAGTTCTCTTAGTATCTACATACACCTTCTGGCATGCTCGTGCCTACTCGCGATGTTTTTCAATAAAAATGACTTGATATTACATATCCTAAAGAAATTATCATCCAAGAAAACTCATGTCATCTAACATATCAAAATCAATGGTTTCCTACAAGCTCTCCCATACAAGGCTTGATAAAGAACCATACTAATGGATCTATGGTAACTATTGTTATAGGAAAACTAAATAAGATACATATAGTCCTCAAACTTATTCTACATATCTATCACATATATCCTCATCATATCCTCTTACACCTTGGTAATTCTCCCGAGTTTGAACATTTGTCTCGGGTGGTAAGCTGAAATGAAATTGATTTGAGCTCCTAGAGAGGCCTTAGAAGAAGTAGAAATATTTGAAGTATAAATAGTATCTTGATCATTAATGATAGTCATTGGAATCCCATGCGGCATCACAATTTCTTCAAGAAAAATTCTCACAATGGCGATTGCATTACAAGTTACCTTGGTTAGCGAAAAATGAGAAACATTTTTTAACTTGTCCATTATTCTTGTGATGGCATCATGTTGATACAATGAAATAGGAAAACAACAATGAAATACATAGATATGAAACCCCATTGCCACTTGGGAATCATGTGGGTATACAAGATGAGAGTGTTTAGCCTTGAATATCGGCACTCATCGAAATGAGTTACAAGATCTTCTATATCCCGATGTAGTCATGGCCAATAGTTCAAATCCCTAAAATCAGCTTGTATCTTCTTCACTTTGGGATTAGATGCATATTAGGATTAATGAGCCTCTAAAATATTAAAACTAGGAAGTTCTCCTTCCTTACCCACATAGATTTTCCTCTAAAAACATACAATATTATCTACCTCTTAGATGCATCATGCATATTTTCCCTCTAAAGAACCCCAAGAATGAAACATCTATTTATCACCCTTATACAACATGTCCCTGGAACATACTCAAGTATCATACCCCAAATATATGATTGTAGAGCCATAGTGGACACCATATATCATCATTTATTAAAGGAAACTCTGAAGAGAATCTCCTCCCCATAGTATAATGAATATCCATTGCATATTAGGATAAGAACTTCATCCAATGCAGTTGATAGGAGTTGAGGTTCGGTTGTGAAAAGATGTGTTGTATGTTCTGATGACCATTCCTTAAGAAAAATGACCTACCTAGAAGAAAGTTAATCTAATAAACTAGGGATTGAACTGCTATTTCAAGTTCATGGTCATGGGTAGGGTAATTAAACTCATATTCTTTGAGCTTATGTGACTCAAATACAATGACATGCTACTCTTACATGAGTATTTCTCCAAGTCCCTACAAGGAAACATTGGTACATAATACAAACTCTTCAATTGGATCAAGGACTGCTAAAATAGGTATTATTATACATCACTCCTTGACTAATTTAAAATCCCACTCACATTTTTCTCGACCACACAAACTTCTTCCCTTTGCATTGTATTGAAGTGATAGGATGAGAAATATCAAAGAATTCTATAGAAATTTATGGTAATAACTTGCATACCCCAAGATAATACTCACCTCTATCACTAAAGTAGGTGCCAACAAGTCAAGAATGAAACATATATTTGAGGTATCTACTGATATATATACTCACAATAAATGACCTGCACCAAGTTTTGAATCTTAGACATAAAGAAATTGTAATTCTCAAGTTTCCCAAATAGTTTGTTCTCTCTCAAAATATGTAGAACTTGTCTCCAATGTTCATCATGTTCCCCCTTTGAATGAGAGTAAATTAATATGTTGGCAAGAAAAATAAGGAGAAACACTCCAAGGAATCCTAAAAACCACATTCATGAGGCTCATGAACAATTTTGGAGGCTAGGTCAAACTAAAAGGAACTATCTTGAACTCATAGTGCCCATATAAAGGGCGGAAATTTTTTATCCAATGTCTACATTTGTAATACGTAACTAGTGGTATCCTCACTTAATAAGAATCTTGGAGAACACTTTGGCTCCTCTCATATGATCAAATAAGTCATCAATCCTCGGAAGGGGATCGTAGACACAAAATTTTGGTTACACTCCTTGCTCCCTTTCAATTAATTAAACACATCATAAGCACATTACTCCATATTAATATATTCACCTTCACATTATTAATTAATTTAATTATTTTAATTAAATTAATTTCACACTCATACCTCCACCTCACCATGACACGTCACCCTGGACCCATTCCAAGGGCATTTAACTCACAGTGTCAGAGTCATTACCTTCACCGTTGAGTAATCACCTTTAACATCGAGTTATAACTCGCTGCGTCGAGTCATTAAATTGACCTAACTAACTAAGAATTATTCTTAAACCTAACTGGACCTCTCCTAAGTTATTCCTTCCTTCTCTCACGTGAAATATACTTTCCTTAGAGGACTGAAGGAAGAAAGAATGCCAAATATTTGAAGATCTCGCCTATTTTTGGTAAATAGGTCTATTTTTCCCTAATCGACATTGGTTTTCTTGCAGATGATGTTGGTATACCTAAACCACCATTAGTTCCTTTATATACAACTTTACTTCTCTTTGCCTAGGTTGGTCATTTTATCTTTGGGAGTTTCATTGCATTCAAGTGCAAATCCAAAGCCTTCCAACATCCAGATGACACAAAATACTAAACCATAGGTCCAAGAAAACATCCGGTTCTCCTTCTAGAGCATTGGAATATTCATGGGAACATACGAGAACAATACCATGACACTATATTCAAGATCTCTTATCGATAAACTGCCATCCACCTTTACCCATAGGATCGTACATGTAAGTAAGTATTCATGATTTTAGTCATATTGTTCAAACCTTAATTATATTTCACTCCTTCCTATATTCGTCATATAGCTTAAAGTATACATCCTTTACTTCTTTCATTATATTTCACTCCTTCATGTATTCCTTATCTCCTTCTTTCCACCAACCCATTGTTTAAACCATACCAAACCTTTATACCCTCCCCCAACCACCTTCTCTATATTCTTGATTCTTCTCAAGTAATATTATGAACATAACCACACCCTTCTCACTCTTTCAATCATAGAGAATCCAAAATACCAATTTGATTAATTTATCATCAATTTCTCCCTACGATGTTAGTTTACCCTAGTGCCATTGGTTTCATCTTTCTACCTAAATCAGTCACCTGACTGATATCGATTTTTGTGTCATTTTGTACCCGTTTGACCAGCAAGCTTCCTGATCAACCAAAACCAACTTAAACCTCAACCAATCAATCCCAAGGCCTATCCTAGACCTGTAAAATTTATAATAACCTACCAAATGTCGAGATCTAATAAGAAATTTTCTTGCTATATTAGATTTACTTATTGTATTTTCATAAGATACCTTAATTGTATAATTACTATAGGATTTCTGTAATTCATGATATTTATTGCCTTAATTTGTATTTAAAAGTTGATTGATAGCCTTCTAAAAAGCACCACACTTCCTAGATCTAGCATTTGTTAGCCATTCCAATAACCAAAATTATTAATTCTATCTTGTGTTTTTGTCATGTTTCTTATAGGTCATTCCTCCTAGCCAAAGGGAAGCTCTTCATGGTGAACTTGAATCAAAAATTCATTAACTTGCACATTTAAACTTTCACCTACATCTTATAGGTATTCCTCATAACCTATTTCCTATTCAATTTTAACAAGTAAAAAATTAGGGAAACATCTTGGCACGTAAGGTGCACCAATATCGGGTTCTTTGCATTCTTTAATCATAGGAAAAAATCTTTTGTGTCTATTTCCATTCAAACAAGTTCACAATAAGCTTCTTCTCTGGAAACATTATTTTCTTCTAACTGTCTCAAATTGAAATTTTTATTTTAGGATTAAAAATAACTCTTTGTTCTTTTCTTGCATTGTATTTAGTGAAATTCATACTCTTAACCTCTTCATAATTTCTTCTCATCGAATATACTTTCTTGATTTGGGTTTTAAACTCGACAATCTTGCATTTATGAGTTTTTGCTTAATAGATCATCCAAATTGTGGGAAACCTATATGTTTTAAGTCATTCCAAGATGATGGTTAACAAATTGAACCATAACTCAAAATTTTCACATTCTCTATACCAAATCATTGAAAATAAACTACACACTTATTAAACAACATCTTTCCCGGAAGAAGTCATCAATGATCACACGATCGGAGGATTTACAAGTGGGATCCATCTGGTTTCTATGTCCAATCATCATCTCGAGATAAGGATATCCCAAGCAAAAACATTATTGAAACCATCCATAGTTGTCGATTTTATAGGGCACATTTGTTAAAAAAATTATATTCATCTTATAGTTAATCCTAAATGGAATAAGCCACAACGTAAAATCTACAGCTTAGGATTTTGTGTTTGTTAGCTATTTGATTCATTGTGTTTTGAGGTGTGAGTTGTTTTTCCTCATTATTTCTCATAATTTTAGGCCCTACATCGTGACTTGTGTATTCCGGTTTATTATGGGTGTATTAGGACTCCTCATAGCCATATTTAGTCCCTAGGTTGGCCCTTTTATTTGATCTAAATCACCAAAACATCAGTTTTCTTTCTCTTCCCACATTTCACAAGAATCGATATATCACCAAGCAACCACCATCGGTTACATCATCTCATCGCCATTATTTAACTAACCGATGTTAGTTTTATGCTTTTGTGGTTATTTTTACCAAAATAGTATTTTCCACCTTTCTATTCTTTTGGTGGCTTGTTTTTCCATTTTATCATACTTTTGGGTGTTTGATATTATCTTTAAAGTCTAGGTTGACCCATTTTCACCTTTCACTTCGGATCTTTGAATTTCTTATTTTTCACAATAACCGACATCGGTCCGAGCCGCTGACTAGCGGCAGTTACCTTCATACAGCATTGGTTACCCCAACCGACACCAGTCTCTCTATTCTGATTTTCAATCAAAATAGTGATCTAATCACTCATTTTAGAGTCATTTTTATCCATCCCTTTTATGTTTTTACATCATCATCGGGCTAAGAATACATGTTCTATTACTAGGCACATGGTTTTGATTCATAGACAAGACTGTGCTCATTTTTATGCTAACCGCCACCAGTTCCCATCATCTAACCAAGTGTTTCCTTTTGTTTTATCACCTATGGACCCCAATCATGCACTTTGACCATACCCCTTTGGTTTTCGAGGAGTTCGAGAAACTCCTTGATCACAACCCTATCGATTTGTAGTATTATCTCACTCATTCCTCTACCCGCAATTCATTGGGTTAGCTAGTATATGGCATTCCTATGTTCATTTCTCATGCTCTCGCACCCATCTCTACATTACCTACTACCAACTTGGATTTACTGTCTTCCACCTTACCACCCAATATTTCCTAGCTTGACCATACATCAATGATATCTATTGCCCTTGTGGCATCTGCCGAACCTTTGATGTCTGTCACTTCTATGATGTCAACTATGCCTTTATAAACCACCTTGAGTGTAGGTCTATCTCGCACCCGCCACTCATATACCTATTGCATCTCAACCAAAAGATTGGTGTCGACAACCCACAATCCCTTCCAAAACATCGTCCTCTCGCATCCCGTAGTCTCTTCCTCTTTTATAGGGGTATTTACTTCCATCCCATGTACCTACACATATCACCAATAACCGCCTATCTCTTCAACCACTTATTTAGGATACTTTCCCTCTACATCTATTAGGCCCTGGTCATTCATCACAATTTTCATACTCGACACCACCACATATTGGGATGTCATCCATGTTATATCAACCTTATCTACCTCTTTATCTCTGTAGGGGTTCCCCATCATCAAATCCTATTAACGATCTTATGAAAATGATGATGGAAAAGATGCAGAGATTAGAAGCCTCTATCTCTCGGCTCGCGTAACTCACTTAATTACGATGAGATCTGTGATGAGCCTATTCACCTTTCTTTACTAATTCTTCCATACCATACGCATTTGGAAATGCCTAATTTCAATGGATTCAATAACAAATAAGATCCACAATAACACTTATGGTCTTTTAAACATATGTGTTACGTGGTCATTCCTAATGACGTATTGCTCCTACGAACATTTCTAATGTCGTTAATAGGACCCTATTTGGATTGGTATAGTGGTCTACCTAGACACTCCATCTTCTCATTTAACCAAGTAGCCTAAGAATTTCTAGACAACTTTTCTATTAACATCAACACGAAGGTCACCATGACTAACTTCTATTCCACATGCCAAAGTATGAAGATAAATCTATCACATATTTTTTCACTTGTTGGCCGAACCTAATTAACCTAATCATATTTCGAATTCCTTAGATAGAGTTAATAGAGTTGTTCACCAAAGCTTGTACTAGACACATCTCACAACCTCTCTAAGTCAAAAGCTTCGTACCTTTGATGAGGCATTCACTATGGCCCAAAAGTTGAAAATTTGTGTCATTCAAGAGAAAAAGATACAATGTGCACAACAAGAATGCTATGTTTGAATAAAATGATACCTCTTCTTCTTTCAAACCCAAAAATACTTATTCTAAAACAAAAGGATCTTCCAATACCGTCATCTTGAAATCTGGTCCTTCTCCTCCATCTAACCAAAAACCTTCTTCTAACCTCTCCCTCATCCAAACTTTTCAGTTTCAACTAGAAGAAACAAAAACACCCCATAGAAGAACCCTACTCTTTCCTTTTGGAAAAATCTTAAAATATGGAGAAATTACCCTTCCACCCTTCAAACCACATACTAATTTTTACCCTTCTCGTCTTATGCCTACATGGTAGAACAAAAAAAAATTACTAAATTTACCATTGTATTTGACATCATAGTGAAAATAATCGTATAACTTTAAAAACATCATCCAAGAAATGTTAGATAAGCGATATATCATCTTGGAAAACCCTAAACGAAATTGCTAACCAAAACCTTCACATTTTCAGAAACCATTCCTAAATCACACCTGTCATTCAACCAAACAAGTGAAACCTCAACCAAGGACAATAATGTTTGTGAGGATCATGTTGTTTTCAATATCATACTAGCTCCATACGCAGTTTCCTCCCATTCCGTCTATCAAGGAAATTATTGGACAAAATAATTTATCCATGGAGAAGTCCTCTTCATTTTCTCCTCTACCCAAGGAGGACTCTACCATACCTGCCAATATAGTTGTCCCACTCACTTCCATTCTTGATGCAAAATCTATAGTACTTTCTCTTCTACCAAAGAAAGAGTCCATTTTACCCTCTTCTACGCACCAAAATAAGACCCTATGTCATCCACCTTTCCTCCTCCCCAACCTACGGGAGACCCATTGGTAGTGCCACTTCCTATTGATGATAATTCTCCACTGGATTTCAAGGATCCTATTGATTTTCTCTCATCCTTTTTACCCATAGAGCCACAAGCTAACTAGTTCCCTGTCTCAAATACACTGCATTTATTTATGGGAGTCACGTTGAAAAAACATCAACACCTTCCATTTCTACATCATTCTTACATTTGGTGGACCACTTACACTATGTTGACTAGTCCCTACTTTGGGGACACCTTCGACTGCCTATCTCAACTCAAATGAAAATTTCATCCATAAATACTTCTACCAATTAACCCCAAAGTGTTTAAGATGACAAAATTCATCGCACCTAGGGTATTTGTGGTGAAATATCCCACATCACCTTCACCTATACCTGCACCTCTATCATTACTTCGGTAACCACTTGTGCCCAAGCTAGTTACTCCTTCACATGTACCCAAACCTACCACTACCTTAGGGGTCATGTCAACACCAAGCCTAGTTCATTGTCATGTTAAACTTTATTTAGCTACCTCCTCCAAAGACATCTCTAAGACTAATTCCCCACCTAAGTGGAGGACCTAACTTCTCAAGTCGCATACACTAGCTTCTCTAACTACTCCTTTGTCACCTTCACCATGCTTGCTATTTATACTAGTTTTGTACCATTTAACCTTGGTCAAGCAACCTCTTATTCAAGATAAACAAAAAATGTGGTAGCCTACTTCCTCATCATGATTACTTGTCTCTCTTGAACTATCTACATGACCCCTACCTTCATCGTTACCTAAGTCCTTTTCACCTCCCATAACAATACCTCATTGGAATGCCCTCATTATTACCTATGCCAATCCCTTCCACATTTCCTCCCAATACCGTCTTTATAATACCTTTGTTATCTCTTTTCGAACCCGTCCCCTTCCACCATCTGCATTCCCTTCTTCATCATGCACCTCTTAAGAACCTATACCCAAGAAGGTGCTAACAAATCCCAACGTCCCTCTACCTTCCAAAAATTTTGTTAAACCTACATCGCCTACTACAACCAGCTCACCAATTACACCTTTACCAAAGAAGGTGCAACCTAAAGACAAATTTTTATCATCTACCAAATAAATGGTCAAACTTACCCAAATGCCCATACCATCTCAAGCAATGCCTCTTCCACCAAAATCACCTATTATTTCATCTAGACCTACACTCACCTCACATTGCGATCCATTTGAAGGATCTTACTCCAACATCCTAGCTAACCTTTGGAAACATCTGTCATCACATTTCCACCGCTTAAACCTTATGACCTACGCAAACCTAAACTAGAGGGTTTGATGATTCCAATTTTTTTCTTACCATTGTGTGCGAGGACATGATGTAGATTGTAACGCTCGTAATACTATGCTTCCCCACTTGTGTCCTCTTAAAGAAAACTTTTATAATGATGATCTTTTAGATGAGGAACCTATTCCACCTTCACCTATCACCACTCAACCTCTCCCCATACCTATTTCACTACCTCCATATCCACCTCCACACCCTTTTACCTACCTCTAACATTTGATATCAACATGGTCTCGCATTAGAAAGTTAGCAAAAATCCTCCAAAATGCCAATGTGCCCAAATTCTTTCACAATATCTTGTCCCTTCTTCATTATTTTCCCCTCATGCCATTACACCTTCCATGACACACCTTCTCCATCTCCCTCTCTTCCTTAAATTAACATGGTTCAAGTTTCCACTCGTGCACAAAAGGAAAAAGGAAAAGAGAAGATAGAAAAACAATCAGCGCACCTCTACCTAACATTTTGTCTACCACTACACCAAAAATCATGATCCATGAGACCATAATTCGCTATGTCAAACAGAGTGGCTCATCGCACCATGCTAAATAAGCTTCACCAATCAGCCCCTAAAATGTTCCTGTATGACCTTATCTAAACCTCTCGAGTCTCATTGTCAAGCCCTCATAGATCCTGCATTCCATTGAGGTTCTACCCAATGACCCTACACATGTTGCCTTCATCATCACCCCTCACTATGAGGCCTCTCATACTTCTTCACCTCCTCCATCTACCCCCCGATGCTATTCACCAAGTGGCCGATATCAGTTTCTCGACGATGAGATTATACCTCTCCAATTAGATTAGCTTAACCCTTCCCTATTTGGCTCTATGTATATTGAGAATACATGTGTCCACCATGTTATGATCAAAGAGTGTGCTAGTATCAACATCATATCCTCCCATGTGTATTAACAAATGTACATCCCTTCCAATTATATGCATAATACCCTAGTTATTCTACGTTCATTTAATGATGCCATAACTTCCACCCTCGGAACTATCATTCTCCACATCTATGTTAACCCTCGACTATCGCTGAATTATCCTAGGTATTGAAGGGGAATTCCAATATAATCTTATTCTTTTCCAACCATGGATTCATGCCATGGGTTGTGTTACTTCTGCCTTAAATCAATGTCTAAAATTTGAACATGAAGGACACAACTACACCATTCTGGTCGATCCTTCACCATTTAAAACCTGTAACATGCTCTACCAATCTAATGATATCCTTATACCAGTTAAGGCATCTACCAAAAATACTTTTGTCCCATCCACAACCACCGCCACCACTTCTTTGGCTTCTACCTCATCCACCCCTTCTTGCGGTAAACCTTCCACAATCAAATTGGTTATGCTGCTGCGCCTGCGGCTTCTAACACGGGTCCATCAACCAACCTATCTCCATCACCAATAACTAACTTTTCTCCTTCCCATTTTTGGGTGATTCTTCTATCCCCTCCACCCAAAATCAAACTTTGGATTCCTTAGTTGACATTTTCTAATGCTTTACTTTACGGGATTATTTCCTCTATAACATGAACACTTTCCTTACTCCTCAAGAGTATGGAAGTCTCCATCGACATTCACATTACAACCATAGGGTAGGTGAGGCCTTTCCATATGGTCCTCCTAATATTCACACTAATTGGATGTATGAGGGACTCAACGATTCTTCACATATGCCGAACAACCTACCAAAACTAGTCCATTATCATATGATTTTGGTACCTAACTAATCATCTCTTCACCTACACATTCCTCCATTGATACTCATAGAAAGGCTTTGGGTTTGGTCTCTACGAAAAAGGACATCACATAGTAATTTCTTGCACTACTTGTAAACACAGAGATCATTGTGGTCATAGATTAAATTCTAAATACACCTCTTCTATGAATGCCCGTATCATCCTTGTATAGGAATAAACACCATCTCCACCTTATTCACTTGCGCCACTAATTTCACCTTACGAGTCTATGGATCGAAAATCCATTGCTCATATGTTTTTTCATAAACATCCTTTCCTTGGGACGCTCGACCTATCATCACGATGGAAATGATCCCACTTCCATTCCCTTCCCTTATCCTCACCGATTGATGATGATACCCCTTCTATAAATTTCATTCAATGTCAGGATGATCATTCCATTATCACCTATTTAGGTGTGGAGGATTATTATATCCACCGGTTGTTACCTTCGAGACGCAAACGATGTTGAATAAATCAACCATAGAGATCAACATTCACACTCAAGATGACCCTTATATTCGAAAGATAGGCCAATATTTAGATTCCACTAAGCGGGAATATTTCACTTCTTTCCTCTAAGATTATAGCAATTATTTCACTTGGTCTTGTCACGATATTCTGGTATTGACCCAAATATTATGGTTCACAATATAACAACCATTCGATGCCAAACCCATGAAACAAAAGATGTGAAAAATGCACCCATGCATTACCCGCTTTTGTAATAGAAGAAATAAAACATCTCATTTATTTTTCTTTTATTCTTCCCATTGACAGGGGACTCGTATATGCACGTATGTTCACAACCTTAACCTATCTTTCCATAAAGATGATTTTCCTTTACCTAGCATTGACCAACCTGTTGATCTCACCACTTTGTGCAATGAGATGTTAACACTCATGGATGGTTTCTTGGGTTATAAACAAATATTACTCCCACTAGAAGATCAACATCAATCTGCCTTTATCACCCCTTGGGGGACTATTTGCTATCGTATTATGCCTTTTGGCCTTTAAAACGTTGGTTCTACCTAATAGTGGCCTATGACCTATATCTTTCATGAAATTATGCATAAAATATTGGAACATTACATATATTACCTTCTAGCTAAATATAAATGTTGTTCGAACATCTCACGGTCCTCAAAGTAATGTTTGACTGTTTACTCAAATATTGCGTTCATCTTTAACCAAAGAAGTGTGTTTTCATTGTTCTCTTGGGTAAGATCCTTGGTTTCATCATCTATTTGTGTGGCATTGAGGTCAACCCTGATAAAATCAAGGAAATTCTTGAGATTCCGCCTCCTTCAAACCTATGCCAACTTCATAGTTTGCAAGGCAATTTGTAATCTATTCTTTGTTTTATTTCCCAACTCTCTGACCATTATCAACCTTTTCATCATCTCCTTAAAAAGGATGTTTCCTTCAAATGGGATGATGAATGTCATAAATATTTTGAAGCATTAAAGGGATACCTTCTCCAACCACTGTGCTCATCCCACCGAAAGATGACATTCCCTTTTACCTCTACATTTCTGCCACAGACCATTCATTGGGGGCCATGCTCGCTCATCATGATGAGAAACATAGGGAGCAAGTGGTTTATTATATAATTTGTACCCTTCTAGACTATGAGACTAGATACACTCACACCAAAAATCTTTTCTTATCCCTAGTATATGTTGCTACAAAAATTTTCATTACCTACTTAACAATAAAACCTTTTTGTCACCAAAAATGACCCCTTGCATTACATGTATGCTAAACCCTACCAACACCAACATTTTACACGTTGGCTCATTCTTCTTGCAAAAATTGATCTTGAATTCATCCATAAAAATACATCAAAGCGAAAACCATTTTTGACCAACTTGCGGACACACGTCTTTCCAAAAACAAATCTTCTAACTTTGACTTCTTTGATGAATCCATAACCACTCCTTCCCTTGATGATACCATTTACCAAATGACGTTATTCTTTAATGGTTCCAAATGCCGGTGTGGGGGTGGTGTAGGAGTTATTCTTATTCCTCTCGATGGTGAACCTATTCCCTTATCCTTCAAACTAGATTTTGATTGCACAAATAACATTTCCAAATACAAAACACTTGTATTGGTCCTTCAAAATGCCATAACCTTAGATGTTAAATCCATCAATATTTTTTTCTATTCTCAACTGGTGGTGAACCAAGTCAATGGTCTATACTAGTGTCATAATGAGATACTTACAAAGTACAAACATCATGTTGACATGTTTTTAACTACCTTTGACCATTATGAACTTAAAAATACCCCACGCTCTACAAGTAAATTCACGAATACCATGGCGTGTCTTGCTTATCAAATACACACTTCACCTTCCGAATCAAAGATGTCTCTCATAATACAAAGATTTCAATCACCCTCTTACCTATTCTAAGAGGTTAAGTTTGTAGGAGAAACTGAAATTGACCCAAAAGACATTTGGTATAAGCAATTTGTTGACTACCTTTCCCTTTCAATTCTCCCTTTGAACCTTACTCGCAATGGACAACGAGCATTCCTCAAAATTTTCTATCACTATTTTATCATGGGTGTTCTTATCTATAAATATGGATTTGACAATATCCTCTTACGTTGCCTTATAAGTAATGAAATACCATATAATATAAAGGAGGTTCATGATGGGATTTGTGGAGGTCAATTTAGTGGCTTAGTTGTCGCTAAGTGCATCCTTTTCCTTGGTTATTCTTGGCCAACCCTAAACCACGGTTATTGTGACTATGTCAAGCATTGCATGAATTGTCAACAACATGATAATATTTATGAAACGCCTAGTCACACCCTACAGGTCACATGATACCTTTGGCCTTTCTCTCAATGGGATGTGGATCTAGTTGGATAAATTAACCTAGATTCTTCCCAATGTCATCAATAGATTATTACTGCTACTTTATATTATACTAAATGGGGTGAAGGCATACCTCTTATTTCTATAAAAGCTGAGAAAATTTGTGAATTCATTAACCACCACATCATTTTCTAATTTGGTGTTCCTCACGCCTTATCATTGATAACGGAAAATAATTAAAAACAAAACCCTATGGAAGCTTTGTCGAACCTTTGCAATTTAGATTAGTTTTTCTTCACCTTACTCCCCCAAATAAATGGCCAAGCCAAATCAACCAATAAAAAATTAAACAAAATTCTTATGAAATTGGTTGGCGATATCGTAAGGATTGGCACATGAACATTCCTCACACCTTATGGGCTTACAAAACTAGTATTTTAACTTCCACTATTGCCACACCTTTCTCTTTGGTCTATGGTACAAAGGTTGTTTTACCTATTGAAGTAAAAATCTCATCTCTTTGTATCTCACTCAAAGATATGCTCACTGATGATGTTTTTCACCAAGACAATTTGGCACAACTTGAGTTATTAGAAAAGTGTCGTTTAACTACTCTTGATCACCTTCAAATCTACCAAAAACATATCAAATGTTCCTATAAAAAGTGTGTCCAAGAATGAACCTTGAAGGTTAATGACCTCATCTTGAAAGAAAATAAACATGTAACAAAAGAGGAGTAAAGTAAGCAAGTGTAATTTTTCTCCAAATTAGCTTGGACCCTATATCGTTACTTATGCATATGTATCAAGTTCTTATCATTTGTCTTCCCTCGAAGGTAAACTTTCGAACTCGATCCCTCAACGATTTACATCTTCGACCAATCTATTTTTGAATCAAGTACTAAATCACCTTTTTATATTACAAACTCGTCCCTTGATTACCCATTCCTTTCATCTACCCCTTTTGAGGACCTACGAATAAACAAGAATTGTTTGTTTATATGTCACCTTTAAGCCTTATCTTAAATATGAGTATCACGGTTCTACTCATCACATTATTCTCATTTATACTTTTCATTATTTTTAGGATGGAATCCCATGGTCATTTTTCACTTAAAACCTCTATTCCCTACTTAACCTTTATGTGTTACAAGTATTTCCTTCATAAAGGAAGACTATACTCCTTTATAGTCTTGTCCATGACTTAAAAGTCCAAAAAAATAAATTTGAAAGTAAAATGGGATTCAAATCCTTGATTTAAACTTCTTATAACTAGATGAGTTCCTCGAAAAGAACATCTACCTTTCTATCTCTCTATTGTAAATAGACTACTCCCTCGAAGGAAAGCTATAAAAATCAACCCTCAAACACTGACCTATCCAACAAGAAGACTAGCTCTAGACAAATAAAACTAAAACATCTTGAAGCTTCTCACATCAATCAAATTCACGAAGACCTCAAGGATTCATTATATTTATCCCACATAGAATTCCCACATTGATCAATGTATAAAAATCCAAAGCAAAATAAAAATCATAAAATTTTCGTCATGGACTTTCCTATTTTGGTTTTGGGTATCTTGTAAAGAGGCATGTTGTCTCAAAACAAGATTATGCTAAAAAACCCATTTCACCTCACCTTAGTTCCTTTCTTATCTCCTACCTACTCAAGGGACATGCCATGAATGTGACATTTAATGATCATGTAACTTTTTTAACCCTTAAGATAGTCAATCATGCAACACCTTGTTGTCCCCTCAAAATTTTCCTTCTTTTTCCAAGTCTAGACTTAGAATTTTTGAGTTATTACCCTTTGAAAATGGTCTAATAAGAGTATTTTGAAATTTGGTACTTTCCAAGGGCTCAAGGATGTTTGGAACCTACTTCATTAGATGGGAAATTTCTTCCCCTTTCCAAAAAGGTAAAGAAGTTGTTCTAACTCCTTGTTTTGTGCAAGATATGGCTCGGTGGACTTGAGTTGTATTTTTTTCCCAAGGCGGACCAGCGGAGCTGCGGAGGTTTCTTTGTCACTTTTCCTTTTGGCAAAAAGGTGTAAATGGTGATGGCAGATCCGTGAGCCCGAGTTGGGTGGAGAAAATAATGAAGTTTGAACCCCGCAGGCAATCAAATTGTGCCATGTGTACATGGGAGTGCGGAGCTGGTGGAGGATGTTGCGACTTTGAACCTTTTTCTAAAAAGGTTCAAAATGTTCTAAATGGATCCACAACCCCGTATCCAATCCAAAGGTGCCACGTATGCATGTTGAAAAGTCAAACTGGGTTGGCGGAGGAAATTTTTCCAAATTGCCGAATTCTAAAAAGTCTTGAAACGAAGGGAGCTCACTGTGGCTGCTCCAATCACTTTCTACCACATGGATGGCTCATATTTAAATGAACAAAAGATTAATCTAACTGTTTTAATTATTAATTCTCTAGAATTCCCCGCCATGGCTGTTTTTTTGCAAAAGAAGAATCCGAAATGGTGTGAACTGATGAGATTTTTTTGTAACTGCTTCTTGGCCGTTAGCAAAAGTTGTAACTACCTCATGCAAGCTATTTCATGTCTTTTGGAAGTCATTACATGGGTTGGAATTTGATTTTTGAAGATTGTAAATGATTTTCATGAAGAGGACAAAAACAATAGTCGTCATTCTTCTAAGCTTCTTCTTTCTATATTTTTCTTCCATTTCCTTTCCTTGTACAAGTTTCTACTTCAGCTGCAATAAGAAAAGAAGGATTTTATTCCCCTTTGACAGAGGATTCAATTGGTACTTTGTGACCAATGTGTTTTTATTTAGTCTTGTAGCTCTGGTTTGCAAATTTGTATTCTTCTTCCATTTAAATGCATGTTATAAACTTTCTGATCAATGTTTGTAGGCCTCTGATGTTCTACCTCCATCATTGATCTCCTTGCCTTCATTCCCACTCCCTTTCCCACTCTCAAACCACTTCTGTCCTTGCAAGAAATTGTAGGCTTTGCCATAGGGTCAGTGGAGTGCCCCTATGGATCTCTGGTTGAAAAACCACCATTGAATCCACTTGTTTTTCATGCATAATACGACGACTTCTTTGTTATAAGTAGAAGGACTTAAATTCCCATAGTATATTTTGGGAGACCACCATTTTGTCCCCCTAGACAAATTTCTAAGCCAACATGCCTTTACGGTCATACATTCATAATCCAATGTTTTAGAATGATAGACTCATAATGGTTCTTACCAATTAGGCATAATTTCACTTCTTTTATCGTTTACCTCTTTTCTTACTTATTGATTATACTACACAAGACTAGACCTTGAAACTTACATTTTGGGATGTCTTCTCCTTTAGCCATGGCTATTCAATCTAGACATCAACCATGCCTATACAACCTAAACTCAATAATGTCTAAAACCTACACTCAATCATGCCTAAATGACCTCGAATTAACCATTCCTAAATGATCTAGACTCAAGCATGCCTAAGTGACCTAGAATAAATCATGCCTAAAACCTACACTTTACCATACCTAAATGACCTAGACTCAACCACGCGTAAATGAACTAAATCCATCATGCCTAAAACCTCTTGACTCGTTGATCTTGTTATCATCGAATCACAACACCCGATGTTTACACAAGTGCATATACTTGAGGTCACAGTGTGATTGGATAACATAGGTATTATCTCAATTTGTGGGACTTGTTGCTTGAGATAGACCTCCCAGAAAAAGCTAGTTCTTGCTCCTAAAACTACCTACCACAATCTACTCTAATGCAAGCAAAACTATCTTTCCTCATCTAACTTTCCAAGGAACTAAGGAGAGAGAATGCATGAAAATGAATTCCTAAAATAAATTGGTGATACACCAGAAAAGTAGGGGTGTGAGAGTAGTCTTCCAATGTGTGAAAAAATAGAAGTAAAAATGCATACTAGAAGGGGTGATAATGAGTTATCTAGAATCTAGTAAATGCATTCACAACAATATTTCATACATGCAAAATAATAATGAATCATTGCAAGAGCATAAATATAGACACAATGTTCTTGTAATGAAGTTTGAAATGGCAAGAAGAGTGTAAAAAAACACAGCATGGGAAGATGCATCCACAAACTTGTAGTTTATTAAATCACGATATGCACAATTCAATCTATTACAAGATAAGGGCCTAGATCACCATGTAAGGAGTCCACTACAAGGGCTTGCAGCACATTGGCTTCACAAATAAATTTTGATAGAGATTTTCTACAACAACAAAAAAACTACCTCCTTTTACAATGAGCCCAACACTCCAATTTATAGAAGAATGAGAAGAGAGAGAGAAGGGGAAAATGGAAATCATAAAATATGTCCTTCAACCACTTGTAAGATGCATTAAATGGAGTGAAATGATTGTATGTTACTTGTAAAAGGCTCCCCATACTGTCCAGGTGTTGCAGTCAGAGAAAGAATGATGACCATGCCTCTTAATTGCACTCTCAACTACCAAATAAAACATTGTCGTGAACCGGCCACGTTTTATGAAAAATATCAATTGATTTCTCGTAAAATACCAATTTTTTTTTTTTATGTCTGGTTTGGATCCATGATTCCAATGGTACTAATTTCATGTGATTTCGTTGATAAATGCAAAATTTATGACCTTCTGAGTGCGGGCAACTATTTTGGGTGTGCCAGGTGTTTTACGTCATTTGACGATAATGAACATTAACCGATTTGGAGCTACATATGTTTCTTATATTTAAATATATTTAACCTCATCAAAATTAAGAAATCTAATTTTATGAGAGGATGTTGCGTACGTTTGAAAGTCCAATTTTATGAAAATCGGAGCTCGGAGTCAAAAGTTATGGCCATTTGAAGTTCGGGAGGTCAAACTTTGACTTTTCTCTTTGCTGCGGCTATTTCAAAAAAATCAGGTCCGCGTGTCCCAGGTGTGCTAGACACATTCTTCCGCATTGGCCAATTCGGGCTTCCTTGTCCCTGCGCGTCTACTATTGACCGGGCTGTGAGGACCATTGACTTCCGCATCGGCCGCATCCACTTAGCTTGGCTCCTTGTATGGTGATTTTTCCTTTGTGTGTCCCATGCGTACTCTTGTCTCGATTGTCTCAAACACTTTTCCGTGTCACCCGCAATGCATCGACTTGCGAAAATTGGGTGATTCATGTCACGCATGTACTTTTGTCCCGATTGTCCCGAGCACTCGGAACAAAAATTCCACTTTTACCAATTTTCACCGCTGCGGCCATTTTTGGCTATGCACGTCATGTGCATCCTGCGTCCCTTTTTTCCACAAAACATTAGAATGAGTCCTTTTTCATATTTTTTCAAATTTTCTCTAGCTTCTTGGGTTTTTTCTGGATGGGGAAGTTAGAGAGAAATAAAGGGGGCCCTAAAACATTTTTTTTTGGCATTGAATCAATTCTCGGCTTGGGGTGATGAATCGATGCATATTATCAAAATTACCTTGAGGGTGAATTTTGGATAATGAGATCTACCTAATCATATTTTTCCCTAGATTTTGGGAGAACTACATCATCCTGAGGCTCCTTTTCATTTGTGTAGGCGGAAATTTGAGGGCATGGGGCCCTTGGAGGTTAGCTTAACCATATTTTTACCTTTTTCCATCCTTTTCCCTTCTACACCTTTACTCCTAACCATTTAAACCTTTTACGTTCACATTCTACCTTAGTTAGGTTCCATATACACAAAAACTTGGAAATTAATATATCATAAAAACTTACATACATACCATTTTGTCACGCATCCATAATACACCTCACTCATCTAACATTTTCCATGATATTAAATATTTGGAAATTTAAACACAACATACATACAACACACTATTTCCATAAAATCAGTAACTTAGAAATTACCTCGACTCAACTATGCCTATACTTGACTCAACCATGCCTATACTTGACTCACCATGCCTATACCTAATTCCAATATGCCTACATGATCTTGACTCAATCATTCCTAACTCAACTAGTTTCCATAATACATAATAGAAATGGAAATTAAAACAAGTGCATCATCCATCCAATAGACATCATCAACTATAAAATGGGAGTGTCGTGTGTCAATACATATATATACATATATAAATAAGTATCAATATCTCAAAACTCTCATGTACAATCTCACATCTTCGGCACGTAGTCTTGTATATATAAAAAAATTAAAATGATAGTATAATATCAAATATAGTGACCAATAATCCCCACCGATTCCCTCCTATCTAGTCTCACATGTCTCCTCCTCTCTACAAATAAATCGCCATTCTATCATCTCTCCACCCTCTGTTGGTCCTTAACTATCCTCCATCTCCTCATTTTTTTCCCTCTTCCGAGCCCAGTCTTCGAGAGATGGTAACCTCACCCTGGCCTTGTCTCTAGGGCTGAAGCCCCCCTATGCTACCTAAACTGTGAGTCCTAGATCTCATCCTCTCACTAGCTACCTCCCAGGATAGATGCTTGTTATATGAAGGAACATCAATCCCTACAATTTCTAGATGGTCTTGGTAATAGTAAACCTCATTCAAGGCATCCCTGAACCTTGCCATGGATATGGTCTCGTGGGATTGCTATTGGCCTAACTGCCACCTATGAACTCTTCCCTACCAAAAGCAGACCATGTCCTAGTGTAGGTGCCTATACTATGGAACCCTATCCCGGTGCTTATGGTTGTACTTGTAAACATACCTAGGCCTCTAAGGCGGTAACTCCGTGCTCGCACTATTGTCAACAATCCCTATAATCCCATGACTTGTGCCTATAAGGAAGCCACCAGTGCACCATCCCTTACCGAAGCCTATGTCGTGCACGTGCCTATGCCTACACTTGTAATCGGATGACCCTATTGTGTAGTCACCTACCCAGTAAAGGTAAATACATGTTCTTATAGTGCTATCAACTAAACTCGCAGCGTGGTCACCTCTCCCTATAGGGAATCCCTCTGAACCATCACTGTGGCTAAGTATGGCTTACTTGACCATGGTGGTGCTACCTATAACTCTATGGCCCATAACTATTAATACGCCACAATTTTCCCTGCATTGTCTAATCTCATGTCCATAGGCACCTTCTCCTATTCTATAGGGTATGTGTGTCAAGGTGGTGATAAAGGTCTCTCCACATCATCCCCTGTGTGGTTGTGGGAGGGATAGTGGAACATCCTATTGTAATCCAAACTTACATAAGAATCATCAACTAGGATCATCTCATACTCACCGACACATCTTCCTGTAGCTTTCGGGCCATCCTACGAATGCTAGAATACTAACATAGGGCCTCAAGACTATGTACATTGCATATGAGCCCTCTAGTTGGCTTCTCTACTTGAGGATGACCACTTATAGCCACCCACCTCTTGTAATCTTCCCTCTAGCCTCCATGGTGCCAATCAGTATCGGTATTCCTGGTGGCCGCACTATCACAATATGCTCGTACGCCCAAAAGTGCAAGTAGGAATGTACAACTTGGTCTATAACATTACATCCTCTGGTAAGCCTACAACTCCACGTATAGTTACACTAAATATGTATGTACCAAGGAGAAGAATACCTTATCCTATATCATATATCATAATACTTCCATCAGCCCTTTAGAAAACTAACCACCTTTCGAATCGGGAAGTGTATAGCACCCCACCATAACCATAATCATCACTACTAACTATGTATCGATGTGGGTGTTTAACATACAAAGTCCCATAAGAAAGGCTGGAATTGTGATATGTCGGGTCACTCACCATCTCCAAAAATACCTCAATCATCACCTTGAAGGCTCCATCTATTGATACTAAATATACTGGCTCGTGAACAATAGGAAACCACAGAATCTTGTATACGTCTTCTAACATGATGTTCATCTTTCCAAAGTGGGTAGATTAAAGGTTTTGGTCATGGTATCCCATCAATTGATAAGTGTAACCATGAGACTGTGATCCGTTGGATCTTCTTGTATCATCTAATCACCACCAATCCGACATCTCACATATGTGTCCACATGTCCTCACTAACACTTTGGGACATGTTTTGCCTAATAATGGTGGGACACATTCCCACATCATCTATTATTATTGTGCCTACATCCATTACACTCAACAATGTCAAGTACTAAACTAATTTTCCCCTTTCTTCAAAACCTAATTACCCCACCTATATATTTCCTAACTACTTCCACGACCTATTATTGATTCTAATACTTGTTTATCGGGTTCCTATACCCATTCCATCATCTTTACCTAATCTTCCTCTATTACCCCCTATTTTTACCTATATTTACCCTCACCAACCTGATTCTATCCCTCATTATCTATGTTTCCCTCATTCTTTTCGTATCTACCCTTCCCTTTGATTTTTACGCCATTTTGGCATTCTTAACTTTACCGATTTGGATTAGGTCACTTTTCTTAGTGACCAATGCTGGTCACCTTGATCGATACCAGTCACACTTAACCGATGTCATTCAATAATCTTTTACATTGATGCCGGCATGCGAGACCGACATCGGTCTCTCGGTTTGGCTCCACATTCAAAACCCCACTCCCCTAATTTTTTGAAAATTTATAAAGAATCCTAAAAACTACCCAATTACCACCCATTTCAATTATACAACATAATTAATCTACATCACACCTTCCTTAATCCAAATTATTTAATTTTAAATAACATTTTGAATATTTAATTCCCCTCCCCTTTTTTATTTTTACCTAAAAACTCAATAAAACACAACAAGAAAGGATTGAATCCTACCTCTACACATGAACATCTCCTCACTTTGGGATCTTTGGTATCTAAGCCGGTGGTCCTCTTGCACCTCCTCCTACTACTACCATATCTAAATCAAACCCTTGGCTAACCTCCAATCAAATCACACAAAAATATCTCATAGGCCCACCTTTACATCTCTCCAACCACTCACCTCTCTCCAAATTAGCCTAGAATTTCACCCAATCACGGTCACTCTAGTCAGTGGTATGAAAACACCTCTATGCTTGTCATTCTCACAAATGGTAAAGCATAAATTAATCTGTAATTCACGATTTACCTTTTTATTCCAAATCCAACCTGAGTGACGTCAGTTTCCCTAAACTGACATCAGTCATGTACCCTAGTGCATCGTGCTCAATTTTTATTGATGAACATCGATTGGCCATGACTGCGGCTAGTTAGCCTTTTTTACCTCATTGCACCATATTACCCCACCTGTTTTTACCGAAGCCCTTTTTAAATAATCCAAAGTTGACCCTTCCCTTACCCCTTACCTTAATGACCTTATAACCTTCCACCCGACCTCACCATCAATTGGGGCATGCTTTCTCTCTTATCATGGCCTTACCTATGGCCTAATGACCTTACCTTTCCTAATTTCATGATGTTTATCCTAACCATACCTTTGGTGCCCTAGAATAAAACCTATTGCATGTTCCTACACCTAGCATAGTTGTGTTTCAGGACCATATCCTATACCTTGGACACCTTAATCACTTCAACATCATTTGGATAAACCTATCGACCTTGGATGATGTATATTTTAAAATATCTTCAACCCGATACCTTATCACAATCTATACATGTGTGTGCATTTGATTTCCATTACCTATTACCCAACCCAAAAATACCCTTACCTACCGACCCTTTCTTTCATCATTTACCTATTTATCAAACCACTCACCGAATCTTTTTCCCACCTCATGATTTCCTGGTTTAAGGGGGAACACCTTCATCCCTAATTGGGGAAACCTAACCTTCACTCATACCTAGGATATCGACTTCCTATTTTTGTTAGTTTCGCTTACCAATACAAGCTATATTAAAAAAATGGGAAAATATAGACACCAAATTTTGGTTAAACTCCCTCGGTCCCATTCAATTCATTAAACACACCATGGCCCCATTACTCCATAGTAATATTCACCTTCACATTATTAATTATTTTATTTAAATTAATTTCACCCTCATACCTCCACCTCACCATGACACCTCACCCTGGACCCATTCTAGGGGCATTTAACTCATAGTGTCTGAGTCATTACCCTCACCACTAAGTCATCACCTTCAACACTGAGTTATAACTCCTAGTGTTGAGTCACTAACTTCATCTAACTAACTAATACTTCTTCCTAAATCTAACTGGACCTCTCCTAAGTTTATCCGCCTTCTCTCACATGAAATCTACTTTCCTAAGAATAATCAAGGAAGAAATCACCCCAAATCTTATAAGATCTACCTATTTTTGGTAAATAGGTCTATGTCTTCCTAACCGACACCGGTTTACCCATGGCTGATGTCGCTTTACCTAAACCACCATCGGTTCCTTTATATACAAATTTACAACTCTTAACTGGTTTGGTAATTTTAGTTTACGGAGATCCATTGCATTCAAGTGTGAATATAAATCCTTCCAACATTCAAATGACACAAAATACTCAACCACAAGTCCAAGAAAGCATCTAATTATCCTTCAAGAGCATTGGAATACTCATAGAAACACACCAAGAGCACCGCCATGATCCGAATTCAATATCTCTTCTCACATCAACTACCATCCATCTTTACCCACGGATTTTTACATAAATGTAAGTATTCATGATTTTAGTCATATTGTTATTTCTTAAAGTATAGATCCTTTATTACTTTCATTATATTTAATTCCTTCATGTATTCATTATCTCCTTCTTTCCACCAACCCACTATTCAAACCATATCAAACCTTTATACCATCCCCAACCACCTTCTCTATATTATCGAGTCTTCTCAGTAATATTATGAACCTAACCACACCGTCTCACTCTTTGTGCAATAGAAAAGAAGCCCAAAACCATATTTATTAAGTTATTGTCAATTCCCCCTCGACGCGTCATTTTACCCTACCGCCATTGGTTTCATCTCTCTCTCGACACGTCACCCGACTAATATCGGTTTTTATTTCATTTTTACCCTTTTGACCAACAAGCCTCCCGATGAACGAAAACCAACCCAAACCTCACCCAATCATTCCCGGACCTCATCGGACATGAAAAACCTAGAATAACCTACCAAACCTCCAAATCTAATCATAACTTTTCATGTTACATTATATTTACTTATGGTATTTGCATGAGATACCTAAATTGTATAATTACAGTATGATTTCTTTATTTCATTATATTTGCTGCATTAATTTGTATTTACAAATGGATTGGAATCCTTCTAGGAAGCACCATGCTTCCTATATCTAGAATTTTCTAAGCAATCCACTAACCTATATTATTAATGTTATCCGGTTGTGTTGTTGTGTTTCTTACGAGATCATTCCTCCTAGCCAAAGGAAGCTCTCCATGGTCAGCTTGGATCAAATATTCATTAACACACACATTCAACCTTCGACCTACATCTTACAGGTATTCCTCCTAACCTATTTCCTATTCAGTTTTAATTAGAAACAAATTAAGCTAAACAAGGATAATGTTTCTTCACCATTACCTTACTAAGCTATGTGAAATAAACACATAATCAAAGGTACTATTCCTTATTCTTGAAAACAATCTCTAGTACTCCCAAAGAGGAACACTAGGGCTGACATTTACCTTCTCCAATAACTATTCTAAATGAATCTTGAACTCATGGAGCTTTGAGTCATCATCGATAAGGCTTCTAATAAATGTGTGTTTCCCTATGTACCAAGTCTATAGTGAAATCCACCTCTCTATGTGGTGGAAATTCAAGAAGCTCACTTGAATTTATTTTTGCAAATTGCCCTAACAAATAATGCTCATCCATTGGTGAACATGGAGTATCCTCTGATCAATCACTAATCATGATCGCAAACATATAACAATCCTTGAGCATGATCCTCTTGATTTCCTTAATAGATATCATATGTAAGGAAATAGGCTCGTGCATACTAGTAATCACAAATGAACTCCCAAGATCATCTTGAAACTCAATGACTAAATTATCTTATTCCTACAGTCTACTTTTGCATGATGAGACTTAAACCAATCCATGGAAAAAAACCTCATATGATCCTAATGGTAACATATGGAGGTCAAAGTATACAACCCTCCACATAGGTGTCCCTTTGCGAGTTTGGTGCCAAAGGCCAACTCAACTTTCCATCTATTTGGCTTTATAGATGTAACTAGACCATACCGGTTCACTATAGATGATGATATAAAGCAATCGGATGCTCCAAAAATAAATATGATTATGATTAAAAAGTAATATTATATCCTAATCTAAATGTTATGGAAGCGTAAATATTGCAATCTTTTGAAACTAACCCAAACAACTAAGCAATAAATAATGAAAAACTAATTGCAAAGAGGGTTAGGATATAATTAGTTGATTCACATACATTTTTGGATTGTGTTGTAGTGATGTTTGACTGAACATGAGTTTAAAAATGTCACATAGAAGCCTAGAAAATACATATCCGGTAGATTTGATTGGACTAGGGTGCTTGTAGAGCGATGGGGTTTTGATTTTGTGTGCCCTAGTATGTGCGGATACTCATAGAACCTCCTCTCGAGGTGTTGCAAGAGGTTCACACTTGTTCTGATTTTGTCATGTGTATTTCACACTCAGATTTCCGAGGTACCAATAAACTTGCAATGAGGAAAGCACTTGTAAAACCCTCAAATAGACATGAAATTATAAAAAGAAAGATGATAAATGAGGGGTTTGTCCTCAGCTACAAAAAATGATGGACTTATTACTAAGTGATGTACTACATCTTAGAACTAATATAGTTTTGGGTGTATGTGTGTGTGTGGATTTATTCCCTAGGTTGCTCTTGTGCATGTCACACTTTGTGAGTAACTATAAAGTAAGTAGATGTAGAATGTAAATAATGTTGCATTAAAAAAATAGACACCCATACTTTAAAGTGTGATGCAATGAACTATCATTTTCCCCTTATGATGGAGATAGATGGATGTAAATGGAGCTATAGATGCCTTGATGGAGCTATAGATGCCTTGGTGGATGCAACTTTTGGTGGTGATAAGTAGTGCTTAGTGATTGGTCCCTTACTATGATCACATAAATTTATATTTATATGATTCCTTTGCTTGAATTTTGTAATTAACCATAAAAAGGCTGAATACCAAAAAGGATATGCTCAAATGGCTAGAAAGGAGCCAAAAATTATGAGTAAAATACAAAGAGGAGATGGGCACGACATCGACATCTTGGCTAGGCACTAGTGTCAGGAATGGCAAATTTTGAAAGGTAAAAAGACAGACTTAGAAATTAAGAGTGAAAGAATGAAAGCATAATCATAAAGCAAAGAAATGTGGCCAAATACATGGGTTAATCATTACTTTTCATACTTAGGAATCATGTAAATAGTAGTATGTTACTAGATAATTACCCAAAATGTGTGATTTTGTGTGTACATTTTCCCCACTTTATGTTGGTGATAAGAATGCTTGGTAATATAAACTAGATAGAGAGGCATATTTGATAACCATATAAATTGATGTAACAAGTGTACTAAGGTACTTTACAAAGTGTGGAGTTATAAAAAGATCTAAGATGGAGACTAAAGATGAAAAGATGTAAAATTTGATGAAAATGAACCTAGGGAAGAAAACACGTATGAGAATGTGGTGTTGTACCTATTTTGGAGACAATGTGTGTGATGTTTTTACTATTTTTAACTACCTTGTTACCATATGGAGAGACCTACAGAAGAGAAGATGATCAAGAAGTCAAATACACGTGTATATTTATAAAAGGCATGTGAGGAAGTATGTAAAATAAAATACTAAAAATGTGAGAAAGGAACATGTGCACATGATCCGTGATGAGGAATGAGTGTAGAAAGGATCATGTAAATGATGTCAATGCATGCAATTTTTTGGTTGTTATCATACTAATGTCATGGAAGAAGTGTAGTGAGAAATTATATGGTGTAGCCCTTCATCCTTTAACTTCTTCCTATTGTATAAAACACCATTACATATGGTTTGCATGTACTAAGGATTGTCTAAATTGTAAAAATGTTGTTTATGGAGTTATGTAGGCTATGATTAACTACCAATCATTGTGTGATATTTTGGTTGGTCTCGTTAATCTAGGTAAGGCCCCTGTTTGATATTTCTTTTAGTTTTAGGCAATATAGGAAAGACCTATGTGTCATGGACCCAAGTCTGATTTTGAGCCTTAAAATATAAAAAATGTAGTATACCCTGTATTGTGTTGTTATGTGTATAATCTATATAAGGTGACTAATTCACCCATATGATGGCCTCCTCATTTAGGGTGCATATGAAATTTGTTGAATTAGAATGTAGCCCATAGGAGGAGAAACTATCGAAACTATGCCCTAAAGGTGAAGGATATCTACTTTGTTGAAACCAATTAACATGGAAATAAGTGGCTAGGAGACAAGTTTTACTACAAGCAGACAAATATGCATGTAGAAGATGAAGTGTAAGCTAGACAAACAATGTGTGAGCTAATACACAAGTAGAAGACAATGTAGACCATAAAATGTGGGTTGTAAACATGAGACACCACTCATGATGTCACAAGATACTCAAGGCGGTAGTGGCTACAAACAATATGGGTGCACACAATATAAAGGGAAAATCCCACATATAATGATGAAAAAAATGACAAACAATTTAACAAACAACCATGGTGAAAAATAACCCTACATAACAAATGTTGCAAACAAAGAACTCGTTAGCATGATAGAAAGATAAAAAGTATGTCAAAGCATGTATAATATGATAAAGTAGTGTTCATGAAACAAAATGAAAAAATAACACCTATAGTATGCGAAAGTGGATTCCTCGAGAAGCCACTATGGGAATGGTATGAGGTACTACATTGAGAATTCATGCTACATGTAATGGATCTTTATAATATGTGATCACAAATGAAAAGAAAGCGAACACACATGTGTGTATGGAAAGATAATGGCATACAAGATACATATCTAACATTCGTACTAAAGTGAACATGTACAAGTAAATGTAAGTAAAAGTAAATTCAACCAAGATATGTAGAATGTTGTGATAGAATGCAATGCAGAGTGAATGATATGATCTGTATGCCCTCCAAATGAATGGAATTGCATGTTGTGATGTTCATTTCATCATGCCCATTAAAATTCAAGAATGAACCATAAAAGAGAGTGTGTCATCGGGAAATGGTTTGAATGATGTATTTTGTGTACCATGATGTGACGAATATGTAGTGATGATATGCAACATAGATACAAGGTGGAACAATTATTGATGCTTAAGCCTAAAGTGTATATCACCGAGAGGATACTAGAGGAAGTGATGATGTAGCCTATAACGTATATCACTAAATGATGCAAGAGGAAGTGATGATTTATCTCATAGCATATATCACTAAGCTAGAGATTTTACATGAGTATGGGGAGGTCAATTTTTATGTATACCCTCAACAATCAAGTATGGACCATGAGACTAGAGTGTGGCATAGGGTAGTGAGAGCAACATGTAGATGATAATGAGTAGAATGTTTGATATGTATAGTAAGTGAACAATATGTCATTGGTATTTGATGTGTGAATGGTGTAATGTGTAGTGTGTGAGGTTCATGTGTATAGGATGCCCTCAATAGTCAAGTGTGAACCAAAGCACAAGAGTTCATCATTGGGTAATGTTCAATGATAGCATGTGTCAAATCATGAGTGTTGTGATTGAATGTGGAATTATAATGCAATAAAGTTGTAATACACTTGATTTTTCATTATAAGAGAGAGGGGAAGATAAGTGTCATGCCCCCCAAGTGTGTGTAGGATAGGAATGATCAAGTGATGTCATCTAAAATATCATCATTGTCAGGATCAAAGCCAAAAGGTGTTGCATCTAAAACTTGATAAGAAATAGTATCGAGTTAATCACACAAGGACCCATTGAGGCATAAATTATATATGTCGATAGCATATTACTCCTCGGTGAATGGTGGGAGTTGATAACCATGTATGTACAAGTTGGTGAGGTTTTGTGAATAGCCAAGGAAAGAACTATTACAAATGAAAACATGGTCAAAGGGCATAGGAAATGAGATATTAGCATGACCTAGATCTAATGTGCCCATAATGTAATAAGGAAAAGACTATCCTAGTGTAAGTGGAGAAGTGTGAGGAGCACGTGCAAGAAAAACTGTGAGATGAAAGACTCGAAGACCATAAGAAGCAGTGATAAAAACAAACCCATAGTAGAGATGAGGATCATAAGGTGGAGGAAAGATTTCATCAAGTGCAAATCCTATCCAAGTTAACCCATCATGTGTGCATACAGATTTAGATAGAGTAGGATCAAATGGAATATGTTCCAAGTACTTTTAGTTTCGAAAGGCATAAATGTAAATGGTTGATGTGTTAATGGATGTGTTGCATGTGAAGTCGTAAGGGATAGTGACATCCATAAACTAGTCAAGTCTTGACTAAAGACTCATAGCAGTAGTATTAAAGGGTGGAGGAGGTGTTGTGGAGGAAACATTATCTATCATACAAATAACACCCTCAAGTGGTGCTAAATGAGGTGGTTCATCCATAGGTTGGTAGTCATGAGTAGTATCGGTTCTTGGAGTACGGAGTTTTTAATGAGGATCAAAAAAATATTTGTATCGATGAGCGTTAATAAATAACAATATATTCAATGCGTTCATGTATGAATTTGACACAATGATGTAATGTGTGTCAATGTATGAGTTAACTAAGCTAGGATAATTGAAACTAACACCTTAATAGCTTCAAAACTAAGTTCACCCTACAAATATTATCATGTTAAGAGCTAAACAATACTAAATATCAACATTATGCATTAGAACATGAAATGAAATAAAAATAATATGCTAAGCACTTGAATCTCTACTCTTTGGATCACCAACCATAATAAATGAACCTAGCAGATCCATGAAAATAAAAGTTGATTGTTTGATCTTCAAGGATTTGGGAATGGAGGCTCATCAAAGTATGGGTACAAAACTAATTTTATTCCCTCCATAAGACCCAAAAGTGGGATGGATGAAAGACAAGAATGACGCTATTAGCTTACAAGAAAGATGCTCTAAGATGAAATGCCTATAGTTTAGCTATATGCATGTAAGGTCCGAGTATAAATGTAGGCGGAGGTTTCTTTATATAACTCCATGGATTGAAGTAGTGTTGCATCCTATTTTATGTGGGATAATAACAAATCTAGGTTAGTTATGGATAAGTATGGTTTATGAGTGGTTGAGTTTACTTTATGAGAGTTTAATTTGTCCTCTAGTGACTCATGGTAGTTGAATCGGTTTATTGATTAACCAAAGCGATTAACTAATAGGTGTGTAAGCTTAAAGAGTCTTTTTAGAAGAAAATTAGCATGATTTAGAATACGAGAAGGAATTTAGTCCAATAAATGACAATTTATTGATTAAATAGAAGGAAGGATAATTAATTAAAAATAATTAATTAATCTAGATATGAAGGGGAGATAATTAATGAAAGGTCGTTAATCGGCATCATTGTGGGTTCAAAGAGTTAATTAACTAACGTAATGTAATTTATTAGTGATGATGGAAGAGAAAATGTGTGATATTCATGGTATTTTGTCAATTTGTGGAAAAGGAGATAATTAGAATAGTTTATGTATTCAAATCACTCAATCTAAATTATAGGTGTTAACATTTGCCCCTCTTTGGGGTGGTGTAAGTGACGTCACTTAAAAAAAAGATAGTAGAAAGGTAAAATTGTGAAGGGGTAGAAGAAAAATTAATAGAAGTGAGGTTTTCCCCCTCCAAAGTGTGGATGGGGTGATAAAATAAGGTGATCGATGATTGAAATCGGTGAGAGAAAATACATAGAAGAATGGGTAGGGCGGGATGCCCTAGGTGAATCGAGAAGAATAATGCTAATAGGAGGATGATATAGAAGAAAAATGAGGATGGTGAGAAAGAAATGATCTTTCATCTATTGTGGTAATAACAAATTTTGTGTCATCATATTTCCATGTATCTACATCATCAGTCCTTATTAAAAAATATAAGCATGCGAAAAAAGTAGAATGGCATGAAAATCCATACTATAAATAATTTTCCATTGCTGAAAACACAAAATCAATGCAACATGCACAAAGCAATGAAATATGAGAACGAAACAAGCTCATTTAATAGGGAAATAAGTACAAACACACATACTCAAACCAACAACGGCCAACACGGTTGCACAATTTTTTTGTTATCAAGCTAAAGATCCCCAAATATTCTGATTTACCAATAAGGGTTAAAAAATATGTCAAGAGAGAGGATATATGCAAGGCAAAATGATGAAGGATGTAGATTCCCATGATGAAGCTTTATGCACAACGCAATGAAAGATGTCGGGAAGCTGGATGTCCCTAGAGTATTGTGAAAGCAAGCATGACAACTTTGTAAATGGTTGTAAATCGATAACTGTGAGTCATTTGAGTCATGAACATGTGAAAATACAAGCAAGATATGGAGTGAGTACCATCTCTGCAAGACACATGTTTCAACCGCTTTGAATCTATTTACCCATTTTTGAAAATTTTCCAATTTTTGAGGATTTTTGAAAGAAAAAAAAATTTAATATTTTTGTATGTTTCCGATTTTTGCAAATTTTGATTTTCTTAAATTTTAAGGATTTTTTTGCATAAGAAATTAGAAAATATGAGATCACCTAAAAGTAATAAAATTACTCTCGGTAGAAGAAACAGGTTCCAAGTAGCAAAATATGCCCCTCTGAAGTGGAAAATAGTTAAAAATTATTATTTAATAAAAAATCATTACACCGGGTATAAGAAGTGGTATGAAAGTAATGGTGGTAAAAATACACTGTAAGGGCATCATGGTCGGTTAAAAAAATAGATATACCCCACGTGACGGTTTGTAAACTATCACAATCAGTTCATTTATTATTGATCCTTATCAAAATTCTAACCATGAGTTACCACAAACGATAAGCGAGATGGTCAGGGTTTAGAGTAGCTAAAGATGCGCCGATACCATTCAGGGGTACGTATGATATGACGACGTTGGACCATTTGGGAGTGCCGATGCCCTTCCTTGTCCTTTTTCCATTTAATTTCACATTTATTAGTGTTAGTAGGTAGGTTAAAACATGTATGCGGGCCCCTAGGTGCATATGCAGCCATAGGTACGCGTACACACCTAAAAGTGTGTACACATAGGTATACATACAAAAATATTGTATGTGCACATGTGTATGCATCCTATTTGGAATTTTTTCATTTTTAGTTAAATTATGTGTGCGCACTTAGGCGTACGCATAGATAAGGGTGTGTATGTAGTGAAATAGCCACGCATGTATTAGGGTAGCTAGAATAGTTAGGGCATAATCGTACACATCAATATGGATGTGTATCTGTTACAGAAAGCACGTACATATGTCAAGCACATATATACCTAAAGATGTGTGTACATTCCTAAATGGACGTATATACGCCAAAGCAGGGGAAAAAATCTCAACGTACATAAACCTGTGAAGAAAAATGTTGGTAAATGAATAGAATAATTTTAGATGAAAAATTGTTTAGATAGAAGAAAAATAAAAAGAATTAAATAGAAGATAATCGTAAAATGTGTGTTGAATTATGTAGTTTTGGTTTCCATCACTTTAGAAGAGGGAGATATATAGCTAACTAGCCTCCATAAAGGCTAGCCTCCATCCACATCACTAGTGAATGTTAGTGATCTTGTTTGATGTGACTTGATGCTCCTATGTGGAGCACATTCCTGTGATCACCTTGGACCATAGTCTTCTTATAGCTTTTCCCGAGAGATGAATCATGACACTCGGAGAGTCAATGTTTCGAATCCTCGACAAGGGAGATGACTATTACACTCGAAGATGTCTAGCCCATATTTTGTGATCTTATTGTTGGATATTTAGTTGAGTACATCGGTATGGATGAGGATATTATGGAAATTATGATTGAGGTTTTTATCACATTGATATACCTCTTGAGGATGTGGTTCATTTATATCATTGTATAGTAGACCCACGTTTTCATCACATTACTAGATATTTGATCGAACTTATCAATGTCATTCTTGTCCCTGACAAGATAGGTTATAACTCTTTTCTTGGCCTCATTAGAGTTATATCAGGTTTACTACGAGGTGAGAGATTATGTTGGGGACAATATATGTTATCTCACTTGTCTTGGGACTTGCATATTATTACATATCATGGTTAGAAGATCATGCGGGTCCTATGCTTTTGTTACAGATATGGTTTTGGGAACACATAGTTATTGCTTGCATTGTAAGTGGTTTACAAGTTTGAGATCAAGAGGATATGTTTATTATGGGATGGATCTCGAAATGTGGTGACGTATGAGAACATACAAGTGACACCTCTTTGTTATAGGTGATATTTTGATGATCTTACACATCGGATGATAGTATGGAGGCCCTATAAATATTATCAATGGGGTGAGGATAATGATGAGCTCAAGATAGAATGGGAGATCAATTATTGATAGGAAAAAAGGGGTTACATTACATAGTATTATTATGCGGACCAATGTTCTCGATAGTTTTGGGGTGTTCGGGATGTTCATGACCTAGATGTATGGTATGCTCACAAGGGTGTCGAGATATTTGACAAGGGGCCTTAGATTTAGATAGCTAGAGTCAAGGATAGTTTTAATCGGATGGTCCTATAAAGCAGTGGATCCTATTTAGGCTTATCGAGAGATGTTGGGGTTACCATTCAATATGCTCCTTGGTACTTGACAACGATACCACACCATCTTATTATTTTGTAAGTAGCATGGGCCGTAATGGTGAGTGTGAGGATCACGACAATGAGGAGGAGGAGGAGGATGAAGAGGGGAAACATCGGGTTGGTGGTGGGGGACAAGGTTTGTCATCACCAATCTAGCACTCTGATATTATTTCACCAAGAACTCCTCGTCTTTATGATTATTTTAGTAATGCACAACTTTTGGTTTGGTGGTAGTAACGGAAACACAACAACAAACATAACACACGAATACCATAGACTATAACATAAAAAAACGATGAAAATATGAAATACAACCGTAAAATGTATTATTAACATGAAATTTTTACAATCTCACCCATGAATTACTCAAGTGTTACCAACTCCACTTGTTTTCCAAAAATAGTTATAGGAGAAACTTCCAATTGCTCCTCTCGATGACTTCCTTAACACACCTTCAAAATGAATCTTTTATTCATAAAATAATTCTACAACTTTGTTCTATGATAAATGAGAGGGGGTGGCCTCTCTATTTATAGAAATTCGGGGGTTATCCACCCTATCTCTAAGATAGGATAAGAAATCTACTCGACGAATCATATTCCATACCTTAACTCTTATCTTTACATGTAGGCTTATCCTTTAAGATAAGATAAACCTTATCATTTCACATGGGTTCCACCTTTTTAGACTTTTTACAAATAAAATACACAAAATATTTATGACATCACTCTTTGTCCTTATTACCAATATAATATTTCTAATTCCTAATCATGTAGACCCTACTTCTCTACTTACCCTAACTTTGACATTTTAACATTACCGAACCACTTATGACAAATATTTACTTTTTACCACAACATTCCTATTGTACTTTGATTGTTACCGTATTATACATTGTTGGCGGTGTCGCATGACCGATATCGTCATTATCTTTTATCGATGCCTCTACTGATTATACTTAACAACATCCTATTCCTAATACATACATTAATGAAATAGAAATTACAGAGGAAAATTTTAGTGTCGACATGTTCTAGTGTAGACTATACAGTGCTTGTAAAATCTTTAACTTGTTTTGGTTGACCCATTTCATAATGGGAGTGCCATCTAATTCCTCCAGTCAATATGTACCATTTTTGCACAACTACTATTTTTTAGTGCGCCATCCATTTGGAAAGAAATTTTCTCTGCCTTCTTTTTTATATCGGGAATCATATACTAGAACCAAGTCATTCACATGAAATGAAGACTAATGGATCTTTTTATCAAAGTATTCCTTTCGCTTCATTTTCTTCTTATAGCTTGTACCCTTTTCTATTTCTCTCATTTCCTCTAGCAAATGAAGATGTACCAACATTTCCTTTACTGAATCACTTTGATCCATCCTTTCATTTTTCATGATTCTTATAGTGGGAATATAAAATTGAATAGGAAGAATTGGATCAATGCTATAAGCTAATTGAAATGGGGAGTATCCTGTTCCTAATTTTGATGTTTCCCTATATACCCACAATGTTGCATGCATCCTTTTATCCCACCTATGTACTGTGAAGTGTAACTTTTGCTAGGATTTGCACAATACATAATTTTTAGTTCCACTGTCCATTTGTGCTTGGCTTGTAATTTGTTTCCTTCCCATGCTTAATAGAAAACTTATTTACAGGCCTCTACCACCTAATTAACGAAGTGGATTCCTTGATCTGTTATAATTTATAATGGACAACCAAATCTAGTGACCATGCGTTCATACATGAACCTTGCCACTTCATCCATTGAAGTTGTTTTCAATGGCAAAGCTTCAACCCCGTTGGTTAAATAATCATGGCAACTACAATATACTTATTTTGGAGTGGTGTAGTTGGAAGTGGACCTACAATATCTATTCCCCACTTTTCAAAGGGACCAAGTGGAAGGATAGGGAATAATGGAGCTGATGAAGTCTTATAGTTACCAAGTGTTTGAAAATATCACATGTCTTACAATAATTATAACAATCTCTAAAAAGAGTGGGTCGGTGATAACTGCATCCAAGATTCTTCTTACTTGTAAGTTATCCAAAGAAGTGTCATCCACATGTACCATTGTGGAATTCTTCTATTATCTCCTTCCCTTGATCATGTCCAATTATCCTCTTGTGATTTCCATCAAGTCCTATTCGAAATAATACTCCATGTAGAATAGAATATGGATGACTGGTTAGAGAATCTTCCTCTTAGTATTTGTATTGACACCATCGTAAAACTTAAATTCATTCAGATAATTCCAAATATCTATGTATTCACTAGGGATTGTGTCAAGAGATAAAAATGTTATATCTGGGAAATCATCATCATCACAAGATGAACCTAAACCATCATAGGCTCGAGAAAGTGCATCTCTATTGACATGCTTCTTTCTTGGCCTATCTATAATATTAAATTCAAATTCTTATAGCAAAATTATCCATATTGATATCCTCCCTGATAGGTTAAGCTTATTTACAATATATTTTAGATCATGACGATCTGTTACATTTATAAATTTCTTCCCTAGAAAGAAATTTCTAAACTTTATAGCAAAAAATGTTAGCTAGAGCTTCTTTTTGTTACATTATAATTTACCTCAAAGACCGCTTAGTTATGTCTGCTCCCAAAGTAAATTGGATGATCATTCTCATTTTCATCCTTTTGGATCAAAGTACTTCCTAGTGCTACATCTGAGGCATCAGTATACACAATGAATGGCTTGCTCTAATTTGGATTCTTTAAAATAGGTGAAGACACCAAAGCTTCCTTCATTTTTTCAAAATCTTCATGCGCCTTCTTTCCTGGTTCATAAGTAACATCCTTCTTCAAGAACTAGGTTAGTGGATGTGAAATCTTTGAGAAATTCTTGATGAACCTTCTATAGTAACCCGCATGGCCTAAAAATGACCTCAACTTACTTCTATTCATACGAAATGGTAACTCTTTGATTTTTGAAACTTTATCAGGATCAATACCAATACCATCTCTAGATACAACATGCCCTAACGAAACACCTTTAGAACATCCAAAGACACACTTTGTATGGTTTATTGAGGCTTGTGCTTCATCTAACCTTTGAAATTCTATCTCCATTCAGTGCAGGTGGTCCATTTTGCTCCCATATATGTAAAAATCATCCAGAAATACTCTGATGAAGCTTCCAATGTAGGGTTCAAACACCCTATTCATCAAGCGTTGGAATGTTACCGGAGCATTACACAACCAAAAAGGCATAACTCTATAAGAAAACATTCCCTAGGGAGTGATGAATGTTGTCTTTAGCTGATCTTTCTCTGCTATATGAACTTGGTTGTATCTGTTATATCCATCAACAAAACTATAACACTCGCCAACTACTTTGTCCAAGATTTGATCTAAGAATGGAAGAGGGTAATGATCCTTCTGCATTGTCTTGTTGAGATTCTTATAATCAACACAAATGCATAGCTTCCCATTAGTTTTTATTGAGATAACAATGGGAGAAACCCATTACGAATTCTCCATAGCAAATATGAATCCCGCATCAAGCATCTTATCTATTTCTTCTTTTACGGTCCTGGAAAAATTAGGATTCATTCTATATGCCATTTGCTTTATGGGCTTAGCACCATCTATCAACTCAATAGAATGTTCTACCCAACTTACTTGACGAAGTTCCTTGTAATCAAAAGTGAATAGGTGTATGTACCTTTAAAAGAGATGGAGGTAGGATTCCTTCTCACTCTCCATCATAGTATTTCCAATCTTTTATTTGTTAGAGAAGATCATCGATTTCTTCTTGAGATAATATTATGGGTCCATGATTCAGTGTGACTGGAAGGATATCCATGACCGAAACATCAACCTCACTTTCTCGCATATTTTGTGTCCACTTCACTAGTACTACAATAATCACAGGATATCCAATCATCAGTTTCATCACTTGAATCCACAAGTTCTACCTTATAATACTGAGGGATCACGTTTATTTTCACCCTCTCTCGCCACGTCCAAGTGTCATGAATCCTTCATTCCAATATTTTATTTCATGAACTCTCCTTAGCCATGGCCTTCCCAATAACATTGGGTATGCAACAATACCATTCTTCATAACTCGGAAGTATACCACACATACAACACCCATGATAGATATTGCCACATTTGAAACAACACCTTCTCGGTTTAGTTTTCCCTTATTTAATGACCTTAACATAAGTGTTGAGGGCGATCAATTTTTAAACCTAACATATTCATTACGAGACTTGGTCATTACATTAATCGTAGCACCTCCATCTACTAGGAACCATGAATTGAAATACCATTACATAATACCTCAGCTTGTGGAGCGTAGGGATCCACCTCTGCTTCTAAAACATGGACCTCAACCTCCTTCCTTTGTTGAGCATTGAGTCCACTTCGCATCTCGCACCTCTATTTGCGAGGTTTTGGACGGATCTTCTAAAATTGAGTATGGTCCTTGCCCTATGAAATCAAAAATATTACACACCCAAATTTCTTCTCCTATGTTTCTTACTAGTCTCTCCTTTTATCTTCTTAGGATCATTTCCATCTTGGTTATCCTTTTCTTTCTTTCTTTTTTTACAAACACATCTGCTTCATTATTTATGCTCCTATCTACTACATCAAAAGAATGCATAGGTGTTTTTCCTTTATCATTATCTCTTGTACCAGATTTAGAAGCTCTATCTAGACAATTATACTTATAATGACCCTTTTTATGACAACCATAACATACAACTTAAGATATATTTATTTTTGGACCTCTATCTCCTCCATGAGAACTAAATTCTTTTCCTTGAAGAAGATTAATAGTTAAGTGGCCCATCTTCTTGAGAAGATCTTCATACTCAGTAGATGTACTAGGAGATAGATTTTTGTTCACCGAGAGTGGTTGTGGATTCTGGACCAAAGGTGTTGGTGTAGGCTCTACCTTAGCAAGAATTTCTTTGGGTTCCTCTTCCATGCTTTCTTCTTGCCTTCTTACAATCTCCTTTTCTTGTTTGAGGGTCGTTGGGCGGTCATACTTCACTCGTTGTCTAATCTCTAGCTTCATCCCAAGAATGAAGTGCTTACAAAGGAGATTATCCATGCCATTCATCAACCCATCCACTAATCCTTCCTTCCGGATCGGGCATCGAGCTTTCTCCTTAGCTCAGAACACGAGCACAATAATCCCTTATCTTCTCCTTCTCTCCTTGGGATAGATTTTTGATATCAATCATGAGATCTGCATATTTCTGTTGTTCACCAAATTCTTCAAGAAAAATTTCAGTTAATAAATCCCATGAGTTTTTTAGATTATCACCTAGTGTTTTAAACCACCTAAGGGTTGAACCATCCAAAAAGCTAGGAAAAAATTCAGTCCATTGTTCCCTTCTTATGAGGCCATTACAAATGCAAGATCGTTTAAACTCTTGAATGGAAGAGGAAACATCTTCATTAGATTGGGCTGAAAAAGCAGAAATCTACCCCATTTTCAAAAGAAACCACGGTGAAATACCAACCCACAAGCACAACCAATAAGGCTTATGTATACAAATAATTAGAATCATTATAATAGAAAGTGAATTTACACCTTTCTATATTAAAATAGGAATGACCATGGTAAACTATGATAAAACTTAACTTACTATGGTAAAAACTCGACATTCGTGGTAAACACTATTCACGGTAAAAATTGAAGTTACTATGGTAAATACTATTCATGGTAAAAAGTGAAGTTACTGTGGTAAACACTACTCATAGTAAAAAGTGATTTTACCATGGTAACTACTATGCATGGTAAAAACAAGGTTACCCTCCAAATGATTTCTAACTAAGTGGGAATATCTCTCCAGAAACTCCACCAATGAGGAATGGTCCTAGAATGGAATAAAAATGTCATCACAAATCTAACACTCGATAGTATTTCACGGGAACTTCTCATGCTATTCTTATTTTAGTAATGCACAACTTTTTTTTTGGTGGTAGTAATCTGGAAACACAACAACAAACATAACACAAGAATACGACAAACTATGACATAAAATAATGATGAAAAATATGAAATACAACTATAAAATGTATTATTAACATGAAATTGTTACAATCTCACCCATGAATTACTCCAAGTGTTACCAACTCCACTTTTTTCCAACAATAGTTATAGGAGAAACTTCACAATTACTCCTCTTGATGACTTCCTTAACACACCTTCACAATGAATCCTTTATTCATAAAATAATTATTACAACTTTGTTCTATGATAAATGAAAGGGGTGACCTCTCTATTTATAGAAATTCATGCTTATCCATGCTATCTCTAAGATAGGATAAGAAATCTACTCCGATGAATCATATTCCATACCTTAACTCTTATCTTTACATGTAGGCTTATCTTTTAAGATAAGATAAACCTTATCATTTCACATGGGTTCCACCTTTTTAGATTTTTACAAATAAAATACACAAAATATTTATGACATCACTCCTTGTCATTAATACCAATATAATATTTCTAATTCCTAATCATGTAAACCCTACTTCTCTACTTACCCTAACTTTGACATTTTAACATTACCGAACCACTTACAACAAATATTTACTTTTTACCACAACATTCCTATTGTACTTTGAGTATTACCATACTATACATTATTAGCGGCATACCAGCAAAGCGGTCTTGGATATATTTTATCGGATGCCACTACTAATTATACTTAACAACATCCTATTCCTAATACATATATTAATGAAATAGAAATTACGGAGGAAAATTTTAGTGTCAACATGTCCTCCACCCTTACAACAACGAGTACAGAGACAATGACTGTGGGTGCGACATGTTGAAATTCCCTAAGTGGGAATGGCTACAAGATTGGAAGCCCCATTCCAACATGTGCCATTACAAAGAGTGCCACAGAGTCCTCTTGCGGGATGATCTCCATAATAGGGATCTCCACAAAGGGCTACACCATAAAAAGGGAATTTACCTAGCCCTGTGATGAATGGAGGAGGTGGAGAGAAGATTGCAAAGGAAATGGGAGAGGTGGGGGATGATGGAGGATAGATAGCTGCTTTATTCGGTTGCACCTACAATAGATCATAGTTGTGTAGTTACGGGTGACAATGAGAGAGGAACAGGCCAACGCCTAGATACAAATGCTTACATATGAGTGGGTTGAGGCCATGGCATAGCCCATCTAGGGAAAAGATGGTGATACCTAGTTCCGAATATGGTGTATATATGTCACGGGTGATAAGCATATTACAATAATCATAGAAGCTTGATTGTACATGTGTTTACACAATGGGACTAACTTCTTACAATTACTACACGATAGGGATCGACTTTCATTATATAGGCTCGAGGAACAAGCCGATGTTGCGCAGTCATAGGTGAGCGAGACATAGTAGTGTAGGAAATGAAAATAGTGGGACAAAGTGAGATGATGTAATATATCATGAGAGCTAGCAATGAGGCTTCTTATTACATTGTATCTTATTTAGAGTAGTTCAGGAGGGATGTGAGTCACACCCTTTGATCAAATTTCTATTGGTAGGTCTATGACTCAATCACACAAGACATCCAGATCCATCCTCTCAGTGGAACAACCTATAGTAAAAAAGAGTGTAGCTGCATCAACAGGGGCCTTCTCATCGGCAGTAGTAGATGTCATCTCGATTACCGCATGCTTTAGGAAGTCCGACGAGGGAGAGAGTTGTGGATGACTCCTTCCTTTATCATGTATTTTTATAGATATATCTGATGTATGCATCGTATCAAGGCTCATTTTTTAATCAATGTACATGTATTATTTTTGTCATGTCTCATGATGAAGGCTTATTTTGATTGATGCCCATGATGGCGGTTTTGTATCCAAATGATGTATTTTGTGAGACATACATGTATATTGGACATTTGATGATGATATTTATGATGATGATGATTATTTTGACTATGTACTCTATGTTATTGATGTTTTTGTATCACATTTTTATTTGATTTATGATATATCATTAGATGATATCATTTTGTATTGCATATGTGATGTTGTTGATTTATTTCACATGATGATATGATGATATTGGTGCAGGGGGGATAGATTTTGATATTTGTGACCCCTCTTTCCCCCTTTGATGATACGATATGTGATTATTATCTTAGTGTACATGTCTGATGTAGACTTAAAATTTTATTTATATATGATGTATAGATGATGTTAGATATGATAATATAGATGGAGATATGGTGATGTGATAATAAAATTATGTACAAGCAACAAACAAGTAAAAGAAAATGTTAACAAATCTACCAAATATACTCATTAAAATAATTGAACAACATAACGATGTAAAAATATTTACAAGCATGCAAAAACATACTCCATATGCACAAATAAGAATGAATATAAGTAAGAAAAGATCAATCGAAAGTGGTATGTTTAAGAAACAAACTATAGAAGTGTATGAGTAAGTAACAACTATAGAAGTAAAATGTACATGCAACTAAACAAGCAAAGTAAGAAACAAAACACGGAAATGAAGCAAGTAAACTAAAACTATGTTTGTGTGAAATTATTTTTCATCGTGTTTGTATTGTTTTTGGGAGTTTTGTGAAACAATTTTCTATTGTTTTGGTATTTTCTATTTTCCTATTGTTTTTAATTTTTCTAGTCTTTTTGAATGTTTTTGTTGCTCCACCCTAACCACATGCCCGAAAATCTTAAGCTTAAATTTTAATCTCTACCATATTGGCCCTAATAGAGTTTTAGGTGACAAAAAAATTCTTAGAGTCATCGATCCAATGTATGACACTATTTCTTATATCCGTTCCAACTTTGCCTAAGGCCTCAATATCTATTTCCATGTGACTCGCCCTAAGAGAAATTTTAGCAAAAGCCACATTCCAAGAAATCTCCTCTCTCTTTCCCTTTAGATGACTCCCCTTTCATATCAATTAGAGAACTTGTAGCGCAATACTAATATTGGCATTCCCTAAGGTGCCTTTTATTTCTCCTCAGTTTGTTCATATGGTCCACAAGAGTACAATTTACATCTAAATCCCCGGATTTGGGCTCTAATTCTCTTACCACCAATATTTTACCATTCTTAAAAATAAAAATAATTAGTCGATGGTGTATCAAGGTATCGATCTTTCCATGTTGAAAATCATGTGCCGATGCAGAGATCGACATAAACAAGAAAAAGGGATGCCTTAGAGCAATCTTATGCCTAAACATATTAAGCATAGTAAGATGGTGAGTAAATATATTTCTATAGTTAACCTCAAGAGTAATGTACCTCATAAGGTGGAGGTTGACCATATTCCAAATATGAAGGATGCGAGAATCTAGCTATATCATTTGCCAGTAGGTAATCCATTTCTTTACTATTGAAGAAAGTCTCAATTTCATGCTTGTGTCTAGTGTGGTCACCTACATTATCAAATCCTCCAAAACATGAATATATATGTCATGGATCACCATGTTTCAATTGTTCTATTCCGACCAAACACCAAACTCAAGATAAGGATTAGACCCCATGATTTTTGAGATGAAATTCCTAAACCCCCCAATTTTAAGATTGCACCACAAGGAGGGGTTGTCCTTTAGGGCACCATAGCTCATGGGCTTGATTCTCTAACGAACTTATCCCATGGTTTTATTTTAATTAGATCGAAAATGGAAGAAAAAATGGCCAAAATGAATCATAAGAGCAAAATTAATACATATCTCACTATATATCCTACACGTCACGAAGGGTCCTACAAACCATAATTACAAGGATGACATCCCAATGAGGAAAAACATCCACCGACATATAAGTAAATAATATTACTAATGAGATTAATAACATCTATGATATCATTCCCCTCTCACACACTTAAAAATTACTACGTTTATTCCCCAATTTGGCAAGATAATCCACACATTTATTACCCTTTCTAGGGTACGAATAATTACATTTATCAAAATCTTTTAGTGAATTTTCTTTATTATCTTTAAGGATATTTCTTATGGTCTAATTTTTAATTGTATCCTTTCTCAAATTGTCAAGTGTAAAAATCTTTCTTTTGTATAGTGAGCGAGAAAAACATGTTGATATTGGTGAGTAAATCCTTAATCAAAAATTTCCTCTAAAAAGCATTTTCAAGAAAACATATCTTTGGGAAAATCACTATCTTTAGTCTACGAACTAATATGTCAAAGTTTTATACTTGAGCATTATAGTCATTGATCTCCATAAACGTATGCAGGAAAAGAATTTATGTGAAAACAATTGATCTAGGATGTCTAAAAGACATCAAATTATTTTAGAAACATGTTCAATATTTTTCATTCAAACAACAACATATTATAGGTACAACATAAAAGGTATTGGGACGTTTAAAACAAATAAAATTATTTTAGCAACAGGTTTAATATTTTTCATTCAAACAACAACATATTAAAAGTACAACATAAAAGGTATTTTGTAGTTAGTAACAAATATTTCAAACAAATACAATTTTCATCCTCTAATCTTTACAATTCAATTCCAATTAAGGCATGAAGTCTTCATGTTGTTGACCTTGGGGAGTAAATAATTAGTCCAATTTTTCCTCCAAATATCCTTTGCAAGACAATATATGTTTGACAATAAATGTGTTTGGTCTAATAACGGATATGTCCGGTGTTATACTTAAGCATTGTAGTACTACTATTTTACAAACTTGTTCAATATTTTTTCATTCAAACAACATTGAATATTATAAGTATAACATAAAAGGAATTTTTAGTAATTAAAAAATCTTTCAATCCTTCTAATAAGAATACCTTTTAACTTCCACAACGTTAGTCACATCTGTTTGAGTAGTAACAAATTTTAAAAAAGCAGTTACGAATTTCACTTCAATCCCAAACTACTAAAAATTTCATTTATATCAATTCAATCCTCCAAACAAGTGGAAGTTCATTACAAGATTAACACTAGAGATATTAGCAAAAACTAAACTCAATATGTTTTTCTTTAGCTTGTTAAATGATCTTGACTCTTTAGCTCGAATATCATATTATTCAAATACATTTGGCTGCTTAAACTCAAACTAGGTTGATTTAATTTGTTAAATCCCATTGAACACTAAAATTAAAATAATATCACACTTTCTTTTATTGAAACCTTGAGACCTCAAAAATCTAAATATTATGTTGTTTCATAAGCTAGCGGATGCTACGTTCAAAATATCATTCACTAACTTGAAAAATTAAGGCGACCACTACACTCAAAGTAAGATAAACAACTAACTTGTGAATGTAATTGTGTTGGTTTGAAAATTTGTCGATTAGGCAGTCGTGGGGAAACAAGCCAACAATGTGCGGGCATAGCCCTTCTTTGAGACAACAAAGAAAAAGCTGGTTTATTGCTATCCTATCAAGCGGGATTCTTTGCAAATCTACACTATTCTAACTTCAAGGGGTTTGGGATCTCATCCCGGTAGAGGTAGTTCCAAATGTGAACATAAAGGTAAGGAGGAAGAATAGATCTCAAGGGAGAAAAAAATGAATTCTAGGATGGAAAGGTCGGAAGGTTTATGCTTTGGGCTGGTAGTAAATAGAGCCAAACTTACTTGCATAAACAAACAAAGCCATCTTGATGAACATATGAAGATAATAGGAATGAATCTAACCAAATAAAAACATAGATCTAACTTTAAAAGATCTAATACAAATAACACATATATTGAGCACAAATTCTAAGCATATGTATTAATATTTATTTTGATATAAGAAAGTACAAAGTCTTTCTCTCACTTATTTTTCATACGAGAAAATGTCCACCTAGAATACAACAATCATTCTAGTATTTATAGAAGGAGAGGAGGAAAGAAGACACCAACAAACTAACTACTTACAAAATATCTACAAAATATCTAAAAAGTCAAAAGTTGACTTTGGGCAAGTTGGTGGATGGCAACATCCCATGATGCAACATGGATGATGTCATCATAAATGCCAACATACTTTTAAATATATTTTTACAAAAAGATCGAAGTGTACACAAGAGGAGACACTACTCATAATCCCTTTATTTAAACGACATGTCTTGCTTCTGATCGAGAGAGGTGATGTGACACTGAGCTCGGTATTCCATAAACTTGCTAATCATTTTCTGAAGTTGATTATGATCAGTACCCTTGAAATGGTCACCAATGACTTCGCAAGTTTCCTTTTAAGTCTTGAGCTTTTCAGGTAGCTCGGCATACTCTTCGCATGCATCAATCAAGAAGCCAATGAAATCATGACAAGCCAGAAGGTTATTAATTGATTCTCAGTCAAAAGTGACCTCTGGCACCAAACCTTGGGTTGGGATGGCCTTGAAGAGCTGGATGGTATCGTCTACCTCCCTTAAGATGAACGTTTCACTAAGCATCCCTAGAAACATATTTGTGACTGTCTGCTCCATGTTGGATTTTGCATCCAAGGCTTCATCCTTGATTTTATCTATCCTCTCCAGGATATATTCCATTTGATCGACCCGGTAATCTAATGCAACGAGATCTTTGTTATGTGCCTGCGGGTGATCAATGACACCGACCTTTAATAGGTCATCAGTTGAGCAGTCGACCATTGCTTGGAATGTTTCGTGTTGCAATCTGGAATTTTCTAACTCCTCGGAGAGGGATCTTACTACTGCTTGTAGCTCCTTATTTTCTGATCTATACCCTAGTAGAGCCCTATGAATTTCTTGATTATTTCCTCACTATCTCTAAGGATTCACTCTATCCAGGAGGACACTGCCATGCCTTGTTCGCCAATCTTGGTGTATTCATTTATCTTATCCTAACTAAGAACTTTAGTAGGCTTGGCGGTAGTCACAGGAGGTGTGTTGCCCATTCTCTGTAATGCTTGGAGGAGATGTTTGTTTTTCTCCTTAAGTATTCTCTTCTCCTCTTTTGCTTCCTAAAGCTTTTTATAGAGAGCATCTACAGCAGATAAGGCCTCTCCTTGTAGGCTTTCAGATGAGGTTCCCATCGTGACTTGGGTCACTGTAAAGTCTGTAGGAGACAAATCTTTCTTTTCTTTGGTGGGATCTGGATATGTAATCTCCATGACTCTCTTGCCCAAAACGCTCTTAGAGAAGTGAGTTATAGCTTTCTGCTTCTTGGGTCCCTTCTTCAAAATGACAGAGAATTCCATGGGTGTTATGGGAACCTTTCTCTTGAGTTGACCTAGATGGTCAGAAATCCATCTTGGACTTATGGGAGAAGGAGTGGAGGAAATGGAAGGAGAAATGGGAGTGAAAGGGGAAACAACTTAAGAGGACATAGGGAAGAACGTTGAGACACTTGGTGGTGGCATCAACAAGGAGTCCAACACGCTACTTTTTGTAGGGCCTAAAGTTACTACCGGGGAAGAAAAGGACATAGAGGCAGAAGGGATCTATAATTGGATGGAGGGAACTTTGGGTGACAGATCCGCAAGAGAGGATAAGATGGAAGAGGTGGGAGATGGAAGGGAGGAAGGAAGAGAAGAAGAAAAATCCATTAGGATAGATGCTTTAACGACAAGGGGAGGAGAAGGAGTAGAAGAAGGAATGGTGGGTACCTCAGTAGTTGTAGCTGTGATAACATCCTGAGTGGATGTATCCGTTGAAACTTCGATGGTCTCTTCTTCTTTACCTGGAGACACCAGGTCGACCACTTACTTCTCAGAAGTAGTAGGAGGGCTTTCAAGAGTTTCTTCTGGTTTGCTTAGTTCTTTCTCATCTTTTCCTTTTCCTTTTAGCACTTGGGCCATTCTTGGAGGCACTCTACCTAAAGGAGAAGTAGTAAAATCTACCCCGAGGTAGGTGAGACCATTATGTTTGCACCAATGCTCGGTGCGCTACAACGTGGGCTTGACCCTTTCCTGAATGGTCTTTGGTGCCTTGGCTCTGTTGATCTCTGTGAATAGCCAATCGTCCCCATCCATGTTAAGGTATACTTGATCAATCTTGATCAATTTTTTGATCGGGATCTTAGAATCCTTTTGGATCGATGGCTACGCCATAATGAACGATTTCCTTTAGAGCTAGCCGGGAGTGATCCTTTCGCCTGATGTCTATTTCATGTGTTAGGTTGATGTATATGTCCTCGATCTTAGGAACATCAATGGGATCAATTTTTGCCTTCGGGAGGTAGCTCCGACAGTCGAAGGTAGACCTGGCTGGGAAGTTGTGTTTTAGATTCAGCAATTCAAGCTCGGCACACATTTCCCGTGCTTTGGCCAGTGTGGTGCAGATGTATTAGCCAAGCTGTAAGGGGGAATGGAGTTTCTCCTCAAAGCAATAAACTAGTTTTGCACAAAGAAAATACACGGAATAATTATATTATAGATTCAAATGATTCAGGATGTATTATTCACAGGTAGAGGTTACATATATAGAGTTTGATCTCCTTGATTCTAGGAGTCAACACTCATCCCACATATCTCTCCTAATCCCCACAATATCTCACTCAAACTCTCAATCCCATTATTTTCTCACAACAAACATTATCTAGTTACAACTATTTACATGAGTTAACAACTCATAAATAGTTGTATTACATTCTGATATATTATTTATTTCCACACTCATAATAATGTTCACAATATCTAATATTATTCCTAACATTCACTCCCCTATTGTTAACATTATTATTTCCACACATACACTCCCCTAATGTGAACAATGTAGAAAAGAATAGTTACACTTTCTCTGCAGCTTGCACACCCCTGTTTTCTCATGATCTTGGTACACATATGGACCTCAGTCCAAGGTAAGAACCCCTGTTCATGAACCTCTGTTCATCAATACGAACCCCTGTTCGACAATAACGGACCTCTGTCCTAGGTACGAGCCCCTGCTCATGAACCTCTGTTCATCCTCTTCAAGTATCATAATGCTGACTTTGTACTTGTGTTTTCTTCTTTCTATTACAACATTACATCAAGGAGGTTTATAAAAGGAAATCACAATTGAACAAGAATTTCTTTCTGTTCTTATTATAAAACACACAACTGAAATAAATTGGTCACCAAATCAGTACCGCGGCCTCATCGATGGTGCCTGACGAGAGGTCGCTGATCAACCTCCTTCCTCCGTTGCCTCCAACCTCCATTGTATTTTGCTACTTACTTAGCAAATGTGTCAATGCAGCTCATTGGTTTCTAGGACGTCGGGTTACACTGAAAATGCATCCATAAGGCAATTTTTTTTATTTTTCTTTAATATTTGACAAGGACACTATTGACAAGACTCGATAATACTATTTTGACAATATGACAAAGGTAATGACATTAGACTTATCACTTTATTTTAGACTCTCACGAAAAAGAAAGACTATTTATAACTACGGACCACCACAAACTTACAATACCAATATTAAAACAAGACACTTTGAAGAATTTAATTTGTGACTCATTGAAAATGAATAAAACAATACTAATCACCTTATGAAATGAAATAGATCATTATCAACTAACCATGAAAAATTAAAAAAAACTTAAATACCTGACTGGACTTGATAAGAAAGATTACGAGGTGGGTGGACTTATGCAAACTGTACTAAGCATGAGAAAGGCAAGTCGACTAGGTTTTAACAGTTATTAATACTTCAAGGTGAAGTGGTCATGAAATGCAAATGGACATTGAATGTATGAGAAGGTCATAAATCTACATGGCATGAGATCTATTTGACAAGGAGACAGTAAAAACACATTCTTTTATGAACCTGATATGGCACAATGCTAGTGGGTTGAGGAGGATAGCTCGCAGATCGTAAGATGCTTGTTGTCAACTCGCTGGAAGGAGATATCTCTGATGGATTTTTCCTTTGACATGGATGTGTAGGTATCTACATGATGTAATTTGCTTGTGGATCGGTAAAGACAGTGTAGCCACAGGTAGATCTTGGCTCAATGTGGAGACGTTTAGTGAAGGCTGAGATGTGGCAAACATCAATCGATACTCATGTAACAATATGAACTTGAAACTTCAGAGCCGTGAAGCCATGATCTATATCACCTAGACCAGAAAAAAAATGTGGCAAACATATAATATACTGTGCAAGATAGATATACACTCCAATCGGATTTATGATGTACACACTTCAATATTATATCTTCCTCATGATCTGAGAGAGGGTGAATCCAGATGCCATATGATTCTAAACCTTTGAAGCACGAGATCTACAAAGCAAGACGGGAATGCACGTAGAAGACTGATCAACAAAACTGAAAGAGAATTTGATCACAACTAGGGTATACCAACTAATTGAGTGCGTAATCAATTGATGCCCATTGAAATTTCTCACAAGCCAACCTTGCTCTAATACCAAATCAAAGCAATAAACTAGTTTTTCACAGAGAAAATACACCGAATAATTATATTATAGATTCAAATGATTCGGGATGTATTATTCACAGTATATAGAGTTTGATCTCCTTGATTCTAGGAGTCAACACTCATCCCACATATCTCTCCTAATCCCCACAATATCTCACTCAAACTCTCAATCCCATTATTTTCTCACAACAAACATTATCTAGTTACAACTATTTACATGAGTTAACAACTCATAAATAGTTGTATTACATTACACTATATTATTTATTTCCACACTCATAATAATGTTCACAATATCTAATATTATTCCTAACACCTCCCTTCTTTCTCTTCATGCATTTCTCAAAGTATGTGATTAGTTACCTTAACAACTCCAAGAGAATCAGCTTGGGCCCTACATTCCTTGGTAGTTTTGTCGGTTCACCTTGGAAATTCACCACCCTGAGATATGTGAATGTGGGAAACTACGTGAACAATGCTCCCCACTTCTTTGTGACAGTGATCACACTTGGGCTAGTTCGACCATGTCTCATATTCGGCCTCAACAGGCAGATCACCTCATAGAAGAAGGCATCATTGATTTTGAGAATTGGTGGATGGTGTTATCGAGCCTTAGCTCTGGGTAGTATTCATATATTTTGACCTGGGGTCATATCCCATTTCGAGCTAGGCCTGCGAAATCTCTCATTGATGTTGTAGCATATACAACATAGGAATTCATATATAACTTCCTAGTTGTGAGGACCTATTGAAGCTACTGGGAGATGGTGTATTAATGATTTCTCCCCAAAAAAACATTGATCAAGTACATTTTTTCTCATGGTCTCTAAGTACCTTAGCATCTAATTAATGGAAATAATGGGCATCAAGAAGCCCAAATATTTTGTTCAGGAAGGTGATTGTATCACTCATTTCCTCATTGAAGTCAGTTCGGTGGATGGTCTGTGGCCATTTGCTCACTGGATTTTTGTTCTTAAGATAGATCTCATTCATCATTTGCTAGCATTTTTCCTCATTGTCATCCCATGCCTTCTTGCAGTCTTCTAGGCTTATGGTGACATATTTCTGTGATGAGGAATGCCAAGGGTTATTTCAAAATGATGAGCTATGAGGTCAATGATCATATTTCCCTCCTTATCTTCGACACATCTTGTTTCCTTGTTATAGCAACGAGCCACCAACATGATGAACTCATTATTTACAGCACTTACTGGTAGCCCAGCTGCAAAGTGCAATCCACTACCCACTAGTTTGTTCATCCAGGGGCAGCTAGTGGGTGGTTGGTTCTCACCACAAGCCTTCCATATTAATGTTCCCGAGCTCGAGTCTCTAATGTTAATATCACTCTCTACATATGAGTCAAGCATCCTAACTTTATGATATTTATACATCATCTCTTGTTCTGTCAACTTTTCTTTTCCTTTAGACTTGGTTGGCTTTTTGCTTGATGAAGAAATGTGTGAGCTCGAGGATGGCTATTGTTGTTCTACAAGGAGAATCAAGGAGGTCCAACACAGAAGAGCCATGTCAACTATCATGTTGTTCATAATGAAAGCTTGTAGAAAGAAGAATGAGTGATTATAAGGCTTAGGGCATAAGGCATAGGTTCACAGCATGATGCAGAGGCTTAAAAAGGTTGGGTGCACTTTTGGGGATGTCAACATGTAAAAGGTGCGGTAGTGTTGATAGGAGAAAAGTTGTACCAAAGGGTTATAAAGGGCACACTTTTGGAGAGTGTTGCATGACAGAAGGTGGTGGTAAAGGATAAAGTGTAGGGTGCGGATTTACAACATACAACATGCTCTGTTGATGTCAAGGATCATGCACTGCGCCTTAGGAAATTTGCTTTAGCTAGGTACTGAAAAGGATGGTGTTGTATGGATTTTAAGTGCACCCAACATGTAATTTTGGAATATGCTACAAAGGAGATCAACGTGCCAAAGGGGAAAGTTCTTGGCACGGTTTTGAAGGACACAACATCCAATGTTGATGTTATCCTGGGTGCACCGGTGCCCTTACAAAAGTTTGCTAAGTTTTATTAGACTAGGAACATGTTAGAGATATGTTGCAAGTGGGGTCAGTGCACCAAGGCGCACATGGGGGTTACAACATGTAAAAACAGAGCACCGAATTTTGAGTGATTTCTTTGCAATTTACTAGATTTCCTCTCTCTTTTCACATGACTTTTTATCTCTCTTTGGTTTTGGAAAATGGCAGAGAGGAGAGGGACTTTTGCAAGGCAGCAAGTAGATACATAAAGGATGGATTCTTCTGAGGTAGAGCCTTCTTAGATTTACAGATCTGGAAGGAGAGGTAAGGCGGTTTCTAGTTGATTATGGATTTTTAGGATTTTCATTTTTAGATTTAACCTTTTGGTTTATAACAACCCTAAAACCTAACAATAACCAAGAAACAAAAGCCATAACAACAAGAAGGATGATAGAAGCCACTTACCCAGTTTTATAAAGGACGAAGGATGATGTTGGGGTCCATAAGCTCAAAAAACAATAGTCGGGGTGACAAGGACAACTAACAAGCATAGAAGAACACTTTTTACAATTTTTAATTCGTGAAAATGATAGGTGTTGAGTGCCTATTTATAGAAAAAACTGGCATTAATTATTTCACCAACTTTCTTTGGCACACAAACTAGAGTGTCGACACGGGTTTAAATGTGCCTTGGTATAAGTTGGTTAGTGTCAACATAATACTTCTAGTGCCTTAGCGCACATTTCGTGATGTAAACACAAATTTTGCCACACCTTAGGTGTACATTTTTCTATGTTGACATGATACTTCCGGCACCTTAGTGCACATTCTAGGTGCATGTTTACTGATGTTGACATGTAACCTTATTGATGTTGGTATGTCATTTACTGTGCCAAAGGATCTTCTAAGGGGCACACATCTCATGGTGTCGACACAACATTTCTTGCGCCCAATATAAAAAGGTGAAAAATGGCTAAGTTCTTAAAACTTGATTTCGAAGGGAGTTTTAGGCCATTTTGAACATTGTCAGATTTCTTCAGGGGACCAAAATGAAATTTTGGTATGGTTATCTGTAAAATTACCCTTGTCAATTACAAATGATAACAGTTGGCTCTTTCTGGGGACTATCTTTAAGTGAAACTTAAGGGTAGAGAATCCTAGATTTCATGTGCCTATCCATTAGGTTACAAAGAGTCAAAAACAAGGGTGACCAAAAAGGGAAGAAAGGGAACACACAACGGAATCAAACACATAATGAAAGTAAATTGTACGAAGAAGAGAGCAAGCTCTACTTCTTGAAGATCTTCAGGTACTGCATGCTATAGGGAAGCATGAGCTTGATTCCATCTAGATATGAGAGATAGAAACTATTCTCTCCATTGAGCTGCTTGATCTTGTATGGCCCTCTCCAAAGAGAGTCAAACTTTCCATGCATACCTTTCGGTTCTCTTCATTTTTCCCATGAAGGACAAGATCCCCTACTTGGAAATCTCTCTGCCTAGCTTTCTTGTCGAACAACCTCTTGACTTGATTCTAATGTTCAATGATCTTGTCAACCACTTTCACTCACTTTTCTTCAAGTTCTATTAGGTACATAATCCTCTTTTCAAGAGAATTCTAAAAAGTTTCATCTTTGATTGCTCGAGCCAAGCACAGAGTAGGAAGTTCTGTAGAGATAGGGATTTCAGCATCGGTCCCATACAACACCTAGAAAGGTGACATGCCAAGAGATATCTTTGGAGTGATACGATCCACCCACAGAGCATCATACAATGACTTGTGCCAGGACTGCTGGTTTTCATCAACTAGCTTCCGTATGATAGTTACTAGGTTCTTGTTGCTAGATTCTGCCTGACCATTTCCTTGAGCATAGTAATTAAAAACATGATCCAAGGTTATTCCATATCCATAAAAAAACCAATTACTTCTCATGAAGATAAGTTGGAAGTGTTGTTAGCAACGATTTTGTGTGGAATGCCAAATCTCACAATAATATTTTCCTTGATGAAGTTGCAGACAACTTCAGAAGTGGCATGCTTGACATGTATGGCCTCCACCCATTGTGTGAAGTAATACGTTGCCTTTAGGACGTAACTATGTCCAACACTAAATTGAGGATTGAGTGCTCCAATGAAATCAATTCCCCATTATCTGAATGGTTTGTTGATGATGACGGCCTAAGGGGAAATGTAGCTAGCTTTGGTTTGCTAAAGAACTGTTGACAAAGTTCACATTTTGCTACCCAGGTGGCTGCATTTTGAAATAGCGTCGGTCAATAGTACCTTGCTCGAATGATTTTATGTGCCGTCATGGATGAGTATAAGTGACCACCGTAGATGGGGTCGTGAAAACTCTCTAATAATTTTATTTGCCATGGCTTGTCAACACATCATAGAAAAACATCGTCAATTCCACGTTTATACAATCCATCATCCCATATGACATATCGTGCGGCTCTGAGCTTTATCACTCACTTTTCCTTAGTGGTTAGATGAGTTGGGAACTCTCCATAGGTGAGAAAGAATGCAATGTCAGAATACCATTCATCGTTGGTTGACAAACAGAACCATGGGTAAAGAATCCACTTTCTCCAGTTCACTTTGTTCTTCATCAATGTGAGAAGTTTTCTCCTCAGGTACCTCTGAGTCTTTATTTTCAGCCATTAGCTAACACAGGCCCTTACCCCTTACCAACTTGGTCAGTTTGATGTCTAGATCATATTCTTGGACCTTTGTGATCCAATTCCCTCATAAGCTCCCTAACTCCTATTGAGTTAGGATAGACTTAATAATGTCTGGAACCAGCACTATTGTATGAGAATTCAGAATGTAGTAGTAGAAATTTTTATTTCTTTTACCACAGTGAAGGCATGCTTTTCCAATTGTGACATCTTCATTTCATGAGGCTTAAGAGGGGAACTCATGAAAGAATCGGGGATTCAATATCCTCAGATTTATTTTGCATCAAGATAGCTGATATAGTATGTGTAGATGCATAACTGTACATGATGAAGTCTTTTTGAAATCAAGACAAACCAAAACAAGGGGCGTAAGCATGAAGTCTTTATGTCTTAGAATGATGTCTTTCCTTCATCAAACCATTGGAATGTTTGGGACCCTTTCATCATATTACATATATGACAAGTCTTCTCAGAAAATCAAGGATGAAGTGCTCCGAGAAAATTTAACTTTTCGAAGAAAGAGTGAACACCAGTCTTTCTTGTAGGAAAAGTAAGGCTCTGAATAGCCTTGAATCTTTTGACATCTATCTTAGTTCCCTCTCTACTAACAACATGTCCTAGCATCTTTCCTTTTGTGACCCCAAAAACTGACTTCTTGGGATTTAGTGAAATCCGTGCTCTCGGCATCTAATCAAGACTTGTTTCAAATGATCGCAATGATCATTCCGTTTCTTAGAGAACACGATCAAGTCATCTAGGTAAACTACGATGACCTTTCCCATCATACCTTTGAATGCAAAGTCCATTTCTCATTGGAAGGTGGCACTGGCGTTGATTAAACCGAACGACATCCTACTATAGGCGAAGGTACCCCAAGGAGTGGTGAACGTTGTTTTGAACTAATCTTCAGGCGTGACTTGAATTTGATTGTAACCTGAAAAACCATCAAGCATAGACAACATTTTTGAACCAGTTACTTCCTGTAGCACTTGATCCATTATCGCAGTGGATAGTTATCTTTTAAGGATGACTGGTTCAAGTTATGAAAGTCCACGCATATGCGTATCTTGCCATTCTTCTTCCATGCACAGGCACAATATTAGCAACCTAGGTACTGTGATGAATTGGAAAAATAATTCTTGCATCCAACATCTTCTAAATTTCGGCATGGATGGTACCTGAGATTTTGGGATTGTAATGCATTTACTTATGATGAAAAGGCTTAATGTTTTCCTTGAGCAGGATGTCATGTCGGATATCCTTTGGCTTGAAAGACTTGAGATCAGCATAAGACCATGCTAATACATCCATGTACTTTTTCAATAACTTGACAAATTTTCATTTCTCTTCAAAGCGCATACAAAAATTCCCAATGTTCATGGAAAGAGGATGTTCCGTAGTACCCGAATGACATATTCAGTTTTTGGAGAAGAGGAAGCATCATCCTATCGGTTTTTAAGAAAATGGTCATGATTATCAAATAGTCATTCTAAGGAAACCGAGCCTTTCAGAATCTTATTTCCTTTGATCTAAATCACTGTTTCTTTTTCAAACTCATGTGCTTGACTAGTGAGGGACTCACGACACACAAAATTTGATCCATCGAAATGAAGCTCTTTGAAATTGTTAGCTTTCTCCAGAAAAGTGATAAACTAGTTGTCATCATTGAACACCTGCCAGTGTTGTGAATTATCTGGCACACTCAGGTGAAAAAACACCTCAATAATATATGTATCCATTTTTAACCCCGAGTGAGGGAGCATGAGAGATGCTGAGATGGCCAATGAATCAACCATGTCATTTTGAGCTCTCTGATCTGTATTGATTGAAAGCATCAAACTCCTCGATGCTTTATCCCATCGCATTGCGGTAGTGTCTCGAGCCGATCATTCTTTACCTGGCATATCCCTTTTACCCGATTGACAATTAGCTTAGCATCACCTAGTACTTTTAGATTCTTGAATCCCTTCTCTTTTGTAGCTTGCATGCCAAGTAACAAGGATTCATACTCGGTAGTATTATTGGTATTGAAGAACTGCAACTTGAAAGAAAACGGGAAAATCTCCTCCTCGGGAGATATTAGAACAGCCCAAAGATCTTTGCATCCACTCATTGCACAAATGCCATCAAACTGCAATGTACATACATTGTTGAGATCCTCTTTTTAGATGAGAACTTCCATTTTATCGAGTTAGTAGACAAGAAATAGTTTCCCATTCCGATGATTGAAGAGAATCTAAGCCTTAGGGTCATCGAGTTGGTAACTAGATATTTCTTTTGTGATTCTAGCTCTAATGTCCGCATGATTCCTTTGTGGGAATCCTGGATTTGGACCAGTCTATATGAATTTCCCCACCAACTTCCTTACAGAAGCTCCTCCTAGTTTGTATCTCATAGGCTCTTTGGATTATCACTACAAGGATAGTCATTTTTACCCTTTTTTAGGAAATGTACGAATGCAAATTGCGCATCTTTGATCTGACCAATCAATGCTACTTGCTTGGTTTCCATGGAGTAAAGATCGCCAAAAGGTTTAGTAAGTGTGAGGCCCAAAGCATGGGTGACCTTTCTAGCATGACATTATCAGAAGCTCCAAAATCAATTATACAATTTCTTAGTTTATGACCGTTGATCAGGAGAGATAGGTAAAAAGGCTCAATTTTCCCTAACGCAGAGGTCGAGATGACATTTACGTGAGATGTAAGAGGGGTGGGAAGAATTCCTTTTGGGGAAATGGGAGGAAGGACAGTAGCCTAGTTTTGGATATACTTAGTTAATCTTACAAGCTGCTCTAGGTTAGACTGAAGGTATTCAACCTCAGACATTTGGATCTTGGTCTTTTTGGCATGATCAATTATATCAAATGTGACCAAGGGTTGCACTAACGAAGGAATGAGTCCTTCGTTTCGCATTTGTGGGGGAGGATTATTGGTCTTTATGGAATTGGGGGAAGGCTGATTTGGAGGAGAAATGGGAGGAAAATATTTCTTTACAAAAGGTTTAACTGGAGGTTGAGTAGGAAGGGGATTACCTCTTTTAGCAATCGTTGGTAGTGGAGTTACCACAACCTTTTCCTTTTGTTTTTTAGCAGCAACCTTTGCTTCTTTTCCTTGTGAGCAAGTGAAAACTGCATATGATTGTTCACTCACATACCCTTGGGTACCCTCTTCTTCATTAGATTCCTCATCTTCAAATTCCATATACTCGATAGTAGAGTCGTCAGTCAGTTCACCGAAATTTTGATCATCTTTGCCTTGCGAAAAAGGTTCTTCATAATTTGTATCATCTTCTTCGATTTCAACCAAAGCATTAATCAGAGGGGCTTCAATTGCTAATCTTTGAGAAGCAGTAGGAAAACGCGGCCTTTAAGGGGCATTGTTGGGAGTGAAGTTCCTCCGTGGGATATCCTAGTAAAGAGTAGTAGATGATGCTTGAGCCAATTGCTTCTTTAATGAGAGCAAGTCATTTTCCATCTTCTGGAATGTTGGATCTGATGAGGTAGCCTAAGAAGAAGTTGAAGCCTTTGATTTTGATGGCTCTCATCTTAACTCACCAGATATAAGAAGGTTGTCTTCTATCCGAATGGTCGCAGCTTGAGTAAGAACCAAGGTTGGTATTTGTTCTTGTAAAAGTAAGAAACTTACTCTTGAACTCATTGTGTTCATAAAGAAACACTTTTGATTCTCTAATGTTGGCAACATGGTAGGTGGCACATGGTTGATCAGCGAATTGAATCAGGTGATAAAATCACACATGTTTCATTGGCCTCCTTTTCCATGTGAGTGATTTGCGATAATAATGTGAATGTGTCTTCTAAAGGCTTATACCTGTCTTCAAATGCATTCTGTAAAGTGGCCCAACTGGTGATGGATCCAGTTGATAAATTTTGGAACCATTCTGATGCAGGCCCTTGCAAGGTCTCGAGAAAGAGATGCATAGATACATCTTCATGAGTCACATCTAGAATACTACATGACATAATAAATGCAGCTATATGTGTGTCTGTGCTTTGATTTCCACTCCCATCAAATTTTGGGAAATTCTTGCGATTTCCATGAGGGAGGGGGTTGATTGGATGCAGCAGTGCTAGAGGACCCATGGCATTTCCCCATGGTACAGGTAGATTTATCGCCATTTGAAACGCGGGAAAAATAACGTGAGTAGGGAGTGTGGTTCCACTTAGCAAAAGAGCACTGCAAATTGATGTCAAGGCACCTGTTAAATCCGGCTCCTTTATGGAGGTGAGGCACTTTTGGCTGACTGATCCATTAAACTTAGTGATGCGAATCATGCTGGAGTGATACTAAAATTGTGCCTCTGAAGTAGATCGAAGATTGGATAAACTTCTCCACAAGCTCTTACGCCATGAGTAAAATTTTCACCCACCAAAGATAGCCATTCAGATCTGTAGCACTTAAGAGCAGATTTACAAAAATATTTTTGTTTGTACTTGTTGATTTTCTGATTTTTCTTACAAAAATCAGTAGCATGTGCTTTTTTAACTTTTAAATTTTACCCTCTTTAATAACAACTGATTGTGGTTTTCTGACAAAGATTAACATGGATAAAAAGGTGGGTCAATTTAGAAAGCTGATTTTCAGATCTTTGATTTGAATTTTGCAAGGTTTTGAAAATATCCTGAAATGTCAGAATCTCATATCTACGGAAATATACAAGTTTTTGTAAAAACTCAGTGAACTAAATGCTCCTATCTAGTCCAGATCTATGGATTTGTATAAGGCAATTATCAGTTTTGATCACTTCGTAAAAATTTAATTTTTAACAAAGAGTTAAAATTTGCAAACTTGTAGTGATCTTTACAATTTTTTAAAATTATTTCCTTGGTTTGATCCCCAGCATAGTCACCAAAAAATATTGGTTTGAAAATCTATCAGTTAGACAGTCATGGGGAAATAGGCCAACAGTGTGCAGGGCATAGTCCCTCTTTGAGACAACAAAGTGAAATTGGTTTATTGCTATTCTATCAAGCAGGAATCTGTGCAAATCTACACTATTCTAACTTCAAGAGGTTTGGGATCTCATCCCAGTAGAGGTAGTTCCAAATGCGAACATAAAGGTAAGGAGGAAGGAACGGAGGAAGGATAGATCTGATGGGAGAAAAGAAATGAATTCCAAGATGGAAAGGTCAGAAGGTTTACGCTTTGGGTTGGTAGTAAATAGAGCCAAACTTACTTGCATAAACAAACAAAGCAATACTAATGAACATATGAAGATAATAGGAATGAATCTAATAGAATAAAAACATAGATCTAACTTAAGAAATATCTAATGCAAATACCACATATATTGAGCACAAAGTCTCAGCATATGTATTAATATTTCTTCTGATACAAGAAAGTACAAAGTCTTTCTCTCCTCACTTCTTTTTTCATACAACAAATGTCCACCTGGAATACAACAAGAATTTCAGTTTTTATAGAAGGAGAGGAGGATAGAAGAAAACAACAAACTAACTACTTACAAAATATCTAAAAAGTCAAAAGTTGACTTTAGGCAAGTTGGTGGATGGCAACATCCCATGATGCAACATGGATGATGTCATCATAAATGCCAACATAATTTTAAAATATTTTTACAAAAATATCGAAGTGTACACAAGAGGAGACACTATTCCTCATCATCCCTTTGTTTAAACAGAGTGTCTTGCTTCTGATCAGGAGAGGCGATGTGACACTAAGCTCAGTATTCCATAAACTTGCTAATCATTGTCTGAAGTTGATTATGATCTGGACCCTTGAAATGGTCGCTAATGACTTTGCAGGTTTCCTTTTCAGTCTTGAGCTTGTCAGGTAGCCTGACGTACTCTTCACATGCATCGATCAGAAGCCAATGAAATCACGAAAAGCTAGAAGGTTATTGATTGATTCTCGGTCAAAAGTGACCTCTGGCACCAAACCTTGGGTTGCGATAGCCTTGAAGAGCTGGATTGTATCATCTGCCTCCCTCAAGGTGAATGTTTCACTAAGCATCCCTGGAGACATCTTTGTGATTTCTGCTCCATGTTGTATTTTGCATCCACGGCTTCATCCTTGATTTTATCTATCCTCTCTAAGATATATTCCATTTTATTGACCTAGTAATCCAATGCAACGATAGCTTTGTTATGTGTTCACAGGTGATCAATGACACCGACCTTTAATAGGTCGTCACCGAGTAGTTGAAGATTACTTGGAATGTTTCTTGTTGCTGATCGGCATTGTCCAACTCCTCGGAGAGGGATCTTGCTACTGCTTGTAGCTCCTTATTTGCCTGATCTATACCCTGGTAGAGCCCTATGAATTTCTTGATTATTTCCTCACTATCTCTAAGGATTCACTCTATCTAGGAGGACACTGTCATGCCTTGTTCACCAATCTTGGTGTATTCATTTATCTTGTCCTAACTGAGAACCTCAGTAGGCTTGGCGCGATCACAAGAGGTGCATTGCCAATTCTTTGTAATGCTTGGAGGAGATGTTTTTTTGCTCCTTAAGTATTCTCTTCTCCTCTTTTTCTTTCTGAAGCTTTTTATAGAGAGCATCTACAACAGATAAGGCCTCTCCTTTTAGGCTTTCAGATGAGGTTCCCATCATTACTTAGGTCACTGTAAAGTCTATAGGAGATAGATCTTTCTTTTCTTTGGTTGGATCCGGATATGCAATGTCCATGACTCTCTCACCCGAAACGCTCTTAGAGAAGTGAGTTATAGCTTTTTGCTTCTTGGGTCCCTTCTTTGGAATGATAGAGAAGTCCATGGGTGCTATGGGAACCTTTCTCTTGATTTGACCCAGATGGTCAGAAATCCAGCTTGGACTTATGGGAGAAGGACTGGAGGGAATGGAAGAAGAAATAGGAGTGAAAGGGGAAGCAACTGAAGAGGACACAGGGAAGAACGTTGAGACACTTGGTTGTGGCATTAACAAGAAGTCCAACACACTAATGCTTGTAGAGCACGAAGTTACTACCGGGGAAAAAGGACATGGAGGTGGAAGGGATCTGTAATTGGATGGAGGGAACACTGGGCGATAGATCCACAAGAGAGGAGAAGATGGAAGAGGTGGGAGATGGAAGGTAGGAAGGAAGAGAAGAAGAAACATCCATTGGGATAGATGCTTGACAACAAGGGGAGGAGAAGGAACGGAAGAAGGAATGGTTGGTACCTCAATAGTTATAGATGCGATAACATCTTGAGTGGATGTATCCATTGAAACTTCAAAGTGGTCTCTTATTCTTTACCTAGAGACACCTGGTCGACCACTTACTTCTCGAAGTAGTAGGAGGGATTTCGGGGAGTTTCTTCCAATTTGCTTAGTTCTCCCTCCTTATCTTTTCCTTTCCTTACAGCTGACACTGGTCGTTCTTGGAGGCACTCTACCGAAGGAGAAGTAGTAAAATCTCTACCCGAGGTAGGTGAGACCATTCCATTTTCACCTAATGCTCAGTGTGCGCTGCAACATGGGCTTGACCCTTTCCCGAATGGTCTTGGTGCCTTGCTCTCACAATCTCTATGACGGTCAATTGTCCCCATCCATGTCAAGGTAGACTTGATAAATTTCTTGATCAGGATCTTGGAATACTTTTGGAATGATGGCTACGCCATAATGAATGATTTCCTCTAGAGCCAGTCGGGAGTGATCCTTTTGCTTGATATCTATTTCGTGTGTCAGGTCGATGTAGATGTCCTCGATCTCAGGAACATGAATGGGATCAATTTTTGCCTTTGGGTGGGTAGCTGGCGGTTGAAGGTAGGCACGGCTCGAGAAGTTGTGCTTTAGATTCAACAATTCAAGCTTGACATACATTTCCTGTGCTTTGGCCAGTGTGGTGCAGGTGTATCGGCCCACTATAAGGGGGAATGGAGTTCCTCCCTTCTTTCTCTTCATGCATTTCTCATGGTATGTGATCAATTGCCTTGACAACTCCAAGAGAATCAGCTTGGTCCCTGCATACCTTGGTAGTTTTATCGGTTCACCTTCGAAATTCACCACCCTGAGATATGTGAATGTGGAAAACTACATGAACAACACTCTCCACTTCTTTGTGGCAGTGATCACACTTGGGCTAGTTCGACCATGTCTCATATTCGTCCTCAACAGGCAGATCACCTCATAGAAGAAGGCATCATTGATTTTTGAGAATTGGGGGATTTTGTTCTTGAGCCTTAGCTCTAGGTAGTATTCATATATTTTGACATAGGGCCATATCCCATTTTGAGCTAGGCCTGTGAAATCTCTAGCTGATGCTGCAACCTATACAACATAGGAATTCATATAGAACTTCCCAGTTGTGTGGACTTGTTGAAGCTCTGGGAGATCATGTCGATGATGATTTCTCCTTAGCCAAAATACTTATTAGGTATATTCTTGCTCATGGTCTCTAAGTACCTCAACATCCATTTGTGGAAATCATGGGCATTAAGAAGCCCAAATATTCTATTCAGGAAGGTGATTGTATCACTCAGTTCCTCATTAAAGTCATTACGGTGGATGGTTTGTGGCCATCTGCTCACCGGCTTTTTGTTCTTAAGATAGAGCTCATTCATCATTTGCATGCATTTGTCCTCATTTTCATCCCATGCCTTCTTGCAGTCTTCTAGGCTTATGGCGACATATTGTCCTGTGATGAGGAATGCCTAGGGTTATTTCAAAATGATGAGCTGTGAGGTCGATGATCATCTTTCCCTCCTTATCTTCGACACATCTTGTGTCCTTATTATAGCAACAAGCCACCAACATGATGAACTTGTTATTCATAGCACTTACTGGCAGCCCAACTGCAAAGTACAATCCACTGCCCACTAGTTTGTTCATCTAGGGGCCACTAGTGGCTGGTTGGTTCTCACCGTAAGTCTTCCATATCAATGTGCCTAAGCTAGGAGTCTCGTTGTCGAGATCAATATTTGCATATGATTCAGGCATCCTAACTTTCTGATATTTGTACTTCATCTCTTGTTCTGAAAACTTTTCTTTTCCTTTAGACTTGGTTGGCTTTTTGCTTGATGAAGACATGTGTGAGCTTGAGGATGGCTGTTTTTATTCTGCAAGGAGAATCAAGGAGGTCTAATATAGAAGATCCATGTCAACCATCATGTTATTCATAATGGAAGCTTGTAGAAAGAAGAATGGGTGATTATAAGGCTTAGGGTGCAAGGTGTAGGTTCACAGACATGCGGCAGAGGCTTAAAAAGGTTAGGTGCACTTTTGGGGATGTCAACATGTAAAAAGGTGCACCTGTGTTGATAGGAGAAAAGCTACGCCAAAGGGTTATAAAGGGCATACTTTTGGAGAGTGTTGCATGATAGAAGGTGGCACAAAGGATAAAGCACAGGGCACGGGTTTACAACATACAACATGCCATGTTGATGTCAAGGATCATGTGCCTGCACCTTAGGAAATTTGCTTTAGCTGGGCACTGAAAAGGATGGTGTTGCATGGCTTTTAAGTGCACCCAAGGCATAATTTTGGAATATGCTGCAAAGGAAATCAACATGCCAAAGGGGAAAGCGCTTGGCACGGTTTTGAAGGACACAACATCTAATGTTGATGTTGTCCAGTGCACTGCGCCCTTAAAAATGTTTGTTAAGTGTTATTATACTGGGCGCAAGTTAGAGATATGTTACAAGCGGGGACAGTGTGCCAAGGTGTGACTGTGGGGGTTACAACATGTAAAAACAGAGCGCCGAATTTTGAGTGATTTCTTTGCAATTTACTAGATTTCTTCTCTCTTTTCACATGAATTTTCTCTCTCTTTGGTTTTGCTGAAAATGGCGAGGAGGAGAGGGACTTTTGCAAGGCAAGAAGATACATAAAGGATGGCTTCTTTTGAGCAAGAGCCTTCTCAGATTTGTAGATCTGGAAGGAGAGGTAATGTAGTTTCTAGTTGATTATGGATTTTTAGGTTTTTCATTTTTAGATTTAACCTTTTGGTTTATAACAACCCTAAAACCTAACAATAACCAAGAAACAAAATCCATAACAACAAAAAGGACGATAGAAGCCACTTACCCGGTTTTATAAAGGACGAAGGATGACATTGGGGTCCATAAGCTCAAAAATGGCACGTGGGGGGTGACAAGGACAACTTACGAGCACGAGAAAAATACTTTTCACAATTTTCAATTCATGAAAATGATAGGTGTTGAGTGCCTATTTATAGAAAACATGGCATTAATTATTTCACCAACTTTCTTTGGTGCACAAACTAAAGTATCGACATAGGTTTTAATGTGCCTTGGTGCATGTTGGTTAGTTTCGACATAATACTTCCAGCACCTTAGCGCACATTTTGTGATGTCAACACAAAATTTCCCATGCCTTAGGTGCACATTTTTTTATGTTTACATGATACTTCCAGTGCCTTAGCGCACATTCTAGGGGCATGTTTACTGATGTTGACATGTAAATTTTAGTGCCTTAGGGGTGCAACCTTATTAATGATGGCATGTCATTTACTACACTGAAGGATCTTCTAAGGGCGCACATCTCATGGTGTCGACACAACATTTCTTGCGCCAATATAAAAAGGTGAAAAATGGCTAAGTTCTTAAAACTTGATTTCCGGAAGGGAGTTTTAGGCCATTTTGAATGTTGTCAGACTTCTTCAGGGGACCAAAACAAAATTTTGGTATGGTTATCTACAAAATTTCCCTTGTTAATTTTTACGGGATAACAAATATACGTGTAATAGAACACAAACCGAATAAGCATATTATTCTTGCCACGTACATGTAAGTGTATCTAGAATTAAAGTTATTCTAGCCCTGAACTAAACATGTTGTTGTCGATTGAAAAAATCAAACCTCGGGATGGAGAGGACTTGCAGGGGATGAGTTTTTTTGAGGCAATACCGTCCCTGTCTCATTGCAGTCACAAAATGTTTTGTGAAATCACCTAACCATATCTCACAATTAAATTCCCATCACCATTGTTGCTTGTGCTCTCTGTAATATCTTTATACTTACCCGCTTCATTTCCATGTGTAGAATGAAAAACCATGGAGAACACAAAAGTAACAAATAAATGTGTCAATAAATAAATTATAATAATCTATTTATTTATAATATTTTATTTGATAATCTATATTGTATGAAATTATGTCTAGAAATGTTAGTTATTTCACCTTACTTCATTTTGTTCACAGATTCTTCCTTTATAATATATATTAAATAAATACATCTAATGTCACCAAAATTCAAACCTTTAACCTCTACTAACTGCAATAATTACATGAATATTAAATAATTAATGTTAGGATTGGCTAAACATTAATTAACATTACAATAAATTTTTTTGGCTATTTTGAGGTATAACCTCTTTTGGCGGTGACAAGAGGATTCGACATTTGTGGGTTTTTTGGGATTTTATGGAAGTCATTGATTGCATTCGTGTGAAGGGGGAACATTTATTGACTATTAAAAATTACGTCAGATTTCATTTATAAATCTTGGAGACACATGTTGAATATTCAAATGAAGGTGCATGACATCTCTATTTAAGCATTGTCTATATCAAGCCTTTGACAATCATAAGTAGAATAGTCCTGTTCACTATGGATGGCATTGTCAAATGCATTGAGACTTCTTCTATGAAGAGCTCAAGACTAACCGGGTAGTTTGGAATATTTTACATGAGGGTGGTGTTACATCGTTTAGGAAATATTGTCTTGTCACTCTTTCTCAATGACTAGTAGTGTGTTGGAAACCTAGAAGAAAGGAAGAGTCAAAGTGGGCAAGACAAAAAAATTATTTTGTGAGTCCATTAAGGCTGCGATGGGGTTCCCTTGAGAGATAGACATTTATTTTAAATGCTCACTTTAGGAGGAGATGTATGCTTTTCTATATCCTTTTGATAATGGGAAAATGTATCACTTGGGATATGAATGGGAATCACTTACACAACCTTGGAATAGAGTATTTGAGAAATTGAGGAGGTACTTCATGCTGCAGTGATGCTACAAAGTGATCTATGTACATCTAAATTGTCTTCTTGTGCATCTTCGACAAGATCGAAATGTAAACTTTGCATATTTTTTGTTTCAATCGCTTGAGATTTCCCCTAAAATGGTTAGAGAATATGAAGGTCCATTCCTACACCAAGGCCTTTTGTATTTGCTCTTTAAAATTGAATCTTCTACAAATAAATCTCGTTCTTCCCCTTTAAGCCTAGAAAGTAGCGTCGTTTCCCCCCTCCTCTTTCATAACCAACTCCCTCTTTCCATCACCATCGCCACCACCTTTATCTCCCTTCAAACTATGATTTAGAAATCAAGATCATTATCCCTAAATCTGTCACTCTTATCACTCCCTCATCATCTTCAAAGGCTCTAAAACATTGGACCCCTCGAGCACTCTTCTAAGGAATCAACCACTTTTAGACCCATTAATTTCTTATTCTCCACCTCCTATCGATGCTTCCATGGATTCTCCTCTCGTATCCTAGATATTATCATGGTTGAACCCAAATCAACCTACGTGATCACGAAAGGATGCAAAACTTCCCCAATCCTTATTGCATGGAAGTTAGAATGGGATCCAAAATTCCTAATGTGTTGTGGGATCTCTCCTCTTTTCACCTTGGTTCTCCTCTATCGAGAAAATGGGATCCCCATTATAGCTTCAGAATTCCATGAGCATTTAGAGAAGATCTCTCCTTACCCACATCAGGCCATTGAAGACTATGTTACACTCAAAGATATCGATACCAAGGAATGGAAAACTCGAAGGACATGAATTGGATGAAAAGCAATGAAGACTTTCGCAACACATTAAGTTAATGGATGTTTTGGTTAAAGGAATCCCATCATCAATGTTAACGATGAAGAAAATACTCTCATGAATATCCGTTAAATATAATTTTGATTTTCCCATTTTGGGAATTTTTGTTTTTTTTGTTACATATTGTATTGTTATATTCTTGTTTCATTGTAATACCTAGTCATGAGGTATTTCTTGTGCAAGTATGTGGGTCATTTGGTTAAAACCCATTTTACTATAATTCCAAATAATTTTATGTTTTGGCATATCATAGTCACGGATAAGCTCCTAATATCTTAATGAGTTTTCTTACATCCTTAAGATCACTATGCTCCAAATTTTATGTATTGGTATAACCTAGTGGCTTCTCATATCACAATATCCTACTTTATTTTGATAAAACTTGGTGACCACCAAGCTCCAAAAATTTATGGTGTGGCATAACGTACCATTGTCTAATATCAAAATATAATTCTCTTATTATTTAGGTGCTAGCGAAAACTAAACTTGGAATATTATATTGTGGGTTTAACACCATAAAAGTTATAAATATTTGCCTCTAATTTGCTAGATTCCATAAAATATTTTAATTATTAATTATTAAACCCTAGTAGTGAAATCACAAAATAACATGTTGTGTTAAAACCTAGCGGTCACGAAGATGAAAATAATATATTTTTTAAATACCTAACAACCACTAAGCTTAAACTATGTTCATTCAAATTTGCTAAATCTCGGTCACCATTACGATCCAAATATTATTTTTTATCGAAACCCACCAGAAGCCAAGATAATAGTATCTTATTTATTTTGTTTAAAAATAGAGAGCACTAAGAACCAAATATTATGTTGTGTCATAATCTAGCAGATGATAAGCTCAAAATATCATTCTGTAACATGTTAAATGATAAAGCAACAACTATGATAAAAATAATATATTATGGAAGTACCTAGTCTTCGTATTGTATAAAATATATGTTAATTTAATTTGTTTAATCATATGGACCGTAACCTCCATATATTATGTCATTGTTTAAAATTTCTTCTTGTAATTTTGTACCTTCTTTAAAATATCTTAACTATGAATTATTGAACCCTAAGCGAATTCAATCTCCAAATAATATGTTTAAGAAAAGGCTACCAAATGCTAGCTTAAAGTATTTGAAGCCACTGTAGTATCAAAATATTATGTGGTAGCATAACCTAGCGGGTGCTAAGATCGAGATATCTTAATTCCAAATCAGTAATGCATAGAAAATATTCAACTAATTTTTCACAGTCTTGATTGTTGTAAATATATCCCAATTCAATGTCTTTTTTTGTTTGTTAAATACTACTTTTTTTTAGCTCAAAATATTTATTCTTAAGTTCTTACTTTCTTTTTTGAAAACTAGAGATTGCTAAGATCCTAATATTATCTTGTGGCATAACCTAGTGGCGTATGTTGAAAATATCTTAATTTAATTAATCAAATCCTAACCACCTATAAGATGCAAAGATTGTGTGGTGGCATAAACTAGTGGGTACTATGCTTGAAATATCTTAATTTGAAATCTTAAAATCATATAATAAAGTCGACTAATTTATACAGATCTTGATTCCTATACATTTTTCCAAAGTTAACGTGGCTAATTAACTTAGAGGTCGATAAGGTCAAAACAACTTACTTTAATTTTTCAAAACGTAGCGACTTATAATATTTTCAAAAAAATTGTTATATTATTTCGAGGGTAACATTTTTAGCGATGAAAATTTGATATGTCATCTATGGCTATAATGGTCATTTATGACATCAATAGATTGCATTTGTGCGATAGAAAAATTGATCAAGTGGTATACACACGTGACATGTAAGATGGGGTTGTGCATTTAAGATTATGAATGTGAAGCATCATATTCATGATAAGGATATCTAATTGATGATCTTTAGTAGAATCACACTTACCTCCTTTCATGTGTTGTGCGCTAGTGGATTTATATCTCTAGGTCGGTTGGACATTTTAATACCCCTTTCTTCTTTTCATATTTGATCATTGTGCTTCTTGTCTCTCTGCGATGGTTATAGGGGTGTTGGCGGTTTCTTTGGTAACATGGAGTGTGGTCATAGCGGGAAGAGGTAGAGAGATATGACAAGAAAGGACGATAGGTAATAGTTTACATCCTTAAGATCACTATGCTCCAAATTTTATGTATTGGTATAACCTAGTGGATTCTCATATCACAATATCCTACTTTATTTTAATAAACCCTGGTGACCACCAAGCTCCAATAATTTATGGTGTGGCATAACGTACCTTTGTGTAATAGGAAAATATAATTCTCTTATTAGTTAGGTGCTAGCAAAAACTTAACCTAGAATATTATATTGTGGGTTTAACACCATAAAAGTTATAAATATTTGCCTCTAATTTTCTAGATTCCATAAAATATTTTAATTATTAATTATTAAACCCTAGTAATGAAATCAAAAAATAACATGTTGTCTTTAAAACCTAGCGGTCGCGAAGATGAAAATAATATATTGTTTAAATACCTAACAACAGCTAAGCTTAAACTATTTTCATTCGAATTTGCTAAATCCCAGTCACCATTATGATCCAAATATTATTTTTTATCGAAACCCACAAGGAGCCAAGATAATAGTATCTTATTTATTTTGTTTAAAAATAGAGAGCACTAAGAACCAAATATTATGTTGTGTCATAATCTAGCAGACGATAAGCTCAAAATATCATTTTGTAACATGTTAAATGATAGCAACAATTATGATAAAAATAATATATTATGGAAGTACCTAGTCTTCGCATTGTATAAAATATGTTAATTTAATTTGTTTAATCATATGGACCATAACCTCCATATATTATGTCATTGTTTAAAATATCTTCTTGTAATTTTTTAATTACTTTAAAATATCGTAACTATGAATTATTGAACCCTAGCGAATTCAATCTCCAAATAATATGTTTACGCAAAGGCTACCGAGATGCTAGCTTAAAGTATCCGAAGCCACCTGTAGTATCCAAATATTATGTGGTAGTATAACCTAGTGAGCGCTAAGATCGAAATATCTTAATTCCAAATCTTTAATGCATAGAAAATATTCAACTAATTTTTCACAGGCTTGATTGTTGTAAATATATCCCAATTCAATGTCTTTCTTTTGTTTGTTAAATACTATTGTTTTTTTAGCTCAAAATATTTATTATTAAGTTCTTACTTTCTTGTTTTTAAACCTAGACTGCTAAGATCCTAATATTATCTTGTGGCATAACCTAGTGGCAGCTATGTTGAAAATATATTAATTTAATTAATCAAATCCTAACCACCTATAAGATGCAAAGATTGTGTGGTGGCATAAACTAGTGGGTGCTATGATTGAAATATCTTAATTTGAAATCTTAAAATAATATAATAAAGTCGACTAATTTATACGAGATCTTGATTCTATACATTTTCCAAAGTTAACGTGGCTAATTAACTTAGAGGTCGATAAGGTCAAAACAACTTACTTTAATTTTTCAAAACGTAGCGACTTATAATATTTTCAAAAAAATTGTTATATTATTCGAGGGTAACATTTTTTTAGCGATGAAAATTTGATATGTCATCTATGGCTATAATGGTCATTTATGACATCAATAGATTGCATTCATGCGATAGAAAAATTGATTAAGTGGTATACACACGTGACATGTAAGATGGGGTTGTGCATTTAAGATTATGAATGTGAAGCATCATATTCATGATAAGGATATCTAATCGATGATCTTTGGTACAATCACACTTACCTCCTTTCATGTGTTGTGCGCTAGTGGATTTATATCTCCAGGTTGGGTGGACATTTCAATATTCCTTTCCTCTTTTCATATTTGATCATTGTGTTTCTTGTCTCTCTGTGATGGTTACAGGGGTGTTGGTGGTTTCTTTGGTAACATGGAGTGTGGTCCTAGCAGGAAGAGGTAGAGAGATACGACAAAAAAGGACGTCGGGAATAGTTTACTTCTTGGATGGACAGGAAACTTTAGAACACAGCGATGTAAAATAGGCTTGAGAGAGTCTAGTTGGTCTCAAAATGATTTGAAGAAAATGATGATGGTGATATTTTTGGGAGAGTTTACAAGCTAATGCTTGATCCGAACTAGTCCAAGGGTAGAGGAATTTTTTGACATGGTGCAAGGGTTAAGTGTTGATGTGTGCAAGTGTTATTTTTAAACTAACGCTAATGTAAACAAAGACTAACACCTAAATATTCTTAATTAGCAAGAATTAAACAAAATTATAAACACCATCATGATAAGAATTAATCAAGGGTTAGTTGCTAACATTTATCAATACAAAACTTTGAGATCAACAATGTCAAGTATCTAAATAACTTCTATTCTTTAACAACATGAAAATGAAAGAACCTAGGTAGGTTCCATAGCTATCAAAAAATAGTTGTCCTTAATGTTCCAAGAACCTAGGAATGGGGGATAATTAAAGGTGGGCTACAAGACCCTTTTAACACCTCCCATATGACCCAAGCACTTTAAGAAAGAGGCTTAACTCTTCAAGATGATGAACTCTCAAGAAAACAAGGTGCAAGCTCTTAGTCTCTTTGCTATATGCTTTGCATTTGCTCTCTAAGGAGTTTTAGGTGTAAGTAAAAAGGTAGGTGGAGGGATCTTTATATAGCCCAAAGGATAAAGGATTCAACACATCCTCATGAATGTGGGATAAAGGTAAAACATGATTAGGAATGGATAAGGTTGCTTTATTAAAGGTAACCTTACTTTAGAAGGGTTTAATACATGTTTAGCAAGTCATGGGAGTTGGGGGGTATTTTAATTAATCAAAGGTGATTAATTAATAGGTAGGTGTAAGCTTATAGAAGCCAATTAGAATAATAATAGTGTGATTTAGGCTATTGTGAGGGGATTAAATCAATTAAACATTGATTTACTAGTTAAATGAAGGGGAAGACTAATTAATTAATAATAATTAATTAATCTAGATAGAGGAAGTGATAATTAATGGAAGGTCGTTAATTAGGTTGTTAGCTAGATAGGCAGACTTAATCAATTAGCGTATTGTAATTGATTAATGACAATAAGAGGGAATATGAGCACTTTTGACGATATGTCGTTGATTTGCGAGAAAGGGGATAATTAGTGCAATTTAAGTATTTAAATTGCTTGGGTGTAATTATAGGTGTATACATTTGCCCCTCTTTGGCATGGCGTAAGTGGCGCTTCTTCAAAGATAGTAGATGGAAGAAAATTTTGAAGGGATAGAAGAAAAATTAGTAGGAGGGAGAGATGCCCCCTCGAGTGTCGATGGGGTGAAGAAAGAAGCCGATCGACGATCGAAAAAGATGAGAAATAGGTAGAAGAATGGGGAATTAGTAGGAGGTAGAATGCCTCGATGAGAGAGAAAATTAGGGGTTAAAGGGAAGTAGTGTAGAAGAAATATGGATGAGGGGAGAGAAGAGCTTAGCCTCTAGCCGATTATTTTTGGAACAAATTTGATGTCATCATACTGCCATAGGAACTACATCATTGGCTCGTATTAAAAATAGAAGCATACGACAAAGGTAGAATGACATGAAAATTCATACTACGAACAATTTCCATTGCTGAAAGTACCAAATCCATGCAACATACAATAATGCAATGCAATACGAGAAGGAAACAAGCTCATATAACAAGGAAAACAAGTACGAACGGACATATCCAACCCAACAACGGTCAAGATAGTTGTACAAATGTTTTGTTATCGAGTCTTAAGAGATCCAAAAGTTCGTAATTGATGACAAGGGTTAAAAATGATACCCCAAGGAAGGATATATGCAAGGGGAAATGATAATGGACATGGGGTCCATGAAAAGCGTTTGTGCGCAACAAAACAACACCAGTGTAATGAAAGTGCCCCAGTACTGAGACAAAGTAAGTAGTTAGCTTTGTGAATGGTTGTGAATCGGTGATCTACGAGTCATATTAATCAGGGAAGATGTGAGACAAACCAACAGGATATGGAGAAAATACCATGCACAAGACACAAGTTTCAGCCGTAATAAGCAAGGTACCATTTTGCAAGGTTTTTTTACTTTTTAGGAATTTTTGAAAAAATTTGCCTTGTTTTTGGATTTTTTGATATATTAAGTGTTTATATTGTTTTGGCTTGCTGAACCGTGGTAAAAAATAGAAGAAAGGAGAAGAAGAAAATGAAGGGCCTAAGGGCAACAGAAAGTGCCCTAGGTGGAAGGAAGGAGAAACAAACGACAAATAATGTCCTTGTTTAGTGGAAAAATTAAGAAAAAATAATTATTTGAAAAATAATTATTCACGAGAGTGTGAAGAAGAATAAAAATCACCAGGGAGCAATAAAATTGTCCAGGGAGAAGAAAGGGGTATTGGACAAAAAATGCCCCAATACGGTGAAAAATAAGAGAAAAATAATTATTTAATAAAAATAATTATTCCACAGTGAACAGAGGAGAAAATGGTGATCGAAACGGGTTTCCCAGCCATCCTAACGGTGAAAAATAGGTTAATATAGCCCGTAGGGGGGTAAAAAATCGCAATCAGTTCATTTTAACCACTTAGTTTAGAAAATTTATTGTGAGGCTCTGACACTCAGGAGAGATGGTGATCACACGAGACCGTTTGAGGCATGTTGACATAGTCTCGGGGGTACCAGAGGCATGCGAGATGAGGGGCCATTTGTGAGTATCACAACCTTGCTCTTAAATTTTTGTCATTAATGCATTAATTAGGGTAATTAGGCATAGAAAATATGTAGGCATAGGCGTGGGTTAGGGCACGCATGCGCGGTTGGGGCCACATGCGTTTGTTTAAGGGTGTAGGTGTTAGGGCTATACATGCACACATGCAGTCAAAATCACTTGCACACAAACACACATGTGCACACACTGGGAAAGGGGTGCACACATGAAAAGCGTGGCACATGCATGGGTAGGTAAGCGCACACAAGTAGAAGCACACACATACACGCGCAAGCACCAATTAGGTGGCGCACACGCCAAAAAGAGCGCGCAAGCACCCAAAAGAGGGTACACGTGCCAGAAAACACCGCGCGTAAGCGTAGGTTCCAGAAACGTGGTGCACATGCCTAAAAGGGTGCGTAGGTGCCCTATACAGGTAAAAAAATATAGGAAAGTGTCCAAAAATGTGACACTGAGAAGAATTTTTAGGATTTTTGGGTTAACCTAAAAAACAGAGATAGATTTTTAGATGAAATGCTAGAAACTAACGAGTGGCGTGTGATTTTTGTAAAGACGTTTACAGTGTTGCAGATGTGGGAGCGTCACTCTCAGATTGCCGAGCTAGAGGGTAGCATGCGCCAATGTGACCACCGAGAGATGGCTATATTACTGGAGGTAGTGGGGCTGGGCCCCATGGCTCGGATGCCCTCCATTGTACTAGATCATGACCTCCTAATTGCGCGCATGGCGATGGGTACATTGATCGAGTATAGCCCAGATGCAGGTTTGATCAGAGCAACATGCATCACGTTATTCGGTTTGGATGATAAAGATAGAATATGACAAAGTTCACCCAACCACAATCCAACAACAAATCAATATCCTAAGCTGACAACTTCCTTTTCTTACTTCCCATGTATAGAAAGATGCAAACAAGAACATTCAAAAGGTGAGGCCTAAGGTTAAGATCAATGAACTCCATCGGGAAAAACAAGGAGAAGAAGACATAGGATACCATCGTGTTTACATCCCTACTTCTCCCACTAAAGAACAATTGCTCACACAGGAAGTGTAGTCTATGAAAGAAACGCTTGCAAGCTTACAAGAGATCGATATAGGGAGCATCAAGAAATATCAATATAAAGATCTGTGCCCCTATCCTTTTGACAAGACAATGACCCTTCAACCCTTTCCAAAGAAATTTGATATGCCAAAATTTGACAAATACAAAGGAAAGGGAGACCCAAGGGATCATGTTAAATATTTTTACATGGCATGTCAAGAGGTGTCTTATAGTGATAATTACCTTATCAGACTTTTTCCCAAGAGTCTTGGAGGTCAAGCATTGGAATGGTTTACATGCTTACCACGGGGATCAATTTCCACCTGGCTAGAATTGGCAGAAAGATTCGTGCATCACTTCTCGTATAACATAGAGAGTGACATCACCATGGTAGACTTGTGCGGTGCCAAGCAACACCCAAATGAGACCTTCGCTAGCTTCCTCCAATGATGGAGAGGGATAGCTAGTCACTTCCCTTGTGCTTTCCCTGAAAATCAGTTGGTCAGTATCTTCATTCCCAATCTCAACCTGATATTACCTTCCACCTCCAAATGCATTGTGTCCATACTTTTGAGGAGGTTATCGAGAAAGGGATTCAGATAGAAAAGGCTCTCATTGCCAAAGGCACCCTTAAAAACCAATCTAAAGACAACCAAAGTGTCAAACCCGTGGAAAATCCCAAGGTCTTCAACAAAAACAAAAATGTGGTGGGAGACGGAATCACTGATTCCAAATGCATTCAAACATCCAAATTGGTCAACCTTTTAAACTGACCAAGGGCCCAATTCAACCACCACCAAAATGACGAACATTCACCTCTCTCAATGAACCGTTGTCAGTCATACTAAAACAATTGGATGCAGCCCACATGATAACCTATCCTACAACACAACCGTTTGACGAAAACACTCCTAAACCTTCATGGTATAAGGAGCATGAATATTGTGAAATGCATCATGTTAAAGGTCATAAAATAGAAAAATGTTTGTGAATTCTCCACTATATTCAAGACCTCATTGACAACGGGGAGATAGAGGTGGATAACCCGACCACACACAAACACCTAACGAGAAAATGGGGATTTATAAGGAACCATTCCCAAGCATGATAAGTTAGAAAAGGCAAAGCTGGATTGGGGAGAGTCATCCCAAACTTATAAAGCCGTGAATTACTTGTATACCAAGAGAGATAAAAATCATTATGATTCACTTATCGGATGTATTCGCTCCCCTACTGACCATGTCAACACTATCTGGATTAAGGGAAAGGATTGTGTTGCGGTAACAAGGTGTGCCCGCCTCCTAATTCTGGACCCTCTCCGTCGACCCCGCATACTGGTAAGTATAACCTTTTAGAACAGCTTGAGAAGACATCTCGCTAAGATTTCAATCTTAGATCTCCTCAAGATATCCAATGTGCATAAGGACATCCTATATCAAACTCTTCAGGGGTCGGGAGTGCCTTTAGAAGTCAACCCTACACACCTTCAAGCTGTGGTGGAAAATATTGCACCAAGTGAGCATCTTACTTTCAACCATAGGGAGATCCCTACCGATAACCCTACACATAATCTTCCCTTGTACATCGAGGTAGTTGTCACCCGCAGGAAAATCAAACGGGTGCTTATGGACAACGGATCGAGGATTGAACATCTGCACACTTAATTTGGTCAAACAATTGGGACATATGGAGGAAGACCTTGAGTCCCATATTATCACTATCACCACATACGACAACATGGAAAGAGAGTCAGCATGCACCATCACATTGCCCATGGAGGTGGGTCCCACTTGTCATCAGACAAATTTTCACGTCCTAGACTTATAACTTCCATATAATATGCGTCTAGGCCGACCATGGATTCATGCCATGCAGGCCGTGTCATCAATGTTTCATCAATGCATCAAGTTGAAGCATGAGGGACATATGATAACAATACCAGGAGATTCAGAGCCCTTTGCTCATTGTCGAGCTCTCAATAGCTTTGCACGAAAGGGTACATATGCATGTCCCTCCGTAGATATAGTTGTTCCACTCCAGTCTGAGGCTATGGAATCCCACGTGGATTCGGATTCACTTAGTTCTTGCACTCATGGGGCATCTACTTCAACATCTCCATTTGATTCATGGGAGATGAAAATCCTAGAATATGGCTATGGGGAGTATAATGTACAACAAGTGCTCTTGGTGTCAGATCTCTCTTTGTCACCCAAGACTAGAGGTCAACCCAACTACCGCTTTAGGAGACCTAGAGAAGAACACACTATTGGGTCGTTCCTACCGGGAGGCTTGTTAGCTGAGGAGAAATTACTTGATCCACCTACTACTTGGGTTCCTGAGGACACTCATCCATCCTGTTATTAAACCCTAGAATATGAAAAATCTAGCAGAATGATGTACTCAATGGGCTACAAAGGCCTAGGATGTGGGAGGAATGAACAAGGACAAAGAGAACCAGTCCCTCTTCCACATTTCAAAATAGAAAGATATGGCATCAGGATTCATCCTTATGGAGCACACCCCAACAATCAAGATGTGACTTGTTCTGAGCATGAGGATAGCTCCGATTACTTAGACAGCGATACGGATTCCCATTGTAGCCAATATGAGGATCTGGCCTCCACGAACCTTTTCATGAATAACGTTGTCCTAACCATCACCCCCATTGAACCAACCCTTAACCTTGTATACCCTTCCCTTGTTGAATGGGAGCAACAACGTCATGTGCCACTAGATTTATTCAAGAAGCAGCGAGGCTATTGCAGAGTTTACGATCATAAGGGATACAATCCCCATTGGAGATCATAAGAAAGGTTTCTCTATCAACTTAGACACCTACGCCTACTTGGCAAGGAGGCTAAACTTTGTGGTCAGAAAAATTTGAAGAAAAGTGAGGGAAAAAGTTCTAAAGAAAAGCCTCAGAAAAAATTGAAGTCCAAGTCACACAGTGAAAACCTCTTTGAGGCACTGGTTGACAAACAAATAAGAAAATCAAAGGACAAACAAAGTGACCATGCCAAGGATGAAAATCTCATGGAGACATCCTTGGATGAAGATCTCAACCTTCCTCCTAACCCTATGCATATGGAGGATTTATCAAAATTGTTAGTCGAAGAAACCATTGATGTCAATATTGGTACCGAAGAAGATCCCAAGATAGTAAAATTGGGGGCATCACTCTCAGCTAGAGAACAAAAGACATTCACCCTATTGTTATGAGAGTTCATTGATGTGTTTGCATGGTCTTACAAAGACATTCCCGGCCTAGATCCGACGTTGGTAATGCACAACATAGTCTTGCACGTAGACGCCAAGACTATCAAATAGAAACTCCGAAAAATACATCCAAGAGTGGATTTGTTGGTCAAGAAAGAGTTGGAAAGGTTGCTGGCAGCAGGATTCATCTGACTAATTGACTATTCTGAATGGATATTGAACATTGTTCCTGTCCAGAAGAAACCTATCGGTATCCGAATCTGTACGGATTTTAGAGACATCAATAAGGCTTTCCCTAAAGATGACTTTCCATTACCCAAAATTGATATGATTGTTGACTCAACAATAGGATATGAAATTCTATCGCTCATGGATGGATTTTTGGGTTATAATCAGATTAAAATCACTGAGGAGGACCAACACAAAACAGATTTCAAAACTTCTTGGGGCACCTTCTGCTATCAAGTGATGCCATTTGGCCTTAATAATGCGGGAGCAACTTATCAGTGGGCCATGACAGTAATCTTTCATGATATGATTCATGACATCATGGAAGACTATGTAGACAACATCCTGGGAAAGTCCAAAACAAGAGAAGATCATCCTGTCATTTTGCGGCATATCTTTCAGTGCCTACGGGAATACAAAGTCATGTTGAATCCCAAGAAGTGTGTCTTCGGGGTGCTATCAGGGAAATTATTGGGCTTCATTGTGTCAAGACGAGGTATTTAGGTAGACCCTGCTAAAGTGTCTGCCATCATTGAAATGCCTCCACCTGAAAATACTAAGCAACTGCGTAGCTTACAGGGGAAAATTCAAGCCATTCACCACTTTATCTCATAGCTTGCAGATAAATGTCACTCATTCACCCATTTGCTTAAAAAGGATGTTGCTTTAATCTGGGGACCCAAGCAACAACAAGCCTTTTCTTTGCTTAAACAGTACCTGTCAATCCACCTATCCTCATGCCTCCTAGTCCAGGAGAACCACTTTTGCTCTATATTTCCACTACACAATATGCTATTGGTGTGCTACTCACCCAATATGATAATAACCATAAGGAGAAAGCGGTGTACTATCTGAATCACACCCTCATTTCCTATGAACTTAATTATCCTCAGATTGAAAAGGCTTGTTTGGCCGTTATTTTTACCCTTCAAAAACTTCACCATTACCTGTTGAATACTAAGACCAAGCTCATATCGAAGGTCGATCCACTCAAGTATTTGTTGTCAAAACCAGCCCTTACAGGTAGAATGGAAAATTGGATCATTCTACTTAGTGAGTTTGATATAGAATTTGTCCATCAAAAATCAGTTAAAGGACAAGTACTTGCAGATCAGCTAGTGGAAGCACCTTTGCAAAGCATGGAGCCTTTGAGTCTGGAACTGCCAGACGCCTCTTTGCTCTACATTGAATAATCTATTGTATGGCAGATACATTTTGATGGATCTTTTACGTTTCATGGTTCAGGTGCAGGAGTGGTCCTTATTACTCCTTCGGGTGATCCTATACCGCAGGCTTTCCGCTTGGCCTTCCCTTGCACGAACAACATTACAGAGTATGAAGCACTCATTGCAGGGATGAAGTTGGCCATCAAGTGGAATATTCATCATGTTAAGGTTGTAGGTGATTCACAATTAATCATTAAACAAGTTAATGATGAGTATAAGGTTAAGGATGACAAACTCATACCTTACAAAAAGTTAGTGGAAACTCTAAAGGAGTATTTTGTGTGCATCACCTTTGAGCAGATCCCAAGAGCACAAAACAGATCAGTAGATGCTATGGCAATGGTGGGATCTATGCTTTGTATTCCACTAGGGAACAATGATATGCCATTCTTCATAGAAAATCTATGCTAGCCCGCATATGACATGCTAGAATCATGACCTGGCTTGTGAGGTTGTTGGTCCCCATTCACCATGGTATGAACCCATTTTCACCTATCTTAAGGACAACACATTCCCTCTCGATATCTCCCACTCTAAAAAGTAGAGCCTAATTCGCCAGATAGCTCGTTACACCCTTTTAGGAGGTACACTTTATTGTCATGGCTGACAGAATGCATTACGTTTGTCTGGATGTGATGGAGTCATTCTAAGAAATCAAGAAAGTATATGAAGGAGTATACGGAGCGCATACAAATGGAATGGTGTTGGCTAAGAAATTGTTGAGAGTAGGTTACTATTGGCCTACCATGGAATTTGATTGTTGCAATTACGTTACAAAATGTGCCCTTTTCCAAAAGTATGGAAATTTTATCCATGCTCCGTCACATCCATTATAGCCAATCACTACCCCATGGCCATTCTCTAAGTGGGGACTCAATTTAATAGGGAAGCTTACTCCTACCTCTTCTGATGGTCATACACATATCATCATAGCCACTGAATATTTTACAAAATGGGTGGAGGCCATCCGTTAACCTATGTCATAGGAGCACAAATTTCTAAATTCATCATGAATCACATTATTTGTTGGTATGGCATTCCTGAAGCCATTGTTACAGATAATGGGAAGTCATTTAAGAATAAAACTGTGAAAATCCTTTGCCAATGGTTCCAAATCAGATTAAAATGGTCCATGCCATATTACCCTCAAGGTAATGGACAAGCTGAGGCAACAAACAAGACTTTGGTCAGGATAATGGAAAAGATGGTCAGCAAAACAAGTCGCAACTAGCACCTACAAATTCATCCAGCCCTTTGGGCTTACCGAACATCCATTCACACCCCTACAGGTGTGACACCATATTCCCTAGTGTTTAGGATAGAATCTATCATCCCCTTAGAGATTGAACTTCCATCCCTGAGGATCTCTCTTCGAGACTATCTGGATAAGGATGAAGATTATCGAGTGGCAAGGTTGGCTGAGTTAGAACTACTGGATGAGAGGTGCATTCACACTCTTAATCACCTGAAAGTGTATCAACACAGAGTCTCCAAAACTATAACAAGAGAATCATCCCTCGTCAGTTTGAGGTTGGTGATTTAGTCATGAAGGAGAACCAGTTCAACACTAGAGCAGAGCGAGAAAAGAAAGGGAAGTTTGAACCCCATTGGTTAGGACCCTATGTCATAGTTGCCAAGTATGACACAGGGGCTTACAAGTTGGCTCACCCCAATCGTGACAAGCTCCGGGATCCCATGAATGCCATGCATCTTAAGAGATTTTATGCCTAAACATGGCGTAGGGAAGTCATAAAAATAAAAAATACAAAAACATAAATCAAATTCAGAAAAAGAAAAAGAGAAAATAGGTCGTCCACTAGTGAAAACCACACAATTGTGGCACTTTGGGCAAGTCCTTGGGTGAAAGCCAGTTTTCGGTGCCTTAGGAGAATTTCTTGTTTGCAAGAATTCTATATTAGAAGGGTAGTTGTCTTTGGCCTCGACACAGTTACGCTTCCAAGTTTCCTTGTGCACACCATTCTATCCAACCTTCATCTGGCTTTGCCTTCTTCTATTCATCTGTGAGGGATGTGTTCTTTTGTTATTTCCCATCTTACGCTGGGGGCAACTCAACGGCTTCACCTTCTTGTTCATAAATGCATGGATTCTACCCTTGTATATTCCCCACCTAATAGCTGGGGGCATCCACGCTTTCTTGGTTACCTGTACATAGCTTTGGAGACCATCGAAAACACAAAAACAATAGAAAATTGTTTCGAGAAAACACAAAAACAATAGAAAATTGTTTCACAAAAACCTAAAACAATAGAAAATCGGTACATGAAAACATATTTTACAAAAACATTTACTTGCATGGTCTTGTTTCCTTGTTTTGCTTGTTGCTTGTGTAGTGTTTTGCGTGCTTGCTTTTTGAGTTGTTTGTTGCTTGGGTGTACTTTGTCATAGTTTATCTTTTCTTTCTTAGAATAGATTCATTCTTGCTTGTGCATGTTGTGGTGAGTTTCGACATGCTAGTGTGTTAATTCATTATGTTCCTTCTTAAAGCATTTGGTTGTGTTTTGTTACTTGTTAATAAGGCATGGTGATTCAGGGTGTATTGCATTAATTCCTGGTGTTCTTTGTGGCATTTGGTTGTGTTTCTTGCATGTGTTCTATATTTTTATCATTCACATCGCATTACCATCACTATAATCACATCTAACATCATATATAAAAAAATGCTAAGTTTTACATCATACATGTATGTTAAGCTAATCATTGCATATCATATCATCAATGGGAGCAAGAGAGGTTGCACATAATAAATAATCTATCCCCCCTGCACCAATATCATCATATCATCCCGTCCATATACATCAAAATAACACATGAAAACAACATTTGATATCATCTACAGATCTATCATCTACAATCTACAGCACATGTATACATTAATACATTGGAATCAGATACATACAAAGTACAAAATCAGATAATACATCCATAAGTGCTGAATCAAAACATGCGGCATGCAACAAGAATCAATGTATGCCCACTCGTGTCACAACACCTCCATACATGCTGAATTAAACAAACGCAACATGCAATGAGAACCAACATATAGTAATTTCTGGAAAGGGGTATTTCACATCATAGAATTATGCCCACTCATGCCACATACATCAAAGTACAACAACAATACAATGCGTCATAACAATATCCACAAATGCTGAATCAAGACAATAACATGCATCGAATCCAATGCAGGCAACAAACCCGCTCAAGATACATAAACACGATTCATGTCCCGTCATCAATTGGCTCCCCATATATTTACAGACAATGCAAAAAACCATCTATATACATGTATCAACAAAACAAAACAAAGATGTGCCAAAATGTGTGCAAGTGTTGTTTTTAAACTAACTCTAATGTAAACAAAGACTAACACCTAAATAGTCTTGATTAGCAAGAATTAAACAAACATTCTAAGCACCATCATGATAAGAATTAATCAAGGGTTAGATGCTAACATTTATCAATAAAACTATGAAATCAACAATGTTAAGTATCTAAATAACCTCTATTCTTTAACAACATGCAAATGAAAGAACCTAGGTAGGTTCCATGGCTATCAAAAATAGTTGTCCTTAATGTTCCAAGAACCTAGGAATGGGGGCTAATCAAAGGTGGGCTACAAGACCCTTTTGACACCTCCCATATGACCCAAGCACTTTAAGAAAGAGGCTTAACTCTTCAAGATGATGAACTCTCAAGAAAACAAGGTGCAAGCTCTTAGTCTCTTTGCTATATGCTTTGCATTTGCTCTCTAAGGAGTTTTAGGTGTAAGTAAAAAGGTAGGTGGAGGGCTCTTTATATAGCCCAAAGGATAAAGGATTCAACACATCCTCATGAATGTGGGATAAAGGTAAAACATGATTATGAATGGATAAGGTTGCTTTATTAAAGGTAACCTTACTTTAGAAGGGTTTAATACATGTTTAGCAAGTCATGGGAATTGGGGGGTATTTTAATTAATCAAAGGTGATTAATTAATAGGTAGGTGTAAGCTTATAGAAGCCAATTAGAAGAATAATAGTGCGATTTAGGCTATTGTGAGGGGATTAAATCAATTAAACATTGATTTACTAGTTAAATGAAGGGGAAGACTAATTAATTAATAATAATTAATTAATCTAGATAGAGGAAGTGATAATTAACGGAAGGTCGTTAATTAGGCTGTTAGCTGGATAGGTGGCTTAATCAATTAGCGTATTGTAATTGATTAATGACAATAAGAGGGAATATGAGTGCTTTTGACGATATGTCATCGATTTGCGAGAAAGGGGATAATTAGCGCAATTTAAGTATTTAAATTGCTTGGGCATAATTATAGGTGTCTACGAGTGGAAAACATATTATCCAAATCTTTGACCCACTTTATCTTTCATAAGGAGAATTAGAGGTTGGAAGAGCATCTAGTCATCCTTTAGTATCATTTATGTGCCTTGATGTGGGTGATGTAGGTGATTGCGCGTGGTCTCGAGGAAGTTGCGGAAAATGAAGGTATATAACTTGAACTTTCAACTAAAGTTAAAATTCCGGAATTCTATTTCAATTTTTACTCATCCTCTGATAAAAGTAAAGGGGGTGCAGATTTTGAGATCATCAATGAGGTGGAGTTGAGAGGCCGAATGGCCTAATCTTTCCTGGAATCATTTTTATTTAGTTTTTGATTAAGGGTTAGAATGGTGTGTATAGAAAAGTTTATCGATATGGTAAGTATTTGTGGGTGAAGTGAATCTGATTACAACTCTTCTCCATATTTTGGCATACATTTAGTAATATAAGTTTCTTGTAATCATCATGGATTCCACTTGCTTTATAATTCTTGTCATGGTGGTTCCTAATGTACTTTGTTTAAAGACTTGTCATCAAAATATCCTAGTTTAATCTCTTAAAATGTTAAAATGAATTCAATATATATATATATATATATATATATATATATATATATATATATATATATTTTGCAATACATATAATGTTTTTGATACATAAGCTAGTGAATTGAATACACAAATACTATATTGTGTGGATAAGCTAGTGGCATCACCAGATCTTAATACCTAAATTTACTTTCTAAATCCTTACTACCACTAGGTTTTAATGATTATGCGATAGCATAAGGTAGTAGGCACTAATCTTGAAATATTTTAATTTAAAGAAACATATCATGTTTGAGATACATAACCTCACAAATTGAATACCTTAAAAATATGTTATGGCATAACCTAGAATTTGCTAAGCTATTAATACCTAAAAGTATTCACTAAGATCATATTATTATGTTTTGGCATAACTTACCCTCCACTATTCTTATAATATCTTAATTTATTTTCTTTTGAAACCTTGATATTTATAAGATCCAAATATTATATTGTGTCATAAGATAGTGGACGCTAAGGTAAAAATATAATTAGGTAAGCTGGATAGATTATAGTGCCTACTAAACTCAAAATATTATAGTGTGGAAGTACCTAGCTCTCTTTAATCTCAAAATATTTTAATTCAATTTGTTTAATCCAAAAAACCATAAGGTCTTAATGGTATAAAATGTGATATCCTCCATGAATCCTAAGCGGCTTCTAGTTTATCCTTAGTCATAAATAAAGAAATCACATGACCAAAAATAGTGTGTTGCCTACAAATAACAAAGCGTATTTAACATGAGAGAAAAAACAAAGCGACCACTTGACACAAAAAAGTGTGTTGCTTATAACAAAATCCACCTATCCTTGAGTCTCATAAAGGTAAATGAAGACTTCATCCAAATAAGAATTATAGCCTAGCGGTCACTAGAGTAGCCAACATTTTTCATTTAGATAGTACTCAAAAGGATTTTATCTAACAAAGTAAAAATTAAAATTGGAATTTATATAAGAGTATACGTATAGACTTCGACGTGTTTTACCCTAGTGGTTGTGAAGCTATAATTAAAGGAAAATATATCATGTTCATAATGAAGCTATGTAAGTTTAGAATTGGTTTTTTCATGATTTATATAGCTATACGTCTAGAATTCTATATTTCTTATAAGATTTTGGTAGAATATTTTTACATATAGGATAAGAAAAGAAACCTATACTAGCAACCTAGAAGTTATGCGATAAGTTTTTAAATACAACATGATCTACTTGTTGCACCTTGGTAGCTAATAAGCTATTGTTAGTGCAAAATCACAGCACCCCCAAATGGCCTTGAGTTGAGTTGGGGCATTCGATGTGATTGCACAACATGGGACCATCTCTAAAATTGTAAGACTTGTAAAACTTTAGATGGACCTCTGGAGAAATCCGGTTCTTGCTTCCTAATCTACCTGCCACAAGCTACTTCAATGCAGGAAGAACCTATTCTAATCCTAATCTAACCATTCCAAGGAGACAGGAGAGAGAAAGAGAGAGGGTGAAAGAGTCTACACTAATTGGTGATACATCAAAAAGGATGTGGCGAGATACTCTGCTAAGGGAGGATGAAAATAGGGAAAAGCGGGACCGAGACAGGTCATAAAGAAGCGACATAGACCAAGATCCAAATCCACCATCGAAACTCCATGAAGCACGAAATATTACACTGCAAACATGAAATACATACATAGGGAGAAAACACGAGATAGAGAGGCACAAAGAAACAACAAAGCGATCCCGAGGGTTGAAAGATGCCACAAAAAAATATTTATTTCTCTATAAGGTGCACAGAATATTACATGGGTGCTCAGAGGCACAAATACGCTCTCAAGAATAGGAGAAGGCTTACAGCTCAAATGGAGTCGGGAAACGACTTTGATAGAGTTTCCCCACATCCCATAATGTCTCCCCCTTCTCAAATGAGAAGTGTTACAATATATAGGTGATGAAAACTAGAAAGAGAGAGGAGAAAATCAAATCTGCTCTTAAAATCCAACCACCAACCATCAATGCCCACCATGAATCTACCCATAATCTCTCAAGTCTGGTTCCCTATTTCTGTTTGGCATGTTTAAGAAGGAAGAATAAAGGATCGAATCAAATCAAATCTAGCTAGTTGAAGCAATTAGATTCTGTATTAATTTTCTCGAAATATATTTTCCCATTTTTACTCACCTAACCTCATCAAAATTAAATTTTTCAACTCCCATGGCATAGACGAGGATGAGACCTTTCCAATGGTGCCAAATTTGTTGGATTTCAAGCACTGGATCGAAAGATATGTCCATTTGAATGTTTGAGTTGGGTCCGTACAAAAATGGAATATGAGGACAAAAATAACAAAATTCTAAAATTTCCCGCAGCCCCAGTAATTCATTTTGTCAAAATTCCATCTTCGGGTCTGCAGTCCACATTTTTTGTTTGGATGAAAATTCTCCACCAGCCCGCCTCCCCACTTGAAATTTAGGCCTGACACATGGCTCCTTGGGCATCAGCAGAGCTGCGGCTCACTTTTACACTTTACACCTTGAGCCAAAAATTTAAATTACCTCCGACGACCCGCCTTCCCACTTTAAGCTGTTAAATATGCACCTACCACGGTTTTCTCTATTTCCTTATGTTTTGGCTAAGTCATTTTTTGGCAGGGCCATAAGTCTAACCCTGGACACATGGAGGCTTTGCGCTTGTTTGGAAACCCGCTCCAAATTTTACTTTTGAAGTAGCATCATGCTGACACTTGGCTCCTTCCACTAGCTTGCCTCTACTTTGACTATTCAACCCCGACTCTATCCCTTTTTGGACCTGGGACACGTGGCGAGCTTGCACTCATTTGGGGACCCACTCAAGATTTTACCTTTGAAGGAGCGTCATGTTGACATGTGGCTTCTTCCACAAACACCTTTATACTTAGTCATTTTACTCCTGCTCCGTTCCCCTTTTTGACTTTTTAGCTGTTGAATCTACCCCTCCTTGGACCTAGGACAAGTGGATGTCTCTTACTTGTTTGGAAACCCTAGCTTGGATTCAATATTTTGTAGGTGCACCATTTGGACACATGGCAACTTCCGCTGGCCTATGAATTTTCAATTGCTGATTTGGGCCCGCTTTGTCCCACTTTTTAACTTGGACTATGTTGTGAGCCCGTGTGCTCATTTAGGTGATGCTCTTTGGATGTGTCTTTTGCAAATGTGTCGGTGACACATGGTGTCTTTGTGAGTCCATTTATACTTGGGCGGTTCTAGCCTTGAGTTGAATCATATGTGAAGTCTGAAACTTCAAGCCCCTTGATTTAATCTTCTATTGTCGAGCTCTGATCTCTCTTGACGTCGTTTGATCCTTTGCAGACCCTACTCCTCCATACTTAGCCAATTTTGGCTTGCTTTGAATCATTTATGAAGCCCAAAGACTTTGAGCCTTTTTCATTTCTATCTTGAGAGCCTCTAGCTTCTTTGACACTATTCTCCTCCTTATCGACCATGCTTCTTAATTTTCAATCCCGTCTACAACCAGATCATTATATTTGAAACATGGGATAATGCAGTAGAGCCGACTCTGGTTTTTTTCATTTTCGGGGTCGTGTTTGACAAATTTTATCTAGGGTAAAAATTTGGATAAAAATTTGGTGACTCATGGGGACATCTTCTGCTAGATTAAGGGACCAATATCCTCGAAGAATCCATTGGGCATGGAGTCAAGAATGATATCCTGATACCGATCCTTTTTACTTTGAAACTTCTCCCTGATTACCTGCATCCTGATGACCCTAAACTCGCCCCACTGGGGGATCTTAGCTATTCTTGAGAATGGACTATCTCCAATACGATTTTAGTTTCTCTGTATTTGTGTTTTATTTGAAACTAGAAACTATTATAGGAAATTATGGGTCTTCCTATCATGAAAGCTAAAAGGCATGGCCTCTGTACCTCTAGAGCAATATGAACAAAAATTATGTACAAATAAAAAAATCATACATACCTCGAATGAGACATAAAGAATGTGCACAAGAAATTCTTCTACTGAAAACACTCCTACTCCTATACTAACCCTAACAAAGAAAATCTTAAACAAAGCCTGCCACAGGCAGAGAGAAATAGCTTCCTTTCCTCAAAAGGGGCAGCCATGTAAATGGTTTGATGTTGAATATGGCTACTTGTATGAGTGAAAAAATGACAAGGTGTCGATCCTCCACCTATATCATCAAGGTATCAACATCAACAAAAAATACCTCCTCAAGTTGAATGGTATTGGACTCTTGGAGGTGTTGATGGTGACCCTTGGTACTTTGATACTAACCTTCATGCCCTAAAGTAGGCATGAATGGTTTTGGCTTCTCCTTGGCTCCAATTAAGCCAAATACCCGATTAGGCATGGCACGATCCTTTGAATTTTCCGATTTCTCTTCTATTTAACTCCAAAAATGGAATCTTCTTGCTAACCCTCCTTGGTGGATATGTGAGTGGGATGAAACCCTCATACTCTTTCCCTTTCTCTGGAGCAGGTGTGACTTTTGAGAGATAAAAATACTCTAACTTTGATTCGGGAGGCATGTTGCAGTAAAGCTGCAGGTTGGGCTTGCACATTCTCTTCCATGGCAGGAGGTTCTTGTGGTTGAAGAATGAATGATGGGGATAAAAGATTTCAATTTCAACTGGCTCCTTCTTATGAAAACATTCTTTTGAGTCTGATAGGAAATAAAAATATTTACTATCCTTCTGTAGTAAGGTCTCTCCCTCTTGCATGGTGATCTTAAAATATTTGTTATTTTCACGATACGAAGCTTCATCTTCAAACATGAAGCTAGTGAGTTTAGGCTCTTCCAAAAAATCAAAATTTTGGAGAGGTTGAATGGGAGAGGGGTCTGTAATCTCTTATGTAACTAGCTCATGATTCAGTGCCTTTGAATCTGTCTTGGTCACCTCCATATGCTCCTCTTTAACTGGATTTGGAGCTGATTTTTCTTCTTCCTTCTTGACTAATTGTGCATCTTGGATTAGATCAGCATCCTCTTCAGACAAAGTGCCATTATGGACACTACATTCAGAGCAAATAGATTGTTGATCTTCTCCTTCTTGTTCTTGTTCTTCTTCTGCTGCAAACTCATCCTTAGCCACCACTGGCTCTTCAACCTTGACCTCCTTTGTTGGCTTAACCATCAAGGGGATCTTTGTAAACTCAAATTTAGCAGCCCAACTCTTCAGATTGTCTATCATTTCTTTTCGTTGGGTTCCTCTTCTTGTTGTTCTCCTTGACTAGATTCTTGAGTCTCTTCCCAACATGGACTGGGAAAGCAAGAGGAGTGATAGGTTGGGGTTCAACCATCTTTGCAATTGTTTGTGGTGGGGAGGGAGGTAGAACTTCTTATTTATTTAGAGGGAATGACTGCTTGGAAAGGAAAAGAGAAGAATAACTGAGATGGGATGGAAGATCAGGAGATGGAGAAGAGAAATCAACACTTAGGGAAGAAAATAAGGGGCTTGAATCTTGACACTGATGAAATGAGAAATCTTGAGAAAGAGAAAATGAAGGACATGGAGTTAGTGATTGACTTACCCATTGATAGGTTTGTCTTATGTATAACTCATATGCCTTAATATCCTTAATCCTTTGTGTAAGTTGAGGCAATGTTTTGGAAAAGGGCCTCCCCATAGACAAGGTGCCCTGAAACAAATCTTGAATGCCTTCATCTATGTTGTTGCCTTGGACTACACCATGGTAGCCTCCATCTCTATAATCTTCTCTAGCAGATCAACATTTTCCATGTAGGTCTCACCATTATATGCGTCCCCTTGTTCTTGATAAGCTCCATGGCCAAGCTGGTTTTGACCCTGCTCATATGGATAAGCATAATGGTTCTAGATCTGATCATAATGCTGATCTCGGAGGAGTTGGGAAATGCCTTTTTGTAACTATGTGTTCCATGAAGGGAATGAAGCCATGTTTGTGCAACTTCATAAATGGCAAAGTATGAAAGATGTGGAAATAAAGATGAAAGAAAATTGGTGGAAATGGATGAAAAATCTCTACAACTCAGAGATTGGGTTATTGACCAGATGGAGTCATCAAATAAGCTTTGCATGTGCCTTAGAAGGTTGAATCATAATAGGTACACACCAACTGCCAAGATGAAGTGGTAAGGTGCTTGAGACATGTCCCCGGGTGTGCCAAAAAAGCTGTTAGTGTGGTCACACGGTGGCTTATGATTTGTTGTTGTAATGAGACATCTTGGAAAGATGGAAGATCCAACCTCAAAGTGTCCCATCGGGCATGGAAAAATTGTTAGTATGGTTACACAGTGCCTTATGATTTTCTATTATAATGAGACACCTTGGAAAGATGGAAGATCTAACCTCAATGTCCCACCGGGCATGCCAAAACTATTAGTGTAGAATCACCCAAATGGCCTTGAGTTGAGTTGAGTCATTCAATGTGATTATGCAACATTGGACCATCTCTCAAGTTGTGGGACTTGTAAAACTTGAGATGGACCTCTGGAGAAATTCGGTTCTTGCTTCCTAATCTACTTGCCACAAGCTACTCTAGTGCAAGTAGAATCTAACTAATCCTAATCTAACCATTCTAAGGAGACAAGGGAGAGAGAGAGAGAGAGAGAGAGAGAGAGAGAGAGAGAGAGAGAGAGAGAGCCTACACTAAGTGGTGATACACCAAAAAAGGAAGTGGTGAGATACTCTGTTGAGGGAGAATGAAACAGGGAAAAGGGGACTGAGGGAGGTTAGACAGAAGTGACACAGACCCAGATCCAAATCTACCATCGAAACTCCATGAAGCATGACATCTTACACCTGTAAACGTGAAATACATGCATAGGGAGAAAACACGAGATAAAGAGGCATAGAGAAACAAAAAAACAATGTCAAGGGTTAAAAGATGCCACAAAACAATATTTTATTGCTCTATAAGGTGCACAAACTATTACATGGGTGCTCAGAGGCACAAATACACTCTCCAAGCATAGGAGAAGGCTTACAACTCAAATGGAGTCAAAAAAATTTGACTGAGTTTCCCCACATCCCAGAATGTCTCCCCCTTCTCATATGAGAAGTGTTACAATATATAGGTGATAAAAACTAGAAAGAGAGAGGAAAAAATCAAATTTGTTCTTAAAATCCAACCACCAATCATCAATGCCCATCGTGAATCTTCCCACAATCCATCAAGTTTGGTTCCCTATGTCTATTCAAAGCATGTTGAAGAAGGAAGGATGGGGGATCGAATCAAATCAAATCTGGTAGTTGAAACAGTCAGATTCTATATTAATTTTCCTGAAATAAATTTTCCCATTTTTACTCACCTAACCTTGTCAAAATTACGGTTTCAGGGCTCTATGGTGTAGACAAAAACAAAGGTGGAAGGGTCCATACAAAAACAATGAAAAATAGTTTAGCAGAACGGGTCTTTGGGCCCAAAACTCACTTTGCAACTTATGGCACCAAAAATACAAAATGCAAAAATTACCCCGTAGCCCCGCAATTCATTTTGTCAAAAAACCATCTTCGGGCCCGCAAGTCCGCATTTTTCATTTGGGTGAAAAGTCTCCCTAGTCCTACCTTCTAGCTTACAATTTAGGCCTAACACATGGCTCCTTTGGCATCAACGAGAGGTGAAGCCCACTTTTATACTTTACACCTTTTGAACCAAAAGTTTGAATTGCCTCCGATGACCCGCCTTCCTACTTTGAATTTTCAATAGGACCACGTGGCGATCGGCGCATGTTTAGGGACCGCCTTTGGATTAATTTTTGAAGTTATCCCGAGAAGACATGTGGTGCCTTCCATGGCTTTGCTCTATTTCCTTATGCTTTGGCTAAGTCCTTTTTCTTGGTGGGGCCATAAGTCTGACCTTGGCCACATGGAGGCCTTGCGCTTGTTTGGAAACCCGCTCCAAATTTTACTTTTGAAGTAGTGTTGTGCTGACAATTGGCTCTTTCCATTTGCCTACCTCTGCTTTGATTATTCAACCCTTGACTTTGTCTCTTTTTTGGACCAGGGACACATGGCGAGCTGCGTTCATTTGAAACCCACTCAGGATTTTACCTTTGAAGGAGTGTTGTGTCGACACGTGGCTTCTTCCGCCGACACCTTTATACTTAGTCATTTTAGGCCCACTTCATTCCCATTTTTGAATTTTTAGTTGTTTACTCTGCCCCTCCTCGGACCTGGGACACGTGGAAGCCTGGGACATGTTTGGAAACCACGGCTGGATTGATCTTTTGAGGTGCGCCATTTAGACACGTGGTAGCTTCCACTGGCCTGTGACTTTTCCATTGCCGATTTGGGCCCGGTTTGTCCCACTTTTTAACTTGGACTATGTGGTGAGCTTGTACTCATTTAGGGTTTGCTCTTTGGATGTGTCTTTTGGAAATACATTAAGCTAACACATGGCACATTCTGTGAGTCTGTTCGTACTTAGGTAGTTTTGGCCTTGAGTTGAATCATATGCAAAGTCTGAAACTTCAAGCCCCTTGATTCAATCTTCTACTATCGAGATCTGATCTCTCTTAATTCCATTCGATCCTTCGCAGACCCTGATCCTCCATACTTAGCCAATTTGGGCTCACTCTGAATCATTTGTGAAGCTCGAAGACTCGATCCTTTTCGGTTTCTCTCCTAAGAGTCTCTCGGCTTCTTTGACATTGTTTGCCTCCTTAGCCAGCCTCGCTTCTTCATTTTTAGCCCGTCTGTAGCTTTGATTGTTAGTTTTGAAACGTGGGCTCGCATTTGACAAAGATGACTCTAGTTTTCATCATTTTTGGGGTCATGTTTGACCAATTTTATCCTGGGGCATGGGATAACAAATATTCCTAGAGAGTATTAATACAAGAGAAATAATATTGAAAAGCTATAAAAGATAACAAGTAAATATGGCGTTTATATAATGGATACATAAACATACGTGTAAAATTGTATCTTTAATATATTATTATAGGTAAATGTGTAGTTTGATCTTCTTCTTACGTATTCGGCATTATAATATTACATTTATGAAAAAATATGGAAACTTAGAATTATGACTCGAGAATCTATAAAACAAGGTTTTTACATATGATGTCATCTATGTGTTTCATCCTAGCGACCACTAATCTATTCTTAAAGGTAAATATATCATGTTCACAATGAAGGTGTTTTATAAATATAAATTGATAATCTTTGTGAATATATTAGCTGACAAAAAGAAAAAAGTGATCGATACGACCAAAAATGTTGTGTTTCCTATATAATAAAAACCGATCCCAGAGGTGCAAAGGAAAAAAATAATTTTTGAAATTAGAATTATAGCCTAGTGGATGCTAGGGTGCACTGCTTTTCCTATAGTAGAGTTTATTCATATAAAACAAATGATATTGAAAAGATACAAATGATAATATATAAATCCAAAATTTACATAATGGATATATAAATATACGTTTAAAATCTTATATGTAATTCGAAATAGAATTGTGGTTTTGTCAATAGGTTGTCAAAAAAACCAATTATATCGTGGTAGCCTCAAAGCTATTTTAATTTTTGGCATAGATTTGCGGGCTCAAAAGAAATATTTTTTTAATAAAATGCATATTGATTAAAATTGGATTTAATAATATTATTGCAGAAATAATGTGTTTAATTTCTAATGTACATACCATAAAAATTATGAAGACATTAAATTTGGTTAGTTATCCATGGAAACACGAGACATGATTGGAAATAATTATCATACAATTTAATTCCAAATATAGTTTTATAGTTTTTAATTAATATTTTTAACCTCATATATTTTCCTAAAATATCTAAGCGACAACCATGTAAAAAATGTAATATGCATTAATTAACGAGGTTTATTTGCATCATCTTGATGAACAACATTAAACTATTTTTGGTTCTCCTAACAAAAATAAAATTAAAAATAAGGTGACTGTCGTTAGAAGCTATCATTATCCTAAAAAACAATCGTAGGAATGAGAATGAAAAATTCAAAATGAAAAATAGCCAAAGAGAGACATAGAATGGCAAAAATGGGAAAGCGTTAAACAGAGATAAATACTAGAGAAGAAAAGTGATTAAAATTTCTTTCATTAACGCAAAAAAGTGAGTTTTCATGAAGAACAAATTTTTTGGCATGGAAATAAAAATCAACTTAAAATAACGGATTGACTGCAGAGCACGATTCCGTAGGACAAAGCAGGGCTTGTGTGAATCACGATTGGACTATCATGCAAAACACAAGAACCAATCGACTATAGAGCAATTAATAGGTCCCACAATAAAAAAGGTACACCTCTACCATAAATACATGGTTTAGTAATATGTGGAATTATTTCATGCTTAATGTTATACGTGGCTGTCGGCTCTATCTCATTCAAACAATCATCGTGATTCTTTTCACAACCTCTATTGATATCCTCCTTTGTGAACATATTTTTGTTCATATTTTGTGTGCCTTTGTCTACGGAAAAGATTATAATTGCATGAAAAATTTGGGATTCAAACCTCAATCATGTAATCTATGATCTCGCACATATTTTTTTATTTTGAAGACATGCTTTTCTGATTGACCTAAAAATAAAAAATCCTACTCATTATTTCTCCGAGGTATTTAATAATTTGTTTAGCACATTCCACGAAAGAAATTTTAAAAGTATAAAAAAAAGAGTGGGATATGAAAATTTGAAATTTTCACTTTCCCCCTCTAAAAGCAAAAGGTCGGGCTATTGAAATTTCAAATATCTCGAAAATGTGGGGAATTCAAATTTCCTATTTTTATTTCCTAATGGTTTAAAAATTAAAAAACTAAACATTTTTTCATTTTCTATAGCCTATAAATATAAGCATAATAGCAAATATACTATACAATATATAATTGAACCAAGTATAGCATATATATATATATATATATATATATATATATATATATATATATATATATAGAATAATTAAATCATTATTCATTGTCTATAGCCTCTAATAATATAAACATAATAACAATTATATTATACATCATATAATTCAACACAACATACCAAAAAAATATATTAATAAAATAATAAGAAATAAATCCTAATTCATCATGTATAGCCTATAATAATATAAACATAATAACAAATATATTATAAAACATATAATCAAACCAAGCATAACAAAGAAATGTATTTTAAAAAAATAGAATAAATAAATCCTAAACATATTTTTGAAGATTATTAGAATAATATATATACATTTACGTTCCATTCTTTATAAAAATGGATTTTAGAATTTTTAGATATAGTGTGCGCTAATTTAAATTAATTCTCTAAATAAAATGTTCCACATGGAAAGTTTGAACAAGTTATTTGGGATACATAATAAGGATAGTGATCTAAGACTATACAGATAGTGTTACTTTATAGCTATTTTCAAAATAAGAAACATTTGAGCCTAGGGTTTGATAGGTCATTTCTGTCAATAAGTAAAGGAGCATAGCGAGCACTTACCATTTTCTTTGTTAAGAAATGATGCAAAATATGTCTTCAAAACCATGTATCTTAGGGAAACAACATACTAAGCCTAGAGATCCACAACTTACAAATAATGTTTAAAATGAGAAGAGGTAAAGGTATGATCCTAGCGGTTGTTAAGATGTACCATGCTTTATTAGTTTATGTCTACTTTCAAAATATGAAACTATTGAGCCTAGGGTTTGATATGATATTTAAGTCAATAAGTAAATGATCTTAGAGGGAACTACACATTTTATTTGATAGGAAATGATGTGAAGTATGAGTTGAAAACCATGTATCTCATTAGAACTACATACCAAGGCAAGGGATCCAAAACTGTAAGGATACTGTTTAAAATGAGAAGAGGTAAAGGTAAGACGCTAGCAGAAATGCTAAGCTATACCATGATTTGATGTTATTTTATGCCTATTTTGAAAATAAGAAAATTCTGAGACTAGGGTCCGATATGGCATTTTGGTCAATAAGTGAAGGATATTAACATGATGCTAAGATTTTTTTTATTGTAAATGAGATAAAATATGAGTTCAAAACTATGTGTCTTATGGTAACTACATATTAAGCCTAGCGATCTAAAAGTGTAGATATAATTTTTATATTCATAAGAGGTAAAGGTAGGATCCTAGTGACCACTAAGTGATATTATTAAATTCAATAGGTTATACCGTTCCACTCACTATGTACAAAATATTAGTGGTTGGTAAGCATTTCTCTCTCAAAATAGATGTAAATTATATGTTACAAACAATAAGTCGTGTGAGTAATACATAATAGAGAAAAACACAGTAGTGACCCAAAGATATATATGTATGGTATTTATAATGACCGATAGTAATGGCGGGACCCAAGCGACTACTAAACTAGATCATGATATTTTATTTTATCATTTTTTTTAAATTATTAAACTATTTAACCTAGTGTCCATTATTCCCTTACTATCAATAAGGAAAAAAATATTAGAATTTTCTAAGAATTTTCTCCCATAAGATGCGATGTCAATTATGTATTTCAAAAAATGTACCTTATGGGAACTATGTAAGGCTTGATCCCTCATGTACCTTAATCACTCTAAGAAATAACAACATAATAAAAAAATAGGAAAAAATAACCTATCTTTAATATTGTACCTTAATTACTCTTACATATAACAACATATATTACTTAAAAAAAAAAAAGAGAGAACAACCCTAAGTCCAAGTGAAGATAAAGATGTAGGATTTTTCCTTGTCTTCCCTTTTCGCAAGAGGCCGTCGAGTTGTAGAAGATATGCGTAAGAGGCACGGTTCGAAAGGTTGAGGAAAAATACATGCAAATTTGGATACATCTCAGTTATGGAGGTGTTTGTCTATGTGAGAAGATGAGAAGCTTGAGCAGCCTTTTAATTTTCCCCTAAAATTGGTTCTTTGGGTCTTTCACAAAAGAAAATCGAGAAAACATTACAAACGATACTCCAAGATATTAGAAGGGTTTGAGGGATAACATGAAGCTCATTGTACACAATTGTCAAGAAATTGTTATGGTTGTTCCCAAAGCAAATTTGCCTTGGTGATTAAAGCCATGAACAAACCTGAATGTGACAGAAAAAATATGAGAAATACTAAACATACCACAAAAATCTCATTGGAAATTGTTGAAATTACAAATTTCATGAAGCCCCCAATCCATGGAAAAACATCTTCTTCAAAGCTGTGAAGGAAATTTTGGGTATGTGTATTTCTTTTAGGTGCACTATCGATGGGAAGGATCCCAAGGATTTACAATTAGAGATTGATGAAGGAGAGGTCAAGATTCCAAAGGATTGATCAGAAGGAAGCGATTTTGTTTTGGGTATGTTTTATTGAGTTTTAGTGTATTGGGTATTTGTTTGTTTTTAAGGTTTGATTGGGGAAAAATGGATTAAATATTTATGGGTCTTTCATTGAATAAAAAGGAGCATGCCAAATTTGGTTATAGTGGTTTCGTTGCTTATTTAATGTTTGTGTATTTTCTTGTTTAATGTACTTTATATTTGTAGGCCTAATTTCCTTAATAAAATTGAGTTATTTTGGTAATGTTAAACTATAAATATAAGATGGAAGAATTAAACCAAAATAAGAAGTAACATCTAGTAATATATTTACAACCTATGTTTTGTAATAATTTATTTTAACTTTACAAGACAAATCTCATTTCCTATGAATTTGGGTCATGAGGATTAACTCTTTGACAAAAATTCTCATAATTGGCAGTGTAAATGCTGTGACAAGGTTGGGATTTGGTATGTTGTAAAATGTACTTAATTTGTGATGGCTATTATGAGGGAAAGAGGGTTCTACTTGAAGTTGATGCAGGGGAGTAAGCTTGGATAACATAGTTTTGAGGTTTAAGGTTGATGTAAGACCATCTATAATTCCATTCCGGTGAGATTTCATTATAATCGGATGAACTATAAGCACACTATCGATGATGGGTTTTCCATACAAGAGTAAGTATGATGGGATCCTAGCATTGATCGCTAAACAAGAGCATGATATTTTATTTTATTGCTATTTTCAAATTATTAAACTGTTCGCTACTTTTGATAAGGAGAAAAGTTTTAGCATTTAGTAAGCATTTTCTCCCACAAGATCTCGATGTGAATTATGTGTTTCAAAAATATACCTAATGGGAACTCTTATCCGATTTTTCCCTCGTGTGAAATTTGAAAAACATGACCTCGAGACAGAGAAAATGGAGGGATCGTTTCAGCCATGGGAACTCACTTGTCGATCAAGTTGAGGGAGTTAGATTGATGCTAGAAGCATTTAGATTCGGCGAGAAATTTTTTTGAATCAAGCAGACTCAATAATTCCAAAGTATGAAATTCAAACTTAGAACATTAGTGAGTTCGAGTTAGTAGTAGGGTGGAGTGGTGAACAGCCCATGTAGGGAAGGAGAAAATTATGAAACCTAAATTTCAAAATTCAAGCTTCGAGCTTTGGGGGTTTTGAGTAAAGCTTCGCTAAATGAATGAACAATTCCTGGAATCCTCAAACCTGAACCCCCAAAATCCTAAATCCTGAACCCCCAAGTGGCTTGAAACCTGAAATTTAAATTTTAGACTTCTGGGTTTTGGCATTTTGGATCATTGAATCCCCATGGGACGTAAATCAACACTTGAAGCATGAAACCGAAGTCGAATTTCAGACTTCGGGATTTTGGCATTGTAGAGGTTTCACAAACTTAGGTAGATGATTAGTGATATAGACCCTCGAAGTCAAATACCCAAAGATTTTAGATTTTAGAGCGTGTGATGCAGGTTCAGAGTCTGAAAAGGAAGATCAACCACTTACATTTATCATAGTATGGCACCATCATCTTCGAGACAACCATAAATGTTTACTAGTAGCTCATATTTGTATAAAATAGGACTAATTTTTGGGAGAATAAGTGTTTCAAAATGAAGAAATGTAGTCTGCCATTTTAGAGGAATTTTCATAGTTCTCACCTACTAAAATGATGAAGGTATGGGCTTCATTTCTTCCCCAACAAGTAAAATTACATGGAATTATGTGTTTTGCATAGTAGCATCCATCATGGTTACAGGTGATTTTAATGCATTTTAGGGTGGTTGAAGCAGGATTTCAAATTTCTTCCTATATTATAAGGAGGGGATCATTTACAAAGGTTAGACACCTTGTATATGCCATTCCTTTTTGATTCTCGAAAGATATCTGTGGAGATTTTAAACCTCCCTACTTGACATTGTACTACAAAATATGTGCCTTTGATCTTGATTGTGGTGTATTGTATCAATTTTGGGAGCAATATAAATAGATATGTGGATGTTTTAATCATCCTTTTTTGTTCGATTACATATTTTTGATCTTTCATTGCATATAAGGTTATTGTGTATCATCTTTTTTTCATTGCAAGGTTTTGGCGGTGATGTGTTTATTGTCGTGGTTGTTCAACATCCTTCTTAGACTAGATTTTAATTTTCAAGCCATTTATATAACTCTGTCTCCTTGGGAAAACATTAGATTAGTGTTAGATCTAAAACTATCTCGCCCTTTGGAGTAGTTGGCACTAGGTTAGTATAGGAAGCTAGCCTTCTTCGGAGGGTTATCTTGATTGCAAAGTCTTGCACTTTGGGAAAACTTCATGTTTAATGAATCACACTAATCGGCTCAACCATTTGCTTACAAGTAATCAAGGGTATTACGATTTATCTATAAAAATAACTATGCAAGGCTTAAGCCCTCATGTGCGTTAATCATTATAAGAAATAACAATATAGGAAAAACAATTGGAAAAAAACCTACCTTTAATATTGTAGGACCCAAAAAATAATTTTTTTAGCTATCTTTAATATTGTACCTTAATCACTCTAATAAATGAGAACATATATTAATTAAATTAAAACAAAAGAGAACAACCCTAAGTATAAGTACTTAGATAAAGATGTAGGGTTTTTCCTAGTCTTCCCTTTTAGCAAGAGGTCGCGGAGTTGTAGATGATTTACGGAAGAGGTACAGTTCAAGGGTTGAAAAAAATTCCTCCAATGTTGGACCAATCTCAAGTTGTGGAGGTGTTCATTCGAGTGACAGGACGAGAAGTTGCAGTGGCCTCTTCATTGGCCCCTAAAAATTTTCCTTTGGTTATTTCATGAAGAAAATTAGAGAAGACATTTTGAAGGATACAACAGATATTGGCATGGTTTGAGGGTTACCATGAATTTCACTGTAGAAACTAGTTCGGAAAAATTTACAATTGTTCCCAGTATAACTACTTTGGTGATTAAAGCCCTAAAAGAACCTAAATGTGACAGGAAAAATATGAAAAAAATAAACATACTAGGAACATATCCTTAGATGATGTTATTAAAATTACAAATGTCATGAAGCCTAGATCCATGGAAAAACATCTTGTGGGATGATCCATTGTGTTTTTTCTCAATTTGGTCTCGCCTCGTTTGTCTTTGAAGTTCTTCAATTTGTGGGTTCTATCATTTTCTCTATCTCCTCGTATTGATGCATAAAAATTTGTCCTCTATTTAGTTGTCATGATCAGTTCCTTCCTTGGTTGAGGATCACTTAAAACTCCAAAATTTATTTTTTGTTCCTTTGTCCAAGTGAAATAATTTGTAACTTGGGTGAAAACTCGAGTTTTTTCCTTTCTTTCCATTTTCCACAGTCACATTTTGTTGTTCGTGTTCTTTTTGTCCTAAATATCTATGGAAACATGGTTGGATACATCTCAGAGGATCATATTTGGGCCTTATAACATTTCCAAATTCTCTTTCCTTGAAGAAGGATTCATTTTCGGGCACAAATGGTGATTTTCCTGCATTTTACGGTTTGACGGGTGTATTTTTCGTAGTGAAATTCATATCTCATCATCAGTGGGAATGTGGACATTTCTGGTTGGATGTGGCTTGATGAGGAAATTTAAAAACTATAAGTATCGCTTGAACCTAAAACTTGTCCACGTGGAGGGCCGACGCTCATCTGAAAAATCACCTTTTGGTTTTTCCTTGGAGTTGCGCCGAGGGGAAACGTGGAGGTTTCCGTTGCCTTACCCAGACTTAGAAAAAAATTCATGCATCTCGGTATAGTTTTGGCGAGACCATGGACACGTGGAGGGCAGGTGCTCATTTGAGGATCGCCCTGTGGTCTCAGCTTAACAATTGCGACAGGGAGAGATGTGGAGGATTCTGCTGGCTCCGCTCTATACTTAAATTTTGCAAAGTAATTTTGAAAGGCCTAGGACACATGGAGGGACCATGCCTATTTGGGGACCACCCCTAAATTTTATTTTGAAGAAGTGTCAGGAGGACACTTGGAGGCTTCCACTCACTTTTGCCCTTGCTTGGACTTTTCAACGGCCAAGGAAAATTGCCTCGAACCCTAGATACATGGCGCCTTACAATGATCCTTAAAATTTTTATCAACTCTTCTAGACTGAGACACGTGGTGAGCCCACGCTTGTTTGGGGTCTCTACTTTTGGGGACCATCTCAAAGTGCACCATTGAGACATGTGGAGGCTTCCGCTGGCTCCTTTTTATTGAGACTTTTCTAATGCCAAAAATATTTTCTTGCGCCGGGGCATGTGGAAGGTCTGCACTTGTTTGGAGACTTACCTCTCGTGACTCACCTTTATGGTTGTGCCAAGGAAACACGTGGATGGATATGATATAAAATTGAGAAGGGAATAATCAACGGTTGTGCATTACATCTAGTTTTTTCATTGTTTTTGCTCCTAGAGTCTTGGAGATGCAAATACGTATTGGTTTTCAATATTTTTGATGAAATTACTTGTCGCCTCTGTCTCAGTAAAGTGCCAATGAATGGATTTAGAACTTAATTTGTGAGTCCAAGGATTGTTAAGGTTGATATTTTAAAGTTGGAATTTCTCAGGAACTTGCAAAAATGGGAAATAGCAGAGAAGCAGGATACGGGACAGAGTTGTAGAGGAAAGAAAGGAAAAAAATGAAATGATGAAGGTTTCAAAGCGCAAAGGATGAAAAAGGTGTTTCCTTAAGGGAAAAAGGATTACGTGTCGAGATCTAGCTATGTAGAGCCTCTGAAAAATGATTAAAAAGGGGATTTCTTGCATGACATAATCAAAATGATTAGAAGGGTTTCCAAAATGTTGTGGCATGACATCCTAGTCATTAGTCGAGGGCCCAAGAAATGTGAGCAATTCACAATTGGTCCACTTGGTAGCTTTCAGATGTGAATTTTCTAATTTTCACTTTCTAAGCAAAATTGGTAACAAACAAAGGTCCCTCGAATACTCTTATCTTTTATGGGTGAAAACTAAGTGAGTAAAATGTATAAATTCAATGAGAATACTCTTGCAAATGGTTGGGGGTTGAATTCTTAAGAAAAAATTTGAGAAATTCATTTTCCAGAGAGACCAATTTGAGATACCTGGTTAATTCCTTTTGTGTTAGATTTTCTATCATGTCAATTTGGTTGCATATGTATAGCTATTGATGAGCACAGAGATTTCTTTGGAAGCTTTCCCCTGCTGATAAATCTAAGCAATTTTGAAATTAATTTGTTTTCAATCTCTAAGCAATTTGTGTCTGCTTTGTTTTAGAATGTCTGCAAATGGTTTCTTTTGTTCCTATTGCAATCTTACATTGAAATCTTTGTGAAATCACACAGAATCTCATCCCTGTGACAATTTATTGGCATTTAAAATTTGATCTCAAGAAGAGGCTTCATCATGTGATGAGATAAAAAAATTAAAATCACTCCACTATCATTTGTCGATAAATATTTTACGTAAGTCTTCGGTTGTACCTTATGCGTGATTGATTAGAGATTTTGGTATTTAATTGAGTCTTTTAACTTGATCCTTCATGCTATATTCTCAAATATTATGTGACACCATACTTATCTGGGCCTCCATTCATGCACACCTTCTTCGGTTGAAGGAACATCTTAAATATTCTAAAGCTTTCTATTGTTGAGTTGTCCATTGTTGTGAAGTTTATTAGAGATCTGGTCTAATCAACTTTATCCTACTTAATCCCCCACCAAAATAATTCAAAAACCATGAATCCATCCTAAAATACCCATGTTTGCACTATATATCAACAAAGGAAAAAAATGCATTTACTAAAATATGAGAACAATCAAGATTTCTTAATGTCTTTAGTAACCTTAGCCTTGTGTTCAAAGTATCTCCATATTTTAGAAGTGACAACTCTTAAGAGTTAAATTGTGAATTATTGACCATATTTTCCCAAGGTTTTCTTCATAAAATTTGTACAAAAGAAGGATATCTCCATCTCCTTCATTGAATAGAGGTTACACTATAGGTCCTCTTACCCTCGTCAAAAGGCACTGACCTAAAGTAGTGAGGACAGTTCAAATCCTCTTATAGGTGTTATCCATCCCTCCACAAAACCGAGTGACAAAGGGCCGTTAGATCTCATCCTCAACTACATAACTACACACAATACGATCTATCTATCTCTAAGCTCCATGTTCAATCTGTGTTATTGCTCAGCTTGAAAAGGAGAACAAATTTGGATACCAACTCTAGTGGTGTCATTGTCGTGGACCGATTTTTATTACCGAGGATGATTTGTTGATTTGTTTCTAGTTCATATCCATTTGGCCCATCAACAACACTCGTGGAATGGTTTTCGGGGACATGAAAGTTGTGTATAAAGTTTGAACACCATTAGTAATGCATACGAACTTGGTAATGTTTCTTACATGATCTAAGTGCAAATACATTCTTGAAAACTTCATTATTTGAATTTTTAAGTTCTGGGTGCAATATTTCCAGCTTATACATTTAGTGCACTAAATTTTGTATCATCGTTGATGAATTTTTGTTGAAGAAGAGCATATATTTTAAGCTTTGTATGAATCTGGTATTAATAGACATTTGATAGGTCTTTCATAGTGCATTTGCACAAACTAAGGTGAAAATCCTTAGTGGCGACTCTATGCTTTTTAAATTCTTTATAAATACCAGTGTCTTAACATATATCAAGTAATATTTGTCATTAATATCTGCAAAGCTAGAAGGAAGAAGATATTTCTTCACCAAGGAACCTAGTAGAAGGTTGTTTCAAGAGCTAGGAAATTCTAATTCAGAAGGAAGAAGAATTTGAAATGTTGTTGGAGATCAAACATCAAGAAAAGAGATCCCTAATGGTGAAACTTATCAACCTCTGATTGAAGATTGCAATACTTCCTCAAGTGCTTCAATCGGGTAGTCTCTTTCTTGAATTGAATTCTCCATCTGGAGAGGGTCCTTCATCTATATTTGAAACATTTATTTTTCAATTTGCATATGTATTTTCAAAATATAATAGAGTATTCCAAGAAACAAATCCTTTAGAGGGCATTCATTTTGAGAATTACATCCATATACCACACAAAATTATGACTCCTCACCAGTTTGCATCTCTTTCAAGGTCACCTTCTCAAAATAATATGGATCAGCCTCCACCTGACCTCCATTGCTTGTTAATACTTTTGGTCCCATCGGTTTTAGAGTTATTGTTGACTATCCAAATTTTGTCCCACAAGATGTAAGAAATAGAATGCCTAAGTTTCAGGAAATAATGCAATCACTTGGTGATCATCACTTGAATCTCTTTGTCCTTATGATGGAGGACTTGAAATAGAATTTGAGGATGTATACATTAAATTGTTTATCCATAATTTAGAAGAATATGTAAGGGACTGGTGTAAACATTTCCTAGATAATTCCATTGACTCTGGATAGAGATGAAGAATTCTTTTAGAATGCAAAGTATGGTGATAAAACGCAGACCCTAGGTTTCTTTTATCGGAATTTGAAAATATAAAAAGTATCCTAATGAATTAGTCCATAATTTCAATACAAGATTTAGTAAAACATTGAGAAGACTTCTGTTAATTTGAGGCCATGTGATGAATCATGTCCGATAAAGTATTAGATGCATTTGATAAGAAATATACTTACTATTTGAGGGATAAGAACCCGGAACTTTAAGGTAGGCATTTTCCATGGCTCGCAAATTTAGAACAACATTAAATCTATTGGAAAACCTCCTAAGAGGGAGGGTGTTAAACTAATTAACCCATAAAAGCCTCAATCAAGTAAGGTTGTGGATCTTGAGGAAGTTGTAAAGACTTTGGTCGTGTCAAAGAAATCTCTTACAAGCTAGCCAGGGAAGAGAAAGGAATTGGACAAGGTTCTCAAGGTCAGCATAAGCAACAAGGACAAGACATATTTACACATCATCCTAGAAATGATCGGAGGTTTGAGGACAAAAGTAAAGGATCCATGGGAGCTAGACAACCCCAAGCTAGGGAAAATAGAGTAGTATATGATCCTCTACATGCCATAGTTGTTGTTGTTGAGGAGACAAATCAAATTTATTGGTGTGAAAAATGTTTCTTAACCCACCTTCCATGTGAAATAGATCAAAAAGTTGAAGAATTTGATGATGATGATAACATTGATGATGATTGCATGCATGGTGGACTGCTCTACAAGCTCGAAGCAAGGAGAAACTTCAATTGAAGTAATAAGTACAAGAATTGCTGCAATTTTTTGGTAATGCATTCACTGTACCTCTTCTTCCTCCATCTCATGCTTTAGAAATAGATATGGTACAAGTATTTTAACTTCTCAATAATTATTTTGAGTACCTAAGATCTCTAATGATTTAGAAGTACAATGGAGGAATCCCATTAGAAGAGGATAGACAATTGTTAATGAATTTTGTTGTTTCCCAAGAAAAGAGTATAACAAAAGAAGTAAAGTTTTCAAAGGAGCAGGGGCCTCAAGCCAAACCAAAGACACCAATTCTCACCAATGTCCCAAAAGAAACCCCAAAGAAAGATGCATCCGACAGAGGCCTTATTGTCTCAAGTAGAACTCGTGTTCCCACCAATGCCCAAAATGTGAAAAATCTTATGCCATCCGATGAGTTTGTCAATATTTCTCTAAATGCTTCTTTTCCCAAATACATCCCCTATGACATTGCCCAAGTCTTGAGTCGATCAAGATTTCTGTCCCAATTGTTGAACTTCTTAGAATTCTTGAGCACAAGAAGAGGGATTTTGAGTATTAAGGATTGCAAGAAGATAGGAGTACCCAAGGAAGAAATATAAATAATGTAAACACTCCTCTAACCATTACTGAGACCTAGAAAAACCACCAACATTAGAGGAGATAGGGAACCACCTAAAGTTTACATGGGAAAATCTTTGGTTGAGTCTCAATTAAATGTTGACCCATTTTTAAAGCAGTGATTATTAAGGACAAACTCTTTGCAAAATTGTTTGTTTGATTCTAGAGCATCACGCAGTTGTTATACCTCTTGAAGTCATGAATGAATTGAACATTAAAGTGACAACCGCTATGGCAAGTGTCTTGTAATGGATTATAGAGATGTGCCTATTGTAGGATGTGTAAAAGGTTTGGTGGTACAACTTGCAGCTTATTCGGGTAAGAACTTGAAACTTGATGTTGTTATTATTGATTATCCCTGCCAAATGGGGCATGCTATTATCAAGAAAGTGGGTTGCAAGTGTAGGTGGAAGTGTTCGAGATGGATAAGTCTTTTTCCATCGCTCCAATTCAAGGCAGCCTTGTAAAGTTGTATGGAGAGAATAAGATGTTGCACCTCATTCAAGATCCAAATAATTCTTCTTATGAAGTGTTGTATGTTGATGTAGATGCAAATAATTTTTTTGGGTTTCCTGATGGAAAAGAGAATAATATTGATCAATGTAAATGTCTTGAACAAGTAGTTGTACATTGGAACTTGTTATTCGATGGAGCTTGTTCCAAGTTTGGAAATGGTGTTGGCATTGTTCTGATTTCTCCAAGCTAGGAAGAGTTTGTTTTTTCTTTCAAATTCAACTTTGAATGCACTAACAAGATTGCTGAATATGAAGCATTGTTATTACGTTTGAGAATTGCATGGAAATATGGTATAAAGGCTATCATTTTCAAAGTGGATTCAGAATCGATTGTCAAGAAAATTAGAATATTGTATGCTACTAAAAATCAAAGAATGAAACATTACAAGCATTCAGTTTGGGATTTGATTGAAATTTTTGACTCTATTAATATTATGCACCAAGTAAAAGAAAGTTTAATGTTGTTGTAGACAAGTTAGCAAAGTGCTAGGATCCAAACTTAGGAATTGTACAGTGTCTCAATTTTGTGGGTATGATGTTGAAATACTAACAAGGCCATTTGTCCCCGATAACGTTAAAAATTAGCAATTGTTTGATGATGATGCTCGGTGAAATAGTTTCTACAAAACCAAGATGAGTTTTTGGCCAAAATATAGATTGCGAACCAACTATGTGTGTTTCGGAGGAAAGGAAACTTTATTTGGAAAAAACATCATCAAAATGAAGACAAACATGATTCCTATAGGTTTGGTGTCTCTTGAATCAAACTTTAACATTGTTGATATGCATTATTAAAAGAAGTATGTCAGTTTCAAGAGATGTGGAAGAGCACACGACCTTGGCACAAAAAAAAACCACGTAAAATATGGTTAGGAAGCAATCTCACCAAGGAAGAGAAGCAATCTTATGTTCAATTGTTGAAGAAATATAAAGACTACCTAGCTTGGTCTTACTCTGAGTTGAAGGTATATAGGAAAGATTTGTTCCAACATGAAATTCCTCTTAAATCTAATGCCAAGCCTTTCAAGATAAAAAAGAGGCCCATCATTCCACTCCTTTCTTTGAAGATGCAAGAAGAACTAAAGAAGATGAGGGATGGAGGGATCATTAAGCCCACAAGGTACTCATCTTGGGTTGTAAACCTAGTGCACATCGGAAAAAAAAAAAAAAAATGGTGATATAAGGCTATGCGTAGACTTCGAGAACTTGAATAAAGAATCATTGAAAGCTAATTACCCTCTCGAAAAACATGGAGAATATGATACAATTGGTAACTGGTTTTGAATTGTTATCCACTCACGGATGGTTTCTCCGGCTATAATCAAGTTGTTGGGAAGGATTGGAAAGAATAAATACCGCCTTTACCACTCCTTGGGGAACTTATGTCTATGTCAGATGCTTTCGGCTTAATGAATCTTGGAGAAACTTTCTAAAGAGCAATGGATGTAGCGTTTGTAGGTTATATCAATGTTTTCATTTCTCGCTTATCAAGATGATGTAATCTGTGTTTTCCAAAAATAGAAATGCTCACTTCTGCAACACTTGGAGAGAATGCTTGATAAGGTTTAGAAAGTATGGCATATCATTGAATCTCAAGAAGTGCCACTTTGAAGTGTAAAAGATGAAGCTTCTTGGTCACATTCAGTATCAAAGGAAGGGGTCATGATTGATCCCAAGAGAGTGGAAGCCATTAGCAAGGTTCTAATTACAAGAACTAAGAAGGGAATTCAATCCTTCTTTGGACAAATAAACTTTATTAGAATATTTGTGTCTAACTTTCTTTGAGATGACCATCCTCATTACTAACATGCTAAAGAAGGACCAAGTTATCAAATGGGAAGAAGTTTCCATTCAAGCTTTCAATGGGATCAAAGAAGCACTAAAGCATGCCCCTTTTTGAAGCCCCAACTTACAAGAAAACTTTTCAAGTTTTTTACGTTGCTTCATAAAACACTATTGCATCTGCTTTTTTACGTAAAGATGATGAAGGGGCTGTGAGACCAATTGCCTTTTTCAGAAAGGCATTGCAAGGATCTGATTTTAAGTACACTATCATGGAGAAGTAAGAATTTTCCTTGGTGAAAGCAACAAAGGTTTTCAGACCCTACATCTTGAGCTCTAAAGTTGTAGCTTATGTTCGCAAACCATAGTGAAAGACATTTTATCGAGATGGAGTATCAAACAAAAATGTAGATGGGTCAACAAGTTGCAGGAATATGAAATGGATATCCTAACCACAAAATTGGTAAGAGGTTTGGGCCTATCTAAGCTTATGGCTGAGAGAAACTTGTAAAATATTGAGGTGAATGAAGTATAAGTAGAAAGGTTGAATTTCCTTGAAAATTTTGTAAGCTCTAAATGGTACAAGGATATAATCTTTTATCTCATAAATCTATGCTTCCCTGAATATTTGAGTAAAAATCATAAAAGAGATCTTAAGTTAGCCTCTCAAAAATATGTCATTACTAATTTTGGGTTAGCTTGGAAGAACCCGGAGGAGTGCTCTTAAGATGCATTTACGAGGATGAACCCCAAAGTTAATTATTGATCTCCTTAGGGGAGTTTGTGGGGGACATTTTCTGGAAGAGTTACAACACATAAAATCTTGAGAGATGGTTATTGGTGGAAAAATCTCTTCAAGAATACAACTCTATTGGTTAGGAAATGTGAAAGTTTCAAGTGTTTTTAGGATGAATGAAAGCTTCAAGATCCCTTCCTTTGCATCGTGTGTCGGTTGAGGCCCCATTTAAGAAATGGGGAATGGATTTGATTAGTGAAATTTATGATCCTTCCAAAGTCTTTGGTCATAAATGGATTCTTCAGAGCCTGATTATTTCACTTAGTGGGTGAAAGCAATCCCCACCAAGAAAGCAACACACCAAGCTATCATGGACTTCATGTTCAATCAAATCATATGGATATTTTGAGTGCCACTAAAATTGTTTCTTATAATGCCATGAGTTTCAGAGCCAAACCTTTGGTGGCAATGTGCAAAGAGTGTGGAATCAATTTGGCATATGCTTCAAACTACAATCCACAAGGAAATGGACAAGCTGAATCCAACAATAAAAACTTGTTGAAGATCATTAGAAGAACCTTGTAGCTGAACAAAAGAATCGGGGTGAGCAATTGAAGTTTGTTGGTTGGGCTAAAAGAATCACTGTCACAAAAGAGCTACTTGGTAAAATCCCATTTGAGTTGGTATATGGAACTCAAGCTTTGCTTCCCTCCATTTACAATTGTCTTCATTTGAGTTTGTTCAACAAATTGAAGATCAAGAAGTTAGTCCATATGATGCTTCAATCAATCAGATTATTGAGTTGGATGAAGAAAGAAGGGCATCGCATCAACGGCATGTGAATTTCAGAGAAAAGTTGAAGAATTTATTTGACAAGAAGGTGACTCAAGGATATTTCAACATTGGGGATCTTGTGCTATTATGGGATATCAAGAATAAAGATAAGGGAAATCATGGTAAATTCAATGCATTATGGATGGGCCCTTATTCAATTGATATCTAAATTTGTGAAAATACCTTCTTCCTAAAAGACTTAGATGGGGGAACTATTTGAATTGTCTATTAATGACAGGCATTTGAAACATTTCCTTGATTGATTTCTTAGAATCAAGGTATACTCCATTGTATAGTGTATAGTTCTTTGTTTTTTTCGCTTTCATGTTTTTGTTCATTCTAGTCCTTGTTGACTGGATTTGTTGGTTTCTCGTTTCATTTTTGGAGAATGGTTATGGTTTCTCTACTCTGAAGCTTATTTCTTGACTCCATTTCCCAATGATTTGTATTTGGCACTTGGTCTGCTATTTGTTCTGTGGCACTCGTAGGGAGTGCCCATCCCGAGTCGAGCCGATGTTGGTGCTTAATTTGGTCTCGCCTATTTTTCCTTGAAGTTCTTCGGTTTGCGGGCTCTATCGCGTTTTGTCTATCTCCCGTATTGATGTATAAAAATATGTCCTCCATTTGGTTTCCATGATCAATCCCTTCCTTGTTCGAGCATCACTTAAAACTCTAGAATTTGTTTTTTGTTCCGCTTTCCATGTGAAAGAATCTTTAACTTGGGAGAAAACTCAGTTTTTTTCCTTTCCTTTCATTTTCCACTGTCACATTTATTTGTCCTTGTCATTTTTGTCCCAAATACCTCTAGAAACATGGTTGGATGTAGCTCGGAGGATCATATTTGGGCCTTATAAAATTTCCAAATTATTTTTCCTTAGAGAAGGATTCATTTCCACACACAAATGGTGATTTTCCTGCATTTTACGGTTTGACGGGTGTATTTTTCTTGGTCAAATTCATATGTCAGCATCAGTGGGAACGTGGCCATTTCTAGTTAGATGTGGCTTGATGGGGAACTTTAAAAACTCTAAGGCTCACTTTAACCCAAAATTTATCCACGTGGAGGATCGATACTCATCTAAAAAATCACCTTTTGGTTTTGCCTTGGAGTTGCATTGGGGGGACATGTGGAGGTTTCCCCTGGCTTGCCTAGACTTAGAATTTTTTTCATGCGGCAGCCGGTATAGTTTTGGTAGACCATGTACATGTGGAGGGTAGGCGTTCATTTGAGGATCCACCTCGGGTCCCACCTTAACAATTGCAATGGGGGAGAGATGTGGAGGCTTTCAACGGCTCCGCTCTATACTTAAAATTTTTAAACTAATTTTTAAAGGCCTAGGACACGTAGAGGGACCGCACCTATTTGGGGACCGACTCCTAAATTTTATTTTGAAGAAGTTTTAGGAGGAAACTTGGAGGCTTCCACTCACTTTTTTCCTTGCTTGGACTTTTCAACGACCAAGAAAATTTACCTTGGACCTTAGACACATGGCGCCTTACAATGATCCTTCAAATTTTTTATCAACTCTTTTTCAGACCGATACATGTGGTGATCCCATGCTTGTTTGGGGTCTCTAATTTTGGGGACCATCTCAAAGTACACCATTGAGACACGTGGAGGCTTCCGTTGGCTACTTTTATTGAGACTTTTCAAACGCCAAAAATAATTTTCTTGGGCCCATGGCACGTGGAAGGCTCGTGCTTGTTTGGATACTTGCCTTCTCGTGCCTCACCTTCATGGTTTCACCAAGGAAACATGTGGATGGAGCTGATCTAAAATTGAGAAGGGGAAGAATCAATGCTTGTTGTGAATTGCATCTGTTTTTTTCACCATTTTTTCTCCAAGACTCTTGGAGATGAAAATACGCACTATTTTTCAATATGTTTTGATGAAATTACTTGTCATATTTGTTTGTAATATGCCATTGAATGGATTTAGAACTTAATTTGTGATTCCAAATATTATTAAGGTCGATATTTTAAAGTTGGAATTGCTCGGGCACTTGCAAAACGTGAAATACCAGAGAAGCTGGATATGGGACAGAGTCACAGAGGAAAGAAAGGGAAAAAAATGAAATGATGAAGGTTTTAGGCGCAAAGGATGAAAAAGGTGTTACCTCAAGAGTGAAAAGGATTACGTGTTAGATATAGTTATGCAAAGCCTCCCAAAAATGATTAAAACAAGGATTTCTCGCATGAAAGAATCATAATGATTAGAAGGATTGCCAAAAAGTTGTGGCATGGAATCCTAGTCATTAGTCGAGGGCCCAAGAAACATGATCAATTCACAATTGGTCCACCTGGCAACTTTTGGATGTGAATTTGTTAAATGTCACTTTCTAAGGAAAATTGGTAACAAGTAAGGGTCCCTCAAATATTCTTCTCTTTTGGGGCAGAAATTGAGTGGTAAAATGTATAAATGAAATGTGAATACTCTTGCAAATGGTCGGGGGTTGAATTGTTAAGAGAAATTTGAGATAGCCATTTTCTTGAGAGACCAATCTGAGATACTGTGTTAATTCCTTCTGTGTTAGATTTTCTTTTATGTCGGGTTGGTTACAGATGTATAGCCATTGATGAGAACTGAGATTACTCTGGAAGATTTCCCTTGCTTATAAATCTAAGTAATTTTGAAATTAATTTGTGTTCAATCTCTAAGAAATTTGTGTCTGCGCTTTTTTTGAGAATGTCTCGCAAATGGTTTCTTTTGTTCCTATTTCAATATTAAATTGAAATCTTTGTGAAATCACTCGGGATCTCATCCCTATGACAATTTAGTGGTATTTCCAATTTAATCTCAAGAAGAGACTTCATCTTGTGATGAGATAAACAAATTTAAAATCACTCCTTGTCATTTGTTGATAAAGATTATCGTAAGTCTTCGGATGTACCTTTGGTGTGATTGATCAGATATTTTGGTATTTAATTGAGTCTTTTAACTCAAGACTTCATGTTGGATTCTCAAAGATTGTGTGAAAACGTGCTAATCTAGGCCTCCATTGAAGCACACCTTCTTGTTGAAGGAATGTCTTAACTATTCTAAAGCTTTATGTTGTTTAGTTGTCCATTGTTTTGAAGTTTCTCAAAGACCTATTATAATCATCTTTATCCTCCTTAATCTCTCACCAAAATCATTCAAAAACCATGAATCCATCCTAAACTACCCATGTTTACCCTATATATCAACAAAGGAACAAAATCTATTTACTAAAATATGCAGAACAATTAGGATTTCTTAATGTCTCCAGTAACCTTATCCTTGTGTTGAAAGTATCTCCATCTTTTAGAAGTGACAACTCTTAAGAGTTAAATTGTGGAGTATTGACTATATTTTCCCAAGGTTTTCTTCATAAAATTTGTGCAAAATAAGGATATTTCCATCTCCTTCATCGAATAGAGGTTACACTATGGGTCCTCTCACCCTGGTCGAAAGGCATGGCCTAAAGTAGAGAGGATAGGTCAAATCCTCTTTAAGGTGTTATCCATCTCTCCACAAATCATAGTAACAAAGGGCCAGTTAGATCTCATCCCTAGCTACAAAATGACACACCCTATGATCTATCTATCTCTAATCTCCATGTCCAATCTGTGTTACTACTTGGCTGGAAAAGGAGAACAAATTTGGATACCAACTCTAGTGGCGTTGTTGTCGGGGACCTGATTTGTGTTACCGAGGATGATTTGTTGATTTGTTTCCAGTTCATATCCATTCGGCCCATCGACAACACTCATGTTACCATTTCCGGGGACATGAATGTTGTGTACAAATTTTGAACACCATCAAAAATGCATACTGAGACCCTGGTAATGTTTCTTACATGATCTAAGTGTAAATACATTGTTGAAACATCATTATCTATTCAGATCTGTAAGAATTGTTCAAATTTGTAAGTTTTGAGTGCAATATTTCCAACTTATACATTTATTACACTAAATTTTGTATCATCATTGATGAATTTGGGTTGAAGAAAAGTAGATCTTGTAAACTTTGCATGAATCGGTATTAATAGACATTTTATAGGTCTTTCATAGTGCATTTGCACACAATAAGGTGAAAATCCTTAGTGGTGACTTCATGCTTTTAAAATTACTTATAAATACCAGTGTCTTAACATATATCAAGTAAGATTTTTCATTAATATCTACAAAGCTGGAATGAAGAAGATCTTTCTTCACCAAGGAACCTAGTAGAAGGTTTTTCAAGAGATGGGAAAGTATAATTCGAAGGAAGAAGAATTTTGAAGGTTGTTGGAGATCAAGCATCAAGAAAAGAGATCTCCATTAGTGAAACTGATCAGCCTATGATTGAGTATTTAAATACTTCCTTAAGTGCTTGAGAATCAAGTAGTCTCTTTGTTGAATTGAAATCTCCATCTAGAGAGGGTCCTTCATCTATATTTGAAACATTTATTTCTCAATATGCCCTTGTATTTTCAAAATCTTCTAGAGTCTTCCAAGAAGCAGAGCCATTAGAGGGCATCCATTTTGAGAATCACATCCTTGTACCACATAGACTTATCACTCCTCACTAGTTTACATCTCCTCCAAGGTCACCTCCTCAAAATAATATGTCTCGGTCTCTACCTAGACCTCAATTTATTGTTAATACTTTTGGTCCCATCATTTTTAGAGGTATTTCTCGCTATCCAAATGTTGTGCCACAAGATGTAAGAAATAGATTTCCTAATTTTCAGGGAAATAATACAATCATTGGTGATCAACATTTGAAGCTCTTTATCAATATGATAGAGAACATCAAAATAGAATTTGAGGATGTATACATTAAATTGTTTATCCATACTCTAGAAGAATATGTAAGGGACTGGTATAAATATTTTCTAGGTAATTCCATTGACTCCTAGACTAAGATGAAGAATGATTTTAGAATGCAGTTTGGCGATAAAATAGACCCTAGGTTTCTTTTATAGATTTTGAAAATATAAAAAAGAATCCTAATGACTCATTGCATGATTTCAATAAAAGACTTAACAAAACGTTGAGAAGACTGCCTATTAATTTGAGGCCATGTGATGAATCATGTCTGACAAAGTATTCAAATGCATTTGATAAGAAATACACTTACTATTTAAGGGATAAGAACCGCAAAAAATTTAAGACATTCATTTTCCATGGCTCTCAAATTGAGAACAACATTAAAGATGTTGGAAAACCTCCTAAGAGGGAGGGTTTTAAAATAATTAACCTAGAGAAGCCTCAATCAAGTAAGGTTATGGATCTTGAGGTAGTTGTAAAGAATTTGGTCATGCTGTCACAAAGAAATTTGTTACAAGCTAGCCAGGGAAGAGAATTGAATTGGACAAGGCTCTCAAGGTTAGCATAGGAAACAAGGACAAGAAAGATTTAAAAATCATCCTAGAAATGATCAGAGGTATGATGATAGAGGTAAATAACCCATGGGAGCTAGACAACCCCAAGCTAGGAAAAATAGAGTAGTATCGATCCTCTAAATGCCGAGTTTTTGTTGTTAAGGAGACAAATCAAATTGAATGGTGTGACAAATGTTTATTACCCCACCCACCATGTGAAATAGATCAGCAAGTTGAAGAAGATGATGATAACACCGATGATTATGCATGCATGGTGGACTGATCTATAAGATCACGAAAAGGGCAACTTCAATCGAATTAATAAGTGCAAGAACTACTGCAATTATTTGGGAATGCATTCACCAAGTATCTTTTCTTCCTCCATCTCATGATTTAGAAATAGATATGGTACAAGCATTTGAAATTCCTAATAATGATTTTGATTACCTAAGAGCTCTAATTATTAATAAGTACAATTGAGAAGTCCCATCGAAGAGGATAGAAACTATTAATGAATGTTGTTGTTGCCCAAGAAAAAGAGTATAACACAAGAGTTAAAGTATTAAAAGGAGTAGGGCCTTAAGCCAAACAAAAGACCCCAGTTATCACCAATGTCCCAAAAGAAAACCCAAAGAAAGATGCATTTGATAGAGGCCTTGTTGTCTCAAGTATAAGCTGGTGTTCCCACCCATGCCCAAAATGTGAAAAATATTGTGCCATCTGATCAATTTGTCGATATTTCTCCAAATGCTACTTTTCCCAAATACATTCCCTATGACATTACCCAAGTCTTGAGTTAGATCAAAATTTATGTCCCAATTGTTGAACTGCTTAGAATTCCTGAGCACAAGAAGAGGGATTTTGAGTATTTGGGATTGGAAGAAGATATGAGTACCCAAGGAAGAAATATAAATAATGTAAACACTCCTCCTCCAACCATTGAAGACTTACAATAACCACCAACATTAGAGCGAGATAGGGGAACCACCTAAAGTTTACATGAGAACATATTTGGTTGAGTCTCATTTAATTGTTGATCCATTTTTACAACAAAGTGATTATTAAGGACAGACTACCGCAAAATTGTATGTTTGATTACGAGCATCACGCAATGTTATGCCTCTTGAAGTCATGAATGAATTGAACATTAAAGTGATAGTTGCTTATGGCAAGTGTACTACAATGGATTTAGAGAGGTGCCTATTGTAGGATGTATAAAAGGTTTGGTGGTACAACTTGCATCTTATCTGGGTAAGAACTTGAAACTTGATGTTGTTATTGTTGATTACCTTGCCAAATGGGACATGTTGTTATCTAGAAAGTGGGCTACAAGTGTAGGTGGAAGTGTTTAGATGGATTTTTTTTTTCCACCATTCCAATTGAAGGCAGCCTTGTAAAGTTGTATGGAGAGAAGAAGATGTTACACCTCATTGAAAATCTCAATAATGATTCTTATGAAGTTTTGTATGTTGATGTAGATGCAGATAACTTTGTTGGGTTTGTTGATGGAAAAGAGAATAATATTGATCAATATAAATGTCTTGAACAAGTAGCTTCACCTTGGAGCTTGTTATTCGATGGAGCTTGTTCCAAGTTTGGAAATGGTGTTGGCATTGTTCGAATTTCTCCAGGCCAAGAAGAGTTTGTTTTTTCCTTCAAACTCAACTTTGAATGCACTAACAATATTTCTAAATATGAAGCACTGTTATTAGGCTTGAGAATGGCATGGAAATATGGTATAAAGGATCTCATTGTTAAAGGGGATTCAGAACTGATTTTCAAGCAAATTAGAAAATTGTATGCTACTAAAAATAAGAGAATGAAACAATACAAGCATGCAGTTTGGGATTTGATTGAAATGTTTGACTCTTCTAATATTGTGCACCATGATAGAAAGCTTAATGTTGTTGAAGACAAGTTAGGAGTGCTAGGATCCAAATTTAGGAATTGTACAGTGTCTCCATTTTGTGAGTATGATGTTGAAATACTAACAAGACCATTTGTCCCCAATAACGTTAAAATTTAGCAAGTGTTTTATCATAAAGCTCAGGTGAAATGGTTTTACGTAGAACCAAGGTGAGTTTTTGACAAAAATATAGATTGGGAACTAATTGTGTGTTCTTTGAAGGAAAGGAAACTTTATTTGCAAAAACATCATCCAATGAAGACAAACATGATTCCCGAGAGGTTTGGTGGCTCTTGAATCAAACTTTGATAATTTTGATTGAATTATTAAAAGAAGTATGTTGGTTTCAACAGATGTGGAAGAGCACGACCTGGGCACAAAGGAAAAACCACGTAAAATCTTGTTAGGAAGAAATCTCACCAAGGAATAGAAGCAGTCCTATGTTCAATTCTTTGAAGAAATATCAAGATCGCCCATCTTGGTTTGAATCGAGTTCAAGGCATACAGGAAGATTTGTTCTAACATGAAATTCCTTTTGAATCTAATGTCAAGCCTTTCAAGATAAAAATAGAGGCCCATCAATCCGTTTCTTTCTTTGAAGATGCAAGAAGAACTAAAGAAGATGAGGGATGGAGGGATCATTCAGCCCACAAGGTATTCATCTTGGGTTGCAAACCTAGTGCCTGTCAGAAAAAATAATGGTGATATAAGGTCATGCAGAGACTTTAGGAAATTTAATAAAGCATCATTGAAAGATAATAACCCTCTTCCAAACATGGAGAATATGCTACAATTGGTAACTGGTTTTGAATTTTTATCCACTCTAGATGGTTTCTCTCGGCTATAATCAAGTTGTTGTGAAGGAGTCGAGGCCAGAATAAATAATTCCTTTACCACTCCTTGGGGAACTTATTTCTATGTCAGGATGCCTTTTGGCTTAATGAATGCTAGAGAAACTTTCCAAAGAGCAATGGATGTAGCGTTTGCTGGTTATATCAATGATTTAATTGTTTTTTATCAAGATGAAATAATTGTGTTTTCCAAAAAAAGAAATGATCACTTGCAACACTTAGAGAGAATGATGATAAGGTGTTGAGAGTATGTCATATCATTTAATCCCAAGAAGTGCCACTTTTGATTGCAAAAGGTTAAGTTGCTTGGTCATATTGTGTTAAAGGAAGGGGTCATGATTGATCCGGGGAGAGTGGAAGCGATCGGCGGGGTTCTAATTCCAAGAACCGAGAAGGGAATTCAATCCTTCTTTGGAAAAATAAAAAAAGATTTGTGTCTAACTTTCTGAGATGACCATCTCCATTACTAGCATGCTGAAGAAGGACCAAGTTATCAAATGGGAAGAAGTTTCCATTCAAGCTTTCAATGGGATCAAAGAAGCACTAAAGCATGCCCCTGTTTTAGCAGCCCCAAATTACAAGATTCCTTTTTAAGTGTTTTCTTTTGCTTCATAAAACACCATTGCATGTGTTTTTTTGTATAAAGATTATGAAAAGTGAGAGACCAATTGCCTTTTCGAAAGGCATTGCAAGGTGCTGAGTTGAATTACACCATCATGGAGAAGCAAGAATTTTCCTTAGTGAAAGAAACAAAGGTTTTCAAACCCTACATCTTGACCTCTTAAGTTGTAGCTTATGTTCCCCACACCATGGTGAAATAAATTTTATTAGATATGGAGTCTCAAGAAAAAGATGTAGACATGTGAACAAGTTCTTGGAATATGACATGCATATCCAAACCACGAAATTTGTAAGAGGTTTGGGCCTAGCTAAGCTTATGGCTAAGAGGAACTTGCAAACTATTAAGGTGAATGAAGTGTAACGAGAAAGGGTGGATGTCCTTGAAAATTTGGTAAGCTCGAATGGTACAAGGATATATTCTTTTATCTCAAACATCTATGATGCCCTGAATATTTGAGTAAAAATCATAAAATAAATCTTAAGTTAGCCTCTCAAAAATATGTCATTACTGATTTTGGGTTATCTTGGAAGAACCCAGAGGGAGTTCTCTTAAGATGCATTGTTGAGGATGAAGCCCCAAAGGTAATTATTGATCTCCATGTAGGACTATGTGGGGGAAATTTTGCTGGAAGAGTTACAACACATAAAATCTTGAGGGCTAGTTATTGGTGACCAAATCTCTTCAAGGATACAATTCTATTGGTTAGGAAATGTGAAAGTTGTCAGTGTTTTTCTAGAATAATGAAAGCTTTGAGCTCCCTTCCTTTGCATCATGTGTCATTTGAAGCCCCATTTAAGAAATGGGGAATGGATTTCATTGTCAAAATTTCTCGATCCTTACAAAGGCTTTGGTCATAAATGGATTCTTGTAACCACCGATTATTTAACTAAGTGGGTGGAAGCAATCCCCACCAAGAAAGCAACACACCAATTTATCATGGACTTCATTAAGAATCAAATCATATGCATATTTGGAGTGCCGGCTAAAATTGTTGTTGATAATGCCATGAGTTTTAGAGCCAAACCTTTCGTGGCAATGTGTAAAGAGTATGGAATTAATTTGACATATGATTCTAACTACAATCCACAATGAAATGGATAAGTGAGTCCAAAAATAAAAAATTGTAGAAGATCATTAGAAGAACCTTAGAGCTAAATAAAAATAAGTGAGGTGAAACTGAAGTTTGTTATTTGGGCTAATAGAATCACCTGTCAAAAGAGCTACTAGTAAGATCCCATTTGAGTTGGTATATGGAACTCAAGTTTTTCGCCCCCTTCATTTGCAATTGTCTTCATTTCGCTTTGTTCAACAAATTGAAGATCAAGAAGTTAGTCCATATGATGCTTCAATCAATCAGATTATTGAGTTAGATGAAGAAAGAAGGACATCCCATCAATGGCATGTGAATTTTAGAGAAAATTTGAAGAAGTTATTTGACAAGAATGTGACTCAAAGAGCTACCAAGATTGGGGATCTTGTGCTATTATGGGATATCAAACATAAAGATAAGGGAAATCATGGTAAATTTGTTGTATTTTGGATGAGCCCTTATTCAATTGATATCCAAATTGGTGAAAATACCTTCTTCCTAAAAGACTTAGATGGGGAATTTCTTGAATTTCATGTTAATGGTAGGCATTTGAAACATTTCCTTGATTGATTTCTCATAATCAAGGTATACTCCATTTTATAGTGTATAGTTATTTGTTTTCATTTTGCTTTCTTGTTTTTGTTCAATCTGGTCCTTGGTGTCCTAGTTTTGCCAGTTTCTTGGTTCATTTTATGGAGGATGGTTATGGTTTTTCTACTCTACAAGCTTATTCTTTGACTCCATTTCCCAATGGTCTTTTTTTGGCACTTGTTCTACTATTTGTTCTTGTGGCACTCGCAGGACGCACATCCCGAGTCGGAGATGATGTTGGTGCTCAATTTGGTCTCGCCCATTTTTCCTTGAAGTTATTTTGTTTCAAGGGCTCTATTTTTTTGTCTATCTATCCGTATTGATGCATAAAAATATTTCCTCCATTTGATTTCCATGATAAGTCCCTTCCTTGGTCGAGGATCACTTAAAAGTCCAGAATTTGTTTTTATTCCTTTGTCCATGTGACAGAATCAGAACTTGGGAGAAAACTCGCTTTTTTTCCTTTCCTTTCATTTTCCTCAGTCATGTTTAATTTTTCCAGTCATTTTTGTCCCAAATATCTTTGGAAACGTGGTTGGATGTAGCTTAGAGCATCATATTTGGGCCTTATTACATTTCCAAATTCTTTTTCCTTGAAGACGGATTCATTTCCGGGAACAAATGGTGATTTTCCTACATTTTACGGTTTGTGGTGTATTTTTCCTAGTAAAATTCATATCTCAACATCAGTGGGAGCGTGGCCCTTTCTGGTTAGATGTGGCTTGATGGGGCACTTTAAAAACAATAAGGCTCTCTTCCACCCAAAACTTGTCTACGTAGAGGGTCGACACTTATCTGAAAAATTATCTTTTGGTTTTGTGTTGGAGTTGCACGGGGGACACATGAAGGTTTCCGCTACCTTGCCCAGAGACTTAGACAAATTTTTCATGTAGCCGATACATTTAAGTGCAGACCATGTACACGTGGAGGGAAGGCTCTCATTAGATGGTCCACCTTAGGGTCCCACCTTAACAATTACGACAGGGAGACATGTGGAGGATTCCTCGGCTCCACTCTATATTTAAACTTTTGAAAGTAATTTTGAAATTCCCTGGGACATGTGGAAGGACCGCACCTATTTGGGGACCAACCCCTAAATTTTATTTTGAAGAAGCACCATAAGGACACTTGGAGGATTCCACTCACTTTTTCCCTTCCTTGGACTTCTCAACGGTCAATGAAAATTTCCTTGACCCTAGACATGGTGCCTTCCACCGATCCTTCAACTTTTTTATCAACTCTTCTAGACCGAGAAACGTGGTGAGCCCGCACTTGTTTGGGGTCTTTACTTTTGGGGACCATCTCAAAGTGTGCCATTGAGACATGTGGAGGATTCTGTTGGCTCCTTTTTATTGAGACTTTTCAAAGGTGAAATAATGATTTTCTTGGCTGAGGCCATGTGCAAGGCCCATGCTAGTTTGGAGACTAGACTTTGTGCCTCACCTTTGTGGTTGAGCCAAGGAAACACATGGATGAATCTAATCTAAAATTAAAAGGGAAAAATCAATGGTTGTTGTCCATTGCATTTTTTTCTGCCATTTTGCTCTAAACTCTTGGAGATGTAAATACACATTGTTTTTCATCATTTTATGATGAAATTCCTTTTCATCTCTATCTATAAAGTGTCGTTGAATGGATTCGAACTTAATTTTTAGTCCAAGGATTGTTAAGGTTGATATTTTAAATTTGGAATTGCTCTAGCACTTTCAAAAATGGGAATTACTAGAGAACATGGATGCGGGACGAGTTGCAGAGAGGAAAGAAAGGGAAAAGAATGAAAGGATGAAGGTTGCAAAGCGCAAAGGATGAAAAACATGTTGCCTCAAGGGGGAAAAGGATTACCTATTAAATCCAGATGTGCGAGCCTCGGAAAATAATTAAGAAAGGGGATTTCTCGAATGAAAAATCAGAATGATTAGAAGGATTTCTAAAAGGTTGTGGCATGGCATCCTAGTCATTATTCGAGGGCCTAAGAAATGTGATCAATTCACAATTGGTCCACTTGGAAACTTTCGGATGTGAATTTGTTAAATGTCACTTTCTGAGGTAAATTGGTAACAAGAAAAGGTCCCTCGAATATTCTTCTCTTTTGGGGGGAAAATTGAGTGACTAAAATGTATAAATGCAATGATAATACTCTTGTAAATGGTCGGGGTTGAATTGTTAAGAGAAATTTGAGATAACCATTTTCTTGAGAGACCAATCCGAGATACCTGGTTAAGTCTTTTTGTGTTATATTTTCTATCATGTCAAGTTGGTTGCGCAGATGTATAACCATTGACGAACACCGAGATTGCTCTAGAATCTTTCTCCTATTGATAAATCGAAGCAATTTTGAAATTTATTTGTGTTAAATCTCTAAGTAATTTGTATCCGCTTTGTTTGAATGTCCGAAAATTGTTTCTTTTGTTCCTATTGCAATCTTACATTGAAATATTTGTGAAATCCCACATGATCTTGTCCCTATGACAATTTAGTGGTATTTGCAATTTCATCTCAAGAAGAGACTTTATCCTGTGATGAGATAAAAAAATTTAAAATCACTACACTATCATTTGTTGATAAATATTGTCGGTAAGTCTTGATTGTACCTTAGGCTTGATTAATCGATAATTTAGTGTTTAATTGAGTGTTTTAACCTGATATTTCATGCTAGATTATCAAATATTGTGTGAAAATGTGCTGATTTGGGCCTTCATTGAAGCACACCTTCAGTTGAAGGAACATCTTAAGTGTTATGAAGCTTTCTATTTTTGAGTTGTCCATTGTTGTGAAGTTTCTTAGAGATCTGGTATAATCAACTTTATCCTTCTTAATCTCCCACCAAAATCATTCAAAACCATGAATCCATCCTAAACTACCCCTATTTTCCCTATATATACAAAAAGGAAAAAAATCTATTTACTAAAATATGCGAGAACAATCGGGATTTCATAATGTCTTTAGTAACCTTAGCCTTGTGTTGAAAGCATCTCCATATTTTAGAAGTGAAAAATCTTAAAAGGTAAATTATGGAGTATTGACCATATTTTCCCAAGGTTTTCTTCATAAAATTTGTGCAAAATAAGGATATCTCCATCTCCTTTATCAAACAGAGGTTACACTACAGTCCTCTCACTCTAGTCAAAAGGCACGACCTAAAGTAGCAAGGATAGGTCAAATACTCTTGAAGGTGCTATTCGTCTCTCCACAAATCTTAGTGACAAAGGGCCGTTAGATCTCATCCCTAGATACAAAATGACACACACTATGATCTATCCGTCTCTAAGGTCCATGTCCAATTTGTGTTGCTTCTCACTTTGAAAAGGAGAACAAATTTAGATACCAACACATGGGAACATCTCGTTGGATGATGTTATTGATTTTGCGTACGTTTGTTTCTATTAGGTGTACTATTGATGAAAATGATCCCTAGGATTTTCAATTAGAGATCGATGAAGGAGAGGTCAAGAATCCAAAGGATTGATAGGGGGAAGCTATTTTGTTTTGGGTATGTTTTATTGAGTTTTAGTGTATTGGGTATTTTTCTATTTTTAAGGTTTGATTAGGAACAAAGGATTAAAGATTTATGGTTCTTTCATTGAATAAAAAGGAGCAAAAAAATTAGTTATAGTGAGTTCTTTTTCTTATTTAATTTTTGTGTATTTTCTTGTTTAATTTATTCTTTATTTATAGGCCCAATTTCCTTTAAAAATAGAGTTATTTTGGTAATGTTAGATTGTAAATACTATTTGGAAGCATTAAACTAGAATAAGAAATAATGTCTATTATAATATGTCTTGCTAAGGTTTTTAATAATTGAATTTAATTTTATAAGACAAAGTTAGTTTCGTATGAATTTGGGGCATGAGACTTAAATCATTGACAAACATTCTCATAAGCTGGAGGTGCAAAGGTTACAACAAGGTTGGGGTTTGGCAAGTTGGAAAATGGGTCGAGCCTGTGATGGCTATGTTGAGAGAAAGGGGTTTTGCTAAAAGTTAATACAGATGATTCAACTTGGATTACCTAATTTTGAGGTTTAAGGATGATGTGAGACCATCTACAATTCCATTCCAGTCATATTTCACTTCAATAAGATAAAATATAAACACAATATTGATGATGGATTTTCAGTAGCAGAGCAAGTATGATGGGAGCCTAGTGACCACTAAACTACAACATGATCTTTTATTTCATTATTGTTTTCAAATTATTAAATTTTTGAACCTAGTGTCCACTTTGCCCTTAATTTTGATAAGCACAAAATGCTTAATGTTCACTAAGCATTTTCTCCCACAAGATCCATTTGAATTATGTGTTTCAAACTATATACCTGATGAAAAATACGTAAGGCTTGATCCCTCATGTACCTTAATCACTCTAAGAAATAACAACATTGGAAAAGGAAAAAACCTACCTTTAATATTGTACAACCCAAAAAATAGGAATTTTTTCCCTACCTTTAATATTTTACGTTAATAACTCTAATAAATAACAACATATACTAGTTTAGAAAAGAATACAAAATAAAACAACCCTAAGTCCAAGTACGAGATAAAGACGTAGGGTTTTTCCTAGTTTTCCATTTTAGCAAAAGGCCACGAGTTGTATAGGATTTTTGATAGAGGAATGGTTCAAAGGGTTGAGAAAAAAATTCCACCAAATTTGGACCCATCCGAGGTTGTGGAGCTGTTTTTCCGTGTGATAGGAGGAGAATTTTGAGAGGCCTCTTTGTTGGCCACTAAAATTTGTTCTTTGGGTATTTTTCCGAAGAAAATCAGAGAAGAAATTACAAAGGATACTAGATTCGATAGGAATGGTTTGAGGGTTAGCATGAAGCTCACTATATAAAATCATCAAGACAAAGTTCGCTTTTCCCGATGTATATGCCTTGATGATTAAATCCCTTAAGGAACCCGAATGTGATAGAAAAAGAAAAAAACATTAAACATACCGGGAACATCCATTTGGATGATGTTATTGAAATTCGAAGGTCATAAAGTCCCAATCCATGGGAAAATATCTTGCAGTAATTGTGAAGGATATTTTTTGGCACATGTGTTTGTTTTAGGTGCACTATCAATGGTAAGGTTCCCAAGGATTTGTAATAATTTATTTTCAATTTACAAGAAAAATATTCTTTTCTATGAATTTGGGGCATGAGGCATAACTCATTGACAAACATTTTAATAAGTGGTGGTGTAAAGGGTGCAATGAGGTTGGAGTTTGGGAATTTGGAAAATGGGACGAATTTGTGATGACTATGTTGATGGAAAGGGAGTTTTGCTAGAAGTTGATGCAGAGGAGTCAACTTGGATTACATAGTTTTGTGGAAGAAGGCTGATGTAAGACCATCTACAAATTCATTCTAGTGATATTTCACTATAATCGGATGAACTATAAATAGAATATCAATGACATGTTTTCAAAGACTAGGAGCAAGTATGATAGGAGCCTAATGATCGCTAAACTATAGCTTGATCTATTATTTTATCATTTTTTCAAATTATTAAACTCTTGAACCTAACATCCACTATGCCCTTATTTTCGATAAGCACAAAATGTTTAGTGTTAGATAAGCATTTTCTCCCATAAATCGATGTGAATTATGTGTTTCAAACAATATAATTTAGGGGAACTATGTAAGGCTTGATCCCTCTATATGGTATGCAGTGCAACTATTGTCTTTTCCAAGTACATTCCAGCCAACATGATATAATTATAATCAATGAAAAACACTAGCAATCCAAAGTTGTACAGATAGTGTTTACAATGACCGTAATGGTAGGAGCCCTTGCATTCACTCGGCTAGGTCATGATATATTTTTATCTCAATTTTCAATAAAAGAAATTGTTTAAACTAGCATCGATGTGTTCTTACTTTTGTTTAAGTAATAAACTAAGCATTAGGTAAACAAAAAAATTGATACAAAACATTGTGAAGAGGGTCATACTTAAATTTAGGAAAAATTTAATCCTTCAATTTTGTTTTAGATAGATTGTTGTGGAATTTCCCACCAAGCTCTACACTTAAAATATTGTACTTAGAGTAGTTATAGATATTTAGACATAATGAATGAATTTTGTCTCGATATACATATATTTCACATTGTTTTATATTACAAAAATGGTGAGCTATCACTAACTCCGTGAATGTGATTTATTTCTCAAATACTCTCCTCAAAATACCAAATGTTAGATCTTCTAACCGCTCTCCTGTAAACATGTTCATTAATCTTATTACAGAATCTAATCCTCACTACTTACTGTATGATCGATATACACATAAATCACATAGTATTGTAAAAAAAAAAAATCCAAATCTTCCACAAAATCTCTTTGAAATACCAAATATTACATCCTAATGTTCTCTGCGATTAATCTTTAAAAAGTTATAAATGTCTTAAAAATTGTTTTAGGTTATTCTTTCAATGTTGACTAGAAGTTTGTTTGCCACTAAAGTGTGTATTTTTAATGTTCCTATCATGCCATCTATATAATGTTATGGCTTGTCTGGCTCATATGTAATACTTTCAAAAGGTGCAAATGGTTTCGTATCTTTCAATGCATCATAATTCAATTTCATAATTTTAGAAAAATTATGTTATTATTGATTTGATCCACAAAATATGAATTATTGTAACCAATTGAATGATACATAAGATTTCCTATCGAAGCCTAGCGGTCATGGTCGCTACCCATTAAGTTAATTAGTTTGTTATGAAACATAGTAAAGAACTCTATAAGTTGGTTTTATGCTAGGGTACTATTTAAATTCCTTAACACACAATAAAAGGAAAATAATTTAAATTGTAGAAATGAACAAATGATTAATGTATTTTACTCTAAATATAGGGAAAATGTCTTCCATTGCTTGCATTCCATTCGAACAATTCCATTCATCATGAGTGGTATTTTTTAGAAGAAAAGAGACGTGGAATGGTTTTGGAACTTAATTCCCCATAAAACTACCACGTTGACATGTTGTTGGCTTTTTTATAGATGAAAATCACAAGGTAGTTGGTATTATTCTATCGTCCTATGTTATTGATTTTGGGACACTTTGTGTCTAGGTAGAATGTTTTGACTTTGAAAATAATAAGTGTCTTATTATGGATATGGAGTTGGATGTTTCTTTGTTCAGGAAATGGGAAATGCATGCCTCCATAAACAACGGGTGATATTCTGTTCATAATATAGTTGTAATTTGGGGATTTAATGATTTAGAGAAAACCAGTTCTTCAAATGTAGAAGACATTCAAAATGTTATATTTACAAGTATTCATAAAATTGTAAAGAAATGAGAAAACATCTTTTGTTTTCCATTTTTGCATAGAAAATATTTTTTTCACCTCCAAAACATTCCAAGTTGTTTACTATGCTAAGGGAATATATTTTAATAAATTAGAGATAGACCCATGTAAATTAAAATTGCATGGGTTGCAAAGGAATACTAAATGAACCCGGTCTTTTGAGGCTAGTGTAATACAAGAGACATTTGATTCTTATTGCTAGAGAATAAAAGGAGACAACAAAATGAGAGAAAAAAATTCTACATTATTTGAGAAATAAACATCTAGGATAATATTGTATTGACATCCTGCAGTGAATCTAATGTAATCAAAAAATGGAAAAACGAAAAAAAAAGATCATGAGGTGGAAGAATTTCTTTCCGACATGGATTAGACAGTATTAGATAACTATGTGATGTCCCCTGGAAGGAAATATACGAACAAGGGTTAAATTCATAGATACTATTTCTTGTAAATGTACATATCTTTTCCATCTTCCATCAACTTTATCAGCTATTCCTTTGAATAATCCTTTCAATGATGAATGTGTGATCACTATTTTTTGTAATTTGGCCAGTGATATTTCTTCCGATGTCACAATGGACCTTCTAAAAATTATTGGAACAAGTGTGGTTTCTTTTATTATTATTGTTCTAATACAAACTAGTTATTTAAAAATGTTAAGTGACACAAGACAAAGATAAATAAAAAAGTTAAAGACATTGGAGTATCAATTATGGATGGATGTTATAGACTCTACGATAGAAACGGAATATTAATTTGTTTTTTCTTATCTACACAATATATTGTGTGCACAACCACGAAAATAAGAATGATTATAGAGAACATGTCACTATGGATTGGATGGAGAAACTGCCACAAAAATTTGTAAATCGCAAGCAAAATTAGTCTACAAGGAAACATCCATCATTTTATTTATGGAAGATCATATGAGTTATGGGATGAGATATTCACTCGATGTTGTTCGATAAATTATCTAGTACTATGAATTTACAATGACAGTGTCACACTTTGTGCATTGGTGGATTCCAAAGTATATGTAGTTTTTATTATTGAGACACATATTCAAGCAATGTTTTGAAACATTACTATTCTCATATGAAGAAAGGTTCATCTCCGAAAACAACTTCAACAAGTGATTTTGTTTAATGGATTTTAACCTAAATATGTTACTTATACAATTATTATTTATGCAGACAACCACAAAGCTATAAAATTTTATGTACAACTATTTCACTATGACACTACACAACCAATTCAACATGGTGATTTACTTTCAATCATTTTATAAATATGTTTAATGAGCTTTATCTTAAATTTCCATGGTTTTCATTTTTTTAACAAAGTTATGTTTTTTATAGTTCAAATGACAGATGTGGAGGACGTGGGCACATCGGCCACAAATACGCCATCAGATCCAAGTATGTTAATCATGTGAATTTACAAACAAAACCACTAATAAGCCCTGTTCATGCTCAATTTAATCTCTGCTTGTTCATTCAAAAACATCTCGGTCCACATGGTTTGAAGTTTTCTCTGTCCCCCGTATCGATGTGTGAAATATTTTTCCTTCATTTGGTTACCATGGTCAATCCATTACTTTGGTCGAAGATCACATTGAGTCTAGATATTGTTTTCCATTTCTCTGTCCATGAGAAAGAATTTTTAATTTAAGCGTGAATTCGGGGTTTCCCCTTCCTACATTTTTTTTCCACAGTCATGTTTTTAATATCAATTTTTACCCCAACATCTCGCGTGGAGACATGGTCCTATCTAATTGGATGCAACCCGATGGGTCTTTTTGGTGAAATTTGTCACTTTTGTCACATTTGTAAAAAATACCAAATTGGCGTCGTGGCCCGACAGTATTTAATTGGTTATTTAACAAACATGGAGTGGAAGTAAAAGTCTCACTTTGACCCCAAAGAAGGACGCATGATAGTTTTTCAAGTTACAAGCCGGGAGGCTGGTCGCCGGAGCATTTTGTATTTTTTTCCTTTTTGTATGAGGGAGCAAAGTTATGAAATAATTCGTAACTCTGTTGGGGCCCACATCAATAGTTAGCGAGTGGAGAGGTGGGTTTCAAGTCATTTTGAAAATCTCAAGCCCAACTTCAAATCAAAGCTTGTCCATGTGGAGGGTCAACACTCATTTGAGGATCCACCTCTGGGTCCTACCTTAATAGTTGCGCCAAGGAGACACATGGAGGCTTCCGCTAGCTCCTCTCTATACTTAAACTTCTCAAGAAAATTTCTAAAGGCCTGGGACATGTGGAGGGCCCACACCTATTTGTGGACCTGCCCTTGTACTTTACTTTACTTTTGAAAGAGCATGAAAGAGACACATGGAGGTTTCCATTGTATCTTCCCATACGTAGAATTTTTAATGACCGAGAAACTTGCTCGGACCCTAGGCATGTGGCACCTCCCATTGGTCCTTAAACTATTTCAACAAATTTGTTGGGATGAAACACGTGGTGAGCCCACACTTGTTTAAGGTCTCTACTTTTCGACACCATATCAAAAGAGTGTCAAAGAGATACATGGAGGATTCTACTGGCTCCTCTATATACTCGAGACTTTTCCTTGGTCAAGATAACTTTATTGGGCCTAGAGCACGTGGAGAGCCTGTGCTCATTTAGGAACCTACCTCTTGACTTCACCTTTGTAGTTGCACTAAGGAAATACGTGGAGGCTTCGCTGAATCCTCGTTGCATATGTTTGACTTAGACTCACAAAGCATAGGAATGTGGCATAATCCATGTGAGGACACTCAGACTCATAGTGCACAAATGTAGGCATCTGTGTAATGGCACTCATTTCTCAAGGTGTACTCTTGTGAGTGAAAAGGATTGCTTGTTAGATCCAGCTATATGGAGCCACCTGAAAATAATTAAAAAGGGGATTTCTCACACAAGAGAATAAAATAATGATTAGAAGGGATGTCAAAAGTTATGGCATGGCATCCTAGTCATGGTTGAGTGTCCGAGAAATGTGATTGGTTCATGATTTCTCCACCTAGCAGCTTTAGGTGTAAATTTCTTAAACATTGCTTTCGAGAAAAAAATTGTAACAAGTAAAGGATTCCTCAAATATTATTCTTTTTGGGGCAAAAATTTGGGATGAGTGAGGGATTGAACTGTATGAATGTAGTGAGGATACTCTTACAAATTGTAAGGGTTTGATTTCTACGAGAAAATTTTAGAAATCCCATCTTAGGAGAGACAATCCGAGAAACCTATTAATCTCTTGTGTTTTACATTTGATCATGTCAAGATGTTTGTAAGTGTACAAATATTGATAAGCTTTAGATTGTTCAAGAAACTTTCTCCGCTAATAAATCTAATAGATGTCAAATTAATTTGTGTTGATCTTGGGAAAAATTATGTCTACTTTTTTTTTCAAAATGTCTTTCTCTGGTTTTGATGTTCCTATTGCAATCTTATGTTCAAATACCTTAGAATCAATCAATATCTTTCCCATGTGTTATAATTTTTCCATTTGTAATTTCATTATGAGAAGAGCCTTCATCCTGTAATGAAATAAACAATTTAAAATTATTTTACTTCCACTATGTTGATAAAGATTGTTTGTAAGCCTTTGAGTGTATCTTATGCATGAAGAACCGGGGGTTATCAATGTTTAATTGAGTCTTTAGCTGGATGATTCATGTTGAATTATTGAAGATTGTGTAAAATCATGTAGATTTGGGGCTCCATTGATGCACACCTTCTTTTGAAGGAATATTTTGGCTATTCTAAAGATTTTTGTTGTTAAGTTTTCCAATTGTTATAAAGGTTCTCAAAGATCTCGTGAAATCAACTTCATCTTGCTTAATTCCCCACAAAAATTTCAAATAACCATGAATCCTATCGGAAGTACCCTTGTTTGTGTTATGTATCCACAAATGAACAGATTCTATTGCCAAAATATACGAAGCAAGAAGGTTTTAATTGTCTTTTGTAACTTGAACCTTGTTCGAGAAAATATCTCCATTCTTTAAAAGTGACAATTTGTGTGAGTTAAATTGTGGCGTATTGATCATATTTTCTCAGGGTTCCCCTGAAAATTGTGAAAATAAGGATCTCTTCATGTCCTTCACCTATAGAGGTAACAAAACGGGTCCTCTCACCATGGTGGAAAGGCCGGACCTAAAGTAGTGAGGATAGATCAAATCCTTACTAAATATTTTATCCATTTCTCCAACGCCCGAGTGACAAAGAGCCAATTGAATCCCTTCCCCAGCTACAAAATGACTTATGATTTGTCTATCTTTGAGTATCTTGTTAAATCTATGATGCTTCTCACCTTCTAGGGGAGAATCAATTTGGATACCAACACCTGAATGGCACCGTTGCCATGGATCTTCAGAGAAATTCTTATATTTGGCCCTAGTAATGTCTATTACATTATCTAAGTGCAAATACATTGTTTAAACATCATCATGTGTTGAGATTTGTACGAATTGTGTGAAGTTACAAGTTTTGTGTGCAATATTTCTAGTTTCTAGTGGTTATTACACTAAATTTATATCATCGGTGATAAATACTGGTAAAGGAAGGTCGGATCTACTAAGATTTCCTATATTTAAGTGTTGATAGATATTTGACAAGTCATTTGTAGTGCATTTGCACAACTAAAGTGAAAATCCTTAGTGGTAACTCCGTGTTGATTTAAATTTTGATAAATACAAGTTCCTTAACCTGTATTAAGTGAAATTTGTCACTAATCTTTGTAAAGTGGAAGGAAGAAGATATTTCTTCACTAAATACCCTACCAGAAAGTTGTTCCCAGAACTAGGAAAGAAAAATTCAGAAGGAAAAAGATTCAGAAAATAGTTGGAGATCAGGAATCAAGAAAAGAGTTATCCATTGTGGAAAGTGATCAACCTACGGTTGAGGATTACCATTCTTCTTCAAGTGATTCTAAATCAGGTAATATTTATATATAATTTAATTCTCCAACTGGAGAGGGGCCTTCATTTGTGTCTGATAAGTGTGCTTCTCAAATTTTCCCCGTATTTTCCAAATTTGATAAGGTTTTCTATGAAATAGAGATTTTAGAGGACATTCATTTTGAAAATTATACTCCTGTGTTCTAAAGACCCCTTATCCCTCATCATTTTGTTTCTCCTGTAAGTTCACCCCCTCAAGAAAATATGGCTCAACCTCCACCTAGACCTCCATTTCTTATTAACACTTTTGGGCCTATTGATTTCAAGGGTATGAACAGATATACAAATGTAGTGCCACAAGATGTTAGAAATAGATTACCTAAATTTCAAGGAAATAATGCTATTACTAATGATCAACATTTAAAACTATTTGTCAATATAATGGAAGACTTTGAGATTGAATTTGAGGATGTGTATAAATTTTTTTTATTCATACTCTTGAGGAGGATGCACGTGACTGGTATAATTCTTTTCCAGATAACTCAATAGATTCATGGACAGAAATGAAAAATGCTTTTAGATTGCAATATGGGGATAAGACAGATCCTAGGTTTCTTTTGTCTGAATTTGAAAATATTAAGAAGAATCCTAATGAATCTATTCATGAATTCAATACTCGGTTTAATAAGACCCTAAATAGGCTACTTGTAATCCTGAGGCCAAGTGATGTTTCCTATTTGATAAAATATTCTGATGCTTTTGAAAAAAAGGCTGCCTATTATTTAAGGGACAAAAACCTAGGAACTTTGAGGAGACCTTCACCATGGATTTGCATATTGAAAACAATATCAAAGCAGTTGGTAAGCCTCCTAAGAGGGAAGGTATGAAGGTGATCAATCCAAAGAATTCTCGGTCAAGTAAGTCTATGGATCTAGAAGAGGTTGTAAAAATTTAGAGAGAGATGTTAATGAAATATCCTATAAACCGCGAGAGTAGAGAAGGGGATTGGACAAAGTTCACAGGGTTCAACACAAGCTACAAGGTCAAGAAATATTTGAAAATCATCCCGAGAGGTGATCATAGATCGATGATAGGGGTAAAGGGCCCATAGGATTAGGAAATAGATAGCACCAACCCCAAGAAAATAGATTGGTGCCTCATCCTTTAGCTTCCAGAGTTTCTACTATGGAAGAGGTGCATGATTTGGAGTGGCGGGATAGTTGTTTCTTACCCCATTCCCCATATGATGAAGATAAAGAAGTTGAGGAAACTGATGATGATGAGACATATGATGATGCATGCATGATGGATTGCTCTACAAGTTCATAGCAGGGAGTAACCTCAACTGAACTAATAAGTGCCAGAACTACTATTGATTTTTGGGATTGCATTCACCGAGTATTACCTCTTCCTCCCACTCATAATTTTGAAATTGATATGGTACAAGCTTTTGAGTTTCCTAATAATGATTTTGAATACTTAAGGGCATTAATGATTAAAAAGTATGATGGAGGAATTCTTTCAGAAGAGGACAGACAGTTGTTAATGAATGCAATAGTTTCCCAAGAAAAAGAATATAATACAAGAAGCAAAGTTGTCAAAGGGGTAGGGCCTCAATCCTAACAAAAATCCCAATTCTTACCAGTATCCCTAAGGAAACCCATAAAAAGATGCATCTAGCAAAGGATTTGTCACCCCAAATAAAACTTGTGTTCCTCCCCATGCTCAGACTATGAAAAATCTCGTGCCATCAGATGAATTTGTAAACCTTCCTCCTAATATTGCCTTACCCAAATATGTTCCTTGTGACATAGCCCAAATCTTGAGTCAGATCAAGATTACTGTTCCTATTTTTGAATTTCTTAGAATCCCTAAGCATAAGAAGAGGGCATTTGAGTATTTAGGGCTTAAGGAAGAAAAGGTCACCTAGGGTAAAAATGTAAACAATGTAGAGGTTCCTCCTGCCATTGTAGAATTAGAAAAACCACAAGCATTAGAGGAATTGGGTGAACCACCTGAGGTTTATTTGGGAACTTCTCTCTGGTTGATCCTCAACTGAATGTGGATCCATTTTTACTACTTTGATTATTAAGGATAGGTTGTTACATAACTACATGTTTGATTCAAGAGCCTCATGTAATGTAATGCCTCTTGAGGTCATGAATGAGTTAAATATCAAAGTAACAACAACTTATGGGAAATGTACTATCATGGATTCAAGAGAGGTACTAGTAGTTGGATGTGTCAAGGGTTTAGTAGTGCAATTGGTAGTGTATCCAAGAAAGTACTTAACCTTGAATGTGGTCATTGTGGATTGTCCTGCTAAATGGGGGATGTTATTATCCAGAAAATGGGTAGCTAGTGTGGGTGGAAGTGTGCAAATGGACATGTCTTATGCCACCATACCAATTGAGGGAATCCTTGTGAAGTTATATGGTGAGAAGAAAATGTTACATCTCATTGAGGACCCTAACAATGCTTCTTATGAAGTATTGTATGCAGAAATCGATGTCAACAACTTTGTGGGATATGCTGATTGTAAGGAGCATAAAATTGATGAGTGCAAGTATCTTGAGAAGGTTGGTTCTCCTTGGACTTTAATGTTTGATGGATCATGTTCTAGATCTGGTAATGGCGTTGGTATTGTCTTGATATCTCCAAGCCAAGAGGAGTTTAATTTTTATTTTAAACTCAATTTTGAGTGCATAAACAATATTGCTGAGTATGAAGCACTGCTCTTGGGTCTAAGGATTGCATGGAAATATGGTATTAGAGACATTGTTGTTAAAGGAGATTCAAAGTTGATAGTCAAACAAGTCATAAAGTTGTATGCTACAAAGAATCAAAGAATGAAATAGTATAAGCATGCAGTTTGGGACTTCATTAAAATGTTTGAATCTTTCAATATAATACATCATGATAGGAGCTATAATACTATAGTAGACAAATTGGCAGTATTGGGATCAAAGTTTGAAAATTATACAATGTCTCCTTATTGTGAATATGATGTTGAAATATTGACCAAGCCATCTGTCCCTAACAATATCAAGCACTAGAAAATATTTGAAGATGATGCTCAGGTCCGAAGGTTTCAGCAAAATAAAGGAGAATTTTCCAATCAAAGTATAGAATGGGACCAATGGTTTTTGCAGCTAAAGGAAAGGAGACTTTATTTGGTAAGGACATTATTCAGTTGAAGACTAATACTATTCCCAGAGGGTTGGTTGCACTAGAATTAAATTTTGATAATGTTGATTGCATTGTCAACAGACACATGTCAACCTCGAGAGATGTTGAATAATATGACATGGGAACAAAGGATAAACCTAGGAGAATATGGCTAGGAAGCAACTTGAACAGAGAAGAAAAGAAGTCATATGTCCAATTGCTAAAAAAGTACTAGGACTGCTTGTCTTGGTCATATTCAGAACTGAAAGCATATAGGGAAGACATTTTTAAACATGAAATACCCCTAGAAGCTAATGCAAAGCCATTCAGGAAAAGAAAAGACCAATTAATCCCCTCCTTTCCACAAAAATGCAAGAAGAATTGAAAAAGATAAGGGATGGAGGAATTATACAGCCTACAAGGTACTCCTAATGGGTAACAAACCTGGTACCTGTTATAAAGAAGAATGGGGACATAAGGTTGTTTGTGGACTTTATAAACTTAAATAAGGCATCAATCAAGGATAAATATCCCTTGCCAAATATGGATAACATGTTGTAGTTACAAGTTTAGAGTTGTCATCTAGTTTGGATGGTTTTTCTGGGTATAACCAGGTAGTCATGAAGCAATCAGAAAGAATCAAAACTATTTTGCTACCCCATGGGGTACTTATGTGTATGTAAGGATTCATTTGGCCTGATGAATGTTGGAGCTACTTTTCAAAGAGAAATGGATGTAGCATTCTCGGGATATATAAATGACTTCATTATTATGTATCAGGATGATGTGACAATTTTCTCTAGGAAGAGAAGTGACCACCTGCAACATTTAGAAAAGATATTGATAAGATGCAGGGAATATGGTATCTCACTGAACCCTAAGAAATGTCATTTTGGGGTTCAAAAGGAAAATCTTCTTGGACACATTGTGTCAAAATAAGGAGTCATGATCGATCCTGAGAGAGTGGAAGCCATTAACAAAGTTCCTATTCCAAGAACCAAAAAGGGAATTCAATCCTTTTTTGGGTAGATAAATTTTATTAGGAGATTTATTTCCAAATTTTCTGAATTGACTATCCTAATCACTAATATGTTAAAGAAGGATCAAAGTATCAAATGGGAAGAAGCAGTTATTCAAGCCTTTACTGGGATTAAGGAATCATTGAAGAATGCCCCTATTTTAGCAACTCCTGATTATAAGAAGGCTTTCCAAATGTTTTCCTTTGCTTCAGAGAATACCATTGCATCTGTCCTATTACAAAAGGATGATGAAGGAGCTGAAAGGACAATTTCTTTCTTTAGTAAAGCACTACAAGGGGCAGAACTAAAGTATACTATCATGGAGAAATAGGCTTTTTCTTTAGTTAGAGCCACAAAAATATTTAGGCCCTATATTTTGAGTTTTAAAGTCATTCCGTATGTTTCGCATACCATGGTTAAGGATATCTTATCAGAGATGGAAATTTCAAGAAAAATATGTCGATGGGTAAATAAGTTGCAAGAATATGACATGGATATCCAAACTAAAAATTGGTTAGAGGTCTAGGCCTAGCAAAGCTTATGGCAGAGAGCAACCTACAAACAGTTGAGGTAAATGAAGTTGAAGAAGAAAGGTTGAATATCCTTGAAAATTTGATAAATTCTTAATGGTACAAGGATATTATTTTTTATCTCAAACATCTACAATGCCCAGTATTTAAGTAAGAATAAAAAAAGAGCACTTAAGTTAGCCTCCCAGAAATACATCATCACTGATTATGGGTTAGCTTGGAAGAACCCTGAGGGAGTTCTTTTGAGATGTATCACTGAAGATGAAGCCCCAAAAATAATTGATGATTTCCATGGAGGAGTTTGTGGGGGAATTTTGCAAGAAGAGTCACAACTCATAAAATCTTAAGGGTTGGTTACTGGTGGCCAACTCTTTTTAAAGACACAATTCTATTGGTAAGAAAGTGTGAGAGTTATCAGCATTTTTTAGGAAGATTGAAAGCTTCAAGCTCCCTCCCTTTGCAACTGTATCAATTGAAGCCCCATTTAAGTAGTGGGGAATGGAATTCATTGGTGAGATTTCAGATTCTTCAAGTGTAGGCCACAAGTGGATATTAGTGGCTATTGATTACTTCACCAAGTGGGTGGAGGCAATCCCCACCAAGAAATAAACTCACCAAATTGTCATGGACTTCATTTTAAATCATATAATCTGCGCAGTGTTTGGAGTACCTGCTAAGATAGTTGTTGACAATGCTATGAGCTTTCAAGCTAAACCTTTGGTAGCCATGTGTCATGAATATGGGATCAATTTAGCATATGCTTCCAATTACAATCCCCAAGGAAATGGACAAGTAGAATCAAGTAATAAGAATTTGTTGAAGATAATCAGGAGAACCTTGGAGTTAAACAAATGAAAGTGGGGTGAGCAATTGAAATTTTTTGTTTGGGCTGATAGAATCACTATTAAAAGAGCTACTAGAAAAATCCTGTTTGAATTGGTATATGGAACTCAAGCTCTACTTCCCCTACATATGCAATTATCTTCTTACCAATTTATCCAAAAATTAGAGGACCAGGAGGTCAATCCCTATGATGCTCGTATAAATCAAATTGTGGAATTGGATGAGAAGAGAAGAGAGTCCCACTAAAGACATGTGAAGTTCATGGAGAAATTGAAGAAGCTATTTGATAAAAAGGTGAATCCAAGAGATTTCAGTGTGGGAGATTTGGTGCTATTATGGGATAGCAAACATGAGGATAAGGGAAAGCATGGAAAGTTTGATGCATTATGGATGGGCCCTTATTCTATTGACCTTCGGATTAGAGAACACACCTTTTCATAAAAGAATTAGATGGGGAATTTCTTGAGTTTTCGGTTAATCGCAGCACTTGAAACATTTCCCGATTGATTTCTCAAGTATATAGACACACACCATTATATAGTGTATAGTATTTTGGTTTCATTCTCGCTTTCATGTTTTTCTATTTTAGTTTGTCTTGGTCCCTAATGATAAGTTTTTGTTTGTTTCTCATTTTGTCTTGGGGATTTGGTTATTGTCTTTCTTCTCGTAGGATTTTTTTAACTTCGTTGCCCAATCAATTTTTGGCACATGGTCTGGTCTCTGTTGTTTTTTCCACTCGGAGGGAGTGCCTATCCCTAAGTTGGATCCGGTGTTGGTGCTCACTTTAATCTCACCTTGTTTGTTCAAAAATGTCTCAGTCCACATGGTTTGAAGTTTTCTTTATCCCCCTACTTTGATGCATGAAATATTTTTCATTCATTTGGTTGAAATGGTAAGTCATTTCCTTTGGTAGAAGATCACATTGATTCCAGATATTGTTTTTTGTTTCTCTATCCATGAGAAAGAATTTGTAATTTAGGCATGAATTCAAGCTTTTCCCTTCTATTTTTCCACAGTCATGTTTTTCCTATTAATTTTTTTCTCCAAAATCTATGGAAACGTGGTTCTGTCTGATTGGATGTGAGCTAGCGGGTCTTTTTAGTGAAATTTCTTACTTTTGTCACATTTGTAAAAAATACCAAATTGGCCCCACGGTCCCGATAGTATCTAATTGGTTATTTAACAAACATGGAGCGATAGGGAAAAAGTATCACTTCGACCCCGAAGAAGGACACATGGTAGTTTTTCAAGTTACAAGAGGGGAGGTGGGTCACCAGGGAATTTTTTAGTTTTTACCCTTTTGTATGAGAGAGAAAAGTTATTGTTATACATATTTTTCCCCTGAGCCAAATATTGGATCAGCCATGACCCTGCATAGAAGGAACCAGAGAAAACATGTTCAGATCTTACAAATTGGTCATAGAGGGACTCAACCATGGAGTGGCGGAGGCCAGGAGAGACTAAAGGACACTATGAAAAAAAAAAAAACTTTGTCGGGCCATTCCCACGTCTTAAATCCATTCTTCAAGTTACAGGATTACTCAAAAATAGGATAGCAGAGTTAAACAAGAAGGGGTGGTACCATAGAGCAACCAGAAATAAGAAGGGGAAGAAATGATGAAGATTTGAGGCCCTCGAGATCGAAATGGTTCAAGATAAAGTCCAAAAACAACTAAGTATGGAGGAGGCAGTGGAAGAGACCACGGCCTAACGACACTTGTCAGAGGTGAATCCAAAATTGAAGCCCGAGCTTGCACCAAGATTCCACGTGTCTAGAGCCCTAAAAATGTTGTGGGGTGTTGAAAATTCTTCAACTAAAAGGAAGGCGTTAGGTGTCAATTCAACATAAATCCGGAAAGGAATCTCAAGGTGGAGACTCAAACTTGTGCCAACTATCCACATAGCAAATGGTTAACTAGAGTCAAAAGGCGGACTTAAAAATTGGCTAAGTATAAAAGTGTAAGTGGAGAATGCCAAGTGTCAGTATGGCGCATCTCCAAGAGTTGGTCCCAAGGTGGAGACCCAAATGAGCACGAGCTCACCATGTAGCCCAAAGTCTAAAAAGTAAGAGGGACCGTTGAAAAGTCCATAGATTAGCGGAGGCTGACAAGTGTCAACTCGATGCTCCTCTAGCGGAAAACTTTGAGCCAGATTTTCAAATAAGCATGGTGCCTCCACGTGTTATACCAAGAGGGGAAAAAGTTACAAAATGGGCCGCAACTCTACCCAAAGGAAAAATTCAGCATTCGGACCCGAGTCAAAACCAAAGCGGAGAATCGAAGGTAAAGGTAAAAGTTTTCTTTTTGTAAAGAGGCACAAAGATAAAGATGGAAGTGCATTCCCCACCCAACCAAAAGGATCCACATGTCTAGCGAAGCTTGGGACTGCGGGAGCTTTTGAATTTTTCATTTATCTTCCAAAAGGGTAAAAGATGAATTACAAACCCGTAAGCCTGATTTTTGTTCCAATCTAGCTGCCATGTGGCCCATACCAAAAGGGAGACCCATTTTTCAAAAAAATTTCCCGCCCATTTTTACGGACTTGATACAAACTTCTAAGGGGAATATCTTTCAAATCACGGATCAAAATATTGTGAATCTGACACCATTAGAAAGATCTCGGCCTCGCCCACACCATGGAGCTCTGAAACTTTAATTTTGAGGAGGTTAGGTGAAGAAAATTGAGAAAATGTCTTCGGGCTTTGAATGTAGGATCTCTTTGCCTCAACAACTAGATCAGATTTGATTTGTTTTTCCATTTCCTCCTCGTTCAAGGCATTGAAACAAGGATTGATGCAGTAAAGATGGATTTGGGGGAATATTTTTATCAGAGGCATTAATGGAAGTGGTTGAGTTTCAACCTACTTTTCCCCGCTTTCTCTCTCTCTTTCTTCTCTCTAATCGAATCTATAAATATGGGGGCAAGATTCATTATAAAGGGTTGGACATTCTTTGTTTTGCAGGCTCCCTTCTCCTTCTAGAAAAGGGATTTGTGGGGTTTAGGCCTTCCATTAAAATTACAATACGTTTCTACCTTTTGGCTACTTTGTAATGAACTGTATCAATCCATAGAGCAAGAAAAACACATCTATGATTGATTCTAGATGCTCTCTTGTCTCTTTTACTTTCATTTGCTCTTCCATTACAGTATATGGCTATAAATGCTTATTTTACCTGTAAGAATTTTGTTGGTTTGTGTCTATTAGCAAAATAAGTGTTCATCATTCCTTTGGTGCATCACCTGGTAGTTTAGTTATTTCTTGTTTCTTATACTCTTGTATCCTTGTCTCCTTGGCAAGTTTTAGATTAGGTATAGAGATAGATCCTCCTCAAATCCTCATGTATGCACCTAAACAAAGGAAAAAGAAACCAAAATTTAATTTGGAGAGATTTTCCATTTTTGCAAGGTCCTACACCTTGGGAAAATTTAAATGTTATGTAATCACACCAAATGAAATTGCCTTAGAAAAGTAGTTCCATAACTCATTTGGGGGTGCTGTGATTTCTCACTAATAGTTTTGGCATGCCCAGTGGGACAAAGAAGTCTCCATCTTATTATAGTAATAATTGATGTACACTTGCTGTGATTTGGATTTTAGGAATCCTTAAAATTGTACATCTCGATGACTCCCAAAGAAACAAAACTACCTGGTTTTAGTAGTCCATGTAATTTCATGAGAAGAATACAAACACGGTTAAGAACCAGAGAAGAGAAATTGTTTATCTATCTAGACTTATCCACCAAGCAGAGCTTTATCAACACATCCTCCCGATATACCATTCATTCAATCAAGAGGGGTGCTTAGACCTATCAGAATGGCCTAGCCAAATCCTTATGTTAACTTCACCGTAGTAGTCCACTCGCCTTGGTTGCAAAAAACCTAGTTCCGATTACAACATTAAAGAGCATTCCATATTTCACTGGGAAAACCAAACTTCTCCTGGTGATCATGTCCAAGATTTTACAAATTTTTGTACAATCCATGAGATCCATGAGATGGAAATTTCAGTCAAGTTGCTCTCCTCTTCACTCAAAGGGAAAGCTTCAAAATGGTTCAAGAGTCTCCCAAAGGCTCTATCTAGAATTGGAATCAGCTATGCACAACTCTTCACAACTATTTCAGAGAGAAAGGTGATAACTTATCTTTGTCGGAACAACTGAAAACGACCAAGAGAGCCCCAAAAAAGTAGCTGATAGAATTTAACCTCGATTCCAAGTGGACCTGGGACAAGATTCCAACAAAGAATAAAGCCCCTTGATGTAGGTGCCTTCTTATACTTTCTTAGGGCTTTAAATTATGATATTTCTCGATGATTCAGTCAATGGGGATCACTTCATTACCTATAGCCTATAACATCTCCATAGGGGCTGAGAACCATTTGATCCAAGCTAGTAAAATCATGCCTAGGCCATCCATGCCTCTATACCCTAAGTTAGGAAATCCAGATGCTGCCGATTCCCACATTAGCTCCTATACCCACTCCCAAGAGTTAAAGCTCAATTGAAGCTTCCACTTCATCATCTAATACCTCTAAGGTACTTAATGAAGTGATGAAGTAACTTTAGAACTGGGAATGAGCTAGTGACTATCAAAAGACAAGAGGATCGAGTTCCAGGGCCATATCATCCCTAGGCTCAATATAAAGCTAGACCCCAAAGATAAGCGAGAATAGGCCACCACCTCGACCGTAAACTAGAGCCAAAACCAAGGATAACCCCAAGCTGCTAGACATTTCAGATCTTATGACCCAAATGCAACTTCAACATCCAGGGCATTGGTTCCTACACAAAACAATATGGCACAGAATATGATTGGTGTTTTCCATGCATTCAACCACATAACCAAGAAATGTGTTTTAATGGTGCTCTAAATCTAGATTTGATGGTGAAAACTAGTATGGTGCCACAAGAACCTCGCCAAGAGGAAGATCAACAACAAGGAGATAAAAAAATTGACCTCCAGAAAGACTATACTATTAAACTCCTGGTAGGTTGAAGACTTCTATGGGATGAATCAGTTCCTTTCTCAAAGTTTGGATACCAACACACGTTCCAAAAAGAGAAGTATTAGAGAGGGCCAACCACTGAACTCAGGTGAATGTCAACCCTCCGTCACTCCATAAGGTCCTAGTGTTCCAAGTGTAACTCCAAATATACAAAACCAATCCAAGCCACCTTCCAAATCTAGTCAGAAACCGGTTGTAACAACCCATGTGCAAGAAAGAAATGTGTCTGCGAAGGGGGAAAAAAAAGATATCTCTTTCAATGTTATTGAGAAAATGAAAAGGACAAGTGTGAACATTTCACTATGGGGGTCACCAGCTACATTAAGGCAGAGGGAGTTGTTACACACTACCATTCGTAATTGGTCAAGTTCAAATCACCCCCTAACCAACAAGAAAGAGTGCTTGCCAATGAAGTTCAACTTGAGAGGAACCAAGGAGAGCAACAAGGTAAGAACTTGAGACCTCCTCTATTCTATGTCTCATTATTTATTGGAGACAAATTGGTGTAAAATTGTATGATTGATTCTAGGGCTAGTAGTTTTGTGATGCCCAAACAAATAGCTGATCAGTTGGGTCTCCAATATGAGGTCATCTCTAAAGGAGTAGTACAATTAGATGGGACAAAGTGACCACTATTGGAATCATCAAATATCTGAGTCTCACCCTACACACTTTCCCTAATGTGACTATTTTACAAAACATGTCAATCATAGATTTGCCATAATATTTTTCTTTGTGTCTGTCTAGGGACTTCATTGCCAAAATTAGAGGCTACCTGTCTATTAATTGGTCACATATGCTCTTTAGGACAAGGTATAGGGCAAAGGCCACAATTAGATCTAAACCTATTACTGATTATCATATTGAATCCTATGTGCATGGCCCAATCAATGCCAATTGCTCAACTTTTGATCAAGAGGGCCTCCTAAGAACTTCTGAAGAAAATACCAAGGTGGGATGTATCCTAGACTTGACTCTCAATGATTGGGCCAACAAAAGTCATGCTTTTGACCCCTATAGAGAGATGGAAGAATCTGAGCTAGGTGTCTACTACCTACATGAAGAGAATCATCCTCTTCCTAACCTAATTAAGCTAGAATACAAGGATGAAAATGAAGTATGGAAATTTTTCTTTGATGGCTCAAGGAGTAGACAACCTAAGCTAGAGGAGGAGCCATTATTGTTTCCCCCAAAGGTATGAGATATTATTTAGCATTTAGATTCTAGTTTTCTTTCTCAAATAACACTGTTGGATATGAGGCTTTAGTCCAAGGTATTCATTTGGCAAGAAAGCTAGGGATCAAGAACGTGCAAGTATTTGGTGACAATGAATTGGTTGCACAATCAAGTCGAGAGGACCTAATGTTGTTAAAAATGACCTTCTTAAGAACTACAAGAGTAGGGTATGGGATCTCATGGAGGATTTTGAGGCCTTCAAAGCATTGTGTCCATACCTGTGAAGGAGAATGAAGTTGTTGATATAATTGTAGCAGTGGGAGCAGCATTTGATGTAGTTGAGAGCATCGAAGGGATAGAGAACAACCACATATCCATGTTGTTGTCAAAGCCAGTAGTGTCGGATAATAATACATGCTAGCAAATGTTTGAGAATTATCAGTAGATCATTAAATTTTTACAAGAAGAGGATGGATTTCTCACTAGGAATCATAGTAGATTAGAGAAGCAATATGGGAGCCAGATATAGTACAAAAACATACAAACAAGATTCCTAAAGGCTTAGTGAAAATGGAATCTATTTCCAATCCTAATGATATATTCAGAAAGGAAAAGGCTAACATGTTGATCAAAGGAGAGGATTCAGAGTCAATCCTAGTTGGAGAAGACAAAACACTTCAAATTGGAAAAGTGGCCACCTAGACATGTAAAGGTATGAATTCATACAAATTTTCCAAGAATTTCCGATGTGTTTTCCTAGAGTTATGAGGACCTAAGAGGGTTCAATCCAAAGCTAGCACAACACACAATAGAACTAAATCTAGCTACTCAACCCATCAGGTAGAAACAGAGACCAATCAACCCTCATATTGAGCCTCTAATGAAGAAGGAGCTGAAGAAGCTGATACGGAAAGTATCATATTTCCAATCAAACACTCAAGTTGGGTTACAAATCTGGTCCCCGTCAGAAGAAAAATGGAGAAATAAGATTGTGTGTTAACTTCAAAGATTTGAAGAGAGCCTCCTCAAAGACCACTATCCACTCCATTCAATGGAGAAGATCTTGCAAGTAGTGTTTGGGTCACAAAAGTTCTCCCACCTAGATGGCTACTCAGTGGTACAACAAGATCATGGTGAAAGAAGATGATCAATTCAAAACGGATTTCACCACCAAATGGGGCATTTATGCCTATAGGAAAATGTCACTTGGATTAACCAATGGTGGAGCCAATTTTCAAAGGGTAATGGTTATGGAATTCAAGGGGCTAATCAATAAAATAGTGTTGATCTACCCGGATGACATTACAGTGTTTTCCAAAATGCAACATACCACCTTTTCCACCTAATGTAGGTGTTCCAAAGGTGTAAAAGTTTTGGGGTGTCATTAAACCCTAAGAAATGCATATTTATGGCCCATGAAGGCAAGCTTCTAGGCCATATTGTATCAAAGGAAGGATTGGAAATTGACTCGAGAGAGATTTCAAGCAATAAGAGCATTGCCATTGCCAAGTCACAAGAAGGCTCTTCAAAGCTTCTTGGGAAAAATAAATTCTCTATAGGTTTGTTCCAAACCTTTCTTCCCTGTTAATCCTATAACATTGATGTTGAAGAAGAGCTTAGCATTCGGGTGGATAGTGAAGCAAAAGAAATTTTGAGGCTATCAAGGAAGCCATATCACAAGCCCCAACTCTTGTGAATCTAGATTTTTACAAAGAATTCATACTCTTTGTATGTCTTTGGTGGAAGTGACACAATTTCTGCAATCTTCATCCAACAGAACAAAGAAAGTGCAGAACATGCAATTGCTTTCTTTAGCCGAGTCTAGAAGACTACGAGGTGAGATAATCCTTCATTGAGAATTTAGTCCTGAAAGTGATCAAAGGATTGAAGAAGTTTAAGCATTTGGTTTCCAAATGAAGAATCCAACTATTGGTCTCCCATATAGGAGCTAAATAATTCCTTCTCAAGGACCTAAATGAGAAGCGTGCAGGGGTGAATCAGTCATGTCATGGAATATGACATTGAGATCAAGGTCACCAAGCTGGTCTATTGGAAGGGGTCAGTATGAACAACTATCCTAAGGTCAACAAGATGAAACAAATAGTGAAAAGGAGGTTGTTCTTGTTTTACAAGATGATCAAGTAGAAGGGAGAGATGATGTATCTGCTCCTTGTTGGACCCAAGACATGGTGCAAGTTTTTGGAATAGGTCTATGTCCTCATGGGATGAGTAAAGAAAAAATAAGGCATTTCAGGCTACATGCCATCCCATAAGTTCTTATTGATGGTGTCTTTTTCAAAGAGACATCAATGGCATTCTGTTGAGATGCATTGTGATAGATCAGGTTGAGAGGGTGCTACAAGAATTCCATGTTGAAGTAGCTGGAGGCCATTTTCTCTAAGAGTGACAACACTCAAAATCATGAAAGTAGGTTATTACTAGCTAAGAGTGTTTAATGAATGCTACACATGGATAAAAAGGTGCAAGAACTGTGCATTCTTCAAAGGTAAGGAAAGGCTAGCAACACTTCCATTGCACCTAATATCAGTCAACCAACCTTTCATGTAATGAGGATTGGACTTCATTCAAGTCATCAACCCAATGAAGCCAAGGTCACAAATGGATCCCGATAGCACCATATTATTTCACTAAGTGGGACCGAGGTAGTGTCACTCAAGGAAGCCAATGAGTCTAGTATCCTAGATTTCTATGAAGGGGTAGTGACCATATTTCAAGTGTCAGCCACCATCATATCAGACAATGCATTATCAATCATAGGTTCCAAGATCATAGGATGGGTTGTTAAGAATGGGACTTATTTGAGCACTTCATCAAACTATTACCCTCAAGGTAATGGCTAGGCCGAGTCCACAAACAAGAACTTGCTAAAGATCATTAGAAGAACTCTTGATGAGAATCAGAGGACCTAGCACACAAAGCTCAAAACAACCTTATGGGCTAATAGAATAACACCCAAGAGATCTACAGTAAAACTCTCAGTTTAAGTTTGTCTACGGGAAAGAGGTAGTTTTGCCTATATCACTTGAGTTGCCAACATTAGAGCTCGTAAAACAACTAGAGATGTCTGAATTTGGACCAATGGAGTCTAGGTATGTGGAGCTGATAGAATTAGAAGAAACCAAAGAGCATGCTCTTCATACAATAGAGAAGAATCAAGCTTCAATCAAGAAATGCTTTGACAAGAAGGAAAAATAAAGGACCTTCCAAGAAGGAGACCTAGGTTTGAAATGAGATTCGATTAATCAAAACCAGGAAGGCATTCCAAATTTGACACCATCCGGAGAGGCCCCTATATGATCATGAGATGCAAAAGTAGCAATGCTTTCCAATTGTCTACATTGGAAGGTGAAGAGTTGAGCTTCAAAGTAAATGGGATCTATCTTAAGCACTATTACTAAAGGGGATTTCTCGTCCTGTACATATTAGTTTAACTTTCTCTTTCCTCTAAGTGCTTATGCACATTGTATTTCTATAGTGTAGATTTATTTTCTCCTAATTGCTTTGCAACCTCCGCATGTTCCATTTAGAACATGTATGATTTAAAAATTTTACATAGTGTGGTGATGTTTTTGGCTCTTATGCAGTTCATTAAGAGAGACAGATGAAGCCCCGGTTCAAAACAATTTTCTACTCTCGAAACCTTCATTTCAAGATCTCTTATGAAAATTGAGAGTGCAAACAACCGAGCTCATGAATCAGAAGTAGGATCAATATTGGGACATTGTTCTTAACTCCATGCCTAAAAATATGACATGGTAATTGGTCTTTTCATCTAGCAGAAAATACCCGGTGAGTCACCAAATTGTTATCCATATTTCACCCCAAAGCTAAATATTAGATCAGCCACGACCCGTATAGAAGGAACAAGATAAAACACATCTAGATCTTACAAATTGGTCGCCGAGGACTCAACCATGGAGTGGCGAAGACCAAAAGAGACTAAAGGACCCTATGTAAAAGAAATAAGCGTGTCGGGTCATTCCCACATATTGAATCTGTTCTTCAAGTTCCAGGATGACTCAAAAATGGGATAGCAAGGTCGATAAGAAGGGGCGGTACCATAGAGGAACTATAAACAAGAAGGGGAAGAAACAATGAATATCCGAGGCCTTCGGGCTCAAAATGGTTTAGAAAAAGGTCTAAAAACTACTAAGTATAGGGGAGGTAGCGGAAGAGACTACTTGTCCTAACGCCACTTCTCCAGAGGTGAATCCAAAAGGGAAGTTAGAGCTTGTGCCACGCTTCCACTCGGTGCAAATCTGAAAAGGAAGCTCGTGACGAAGACTCAAACTTGTGAGCACCCTCCACATAGCAAATGGTTAAATAGATTCAAAAGGTAGGCTTCAATAGTGGCTAAGTATAAAAGTGTAAGCATAGAATGCCAAGTGTTATTGTGGTGCATCTCTAGGAGTTGGTCCCAAGGTAGAGACCTAAATGAGCACGAGCTCGCCACATAGCCAAAAGTATAAATAGTAAGAGAGACCGGTGAAAAGCCCACAAATCAGCGTGGGCTGAAAAGTGTCAACTTGATGCTCCTCCAAAGGCAAACTTTGGGCCGGGTTTTCAAACGAGTGTGGTGCCTCCACGTGTTATACCAAGAGGGGAAAAAGTTGCGCAAAATGGCCCGCAACTTCACCTAAGGAAAAATTCAACATTTGGGCCTAAGTCAAAGTCAAAGTGAGGAGTCGGAGGAAAAGGTGAAAGTTTTCCTTTTGTCAAAAGGAAAAAAGCTAAAGATGGAAGCACATTCCCTAACCAAAAAAAGGAGCGACGTGTCCAAGTGAAGCTTTAGGGCTGCGGGAGATTTTTGAATTTTGGATTTTTTGCAAAAGGAAAAAGATGAATTACGGACCCGTAAGCCTGATTTTTGTTCCAATCTGGATGCCATGTGTCCCATACCAAAAGGGGGACCCATTTTTCAAATTGTTCTCTCGCCCATTTATACGGACTCGATATAAACTTCAAAGGGGCATATCTTCGACTCAGGGATCAAAATATTATGAATCGACACCACCGGAAATATTTCAGCCTCGCCCATGCCATGGAGGTTTGAAACTTTAATTTTGTTGAGGTTAAGTCAATAAAATTGAGGAAACATCTTTGAGATTTCCATGCAGGATCTCTTTGTCTCAACAACCAGATTAGATTTGATCTGTTTCACCGTTTCCTCTTCCTGAAGGTGTCGAACCATAGGATTGATGCACTAAAGATGGATTTGGGGAAGATTTTTTTAGAGGAATTAATGGTAGTGGTTTATTTTCAACCTACTTTTCCCGCTTCTCTATATTTTCTTCTCTCTAATTGAATCTATAAATACGGGGCAAGATTCATTTTCTAGGGTTGGACATTCTTTGTTTTGCAGTGCTTCCTTCTAATTCTAGCAATATGTTTCTACCTTTTGGCTACTTTATAATGAATCGTATCAATCCAAAGAGGAATAAAACACGTATGTGATCGATTCTAGATCCTCTCTTGTCCCTTTTTCTTTAATTTGGTCTTCCATTACAGATCTAGCTATCTGTGTTTGTTTACCGTATGGATTTTGTTGGTTTGTGTCTATTATCAAAATAAGTGCTCATCATTCCTTTTGTGCACCACTTTGTAGTTTAGCTATTTCTTGTTTCTTATACTCTTTTATCCCTGTCTCCTTGGCAAGTTTTAGATTAGGTATAGAGATAGATCCTCTAAAATCCTCATGTATGCACCTAAATAGAGGAATAAGGAACTAGCCTTTAATCTAGAGAGATTTTCCATTTCTGTAAGGTCGCACACCTTGGAAAAAGTTCAATGTTATGCAATCACACCAAATGAACCTGCCTTAGAAAATCAGATCCATAACTCATTTGGGGGTGCTATGATTTCGCACTAATATTTATGAAATAATATGCAACTCCATTTTGGTCCACATCAAAAGTTAGAAGTGGAGAGGTGGGTCACTGGCGCATTTTGAAACTCTCAAGCCCACTTCAACTCGAAGCATTTCCATGTGGAGGGCCCGATTTAATTTGAGGATCCACCTGGGTCCTACCTTAGCGGTGATTGTGCAAGGAGACACGTGGAGGATTCCGTTGGCTTACCTCTATACTTAAAATTCTCACGAAACTTTATAAAGGCCTAGGACATGTGGAGGGATCACACTTGTTTGGGGACCTACCCTTGTACTTTACTTTTGAAAGAGCACCGAAGAAACACGTGGAGGTTTCTGCTGGATCTTCCCATACTGAGAATTTTCAACGAACAAGAAACTTTCTCGCACCCTAGGTAAGTGGCACCTTTTGCTGGTCCTTAAATTCTTTCAACAACTTTGTTAGGTTGAGACATGTGGTGAGCCCGTGCTTGTTTAAGGTCTCCACTTTTTGCACCATATCAAAAGAGCACTGAATAGACATGTGGAGGGTTCCACTAGCTCCTCTTTGTAATGAGACTTTTTCAAAGGCCAAGATAATTTTCTTGGCCTCGAGGCCACGTGGAGATCCCGCACTCATTTGCGAACCTACCTCTAGACTTCACCTTTGTAGTTGAACCAAGATAACTCATGGAGGCTTCCGCTTACTCATCTTTGCACCTAGATGACTCGTAATCATAGTGCAAGAATGTGGTATAATCCATGAGAGGAAACTTAGACTCACAACGCATGAATGCAAGCACCCATGCGAGGGTACTCATTTATCAAGGTGTATTCTCATGGGTGAAAAGGATTGCTTTTCAGATCTAACTATATGGAGCCACCTAAAAATGATTAAAAAGAGAATTTCTCACATGACATGATAAAATAATGATTAGAAGGACTGTTAAAAAGATATGGCAAGGCATCCTAGTCATGGTTGAGTGTCTAAGAAACATGAGCAATTCATGATTTGTCCACCTAGCAGCTTTGGTTGTAAATTTTTTAAACATCACTTTCTAAGACAAATTGGTAAGAAGTAAAGGATTCCTCGAATATTCTTATTTTGTGGGGAAAATTTGGGATGAGTGAGTGAGTGAATTGTATAAATGCAATGAGGATACTCTTACAAATGGTCGGGGTTTAATTTCTACAAGAAAATTTGAGAAAGCCCATCTTCCTGAGAGACCATCCGAGAAACCTGTTAATCTCTTGTGTTTTAGATTTGATCACGTCAAGATGGTTGTAAGTGTACAACCATTGACAAGCTTTGAGATTGTTCAAGAAACTTTCCCCTGCTGATAAATCTAATAGATCTTGAATTAATCTGTGTTGATCTTGGGAAAAATTGTGTTTGCTTTTATTTCAGAATGTCTTTCAAATGGTTTTGATGTTCTTGTTGCAATCTTATGTTAAAATCCCTCCAAATCACACAAGATCTCATCCATGTGTTAGTATTTTGGCATTTGCAATTTCATTATGAGAAGAGCCTTCATCCTATAATGAAATAAAAATTTAAAATCATTTTACTTCTACTATGTTGATAAAGATTGTTTGTAAGAATTTGAGTGTATCTTAGGCATGAGGAACATGGAGTTATTAATTTTTAATTGAGTCTTTAGCTCGAGGCTTCATGTTGAATTCTTAAAGATTGTGTGAAACTATGCAGATATAGGACTCCATTGATGCACACCTTATAGTTGAAGGAATATTTTGGCTATTCTGAAGCTTTTAATTGTTAAGTTTTCTAATTGTTGTAAAGGTTCTCAAAGATCTGGTGAAATTAACTTCATCTTGCTTAATTCCCCACCTTAAATTTCAAATAACCATGAATCCTACCAAGTACCCCTGTTTTTGTTGTGTATCCATAAATGAACAAATTCTACTACCAAAATATACATAAGTAAGCAAGTTTTAAATTTCTTTAGTAACCTAAACCTTGTTCAGAAAATATCTCCATTTTTAAGAAGTGACAACTCGTGAGAGTTAAATTGTGGCGTATTGATCATATTTTCTCAAGGTTCCCTTGAAAATTGTGCAAAAAGTATCTCTTCACATCCTTCACTAACAAAGGTTACACAATGGGTCCTCTTACCCTAGTGGAAAGGCACAACCTAAAGTAGTGATGATAGATCAAATCCTTAATGAAGGTGTTATCCATTTCTCCAATGCTTGAGTGACAAAGAGCCACCAAATCCTTTCCCTGGCTACAAAATGACTTATGATTTGTCTTTCTCTGAGTATCTTGTTAAATCTTTAATGTTGCTCAACCTTTCAGGGGAGAATCAATTCGAAAACAAACAAATCCCAACAAATTTATAGGACAATAAATTATTACACAAAAAACCAATAAGGCCCAAAATTTATAGAAAATGATATGATATCCTTTTGTTTTTACAAAAAAATTATTTATAAGGCGCACCAATTTTTTAGGAAATGATAACTAATAGACCTTAGTTTATATGCTTGGCTTAGGGTTGAAGAAAAATTATTAGCAAATCCATTTGTAAGCTATGATAAGAATTTAAAATGAACTATATAGAGCTTACTAGAATCTATGCATCCACATTCAATACGAAATGGTTTGAATAAAAACCTTACATTCATCAATATCTCATTGATTTACAAGTGCATATTTTCTACAATGTTTCATCGACTCACTACTACATAGTGACAACTTATATTGAATTAACATTATTTTTGCTTCAAAATCATAATAAATAGAACTACATACGGCTTGATCCATCTTGTATATATGTAAATTAGAACATGGCTAGCCTCATAAAAGGTTTTCCAGCAAAGTTTAGTTCGACCAATGATGGCATAGCCTAGCGGTCGCAAATCCTCTTCCAAAGGGTGGTTTGATTGATATAAGCATATTTTAATGGACACTAAATTTGAATTATAAAACAAAGAATAATTGATATTATAATGACCATATCACCACGAAACCACTCTTTTTATCCATTTAAGTTTTCCACAACATGAAATTGATTATGAATTGATCAATGTTTATTTCAAATACATTATGCTCACATTTTCAATATGAAGAAATAGATTATGAATTGAATATTTTTTATTTGAAATAGCTCTTGCATCATCGATCTAGCAACGTGTAAAGGTGGTGTAATCCAAGCCACAATCTTAATCGGTAATTGGTATTCATAAGCTAAAATGTTTCTTTATTTCAATTGGTTGTAATTGATATGTGTTTGATGAAAATATTTTTTAACTTCCCCGTAGGTAGTAATAAGATTTATTTACTTATATTGAATATTAAGGACATGCTCTATGGGATGAACAAAACATACAATAAGAAGATGAAATTTAGGTTTTGTATGAAATTTTTCAATCTGCGATGTGGCCTATCGTAATTTATAAAATTACTATCACCATACTATGAATAGGGGTTTTGGTTTAACACTCTCATTTCAGTTGATGTTAAAAATATATTAATGGGCTTCAATAAAAAAACTAACTTTATCAAGCCAAGACTCACTGGGGAAAGGAACATTGCAAGTAGAGTCAAGGAAATAACAATAAGAGATCTAGAAACAGTTTGGAGTAGAAATGATTTTTCATACGATTCAAAAAAACTTTATGTATTACATTAGGTGCAAAGGAAAACCCACCTAAATTTTTTATGGTTGGTATGAAAATAAAACACAAATGTTGTACAAAAGATAAATGGTTGATCGCTGATTTGTACAACAAAATATCATAAATAGTTTCTCAGGAATTGAATGTGGTAGAGGGCATCAAATACTTGAGCAAGAAAATCCTAAATAACTTTTTTTTTTAGAATGTTGTTATGATTGTATCGTTTAACATTACCAATAACATAAACACTCATATGTTATTATGAAACACTCGTAACACTATTATATTATGTTGAGATTGTTGAAATATAAGTTGGGAGGATTTATATTTTCATTGATTATAAGATGACAATATGATTGGATAACTTATGTAGTGAATTATTGGAAAAAAACTTCCCTTGAAAATTTGTATAATAGTATTTTTTAACAAAGTGTTTAGAAAATAAATATAAATTTATACTATATATACTTAACTATTTGTTAATATAATTAACATATATATATATATATATATATATATATATATATATATAATTTATAAAAATTGACAATCATATCTAAAATATGCAAGTCATATGTGACGATTATTTCAAAGATTTGCAACTATTACACATATAAAAAAAGGTCTAAGCATGTCTCAAATATAACACCAAGTTGTGGCCTTTGTTGCAACCATTGAAGGAAAAGAGAATATGTTTGGGATCAAGGGTTAAATTTGATGGCCACCTATGCTTGGAAAAACAAATTTCTGTGATAGTAATTTTCAAATAGTGTCGTTCAAAAATTCAAAAATAGGTTATTTATACTATACTAATAAAATATACACAAGATTATTGTATATCTATTTAACTATATTTATTATATATTAATATAAATTACATACACATATATATTAGAAATTAACGTTGAATTTTAAATACGCAAGTCACTTGTGATGGTAAATTTAAGATAAATGCAAGTATTTTATGGCTAAAATCACAAAAAACATCTAAGTGACCATCAAATTTAACCCATTTTGGATGATATTTGATCAAAACAGAATTGAGTGAACTTATGTTTTTTGAGCACCACTAAGATAAAGCTTAAATAATGCTTATTGGCCACTATCCCATTTGGAACATAACCATTTTCTGTATATAACATAGCATAAATAATGGTTGGCAGTCGCTAGCCCTTATAAAACAAAAACATGTTCTGTAAATAAAAAATCATAAATAATGGCTAGCAGCTGTTAGCCTATATAATGGATTCCAGTATATGGGAATATGGAGTACATATAATTCCAATATAGCTGATTTTGGAATCTAATATATGTGATTCTGGATTCCAGTATATGCGATATTGGAATACAAGTTGTGTAATTTTTGAATCCAATATGTGCGATTTTGGAGTGCAGATAATTCCAATATTTGACATTTTGGAATCCAAAAATAACAATATTGGATTCCGATATTGGATATATTTTTTAGCTTCTAGGACTGGAATAAGTCCCAATTTAGTTAAATAAGCATTAACATGTGCTCATAAAAAGAGTTAAAAGTCCTACGTAGAGATAAAAATGGGTATCTTCCATGAGACCAACCTCTCTAGTTTAGAAAGAATAGTACAAAAAATGATATTCTATCCGAGCTACTCAATAATAAATTAATCACTTTGTTACTCACTCATTACTATGCTCACTATCGAATTATAAAATTCAAAGGTAAATCATTTTGATATTATGATGGAATCAAAGGACATCCCAACAATGAAATCTATGATTTTCAATGAAAAAATATAACAACTTGAGAATGAGGAATTTATTTAATTTTCTTTACAACATCCTACCACACATTCATCTCAATATTTCAAATCTCAATGGGTTCCTAAATTTGATTCATCTATTTCTAAGGAACATAATGCAATATCAAATGATGTAACTTTAACAACAATACTACTTGGAAGTACCAACCTCATTCAAGTAATAGTATCATATCCTCTATTTTGCACTCTGTAATGGAAATATTACCAATCAAGAATGCATAATTTCACATCACATTAGAAAATCTAAAGCATGCACAACCCCATTAAGGGGGAAACAAGATGATGTATTCTATAAATACTTTTACTCCTTTCGCAATAACTTAACATAGATTTTTATCCATTTATCAATATTTATTGTAAAAAAATTATTAATGGTTCTACACCTATTACTAGCATGGAAACATCTATCATGGATTATCAAAAATAATTATTGATGAATTAGCTAATAATATCTAGATCTCTACAGAATAGGAAACTTTAGGATAAATATGAAGTATGTCTCTAAACTACCCTCTAGAAGAAACATACGAAATAATTCCTATAAACACCCTCATGATGATTTGCATAGTCTTGAGCCTCTTGGTAAAGTAGAGGACACTATTTCATTTAGGGCATGACAAATTTCTCGATGTCCACCGTGCAGATCATAAATCTACACAAATGAAAAAAATATAACAACCATGTGAATCCACCTTCTTATCCACTTGATAAATACTTATGGAATAACCAATGTGTCACTATTCCACACATTTTACATAGAAACCCATCATGCATCTAACATTAAATTCTCACTCATGACATGTTATTGTTAACCAATCCTACTAAAAGTTATTATATATTTGATATGTATCTACATGCATAATTGCATGACACCTTCTCCATACTTGGGGATTATTTTGATATCCCTTATTTTCCAAGAATAGGTTTCCTTCTTTTCCCATACGTACTTTAGTGAGGGTCAAATTTATAATATATTTTATGTGCTTGTTATGTCATACCTTTTCCATCATAATGGCATTCATAGCTGCATCAACATATATACCAACAAATTAAAACCTCTTCAAGAAATGGTATATAAATTGCATATCTCAATTCAAATTATTTTACTTCACACACTATTCCTAGAGATACTTCGACTCTTTATTTTCTCAGTTTTCTTTGGCACAAATCACTACTACAATATAACTTATATTCTAATCACTATTGAGGTGTAAACAACCACTTTTATGACAACACCACATCCTCGTGGAGGTCATCACCAGCTATATTTTATGTTATCTCCTTTTTATACATATCCATGTACTAGAAAAAAAAACATAATGATATAATAAATAAATAAAAAAATTCATATATTTAAAAAATGTAATAATCAAGACTAGATTCTATAGAATATATTGTTATCACTCTACATTATGCCTTTTCTATCATTTTATTTTGACATATATCATTTCTCTTCTTACACACATGCACGTATACACACACACATGTTATCTCGAATCATAGAAACCTATGGTTTGCAAAAGTGTGTGTGCTTGGATATCATGGGTACTAAATCCAAGTTGTGGGACTTGATTCTTGAGATAGACCTCCAGAGAAAGATAGTTATTTCTCCTAAACTACCTTCCACAATCTAATCTAATGCAAGAAAAACTATCAATCCTAATATAACTTTCCAAGGGACCAAGGAGAGAGAGTGCATGAAAACAAAGCCTACACTAAAGTAGTGATACACCAGAAAAGGAGAGTGTGAGAGTAGTCTTCCAATGTGTGAAAAGTATAAGAAAAATGTAAACTAGAAGGGGTGATAATAGATCTCCACAATCCAAAACTACATTCACAATAATCATTCATGCACACATAATGATAATGGATCCCTGCAATAGCATAAGATAGACACAATATATATGCAATGAGATTGAAAGGGAAAGAGGAATGCAAACAAACACAAGTAAGGGAAGATAACGGCCTGGATCACCATGGAAGGAGTCCACTACAAGGTCTCGCAGTACATTGGCTTCAAAAAGTAATTTTTGACAGAGTTTTGCTACTTAAAACTATCTCCTTTACAATGAGCCCAACACTCTAATTTATAGAATTTTGAGAGAGAGAGAGAGAGAGGGAAAATGAGAATCCCGAAATCTATCCTTCAACCACTTGCAAGATGTAGTAAATGGAGTGAAATGATGTTTTTTTCTTTCAAAAGGCCCCCATACTATCCCATAACTTGCAGCAATGAGAAATGTCAGCCCATGCTTCATTGAATGCATCCCAACTACCAAAAAAATACTTTTCCAATCTGGGAATATTTTATACCAAATCACCATCTATTCCTCACCAAATTTTGTATTTCTTGATTTATGTGCATTGGGCTGGAAACACAATTCCAATTATACCAATTTTGTGTGTTTTCATTGAGAAATGCAAAATTTATGGCCTTCTGAGTGCAGGAAATTATTTTGGGTCTGCCAAACATTTATGTCATTTAACGGGACTAAGCATTAACTTTTCTGGAGATGAATATGTTTATTTAATTGTTATATATCTACCGAGTAAAGTCAAAGTTTGTTAAAATCGAGCTTGAGGTCAAAAGTTATGGTTGCTTGAAGTTTGGGGTTTGATTTGCAAGTGTTTTCCTGCATTGGCTATATCGGGTATTTCAGGTCCTTGTGTGCCGGATGTCCGGGAAAAAAATATCGCTCCACCCACAAGTCTCCTTCCAGTTGGCATTTTTGGTAAAATTGGGTCCTTGCATCCTACTTGTCCCAATGTTGACCGGGTCATGAGGTCCGTTGACCTCCACCTCTACCGAATCACACTTGCTCATGGTGATTTTGGGTTTGAGGGTCCCAGATGCCGTGTGTGTACTGTGCATCCTAGGCTCCAAAACCTGATTTTTCTAATTTCTTTACAAATTGATCATTTCAGCCATGCGGGTCCAGATTTCTATCCGTACCTGTATGCAACTGGGCTCCGAAACCCAATTTTCTGATTTCTTTGCAAATCGCCATTTTTTCCATGTCAATCGCGATTTCCTATGTGTATCTGTGCGGTCTAGGCTCCAAAAATCATATTTTTCCACAATACACTAGCACAAGCCAATTTTTTAGATTTTTCAACTTTTACTAACTCCTTGAATTTTTCCTTGGATGGGTGCGGTAGAAGAGAGCCAAAGGGACCTTCAAAACCTGAGTTTTTTCTTTTTACCATTTCTTCCTTTTCAAGCCTGAGCAAATTATGCAAGTTATCCAAATTACCTCGAGGGGTGAATTTGGGATAACAACACAGTCACGAGGTATATTAAGCACGATGTAAGACAAACATATCAATATGATTATAATAACTATTTTAGTTTCTTAAATACTTTTCTAGAGGAATCCCTCCACATAAAAAAATTACTTTTACTTCATTATAGTATGTTTTTCACTTCCCCATTATGCTTAACTACATACATACTATATCTTTTATCATTTGAAATAACAAGGCTAACACATGTGTTTTATGTAGTGTTGACATTTACTACTTCATATGCTCCTATATATCAATTATTATGTCATTTCATTGAATTATGATACTCTTGGTTTCTATACCCACTCCTTAGTGAGGTGTGAAATTACTCATTTTATCCCAAGGGCCTTTTTTATTATGACACTTTGTGTAGACACTAAATCACGCACTTTGGGTACATTCTAGGTCATAGTCACATACTAGTATACATAGAATTCCTAAGTGATAAAACTAGCAATCTACATATATCTTTGGCCTTTTATCTATGTTTCAAGTCTCTTTCTAGCCTATTACACCCTTCATCCAAGTCGGTACTTTCGATTTATCTTTCTTGAATCGAAAACCAGAATCCATCCGGGATGCCAACTAGAAACTCCCATGCACCCTTGTCCCCTATTAGCACCCTGACCTCTCTTTACTTTACTTACTCTTTTTGGGCATCTTATTTTACTATGGGTTGTTCTTCTAGTTTTAATTTTGAAATTAAATCAATGGAATCATAAAAATATAAATCTATGTGACGAAAATAAATTACCAAGCTCTAAACATTTATTACTACCACCTAAAGTTACATCTAAAGGTACTTCAATAACATCAAAGCATCCATATAACTTCATTTAAGTGACAAGGACTACATATTCTAGATACATGCATAGGAGGGAAGTTCATTTTTCCATTCACACATCTACTAATATTACTACATCTAGCTACTACTCGTTATTCAAGTGCATCTTGCAAAAAAGCCACCTAGGGCATGATTCTTGCTCACACACACATAAGAACTACATGTAATCTAAAATTTATTGAATTACTTACTTGTAAGATCAATTAGTTAGGTGACCGTCATAGGGATCATTTTAACTCTCCATTTGCATCTTTTTGTTTTTAGCATTTGATCTGTTTTGGGCGTTCTACAGGGTTATCATTTGTTTTATAGGTTACATGTGAATTATGCAGCACAATGTGATATACATGAGACAAATAATGAAGTTTAGTGACATTGGTGTGATTCAAGAGTTATCATTTTCTAGCCCTTTTCACAGAACAAGCACCTAGAAAACATCTTGAGTGCCTAGGCACCCCCGACCTAGTCTAGGTGCATGCTCAAACTTATTCGGAAGTCATAATTTTTCGGGTACAGGTTTCGATATTCACCTCATCCTGTTTAACATTCTTCCAATCCGGCATAGTTTGGGATCCAGTGTAAAATCAGTTAAGTATTTTATTCCCTCCCTTGCACTTAGGGTTTTAAATTCATTTAGCTTATTGGTTGGGTCAAATTTGTAGTTTAGTATTTTATCTATTATATTTCACCTTGAAATTAGATTTAATAATTATATATTTTATTAAATAATTTGGTGAATCCATTGCTCGAATCCAACCTTCCTTTTAGGGTTTCCTCTTATACTTATCACTCATAGTGGTCATTTTGGGTCTTTCGAGGATATAAAACTCCTCGATCTAACCGTAAGGTTTCTAAATCAATGGATTAATCCAAGTAAACCTTTCCCACCTCTCAAAATGTGTCCCTTAATGACATTGAAACATGTGATAGCAAGAAGTCATGTAATGGGGAAATTTTTTATCATTAACAATTAGACAAGCTAACCAATTTTCATCAAGATTTGTGTGACAATCCCACCCATCTTCCGCATATTCTCCATGTCTTAATGGTTATTAAAAACTCTTGAGATGCTTCTTTGGAACCCCTTGTCATTTATTCCTCAACTGTCATAGCCTCCACTCAATCCCTTCATATTCCTACTTTCATTCCTACTACTACCGCTCAAATCATTCAACCTAATACTTCTAATCCACAACTGGCTTTTCCTCAAACACGCCCAATTTAACTACTTTATATCGGGATATGAAGACTTAAATTTTGAAATTAAAAACCACTTCTCATGCATCTCCATCTCTTGATTCGACTTCTCTCCTTCACACTCCTTTTGCAATCGCCATTTCTACCTACCCACTTCCTCCAAATTTCATCAGCCCTAAGCTACCTACCTACAAAGGCCATGGTTACCCTCACAAGCATCTCTAAGAATTTCATGTGGCATGTCTAGATTATACCCTAAGCGTACATTACTAGAAAATATCTTTCTTAGATGAATACAATATTATGCAATGCATTTGTTCCATGATCTACTTGTTCATTCGGTAACATCATTTCCACATTTAGCCATTTCATTTCTCACACAAATTTCAATCAATATCATTTCTAGGCTATCTAATTAACAAATCATAAAAATAAATCAAGGATGTAATTAGCATCTAGCTGACTATGTTTTACGATATAAGAATAACTTAGCTAAGATGTCTAATGTACTCGGTGAATCAAAATTACAACATTCTTGCACACACACACACACATAAGAACTACATGGAATCTAAAATGTAGTGTAGTACTTAGTTGTAAGATCAATTAGTTAGGTGATCGCTCGGATCATTCTAACTCTCCATTTGGATTTTTTTAAGGATTTGATCTGTTTTGGGTGTTCTACGGGATATCATTTGTTTTACTGGGTTACATGTGAATTATGCGGGCACAATGTGATATACAGAGACAAATAATGAAGTTTAGTGACATTTGTGTGACTCAAGAGTTATTAGTTTCGGCCCTTTTCATAATAACAAGCACCTAGAAGATGTCTTGAGTGCCTAGGCACCCATGACCCACTCTAAGCACCATGGTCAAACTTATTTTGGAATTCATAATTTTTTAGGTATGGTTACGATAGTCACCTCATCCTGTTTAACATTCTTCCAATCAGGCATAGTTTTCGATCCATTGTAAAATCACCTAAGTATTGCATTCCCTCTCTTGCACTTAGGGTTCTAAATTCGTTTATCTTATTGGTTGGGTCAAATTTGTACTTTAGTATTTATCTATTATATTTCATCGTGAAACTAGATTTAATAATTATATATTCTATTAAATAATTTGTTGAACCCATTTCTCAAATCCAAACTTCCTTTTAGGGGTTTCTTCTTGTGCTTGTCACTCGTAGTGGTCATTTTGGGCCTTTCAAGGATCTAAAAATCCTTCGATCTAACCGTAACGTTTCTAAATCAATGGATGAATCGGTAACCCTTTTCCACCTCTCAAAATGTGTCTTTTAATGAAATTGAAACATCTGATATAAAGAAATCATATGATGAGGAGAAATTTTTTTATCATTAGCAATTACACAAGCTTACCAATTTTCATCAAGATTTGCGTGACAACCCCACCCATATTCCGCATATTCTCCATGTCTTGATTGTTGTTAAAAACTCTTTAGATGTTTCTTTGGAAACCCTTGTCGTTTATTCCTCATTTTGTCATAGCCTCCACTCAAGCCCTTCATATTCCTACTTTCATTCCCACCACTACCGCTCAAATCATTAAACCTAATAATTCTAATGCACAACCTGGATTTTCCTCAAACACGCCTAATTTAACTTCTTTATATCAGGATATGTAGGCTTAAATTTGTGAAATTAAAAACCCACTTCTCATGCATCTCCATCTCTTGATTCCACTTCGATCCTTCACACTCCTTTTGCACCCGCCATTTCAACCTACCCACTTCCTCGAAATTTTTTCATCCCTAAGCTACCTACCTACAAAGGCCATGGTGACCCTCACAAGAATTCTAATAATTTCATGTGGCATGTCTAGATTATAACCTAATCATACATTACTAGCAAATATCTTTCCCAGGATGAATACAAGATTATGTAATGCATTTGTTCTATGGTCTACCTGTTCATTCGTAACAAAATTTACACATTTAGCCATTTCATTTCTCGCACATTTTTCAATCAATATCATTTCTAGGCTATCCTATTAACAACTCATAAAAATAAATCAATCCCTGTAATGAGCATCTAGCCGACTATGTTTTACGATATAAGAATAACTTAGCTAATATGTTTAATGTAATCGTTAAATTAGAATTACAAGATCTATTTGTCCAAAGTCTCTTACATCCTCTACAAGAGAGTGTCATCTTTAAGACCCCTCCATCATTTTATCAATTATGACATACACTTAAGCTATGAAAAAGTAAACTACTATCTATGGGAAATATTAAATATCATGATCAAGCTTCATCTTGAATCAGTCCAAAAAAATCAAATTTCAATTCATCTACTAAGTCTATTGAAATAAAATCTACCAAATGCTATATATACTCTTGAAAAGTCTCAATGGAAACCTCCAAAGTCTACATTCATGAAATTATCTTGTGCTCCACATATTTTACTACCACAACTTGTTGAGAACAATCTTATTATGCTTCCTCCTCCACTTAATCTAGATGTATATTGACTTTACAATACATACTTATAACAATAATTTCAGATGTGACTATCATCAATGCATTGTGAATTCTACATATCAATGTTTATAACATAGACATCTTATTCAATACCTCATCGATGACAATGCAATTGAGATTGATAACCTTTAGAATCTATATGCCACAATGCCAACAAAAGCTCAAAAAATTTAATGATACATTTTGTAGTGCCCACTTCCCTTTGACACCTATTGATGCTTATTTTGATCTTGTTGTTTACGTTATGGAAATTATTATGCTTTGACTTAGTATGACGTTAGACATTTGATCATGGATTATTATTGATCTTGTTTTGGTTATGATGCATGATGATTATTAGAGACACCTTCTATGTGGATGATGATATAATATTTGACTGGATATATTTTGAATGTTGTTCGGACATGTGATTTTTGATATTGTGAGTAGACTTAGAAAATGGACATCATATGATGATGATATACTTGTTACTTCGATGTTGTCATGATTCACTTAAATAGATTATTTTGGAATTATATTTATATTCATTTTGGATGTTCTGATATGGCCATGAGCCCAAAGGAGGTATTTGTTTTTTACAGGTTAAAATATCACAAAAAATATCAGGGGATTGGAGACCAACCACAATGGAATTCTAGGTGAATTCGACAAAGTCACCATGGCAACTTGTTTTATTGTGTTGTGTTTGTTGTTGTTAGGGATTCCCATGGGGGGATCACCTTTAGATGTGACCATGGGTTTTGTGTAATTATTAATGTGATTAATTTTTATTTATTGTTTGTATGTATTTTATTAGTGATGTGTTCCTTTCTTCTATTTAATTAAATTGTGGGTTATTAATGTGAGAAATCATATGGTTAAAATTTAAAATAAATCAAATTGGGATAAGGGAAAGTAATAATGGAAGTTGTTGGATATTTGTATTAAACATGTAAGGGATGTGTAAGTTTGTGTAAGAGTTGTGTAAGTCTGATTTTGGAGTATGAAACACTCCACCTCTTTGGAAATTCGAATTTTTCCTTGGGGATTTTTTGGAGACTTGTGGGACAAGTAAAACTTGTCCCATACCTCTCAATTAAATTTACCAACCATACGTATGGTTGGAAGGATAGTTTTAGACATTTTTAATGCATTTTATTAATCATGTTGCAAGTTTTGATTGCACTCTCTTACATTTTATTTAATTTTGTAGTCCTTTGGGGTGTGGGCTTTTTGGAGTGTGCAAGTAAATTGTCATATTTTCACCCACCTCTTTATTGTGCTTGGGAGAATGAAATTTTTCTTTTGTGTTGAAATTGAGGATGTGTGATGTGGCATCCTACATGGATCCACGTCATCCTCTTCTCTTCCCTCTTCTATAAAATTCAAACTCCTTGCTTATTTTGGGCTATTGAATCATTTTTGCATGCTTCTTTTGAGCACATTTTTGTTGTTTGGGGCTCTTGTGGATTTTAGAGGAGATTGGTGATAATTTCTTACTTAGCATTGTTGTTTTGGGACTATGTTTCGACATCGAAGCTTGTTATTTGGAAATAAAAAGCTACCATGGAGAGGTAGGAGCTGAGTTCTGCTCTTATACTGTTATTTTATTTTGTGTATGAATGAATGGTGCATGTTTTTTTGTTTATTTGTTGGCTGTGTGTGTAGACCGCCATAGGGATGGTGTAGGAGAAGGCTATGGGGAGTTCATGTGGGGAGGCATAAGGGAATGCTCGTGGCATAATATTTTGTGGAGGGATTTTGGGATCCACCATGGAAAAGAAATAGCTTGCATTTCTTACTTTGTGGGGGGCATAAGGAGGGATTGTGGGGGGCATAAGGATATGTGTGGTAAAATTTTTATTGGCGGTTTGTCTTTGGTGGATGCCCAATTCCCATTGGGAGGCATAAGTAGCTTCCCCCATAGTCCTTGCTCCTTTGGCTTACATGATCAAGCCTGAGTTCTATTTGAATGTTTGCAAATGTAGTTGTAAACTGCTATTTTTGTTTGGACTATGTTTTATATTGAATTATGCATGTTGAAAGAATGTTGTCTATTGTGGAAGCTTGTTGTTGCCATGGGTTGCTATCCATTTCTTATTGAATTTTGGTTGGGGCTCGGGGGCCAATGATGAAGGATGGATTATCATTTCATTAGCTGTCTTGGTTGGGTGGAGAGTGTTTCCTTTCCCCCAGTTTTTTGTGATCAAATTAGAAGAAAAAAAGAAAACTTGCATGTTGTTGTTCTGGAGCAGAAGAAGACAGTTTTGCCAACCCCTTGTGAAACAAATTCATTGTAACCTTTCCCACTTTGATGTGGATGAAATTGTAATATATTTGTGAAGAAAATATGTTGTAATTGGTTATGAAAGTTACTTATTCGAATTGTGAAAGATATTTATATTTTGTTCTGTACATTTGAAAGAAAGAGAGTGAAATCTACTAATTGCATTCAAGGAATGGAAGAATGTAAAGATGTATTTCTTTTGAATTAATAAATAATTGCAAGACTTTCCCTCATTTGCATTGTTGTGTTGAATTGGAATATCAAATTGTGATATGAAATCCATGTTTTGGAAAATGGAAAAGAAAAAGGAAGAAACACGTGAGATGTAATTGTATTATTTTGTCTTGTTTTCAAATATGTGATTTTGGGAAAGATAGAAACTGGATTCTTGTTTTAATGATTTCTTGAAGAAGGAAAACACTTAAGTCTACAATGGATGGAATTAAATGTTTCATTGTATGGCAAAACATATAGTTAGATTATGCTTGAAAAGAGGAAATACGTATGAAGGAATTATATTACTTTGTCTCTTTTGGAAATATATTAAATTGGAAACCAGACTTTACAATTTATCTTTTAAATGATTTGTTTATAAACAAATAAATTCCTTGGACTAGAATAGAAATTAAATTCCATTCTTGAATGATGAAATCGATAAAAATGATTCTTTAAAAATGGATCTCCGTTGTAAATTTAAAATTGGCAAATAAAATTAATCAAAATGTATAGTTCAGGCCTGCACATAATAATCAACTTGGAAACATCAAAATTTAGCATGTTGTATTATCAAGGAACTCAAATTGAAAAGGAAAACTTAAGAATTAATTTAAAACACTGAAAAATCGAGCCCAAACTTTTTACAGTCATTTTCCGTCAATTGTTAGAAAAATTCAAGTTGGAATAAATTGAGCAAATTCACCTTCCTAAAACATTCTAAATCCTTCCTAGAATAGTCCTCCATGTTTGTTTGGCATGTTGATTGAAGGAGGAGATCAAATTGAATAAAAATTTATAAGTCAAAATTCACCAGTTGGCTGTTTAAAATCCTGCAGGTTGTTTTCACAAAATTTACCCCTTAAACTTTATCAAAATGTAAAATTTATGATTTATGTGCAAAGAGGGCATTGAGAGCTTTCCAGAAAGTCCTTGTTTGCCCAAAATTGAGCTTTCTAGCAAAATTTGACCCTTTGAAGTTTTCCTTCCTTGGCAGGAAAATTTGGGAAAATTTTCCCTGGCGGGCCTGTTGCTCGAAATTTTCCCATTGAAAAATCCTTAGAATTTTTTTTTGAAAAATTGTAGGGGAAAATTTTTAAAATTTCCTCCACCGGCCCGCAACCAGTTAGAGGCTGCCACATGTCCTCACGGGGAAATGGCGGAGGTGTAGCATCATTTTTTTCCTTGGTTTTTTTTTTTAAATTTTAGAAATTTTGTACCCTTTCCCCTGTGACCCATGATCCCGCATCCATCGGGTACTACCACGTGGCAACATGGGGTGTTGGCGGAGGGGGTGGAACCCTCACAATCTTTTTCTTTGAAAATTTTGTTTAAAATCCCCACGGCCCCCATACTCCAACCTTCACCTCGGTGTTATCCCCTTCGCGGACGTGAGGACCCGCGCATGCCTTTTTTCCCTTGTCTCCCCCTCGGTGAAACCTCCCAAACTCTTGTGCCACCCCACCTTTCCCTCTCCCTTTCTTCCCCGTCATGGTTGTTGGGCACCACATGTCCACTGGTAGACCTATGGGTGTGGGACGCAAATTTGGTTTTTCTCCCACATAAGAACAAAACTTCAACACCACCCCGCGATCCGCTTGACTGACAAAGGGTCTTCTTCCCCGCTCAACACGTATCCCCTTGGGGAAAATTTGACTACTAAGGTTTTCTAATCCATAACTGGAGTTTTAGAAGGAGTTAGGAGGAGTTATTTATATTGTTGGAAAGGTGAGAAAATTTCCTATCTAATGAAAGTGTTTTAGGGAAATTTTGAATCTAGTAAGTGTGAGAAAAATAAAGTTGAAACTCTTATCCTGTTAGAGAGTGGGTATGGTGTTAATTTACCCCTAAACCTAACTAAAACTTTTAATCCTAGAATTTGGACCTTATGACCTCTGATAATTATAATAAAAGAAAAGTATGTTCTAGAAGATTAAACTTGTCCTAGAACTGTTAGTGTCAACTATTGTCTTGCAACCTGGTTGTGGACACTTCTAATCAAAAAAATATATTAAATATATTTCCTAACAAACCCTAGGTTGTTTTTGGGTCTTAAGTGGGTTTTTTTAATGGGCATCACACATTTCCTAAGCACAATAAGCAAGTTGAATTTTTGGCCAATCACACATATCACGTAGTGCCTCTTCCTTCATCGGGGGATCTTTAATTATTAGTTGTTCACGTTGATGTATATCCACCACTCATTAGATTCTCTTCTCATGGTTATCATGCTACATTCCCTTTTAACACATCACATATATCAATGCTTCTATTGGATATTATGTTATCTATAATATGTTGATTGACCCATCGATCCATATGAGTGTGTGGTCTATTGCACTTCCGATCACTATTGACTATCCACTATCTCATACTTCATAACCAATTCCTAAATATTATGGTTATGTCAAGATTCAAGTAAAATTTTTGCCTCTTATCATGCTTGTGCCATTTTCATGGGTTCTTTAGTCAACGGTTATCACATGCTCTCGGGTCTCCCTTGGCTCCTTGTCACTCAACCTATCATCTCCATGAACCACTTATGTCTAAAATTCATTCACAACAAGAAATTCGTAGCCATCAAGGTGTTCTCCCATGCACACCTTGGCCTCATCCTATTCTTGAGGTTTTCATTACTCTCACTAGAGAATCTCGATCCCCAAGACCTTTCAAATCTAAAGTCTAATATTCTCCTAGCTTTCTTTTTCACACACAACTTAGTTGATCTCATTGTTCCACTAGTCCATCCCTTCATTCTAGGTCCACTTCCTTCAAAAATTCTTCACATAGTTATACATCACCTCCATGGTCTCCTTCACATAGCTACACATCACCTCTATGGTCTCATTCAAGTTGATTTTCATTTCCTCCTAGGTCTCATGTACGGAGGTATAATTAATCGATACATAATTTACCTCATACATCACCAATCTCACATCATGGTGACACGTACTTATCTATGTAAGCATCAGGTGGAGAACCTTTACCCTTCTCTTTTTTGGATATAATATTCATCATCATACACTTAGGCGGCATCATAGTTACTTTCCCCACTTCTAACATTATCGGTGTCTTCCATTTCCTCTTTTCGCTTTTCACTTCACATTTAGTCTTTCTCATGCATATTACACATCTTCATACAATTTTATCATCACCAACCTATGATTCACCCTCATACAAAGGTTCTCACTTGACTGTTGAGGGAATCTTATATCCATGAACCTCACATCATACACACACACATTTCACACTCGAAAATTCACGACACATATTTCTAGCATCATATTTTTATACAACACACTAACCTATGACACACTTAGGTTCCATGGTTCATACTTGAGTGTTGAGGGTATAATCTAAAATGAACCTCACCACATGCACACACTACATTTTATGATTCATTGATCATAATTTTATAGTGTACAATTCAAACCATTTCCCAATGACAAACTCTAATTCAATAGTTCATACTTGAATGTTGAGGGTCTTAATACGGAATGAACCTCACAACATTCATTCTCTATGTTACATGTTTACTTCATCTATCTTACTAATTACACATTATCAACCCATTACCCTATTACACACTCTAGATCCACGTTTCATACTCGGATTCGAAATGAACCAATCCATGCTAACTCATTTTGTATGTTCTATGCTTCATTAATCATATAATTTTAGCACACATGATTAAACAAATTGCCAATGACACACTCTTGTTCTATGGTTCATTCTTCTTTGTGGAGAGGTATTTTAAAAATTAACCTAATCTTATAAAAATTAGTATTCATTCAATTAGGGGGCATGTTTCTCCTATCACATTCACATTGCATATCATCCCATATCATTCACTCATGCAACATCTTGTATATCTAGTTTCACATTATTCTTCCTTACTTATACTCACATGTACACTTTGTTTTTTATGCTAGTCATATATTTAGTATGTCATTATCTTTTTTATATACACATGCACATTGACTTTCCATCTAGTTATGAATGCAAAATCTACATAGATCATTACATACAACATGGATTCTTCTTTGTACCTCTTCTGATTCCCACGGGGGCTCATGGGGGCATCTAATTTCATACAAACTATAGGTGATATTGTTTCATTTTGTACTACTTCCTATTCTTACTATGATACTACTCTATTGATATATACATATGTTGACATACTTTTTATATTTCTAACATGCTAACAGTGTGTCATGTGTAGCATTTTCTTTGAAGGAACTATTTTCCATGATGGTTGTCTGTTAGTTTGTTTTCTAATGTTTTTCATTATTTACCATTATTTGTGGGATTTCCCCTTTGCCTTGTGTGTATATTGTATACTTTTGGCCATTTCTGTCATGATTATCTTGTGAAATTGTGAGTGATGTCCCATGTTTGAAACCCACTTTTCATGGTCTATATTGTCTTCTTACTCGATAGATTACTCTTTTTCTTCACTATGAATCTTTGTCTTATTTACACTAGCACATATTTCCAATCACTTTGTTTGCATGTTCCTTCATTTCTACAAAGTAAATTCCCTTCTCCTATATGGAATCAATTTTAGATTAGCATTTGATCCTCACCTTTGGGCCGAATCCTCCTAGCGACGTCATATGCAGCCCAAACAAGGGGGCATATATTGCGTGAATCAGTCACCCCATTTAGCACCACACAATCACACATTACATGGAAAACACATTCTATAGTACAAAAGGGCTAAACATTTGATTTGAGTCCTCAGCACATCATAGATTCCAACAGAGATCTAGACATGAGCTCCGGGGTGTTCGCGACCTCTCTTGGGAGCCTATGACTAGGGGGAAGTTACAATCACTTTTTTAGATTGGCACAATTTTCAACAATTTACAAAATTGTTTTCACATTATAGAACAATCCTCTAGCACTTGGAATGTATTCTATCTTATTTTTCTACTTGCATCGAACTAGATCAAACTATAATAAATCAAGATCACATTATCTACGGTGGTGTATAAATTTTAGGAATTATCTAAGGATGGAGAACAACACTAGACGTTTCTCCCCAACAGTTCTTCCGCAAGGCTTGATATCACCCAAAACAATTGCACTTGCCACTTGGCACGAGGTTGCCGAAAATTCCTTCTTATATTACATTTCAAGACACTTGTTATGCATTTCACTCAAATCACGTATAAGGTGCACATGATTCTTTTCACATTTTTATGTACTTTTAGACACGTTTTACATACTTGGATCAAATTTCTCATATATACATGACTTTGAATATTATTTTCCTATTAATTTTGTAGGTTCGTCCTTATGAGAAGAAGCATTCACATCATTGAACACATCAAGCGATAATGAAACCATGTACAAGACAATATAACTAATTCAATAAAATTGGAAATATTTTATTAAAATATGAATGCAGTGATTGCTCTGATGATACACACTTAAATACAAGGGCTAAACAATTTTACATAATGTAATTATGAAATAAAATGAGAGGATAGGGAACTTATCTTGATATCACTAATCTTGATGTGTATTTGAGATGGAAGAATAGATGAAATAGAAACCCATAGTATTACAATCACACTCAATAAAATATAGATGTGTCACGAGATCCTGGACTAGGGTGCCCGAGACATCTCTTGGGTGCTGCAACCTATGAAAAATATTGGAATATGGTTTGTTCAGTGTTACTGTGGTTTCGATCGTCTTCATCGATGATCACTTATACTTCGTTAGAGCTCACTATTAATCACCTGAAACCTACAATCAAGATGAAGCACCTACAAAACCCTCAAATCATATCAAATCTTTAAAAAAAGATGTAAATGAGGGTTTGGACAGCCTCATCTGTCAAATGAGTGATCTTATGACATAATGTTGTACTAAATTTCAGACCCAATGTAGTTATATTTGTGTTTTTGAGGAATTGTTCCCTAGGTGGTTCTTGTGTGTATCACACTTGTGAGCGAGAAAAATATATATGTAAGACATGTAAGTAAATGAATGCATAGATGAATAATATTACCCTCCTATGTGTGTATACAAAAATATCAATCCCTTTCCATTGTGTGTGGATGCTAGATGGATTCCTTGAATGCACTTGATAATGGAATTTGAATCTAACCTTAGGTGGTGATAGCTAAATCTCGGTGCTTCGTCATTTATTATAATCGAGATAAATTTATATCTAGATGATTCACTTTCTTGAATATCATAATGAACCCTAAAAATGACAACTATGAAAAGATAAGATGACCAAATGGATATAAAGGACCCAAAAGATGTGAACAAAGAATAAAGAGGTCGGGAGCACCCGGAGGAGGATATGGGTGCTCGACACCGGCATCTAAGCTAGGCACCGATTTCCAATATGAGAAATATTGAAGTATGAAAAGACATCTTGGGCTAAAAGAGTGTAAGATCAACAATAGAATAAGAAAAAGAAAATATGGCTAAATACACAGGTTAATTAGTAATTTTATTTATTAGGAATCATATGAATATTAGTGTGCCATAGAGAATAAATAAATACCCAAAGTGTGTGATTTATAGTCTACAATAACACATACACTTTCACCCATAGTATAACTTCCACTTCTTTATCCTCCATGCTTCATTTTATAATTCCATGATTTTTCTTGTCTCTTTGGCATGCTTTCAACATCAATCTACAAGGTTATTAGGTATGCATCTATTATCTACTTTATGTTATCAAGTATTCACTCAACAATGAGAAAGTGGGGAAAATACAAAAACTAAATCATGAACTTTAGGTAATTTATAGGTCTTAGTCACATACTACTATTCATATGATTCCTAAGTTACAAGACTAGTAATGGGAAACTATCTTTGGCCTTTTGTATGTGTTTCATGTTTATTTATTTATCTTTCATGACTATGGACACTATATCCCGGTTAAGACACTAGCACCCACATTCCCTCGTCCCCTCTAGGTGCCCCTGAACTCTCTTTAATTTAATCTTCTTTTTGGTATCTTTTATCTTTTGGGAATCTTATTTTCTTATAGTTCTTCCTTCTGGTTGTCAATTGTAAAATTCCACCACCTATGTTTACATAAATAAAGGACACAATTCTAAACATATACTATCACCACCTATGTTTGCATCCAAAGGAATTCGAGAGAGCATCAAAGAATCCATCTAGAACCCACTCAAGGGACAAGGGACTGTATTTTCTACATAAATGCATAGGATGAGAAGTTTATATTTCCATTAACATATCTACTTACATTTTACGTGTAGCTATTGCTCCTAATCAAGTTCATCTTGCACAAGAGATGCCTCGGGAACGATTCTTGCACACAAACACATGATAATTACATGGAATTTGAAATGTCATGTGTTGCTCAATTGTAATCTCACTAATTTAGCTGACCACTTTGAAGTCATCTAACTCCCCATTTACATATTGTTATTTTTAGGATTTGATGAGTTTTTGGGTTTTGTAGGATATTATTTTTGTACATATAACAAGAAAATTCTGTGGGAAAGCTGTGACATACATGAGAAAAATAAAGAAGGTTAGAAACATTAGTGCGACACAAAAAGAATAAATTTTTATAATTTTCATAGTCGCAAGTTCCTAGTATAGGTCTCTAGCACCTAAGGTGCCCCTGACCCGATCCATGCACCTGGTCCAGCTTATTCTAGAAGTCACAATTTTTTCTTGGTGTGGTTGTGACAGTCACCACCTCTTGTTTATCAGCCTTCCAATCAAGCATACTTGGGATAAAGTGAAAAATCAAATAATTATTGTATTCTTTCCTTTGAACTTAGTAATTTAAATTCATTTTGCCTATTGCTTGGGTGAAATCATGTACATTAGTGTTTTATCTATTGAATGTAACTTTGAAATTAGATTTAATAATTTCAAATGTTATTTAATCACACTATGGGTTTCCCATGTATTTAGCATCACGAATTTCTTGTGTGTCATTGCATATATTGTTTGTAATCCAAAGAGCCTTGATAGTCTTATGACACTGTTGGTGTTCCATGTTAATAAGAACTACACCTTTTTGTGTGACAATGTTTGAAATGTTATCTTTACACTCACATATGCATTATTACTTCTTATTACTACTAGTTTACTCATTAACAATATTATTTCTATTATTCTTGTATCTTTTGGTTCCATTTTTGAATAACATGGTATTAACCATGCACATCCTCTTTGTAGGTACATTTTATTATGAGTGGACACTACATCATCCCTTCCTCTGTTTTTCTATGTAGATTATTAAACTTATCATACATGGTTACACATTTAATATTAAGAACTCCATTCGAAAACTATTTATCACACATGTCTCAAAATAAGGGGAATTTATCGGGGTATATTCTACACCTATATTATATCTAAATAAAAATATAGGCTCAGTTATATGAAGGAAAAGAAATAAACTTCTCAAATATTACATCGGACACATAAATTCAACAAATAAATCATCATATCAAAAATGTGTAGTATGGTGAAGAAGGTACGAAAATTCTTGGCCAATTTATATGGTTTTACCCTGGGGTAGTTAAAACAAATTTCTTAGGATTTTAATACTTTCACCTATAGAAACATGTTTTTGCATAATTTTATACTCAAATGAATCAATATAGATCAGTTTCGGGGGGTAATGAAGTGTTTCATTCCTTCTTCTCCACACCACTCGTTTCGATTTCCTTATTAAGGATATTGGTGTCATAGATTTGTTTCTCTAGATACATTCTAGAACATTTCAATTTTAGTTATTTTCTACTCAATTTGGTGGCACATGGGGAAGGTATGAGGAAATTTTAGTCTCTTACATACTCTATTACGTAATTTGTAAAACTAGACCTAGATCCTTTTGTAAGGGTGTAGTCTGTGTGGTCATCAAAAGTGTGAAAGTGACTAAGTTATATTTAGGTATTACTTCCTCTCCTATTACACCTAAAGGGTAAGATACAATAGTTTCTGAATGGATTTGATACTCGGTCTTATTCCTTCATTGGGTTCTTTAGATCCTCATTATTCTTATCTCTTTTGTATTCATGTTTTGGGTTCTATACATAAAATATTATGACATATCCTTGTTATAATTGGGGACTAATAAAAAAAAACCCATAATTCTTTGGCAATGTTCACTAATCCAAAAATCCAAGCACAAGCAAAGAATGGGAAATTATTACCTTTGCAAAAAAAGCAAGTGTATTTAAGTCGACATTTTGCATCTCTTTATTTCACTCTTTTTAGTTTCATATTTCACTTGCATTGCATTGTTACTTTGAGTTAACATTTAATTATTTATCATGGACATTGGTTACACTCTATGTTGTAGGTTTCATCATGTAACTTGCCGATACCAATACAATGAGATCTTGCTACGAAAAATTAAGTTAATTTAAAGTGTGTGTAAAAACTCAATCTTATTTTCCTTTAAGCATGTAATATAATTTCATACTTAAAGGAGGAAATGTAAAGACTCACATTTGGTAATTTTACTCTTTGAAATTTCTAGTCTTGGCATTGTTCTATTTCGAAAAAGGTGCACTTTACCCATTCACATCGGTACATCTCTAGGTATTTTGTCTTGTTTGTTATTTTATACATAGTCATCTTTCAATAATTTTTGAGAATTAAATGCATAACATTCATTAAGAGAATATGTTGGTTATCTTCCAAACTTTACAATTCTGATTGTCTCTCTAGAGTTAAAAACATACAATGGGGACATGAAAGTCCATATGCTCCTAACCCTAGTGTACGGTTTTACCTTTCTCACTTTGATCCTAAACTTTTAGCGACACATTATTCTTTGGGTCATTTACTCCTTAGTGAGTCTTTGCAACTTAAATCACCTTTGAAAGTATATCTAATTAATTGAAAGTATTTTCATTTAGAACCTATCACTCTTATGGAATCCTATTTCAAAAGGTATAACAAAAGGAAGCTAAATATTTGTACAAGCTATAAATACCTCTACACATTCATTCGGGTAACACCATCTACAAATATTAAGTTTCCCAATAGGTATAGGGATCTACTTCAAACTACGAGCACTCAAAGTCACTCACTTGGGGTACATTTACATGAAAGAAACTCAATTCAATATTTTTCAAAGGAAAGATCTCAAATATGATTGCACTACATCTAGATATCACATGATAGGTGGAGAATGAAAGGTAGTTTGAGGCCTCATCGGAGTAGTGAAAATTTTGGAAATACAAGGTTATTCCCACAACCTAACTAATTTTTACATTGCAAGACTTCTCATTCAAGGTTAGGGTCTAAAATATTGAGCGAGCATTCAAGGCCCTCGTAGTGTGATTAATAGAGACCATCGAGAGCATGAAGAAGATATTCAGATTAGAGATAAACCAAAAAAATTACAAATCCTAGTTTTTAGTAGGTTCAAGACTATATTAACATTCATAACCATATTATATGGTCATATCTAGGAGAATCTTCAGGTCATAGTTTCAAGATCGAGGAATTCTCGGGTCAAGATATCCCTATTCCAACATTTAAGTAACAAAAATTAGTCTGGAATCATCGGCAATCATCTAAGTGCACTCAATCCCTTGTATTTATGAGCTGCTGACAATTTTACACTTGTGAAAAAATGGCCAACTCAAAACTTTGTTTTCGATGGAAGGAAATGATGAGAAGGGCCTAACTAGTTGAGTCATACAATTTTATTGTGTTTTTAGTTGTAGAAATTGATTAAGCTGCATGTAATTTGTAGCTATGTGTGTTATTACGAGAATGTAGCACCTCACATAAACTAAAATTCCATGTTATTCTTGCAAGGAAACACAAAATCCCCAAAGGACTAATGTATTTCCGTGATGAAGGCATGAATAACAATTTAGGTAAAATGTTAAATTTAGGAGCAACAAATAGAGTTGCAATTACATGGAATTGAGAAGAGTTCATTATTTAGTTACATGTACAATAAATCTAATTTTCTTTAGGTTTAAATACTATTAATCATGTGATTGATTTGTTTATTTCATTATACAATCAATATCCATCATAAAATCTAAATGCGAGAAAGAAGTATACAACTCGATTCTACAAGAAATTAATATCATTTATTGAGCAAGATATTCAATGTTTCCCACACAAGCCGTGGGATGTAACTCATAACTCTTGAACTAGGAATTAGAAGTGCATATAGCTAAAAGTAAGAGATCATAGAAGAAATGCATCATTGCCTTGGGTTTTATCCTATCTTCTCCTAGTTCTAACTCTAACTCCATCTTCCATCTTTGTCATCCAATAGTTATAATGTACCGAAAAATGAAAAGAAAGCACATAAGTCAAGAGCTCACGGTTTTATGTGTACTCACGTACTTTATCAACTTAATGAAAATTGATTTCCTAATATTAGAGACATAAGGTACATCAAGTAATAGATGAATAATTGAGAAATTGTTATCTTACAAAATCTCATGGAATTCCCAGAAAATCATGACGAGATAGAAAAGAAAGAAAATAAATCTGTGGAACATAAGAGAGGCAAAAAATCCTTAATATTTTCTAATAATTTTCTTAAGTGTGCAGGTATAGGTTGTAGTATAGGAAAACAAATGTATGTTTAAAAATTCTATACCACCAAAAAAAATTGGATTGAAAAGGTACAGTTCATCAAATGATCACGTTACAACAAACCCTCAAAGTTTGAATGCAAATTGAAAGAATGAATGCAAAACAATGACTCTAAATTACTTACAAGATAGAAATGAACAATGTAACCTATAAGAACTTATGATATTAAAATTCCAAAGTACAAGATCTCAATTTTCAATGATTAATTTTGCGATGTATCAAATAAATTGGCTATAGTTGAAAAGTTATAGTAATGTTGTTATCAGATCCCAAAATGGAAACAAATTTTCAAATCAAGGAAACAAAAAGAGTATTAGAACTTTGTAGTTGAAGGACCATGAAAGGAAAAGTGCATATCTTCAAGTTTAGATTCAAACATTCATGATAGCTTCAAATAGCCACAGTTTCCAAGCAAGTAAAAGTAAGTTGTGATTACAATTGGCAAAGTGGAAAAGATACAACTACAAAGTTTTTTTGTATTCAACTCAAGAATTGTAATTAATGAATAGTTCTTATAGGTTGTAGAACTTCAAGTATCATGTTTACAACTCAAGAATGTTTCTAAATAGCAAGTTCGTGATTAGTTTCTAAATACTCAAGAGAATAGGTGAGAAAATGTCATCTTCATGATCAAGGAGTCAAAGAAGACACTATTCATCAGTGCAGTTTCACAATATATAGTTATCTAGAAAGGAATTAAGCTGGAAATCATTTATCAAAGGCATTACTTCAAAACAAAAATTCTATGAAGCCTTGGTGCAAATTAAAACTTAGGGATAGATGAATTTGAAGAATCAAGATGATAATACAAAAGAAATGAATGATAACTTCATTTAGCAAAGAATGAGTACAAACATTGTTGCTAAAGAAATGATCAATGTTATAGATAGCCCATCAGATTATCAATACAATTTTCCATATCAAAACAGCCAATAAAGTTCAGTAATAATGGAATCAATCAGGCTACAACATTACTTCAACAAGGCTAGGTGTGGCCAAAGTCATGCAAAAATTACAAATTTATAATGTTTTTGGTGAGTAGAAATGAGGTTCCAACATCTCAATATGATTACATAATCAAATTTATTGATCATGTTCTATTATACACAACTATACGAGTTTCAATTATGTACATGTACAAATATAAAAACCCCAAATCATGAAATACGTTATAGAATGAAGGAATTTGATCAATTGCTATATATTTTCAAAACTTTAACAAAGAAAACATTTATTTATTTATTTTCTCGACAATCCAAGATGGATTCTCATTACAAGTAAGAGTTGTAGGAGTTTCAAAACAAGTGCAATTAATTACTGACATAGTCAAGAGGACCTTTTATACATACGGAAGAATATTAATTCTTGAAAAGTCATAGCAAAATTTGAAGCATAGTGTATGAATGGAAGAAATAAATTAATCTCATGGAAATGTGAAGAAGGATACCAAGGTGGGATTGTGAATGAAAGAAAAAATGAACTTAATGAAGAAAACACAACTCGAGCTCAAAAAGTCAGAAACTCAATAAAGTGTAGTGAAATCAAGCAACAAAAGTTCAAACCAGAGATTATGTAGTAACCAAGGAATACAAACTTTGAACCAACTACAAGGGCATGAATTGAAAAAAGAGATAAATAAATCGAGTTTGGTGAGTGAAACATATGCCAAATATAGAGATTCATCCGAAAAAGCTTTTATAACATAGTATGGACTCAATAGCCATGAACAACCTTGAGGAAGTTGAGAATATAAACATTTCACGGAGAAATATTTAAATAAAAGTTGAGCTCCATGTAAAGCTCAAATCTCTCTGATATGGAGAATTTTAAGAAAAATGATCATGAACTCAGCTAATAAATTGTGAGGAATGTGAGAATCAACAAACTTACACTCAAGGAATAGAAATCCAAATCAATAAAACAATCTGTCCCAACTATAATTTCATCTCTTTTAACAAATACAAAGTTATAAATGTAGAAAAATTGACAAAAAGGCGGTATGCAAAAATATCGACAAAGCTTCAAGAACTAAAAGGCTTGAATCTAATTTCATAGATACCCTCGATAGAGATAAGGAATAAAGAATACTCAAGAACAATGCATATTCTAAACGAATTCATGCAGAGTCCTTGAACATGCATAAAATATTAGAATCGTGACTGATAAGGAAATAATGAAAAAGAATGAACACCGGGAGCTTAAAAGAAGAAGAATAGGAGAGCTTAAAGTCGGTACCAAAATTGAAACAATTCAGAGTTCAAGATCTAAAGTAGAATGAATACCCATTTGAAGCATATCAAAATGACAACTCATACATTGTGTTATTACAAAGTTCAATTTCTAGATAATACCACAATCGTTAAACATTTTCTTAACTGTTGCAAATAACTTGAAGAAATAAACAAGAAATCACGTGCTTGGTACACTCGCTAGAAACCCTCAAGGTATAAAATAGCGTTTCCAAAAAAATACAACCACGGTGGCTCTTTGAGCTCATTTTTATCAATGACCAAGCACGTAAAATACATAGAAAATTAAAAAATGTAGGTATCAATGCATAACGAAAACCCAACAGTTTAAGTATTTACAAATGCTTTCTAACAGAACTAGAGGACTTAAAGAAATCATCAAAGTTTACAAAAAAAAAATGAAGAAATCACCATGGAGTTCTCACCCAGAACCGGGCACAACATCTTCAAATAATCATGGTCACCTCTTGTGGAGCTCAAACAAGAGAAAAAGCGATAAAATATGTAGGTGTTGGAAGATATAGAGTCTCATGAGTCAAGAGAAATCCGGTTCAGAGCTAGGGATCTCACAATAATGGCGGTGACTAAATAATTTACCAAGGATTCATCTAGAGAGAAAGAATGAAAATGAAAATATTGATTAGGGTTCAAGTTATCTTACTCACCCAAGCTCAAGTAACTTTCCACCTTACCCGATTAAAGTTAAAGATAAATAATGTGGCTTTAGATATTACCAAGATCAATAGTTAACATCAAATCAACATGCCATTACTAAAAGCAAGTTTTGATGGTGTAGATCAAGTTAGTACAAGATCAAATGACCGAGGATTAGCTGCGGGATCATTGTAACTGTAATTAGTGTAAACTCCATACTCGAGAAAATTGTGAATCAAATTACAAAGTACTAAGATCGATGGTGAAGATCAAATACACAGTTCAACTACCCTACTTACCATGGTTTGAGCATCAACAGTCAATATTAAAAGGTACAAAGATCAACAGATGAAATGAATCCCAAGATCAATGCAAACTCGGGGTTTTGGTCAACTAAACCGAAGTTAAATAATCTCACCGACATAATCATCGAATGGGTCATATCATCGTGAGGAGGGGCCACCCCTAATAGTCGAATTATGCATTGACCTTACTACGGTAAAAACTAGAGGTACTAATGATTAATCAAGAAGGCCAAAACCATAGTATATGCGACAAAATCCAAAGTGGAGGATTAATCAAATAAATGATATTTGATTAAAATATATTGTATGCAATGATGATAAAAAAGAAGGCCAAAAAGTAATGTAGCGATGATTATTATAATCAAAATTATATATATGCCATGTTTAAACTAAACAATGCCGACTAATGTTTAATGTCACTGACCTTATAGCATGCAAATGGGTCAAAACATTAATAAAAGCGTTCAAAGACTAATGTCTTCAAATCCTTAATATTTGCAAAAAGTGGATCCCACAAGTATATGCCATGACATAATCATTGAAGGGGCTGAGTGATATTCATATGTGCTAAGGTGTTACTCAAACTAATGTATGCCACATTGTCAAGTCAAAATTGAGTCCCATTAGAGAAGAATGATGGTGGTCCCCATAGTGGGGTGGACTTTTCTATTTTGCTAAATATTAGAAAAGAAAGGCATTATTATACATAGGAGTAATTTTGTTTGTCATCCACTAGAAGACATAACAGACAAGAAGATCACATGACAAGGAGGTCAACATCAGAGATCATGAAGAAAATTTTGAAATGATAATTACCTTATTTTTCACAAAATAAGGGTATTATTTTCTTGCATGCCTAATGGTATTATTTTCTTGATCATGAATATTTTCCAAAGAATGAAGATAAAAGATTTTTTTTTACTTACTGAGGATATTATTTTTGCATTTGCATCAATGGGACAAAATTGTAAAAGTGCCAAAATTATCATTGCAAGTGGATCAAATTGTAGGTGTCAACATATGCAAAGAATGATTATTTTAATCATGTTGGACAAGATAAAGATGGAAAGTGGAACAAAATACTAAGTTGCATGAACAATGTATATGACTTGAACAAAAAGTAAGTTACTAATTTTAGCAAATTATTCACCCAAGTTTTATTAAAAATAGATAAGTCAAACTCCGCTTTGACTTGAGTTTATTTTTGTCTCTAAGGTTATTAATACCTCATTGTAATCAACATGTCTATTTTTATTCCTTTATTTATTTAGGATAAAGGGGTAAAATTACCATGCATGGGTGAATACTGAGACTTTAGTCTATTTTTAGGAAGGGTTGGTTAATTAATTTTGATATAAATTGTGTTCACTAGTAGCAAGGCATAGGCGAGGATTTTGGACATATGAGTGTTGAAGCATATTTTCTGCCAGTTTTTCCTTGAATGAGAACAAATTTTTTCCTTTCCAATTGTTTGAAGTGGTGTGTATCTTTCCATTAATTCTTGTGAATGTCAATTCCCTGATTAATCATCTTACCTTGCTGCAAATCTGGTATTTTTTGCATAGTCTTAGTGTGCATGTTTATCTTGTTGTGTTGTTGTGATTTATCTCTCAATACATAAGTGTTTTTGCCTTAATATTCTACTAAAAATAATTGGTTCATGCATCTAAGATTCTTTCTTGATTTTATCGTGCATATACTCTATCAAATCCCACAACAAATTTGGTATATCACCCTTTTCAATTTTAGTTACAGTCATCTTTTTACCCTCAAAACTCCAAAAAAATTATTTTAGGATACATCAATAAGGAACCGGCCTTGATACCAGAGACTCACCTCAACAATAGGTATACCCATAGATCTGAGGTGTTTCCATTATATCTACAAAAGTGAGAGATAAACCAAGCTTAAAACCCCTGATGTCATCGCTCAACCAGGCTGCACTTTCAAGAGATAACAATTTTTGGCACGACAGGTGGGACACAAATCATATATGCAACAAATTACAATAATTCATAGTAAAGAAAGTCAATTTTGGAGAAGCAAGATGCAACAATTTATTCTAAAAATTAAAATATTTATTTCGTGACTCCGTAAGGCTGATTTTAGACCAATTTTACAGCATGTTCCATGCCTAAAGTGACTACAAGATCATCGGTAAGAGGAATTCTGCTGAGTTTATTTCTTTACCTTTGAATTCTGTAAGAAGAAGAAGATTTGCCAATACCTTACCTTATAATAGGCGCGGTTTTGTCAAACCTCCTCCTAATCTTCTTTCACCACGTATAAATCTTATTGTTCAAATCCTTGTTATTCCAATGGCTATACAACCACCTAGAAATTTTGTGACCTTTACTAATGGAAGCCCTTTAGTAATTCAAGTCTATCATGATATACCTATTGCTGCCCTAAAAATTTTACCTTCATTTACTAGTGAAAATCAGATTACCCCTATAGAGCACATTAAAGATATTGCATCCCTTTGTGTAGTTCATAATATAACTCATGAAGATGTAGCCTTAAGACACTTAATTTGCATCATTTAAATGTAAAGCTTTTCAATGGTACGAACCTTACCTATAGGGAGTATAAAAACTTGGGATGAGTTAGGAGAGAAATTACTTAAGCAATTTCAAGACAATTCTAATCACTTATCTCTCATAGAACAACTTTCTATAATCAAAAGAGCTCCTCATGAATTTATGGCTAGTTTTAACAAAAAAATTTCCAGAACTTGGGAAAGAATTGCAGCTAGTGTTAAGCCTAAAGCTGATCATGATTTTCAAGATTATCTCAAAGCTTTAAATAGTGATATTTCAGCCATGATTAATTTTATGGGAGGAGATAATCTTCTAGCATCTTATGATATTAACATTAGGGCTGAAAACAATATTATTCAAGCTAGAAAATTAGCCCCAAGGCCTTTAATGCCTCTTATACAGATTTGGCACCTGTTCCACAACTTATTACCATTATAGAGCATGTTGTTATAGCTCCATCAAATGATGTATTTAAGGATTTGTAGACTATGGGAAATAAATTAACATCAATTGAGAACAAAGTAGCTTAGCCTAACAAACCTTACAAGGTTCCTTACAAGCAAAATCAGCAGAATAGGCAACCTTTTCAACAAAATTAGAACTATAGATACACATATCAGCCAAGAAAATTTGATCCAAAGGATCCTAGTTCATCTAGCGCTCTTTTTCAAGTTAATATGGTTTCATAAGAATGGTGTCAACCTTTTAATCAACCTCATTTAGCTACCAATTGTCCAAATGTATTCCTGAATATAAGCCTTGTTACCCAACCTCATTTTGAATCATTATTTTTGCCTCAAATGGTGAGTGGGGAGTAGGATGCTCATAATCAAAAGCCACCAAAACAAAATCTATTCATCTTTGGAGAGGAACATTTTATTACAGTCACAACTATGTCTCAAGAAAAGACTCAAGATAAAGAAAAACAATAAAATAGAACTATTCTGCCTACAATCACTAATAAATCAGCAAGTATAGGTCAAAAAACAACAAACAAATCTATTGTTCCTTTAACAAAAGTAATAAATTCAGCTCCTAAAGAGTAGAAAAAACAATTACAGCCTAATCCCAGAAGATTATTCATACCTCAGATTTCAAAAGTTGTTGAAAAAAGAGTTAGTTTTTGCAAAGATTATGCTAAAACTATAGAATATTTTTCAAGGACTGTTCCTTCTTTTAATATTGTTGAGGTAATGAAAAAAATATTATTAATATTTTATTTTGGTATGCTCTAAGTATTCTAGGACAATGGAGGCATTTTCTCATGAGCTTGTTAAGTTGAAGATTTCTTCAAAACTACCAAAAAAGGAATCTCAGAAAGAAAATATGGTTCTTAGTACAATCAAGAAAGATCATATGAAGGAGGTTAAGTGGATGGTAAATTTTTTTAAATTCTCATGATATTAAAAATCCAACACCCTTTTATCTATCTTTGATTATTGGAGATAATTTAGTTCATAAAGCTGCGTGGTTGATGATGGTGCAAGTAGAAGAGTAATGCCTAAAGTAATTTGAAGAAAAATTAGAACTACAATATGAACCTACAAAGAAAAGTGTGTTGAAACTCAATGGAACATTAGAAATTTATAAGTAACTTTACATGCTTGTCAAACGTTTCTATCTTACAAGATGTTACTGTCGTAGATTTACCTCCCTACTTTGCGTTATGCTTATCAAGATATTTTACAACAAAGATAGGAGGTTATATTTCTTTAGATTGGTAATTATTATTATTTAATTCAAGATATGGAACTAAATTTACTATTAATTTAGAGCCTCTGGATATATTTCATATTGAGTTGCATGCTTCAAATGCCACATCAAATTATATAACCATAGATCAATCTAATTTTAATGTTACATAACATATTTCTGCATTAGATGATGTTTCTAATTTGTTTATGGATGAAAAAAACTCAAGAATAACATGCTTATGATCCTTTCAAAGAAGCGAGAAGAAGATTTTTTGGCGTTTATTGTTTGCATGAAGAAAATGCACCAATTCCCTTGTTGTCCAAAATAGAAAAAATAGTAGAAGGGCTATGGAAGCTTCATTTCAATGGAGCCAAGAAAAAAAAGAACAAGGTGTAGGTTTGATGCTCACTTCCCCTACAATGAAAGGTATTTTTCAGCTTTAAGTCTGCAATTCTCATGTACTTGTAATGTAGCTGAATATGAAGCATTAATTCATGGCTTACAATGGGCCAGAAAAAGAGGTATCAACATGTTATAAGTTTTTGGTAATTCAAAGTAGTGATTAATCAAGTCACAACTTTAATGTGTGTAATAATTAATTACTGTAATATTACAAACATGGAGTTTTAAACTTAATGGATGATTTTGATGCTATTAATATGCAATCTATTCCAACAGCTAACTAAAAAATCTAGACAAAATTGCAGCTATTGGTTTTAGCTTTGATGTCCTAGAAGATATCGAAAAAGATGAGAAAAGAGTACACCCACATGTTAAGATGATTATCGTGAAATTCAATACTTGATAACAAATAAAATTGTCAAGTTTTCAAAGATGATGAGAAAATCTTTAGATTTCAGCTAAGGAACATATCAACGTTCAATAAATAATTTAGAAATGAAAAGAAATTATTTATTGGAATGGTATGTTCCTACTACAAAATACTCTTTTAGTAATTTGTGCAAAGAATTCTAAGATTTTTTTCTTGGAAATACAAATATTTGAGAGGTTTTGATCCCATTTTAGCTCAGCATACCATATAATTACAACCAAATTCCAAGCCATTTAGGCAAAAACAAAGGCATATAAATCCTAAGATTGAACCCTTGATGAGAAAAGATTTATCCAAACTGATTGAATTAGGTGTTATCTTTCTAGTCAAACATTTAAGTTGGGTAGCTAATCTTGTTCATATTCAAAAAAAGAATGGAGAAATCCAACTATGTGTGGATTTTAGAGATCTTAATAAAGCTTCATTAAAATATCATTATCTGCTGCCCAATATGGATTAGATTTTAAGAAAATATCATATTAGATAGGTTTTCCTTTTGGATGGTTATAGTGGATACAATCAGATTCTTTTGCATGAAGAAGACAGATACAAAACAACTTTCACTACAAAATGTGGTACTTATGCTTACAAAATAATTCCTTTTGGACTTTCCAAAGGTCAGGTGCAACGTTTCAACATACAATGGACATGGATTTTCATAGCCTATTAAATAAATGAATATTGTTTTATTTAGAAGATTTTAATGTATTTTAAAAGAACTACGATAATCATCTTATGCATTAAAGGTAGACTTTTCATATTTTTTCAGGAAGTTTGGAATATAATTGAATCTCAATAAGTCTATACTTTTAGTCCATCAAGGTAAATTACTTGGACATATTGTTTCAGACAAGGTTTAGCTATTGATCCTTTCAAAATTAAAGTAATTTCATAGCTATCATTTCCTCATCATAAGAAAGAACTACAAATTTTTCTTGGAAAAATCAACTTTGTTAGAAGATTTGTTCCAAATTTTATAACATTAGTCAAGCCATTAACAACCATGTTAAAGAATGATAATATTTTCTCTTGGGCTAGCAAAGGAAGAAAAGGATTTGAAGCTATCAAGAGAGCTATTTGACAAGCTCCTAACCTGCCAAATCCAAATTTTGATAAGGATTTTACAATATATACACTTGGAGGTGTTGAAATAGTTTCAACCATATTAACTCAGTTAATGATGAAAATATTGACCAGCAAATTGCTTTCTTTGGGAAAATCTTACATGAATACGAGACAAGGTACTCTTTTCTTGAAAAACCAAGTACTTTATGTAGTTAGAGGATTAAAGAATTTCAAGTAAATTCTTTCCAATAATAAGATACATGTCTTAGTCTCTCATCTAAGTGTTAAAATTTCTTGTTGAATAAAGAACTGAATGAGAAGAGAGCAGGCTGGATAACAAAGGTTATGGAGAATGATGTTGACATACGTATTGCAAAAATAGTTTGAGAAAAGGATTGTGTGAACATCTAATTACTTATATGGAAAAAAATAGGATACAAAATCATAAAATTCAAAACAACATCCTAAAATCACATATCAACAATCAGAAATATGATTACAACCTGAAAATCAACAACTAGAATTTAATCCGTAGGTTCAATAATTGAGATGAATGACTAATTTGATTAATTACTTACAACACAAAACTTATCCGGAAGGTATGGAAAATAATAAACAAAGATATTTCATGTTACAAGTTGTACCTTATGTTTTCATTGATGGTGTGTTGTTTAAAAGGGATATAAATGGAATTTTACTATGATGTATTGATTATGATAAAATTCAACAACTATTATCTGAGTTTCATGAAGGACCTATAGGAGGCCACTTTTTAGCATGTACTACAACCTTAAAAATTATGAAAGCTAGTTACTATTGGCCCAACATATTCAAGGACTACTTCGAATGGATTAGAAAGTGTAAGAAGTGTGCTTTCTTTATTGGAAAATAATGTTTAGCTTCATTTCCCCTATAACCTATTTCAGTGGATCATTCGTTCATGCAGTGGGGTCTTGAATTCATTGGCATGATAAATCCTCCTTCATCACAAGGACACAAGTTGATTTTGGTATTACTGATTATTCTACACATTTGACTAAACTAGTAGCTTTAAAATAAGATAATGAAACTTCAATCTTATCATTTTACGAAGGTATAATTTACATATTTGGTGTTCCAGAACTATCATTTCAGATAATGCCTTAGCATTTCTTGGTGCAAAGGTAACAGATTGGGCTATCAAACATGGAATTTATTTGATTACTTCATCTAATTATTACCCACAAGGTAATGGGTTAGCTAAAAGAACTAATAAAAATATTTTGAAGATCATCGAAGAAAACTCAAGGACAACCAAAGAGCTTGGTATCTAATATTAAATTCAGCACTTTGGGATGACAGAGTAACTCCTAAAAGATTAGTTGGCAATTCACCATAGAATCTTGTTTATGGACAAGAGGCAAGAATTCCCATCTCAATTGAGTTTCTTGCATTGGATTTACTACATCAGATGGAACTACTTGAGAATGAACCAATGCAGGTTCATTATGTAGAATTAATGAAACTACAAGACATGAGAGATCTAGGTCATCGAATATGGAAAAGAATCAAAGACAGATCAAGAAAACATTTGATAAAAAGGCCAAGTTAAGAGTCTTCAATGAAGGAGAGATTGTGTTGAAATGGGATGTTGATCGTGAAAAGACAGAAACCACACCAAGTTTGATACAATCTGGAGTGGTCCTCACATGATTTCAACTTGCAAAGAACACGATGCATTTCAACTTTCAAGGTTGAGCAGGAGAAGAACTTCCCATTCCTGTGAATTGTATGTTTCTTAAACACCATTATTAAATATCATAAAGTGTTTGGTTACAGTAGGATTTCCCTTTCAATATGTATGTTTCATGCACATTACATGTTTCTCGATTCAATAAGTGCACTCGTGCACATGATCTAGTGTTCTAAATCCTTTCCCAGCTTTACTTTGTTTTTCAAAAGGGTTAGTCTTTTTAGAAAAGGAAGATTTCGGTTATATGCTTTCTCTCCATGCCCAATGGACAAGAGCAAGAAAATTTTCTACAAGCTAGGAGGAAGCTTTCCCCATAGGATCGCCAGAAATGTTGACAATTTTTGCACTCGTGTAAAAAAGGCCAACTTGAAACTTTATTTTTGATGGAAGGCATTAATGAGATGGACCTAACTAGTGGGAGTCATATAATTTTATTGTGTTTTTAGTTGGAACAATTGATTAACTACATGTATCTCTGCAGATATTTGTATTGTTATAGAATGTAACACTTCACATAGACTTGCATTTCATGTTCGTATTCAACAAGGAAACACAGAAGCCCCAAAGGACTAATGCATTTCCTTGATGAAGGTGGAAATAAAAGTTTAGGTTAAATGTTAAATTCAAGAGAAAAAAACATAGTTGAAGTTAAATTTAATTGAGAAGAGTTCATTATTAAGTTACATGTACATTAAATCTCATTATTTCTTTATGTTTAAATACTATTAATCATGTGATTGAGTTTTTATTTCATTATACAATTAATATCCATCATAAAATATGAATGCAAAAATAAGTATACAACTCAATTACATAAATTAATGTCATTTATTCATGAAGAAATTCAATGTTTCCACACAAGTCGTGGGATGTAACTCATAACTAATGTAGTAGGAAGTACAAGTGCATAAAGCTAAAATTAAAAGAGTATAGAAGAAACCCATCATTGCCTTATGTTTTCTCCAAGATTTCTCCTAGTTCTATCTCCGGCTCCATCTTCCATCTTTATCATCCAACAACTATAGCTTACTAGAAAAATGAAAAGAAAGGACATCAGTCACGATCTCAGGGTTGAATCTCTACTCGTGTATTGTCCAGCTTAATGCAAATGGATTTCCAAATATTAGAGGCATAAGTTACATCAAGCAACATATGCGGAATTGAGAAAGCATTATCTTACAGAAGCTTAGTGAATTCCCAGAAAATAATGACAGAGATAGAAAAGATATAAAATAAAGAATATAGAACATAAGAGAGGCCAAAAATCCTAATTAGTTTCTAATAATTTTCCTATGTGTGCAGGTACATGTTGTAGAAGAGGAAGAAATGTATGTTTTAAAATTTTGTACTATCAAAATAGATTGCATTGAAAAGGTACAGTTCATCAAATGATCACTTTATATAAAAACCTCAAAGGTTGAATACAAATTGAAAGAGTGAATGCAAAATAGTGAATATGAATTACTTCAAGGATAGAAATGAACAATGTAACCTATAATAACTTATGAGATTAAAAGTGCAACGTACAAGTGCTCAATTTTCAATTCTTCATTTTCTAGTATCAAATAAAGCGCCTATAGTTGCAAAAATTCTGTAATGTTGTTATCGGATCCCATAATGGAAAAAAAAATTCAAAATCAAGGAAACAAAAATAGTATTAGAAATTTGTAGTTGAAGGACCATGAAAGGAAGAGTGCATATCTTCAAGGTTGGCTTCAAACATTCAGGATAGTATATTTGCATTCAACTCAAGAATTTTAATCAATGATTACAAGTGTAGGTTGCATAACTTTGAGTATCTCTTTACACTCAAGCATGTTTCTAAATAGTAAGTTCATGATTAATTTCTAAAGACTCAAGAGAAGAGGTGAGAAAATGTAATCTTCATGATCATTAAGGTTAAAAGAAGATATTGTTCATTAGTGTAGTTTCCCAATATATAGTTATCCAGAAAGGAATTAAAGTCGAAATCATTTATCAAAGGCATAAACTGAAAACATTAAGTCTATGAATGCTCGGTGCAAATTACAACTAAGGGACAAATCCATTTAAAGCATCAAGATGATAATACAAAGGAAATGAATGAAACTTCATTTAGCAAAGAATGAGTAAAAACATTTTTGTTGAAGAAATGATCAATGTTATAGATAGCCTATCGGATTATCAATACGAGTTTGCTATATCAAAACAACCAAAAAAGTTAACTAATAATGGAATCAATCAAATCAAAATAGTACTTTAACAATGCTAGGTGTGGCCAAAGTCATGTAGAAAATTTCAAAGTCGAAATGATTTTTGTGAGCAGAAATGAGGTTCTAACATCTCAATATGATTAAAAATTAGATTTATTGATCATGTTCTATTATACATAGCTATACAAGTTTCATTCATATACATGTATAAGCATAAAAAACCCCAAATCATGAAATACGTTATCGAATGAAGGAAGTTGATCAATTGTTGCAGATTTTCAAAACTTTAACAAAGACAACATTTATTTATTTATTTTCTCATAATCCAAGAGGGATTCTCAGTACAAGTAAGAGCTACAGGAGTTTGAAACAAGTGCAATTAATTACAACATAGTCTAGAGGACCTTCGATACATCTGGAAGAATATTAATTCTTGAAAAGTCAGAGAAAAATTTGAAGCATCAAGTATGAATGGAAGTATTAAAGTAACTCATCCATGGAAATATGAAGAAGGATACCAAGGTGGGATGAATGAAATATATAATGAACCGAGCTTACCAAGCTTAAACATTGTAGGCTAACATTCAATCCAATTGCAAAATAAAACACAACTCGAGATCAGGTCTAGAAACTCAATAAAGTATAGCGAGCTAAAGCAACAAATTCAAACTAGAGATTATGTAGTAACCGAATACAAAATTTGAACTAGATATAAGGGCATGAAAAAAATGGAAACGTATAAAAAATCTAGTTTGAGATAAGTGAAACATCTACAAGTTTCAAAGATTCATCTGAAAATGTTGTGATAACATATTATGCACTCAACAACCGTGAAGAACCTTCAAGGAAGATGAGAATGTAAACATTTCAGAGGAAAGAATTAAATGTAAACTAATCTTGATGCATAACTCATATCTACTACAGAATGGATCATTTTAAGACAAATGATGAAGAAATGAGCTAACAGAGTGTGAGAAATATGTGAATCAATGAACTTACACTCAAGGAATATAACTCCAAATCGACAAAAGAATCCTTTCCCAGCTATAATTTCATCTCTTGTTATAAATATAGAGTTATAAATGCGAAAAATTGACAAAAGGTGGTATGCAAAAATATCAACAAAGCTTCAAGAAATAAAAGGCTTGAATCTCATTTCACAGATACCTTCAACAGAGATAACGAATAAAGAATACTCAAGAATAATGCACGGTCTGAATGAATTCATGTAGAGTCCCCGAACATGCAAAAAATCCCAAAATCACAACTCAACAGAAAATAATGCAAAATAATGAATACCCAAGAGCTCAATAGAAGCATAATAATAGAGCTTCAAGTCAGAACAAGAATAAAAAAATTTAGATTTCAAGATCTACTATACAACGAATACTCATTTGAAGGTGATCAAAACAACAACTCATTCATGGTGGCATTACAAAGTTCAAATTCTAGAAAATACCACATCCGTTAAAGATTTGCTTAAGTTTTGCAAAGAAATTAAAGAAAGAAACAAGAACTCACCATCTTGGTCAACCTGCTAGAAACCGTCGAGGTATAAAATAATTTTTCCAAAAAATGACGATAACAAAAGCTCTTCGAGCTCATTTTTATCAATGGCCAAGCAAGGAAAATACAGAGAAAATAAAAAATAAAGGTATCAATGCACGATGAAACCCAACAATTCAACTATTTATAAATGCTTTCTAAAATAACTAGAGGATTTAAAGATATCATCAAGCGTTACAACTATTAAATGAAAAAAATCACCCAAAATTGCAATTACAAATATAGATCTCACCCAAAACTGAGCACAACATTTTAAAATAATGGTTATCACCCTGTTGTAGAGCTGGAAACTTAGAGAAAAAATGATAAAATATGCAAGTATTCATAGATACAGTGTCTCATGAGTCAAGAGAAGGTCGGTATCACTCTTGGGATCAGAAAATGATGGTGATGACTAAATTTATTTCTAGGGCTTCTCCCAAAAGCAAGAACGAAAATGAAAATCTTGATTAGGGTTTGAGTTAACTTTCTCATCCAAACTCAACCAACTTTCCACCTAACCCGATCATGGTTAAATATCATAACCACAACTTCAGAAAGTACCAAGATCAACACCGAAGATCAAATCCACGGGCGAACTACCACATGTAAGCTTCAAAATGCAAATAAAGTTAGTACAAGATAAAATGGCCAAGGATCAGTTGCAAGATCATTATAACCCATAATCGGTTGAAACTTTATACTTAGAGAATTGATGACATAGATTCCAAAGTACCAAGATCGATGGTGTAAATCAAATCCATAGTTCAACTACCCCGCTTACCATTGTTTGCACATCAAAATTTAAGATTAAAAGGTAGAAAGATCACCAGATGAAATGAAGCCCAAGATCAATAAAACTTAGAGTTTTATTCAGCTCAACCAAAGTTAACTAATGCCACTTACATAATCATCAAATGTGTCGTATCATTGTGAGGGTGGGCTAGCCCCAATAATTTGAATTTTGTGTTGACTTTAATAAGGTCTAAAACCAATGGTAACAATGATTAATCAAAAAGGCCGACACTCTAGTATATGTTATGAAAAACGAAGTGGACGACTAATCAAATAATTAATATTTTATTCAAATATATTGTTTGTAATTCTAATCCAAAGGGAGGAAAACAATTAATGTAGTGATGATTATTATAATCAAAATTATATATATGCCATGTTTAAACTAAGCAAAGCCGACCAATGTTTAAGGTTCCATGACCTTATAACATGCAAAGGAGTCAAAACATTAATCAAATTTTCCAAAGACTAATGTCTTCAATTCCTTAATATTTGTAAAAAAGTGCATCCTAAAAGTATACGCCATGACATTATCATTAAAGGAGCCGAGTGATGTAAATATGTGCCAAGGTGTTACTTGAAACTAATGTGCCACATTTCAAGTAAAAGGGAGTCCCATTAGAGAAGAATGACAATGGTCCCCATAGTGGGGTGATCTTTTCTATTTTGCTAAATGTTATGAAATAAAGGCATTATTTTGCACAGGAATATTTTTGCATGTCATCTAGTAGAAGACAGAGTAATGACAAGAAGATCACATGACAAGGAGGTCAAAATCAGAGATCATGAAGACCATTTTTGAAATACTATTTACCTTATTTTCACAAAATAAGGGTATTATTTTTTTCATTTGCATGCCTACAGTGTTGTCCCTACATTAGAGGGTGAATATTTTGCCAAAGTATGAAGAAAAAGGATTTTTAGATTTTTTCTTACACAAGGATATTATTTTTACATGTGCATCCAAGGGGACAAAATTGTAAAAGTGCCAAATTTATCATTGCAAGTGGATCAAATTGTAGGTGTCAACATCAGTAGAGAATGATTATTTTAATCATGCAGGAAAGGATAAAGATGGAAAGTGGAATAAAATACCAAGTTACATGCACATTGGAGATGACTTGAACAACAAGAAAGTGATTAATTTTAGCAAATTATTCACCCAAGTTTTATTAAAAATAGATCAGTCAAACTGCACTTTGACTTGAGTTTATTTTTTTAACTAAGGCTATTAATGCCTCATTGTAATCAACATGTCTATTTTTATTCCTTTATTTATTCATGATAAAGGGGTAAAATTAGCATGCATGGGCGAGATAGACTTTAGTCTATTTCTAGGATGGGTTGGGTGATTAATTTTGATATATATTGTGTTGATTAGCAAGGCATAGGGGAGGAATTTTGGACATATGAGTGCGAGGCATATTTTCTACCAGTTTTTCCTTGAATGAGAACTAGTTTTGACCTTTCCAATTGTTTGCAGTGGTGTGTATCTTTCCATTAATTCTTTTGAATGTTAATTCCTTGATTAATCATCTTACCTTGCTGCAAATCTGGTATTTTCTACATACTCTTAGTATGCATGTATATCTTGTTGTGTTTTGGTGATTTATTCATCAATACATAAGTGTTTTTTCCTTAATATTCTACGAAAACCATTAATTCATGCATCTAAATTTCTTTCTTAATTTTATTGTGCATATACTACCAAAGCCCTCAACAAATTTGGTGTATAACCCTTTTCAATTATCAGTTATAACAATGTTTTTACCCTCAAAACTGTAAAAGAAATTAGTTTAGAATACGTAAATAAGGAACTAACCTTGATACGGAGACACGCCTCAACAATAGCTATACCCATAGACTGAGGTGTTTCCATTATATCTACGAAAGTGTTAGATCAAGCAAGATTAGAACCTTTATGCATGGGCGAGTACAAACTTTAGTCTATTTTTAGGATGGGTTGGGTGATTAATTTTGATATATATTGTGTTGATTAGCAAGGCATGGGGAGGAAATTTGGACATATGAGTGCGAGGCATATTTTCTACCATTTTTTCCTTGAATGAGAACAAATTTTCATCTTTCCAATTGTTTGAAGTGGTGTGTATCTTTCCATTTATTCTTTTGAATGTTAATTCCCTGATTAATCATCTTACCTTGCTGCAAATCTGACATTTTCTACATACTCTTAGTATGCATGTATATCTTGTTGTGTTTTGGTGATTTATTCATCAATACATAAGTGTTTTTGCCTTAATATTCTACTGAAAACCATTGATTCGTGCATCTAAATTTCTTTCTTAATTTTATTGTGCATATACTCAGTCAAAGCCCTCAACAAATTTGGTGTATAACCCTTTTCAATTATCAGTTATAACCATGTTTTTACCCTCAAAACTGTAAAAGAAATTAGTTTAGAATACGTAAATAAGGAACTAGCCTTGATATCTGGGAGACTCACCTCCAAGCAATAGTTATACCCATAAACCCGAGGTGTTTCCATTATATCTACGAAAGTGATAGATCAAGCAAGATTAGAACCTTTATGCATGGGTGAGTACAAACTTTAGTCTATTTTTAGGATGGTTTGGGTGATTAATTTTGATATATATTGTGTTGACTAGCAAGGCATGGGGAGGAATTTTGGACATATGAGTACCGAGGCATATTTTCTACCGATTTTTCCTTGAATGAGAACAAATTTTCATCTTTCCAATTATCTCGAAGTGTTGTGTATCTTTCCATTTATTCTTTTGAATGTTAATTCCCGATTAATCATCTTACCCTTTGCTGCAAATCGACATTTTCTACATACTCTTAGTATGCATGTATATCTTGTTGTGTTTTGGTGATTTATTCATCAATACATAAGTGTTTTTGCCTTAATATTCTACCGAAAACCATTGATTCGTGCATCTAAAATTCTTTCTTAATTTTATTGTGCATATACTCACCAAAGCCCTCAACAAATTTGGTGTATAACCCTTTTCAATTATCGTTATAACCATGTTTTTACCCTCAAAACCGTAAAAGAAATTAGTTTAGAATACGTAAATAAGGAACTAGCCTTGATACTGAGACTCGCCTCAAAGAATAGTTCTACCCATAAACCCGAGGTGTTTCCATTATATCTACGAAAGTGATAGATCAAGCAAGATTAGAACCTTTATGCATGGGGGAGTACAAACTTTAGTCTATTTTTAGGATGGGTTGGGTGATTAATTTTGATATATATTGTGTTGACTAGCAAGGCATGGGGAGGAATTTTGACATATGAGTGCCGAGGCATATTTTCTACCGAGTTTTTCCTTGAATGAGAACAAATTTTCATCTTTCCAATTGTTTGAAGTGGTGTATATCTTTCCATTTATTCTTTTGAATGTTAATTCCCGATTAATCATCTTACCCTGCTGCAAATCGACATTTTCTACATACTCTTAGTATGCATGTATATCTTGTTGTGTTTTGGTGATTTATTCATCAATACATAAGTGTTTTTGCCTTAATATTCTACCTGAAAACCATTGATTCGTGCATCTAAAATTCTTTCTTAATTTTATTGTGCATATACTCGATCAAAGCCCTCAACAAATTTGGTGTATAACCCTTTTCAATTATCGAGTTATAACCATGTTTTTACCCTCAAAGCTGTAAAAGAAATTAGTTTAGAATACGTAAATAAGGAACTAGCCTTGATATAGGAGACTCACCTCAAGCAATAGTTATACCCATAAACCCGAGGTGTTTCCATTATATCTACGAAAGTGATAGATCGGGCAAGATTAGAACCTTTATGCATGGGCGAGTACAAACTTTAGTCTATTTTTAGGATGGGTTGGGTGTTTAATTTTGATATATATTGTGTTGACTAGCAAGGCATGGGGAGGAATTATGGACATATGAGTACCGAGGCATATTTTCTACCGATTTTTCCTTGAATGAGAACAAATTTTCATCTTTCCAATTATCGAAGTGTTGTGTATCTTTCCATTTATTCTTTTGAATGTTAATTCCCGATTAATCATCTTACCTTGCTGCAAATCGACATTTTCTACATACTCTTAGTATGCATGTATATCTTGTTGTGTTTTGGTGATTTATTCATCAATACATAAGTGTTTTTGCCTTAATATTCTACGAAAACCATTGAATCGTGCATCTAAAATTCTTTCTTAATTTTATTGTGCATATACTCATCAAAGCCCTCAACAAATTTGGTGTATAACCCTTTTCAATTATCAGTTATAACCATGTTTTTACCCTCAAGACTGTAAAAGAAATTAGTTTAGAATACGTAAATAAGGAACTAGCCTTGATACTGAGAGACTCGCCTCAAAGAATAGTTCTACCCATAAACCCGAGGTGTTTCCATTATATCTACGAAAGTGATAGATCAAGCAAGATTAGAACCTTTATGCATGGCGAGTACAAACTTTAGTCTATTTTTAGGATGGGTTGGGTGATTAATTTTGATATATATTGTGTTGACTAGCGAAGGCATGGGGAGGAATTTTGGACATATGAGTGCCGAGGCATATTTTCTACCAGTTTTTCCTTGAATGAGAACAAATTTTCATCTTTCCAATTGTTTGAAGTGGTGTGTATCTTTCCATTTATTCTTTTGAATGTTAATTCCCTGATTAATCATCTTACCTTGCTGCAAATCGACATTTTCTACATACTCTTAGTATGCATGTATATCTTGTTGTGTTTTGGTGATTTATTCATCAATACATAAGTGTTTTTGCCTTAATATTCTACTGAAAACCATTGATTCGTGCATCTAAAATTCTTTCTTAATTTTATTGTGCATATACTCGTCAAAGCCCTCAACAAATTTGGTGTATAACCCTTTTCAATTATTAGTTATAACCATGTTTTTACCCTCAAAGCTGTAAAAGAAATTAGTTTAGAATACGTAAATAAGGAACTATCCTTGATAGGAGACTCGCCTCAGCAATAGTTATACCCATAAACTGAGGTGTTTCCATTATATCTACGAAAGTGATAGATCAAGCAAGATTAGAACCTTTATGCATGGGGAGTACAAACTTTAGTCTATTTTTAGGATGGGTTGGGTGATTAATTTTGATATATATTGTGTTGACTAGCAAGGCATGGGGAGGAATTTTGACATATGAGTGCGAGGCATATTTTCTACCAGTTTTTCCTTGAATGAGAACAAATTTTCATCTTTCCAATTGTTTGAAGTGGTGTATATCTTTCCATTTATTCTTTTGAATGTTAATTCCCGATTAATCATCTTACCTTGCTGCAAATCGACATTTTCTACATACTCTTAGTATGCATGTATATCTTGTTGTGTTTTGGTGATTTATTCATCAATACATAAGTGTTTTTGCCTTAATATTCTACGAAAACCATTGATTCGTGCATCTAAAATTCTTTCTTAATTTTATTGTGCATATACTCGATCAAAGCCCTCAACAAATTTGGTGTATAACCCTTTTCAATTATCGGTTATAACCATGTTTTTACCCTCAAAGCTGTAAAAGAAATTAGTTTAGAATACGTAAATAAGGAACTAGCCTTGATACGGAGACTCACCTCGGCAATAGTTATACCCATAAACACGAGGTGTTTCCATTATATCTACGAAAGTGATAGATCAAGCAAGATTAGAACCTTTATGCATGGGTGAGTACAAACTTTAGTCTATTTTTAGGATGGTTTGGGTGATTAATTTTGATATATATTGTGTTGACTAGCAAGGCATGGGGAGGAATTTTGGACATATGAGTACCGAGGCATATTTTCTACCGATTTTTCCTTGAATGAGAACAAATTTTCATCTTTCCAATTATGCAAGTGTTGTGTATCTTTCCATTTATTCTTTTGAATGTTAATTCCACGATTAATCATCTTACCTTGCTGCAAATCGACATTTTCTACATACTCTTAGTATGCATGTATATCTTGTTGTGTTTTGGTGATTTATTCATCAATACATAAGTGTTTTGCCTTAATATTCTCTGAAAACCATTGATTCGTGCATCTAAAATTCTTTCTTAATTTTATTGTGCATATACTCAAGTCAAAGCCCTCAACAAATTTGGTGTATAACCCTTTTCAATTATCGAGTTATAACCATGTTTTTACCCTCAAAAGCTGTAAAAGAAATTAGTTTAGAATACGTAAATAAGGAACTAGCCTTGATACAGAGACTCGCCTCAAAGCAATAGTTCTACCCATAAACCCGAGGTGTTTCCATTATATCTACGAAAGTGATAGATCAAGCAAGATTAGAACCTTTATGCATGGGGAGTACAAACTTTAGTCTATTTTTAGGATGGGTTGGGTGATTAATTTTGATATATATTGTGTTGACTAGAAGGCATGGGGGAGGAATTTTTGACATATGAGTGCCGAGGCATATTTTCTACCAGATTTTCCTTGAATGAGAACAAATTTTCATCTTTCCAATTGTTTGAAGTGGTGTATATCTTTCCATTTATTCTTTTGAATGTTAATTCCCGATTAATCATCTTACCTTGCTGCCAAATCGACATTTTCTACATACTCTTAGTATGCATGTATATCTTGTTGTGTTTTGGTGATTTATTCATCAATACATAAGTGTTTTTGCCTTAATATTCTACCGAAAACCATTGATTCGTGCATCTAAAATTCTTTCTTAATTTTATTGTGCATATACTCAGTCAAAGCCCTCAACAAATTTGGTGTATAACCCTTTTCAATTATCAGTTATAACCATGTTTTTACCCTCAAACGTAAAAGAAATTAGTTTAGAATACGTAAATAAGGAACTAGCCTTGATAGGAGACTCACCTCAGCAATAGTTATACCCATAAACCGAGGTGTTTCCATTATATCTACGAAAGTGATAGATCGAGGCAAGATTAGAACCTTTATGCATGGGCGAGTACAAACTTTAGTCTATTTTTAGGATGGGTTGGGTGATTAATTTTGATATATATTGTGTTGACTAGCAAGGCATGGGGAGGAATTTTGGACATATGAGTACCGAGGCATATTTTCTACCAGTTTTTCCTTGAATGAGAACAAATTTTCATCTTTCCAATTGTCTGAAGTGTTGTGTATCTTTCCATTTATTCTTTTGAATGTTAATTCCCTGATTAATCATCTTACCTTGCTGCAAATCGACATTTTCTACATACTCTTAGTATGCATGTATATCTTGTTGTGTTTTGGTGATTTATTCATCAATACATAAGTGTTTTTGCCTTAATATTCTACTGAAAACCATTGAATCGTGCATCTAAAATTCTTTCTTAATTTTATTGTGCATATACTCGATCAAAGCCCTCAACAAATTTGGTGTATAACCCTTTTCAATTATCGAGTTATAACCATGTTTTTACCCTCAAGACTGTAAAAGAAATTAGTTTAGAATACGTAAATAAGGAACTAGCCTTGATACGAGAGACTCGCCTCAAAGCAATAGTTCTACCCATAAACCTGAGGTGTTTCCATTATATCTACGAAAGTGATAGATCAAGCAAGATTAGAACCTTTATGCATGGGCGAGTACAAACTTTAGTCTATTTTTAGGATGGGTTGGGTGATTAATTTTGATATATATTGTGTTGACTAGCAAGGCATGGGGAGGAATTTTGGACATATGAGTGCGAGGCATATTTTCTGTTTTTCCTTGAATGAGAACAAATTTTCATCTTTCCAATTGTTTGAAGTGGTGTGTATCTTTCCATTTATTCTTTTGAATGTTAATTCCCGATTAATCATCTTACCTTGCTGCAAATCTGACATTTTCTACATACTCTTAGTATGCATGTATATCTTGTTGTGTTTTGGTGATTTATTCATCAATACATAAGTGTTTTTGCCTTAATATTCTACTCGAAAACCATTGATTCGTGCATCTAAAATTCTTTCTTAATTTTATTGTGCATATACTAGTCAAAGCCCTCAACAAATTTGGTGTATAACCCTTTTCAATTATTAGTTATAACCATGTTTTTACCCTCAAAACCGTAAAAGAAATTAGTTTAGAATACGTAAATAAGGAACTATCCTTGACACAGGAGACTCGCCTCAAGCAATAGTTATACCCATAAACCCGAGGTGTTTCCATTATATCTACGAAAGTGATAGATCAAGCAAGATTAGAACCTTTATGCATGGGTGAGTACAAACTTTAGTCTATTTTTAGGATGGGTTGGGTGATTAATTTTGATATATATTGTGTTGACTAGTAAGGCATGGGGAGGAATTTTGGACATATGAGTGCGAGGCATATTTTCTACGATTTTTCCTTGAATGAGAACAAATTTTCATCTTTCAATTGTTTGAAGTGGTGTGTATCTTTCCATTTATTCTTTTGAATGTTAATTCCCTGATTAATCATCTTACCTTGCTGCAAATCGACATTTTCTACATACTCTTAGTATGCATGTATATCTTGTTGTGTTTTGGTGATTTATTCATCAATACATAAGTGTTTTTGCCTTAATATTCTACTGAAAACCATTGATTCGTGCATCTAAAATTCTTTCTTAATTTTATTGTGCATATACTCAAAGTCAAAGCCCTCAACAAATTTGGTGTATAACCCTTTTCAATTTTCAGTTATAACCATGTTTTTACCCTCAAAACTTATGTAAGCGAAATTAGTTTAGAATACATAAATAAGGAACTAGCCTTGATACTGGGAGACTCGCCTCAACAATAGGTATACCCATAGATATGAGGTGTTTCCATTATATCTACAAAAGTGATAGATCAAGCAAGATTAGAACCTTTGTTGTCATCTCACATGACCATGGTGCACTTTTGATAGATAACATGAACTTGTATTATTTCGTGCATGTTTTGTGCAAGTATTAATGTATTGTTTTGATATTAAATGATTAATATTGTAAGTTAATTAATTATAATAACCCCTATAACTTTTATTTCATTCCTTTTTGGCTAGGTGTATATCTTAATCAAATCTTGAAAGGGTGAAAACATACATAGTTACAAATTCCATTATTGATCCCAAACTTTCTCATTTGTTTTGGTGTTTATTATATAAGGGTCATCACCTTGTTTTTCACACTATTCATTAACGTACCCCTCATCCCCTTTTCATTTTTGTTTCAAACATGGTAAATCTCATGCACCTTTTTGTTTTTGTAGAAAACTCATACTACTTGATATTTGATCCATGATTTTTACAATCATTTAGCCTCAATCCCTTCATATCATAGAATATCTTTTTAGTGATTGGGATTTCCTTCCTATAATTTGTACTCGGATTTTCCATACTTTTAGACTGGAATTTTATTCTTGAAAGAAAGGAATTTAGTTGTATTCATTGATGTTATTATTGATTCTAATCTTTTGGATTCGATAAAGCTAATCTTGTTTCATGTATTTTGTTGTAGATTCAAATTGAGCAGGTACAGATAAGGTGGCATTGGGGTCAACCATCTCCATGCCATTTTAAACTATTAGGAAATTCTCACTCCGCAATGTTTCATGTTCTACCATCTTTTCATCTCTGGAAAGCACTTGAAGAGGAGGGTTTCCATTGGATACTTTATTCGCAGTATTCTCATAGTTAAGTTGGGAGGGATTCTCTACCTAATTTCCACACTCTCTAATGTGGGGATGGGTCCCTCCTAACTCCTCGCTACAATGGTTACAAACCTTCATCTTCTTTTACAAGGTTCCTCTGTTGGTAGTGGTTATCTCTCTCGTGTCGGATCAAAATCAAGGGTTAAATACATCGATTGGTGCAAATAAAAAACAAAATCCACTTCTAGTTAGGGTCCCTTGTTGATGTGAAGGACCTCGACGTGTCGCCTACATTGATGAAACAAACCCTCCTCCCATTGGTCTTTGTGTTGTTGTTGTTTGATATTCTTGTTCTATAACTTCATGTTTAGTTTTGTTTTGATATAAAATTGAGTCTATAACACACTTGTGACCTAGTGTGACAACTTTGATGACATCCTCTCATGTCGTCCTCTTTCTTGTGAATAATTATATTCTTTTATCTATTTGAATTATATAACTATTATTTCATGGAGTACAAAGATTTTTAATATAATTAATTATTCTAATAGAAAAGAATCAAACTATCCTAACCAAGTCCTATGTATTGATTTTTTCCGAGTTTGAATAGAGGCTTAAGGGCGGCTACCAAACATTTAAAGAAAGGAAGTTTCCCACCATATTCGTTGGGATTCCATTGCGAGAATATCTCCGAATAAATCTCTGTAAGCACGGAAAGAACAAACGGTATCCTCGATCCTAAAGATCACGCAGGTAGTATTCCACTATTTTCTTACGACTTCGCCCGTCTCTCTTTCCTCTTCCCACAGAGTTTCACACGGTTCCTATTGAATTTGGCTTCAGGGACTTAAATTTAATCCTGATGAAAACATTTCGGCGAGGTTTGGCCTACAGTGGCAAATTCAGATGGTAAAATCGAAAATCTGTGAACAAGAAGATATCTTTTCGTTATGATCTTCGGCGACGGGATGTGGGTGAGATCTTTAAAATCAGTGTTTTTTAGCGCAATAATGAAAGATCCTCGCAATGTTTTGTGTGGAGATGTACACAGGGAATACAGGAGGGAATTAAGGCAAAATAAGTCTCTAGATAGTGTTGCCTGCTTCAATATTAAGTCCATTTCGGCACTGTTCTTCCTGGCTGTCTTATTATTACTTCTTCCACTGATTCTACCTCATCTGCCTCCTCCTCCTCCGATATTGTTGCTAGTTCCAGTTTGTATAATGGCTGCGCTGCTGATTTTGGCATTGATATCTGGTGATATCACCAATGCGGCAGTCGCTGTCCTTTGATATTCTTTTATTTAAAGAAAATGTAACTGAAAAAAAATGTGTTTGATTTGTTATAGAGTTTCCGACACACAGAAAGTCTATCATTTCTCTTACAGTATGAGATTTTCTCTGTTGTTTCTCGCAAATAATGGTGTTGAGTATGAAAATGCCAATTCCCTTTTATTGAAGTGGTGCATTAGATTTTGAAAATATAATAAAAAATCTATCAATATGCTTTCTTTAAATATGTGATATATGTACATAACTTTAGAGAATTTACAACCTAGGACGACTCCTAAACATTAAGATTTTAAAAGTGTGTAAGTGCGATTTGACAGATACTTGCAGCTTTGAGTTTTAAAGTGTGTATGTGCTATTGCACAGATAATAGCAGCTTTGAGTTATTGTTGGAATTAGGAAATTGAAATTTGATTATGATTAGAATGTTTTCATTTAGTTTAACTGATTTTCGAGTAATAGAATGATGTCATTTAGTTTAACTGATTTTTGAGTAATTGAAGTTTATGGAAGGATGATTATGTCGGTGCACAACATTTGTGACATGATTTATTATTTTAACATTTCTCTTTTCTTTTGTTTTATACTTAATTATAGGAAATTATTAGAAACATAGTTTTTCTTTATAAAAGGAATACTTAAGTTTCTAGGATTTTTTTATATGCTCCCTTAAGTTTTTAAAATTCAATTTTATTCATTTTCTTTGTTAATTTTTATATTCATTGTATGTCAAACCACACATCAATAAGGTCCTAATTTAAATTTATTTACCTTTGTGTTTATTTCAAATGTGCTTATTTCAAATAAAGTCACAATGAATAAAATATCTCATATTCTTTCTTGAAAATATGTAAATATTTATTTGGGATTATATCCACATGTCCATCTATTACTTTGATGCTACGTGCATTCAACATAATAAACACAAATTTCTATTGGAACATAATCAATTTTTATATTCAAAGTTTAGTCGCCTAGTAACCTATTCTGAATAGGTCTCCACTATATTCCCTATCAACATGTCAAGGTTATCTTCATTTAAATCAATTTCCATAACCTAAACCTTGCTTTATTATGCATGCATAAAAAAATCCTCTCACGGAAACCAAATTATTTTAAAGAACTCATACAAGAATTCTTTATTTATGGTAGTAATATTTTTAATGGAACTTGTCAATAAATTATACTAACAAAATAATAGAATGAAAACAAGATACACCAAAGAGCAACTAGTAGGTATGCATGGCCAAAATCCTGCTACAAACAACCAAAAAAACTTGATAAAACACATATCTTAGAAAATTACCAAAATACGGATGTGAAAGAAAACATCATCGAGAAATATGGACAAGAAGGAAAAGCACTTAGAGGAGATGGTGGATCATCCTTTGGTGGGCCCCAAATTGGAGGCACGTGAGAATGATGATCGAGCACCGCACACCACTTCCCATCTTGATTCTAAGAGTCATCAACATGAGTCAAAGAAATACCGACTCTACATATAAGAGGTGGATGTACAATGCTCCCATTTCCTTGGATTGGTGTATACCTCCTAAATAGGTTTGTAATTGGCTTGTCGGGAACACATAATGTGGTGGGATCTTTCTACATCTCTATGAAAGAGGGGAGAAGCACAAAATCTAGGACCATTTTTGGCATCTAGGTGGAGGTGGAAGAGATCCATATGGAGGTTAAACAAATGATACCCAAATCATAGTATAGGGAGAACTCTCATAAAGGAAGAGCATCTCCTGTAAGCATTGAAGCTTGAGCATGGAATTTCCATCATGTGCATGTTTCTACATGTAGACATAAGATGCAACATTAATTTTTTAACTAACATTGAATATTAGAAAAAGAGTAGTACTTTTAAAGATACAAAAATTTTGAGACTTTCATAATTGAAACAAAATAACATAATGGGAAATTTTTATAAATAAGGTAATATAAGTCAAAACATATCAATACAAAATAAAAAGGATTGGGTGGAAAGGTGTAATAAAGTCATGCATCCAATGCAAAGCAAGTAGTGCCCACATTTTCTAGCTTTAGTTATCTAGTAACTCTATTCTCATTTTGATGATTTGACATGGATTATGGAACATTTAGATATTATGTTATGATATTTGATCATTCATGGGCATGCATGATGTTTAGGACACGTAGCGCCAATTTAGCCTTCATTAATATGTTAGTTCATTTCAGTAGATGTTTTGGATACTAACATGTTACTATGTTATTGACCTTATTGGATATATGATGGACACATTTTTTTGTCACACATCTTGATGTTATGGATTATTTGGTTAATATATGTGATCATATGATAGCATGGATATATTTCGTTATATGTACAACAATTGCTAACACATGGGAAATTTATGTGTTAAATTGTGCATGTTTCTCATTTACAATGCCATATTGATGATTTGTTATTATAGTTAACATGTTTATACTTCAATTGGCTTAGTGAGTAGTTGATTTATACTTTTATTGGACATATGCGTTTAATGTTTACAATGAGTGTACAGATTATAGGGAATAAGAGATTGTAGGTTTCCGAGAGACTACTTGAGTGTGCACAAGTGGCCCACGACGCTGACTCTTAGTCATGTTATTTGTGTGAAGCCTTATTTGGTTGCATGTAGTGTTTGGGTACCATGAGTGACCCTTAGATTATAATGTTGTATATTTGGAAAATTTAATTGTGTATATTGTTTAATTTCGTTAGAAGCTATGTTGGGGAAACTAATGATCCCCACTTGTATTAGGAATGTATTTATTTAAGTGATTACTTGATTAATGAGGACTTGGGGTCACATAATCACCCTTGAATGGGCCCCACATCCTCAACTAATGTATGAAAAATTTCAAACCCGAAATTGGGTTATTTTTAGAAATTTTAGAGACTCCTTTTGGTTTTGGCGGTTCTCTTAGCATAAAAACAACTCGTTGGACCCAACGCATTAGGTAGGGGATTAATTTCAAGGCCAAAAGGTATTTTCCTCTCATCGCCCTCTTTCTTATCACCATTCATGTAAGAATGGTTAGTGGTTGTGTGTTGTGAAAAGTTGAATGGATTTTTTTACATTGTTTTTGGGTAATTTGGGAGACTAATGCTAAAATGAAGCTTTACCTTTACATTCTTTTGTTTTTGAAATCTTGGCTTGGAGCTTATTTGTGAGGAAGATTACCTTGTTTATTTCAAATACTCCCTCATGTTGGAGGAAGAGGGTTTTTTCTTGTCATTTTGGTGCTCGGAGTTCTTTTGGAGTTGGATCTCTTGCTTGGAAAAGGATTTGGAGGAGCTTAGAGATTGAAAAAAATTAGGGGTAAAATCCTTAATCCTTTTTGTGTTATTTTGCATGTTAAATTATAGATTGCATATTGTTGAAAGTATGGTCTTGTTTTGTATGTGTTGCATGCTTGTTTGGTTGTGTTCTTTTTTGTTTTCTCCATCCATCATATGGATTGATGAATTTGGAATTTTTTTTGGGAAGAGGGAGATATTTTCCCTCTTAAACCTCATGGATTGATGAGAAAGTCATGTTGGTTTCTCTTTTATCCCCTCATATGGTTTGAGGTGGGGAAGATGGTTCATATGGTTTGAACCCCATTCCCCATCCTTGGAGAGGAAACCCAATGGGTTTTAAAATCTGCCCAAGGAGGAATTTAAGTGAATGGGAGGATAAATAAGGTGGGGTGATTATTATTGAGGGACAAGGAGGATTTGAAGATCTTTTAAGTGTGCATCTTATTGTTGGACCACACTCTTTGGCACTATTGGATGTCTCATCTACTTTTCCCTTATTGAAGATGAATTTGGTGTTCTCCTCTTTTTGTTTGATTGTCATTTGTTGTGTTTTGTGGTGCATGGGTTTGGTCTTGTATGTGATTTTTCTTGTTATTACCCCTCTCATATTCTTGTGCACATTTGTGGAAGCTAGCTCTATCTCCCATGGGCTTGGGGAAGCTATCATGTTTTCCAACTTGTTGGTATCCAAATTGATTCTCCCTCAAAGTTTGAGCAACATCACTGGTTTGACAGGAAGCTTAGAGACAAATTAGATCATGATGATTCATTTTGTAGCTGGGGATGAGATCTAACTGGCCCTTTGTCACTCAAATGTGGAGAAATGGATAGCACCCTCAAGAGGATTTGATCTATCCTCACTATTTTAGGTTGTGCCTTTCAACCAAGGTAAGAGGACCCTTTTGTATCCTATTGTTTATGGAGGAGATGGAGATATCCTTCTTAATGAAGAGGTTAAGGAGACCTTAGAGAAAATATGATCAATGCAACAAAATATAACTCTCACAAGTTGTCACTCTAGATAGTGGAGATATTTTCTAGGAAAGGTTCAGGCTACTAAAGACATTTAAAATCCTGATTTGTTTCTACATGCTTTGGTAATAGAGATTATGAACTTGTGCATACACAGGACAAACATGGGCAATATGGGTAGGACTGGTTGTTTTAAAATAATTTTTGTGGGAGGTGAGGCGGGATGAACCTCATTCACCGAGATCCTTGAGGAATCTTACAAAATGGAAGGTTAAACCAATATAATGCCACATAATAGCTCAAGTATTTCTTTAACTATAATATGTAATTCAATGGAGGCCAAGATTATCACTCTTTCACACAATCTTTGACATTATATCACAAAGACTCTAGTTATAAAATCCAACAAAGTGTCAATATCTAAGTCGAATCATGCCTAAGGTTCACCCATGGGCTTACAAACAATCTCTATCAATAGATGAAAGAAAAGTTATTTTAAATAGTTTATTCCAATCCCAGGATGAAAGCTCTTCGATAAATGAAATTAAAAATTCCACTAAACTATCACAAGGATTAAGACTTGTGTGATTGAATCAGATTTTAATACAAGATTGCAATAGAAACAAGAAATACATTCAGAAATAAAACAAACACATTTTCCTCAACAACAACACGAGAATAACTTGAATTTGATTAAACCTATTAGCAGAGGAAAGTTTCTCAAACATTCTCGAGCTTTTCAATGGTTGTACACTTACAACCACCTTGACATGATCAGATGTAATACAAAAGAGATAAACAAGCTTCTCAAACAGCTTCTCAAAATGGTGGGCTCTGTCAAGCTTTTTTCTATAAGAAAATCCAGTCTTGACCTGTAGCACTCCAACCATTTGCATGAAAAATTCGTGCCATTTATAACATTTACAACAAGGATCCCTTTTCCCCTCCAAAATCCTTGACTTTGAGTGCTACCAGTGCTTGCCATAATCATGATCGTGATTCTCATAATTATATCTTCAAAAAGTCGTCAGGTGCTTGAGGGGCAAGATCTCATCGAATATCTCCTGCATTCAACTCCTTCCTTTGGTAGATCACTCTTTCTTCAATTTTCCAACCACTTCTGCCCCTAATCTGTCAAATCTGGCTCCTTGCATGCTTGGGAGAAGAAAAATAGAAAATATGATCGAGCACGATAGTCAGACCATTTTAATGGCAAAAGATGTCTTCCAAATCTTCCCACCAAACTCAGATATCAACATTAACTCCCTCTCTACTTGGTGTGTAGGAAATACCAAGAAATCATGAAGACTCGCACTTCCAAGTGTGTTTTAGTAAAATGGGGGGAAAATCAGATTTAGACTCTCAGCTTCCATTGATCTTTACTTTGAATTTGGGTTGTCCACGTGGAAGATTCAAACTTAAAAACAGACCTAGGGGCTTCCTTTGACTTTTTACAAATTTTGGAAAAATGGAAAAATTTTCCATTTTCTCCACACCTCTACCCTTGGGAAATGATCCGACACATGTCCTAAGGTGGGTCCCAAAGGAACCGTGGATAAATTCTACCATTTGACCCTCTTTTTAGAAAAGGAAAATTTTCCAAGTTTTCCCGTAGCTCTGCCCTTGAAAAATGGGCCCGACATGTGTCCCAATGTGGTTCCAGCGAGAACCGTGCTTCCCCTTTTACTTTTAACTCTTTTCTCCCAAAAGGAAATTTTTCCAAATTTCCCCGAGAGTCCGCACCTCCGCCATTGACCGGAGCAAGCTTTGACCTTTCCTTTATCGAGGCCTATAGGCCATTTTGATGTTTTTAGTCATTTGCATGTCAAGGGGCAAAAAATCCAAATTACCCCCAATAGTCCGCCTCCCTGCCACTTTAAATTTTTAAATTTCCACGTGTCACCATGGCGCACCTTGAGATGGTCCCCAAAATATTATACCTTGAACCAGCGCGGGCTCTCCACGTGTCTGGCCTAGAAAAGTTAGTCTAAAATGATTGAAGCTCAGGGGAAGGCGCCATGTGTCATGCTCAAGGTAGTTTCCTTTGGCCATTGAAAAGTCTAAGAAAAATGCAAAGTGAGCGAGAGGCCTCCATGTGTCCTCTTGACGCTTCTTTAAAATGAAACTCAAGGGCCGACCCCCAAACATGTGTGGTTCCTCCACGTGTCCCAGACCTCCCAAAACCCTTTGAAAAATACTAAGTATGGGAAGACCCGGCAGAAACCTCCACGTGTCTCCATGGCGCAATTTTAAAATGGTGCCCAAAGCAGAGACCTTTGAATAAGTGCGAGCTCGCCACTTGTCCCCTTTCTCTGCTACAATTGTTTTATCTACATAAAATTTATCTAAGTCCGGGAAAAGTAGCAGAAATCTCCATGTGTCCTCCCGACGCTACTCCAGGGCCAAACCAAAAAGTAGATCTTCAAATGAGCATCGTTCCTCCACATGGACACATTTTTAAGTTGAGGTGATTCATAGAAATTTTGAAGTACCCAGTTGATCCGTGTCTAACCAAAAGGTGCCATGTACCTGTCAATGCAAGGATGTAAATTTTACTAGGAGAAACACCCGTCAAATCATAAAATATAGAAAAATAATCATTCGAGCCTGAAAATGAAAATTTCTCCAAGGACAGAGAGAATTTAGAAATGTTACAAGGCTCAAATATGTTTCTCAGAGATACATCCATTCATTTTTTTTAAGTACTTAGGGTGGAAATGATGAGGAAGACAAATACGATCATGGAGAATGGAAAATATGGGAGAATCCAAGTTTTTAGGAAAACAGAGAACGGGAGACCCAAATTACAGACCTTTTCCAGAGGAACAAATAAACAAGGAGCAAACCATGGACCCATAAGTGACCTACGACCTAGGAACAAATTAGAAATGGCAACAAATATTAAACAGGCACAACATGGGAAAAAAAGTGACAAAGGCCACAAATCGATAGATTTTCAAAGGCAAATTGGGGCGAGACTATTTTGAACACCAACATCAGCTCCGAATTAGGGATGGGCTCTCCCTGTGAGTGCCACAATAATAAAGGTAGACCAAGTGCAAAAATATCCATTAGGCAATAGATTCAATTTGTAGAGACAGAGAAATAGAGCCACCTCCAAAAAATGAAAATGAGAAACCAGCAAAAATAGGTCACCGAGAACCAGAACGAACAAAAACACAAAAGACAAGAGACAAAGCAAAAACTATACATTGTACACAAGATTTTCTTGATTTCAGAGGAATCAATCCAAGAAATTATTCAAATGCTTGCCATTAATAGGAAGCTCAAGCAATTCACCATCCAAGTCCTTAAGGAAGAAGGTATGCTCACCAATCTTGATATCAGTGGGGTAAGGGCCCATCCATAATGAGTCAAACTTGCCATGTTTGCCCTTATCCTCATGTCTGCTATCCTATAAAGCAGCACAAGATCTCAACATTGAAGGTCCCGGGAGTGACCTTCTTGTCAAATAACTTATTTAGTTTCTCTCTAAACTTTACATGCCTCTGGTGGGATGCCCTCCTCTCCTCATCAAGCTCAAAAATCTGGTTAATGCGAGCATCATAAGGACCTACCTCTTAATCTTCCATTATTGCATAAAGCGATATGAAGACGATTGCATATGAAGAGGCAATATGGCACGATTCCCATATACTAACTCAAATGGACTCTTTCCAGTGACCCTCTTAACAGTGATCCTATCTACCTAAACAACATACTTCAACTATTCACCCCACTTTCTATTGTTCTGTTCCAATTTTCTTTTGATGATCTTTAGCAAATTTTTATTACTAGACTCAGCTTTTCCATTTACTTGGGGATTGTAATTGGAGGCATATTTCAAGTTGATCCCATATTCATTGCACATTGCCATCAAATGTTTATCTCTAAATCTCATGGAATTGTTAGCAACAATCTTCACAGCACCCCAAACTGCGAGATGATATGGTTCAATAGAAAATCCATGACAATTTCTTTGTGTTACTTTTTTTTAGTGGGGATTGCCTCCACCCACTTGGTGAAATAATCAATGGCTACATGAATCCACTTATGGCCAGCACTTGAAGGGTCTGAAATCTCACCAATGAAATCCTTTCCCAATTGCTTTAATGGAGCTTGAATTGATATAGGTTGGGAAGGAAGGGAGCCTGAAGATTTCAGTCTTCTAGAGAAGTGCTAACAACTCTCACATCTTCTAACCAAAAGATTTGTATCCTTGAAGAGAGTTGGCCACTAATAACCAGCCCTCAAGATCTTGTGTGTTGTTACTCTTGCAGCGAAATTCCCCCACAAACCCCTCCATGGAGATCAAAAATTATCTTGGGGGCTTCTTCTTCAGTAATTCACCTTAAGAGGACTCCCTTCGGGTTCTTCCAAGATAACCCATAATCAGTGATCACATATTTCTGGGAAGCCAACTTAAGAGATCTTTTTTTCTTCTTACTTAAATACTTAGGGTAGTATAAGTGTCTGAGATAGAAAATTGCATCCTTGTACCACTCAAAACTTATCAACCTTTCAAAAACACATGCCCTTTCTTCTTCTACCTCATTTACCTCAATATTTTGCAAGTTGCTCTCAACCATAAGCTTAGCCAAGCCCAAACCTCTCACCAACTTCGTGGTTTGGATATCCATATCATATTCTTGCAACTTTTTCACCCACCCGTACCTTTACTTGAGACTTCCATCTCGACTCAAAGCCAAAGTTTGATATGAATCTTCTGATAAAGTTTATCTGCTCAAAGGACTGATCTCCCTTCTTGGTTCTTGTGATTGGGACCTTTTTTATGGCATCTACTCTTTCTGGATCAATCATCACTCCTTCTTGTGACACAATGTGACCAAGTAACTTTACCTTCGCACTCCAAAATGTTACTTCTTTGGATTGAGTGAGATGTCATATTCTCTACATCTTATAAGCATCTTCTCCAAGTGTAGCAGGTGATCAAGTCTCTTCCTGGAAAATACAGTTACATGATCTTGATAAACAATAATAAACTCATTGATGTAATTAGAAAAAGTAACATCCATTACTCTTTGGAAGGTGGCTCCAACATTCATCAGACCAAAGGGCATCTTGACATACACATATGTTCCCCAAGTAGTAGTAAAGGTTGTCTTGATGGTTTTTGATTCCTTCACCACAACTTGTTTATAATCGGAGAAACCATCCAAGGTTGAAACCAACTCAGACCCAGTCACTAACTAATTCCTTCATTGATGCTCTGTTCAAATTCCTGAAGTCCACATATAACCTGATATCACTATTCTTCTTTCTTACTGGTACTAGGTTTGCAACCCAAGAATAATACCTAGTGGGCTGAATAATCCCTCCATATCTCAGCTTCTTCAGTTCCTCTTGCATCTTGAGAGATAGGAGTAAGTTGATTGGCCTGTGTTTCTTCCTAAATGGCTTTGCATTAGACTCAAGGGAATATCATGCTCAAACAAGTACTCTCTATATGCTTTTAGTTAAGAATAGGTCCAAGCCATGCAATCTTGGTATTTCTTTAACAATTGGATGTATGACTACTTCTCTTCCTTGCTGAGATTGCTGCCTAAAACAATATTCCTTGGATTCTCCTTTTTGCCAAGGTCATGCTGTTCAATATCCCTTGAAAGGTCATGCATCTCATTAACAATGAGATCAGCATTATCAAAATTGTACTCAAGAGCAACCAGTCCTCTAGGAATGGTATTGGTCTTTATCTAGATGATGCCCTTGCAAAACAAGGTTTCTTTTCCTTCTGTTGTACATACCATTGGCTCCAAAACAATGAATTGATAAAAAAACTCTCCCTTGTTCTGCAGAAATCTTCTGATCTGAGCATCATCATCAAAAACCTACCAATGTTTAATGTAGTCAGGGACAGAAGGTCTTGTCAATACCTCAACCTCATATTCACAATATAGGGACATTGTAAAATTGTCAAACCGAGACCCCAACATTGCAAGCTTGTTTTCTAATTCATTGAATTTCCTATCATGATGCACTATATTTAATTAATCAAACATCTCAATAAGATCCCAAACTACATGTTTATATTTTTCTTTCATTGACTCTTTGTGTCATACTGACTTTTACGACTTGTTTTACAATTAATTTTGAGTCTCCTTTGACAATGATGTCCTTGATACCATATTTCCAAGAAATTCTTAAACCCAAAAATAGTTTCTCATACTCAACAATGTTGTTGGTGCACTCAAAGTTGAGTTTGAAGGAAAAAACAATTATTTCCTGACGAGGAGAAAGTGAAACAACACCAGCACCATTCCCAAATTTGGAGCAAGCACCATAAAATAATTGAGTCAAAGGATAATCCACTTGTTCAAGACACATGCATTCTTCAATCTTGTGCTCCTTTCCATCAGAAAATCCTACAAAGTTGTCAGCATCAACATTTGTGTACAATACTTCATAGGATGCATTGTTGGGATCCTCAATAAGATGCAACATTTTCTTTTCTCCATACAACTTGACAAGGTTTCCTTCAATTGGAATGGTGGCATAGGACATATCCATTTGGACACTCCCACCAACACTAGCAGCCCATTTTATTGACAGTAGCATGCCCCACTTGGCTAGGTAGTCAACAATGACAACATCAAGTTTAAAATTTTTACCTAGGTAAGCTGTAAGCTGCACCACCAAACCCTTCACACATCCCACTACTAGCACTTCTCTGGAATCCATGGTAGTGCACTTCCCATATGCTGCTATCACTTTGATATTCAGCTTGTTCATGACTTCAGAGGCATGAGATTACATGATGCCCCTGAGTTAAACATGCAGTTGTGTAGTAGTCTATCCTTAATGATCAAAGAGGTGAAAAATGGATCCACATTCATCGAGAGTCCACCAAGGATGTCCCCAAATAGACCTCGGGTGGTTGACCTGGTTCCTCTAATGCTTGTGGTGTTTCTAATTCTTGAATGATTGGAGGAATCTCCATAATATTTACATTTCTTCAAGGGCGAGTCTTCTTTTCTTTCAATCCCAAGTATTCAAATGCTCTTTTTTTGTGCTCGGGAATACTAAGAAACTCAAAAATTTGAACATAGACTTTTATTTGACTTAAAACGTGGGAAATATCATATGGGACATTCCTTAGCAAGGTAGTATTGGAAGGAAAACCAACACACTCATTAGGTTGTACATGATTTTTGATAACTTGGGCATGAGGAGGGATATGATTTTTGTTTAGACTGTAGGGCTTTTAGAAGATGCCTCTTTCTTAGGAGCCTCTTTATGAATGTTTGAAAGTAAGGGAGATTTTGGCTTGGCTTGAGGCCCTGTTCCTTTAACAACCTTACTTCTTGTGTTATATTCCTTCTCTTGAACAACAAAATCATTAATCGGTAACTACCTATCTTCTTGAGATGGAATTCCCCATCATACTTCTTTATCATTAAAGCTCTTAAATATTCAAAGTTATTATTAGGCAATTCAAAGGCTTGTATAGTATCTAATTCTAAAATATGAGAGGGAGGAAGAATAGGTACCCTATGAATGCAGTCCCAAAAAGTGGCAGCAGTCTAGGCACTTATCACCTCAGTTGAAGTTGCCCCTTGTTGTAAGCTTGTGGAATAACCCATCATGCAGACATCATCATCATTGTCATCAACTTCTTCTTCTTCTTTCTGATCTTCTTCATAAGGAGCATGAGGCATGAAACATTTTTCACACCAATCAATGACATCTGTCTCCTCCACAACAACAACTCTGGCAGCCAAAGGATCAAGCATCATTTTATTTTCCCTACCTTGGGGTTGTGTGTTTCTAAATCCAACAGGTCCTTTGCCTCTGTCATCAGATCTTTGGTGATTTGTGAACCTATCTTGGCCTTTTTTCTTGTTTTGACCTTGTGATTTCTCCCCAATTACCTTCTCATTATAGGCTAGTTTGTAGGAAATTTCCATGACAGCCCCTAGCAAAGTTTTCACAACCTCCTCCAAATCAACAACCTTACTTGTTTAAGGATTATCTAGGTTAACCAGCTTTACACCCTCCCTTTTTGGAGGCTTTCCAATTGCCTTGATGTTGTTCTATATTTACAGAGCCATGGTGAAGGCCTGCCTCAAATTTGTGGGGTTCTCATTTGTTAAGTAATACGCAATCTTTTTATCAAATGCATCAGAATATTTGATGAAACATGACTCATCGAGAAGGCCTTATCCTAACCGGAAATATCCTCAAGGTCTTATTAAACCTTGTGTTGATATCATGTCTTGACTCATTAGGATTAATTTTGATGTTTTCAAATTCTTTTAAAAGAAACCTAGGGTTCGAGGTTATATCACCATCTTGCAATCTAAATGCATTTCTCATCTTAGTCCAAGAATCAATAGAGTTGTCTGGCAATGCTTTATACCAATCTGTAGCATATTCTTCCAAGGTATGGATAAATAGCTTGATATATACATCTTCATGTTTAATCTCAAAATCTTCCATCATATTGATAAAATATTTAGATGCTGATCACCAGTAATAACATTGTTTCCTTGGAACTTTGGCATTCTGTTCCTTACATCTTGAGGCACTGCATTTGGATATCCATCCATTCCCACAAAATTTATAGGTCCAAAGGTGTTTACAACAAAAGGGGGTCTAGGTGGGGCTGGGCCATGTTGATTCGAGAAGGTGACCCTAGAGGGGTGATAAATTGATAAGGGGTTGAGGGTCCTTGGAACACAAGAGTATAATTTTTAAAATGGATACCCCCAAAGGCCTTGTCTCTTGGAAATCCCTATCAACCTCAGAAAATATAGGTGTAGAATGTGAAGCAAACCGTTAAAAATCAAATGAAGGCCCTTCTCTTGTTGGATAATTCAATTCCACAAACAGGATACTTGATTTAGAGTCACTTGAATAGCAGTCTTCAATGATAGGCCGATCACTTTCATCAATGGAGATCCCTCTTCTTGTCTGTTGTTCTCCCAAAACTCTCCAGGATTTTCTTCAGGTTCTGATTTTACTTTTCCTAGCTCTAAAAACAATGTCCTACGAGGATCCCTAGAAAATAAATATCTTATTCATTCCATCTTTACCATAATTAGTAACAAATCTGAATTTGAAAGTGTTTTAAGAAACTGGTACTCATTAAAAATCAGATCAACAAGGAGTCACCACTAAGGATTTCCACCCTAGTTGTGAAAATGCACTGAGTATGATCTGTCAAATATCTGTCAATGCTAGAAACTAGAAATGAAAAGATTCTAAACTTTCTTTACCCATATTTATCAAATGAAATCTAGTGCACTAGGTGTGAAAACTGAAATAACTGCACACAACACTTGGAGCATACAAGAAGTTTTTTACTAGGGTCATGATTTTGAACTGAAATCCCCAGCAAGAATGTCACTTAGGTGTTGGTATCCAAATTGATTCTCCCTCAAAGTCTGAGCAACATCATTGGTTTGACAGGAATCTTAGAGACAAATTAGATCATGATGAGTCGTTTTATAGCCGGGGATGAGATCTAACTGGCCCTCTGTCACTCAAATATGGAGAAATGGATAGCACCCTCAAGAGGATTTGATCTATCCTCACTATTTTAGGTTGTGCCTTTCAACCAGGGTAAGAGGACCCTTTTGTAGCCTATTGTTTATGGAGGAGATGGAGATATCCTTCCTAATGAAGAGGTTAAGGAGACCTTGGAGAAAATATGATCAATGCAACAAAATCTAACTCTCATGAGTTGTCACTCTAGATAGTGGAGATATTTTAAGGAAAGGTTTACGCTACTAAAGACATTTAAAATCTTGATTTGTTTTACGCATGCTTTAGTAACAGAAATTATGCATTTTTGCACACACGGGACAAACATGGGTAGTACGGGTAGGATTGGTTGTTTTACAAGAATTTATTGGTGGGAGGTGGGGCAGGATGAACCTCATTCACTAGATCCTTGAAGAATCTTACAAAATGGAAGGTTAAACCATCATAATGTGACAAAATAGCTAAAGTTTTTCTTTAACTAGAATATGTGCTTCAATGGAGGCCCAGATTATCACTCTTTTACACAATCTCTGAGATTGTATCACGAAGACTCGAGTTAGAAAATCCAACAAAACATCAAGATATGAGTCAAATCACGCCTAAAGTACACCCATATGCTTACAGATAATCTCTGTCAATAGATGAAAGAAAAGTGATTTTAAATCATTTATTCCAATCCCAGATGAAAGCTCTTCTGAGAAATTAAATTGTAGATGCCACTAAACTATCACAAGGATTGAGACCTATGTGATTGAATCAGATTTTAATACAAGATTGCAATGAAACAAGAAAAACTACTCACATACATTTAGAAATAAAACAAACACATTTTTCTCAAGACAACACAAAATAACTCAAATTTGATTAAATCTATCAGTAGGGGAAAGTTTCTAGAACAATCTTAGAGCTTTTCAATGGTTGTACACTTGTAACCACCTTGACATGATCAGATTTAATACAAAAGAGATATACAAGCTTCTCAAATGGATTCTCAAAATGATGGGCTCTGTCAAGCTTTTTTCTATTAGAAAATTTAGTCCCGACCCCTAACACTCCAACCATTTGCACGAAAAATTCATGCCATTTATGAAATTTATAATAGGGAGACATTTTTGCCTCCAAAATCCTAGACTTTGAGTGCTACAAGTGCTTGCCATGATTACGATCGTGATTCTCATAATCAGATATGTAAAAATTCATCAGGTACTCGAGGGGAAGATCTCATCAAATATCTCCCACATTCAACTCCTTCCTTTGGTAGATCACTCTTTCTTCAATTTTCCAACCACTTCCACCCCTAATCTGTCAAATATGGCTGCTTGCGTGCTTGGGAGAAGAAAAACATAAATTCGATCGAGCATGATAGTCAGACCATTTTAATGGTAAAAGATGTCTTCTAGATCTTCCCACCAAACTCAGATATCAACATTAACTCCCTCTCTACTTGGCATGTAGGAAATACCAAGAAATCATGAAGACTCACACTTCCAGGCATGTTTCAGTAAAATGGGGGAAAATCAGATTCAGACTCTCAGCTACCATTGATCTTTACTTTGAATTTGGGCCATCCATGTGGAAGATTCAAACTTAAAAATAGACCCAGGGGATTCCTTTGACTTTTTACAACTTTTGAAAACATGGAAAAAAATTTCATTTTGCTCCGCACCTCCGCATACTAGGGAAATGAGCACGACATGTGTCTGAGGTGGGTCTCAAAGGAACCGTGGATAAATTCTACCATTTGACCCTAGTTTTGGAAAAATAAAGTTTTTCCAAGTTTTCCCCATAACCCTACCCTTGAAAAACAGACCCAACACATGTCCCAATGTGGTTCTAGTGGAACCGCGCTTCCCCTTTTACTTTTAACTCTTTTCTCCCAAAAGGAAAATTTTCCAAATTTCCTTGAGAGTCCGCACCTCTGCCATTGACCGAGAGCAAGCTTTGACCTTTCCTTTATTAGGCTTGTAGGCCATTTTGATGTTTTTAGTCATTTGCATGTCAAGGGGCAAAAATCCAAATTGCCCCCGATGGTCTACCTCCCCGCCCCTTTGACTTTTCAAACCACCACGTGTCACCATGGTGCACCTTGAGATGGTCCCAAAAATTTGATACCTTGAATGAGCGTGGGCTCGCCACGTGTTCCTGACCCACAAAGTTTGTTTGAATGCTTGAAGCTCAGTGGAAGGTGTCATGTGTCATGTTCTGAGGTAGTTTCCTTTGGCCATTGAAAAGTCTAAGCAAAATGCAAAGTGAGCGGAGGCCTCCACGTGTCCTCCTGGTGCTTCTTTAAAATGAAACTCAAGGCCCAGTCCCCAAACATGTGTGGTTCCTCCACATGTCCCATACCTCCCAAAACCCTTTGAAAAATACTAAGTATGGGAAGAACCTGGCGGAAGCCTCCACGTGTCTCCATGGCGCAATTTCAAAATGGTGCCCAAAGCGGAGACCCTGAATGAGTGCGGGCTCGCCACATGTCCCCGTTATCCGCCACCATTGTTTTAGCTAGATAAAATTTATCTAAGTCTAGGAAAAGCACCGAGAAACCTCCACGTGTCCTCCGGCGCTACTCCGGGAAAAACCAAAACGTAGATCTTTAAATGAACATCATTCCTCCACTTTGGACACATTTTTAAGTTTGAGGAGATTCATAGAAATTTTGAAGTACCAGGTGAGCCGCATCAACCTAAAGGTGCCATGTGCCCCTGTCAATGCAAGGATGTAAATTTGACTAGGAAAATACCCTCAAATCATAAAATACATTAAAATGATCATTCGAGCCGAAAATGAAAATTTCTCCAAGGATAGAGAATTTAGAAATGTTCTGAGGCTCATATATGTTTCTCGAGAGATACATCCATTCATTTTTTTAAGTATTTAGGGATGAAAGCGATGAGGAAGCCAAATCTTGACCATGGAGAACGGAAAATATGGGAGAACCCAAGATTTTAGACAAACAGAGAATGGGAGACTGAATTACTGGACTTTTTCTAGAGGAACAAAGAAACAAGGAGAAAACCATGGACCCATAAGTGATCTATGACCCATGAATAGATTAAAAATGGCAACAAAGATTAACCAGGTACAACACGGGAAAAAGAAAGTGATAGAGGCCACAAATCGATAGATTTTCAAAGGAAAATTGGGGCGAGACTATTTTGAGCACCAACACAACCTTTGGAAAGGCATGTAATGATGCCTATAGGTTGGGTAGTAAATCAAGCCTTTCTCCTTGTGTTTGAAGATATTTTGTAGTACAAAGGATGAGGATTATTACTTGAAGATTGATGGATCATTCTTGGATACCTTGGCATTGTTTTCCAAATTTTTCATTATGTAATTTCTCCTTTATGAGTCTCCCATTTCGGATGTGTGTGTAAATCTTATACAAGCACATGTTACTTCAAGTTGTGTTATCTCTCTCTTTGGATGTAGCTTAAAGGTTTGTATGTAATGGGTTGGAAACCTACAACTCTCCATGAGAGGAAATGTCATTGTGTTTGAAACTTTTTCTACCTGATATTGTGTATAACTTTCCCACTCTTTTGTTGTAAATGTTTGCAAATCCCATTTTAAAGGAAGCATAGAAATTTATACAAGTTGTTTTGAAATCCCTCATGCCTTTGACAATGTTTTATGCCTACTTAAATTGGTTCTAAAAACCTTCTTTATACTAATCTTGATAATATATTATAGATCAATTTGAAAAGGAAGAGTTAGGTTGTTGGATCTTTTCTTAAAGAAATCTTGTCTTTTCATAATGAAACAACCTTTTTACTCTTGTTGTAAGAATATAGTTCATTGCACTTTTTCTTCTAGGTGGAAATAAATTCTCATGGTATTCCTTTTGCAAGAATTAAAAAAAAAACTTTACAAAATCAAAATTTAGTGGTAGGTTGAGTTCTTGTAGGAGCTTACGAGAATGGTTGGGTTACGAAAGGGAAAGGATTGTATGTCTTGTTTCTCAAAATTTGTCATATTGGGATTATTTGTCTTGTTTGTAGTAATAAGAGGAACCGATTCTGAGTTATAGAATTTTGACATAAGTTCAATATTAATTTTTTATTTATAAGATTTCAAACAAATAATAATTTTCGGTGGCGAAAATTTTAGTTATGATTGAAGGCATTTATGTTCATTTCTATTAAAAGTAACTAATCGGTTGTAAAAGCTGGATTTCATATCATGTGAAAGTAGGAACATTTAGGTATGCACTCTATGTGATCGGACAAATTTATTTAGGGATTCATATATACTCTTTGATGAGGGCACATTATATATATCCTGTAACCCATTATTGTAAATTTTAAGTAAAAAAATTGGTTGAATGTGATCGTTTCCTTGTATAAATATGAACACCTAAAAATCATAGATATTATCAATTATATATATACACTTACATTTTTATTACGCTAATTGTATTGATCTACGGAAAATATTTTTGTTATAATGTTTTTGCTAGGAAATATTTTTAAAAATAGATTACCCGCAACTTGTGTTGTTTGAAATTGTGTGTGTGGTGTGTAAAAGAATGAAATTAATTAAAATTACAATATACAGGAAAATTGAATCACAGCCACATAGGATAATAAACTAAAATAAACTAGAAATGAAACTAATAACAATAGTGCTTGGAGATGTGGTCAGTTTCCAATTTTAATTTTATGTATATTCGTGGCCATATAAAAAAGTGCATATTTTAAATGTTGTTTCAGCCACGTAAGGCTGTGAGAAAATAAATTGAAACTAAAAAGAATATGTTCTGGTTTGGGGGTGGGGCGGCCAAAACCCCACTCCCCCACTATTATGAGCTTCCACAGCACCATTGGATAACCATCAAATCGCCACCCCCATCCAAAAATAAACCCTTGCCTCCCTCATATTACACAGTTGCGGCTTGGAAAACTTTCATTTCACTGTAAAAAAATGTTAATAATTAATATGTGTGTGTGTTTTCTCGATCTTTAAAAAAATAGTTAAAAGAATGCCCATTGCTTAGAAATACCCTGCACAGATCAAATGAAAGGATGAAAACAACAAATATATATATATATATAACCATAGATTTCTTTGGTAATATAAAATAAAATATACATTTAAAAACCTATATATTTTTAAAAATAATAATAATAAAACATATAAATAATAATTATTGTTTAAGGAGGATGCTGGATTTTCTCCATTAAAACCCTGCAAAAATATTCCATGGCTCTCCTCCTTTAACCTACACAAATGAGAGGAAGAGGAAAAAAAAAAAAAAGAAGGAGGCAAATAAAAATAAATAAAAACAATAATGAATCAAAAAAATGAGAATTAGGGCTTTTGGAAATTCCTAAGATCTAATGTTGAAGATTAAAACAATCCAAGGGATGTGATTTAACCCTATACTTTGCTTTAGTTATGGGTTTTAATGGGATGCATAAATATCTTAAATTGTGTGAATATTTGAATGTGGATGACCTTATGGAAACTTTTCGCATAAAATGTCTAGCCTAGATTATGTTGGGTGTGACTCCTATTATATTACATAGGGAAGTTTAATGAAAGTGACCCTTGTAGATCATTTGAGTATTATTATTTTAATGTTTTGATTTAAATTTGAAGTTTATTAAATATTTCATGGACTTAAAAAAAAATATTAAATAAAGTGACTATGGTTTAAAAGGTAAAGTTAATCACTAGGATGAAACAAAAATAAATAAATAAAAATTATCCAAATTTTAAAAATGTTTTCATTGGTAAATTTAATGCCGTAAAATGGGGCATTACATTTGGTATCATAGTGAAGGTTCCAACACAAGACGTATTAGGTAAGATCGTGAAATGAATTAATAAGTTTGGCTTGATTGGTTTTCCCATTGAATGAAGATGTTTCCGCTAAACCTATATAGTTTTCTTCTTCATCGATAGAAATTCATAATGAGGCATTCAACGTAGTATACCTTGAATAACCACTTTGAAGTGTTGATTCCTATTCTAGGATGTGAAGGGTTATCAAATACCAACTTAAGTGGGAAATTTTAAAGAAATGGAACACTCAGAGGGCAATTGGAAGGTAATTTTTTCAAACTTGCTATTCTAAAACACTTCACAAAAGTGAGAAAAGTCCTTTAAAATTTGCATGGAAAATGAATCTTTGGCTTCCATAACAAAGAGCACTTTGTATGATCATGTTCTCTAGTGACATGCAATGTCACAACAACTCCTAAAAATACTTATAAGATCATATAATCATTTAATGAAGGGATTTCGAACCCTATTGATCACATTGCTACATGGACAATAGCTGAAATCTAAGAAAATGATTATGAATTTGACCCATGGTTTAAGGAGCCATAGTAGACAAGACTATGCAACTTCTAACCTTTATTATTTATAAATCTCAATTATTTTTGGTAATTAGTTTCGAGAAAATAGAATGGGGAGTGTGTTTGGAAAGCATGTTTGGAAGGCCTCGGTCATTCTACCACAAAACAAAAACTTGTCTATAACATAAATTAGCTCCGAAAATGAGGTCATAACTAGATTTATGGTTATCATATTTTCATTCTGTAAATTGCATCGGAGTCTATATATAGAGGAGAATAGATGCAAGTTCTTAAAATGTATTTTCAGGTTTTTAAGGCCTATTTTCAAAACTCATTTTGTAGCCAACTTCACTAAAAATCTGTTGAAATGCAATAGCGAAATTTTAATAGTTTACCACAAGAAGGTGCTTTCAATTTGAAATATATTTCCTAGTTTTGAGAGTTTCATGTCTGGGTTCCCTCAATATGTAATAGAGAATTGGATGGAATATTTTGTTTTACCATTTGAGTATTCGGTACTTGTTTTGTTAGCCCCTTTTATACCCATTTTCGTTAGATTGTGGAATAAGACAACCTGGGTCTAAATAATCCATTCGATTTCTTAGGAAACCCTTAGATGGTGCAAGTTTTTATAATATAATTATCATGATGTTTTACATGGTTCAATGTTATGACCCAGATAAATTTTATTCTTCGAGGCATGTTGAATGCTATCTATTTTGGTATAGTTTGGTCATTTTGGACACCATAATGAGTTTAGTTGTTGATTTTTGAAATAATTTATGTTTAGATATACGAGTGTAGAATTGTTTTCTTGGTCTAAGGATTATGTTTATGGAGTATGGTTATTTACTTTTTCCTCCTTACGTGACTGTTGTTTTTAGGGAAACTCAACCGCAATGTTAGGGTGCCACATTTAATCCTAACGAAACTCTTTTGGTATGGGTGTAAAATAAATAATTCTTCCTTTTATTGAACCACCTAATAAAATAATATGGCCCTCTATGCCTTCAAATTTTGTTATTATGAATCAGAATAACTTTCTACTCCTCGTGTATATGCTACAAATCTAAATTTTATAATTCTCTTTATAAGAAAATTTGCCAAGAAACCTTATAACCTTTCTTATCCTTTCAAAAGTGTAATTTTAAATTAAGTATAATTGGATGAAAATTTTTTCTAACATAAACTCCTCTAAATTGTCTCTAAACAATAAATGATAAGGGGAAAGGAAAGTTAGTATCTCTTATTATATGATGGTGTTACTTGAAGTGATATTTCATAGTTAGTTTATCCTCTTCATGTAAACTAAGAATACATTGTGCTATTATAAAATGAATCTAGTTTTTCACAATTTCAAATTTTCATCAAAGTTCTTAGTATAACTTTTAGAGTTACAGCTCTTGGTTGGTAAAGGATTTGGAGCAGCTTAGAGATTGGAAATCTTTTTAGAGGTAAGATCTTTGATCCTTTTTGTGTAATTTTGCATGTTAAATTATAGATTCCATATTTTGAAAGTATGGTATTTCTTGTATTTTTACATGTTTGTTTCATTGTGTTATTTTGTTGTTTTCTCCATCCATCATATGGATTGATGGATTTGGGAGTTTTTTTGTGGAAGAGGGAGGGATTTTCCTCTTAAACCTCATGGCTTGTTGGAAAATTCATGTTGTTTTCTCTTTTATCCCCTCATATTGTTTGAGGTGGGGAAGGTGGTTAATATAGTTTGAACCACCTTTCCCATCCTTGGATAAGGAAACACAATGGGTTTAAAAATCTTCCCAAGGAGCAATTTCGGTGAATGGGAGGAGTAATAGGGAGGGTTGGTTGTTATGGAGGGATAAGGAGGATTTTGAAGATTTTGTAAGTGTGCATCCTATGGTTGGACCAAACTCTATGACACTATTGGATGTCTCATCTACTCTTCCCCTTGTTGAAGATGAATTTGGTGTTCTCATCTTTTTGTTTGGTTCTCATTTGTTGTGTTTTCTAATTCATGGGTTTTGTCTTGTATGTGATGTTCTTGTTATTACCCCTCCCTTACTCTTGTGTACATTTGGGGAAGCTATATCTCTATCCCATGGGCTTGGGGAGGCTATCATGTCTTCCAACCTTTAGAAATGCATTTAATGATACCTATAGGTTGGGTAGTAAATCAAGCCTTTCTCCTTGTTTTTGAAGATATTTTGAAGTACAAAGCATGAAGATTCTTAGTTTGAAGATTGATTGAGAATTCTTGGATACCTTGGCATTGTTTTCCCAATTTTGGGGCACTTATACTTCCTTGATATCATTTGGTTATGATAAAATCATGATGTAATTTCTCCTTTGTGAGTCTCCCATTTTGGATGTGTGTAAATCATGCAAGCATGTGTTGCTTCAAGTTGTGTTATCCCTCTCTTTGTATGTAATGGGTTGAAACCTACAAATCTCCATGATAGGAGATTCCATTGACTTAGAAACTTTGTCTCCTTATATTGTGTATAACTCTTCCACTCTTTTGTTGTAAATGTTTGCAAATACCATTTTAAAGGAAGCATAGATATGTATACAAGTTGTTTGGAAAACACTCATGCCTTCTAGAATGATGTATGCCTACTTCATTTGGTTCTACAAGTCTTGTTTACTAATCTTGAGAATGTATTATAGACCAATGTCAAAAGGAAGAGTTAGTTGGTTAGATCTTTTCTTAAATAAATCTTTTCATTTCATAATGAAACAACCTTTTACTCTTGTTGTAATAATATAGTTCATTGCACTTTTCTTCTAGGTTGAAATAAATTCTCATGTTATTCCTTGTGGAAGAATTTAAATTTGCTTTTTGCAAAAGTAAAATTTAGTGGTAGGTTGAGTTCTTGTAGGAGCATATGCAATGGTTGGGTTATGATAGACAAAGGATTGTATGCTTTGTTTCAAAGAATTTGTCATATTGGGTTTATTTGTCTTATTTGAAGTAATAAGAGGAACTAATTGCAGTTATTAAATTTTTAGATAAGTTTAATATTGATTTCTACTATATAAGATTTGAAACAACTAATAATGTTCGTGGATAAAATTTTAGTTATGATTAAAGGCCTGTTTTTTCATTCCTATTAAATTTTAGTAATTAGTTGTAAAAATGGATTTCATATCATGTGCAAGTAGGAATATTAACATATGCAATCCTATGTGAAGGCACAAATTTATTTAGGGCTTCATATATAACCTATGATGAGGGCACATTATAGATATATCATATAACCCATTATTATTAATCTCCATTAAAACACATTGGTTGAATGTGATTGTTTCCCGATATAAATATGAACACCAGAAAATCACGGATATTATCAAAGATATATATCTATATACATATATACACACACACACTTACATTTTTACTACACTAAATGTCTTGATCTATGGAAGAGCTCTTGGTTATAATGTTTTTGCTTTATGAAATATTTTTGTTTTCTATTACCCACAACCTATTTTGTTTGAAATTTAATGTGTGTGTGTGTGTGTGTGTGTGTGTAAGAAGAATGAAAGTAATTAAAATTACAATATATAGGAAAATTGAATCACAACCACATAGGATAGTAAACTAAAATAAATTAGAAATGAAACTACTAATAATAGTCCTAATCGATTTCCAAGTTGAATTTTATAAATATTTGTGACCACATAAAATAAATACATATTTTAAATGTTTTTAAAGCCACGTCTAGTTGTGTGGATGTAAAATGAAACTAAAAATATATATGTTTGTGTTTGGGGTGGGACGGCCAAACCCCACTCCCCCACTTTTAAGAGCTTTGACACCATCATGGCAAAACCACCGAATCGCCACCCCATCCAACACACAAACCATTGCCTCCTCATATTACATATCCATGCGTTGGAAAATTTTGATTTCGATGTAAAAAAACTTAAAAATATATATACCCATCTTTTTTTAAAAAGTTAATAGAATACCCATTGCTTAGAAATAAGTTGCCATGAGATCAAAGGAAGAAAACAACAAAGTATATATGGGAAAATAGAATACCAAGAACCATAGGTTTCTTTGGTAATATAAAATAAAATATACATTTGAAAACCTGGATTGTTTGAAAAAAATAACAAAAAATATATATAAATAATAATGAAGATTTAAGGTGGAGGACGCATTTTCTCCATTGAAACCCTACACAAATTTTTCATGGTTCTCCTCCTTCCACCTAAAGAAATGAGAGGAAGAGAAAATAAAATAAGAAGGTAGGAAAATAAAAATAAATAAAAATAATAAGGAATAAAAAATATGAGGATTAGGGCTTTTTGGAAATCCCTAAGATCTAACGTTCATGATTACAACAATCCAAGGGATGTGATTTAACCCTACACTTTACTTTAGTTATGGGTTTTAAGTGGGGTGCAGTTAATATCTTAAATGGGGTGAATATTTGAATGTGGGTGACCTTAAGGAAAATTTTAGCATAAAGTTTCTAGCCTAGGTTATGTGGGGTGTGACTTAGTATTATATTACCTAGGGAAATTTAATGAAAGTGACACTTGTAGATCAACTAAGTATTATTATTTTAATGTTTTGATTTAATTTTGGGGTGGATTAAATAATGTTTGTTAAATAAAGTGACTATGGTTTAAAAGGTAAAGTTAATCACTAACATTAAATGAAAAAAATTAATGTCGTAAAATTGGGCATTACATTTGGTATCATAGTGAAGGTTCCAACACGAGATGTACTCGGTAAGATCATGAAAGGGTTTAATAATTTTGGCTTGGTTGGTTTTCCCATTCGATGAAGACATTTCCTCTAAACCTATATAGTTTTCTTCTTCGTCGATCGAAAGTCGTAATGAGGCATTCAATGTAGTATACCTCGAACAACTGCTTTGGAGTGTTGATTCCTACTCTAGGATGTGAATGGTTATAAAATACCAACTTAGGTGGGAAATTTTAAAGAAATGGAACATTTAGAGGGATATTGTAATGTAAGTTTTGTTCAAACTCGCTATTCTAAAACACTTCACAAAAGTGAGAAAAGTCCATCAAAATTGGCATGAAAAATGACTCTTTGGCTTCCATAACAAACAACACTTTGTATGATCATGTTCTATACTAACATGGGATGTCATAAAAACTCTTTAAAAAATTATAGGATCATATGATCATTTAATGAAGGCATTTTGAACCATATTGATCAAATTTCTATATAGACAATAGATGAAATCTATGAAAATTGATTTTGAATTTCACCCATAGTTTAAGAAGCTCTAGTGGGTGGAATTTGCAACTTTGAACCATTAGTATTTCTACATGTCAATTAGTTGTAATTAGTTTCAAGAAAGAGGAATGGGGTGTGTGTTTGGAAAGTTTGTTGAGAAGGCCTCTTGTCATTCTAGTAGAAAACAAAAACTTGTCAATAACATAAATTAGCTCCAGAAATGAGGTCATAAGTAGAGTTCTGGTTATCAAAATTTCATTTTGTAAATTGCATTGGACTCTATATATATGGGATAATATATGCAAGTTCTTAGAATGAATTTTAGGGTCTTGAAAGCCTATTTTAAAACCTCATTTTGTAGCTAACTTCACTAAAAATATGTTAAAATGCAATAGTGAAAAATTAATAGTTGGCCTCGAGAAGGTGCGTCTAGTTCAAAATCTATTCTCCATTTTTGAGAGTTTCCTAGAGTTTCTTGTGCAGGTTTCCTCACTCTATAATAAATAATTGGATGGAATATTTTGTTCTACCATTTGAGTATTCAGTACTTGTTTAGTTAGCCCCCTTTATACCCATTTTCACTAGATTGTGGAATAAGAGAACTGGGTCTAAATAAATTGGTCGATTTCTTAGGACACCCTTAGAAAGTGAAAGATTTTATAATATAATTATCATGATGTTTTACATGGTTGAATGTTATGAACTAGACAAATTTTATGCTTTGAGGCATTTTGAATGCTATCTGTTTTGGTATAGTTTGGTCAGTTTGGACATTGTAATGAGTTTAGATGTTGATTTTTGAAATAATTTGTGTTCGGATATACGATTTTAGAATTTTTGTTTTTGTTTAAGGAGTATGTTTATGGTGTTTGGTTAGTTCTTTTTTCCTCCTTATGTGACACATTGTTTCTAAGGAAACTCAACCGCAATGTTAGGGGCGCTACATTTAAACCTAACAAAACCCTTTTGGTATGGGTGTAAAATAAATAATTGTGCCTTGTATTGAACCACCTAAAAAATTAACTTGGCTCTCCATGCCTTAAAATTTTGTTATTATGAATATGAATAATTTTCTATCCTCATGTATATATTTACAAATCTAAATTTTATACTCCTCTTTATAAAAAAAAATTCCAAGAAACCTTATAACCTCTCTTATGCTTTCAAATTAAGTATAATTGGATGAAAATGTTTGCTAATGTAAAATCCTCTAACTTGTCTCTAAATAATAAATTATAAGGGGAAAGGAAATTTAGCATCTCTATAACCTTTCTTATCCTTTCAAATTAAGAATAATTGGATGAAAATTTTTGCTAATGTAAACTCCTCTAACTTGTCTCTAAAAATAAATGATAAGGGGAAAGGAAAGTTAGTGTCTCTTATTATACAATGGTGTTGCTTGAAGTGATATTTCATAGCTAGTTTATCCTCTTCACATAAAATAAGAATACATTGTGCTATTATAAAACCAATCTAGTTTTACAACATCAAATTTTCATCAAATCTCTGAGTCTAAATTTTTGAGTTATCTTTGGAAATGATCTAGTTATTTTAATCCTTCTTGATCTCGATAAACCTATTTTTCATACAATAACCACTTACTAAGTTTTGTTGCAATGTAACTTGGTTAAAAAATTTTACCTTAGTAAGTACACATGTGATTATAAACCTCCTCAAATTGATTAAAATGTTCCTAGTTAATCATGTTTATAATGCTAAGACTCTAGGTATAGAAAACATGGAATCTCCCTCTCTTTATAACCATAACTTGTGGATCTAGAAGAACATTGATTACGTGAAAATAACAACAATCTCTCATTTTATCTCTCTCTCTGGAAAAAAATAAGATAAAATAAATTAGTTTCTATTTCTCTCTTGGTTGGGCATTATGGTGTACCAATGATAGTGTTGACCATGGAATTACAAGTAATATGGTGTAATAGTGGTAAATGCAATGTTATGTAACCCACCAAAAACATCTATATATCCATAACTACATCTATGTGTATTATACCCTATAAACAACAATAAAAATCATGAAATTAAATGTAGGTGGGAAAACTTATCGAATATGTGTTTGTACAACCTTGGTTGACCAACAATGTTGTCATTTTCTACCCCTTAAAATCCAAAAATTGAGGTAATCGTAAGTTATAGTTTCAAATGGAATAAGTAATGTTTACTAATCTTAGATATGTGATATTCATATAATATAGATCACATTCTATATTGTTTTAATTTCATAAGTCACCTAGGTTCGAGATGAGAAAGTAATGCGGATAATCAAGGGTGGCAATGGTCTCAAAAATTAGATATTCCTTTGGCTATTTGACGCCTACGAGACTCTTGTGTAAGACTTCATCCACATTAGAAAGATCTTAGTAACTTATGATAAGATAAATAGTGTAACCCCTTTTTTTGAGGCCTAAGGGTAACGATTAACTATTATTTCCACCCACCTTAGTGAAGGTGTCCTTTGATATCAATATAAACTCTAATTAAGCAATGTCAATTTGGAGTTATTTTGAAAGTTGGGAGTGTTGGGGTACTCTTTAAAACATATCCCCATTTTTATTACCACTCAATAGGGTGGTGAAATGTAAATTTATTTGTGTAAAAAGGATTCAACTTCTAGTGAATGAGTTTATATATATTATTGTGACCTAATTGACCACTTGTGACCAAAATAATTATTGAGTAAAGGTTAATACAAATTCCATACTTGAGAAGCATTAGACTATACCTTCCCTTAAGGGAAAATGTGTGTTTATCTCTTATACTCTTGGAAGGTATGAATGGACAAGTTGTATTCTGTCTAAATTATAATTGACTAGTATTTTGATAGGTTCGGGAAACATTCACTTTGAATGGATTCTGTTTTTCCTAACTCATTCATGTTTTCTCTTGATTATAGTATTTAAGAAACGATAAAATTTAAGTAAATATTTTTGTAATTCCCACTTCTCGACACTATTTCATTAAGATTTTTATTATGTTGATTAGAGACTTCAACATTCGACCATTGTACTTTGATTAGAATATGATAGAATATATGGGCATTTTGATTATTAACATGTTGTGATTCATATTTATGATTATGATATGCTAGATGACACTGGTGAACAGTTTTATACATGTTTATTTTTATTATTCTAAATTTATATTGACACATGATATTCATGATGCATTGCCTATTTTGGATGTTTGGAATAATATTGTGACCTTATGGATGCTAGTAAAATGGTAGAATAGAATTATTTTGATATGGTTGATAGATGATAGAATTTCTTAATTTTGATGGCAACTATTGATTTCTATGTATGTGTTATTTCTTGATGTTATTGATGTGACCGTGAGGCCAAAGAGGTATTAGTCTTTATGATTTCAGGAAAATGATATTGCTATACACCGAAAGTGGATAGGGGACCAATCCTAGAAGAATGTTGGGTGTTTACAACAAGATAAATTTGAAAACTTATATTCTATGTGTGTGTGTTTTGTTTTATTGTTATGCTTGGTTAGGAGGTTTCCCATGGGGTGACCTCATGTGTGTGGCCATGGGTTGTGATGTTTTCCTTTCTTTTAATTTTGTGTATTTTATTTTTGGTGCATGTATCTAATTAATTCTAAAATCTAGTCACTTTTTTAGTACTTGTTAATATGTTTTAATAGTTGATTTAACTTAATTTGTAAACTAATAGAAGATGTGACAATGGCGTAATTAATATGGTAGATGGTCCTTGATTTTTGCTTGATGTTGAATTAATTTAATTTACATTTTTGAGTGTATTATTCCTTCTTTCCCAATCTCTAATTTTTCCTTATAGGCCACTTTTTGAGACTTGTGGGATAAGTTAACCTTGTCCCTTACATCTCAAACTCATCTACCAACCATACTTATGAAGTATGGAGCTAATTTTATCCTTTTTAATGCATTTGTTGAGTGTAACAATGTAAATAGAGTAACTTTTCTACTTACAACATTTACTATGTCCTTGTAAGGTTTGGAGTGCATGATGGAGTGTACATTTGTGCATGTCATATACATACTTGTTCATTTAATTACATTTGTCTTTGTGTGTTTAATTGTTGGTTTGGATTGGAGTGATGGAGAGAACTCATCATCCTCACCTTATTTTCTATTTATTGAGTGAACTTCGAGGATTTGGGGTTACTTTTATATTTTCTACACTTGCATTTTTGGAATTTTGGCTTAGGATTGAATGTTTGAATCTTTTAGAGTTTCATTGTGAGATTTCACTTAGATTGGAGGTGCTTCAAGCTTGTTGTGTGAAGACTTGGAAGCTAAATGGAGAGGTAGGATCTTCACTTATTATTTCTTCTTTTATATATGTATGTAGTTGAGAAATATGTGATTGTTTGAGTGTATATTTTGTGTGTTGTGAATGTATTATGTTGGGATGGGTAGCTTGCCTATAATAATGGTGTGGGAGATGGAAAATGGGACCATTGGGGAGGGAAAAGGGAGTTGTGAGGCATGCATTTTGGAGGGAGTGTGATTAGGGAGTTCCACCTATGGGGTGAGAAAAGGAAAAAAATTCCATAATTTACATATTTGTAAGGGTAGAGATAAGGATCTATTTGAGTGTTTTTGATGTGCACATGGAGGTTTTAGGTGGAACCCCTATTTCACTGGGAGGAAAAATGAGGTGGTTCCCATATTCCTTGCTCCTTTGGCTTGTTTTCAAGCCTATGTGTTTGTTGGAAAATTGTAAATCTTGTTTGTGTGTGTTTATTTGAATGTGTTGCAAATTTGTGGATTGTATGTTTTGTGGAATCCATTATCTTTTTGTGGAGTTGTCAAAGTTGCATACACATCTCATTGCTTTCAATGGTTGGGGCTCGGGGGCCAATAAGGAGGATGTCTTCTCCTCTTATTGGATTATAGGTTGGGCAGAGAGTGTCGCCTACCCCCTTTCATTGTATTGTGATTCAAATTTGATAAGATGATAAGAGTGAAAAGATGAAGATTGGAGGATTTATTATACTATGTTGGAGCCAAAATTATCACCTTTGTAATGTTATCCCGTTGTTGTAAAGTGAAAGTTGTAAATTATTCTTTAAACTTATTAGAAATAAGATCTATTATATTTTAGGAAAATGAGATATGATAATTGAGAAAAGGATGTATTGTTACCTTGTTGAAATTTGTATTATTATATAACTATGAGTTTATTGCAAGAAAAGAAAAGAGACACTTTCTCATTTTTATTGTAAGAGTTAGAATAGTGAAATGTTGAAATTAATGGAAATTTGAAATATATGTAAGAGGGTCTCATTCTTATATGCAAAAAAAGATCTAGTGGTGGTTATAGTCAAATTTAAGTATTTTAATCAAGGAAGAAAATTCTCTTTCCCATATTACATTTAGTTTAATGGAAAGAGAATTAGTCCAACTATCCAACTTAGTTGGATATTTATAAATTTATAGGAAAAAAAAGTGATATGATATTTTTTTTACTTGTATCGATTAAACTAAAAGGTCATTAGATTCAAGTATCTTTACATATTTGAATAGATATAATTATTTTTTTAAAAATACCCTTATAGTTTGTTATACAAACAAGTGTTAATTGATATTGATTTTAATATAATAAAACATATATATATATATATATATATATATATTTGAATTTATATACTTATATAAATCAAATAAATATGTTTTGATTAAGTATTATATATATACATATATATACATACATACATACATACATATATATACATACATACATATATATACATACATACATATATATATATATATATATATATATATATATATATATATATATATATATATATATATATATATTATATAAAAATATATACTGTTGAAAAATCATAGTAATCGGTGGTGTATGTTATAATGAAATAAAGTTTTATTAAAAACTAAAAAAATTTATTGTTTAGTGGTCTTATGGCCGTAGCCCACATTTGTACTGGATTGTAAACAAAGGGTTAGGGACGCCCACACCACAACCCGTATTGTATTATATGGGGTGGGGTGGGGGGGTGGGGTGGGGGATGGGGGAGGTGCCCTTCACGCCCAAAAAAAAAGCAGAAACCATGCCTTGTTAAAAGGGATGCCGCCACTGTTTTAAACCCAACGTAGTATTTTTATATTCGACCAACAATCAATATCAATATATATATATATATATATATATATATACTCAAACCAGAAATAAAATGAGGGAAATGATAACCACATAACAATATAAATGGTAGAAACTTAACAAAAATAATATAGATTATCTATTGAAACCCTAGGTAGGGTATACAAATATGTTGAAGATATATATATATATATATATATATATATATATATATATATATATATATGTATGTATCCATCCCAAAAGACAAATAAAAATCCTCCATAGCTTCCTTAAGCTCCTTGGCTCTCCCTTCAACCTGCAAAAGTAAAAATGAGATGGATTAGGGAAAAATGTGGATAAAAAGTAAACATAAGGATTTTTAGGGCATTTTAGAAAACTATTGACAAATTTTACACTTGTGCAAAAATGGGAAACTCAAAACTTCATTTTAGATGAAAGGAATTGATGTGATGGACCTAACTAAGGGGAAGACATATAATTTCTTAAAGGTTTTAAGTTGCAGTAAGTGAATCAACAAAGCAAAATGCAGCTATGTGTGTTGTTGTAGAATGCAACACCTCACGTATGTTACCATTCCATGTTCACCTTCATCAAAGTTGCACAAAATATTTGAAGAACTAAATTACAACCTTGATAAAGACAGAAACATCAGTAGACTTGAGGATTTGGAATCTAGAACAATAAAACTAGTTGTTTCTTATATGGCTGAAGGTACATTATCAGTTATAGGTACATTAATTATTTTTATTTCTTTATGTTTGAATGAGATTAATTGTGTTTTGAGTTGTTTATTTCATTCCAAAATTATCATTTACAATAATCAAATGCAAAAGGAAATAGAAAACTCAATTACATAATTTAATTTCATTTATTCATAAAGAGATACAATTTCAGTGTTCCCACACAAGCCGTGGGATGTAACTTATGATTATTGAAGCAGAAGATGCATCTACACAAATTGAAAAGCAAAGGAATATACAAGAAACCCATCATTGTGTTTGGGTTTTCTCTTTGATTTCATAACTCCGGATGCATCTTCTTCCTCTTCTTCTACACAATCTAGTCCATCGATGAACCTAAAAAGAAAAAAATAGATGTCACATTTGAGCTCAGGGTTTAATCTTTATGTTTGTACTATTAGTTTCATGCAAATAAATCATTTGAAGTTAAAAGGAATAAGGTACATCAAAGTAATAGATACAGAAATAAGAAAGTACTATCTTACAAAAGCACATGTGATTCTCAAAATCATGACAAAAATAGAAAATAAAGTCACTAAGGAATATAAGAGAGGATAAAGCCTATTATTTTATAACTATTTTGTTTGATGTGCAAAGTCTGATTGTGTAAGAAAACAAAATATTATTTAAATTCCATACTAACAAATATAGATTACATCAAAACATGAAATAATACAGTCTACAAGATGAATTGAGTATTGCATATATTTCACAATGATCAAGTATAATTAAATTCAAGCCCAATTTATGGTGTAAGTACAGATTTGTTTACAATTCTCAAAGTCTGAGATGGAGATATTCAATCTTAGATAAATAAGAATAAAGATATATGAAAGCTATCAATGATTAGAAAATAAGTGAAGAACTCTTAATACAATCAACTCAAGGAGATACAAATCAAATGCTTCACTCCCATAGAAGAGCTACGGAATAAATAGTGATATCGTAATGCATGATTATCAATGCATCAACTAAGTATAATGGTGTTGTAATCATAATGGGATTTGGATAAATTTTTAAGCATAACAAAGGCTGCGAAGCAAGTCATACGAAATTTGAATGCCATATCAAAGTACAAGAAATTAAGAATGCAACTTACAACATCAAGAAGTTACCATCTCTCATAAAACAAGAAAAAGTCAAGTTACAACTTGTAATGATCAAGAAATGAAAGGGTATGAATCTCCTTATAGGTACAGACATGAGGAACAAAATTCAATGCACAAAAGTAACTTTCGAGTTAAGAGTTCGAGAATTGAATTTATTAAAAAACTTGTAGCAAATTAATACTCTCATGAAACTAATTATTCATTTTAACTAAAGGCTAATGATCCACATCAAGCTATGATAGTCAAGGTAAAAGGAACAAAAGTTAAAATTTCTATGAGTGTCAAGGTTTAACTCACAACAATACAAATTTACGGATGAGTAAGGCTATAGCCTAAACTAGGAAAATTGTAGAGTTCAAAGAATGCATCCACTTTAGCAAATATTCATTCTTTCAACGAGTTAGGAGTTTAAAGATGTGTATCAATAATTCATTCCAGAATATAAACTTAGACTTCATATTTTTCAAGGGATGATCTTTTAAAAGGAGTCAATTATGTTTACAAAAACAAAGTTCACAAGCATAATAGTTTTGAGAATAAATTCCTACTACTAAAGGAATAAATTTGGGGCACAAGTAATGGATTTCATGACATAAAGAAAGATAAAATAAATGAGCTACAAAAATATAGCCCATTACGTTGTTTAGCAAGCCATAAGTTGAAAAAGAAAGCATGAACAATAGTCTCAAAACTTAACTTTTAATGATAAAACAAAAGTATTATATAGTTTTAGGAAATAAAGAAGTGATGTATATCTTTCCTAAGAGAATGATTTGAAAAGCAATTGATAGATTAAATTTTAAGAAAGAAGATTGCATTATTATCTATAAATAATCATTGATTCAAAGCTACAACAATGCTTATTTTACAAATTGAAGAGCGAGAAAGACTTTTACAACATTCTTGAGAACATCAAAATATATCCACAATGAAAAGGAAAGTACAATCATATTCAAGGTAAAAATATTTATAACTCGCAAGGCTCCCATCACTTTAAAAGTGAAAAGGTTCAGTTATAGTTTGCATAATCAAAATAACTAGTTCCATAATCGAATGTTACGGTGCATAGTTAAGCTACAGGAAATGGTGTTGAAAGCAGATGAAAAGAATGGAATAAAAAATTATCAATTAAAAAAATATCGAATACACATATAAATAGAGTAAAAATATACCACTACCGAAGCAAATGAATAGATTCGAGAAATTTTTTTAGAAGACCAAGTAAATAGTTTTCTTTAATGAAGATCTAGCTAAATAATGCAAACCCAATTCGAGTGTATGACTAAAAGAAGTTTCAAAAATATGCTAAAAATATTTAATGATGATTACCTACAATCGAAAGTTAACGTAGTGTTAAAGCTTCAAAACTGATAATAATGGTAGAGTATAAAAATTGAATAACATATGAAACCAGAGCCAACTCAAAATGCACGATTTAAAGGGTTTGCATATACCGGGAAATATGCTTTTTTCCTATGGGCAAGATTTTTGACTCATAGATTTATGGGATGGTTTTGGCCCATGGTTTTAAGACCCATGGTTTTGTAAAACTACTTAAGCAGTTGTTTACTTATGTGGTATTATGCATATGGTAGGTATATGATGTAACATTGCAGATGTGTATGAATTCAGGTGTGAATTCTGTAGACTTTGTTGAGCATAGATCCAAATAGATATGGGTATTGTATTGAGAGAGTGGTGACTTGTAATAAAATATGAGCAAGTGATTCTTGGTGGATGTATCCCAAATTGGGTGAACCACATTAAATATTGACTCTTTTTGTTTTGTTATTTTTATTTTGCATATTATTTTCTCTTTTATTACGATTCTATGAGGGACTATTCCGCAAATTTAATCCCTTATTTCCTATCAATTATTTCTTCATGGCCATTATAGAACTTAAGATTTTTCACGAGTTTTCAAAGATAAAATGAAACTTACCAATTACAGAGCCAAAGACATGAAACCCTTCAAAATTATCAAGCATGGAGTTGAAAACGAAGACCTATTAGCTATTTTAGGATCATAAAGTATCAAATTTATAGAAAACACAAAAGAGGAATTTTTTTCTAAAGTATTAGTGCTCGAACAACTTCAAAATGGCATAAACAAAGTACTTACACTATTCAAAACCATAAACTCACTTTTGAAGGAAAACAAAAAATAATGATCACAACGAGCTCGAAACAAAGGAAAATAAATACACAAACATCACAAAAACAAGCTCGAAGGAGTTAAAAATGTGGTCATGGAGGAAAATGGCCAGGCCTTTGCCATATCATGAGCTCGACAATGCAAAATGACAAACTAATAGGTCAAAAATAACTTTTTTCTTTGCTAACTATGATAGTGAGTAAGCTTACTCACTCAACGAGTTAAGATCGATACTCAAGATATAAAGGTACAGAAATCAATGATCAACAATGAAAAATCCTTCTCAACCAAAGAGTTAGATAATTCTATGAGAGGTCATAAAGGTAAGCTGTTAGTGCTCAAAATTTCACTTAGGGGTCCATGGTTTGATCCTTGTCTCTTTGTTCCTCTAGAAAAGGTCTGTAATTTGGGTCCCCCATTCTCTATTCATCAAAAACTCGGGTTCCCCCATGTTGTCTATTCTCCATAGTGGGATTTGTCTCCTTATCATTTCTACCCTAATACTTGAAGAAGAATGAATTGATATCCCTGAAGAACGTATTTGAGCCTGTAACATTTCTAAACTTTCTGTCCTTGAAGAAAATTTCATTCCCAAGCTCAAATGGTCATTTTTCTATATTTTACGGTTTGACGGGTGTTTCTCCCAGTCAAATTTACATCCTTGCATCTACAGGGGACGTGGCACCTTTTGGTTGGACGTGGCTCAAGCTGGGTACTTAGAAAAATTCATGGAAAGCCTTAACTCAAAATGTGTCCACGTGGAGGCACGATGCTCATTTGAAGATCTACTTTTGGTTTTTGGCCTTGGAGTAGTGTTGGGAGGACACGTGGAGGCTTTGCTTTGCTTGGCCCGGACTTAGATAAATTTTTATGTAGTTGGAGTAGTTTGGTAGAATAAGGACACGTGGTGAGCTCACGCTCATTCAGGGTCTCTACTTTGGGCACCATCTTGAAGTTTGCCATGGAGACATGTGGAGGAACCACGCGCATGTTCGGGGATGCCCTTGAGGAGGATGACACGTGGAGGCCTCCGCTCACTTTGCATTTTTCTTAGACTTTTCAATGACCAAAAGGAGACTTCCTCGAGCATGACACGTGGTGCACCTTCCACTGAGCTTCAAGCATTCAGACAGACTTTTTCGGAATAGGACACGTGGTGAGCCCGTGCTCGTTAAAAGTATCAAATTTTGGGACCACCTCAAGGTGTGCCATGGTGACATGTGGTAGTTTGAAAAGTCAAAAAGGTGGGGGAGGTGGACCATCGGAGGAAACTTGGATTTTTTCCCCTTAAGGATTAAAATTTCAAAATGGCCCGCAAGCCTGATGAGGGAAAAAGTCAATGTTTTTCCCTGGTCAATGGTGGAGGTGCGGGCTCTCGGGGGAAATTTGGAAAAATTTCCTTTTGAAAAAAGATTCAAAAGTAAAAAAGGAAGCACAGCCCCACTCCAATCACATTTGGACATGTGTCAGAGCTCATTTTCGAGGGTGGAGCTGGGGAAAATTTGGAAAATTTCCCTTTTCCAAAAAGAGAGTAAAATGGAAGAATTTCTAGCCATGGTTCCACTCCAATCACATTTGGACACGTGTCAGGCTCGTTTCTCGAGGGTGGAGGTGTGGAGAAAAATGGAAATTTTTCCATTTTTCAAAAAGTTGTAAAAAGTCAAAGGAAGCCCCGGGTCTATTCTAAAGTTTGAATCTACCACGTGGATGGCCCAAATTCAAAGTAAAGATCAATGATTGTTGTGAGTCTAAATCTGATTTTCCCCCATTTCTCTGAAACACATCTGGAAGTGTGAGTCTCCATGATTTCTTGGTCTTTTCTACATGCCCAAGCAAGAGAAGGAAGTTAATGTTGATATCTGAAGTTTGGTGGGAAGATCTGGAGGACATCTTTCACCATTAAAATGGTCTAACTTTCATGCCCGATCAGATTTTTTTTTCTTCTCCCGAGCATGCAAGGGGCAGATTTGATAGATTAGGGGTGGAAGTGGTTGGAAAATTGAAGAAAGAGTGATCTACTAGAGAAAGGAGTTGAATGCGGGAGACATTCGATGAAATCTACCCCCTCGAGCACCTGGAGACTTCTTGCAGATTTGATTATGAATCATGAAAGAATCATGGCAAACATTGGTGCATTAAATTTTTTTTCTTTTAGGAGGAAAGGCTCTGTTGTAAATGTTATAAATGGCACAAATTTTTTGTGCAAAAGGGTTGGGAGGTTGGAAGTTGGAGGTCAGAGTGCTAGAGGTCGAAGAAAATTCCCAAGAGGAAAATTTGACTAAGCTGTCTTTTGAGAATCCATTTGAGAAGCTAGGTTATCTCTTTTTGTATTAAGTTTTATTGTGTCAAGGTGGTTGCAAGTGTACAACCATTGACAAGCTCTGAGATTATTCTAGAAACTTTCCCCTACTAATAGACTTAATCAAATTTGAGTTATTTTTGTGTTGTCTTGAGAAAAATGTGTTTGTTTTATTTTGAATGTATGCAAGTAGTTTTTCTTGTTTCTATTGCAATCTTGTATTAAAATCTGATTCAATCACATAGGCCTCAATCCTTGTGATAGTTTAGTGGCATCTGCAATTCCATTTCTCAGAAGAGCTTTCATTTGGGATTGGAATAAATGATTTAAAATCACTTTTTTTCTCTCATCTATTGAGAGATTGTCTGTAAGCCTTTGGGTGTACCTTAGGCATGATTTGGCTTAGATCTTGATGCTTTGTTGGGTTTTCTAACTCGAGCCTTCATGATAGAATCTCAAGAGATTGTGTGAAAGAGTGCTAATTTGGGCCTCCATTGAAGCACATATTCTAGTTGAAGAAACATTTTAGCTATTTTGTGGCATTCTGTTGGTCGACTTTCCATTTTGTAAGGTTCCTCAAGGATCTGGTGAATCTAGTTTCACCCTGCCCCACCCCCAAAAAAATTCATTTAACAACAACCAATCCTACCCATACTACCCTGTTTTTCATGTGTGTATGCCAATGCACAATCCTCATCACCTAAACATGTAGAAGCAATCAGGGTCTCAAATGTCTTTAGTAACCTTTTCCTTGTTGTGAAAGTATCTCCATGATCTAGAAGTGACAACTCGTGAGAGTCAGATCTGGTGTGTTGATCATATTTTCCCAAGGTCTTCTCTATAAAATTTATGCAAAAGAAAGGTACCTGTATCTCCTTTCATATAACAAGAGGTTACAAAATAGGTTCTCTTACCTTGGTTGAAAGGCACAACCTAAAATAGTTAGGATAGATCACATCCTTTTTAATGTGCTACCCACTCCTTTTCAAATCCTGAGTGATAACAAGTCAGATAGATTGCTTCCCCAACTAAAAAATGACATACATGATTTTCTATACCTCCTCGAGTGTCTGTCTAATCCATGATGTTGCTCGGTCTTTGAAGGAGGTTAAATTTGGGTACCAACATAAATGGACATCATTTCCATGGAATTTTTGAATTCTGGAGTTTCATTGAGATTGATTTTTGATTCATTTCATCTATTTCAAACAACACCCAAATAAAACATTTCTTGTATGTTAAATTTCAGGAGATGTATATTAAATATTAAATTCATTTTCAAGTGTATGTAAAACATTTCTTGTATGCTCAAGTCTTTGTAGTTTCTTCCATTTTCACATCTAGTGCACTAGCTTTCATTTGATAAATCTTGGGTAAAGAAAGGTCAAATCTTTCCATTTCTAGTTTCTAGCATTGATAGACATTTGACAGATCATATTTAGTGCATTTACACAACTAAGGTGGAAATCCTTAGTGGTGACTCCTGTTGATCTGATTTTAATAAGTACTAGTGTCTTAAAACTCTATCAAAGTCAGATTTTTTACTAATATTTGCAAAGATGGAAGGAAGAAGATCTTTCTTTGCTAGGGATCCTGCTAGGACATTGTTTCCAGAGCTAGGAAAAGCAAAATCAGAAGGAAGAAAATCTTAGAGAGTTGTTGGAGATCAACAGACAAGAAGAGGGATCTCCATTGATGAAAGTGATGGCCTATCATTGAAGACTGCCATTCAAGTGACTCTGAATCAGGTAGCCTCTTTGTGGAATTGAACTCTCCAACTGAGAGAGGGCCTTCATTTGATTTTGAAAGGTTTCTTCACACTCTGCACCTGTCTTTTCTAAGGTTGATAGAGATTTCCAAGAAACAAGGCCTTTGGGGATATCCATTTTGAAAATTATACTCTGTGTTCCAAGAACCCTCTGCCCCCATCAGTTTTTCACCCCTCCAGGATCACCTCCTCAAATCAATATGGCTCAACCCAGGCCTCCATTTTTTGTAAACACCTTTGGACCTATAAATTTTGTGGGAATGGCTTGGTTACCCAAATGTAGTGCCTCAAGATGTAAGGAACAAAATGCCAAAGTTCAAGGAAATAATGTTATTACTGGTGATCAACATCTAAAGCTTTTTATCAATATGATGGAAGATTTTGAGATTGAACATGAAGATGTATATATCAAGCTATTTATCCATACCTTGGAAGAGGATGCTAGGGACTGGTATAAAGCATTGCCAGATAACTCTATTGATTCTTGGACTGAGATGAGTAATGCATTCAGATTGTAGTATGGTGATAGAACTGACCCTAGGTTTCTTTTGACAAAATTTGAAAACATCAAAAGAACCCTAATGAGTCAAGTACATGATTTCAACACAAGGTTTAATAAGACCTTGAGGAGATTTCTATTAGGATAAGGCCTTGTGATGAGTCATGTTTGATCAAATATACTGATGCATTTGATAAAAAGGCTGCATATTATTTAAGAGACAAAAACCCCACAAATTTGAGGTAGGCCTTCACCATGGCTTTGCAAATAGAGAACAATATCAAGGCAATTGGAAAGCCTCCAAAAAGGGAAGGTGTAAAATCTGGTTAACCTAGAAAAACCCCAAACAAGCAAGGTTGTTGATTTGGAAGAAGTTGTGAAGACTTTGGTAGGGGTTGTCAAAGAAATCTCCTACAAGCTAGCCCTAGGATGAGAAAGGAATTGGGCAGAGCTCACAAGGTCAACACAAGCAACAAGGCCAAGATAGGTTCACAAATCACCAAATATTTGATGACAGAGGCAAGGGACCTATTGGATTTGGAAATAGATAGTCCCAAGCTAGGGATAATAGAATGGTACCTGATCCTTTGGCTGCTAGAGTTGTTGTGGTGGAGGAGACAGATGTCATTGATTGGTGTGACAAATGTTTCATGCCTCATGCTCCTTGTGAAGAAGATCAACAGAAGAAGAAGATAATGATAATGATAATGATGATGATGTTTGCATGATGGGTTGTTCCACCAGCTCACAACAAGGGGAAAACTCAACTGAGGTGATAAGTGCTAGAACTCTTTTGCCACCTTTTGGGACTGCATTCATAGGGTACCTATTCTTCCTCTCTCTCATACTTTAGAAGTAGATAATGTACAAGATTTTGAATTTCCCAATAATGATTTTGAATATTTAAGGGCTTTAATGATAAAAAAGTATGATGGAGGAATCCCATCTGAGGAAGATAGACAATTGTTGATGAATGTTGTTGTTGCTCAAGAGAGGGAATATAACACAAGAAGTAAGGTTGTCAAAGGGGCAGGGCCTCAAGCCAAGCCTAAATCTCCCTTACTTTCAAACATTCCTAAAGAGGCTCCTAGGAAAGATGCATCTTGCCAAAAGCCTGCAGTTCCAAACAAAAATCATACCCCTCCTCATGCCCAAGTTGTCAAAAATCTGTACCACCTAATGAGTGTGTTGGCTTTCCTTCCAATACTTACCTTGCCAAAAGAATGTCCCATATGATATTTCCCAAGTGTTGAGTCAAATCAAAGTCTTTGTCCCAATTGTTGAGTTGCTTAGGATTCCTGAGCACAAAAAGAGAGCATTTGAATACTTGGGGTTGAAAGAAGAGAAGAACTACCCTAGGTAGAAATGTAAATATTGTGGAGACTCCTCAATCATTGAAGAACCAGAAGCACCACCAAGCATCAGAAGAGCTAGATGAACCACCGAGGTCTATTTGGGGACATCCTTGGTGGACTCTCAAATGAATGTGGATCCATTCTTCACCACTTTGATCATAAAGGATAGACTGTTGCACAACTGCATGTTTGACTTAGGGGCATCATGCAATGTCATGCCTTTGGAAGTCATGAATGAGCTAAACATCAAAGTGACAACAAGCATATGGGAAGTGCACTTGCCATGGACTCTAGAGAAGTTCCAGTAGTGGGATGTGTGAAGGGTTTGGTGGTGCAGCTTGCAGCTTACCCAGGTAAAAACTTAAAACTTGATGTTGTCATTGTTGACTACCCAGCCAAGTGGGGCATGCTACTATCAAGAAAATGGGCTGCAAGTGTTGGTGGGAGTGTCCAAATGGATATGTCTTATGCTACCATTCAATTGAGGGCAGCCTTGTTAGGTTGTATGGGGAAAAGAAAATGTTGCATCTTATTGAGGATCCCAACAATGCATCCTATGAGGTATTGTACACAAATGTTGATGCAGAAAACTTTGTGGGATTTTTGATGGAAAGGAGCACAAGATTGAAGAATGCAAATGCCTTGAACAAATGGGCTCTCCCTGGACTCTATTTGTTTGATGGAGCTTGCTCCAAATTTGGGAATGGTGTTGGTATTGTTCTACTTTCTCTAGTGGGGAAAAATTTTTTTTTCCTTCAAACTCAACTTTGAATGCACCAACAACATTGTTGAGTATGAGGCATTATTGTTGGGTTTAAGAATTTCTTGGAAATATGGTGTCAAGGACATCATTGTCAAAGGAGACTCAAAATTAATTGTGAAACAAGTCAGAAAATTGTATGCCACAAAGAACCAATGAATGAAGCAATACAAGCATGTAGTTTGGGACTTCATTGAGATGTTTGATTCATTTAACATACTGCATCATGATAGGAAGTTCAATGACTTGGCAGAAAGCTTGCAGTGTTGGGGTCTCGGTTTGACAATTGCACAATGTCCCCATATTGTGAATATGAGGTTGAGGTATTGACTAGACCTTCTGTCCCTGACAACATTAAGCATTGGTAGGTTTTTGATGATGATGCTAGATCAAGAAGATTCTGCAAAAACAAAGGAGAATTTTTTGATCAAAGTATTGATTGGGAGCCAATGGTTTATACAACAGAAGGAAAAGAAACCTTGTTTGGAAAGGGTATCATTCAACTAAAGACTAATACCATTCCTAGAGGGTTGGTTGCTCTTGAGTCCAATTTTGATAATGTTGATCACATTGTTAATAGATGCATGGCAGCCTCAAGGGATATTGAGGAGCATGATCTTGGTACAAAGGAGAAGCCAAGGAAAATTTGGTTAGGTAGTAATCTCAGCAAGGAGGAAAAGCAGTCATACATCAAATTGTTGAAAAATACCAAGATTGTATGGCTTGGACCTATTCTATTCTGAACTAAAGCATATAGAGAGGACCTGTTTCAACATGAGATCCCCTTGGTGTCTAATGAAAAGCCATTTAGGAAAAAACAGAGGCCCATCAATCCACTCTTATCCCTCAAAATGCAAGAAGAACTGAAGAAGCTAAGAGATGGAGGGATTATCCAGCCCACAAGGTATTCTTCTTGGGTTGCAAACCTAGTGCCAGTGAGAAAGAAAATGGTGACATCAGGTTGTGTGTGGATTTTAGGAATCTAAATAGAGCATCAATGAAGGATAATTATCCTTTACCAAATATGGAGAACATGTTGCAAGTTAGTGACTAGTTCTGAGTTGCTTTCCACCTTGGATGGTTTCTTTGGTTATAACCAAGTTGTGGTGAAGGAATCAGAAAGGATCAAGACATACCTTCACTACTCCTTGGGGACCTATGTTATGTCAGGATGCCCTTTGGTCTGATGAATGTTGGAGCTACCTTTCAAAGAGAAATGGATGTTGCTTTTGCTGGTTACATCAATGAGTTTATTGTAGTCTATCAAGATGATGTAACTGTATTTTCTAGAAAGAGAAGTGACCACTTGCTGCACTTGGAGAAGATGTTGATAAGATGTAGAGAATATGGCATCTCACTTAATCCAAAGAAATGCCATTTTGGAGTGTAGAAGGAAAATTTTGCTTGGTCACATAGTGTCACAAGAAGGAGTGATGATTGATCTAGAAAGAGTAGAGGCCATCAAGCAAGGTCCCAATCCCAAAGACTAAGAAAGGAATTCAAGTCCTTCTTTGGGAAGATAAACTTCATTAGAAGATTCATATCAAACTTTGTTGAACTGACCATTCCAATCACTTCCATGCTAAAGAAAGACTAGGTCATCAAATGGGAGGAGGCTTGTCATCCAAGATTTCAATGGGATTAAAGAGGCACTCAAGCATGCACCTGTTTTAGTAGCTCCAGATTATAAGAAGCCCTTTCAACTATTCTCTTTTGCTTCAGAGAACACTATTGCTTTTTCTTCTTTGTAGCAGAAGGATGATGAAGGGGTTGAGAGGCCAATTGCCTTTTTCAGTAAGGCATTGCAGGGGGAGAACTAAAGTATACCATTATGGAAAAGTAGGCATTTTCCTTGGTAAAAGAAACAAAGGTTTTTAGCCTTATATTCTAAGTTCAAAGGTTGTTTGCTTATGTTCCCCATACCATGGTAAAGGACATCTTGTTAGAGATGGAGGTCTCAAGAAAAAGATGTAGATGGGTGAACAAATTGCAAGAATATGATATGGACATCCAAACCATGAAGTTGGTGAGAGGTTTGGGCTTGGCTAAGCTTATGGCTTGAGAGAAACTTGCAAAATATTGAGGTAAATGAGGTAGAAGAAGAAAGGGTAGGTGTATTTGAAAGGTTGATGAATTTTGAGTGGTATAAAGATGTAATCTTTTATCTCAGACATCTGAGCTGCCCTGAGCACTTAAGTAAGAACCAAAAGAGAGCCCTTAAGTTGGCTTCCCAAAAATATGTCATCACTGATTATGGGTTAGCTTGGAAGAACCAGAGGGAGTCCTCTTAAGGTGCATTACTGAAGAAGAAGCCCCCAAGATAATTGTTGATCTCCATGGAGGAGTTTGTGGGGGGCACTTTGCTGCAAGAGTCACAACACATAAGATCTTGAGGGCTGGTTATTGGTGGCCAACTCTTTTCAAGGATACAACCTTGTTGGTTAGAAGATGTGAAAGTTGCCAACATGCTTCTCTGGAAGACTGAAAGCTTTAGGCTCCCCCTCCTTTGTGCACTGTATCAATTGAAGCTCCATTCAAGCAATGGGGAATGGATTTCATTGGTGAGATTTTAGACCCTTCAAGTGTTGGCCACAAATGGATTCTTGTAGCAACTGATTATTTTACTAAATGGGTGGAGGAAATCCCCACCAAGAAGGAAACACACCAAGTTGTCATGGATTTTGTGCTAAACAACATCATCTGTAGGTTTGGGGTACAGTGAGATTATAGTTGACAATGCCATGAGCTTTAGAGCTAAACCTTTGGTGGAAATGTGTAAAGAGTATGGGATCAACTTGACATATGCCTCAATTACAATCCTCAAGGAAATGGACAAGCTGAGTCTAGTAATAAAAATTTGTTGAAGATCATCAGAAGAACATTGGAGTAGAACAAGAGAAAGTGGGGTGAACAGTTGAAGTTTTTTTTTGGGAAGATAGGATCACTATGTCAAGAGGGTCACTAGAAAGAGTCCATTTGAGTTGGTGTATATGGGACTCAGGCCTCTACTACCTCTTCATATGCAACTATCTTCATATCAGTTTATGCAATAGCTAGAAGATCAAGAGGTAGGCCCTTATGATGCTCGCATTAACCAGATTGTTGAGCTTGATGAAGAGAGGAGGGCATCCCACCAGAGGCATGTAAAATTTAGAGATAAATTGAAGAAGTTATTTGACAAGAAGGTCACTCCCAGAGCTTTCAATGTTGGAGATCTTGTGCTACTATGGGATATAGACATGAGGATAAGGGCAAGCATGGCAAGTTTGACTCATTATGGATGGGCCCTTACTCTATTGACATCAAAATTGGGGAGCATACCTTCTTCCTCAAGGACTTAGATGGTGAACTACTTGAGTTTCCTATTAATGGTAGGAATTTGAAGCATTTCTTGGATTGATTCCCCTGAATCAAGGAATAAATCTTGTGTATAGTGTATAGTTTGTTGTTTGTTTCTGTCCTTTTTGTGTTTTTGCTCGTTTTGGTCCTCGGTGACCTATTTTTGTTGGTTTCTCTATCTATTTTTGAAGATGGCTTTATTTCTCTACTCTGCAAGATGACTCCATTTCCCAATGGATATTTTGGCACTTGGTCTACTTTTTTTCTTGTGGCACTCGCAGGGAGTGCCCATCCCCGAGTCGGAGCCTATGTTGGTGCTCAAAATGTCCCCCATTTTGCCTTTGAAAAATTATTGATTTATGCCTCTGTCATTTTCTCCTTCCCGTGTTGTGCTTGGTTCGATCTTTTGGCTATTTTTATTGAAGTTCTGGGTCATAAATCACTTAGGGTCCATGGTTTGATCCTTGTCTCTTTTTTCCTCTGAAAAGGTCTGTAATTTGGGTCCCCCATTCTCTATTCATCAAAAACTTGGGTTCCCCCATGTTTTCTATTCTCCATGGTCGGGATTTGTCTCCTTATCATTTCTTCCCTAAATACTTGAAGAAAATGAATGGATGTATCCCTGAAGAATGTATTTGAGCCTGTAACATTTCTAAACTTTTGTCCTTGAAGAAAATTTCATTCCCAAGCTCAAATGGTCATTTTTCTATTTTACGGTTTGATGGGTTTCTCCTAGTCAAATTTACATCCTTGTATCTACAAGGGATGTGGCACCTTTTGGTTGGATGCGGCTCAGCTAGGTACTTAGAAAAATTCATGGAAAGCCTTAACTCAAAATGTGTCCACGTGGAGGCACGACGCTCATTTGAAGATCTACTTTTTGGTTTTGGCCTTGGAGTAGCACTGGGAGGACATGTGGAGGCTTCCGCTGCTTGGCCGGACTTAGAAAATTTTTATGTAGTTGGAGTAGTTTGGTGGAACAGACACGTGGTGAGCTCACACTCATTCAGGGTCTCGCTTTGGGCACCATCTTGAAGTTGCCATGGAGACACGTGGAGGAACCGCGCATGTTTGGGGACCTTGAGTTTCATTTTAAAGAAGCATAGGATGACACGTGGAGGCCTCCACTCACTTTGCATTTTACTTAGACTTTTCAATACCAAAAGGAGACTGCCTCGGAGCATGACACGTGGCACCTTCCATTGAGCTTCAAGCATTTAGAGACTTTTGCCGGAATAGGACATGTGGTGAGCCCGCGCTCATTCAAGGTATCAAATTTTTGGGACCACCTCAAGGTGCGCCATGGTGACACATGGTAGTTTGAAAAGTCAAAAGGGGGAGGGGCCATCGGAGGAAACTTGGATTTTCCCCTTAAGGATTAAAATTTCAAAATGGCCCACAAGCCCGATGAGGGAAAAGTCAATGTTTTTTCCCGGTCAATGGTGGAGGTGTGGGCTCTCGGGGAAATTTGGAAAAATTTCCTTTTGAGAAAAAGAGTCAAAAGTAAAAAAGGAAGTGGCCCACTCCAATCACATTTGGACACATGTCAGGCTCATTTCCGAGGGTGGAGCTATGGGGAAAATTTGGAAAATTTTCCCTTTTCCAAAAAGAGAGTAAAATGGTAGAATTTGGCATGTGGTTCCACTCAATCACATTTGGACACGTGTTAGGCTCATTTCCCGAGGGTGGAGGTGTGGAGAAAAATGGATTTTTTTCCATTTTTTCAAAAAGTTGTAAAAGTCAAGGAAGCCCCGGGTCTTTGTTCTAAAGTTTGAATCTGCCACGTGGATGACCCAAATTCAAAGTAAAGATCAATGGGCATGTTGTGAGTCTAAATATGATTTTCCCCCATTTCTTTGAAACATGTCTAGAAGTGTGAGTCTCCATGATTTCTTGGTCTTTTCTACATGCCAAGAAGAGAAGGAAGTTAATGTTGATATTTGAAGTTTGGTGGGAAGATCTGGAGGACATCTTTCACCATTAAAATGGTTTGACTTTCGTGCCCGATCAGATTTTCCATTTTTCTTCTCCCGAGCATGCAAGGGCTAGATTTGATAGATTAGGGGTGGAAGTGGTTGGAAAATTGAAGGAAAAGTGATCTACAGAGAAAGGAGTTGAATGTGGGAGACATTCGATGAAATCTACCCCCTCGAGCACCTGGAGACTTTTTGCAGATTTGATTATGAGAATCATGAAAGAATCATGGTGAACACTGGTGCATTAAATGTTTTTGTCTTTTAGGAGGAAGAGGCTCTATTGTAAATGTTATAAATGGCACAAATTTTTCATGCAAATGGTTGGGAGGTTGGAAGTTGGAGGTCAGAGTGCTAGAGGTCGAAGAAAATTCCCAAGAGGAAAATTTGACTAAGCCTGTCTTTTGAGAATCCATCTGAGAAACTAGGTTATCTCTTTTTGTATTAAGTTTTATTGTGTCAAGGTGGTTGCAAGTGTACAACCATTGACAAGCTCGAGATATTGTTCTAGAAACTTTCCCCTGCTAATAGACTTAATCAAATTTGAGTTATTTTGTGTTGTCTTGAGAAAAATGTGTTTGTTTTATTTTGAATGTATGCAAGTAGTTTTTCTTGTTTCTGTTGCAATCTTGTATTAAAATATGATTCAATCACACAGGCCTCAATCCTTGTGATAGTTTAGTGGCATCTGCAATTCCATTTCTTAGAAGAGCTTTCATTTGGGATTGGAATAAATGATTTAAAATCACTTTTCTCTCATCTGTTGACAGAGATTGTCTGTAAGCCTTTGGGTGTACCTTAGGTGTGATTTGGCTTAGATCTTGATGCTTTGTTGGGTTTTCTAACTCGAGCCTTCATGATAGAATCTCAAATATTGTGTGAAAGAGTGCTAATTTGGGCCTCCATTGAAGCACATATTCTAGTTGAAGAAACATTTTAGCTATTTTGTGGCATTTTGTTGGTTTGACTTTCCATTTTGTAAGGTTCCTCAAGGATCTGGTGAATCTAGTTTTCACCTGCCCCACCTCCCACCAAAAATTCATTTAACAACAACCAATCCTACCCATACTACCCCTATTTTGTCATGTGTGTGTACAAATGCACAAATCCTCATCACCTAAACATGCAGAAAAATAGGGTCTCAAATGTCTTTAGTAACCTTTGCCTTGTTGTGAAAGTATCTCCATGATCTGGAAGTGACAACTCGTGAGAGTCAGATCTAGTGTGTTGATCATATTTTCCCCAAGGTCTTCTCTATAAAATTCATGCAAAAGAAAGGTACATGTATCTCCTTTCATATAATAGAGGTTACAAAATAGGTTCTCTTACCTTGGTTGAAAGGCACAACCTAAAATAGTTAGGATCAGATCACATCCTTTTTAATGTGCTACCCACTCCTTTCAAAGCTTGAGTGCCAACAAGTCAGATAGATTTCTTCCCGGATGCAAAAGTACATGAGATAGATTGTCTCTTCTAATCCATGATGCTGACAGTTAAATGACATACATGATTGTAAGGAGATAAATCAAAGTGGATAAGAATCATAAAATTTTGCAAGTACATAGGTGGAAATTGAAGAGTAGTTAGATTTATGCATGTGATCACATGACGAAAAAAAAAAATATTTATTTTATCATGCAGATAAAGATAGATAGGTGTCACATCATGCACATGAAGATAAAGAGCATGCAATGACAAAAGTTTCCTTTCACAAGAAGAAAGACCAAAATAGAATTTTTATTATTCACCCACAAATACCTTAATCCTTCCAAAAGTGACCATACAGTTCATGCATCAGAATAAAGAAGTCAAATAAGTTTGACTTGAACTATTTTTGGAGGAATCAAGGCTATTTTTGCCTCTTGTAAACTACATGTAATTTTATGCCTTATTATTTATTCATCAAAAAAGGCTAAAATTATCATCCATGCATCATTAGACTTCAGTCTATTTTTAGAGGATAGGATGAATAATGTTTTCTATATATTATGTGCATTGGAAAGGCACAAGTGATTATTATCGAGGAGGACCTTTTTATTGAAATGTGCAGCAATGTTTTCATTTTTCCCTTAAATAAGAACCAATTTATGCCTTTCCAATTATTTATAGTGGTGTTTCTTGTTTTATTATCTCTTATGAATGTCAATTCTCTGAATTTTTACCATACCTTGCTTCAAATTTGGCATTTCTATATAGTTTTAGTGTGCATGTTAGTTGTTGTGATTTATCGCTCAAAACATAAGTTTTTTCCTTAAGATCGTGGATGAAACCCATTGGATCATAGTTAATCAAATTGTTTCTCATAATATTGTGTATTTTTTTAGTCAAATCCCTCAATAGTTTTGCTATATCGCCCCATTTTAAATTTATGTTATAACCATATTTTAACCCTTAAAACCCCTAAATAAATTAGCTTAGGATACATAAATAAGGAACAGGTCTTATAATCTCAAAGATTCACCTCAACATAGGGATGTCCACATCCCTGAGGTGTTTCCATTGTATCTGTTGAAGTGAGTGAAAAGCAAGCTTAAAACACCTATAGTTATCCCTCAAGTAGGGTGCACTTTTGAGAGAAAACATTTTTTGGCACTCCTAGTGGGACCAAATCTGATTGGGACCGAATTTATAGTCCATTTATAGCAAGGAAAAAAACATTTTTGGAAGGACATGGTGGCCAACATCCATTGAAAATAAAAAGAAAATTATTTGGTAACATTGTAAGGCTGATTTAAAACCAGTTTTCTAGCATGTTCTATGCCTGAGGTGACCACAAGATCAATGGTAAGAAGACTTCCTTGTAATTTTGTTTCGTTTCCTTTAAAATCAACAATAAGAAGATGAGTTATTAATACCTTACCCTATAACAAGACTACGTTTAGTAACCATCGTCCCCTTTCTTTACCACATATCAATCTTGTTGTTCGAATCACAATTATTCAAATGGTTAATCAACAACCATGAAAACCACCTAGAAATTTTGTACCCTTCAATAATGGTATCCCCTTAATAATTGTTTTTTATCATGACATACCCACTACTTCCTTAAAGGGTTTAACAACATTTACTGGTGAAAATCATGTTACTCCTCCTGAGCATATTAAAGACATTGTAACTCTTTGTTTAGTTTATAAAATTACTCATGAATATCTAGCTTTAATAATCTTCGCTACATCATTTGAATGACAATCCTTGCAATGGTATAGAACTTTACCAGTAGGAACTATACCAACTTGGGATGAATTGGGTCAATTACATAAACAGCTTTGAGATAATTCTTATCAGTTATCTCTCATAGAAAAATTATCCACAATTAAGAGAGATCCTCATGAATTTATGGCCAGTATTAACATTAGATTTATAAGGGCATGGGAAATAATTCCATCAATTATTAAGCCTCAATTTGATCATGCATTTCTATATTATCGTAGACAGCCTTAAATATTGATATTTCAGCATGATACATTCCATGGAAGAAACTACTCTTCCATAAGCTTATGAAATTGCCATTAGAGCTGAAAAATACCTTATTCAAGTGGTAAATGAGCCCCAAGGCCCTTTATGCCCATTATGGAGGATTTGGCACTTATTCTCGCAACATATTACAATAATAGATCATGTTGTTACAACACCACCAAATGATATATATAAGACCTTGTAGAAACATACAAATAAAATAATAATGTTAAATAGGAATTTTCTCATCCTATGCAAGCCTTTTAGAATACTTATCAACATAATAGGTAGTTATACCAGAAAATCAAGACAACGGGTATCCTTATGAACAAATACAAATGGATACTAAAGTTTTTAGTTCATCTAGTGCCCTTGTACCAGTCAACATGGTTTTAGAAGATTGGTGTTCACCTTTCAATAAACCTCATTCAATTCATGCGAATTATGCAAATGCATTCTTTAATTTGAGCCTTGTTCCACAACCACAATCTAAAAGATTATTCATGCCTCAAATAGAGGGTTGGTGGTAAAATGCCCAGAGTAAAAACAACCTAAACAAAATTTGGCTACGTTTGGAGAGGAATATTTTATTGTTGGTACACCTATGTCTCGTAATGAAGAGAAACAATAGAAAGGACCCATTTTACTTATAGTTATAGATAAATCAGCAAGGGGAGTCCCTAAAATAGTAAAGAGTCATGTTTCAACTTCAAAAACAACAAGCAGTTTAGCTCCTAAAGAGTAGTAAAAATAACGACAAATGATTCCCATATGCTTATTTATTCCTCGATTTCTAAAGTTGTAGTAACAAAATTATTTTTTATTAAAGCTTATTCTAAAACTATTGCAGTAGCTTCATTTAATGTTGTTGAGGATATGAAAAATTAGAATAATATTATTTATTTATGGGATGCTTTGAGTATTCAAGGATAGTAATAGTTACTTACTCATGAGCTTGCTAAGTTGTAGATTTCTTCCAAACCAAAGAGAGAAAGAAGATAAAAAAGCTTATATGGTTCTTAGTATAGTTGAGAAATATCATATGAATTAGGTTAAGTGGATGGTAAATAAAGTCTTGAATGTACATGATATTAAAAAATCACCACCCATTTATATTTCTCTTATCATTGGTGATCATTTAGTTCATGACTATATGGTTGACTATGGTGCAAGAAACACATTCATGCCTAAAACAATTACGTAGTAAAAGCGGGTGTATAGTATGAACAAACAAACAAGAGTGTACTACAACTTGATGGGACGATAACCAACACAAAGTGGTTATCATTAAGAATTTGGAGGTAACATTACATGTTTGTCCTAATGTTTCAATTTTACAAGATGTAACTATTGTAGATCTACCTCCCTACTTTTCTCTTTTCTTGTCAAGAGATTTTACAACAAAAATAGGTGGTTATATTTCTTCAGATTTGTCATTTTGTTCTTCACTATGAGGTATGGAACTAAGGTTACAGTAAATTTAAAACCTCTAGCTAGATTCCACATAAAACCTCATGTTGCAAATGTTGTAGAAAATTATGCAGCCATAGATCGAGGCTAATTTTATGTTACAACACAAATTTATAGTTTAGACAACGTCTCAAACTATTTTATGGATGAAAAATCTCAAGAAGAACAAACTTATGATCCTTACAAGGAAATAGAAAAAGGATTTATTAAGTGTTTATTGTTTTCATGAATAAGACACACCATTCGTTTGTTTTCCAAAATAGAAAATATAGCTAAAGGCATATGGCATCTTCATTTTGATGGAGAAAATAAAAAGAAAGGACAAGGTGCATGGTTGATGCTGACTTCCCCTTCAAATCGAGGTATTTTTCAGCTCTAAGTATGTAATTTTCATGTACTTGTAACGTGGTTGAATACGAAGCATTGATTCATGGCCTACAATGGGCTAGAAAGAGAGGAATCAACATGTTACAAGTGTATGGTGATTCTAAATTAGTTATAAACCAAGTTAAGAACTATAATGTTTGTAATAATTCATTGTTGAAATCTTACAAGCATAGAATTTTAGATTTGATGGATGATTTTCAAGATTTTAATATTCAATCATTCCAAAGAGCTGAAAAAAAGCTTGCAGATAGACTTACAATAACTAGTACTATCTTTGAAGTGATAGAAAATATTGTAAATGAAAAAATGAATCCAAAAGTTAAGTTTATAATCAAACCTCAGTAGTGCTAAATAATGAAGAGAATTGGTAGGTTTTCAAAGATGACAAATAGATCTGCAAATTTTTACCACAAGAAGGTGAATTTTCTTCAACTAATCAAGAGAAATTACAGCACCAATACAATGATCAGATTGTACAACTAAAGACAAACACATTACCTCAAGGAATTGTCACTTTGGAGGATATTTTTATTTCTAATGATCATATCAGAAAGGATAAAGGAAATATTTCAACACATGTTGATAATTACGAAGAGATTTCAGTTGTTAAAGGTTAAAACTTATAGATTGGAAAGTTATGTTCTACTACTAAAAGAAAATATTTTGTTGACTTATGAAAGAAATTTATAGATGTTTTTACATGGAAATACCAAGATTTGAAATTTTTAATCCCATCTTAGCTCAACATACCATAAAATTACATCCAAATGCAAAAATGTAAGGTAGAAGCAAAGTCATGTAAATCCCAAGATTGAACCATTTATGAATAAAGATTTGTGTAATATGATTGAATCAGTATTATATTTCAAGTCAAGAATTCAATTTTGGTTTCCAACCTTGTGTCTATTTGAAAAAATAATGGTGAAATTCGATTGTGTGTTGATTTTAGAGATCTTATCTAATCTTCATTAAAAGATCATTATCCACTACCCAACATGGACCATTTTTTAAGAACAGCTTTCAAAGTTAAGATAGCTTATCCTTATTAGATGGTTAGAGTGGATACAATCATATTCTTATGCATGAAAAAGATAGATATAAGATATCCTTCACAACAAAGTGGTGGACTTACACTTATAAAACAATGTTGTTTGGATTTTCTAATGATGGTTTAACATTTCACCATGTAATGGATATGGATTTTTATATCTTCTTGAATAAATGCATACTAGTTTATTTAGATGATGTTACTATATTTTCAATGAACTCGATGATCATCTTATGCATTTAAGGTCAACTTTTCAGTTTTTTCAAGCATTTTGGAGTCTCTTTGAATCCCAAGAAGTCCACTTTTTCAGTGCGTGAAGGTAAATTAATTGGACATATTGTTTCTAAGTAGGGATTATGTATTGATCCTTTTAGAATTGATGCAATATTGTAGTTGTCCCTACCTCATCATAAGAAGGCATTGCAAAGATTTCTTGAAAAAATAAACTTTGTCGAGAAGATTGTTTCTAGATTTTGCAACATTTGTTAAGCCATTAACAACAATGCTAAAGAAAGGAAGAAATTTCTCTTGGAATAGTGAAGGAAGAGAAGGATTTAAGGCCATTAAATTAGATATTCTAGAAGCTCCTAGTTCAGAAAATCCCAATTTTGATAAGGACTTCAAGATTTATACACTTGCAAGAGCTGAAACTATTTCAGCCATATTAACTTAGGTTAATGATGAGAATAAAGAAAACCCCATTGCTTTCTTTAGAAAGAGTTTACATGACTACGAGACAAGGATCACTTTTTTTTTGAAAAGAAGGTACTTGCAGTAGTTAGAGGATTGAAGAACTTTAAGAATATGCTTTCGAATAATAAGATTCATGTTCTAGTCTCTCACCCAAGCATTAAATCATTCCCTGTTAAACAAGGAATTGAATAAAAAATGAGCAGGTCGATTACAAAGCTTATAAGGTATGCTATTGACGTCTGTGTTATAAAAATATTCAGAGGAAAAGGATTATTCAAAAATTTGATTTCGATATGGAAAAACAATAGGTTGCAGATTCACTATAGCATTTTGATGTTTCATACCAACAACCCAAAATTTTAGTACAATCTAAAAATCAACAACGAACTCAATCCAGAGATTCCAAGATTAGTTTGGATGACAAATTTGATCAATTACTTATATCATTATACTTATCCGGAAGGTATGGACAAGAAAAAATGAAGGTATTCTAGATTACAAGCCATACCTTATGCATATATTGATGGTGGGCTTTTAAAGAAAAATATAAATTGAATTTTTTTGCTGCATTGCATTGATTATGATAGAGTGCAGTAATTACTCTCTAAATTTATTAAAGGACCTTAAAGAGTTCATTTTTAGCATGTACTATGGTTGTTAAAATTATGAAAGCTTGTTATTGTTGACCCATCATATTTAAGGGTTGTTTTGAATGGATCAAAAAAAAAGTGTGCATTATTTGTTGGAAAGTAATTATTAAAAGTGTGCACTATTTCAATGGATCAACCATTCATGGTGGGGTCTTGACCTCATCGGCATGATAAATCCTCCTTCATCACAAGGACACAAGTGGATCTTCACTACCACATTATTTTACTCATTCGACCAAGTAGCGACTTTGAAACAAACCAATGAAATGTTGATATTATCATTTTATGAAGGTATAGTTTACAAATTTGGTGTCCTAGTGACAACCATTTCATATAATTCCTTGGATTTTTTTCATGCAACGGTAACATAGTGGGCTGTCAAGCATGGTATTTATCTATGTACTTCATCTAATTATTACCCACAAGGTAATAAATTAGTTGAAAGTAATAATAAGAATTTGCTCAAGATTATTAGAAGAAAAATTAGAGATAACAAAAGAGCTTGGTATCTGATGTTGAATTCAACACATTGGGCTAATATAGTGACTCCTAAAAGATCAAGTACACAATTCATTGTATAATATTGTTTATGGTTGTGAGGAAAGACTACCTATTTCAATCCAAATTGCCTACATTGGATTTACTACATCAAATGGAATTACTTGAGAATGAATTAATGGAGGTTCGTTATTAAGAACTTATGGAACTTGAATAGCTAATATATTAAGCTCACCTTAATATGGAGAAGAATTATAAACAGATCAAGAGAATGTTTGATAAAAAGGCTAAGCTTAAAATTTTTAATGAAGGAGACATTGTGCTAAAAGGGATGCTGATAAAGCAAAACTAGAAAACCACAAAAAGTTTGATACAATCTAGAGTGGTCCTTACATTATTTCAGCTTTCAAATAGCACAATGCATTTCATCTTTCAAAGATGAATGGAGATGAACTTCCCATTCCTGTGAATGGTATGTTTCTCAAGAATTGTTATTAAATATCTTATAAGTGTTGGTTAGAGTAGGATTTACCTTTCAATAAGTGTCATTCATGCACATTGCAAAATTTCAATTTCAATAAGTGCAGTTCATACACATTACAACTTTTCACTTTTAATAAGCATTCATGCATGTGATTTGGTTTACCAGATCATTTCCCAGCTTTAGATTTCTTTTTCTTAAATGGTCATTTTTTAGAGAAGGGAAGATTCTGGTTTTATAATTTTGATTCCATGACCAATAGACAAGAGCAATGAACTAATATTAAAGCTAGCAAGTAGATTTCACCGCAATCTTGCGAAATGTTGACTTTTCTTGCACTTGTGCAAAAGTTGACAACTCAAAACTTCATTTCAGATGGATGGAAATAATGTGATGGATGTAACTAAGGGGAAGAAATAAAATTTCTTAAAGGATTTAAGTTGCAGTAAGTAAACAAGTAAATAAAAATTCATCTATGTGATGGATGCAACACCTCACGTATGTTGTCATTCCATGTTGACCTTCATCAAAGCTACACAAAAGCTACAAATAACTAAAGTATAACCTTGATAAAGTTTAAAACATATGAAAACCTAAGGAGTTGGATGTCGAACAACAAACCTAGTTGTTGTTTACATGGATGGAGGTACATTATAAGTTATAAGTAAATTAATTCTTGTTATTTCTTTATGTTTAAATGAGATTAATTATGTTTTGAGTTGTTTAGTTCATTCCATAATTATCATTTACAGTAATCAAATGAAAAAGGAAATAGACAACTCAATTACATAATTTAATTTCATTTATTCATAAAGAGATACAATTTCAGTTTTCCCACACAAGCCATGGGATGTAACTTATGATTATTGAAGTAAAAGATGCATGTAAACAAAGCTAAAATCAAAGGAATATAAAATAAACTCATCCTTTCCTTTGGGTTTTCTCTTGGTTTTAATTTCTCTAGTTGAAGCTTCTTCATCTTCTTTTGCATCATCTAGTCCATCAATGTATCTAAAAAGGAGAGAAAGTAGATGTCAAATTTGAGCTTAGGGTTTAATATTTATGTCTTTTCTATTAGTTTCATACAAATGAATCATTTGAAGTCAAAAGTCGTAAGTTACATCAAATTAATAGATACAAAAATGATAAAGTAATATCTTACAGAAGCACATGTGATTCTCAAAATCATGAAAAAAATAGAAAATAAATTCCGTAATGAATATAAGACATGCTAAAGCCTATTAGTTTCTAACTATTTTGTTTAAGTGTGTAGGTACAAGTTGTAGAAGAAGAGAAAAAAAACCATGATTTAAATTATGTACTAACAAATATAAATTGCATCAAAGCACGTGGCGTAGACATTCTATAATATGAATCAAGTTTTGTATACCTTTCATAATGACCAAGTAAAATAAAATTCAAGCCCGAGTTTAAGGTGTAACTACAAATTTGTTTGCAATTTTCCAGCATAGATTCATATATTCAAGGTTAAATAAAGGAGCAAGATATATGAAATAAATCAAGTATCGAAGAGTACATGAAGAAATATTGGTACATTCAACTAAAGGAGAGATAAATCAAATTCTTTACTCCTATACAAGAGCTACATGATGCACATTGATATCAGGAATGAAGGATTTTCAAGGAATCAACAAAGCAAAATGGAGTTGTAATCATAATGGGATTTGGATAAATTTTTAAGAACAAAAAAGGCTACAAAAGTAAGTCATACAAAAAGTTGAATGCCATATCAAAGTACAAGAAATGAAGAATGCAACTTACAACAACAAGAAGTTACCATCTCTCACACATCAAGAAAAATCAAAGTTAAAACTTCTAATAATCAATAAATGAAAGGGTATGAAGCTCCTTGAAGGTACAAACATGAGAAACAAATGTCAATGCACAAAAGAAACTTTTAGTTAAGAGTTCAAGAATTACAATTATTAAAGAACTTGTAGCAGATTAATACTCTCATGAACCCCATTTTTCATTTCAACTAAATGCTAATGATCCACATAGATCTATGAGATTCAAGGTTTAAGCCACAATAGTTAAAGGATATTGATACTACCAAATTATTTCAAGCACTTTCCTATAAAACAATACAAATTTACGGATGAGTAAAGCTAGAGTCTAAACCAGAAAATTGTAGAGTTTAAAGAATGCATCCACTTTAAGAAAACTTCATGCTTTCAATAATTTAGGAGTTTAAAGAGGTTATCAAGAACTCCTTCAAGAATATAAACTCATATTTCATATTATTCAAGGGATGAACTTTCAAAAGAGGTGAATTATGTTTACGAAACAAATTTCACAAGAAAAATACTATTAAAAACATAATCATAAGACTAAAGGAATAAATTTCATATTAGAACCAATGGATGTCATGGCATAAATCAAAATTACATAAACAAGATACAAATTTTTAGTCTCGGGCTACAAAAATGTAGCCCATTAAAGTGTTTAGGAAGCCATAATTTGAACAAGAAAACATGAATAAGAGGATCAAAAATTAAGATTTAATGTTAAAATAGAAGTCTTCCGCACTTTCAAAAAATAAAGAAGTGATGTATATCTTTCCTTATAGAATGTTTGAAAAAAAGTAGTTACAAAGTACATTTTAAGAAAGGAGATTGCAATATTATCTTAAAATGATCATTGATCAAAAGCTACAACAATGCTTATTTTACAAGTTCAAGAACAGTAAAGACTTCTACAACATTCCTAAGAATTTCAAGATATATACACAATAAAAATGAAAGTACAGTCATATACAAGGTAAACAATTTCTAAATGCAAGGCATCACTTTAAAAGAGACAAAGAGCAAAAGATTCAATTTGCATAATAAGAAAAACTAGTTCGATGATAAAATGTTACAATGCATAGTAAATCCAAAGGGAAATAATGTTGAAACATACTTTTGAAAAGAACGGAAACACAAAATTATCAGTTATAGAAAATATCGAATACCCATAGAAATAGAGTACAAATCTACCACTGCCAAAGAAAATTAATACATTCAAGAAAGTTTTTTTGAAGACCATTAAATTTTTTTATTCAATGGAGATTCAACTAAACAATGCGAACCCAATTTTGGGCATGAGTGAAAGAAGTTTGAAGAGATGCTCGAGAATATTCAATGATGAATACCTATACTTGAAAGTTAATGTAGTGTTAAAGCTTCAAAACCGATAACAATGGTAGAGTACAAATAGTTGAGCAGCATATGAAACAACAACCAAATAAAAATGCATGAGTTAAAGGGTTTGCAAGTGCCATATAGATATAAAATATTCAATCTACAATAACAATGAATGGAGGAGAATTTAAATACCCATGAATTTTAGGATGTCGAATAGCACAACATTAGGGTCAAAGGCTCATATATAGAAAACAAGAAGCTTCTAACAAAGGATGTCCAGTTCAGATAAGAATGAAAGAACTTTACGCCTTAACAGGATGGAAGTAGAATAAAATTCTTTAGTTTTTAGGTTAAAAGAATACTGAAGAGCTTGAAATGAAAAAATGAGCAACCCAAAGTTGGGTATGATTAGTTTCAAACAGATTCATACTTATAGTACAAGGAAAATCAAAATGAAAAACCAAGTTTGTGTATGGTACAAAAAGGAAAAGGCATAAGTACAAAACTAAAATCTGCACAAAACCCTTTAAAACCGAATAAAGATTTTCAGTGTAGAAAATAAAAATGACCCAAAATGTTTTTTGAAGGTTGTAGAGATAGCCATCATTTTTAGAAAAGATTATAGTTCAAGGTTCAATAATTCAAAACTTGAGTTAATTCTTCAAACCCTCGAAATAGTTACAAAGGAGTGTATAAAAATGAATAAAATTTTAAAGCACACGGTGATTCATTCTTCATGGTGATTACAAACCTTAAGAGTTTGCATAACATTTCAAAGATAAAACTAAAACTAAACTTACCAATTACATATCCAAATCCATGAAACCCTTGAAAATCATCAAGAATGGAGTTGAGAAGGAAGACCCTAGCTATTTCAGGATCACAAAGTATCAAATTGCCAAAAACACAAAAGAGACAATTTTTCTAAGTACCGATTACTGAAAAAAATTTAAAATGGAAGAAATAAAGTAGTTACGGTTGCTCAAAACAATAAACTCACCTTCAAGGGAAAAAGGAAAATAGTGATCACAACGAGCTGAAAACAATGCAAAAGAAATGCACAAAAATCATAGAGATAAGCTCAAAGGAGTAAAAAATTGTAGTCATCAAGGAAAATGGCCTAGGCTTCACCAGCCCATGGGATTGAAAATGTAAAATGACCAACTGATAGGTCAAAAATTCATTTTTTCTTTGTTAACTGTGGAAGTGAGTAACCTAACTCACTCAATGCGTTAAGATCGACAGTCAAGATAAAAAGGTACAGAGATCAAAAATCAACAATGAAAACTCTATCTCAACCACGAGTTAGATAACTCTATTAGACATCACAAAGGTACTGCATGGGAATCAACAAGAAAACCATGACTCCACCAAAGGACTGATCATTAATGCGGTTGAGTTAGCATTATCGACATGATTAAGGAGTGAGTCATCATGAGAAGGGGAACTCTGCTTAATTATTTATTTCTTTGAGTATAAACTATAGTCGGTGATGATTAAATTTGGAGACCGAATGATGACTATAGTCTATAGTCCATGTTGTAATAATCAAAGGTTACCAATAATTGAAAAAGGGGCCAATTCATTATTATGTTCCATATTCTAAATAAGTGATCCCTTATTTTAAATAATACATGTTAATTAAAAGGAGAATCCCCATGATTATTTAATCATAATATATGCCAAGTCAATGAGGGACTAATGATTTCAAAAGATTCTTTACCTTGTACAACTTTACCTTTAAAATTTTAGAATATCTCGTACCCTTCAAAGGAGATAAATCAAAGTGGAGAAGAATGATAAAATTTTGCAAGTACAAAGGTGGAAATTGAAGAAAGGTTAGATTTATGCATGTGATCACATGAAGACAAAGGATAATTATTTATTTTATCATGTAGATAAAGATAGACAATTGTCACATCATGCATATGAACTAAAAGAGCTCACACTTACAAAAGATGCCTTCCAATGGACGAAAGACCAAAAACGCATTTTGATTATTCACCCACAAACACCTTAATCCTTTCAAAAGTGACCATACAATTCATGCATTAGAATAAAGAAGTCAACGAAGTTTGAATTGAACTTTTTTTGGAGGAATCAAGGGTTTTTTTCCTCTTATAAACTACATGTAATTTTACACCTTATTATTTATTCATCCAAAATGCTAAAATTATCATGAATGCATAGAAGACTCATGATCGATTTTTAAGGGGTTGAGATATTATTTGTTACTATATATTGTTTACATGGGCAAAGCACAAGTGATTATTATCATAGGAGGACTTTTATAATGAGAGATAAAGCAAATATTTCTAGTTTTTCCCTTGAATGAGAACCACTTTTATCCTTTCTAATTATTTATGGTGGTGTGTATTATTTTATTAGCTCTTTTGAATGTCAAATCCTTGAATGCAAATTTGGTGATTCTATATAGTCTTAGTGTGCATGTTAGTTGTAGTGTTGTTGTGATTCATCCCTCAACACATAAGTGTTTGCCTTATGATCAAGATGAAACCCATTGGATAGGGCTTAGTCAGTTTGTTTCTCATAACATTGTGCATGTTTCTTATTCAAATCCCTCTGTAATTTTGGTGTATCACCCCATTTTAAATTTCAGTTACAACCATATTTTTACCCTTAAAACCCCAAAAAAATTATCTTAGGATACATCAATAAGGAACTGGCCTTGTAATCCCAGCGATTCACCTTAACATAGTGATAGGCACATCCCTAAGGTGTTTCCATTGTATCTATAGAAGTTAGGGAAATCAAGCTTAAAACACCTTGTGTTATCACTCAATCAGGGTGAATTTACGAGAGATAAGAATTTTGGCACTTCTAATGGGACCGAATCAGATTGGGGCTGAATTTATAGAACATTTGCAAGAAAGAAAGAACACTTTTGGAAGGACAAGGTTGTAAAAATCCATTAAAAATCAAAAGAAAATTATTTTTCCATCTTTAAGACTTATTTCGACAATTTTTTTATAGCATATTCCATGCCTAAGGTGACAACCAGATAAACAAATGAAGAGAACTTCCGCATATTTTAATTTCTTTTCCTTTAAATTCAGTAAGAAGAAGAGTTGGCAATACCTTACCCTATAACAAGCCTGGTTTTGGTAACCCTCCTCCCCTTGCTTCACCACATATCAATCTTGTTGTTCAAATCCCGATGATTCAAATGGCTGATCAATAACGATTTGTAATCATCTATAAATTTTTTACCGGTTAATAATGACAGCCCCTTAATAATTTTTGTTTATCATTACATTCTCATTGTTGCATTTAAGGTTTTACCCTAATTTACATGTGAAAATAATGTTACTCCTACGAGAATATTAAATACATTGTAGCTCTTTGTTCAGTTCATAACATCACTAATGAAGATGAAGCTTTAGGAATTTTAGATGCATCATTTAAAGGAGAAACCTTACAATGGTATAAAACTTTACCAATAGGAACTATAGAAACCTAGGTTGAATTGGGAGATCAATTACAAAAATAGCTTCAAGATAATTTAGATCATTTGTCTCTTATAAAACAACTATCTATGATTAAGAGAGCTCCTCATGAATTTATGGCTAGTTTTAACATCAGATTTGTAAGAACATGGGAAAGATTTCTAACCTCTCTTAAGCCTCAAGTTGATCATGCATTTCTATATTATATTAGATCCTTAAACAATGATATTGTATTCATTATAGAATCCATGGGAGGAACTACACTTCCAATAGCTTATGATATTGCCATTAGAGCTTAAAACAATATCATTCAAGTTGGTAAATTAGACCGAAAGCCCTCTATGCTCATTATGGTAGATTCGGCACCTATTACAATAATAGATCTTGTTTTTCAACACCATAAGACGATATATAATACCTTACGAAACATACAAATGAAATAATAGTGTTAAAGAGGTGATTTTTTCATCCTAACAAGCCTTATCATATTACTTATCAACATAATCGGAAGCCATACCGGTAAAATCAGCAGAATAGACAACCTTATCAACAAAGAAAAATGGATCCTAAAGCTTCTAGATCATCTAGTTCCCTTATACTAATCAACATGGTTTCAAAATAGCAGTGTTCACCTTGCATTCAGCCTCATTCAGCTCCTAATTTTCTAAATGAATTCTTGAATTTGAGCCTTGTTCCATAACCACAATCTTATACATTATTCATGCCTTGAATGGAAGGTAGGTAGTAATATGCTTAGAGTTAAAAACCACTTGAAAAGAATTTGGTGTTCTTTGGAGAGGAGTATTTTATTGTTGTTTTAACTAGGTCTTAGAAAAGGATCGAGATGAAGAGAAACAATAGAAAGGACCCATTTTATTTATAGTTACTGAGATAAATCAGCAAGTGAAGTCCCTAAAATAGAAAAGAGTCTTGTTTCAGCTTCAAATACAACAAGCAATTCATCTCCTAAAGAGTAGAAAAAACAAGCAACCGGATCCCAGATGCTTATTCATTCCTCATTTTTATAAAGTTACAGGGAGTAAAATTAATTTTCTCTAAATCTTATTATAAAAATGTTTCGCTTAATTTAATGTTGTTGAGGCTATGAAATAACACAATATCATTATTTCTCTATGGGATGCTTTGAGTATTCAAGGATAAAAAGAGTTAATTGCTCATGAGCTTTTCAAGTTGTAGATTTATTCAAAACCCAGAGAGAAAGAAGCTCGAAAGAAAATATGGGTCCCGGTATAGGTGAGCAAGATTGTATGAAATAAGTTAAGTGGATGGTAAAGAAAGTATTGAATGTACGTGATATTAAAAAAGTCCACCTTTTTATCTTTCTCTTATCATTGGTGATCGTTTAGGTCACAATTGTATGGTTGACATTATTGCAAGAAACACGGTCATACCTAAAAAATTACAAAAAAATTGGGCTTGCATTATGAACAAATAGAAAAGAGTGTATTGCACCTTGACAAGACATCAACGAAGACAGTTGTTATTATCAAGAATTTGGAGGTAACAATACATGCTTGTTCCAATGTTTAAATTTTACAAGATGTAACTGTTGTAGATCTACCTCCCTACTTTGCTCTTTTCTTGTCAAGATATTTTATAACAAAAATAGGTTGTTATGTTTCTTCGGATTGGTCATTTTTATTCTTCACTATGGGGTGTTTAACTAAGTTTGATAAATTAAAACCTCTAGCTAGATTCCACATAGAACCTCATTTTGTAATTGTTACAACAAATTATATAGTGATAGATCGACTGATTTTGATGTTGTATCAAACTTTTTATGGATGAAAAATTCAAGAAGATCATGCTTATGATCCTTATAAGGAATTAGAAGAATATTTATTCAATTTTTATAGTCTTCAATAAGAAGACACGCCCATTCCTTTTCTCTGTTCAAAATAGAAAATACCACTAAAGGCATATGGAAACTTCATTTTGGTGGAGCAAAGAATAATAAATGAAAAGGTGCATGTATGATACTAACTTCCCTTTCAAATAAGAGGTATTTTTCCACTCTATGTCTATAATTTTCATGTACTTGTAACAAAGCTAAATACGAAGCATCGATCCATGGCCTATAATGGTCTAGAAAGAGAGGAATCAACATGTTATAAGTGTATGGTGATTCTTAATTAGTTATAAATGAATTTAAGAACTATAATGTTTGTAATAATTCATTTTTGAAATATTACAAGCATAGAGTTTCCGATTTGATTGATGATTTTAAAGATTTTAATATTCAATCAGTCCCAAGAGCTGAAAAACAAACATGTAGATATACTTGCAGAAGTTAGTGCTAGCTATGAATTGGTAGAAGATATTGAAAATGAAAAATGCAACCACATATTAAGCTAATAATTAGACTGTAGTGCGTGATAATGGAGAGAATTGGCATGTTTTCAAAGATAATAAATAGATCTATAGATTTTTGTATAAATAAGCTGAATTTTCCACATCTAATCAAGAGAAATTACAACACCAATAAGGTTATCAAACTGTAAAACTAAATAAAAACAAATTAGCTCAAGGACTTGTTACTTTGGAAGAAAGTTTTAGTTCTAATTATCAGCTCAGAAAGGACCAAGGAAAGATCTCAACACATGCTAATAATTACAAAGAGATTTCAGTTGTTGAAGGTAAAAACTTATAGATTGGAAAGGTATGTTCACATTCTTGAAAAGAAATCCTTTTTTGAATTATGCAAGAAATACATAGATTTTTTTTCATGGAAATTTCATGATCTGAAAGGTTTTGATCCCGTTTTATCTCAGCATACCATATAATTATAGTCAAATGCAAAACCTTTCGGTAGAAGCAAAGGCACTGTAAATCCCAAGATTGAACCATTGCTAAAGAAAGAGTTGTCTAAGCTAATTTAATCAGGTATTATATTTCAACACAAGCATTCAAGTTGGGTTACCAACCTTGTGCCTATTCAGAAAAATAATGGTGAAATTTGGTTGTGTGCGGATTTGAGAGATCTTAACAAAGATTCATTAAAATATTACTATCCACTACCCAACATGGATAATATTTTAAGAACAACTTTAGGTTCAGAAAGGCTATCCTTATTATATAGTTATAGTGGATACAATTAGATTCTTGTGCATGAAGAAGATAAATATAAGACATCCTTCACCACAAAGTGTGGAACTTACACTTATAAAAGAATTACTTTTTGACTTTCTAATTCTAGTGCAATGTTTTAGCGTGCAATGGATATGGATTTTCATAGCCTCTTAAATAAATTCATACTATTTTACTCAAATGATGTTAATGTATTTTCAAATAACTCTGGTGATCATCTTACACATTTAAGGAAGAATTTTCAGCTTTGCGGAGTAGTTTGGAATATCTTTGAATACAAACAACTCCATTTTTTAGTGCATGAAGGTAAATTATTGGGACATATTGTTTCTAAGAAAGGATTAGCTATTTATCCATTCATAATTGATGCAATATTGTAGTTTTCCCTACCTCTTCATAATAAGGCATTACAAAGTTTTCCTACAAAAATCAACTTTGTGGAAGATTTTTCAAAAATTACAACATTGGTTAAACCATTAATAACCATGCTAAAGAAAGGTAGAAATATCTCTTGGACCAGTGAAGGAATAAAAGAATTTGAGGCCACTAAATTATCTATTTTATAATCTCCTAGTTTATCAAATCACAATTTTGATAGGGACTTCACGATGTATGCACTTGCAGGAGCTAAAACTATTTCAGCCATATTAATTCATGTTAATGATGAGAATGCAGAACAACCCATTGCTTTCTTTGGGAAGAGTTTACATGACTACGAGACAAGGTAAACTTTTCTTGAAAAGTAGGTACTTGCAGTAGTTATAGGGTAGAAGAAATTCAAGTATATGCTTTGAATAATAAGATTTGTGGTCTAGTCTCTCACCCAAGTGTTAAAGCATTCATGTTGAATAAGGAATTGAATGAGAAATGAGAAGGTTAGATTACAAAGGTTATTGAGTATGATGTTGAAATCCATGTTGAAAAAATAGTCTTAGGAAAGGGATTATGTGAAAACTTGATCGATATGGAAAAACATCAGTTTCATGATTCATACAAACAAGCTAAAATTTTAGTACAACCTAAAAATATGCAACTTAACTCAATCCAAAGGTTCCAAGATCAATTTGGATGCATGATTTGATCAATTAATTGCAGCATGGTACTTATTCAGAAGGTATAGGCAATAAAAATGAAGGTATTTAAGATTATAAGCCATACCTTATGCATTTATTGATGGTGTGTTGTTTAAGAAAGATATCGATGGAGTTTTTACGTGTTGTATTGATTATGATAGAGTGGATAAATTAGTCTCTCAATTTAATGAAGGACCTAGAGGAGGTCATTTTAAAGCGAAGTACTACAACTCTTAAGATAATGAAAGGTGGTTATTATTGGCCCAATATACTCAAGGACTATTTCAATGGATCAAAAAGTGTAAAAGGTGTGAATTCTTTGTTGAAAAGAAAACTTAACTTCACGGACCTTGCAACATATTTATGTTGATTAGTCATTCATGTGGTGGGTTCTTAACTTCGTTGGTATTATAAATCCTCCTTCATCACAAGGACATAATTGGATCTTGGCGCCAAAGATAATTTTATTCGTTGGATGAAGTAGTGGCTTTTTAAAGAAGCCAATGAAACCTCAATATTATAATTTTACGAAGGTATAGTACACATATTTGGTGTCACATCCACTATCATTCCAAATAATGCCTTGGATTTTCTTGGTGCAATGTACATACATAGTGTGTTGTCAAGCACGGTATTTATCTAAGTACTTTGTTTAATTATTACCAACAAGGTAACGAATTAGCTAAAAGTACTAATAAGAATGTGCTCAAGACTACGAGGAGAAGAACATTTAAGGACAACTAAAGAGCTTGGTATCGATGTTGAATTCACCACTTTGGGCATTAGAGTGACTCCTAAAAGATCAATTGGAAATTTACCATACAAGCTTGTTTATGGTCATGAGAAAAGAATGCTTATTTCGATCACATTGCATGCATTGGATTTACTACATCAAATGGAATTACTTGAGAATGAACCAATGCAGTTTGTTATGCGAGAACTTATGGGATGCAAGACATAAGAGATCAATCTCACCTAAACATATAAAAGATTTATAAATAGATCAAGAGAATGTTTGATAAAAAGGCTAAGTTTATAATTTTTAATGAAGGATAAATTATTCGAAATGGGATCTTTGATAGAGAAAAGATAAGAAACCAAAAACACATTGATACAATTTGGAGTGGTCCTTACATGATTTCAAGTTTCAAAGAGCACAATGCTTTTCATATTTCAATACTGAATGGAGAGGAAAAGCATAAGCTCAAATATGTCATATGTCCTATTGTTTTCTAAATATTTTGTTTAAGTTTGTAGGTCTGAGTTACAAGTAGAAGAGAAAAAAATCATGATTTAAATTTTGTACTAACAAATATAGATTTTTTCAAAGCACATGAAACAATAAAGTATAGATTATTTTTTACGCATTGTATTGATTATGATAGAGTGGATAAATTACTCATCAATTTAATGAACGACCTAGAGGAGGTCATTTTTTAGCAGTACTACAACTCTTAAGATAATGAAAGGTGGTTATTATTAGCCCAAGTATACTCAAGGACTATTTGAATGGATCAAAAAGTGTAAAAGTGTGAATTCTTTGTTGGAAAAGAGAAATTAACTTCACCGTGACATTCGCAACCTATTTCCGTTGATTAGTCATTCATGTAGTGGGTTCTTAACTTCATTCGTATTATAAATCCTCCTTCATCACAAGGACATAATTGGATCTTGACTGCCTGAGATAGTTTTATTCGTTGGATTGAAGTAGTGGCTTTGAAAGAAGACAATGAAACCTCAATCTTACAATTTTATGAAGGTATAGTATACATATTTGGTGTCCCATCCACTATCATTCCAAATAATGCCTTGTCTTTTCTTGGTGCAAAGGTAACATAGTGTGTTGTCAAGCGTGGTATTTATCTAAGTACTTTGTTTAATTATTACCAACAAGGTAACGAATTAGCTAAAAGTACTAATAAGAATGTGCTCAAGACTACCGGAAGAATATTTAAGGACAACTAAAGAGCTTGGTATCCGATGAAGAATTCACCACTTTGGGGTGATAGAGTGACTCCTCAAATATCGGTTGGAAATTTACCATACAAGCTTGTTTATGGTCATGAGAAAATAATGTCTATTTCGATCGAGTTGCATGCATTGGATTTACTACATCAAATGGAATTACTTGAGAATGAACCAATACAAGTTTGTTATGTAAAACTTATGGACTGGAAGACATAAGAGATCAATCTCACCTAAAGATATAAAAGATTAATAAATAGATCAAGAGACTCTGCATTTGATAAAAAGGCTAAGTTTATAATTTTTAATGAAGAAGAAATTATTCGAAATGGGATCTTTGATAGAGAAAAGCTAAGAAACCAAAAACACTTTGATACAATTTGGAGTGGTCCTTACATGATTTCGTGTTTCAAAGAGTGCAATGTTTTTCATCTTTCAAAACGAATGGAGAGGAAAAGCATAAGCTCAAATATGTCATATGTCTTATTGTTTTCTAAATATTTTGTTTAAGTTTGTAGGTACAGTTGCGGTAGAAGAGAAAAAAATCATGATTTAAATTTCGTACTAAAAATATAAATTTTTTCAAAGCACATGAAACAATAAAGTATAGACGATGAATCCGATGATTGCATACATTTCATAATCATAATGTGTAATAAAATTCAAGCCCATTTTAAGGTGAAAGTATAGATTTGTTTCCAATTTACCAATACAGATGTAGATATTCAAGGTTGAATAAAGAAGGAACAAGATGTATGAAAGGAATCAAGGATCGAAGAGTAGTGAAGAAATATTAGTATAGAAAACTCAAGGAGAGATAAATCAAATGCTTCACTCCAATACAAGTGCTAGAGAATGCACAATGATATTAGGAATGTAGGATTATCAAGGCATAAACCAATCAGAATGGAGTTATACTCATAATGGGATATGGATAAATTTTTAGGTATAACAAAGGATGCAGAAGCAAGTCATACAAAAAGTTGAATTCCATATCAAAGTACAAAAACTGAAGAATGCAACTTATAACAACAAGAAGTTACCATATGTAAGACAAAAAGAAAACGTAAAGTTAGAACTTGTAATGATCATGAAATTAAAGGGTATGAAGCTCACTTGAATTTACAAAAATGAGAAATAAATGTCAATACACAAAAACAACTTTGAGTTAAGAGTTTAAGAATCCCAATTATTAAAGAATTTGATGCAGATTAATACTCTCATGAACCCGATTCTTTATTTCAAATAAAGTCTAATGATCCACATCAAGCTATGAAAGTTAAGGTTTAAGCCACAAAATTTAAAGGAATTGAGCATCGCCAAATTCTTTCAAGCACTTTCCCATATAAGAATATAGATTTACGGATGAGTAAGGCTACCATCTAAATAAGGAAAAATTGCATAGTTCAACGAATGCATCCAATTTCAAAAAAGCTCATGCTTTCAATGAGTTAGGAGATGAAATAGGTGTATGAATAATTCCCTGAGAATATAAACTCACACTTCATATTATTCAAGGGATGAACTTTCAAAATGAGTGAATTATGTTTATAGAAACAAAGTTCACAAGGATAAGTGTATTCAAAATAGAGTCCTAAGACTAAAGGAATAAATTTCACAACACAAGTAATGGATTTCATGGAATAAAGCAAGATCAAATAAATGAGATACATAATTTCAGTCTCGGGCTACAAAAATATAACCCATTACGGTGTTTAGGAAGCCATCATTTGAACAAGTAAGCATGAATAATAGGCTTAGAAATTTATCTTTCATGATAAAATAGAAGTCTTATACAATTTCAGGAAATACATAAGTGATGCATATCTTTCCTTATAGATTGATTTGAAAATTAGTTGAAAGAGTACAATTTAAGAAACGAGAGTACATTATTATCTCAAAATGATCATTGATTCAAAGCTACAAAAATGCTTATTTTACAAAGTCAAGATTAGGAAATACTTATACAACATTCTTGAGAATATTCAAGGTGAAAAGGAAATACTTATGCATTCACGGTGAAAAGGAAAGTGTATTCATATTCAAGGTAAACAAATTTCTAACTACAAGGCATAAGTTTAAAAGATACAAGGTTCAGATTACAATTTGAATAATCAAAAGAACTAGTTCCATAATCAAATGTTACGGTGCATAGTGAAGCGGGCGGAAAATTGTGTTCAAGGAGACCAAAAAAATGGAAACACAAAATTATGTTCATACATAAATATCAAATACTAATAGAAATAGAGTACAAATCTACCACTACCAAAGTAAATGAATAGATTTGAGAAAGTTTTTTAGAAGGCCATTAAATAGTTATCTTTAATGTAAAGTCAAATAAATAATGCAACGATGATGACCTATAGTAGAAAGTTAATGCGGTGTTAAATTTCTCGAAATCGATAGCAATGTAAGAGTACAAACAACTCAGCATTATATGAAACCACCACCAACTCAAAATTCATGGCTTAAATGGTTTGTAAGTGCCACACAGATATAAAAGACTCGGTCTACAATAACAACGAATGGAGGAGAATATAAATACCCATGTATTTTTAGATCTCAAATAGCACAATAATGGTGTGAAAGTCCCATATACATAAAATTAGAGTCTTCTAATAAATGATGTCTAGGTGAAATAAGAATGAAATAACTTTATGCCTTTACGGAATGGAAGTAGAATCAAACCCTTCATTTTTTAGGGAAAAATGATACTCGGAAAAGAGTTGAAGAAATGACAAAACATGCAACCCGGTGTTGGGTATAATTAGTTTCAAATAGATGCATACTTATAGCAAAAGGAAAATCAAAATGACAAACCCAATTTGGGTATGGTGCAAAAAGGAGAAGGCATAAGTACAAAACACAAATCTCCATAGAACCCTTCAAAGAAGAATAAATATTTCTAGTTTAGAAAAAGGAAAAGGACCCCAAATTTTTTTCTTAAGGTTGTAAAGATAGTCATAATTTTCACAAAAGATTATAGTTCAAGGTTCAATAAGTCACCACTTCAGTTATTTCTTCAAATCCTCAAAAAGCGATTACAAAGGAGTTTATAAAAATGAAGTAATTTTAAATCACAACTCATTCACTCTTCATGATTGTTATAGATCTTAAGAGTTTACTTAAGGTTTTAAAGATGAAATGAAACTTACGATTCTAAAGAAAAATCCATGAAACCCTTGAAATTCATCAAGTATGGAGTTGAAAATGAAGACTCGGTAGCTATTTCAAGCTCAAAAAGTATCAACTTTCTAGGAAACACAAAAGAGATAAATTTTTCAAAGCTGTTAGTTCGAAAAACTTCAAAATGGAAAAAAAAATTTGTTACTGATTGCTCAAAAGCATACATTCACCTTCTAAATAAAATGACAAGATATTTATCACAATGAGCTCGAAAAAGAGGAAAATAATAGCACAAAAATCATAGAAACGAGCTCAAAGGAGTCAAAAATGGAGGTCACGGAGGAAAATGGCGAGGGCTTTGGCACTCCATGGGCTCAACAATGCAAAATTACCCATTGATAGGTCAAGAATTCCTTTTCCATTGCTAAATATGGAAGTAAGAAACCTAACTCACTCAATGAGTTAAGATTGATGGTCAAGATCAAAAGGTATAGAGATTAATGATCAACAATGCAAACTCTAACTCAACCATGGAGTTAGATTACTCTACCATAGGTCAAAAAGGTATCAACGTGGGATTCAATAGGTAAACCATAACTCCACCAGGAGTTAACATTAATGCAGTTGTGTTAGTATCACCGACATGATTAAGGGTGAGTCATCATGAGAAGGGGGAACTCCCCTTTATTATTTTTTTATTTTAAGTTAAACTATAGTCAATGTTGATTAAATCATGAGACCGAATGATGACTATAGTCTATATTCCATGTTGCAATAATCGAAGGTGACCAATAATTGAAAAGGAACCAATTCATTATTATGTGTCATGTTCTTAATAAGGGACCCTTTATTTTAAAAATACATGTTAATAAAAAGGAGAATCCCGTGATTATTTAATTATAATATATGCCAAGTCAATGAGGGGATAATGATGCCAAAATATTATTTACCTTCAAATTTTCAAAAATTTACCTTAAAATTATTAAAATATCTTGTACCCTTCAAAGGAGATAAATCAAAGTGGAGAAGAATGATAAAATTTTGCAATTACATACGTGGCAATTGAAGAAAGGTTAGCTTTTTGGATGTGATCACATGAAGAAAAAGAAATTTTTTTATTTTTATCATGTAGATAAAGACAGATAGGTGTCACGTCATGGACATGAAGACAAAGATCATGCACTTAAAAAAGGTGCCTTACACAAGAAGAAAGACAAAAATACCATTTTGATTATTCACCCACAAATACCTTAGTCCTTTCAAAAGTGACCCTACAATTCATGCATTAAAATAAAGAAGTCAAATTAGTTTGACTTGAACTATTTTGGAGGAATCAAGGGTATTTTTTCCTCTTGTAAACTACATGTAATTTGATGCCTATTGGCATAGGTTACGTAGCAAGTATTTTTATATAATTAGGCTAAGATGAAAAGGTAGTATCAAATTTTTCCTGCACAATTTGTAACCTATCCATTGTTTTTTTGGGAATGTAGTTATTTTTCCTCCCTAGAAATGTTGTATTTACTTATAAATAAAAACATTTAGAAACAAATATCCTATTTCTATTTGATTGCCTCAATTAGCTCCTCACAATATGGTATCGAGATCATTTCTTCTATTCGGGCATGTGGACAAGAAACAAAGATTTGTACGGTGACCGGTGTGGAAGGACCTACGTGGAGGAACAACCTGCATGGAGGAGCGACCAACATGGAAGAGGTTGTGTGGAAGTTTAATTGGATTTTTTTGAAAAAATGAAAAAAATTCTATTGTTGCATGTATGTTTCAAAGCATCCTATTTTAATCTTTCTCTCCCTCTTGTGTGGATTTTGGCTTGATCTACGAGAAACGTCTAACACTAATAACCCGTGGACTTTTTTATTCGAGCTTTGCATTTATGCCTACGTGAAGGTATCTTTCTCAACTGTGTGGATGTGGGATGACAGTAGTAGAATATCTTCTTGCATAAATTCAATTTATTGGATCACATTATGAGTGCATTCTACAGGAATAAATTTACATTGGAATAGTGATCTTCTTTTTGCATCTTCCCTTGCATGCAAACCAGTATGTTGAAGACCCTTTGGAGATGATTGTAGCACTTTAGACTGTTACACTTGCACATCAATAGCCAAATGTTGTATTTGAATATTTCATAGCTATTAAAGATGTGGTCATAGTATTGTTTGGTCTGTAATTTCCTCTGAGAATACATAGAATAAAAATAAGTGTGAGGCAACCTCGTATAAAGGATTATCACCATCGTGAAAGAGAAATATTTCAACATTTCCATTAAACTAAAGGGAGAAAATTGTACAAAGGCACACCAAATGTCTAGTGTGAATGACACAATCGAGACTACTGCAACATCAACTCGCAAGCCACATAACACTGTCCAAAAGCTTCTGAAAGCTCCGGGTTCTACTTTTCACTCCTCAACGAGCTACGCAACACCAAAAACCTTATCTTTGACGAACTTGTTCACAAAGGACTCTTAGAGTATTTCCTTTTCGACGCTAGCTGTCAAGAAAAGCAAGTTCAAGAAGTACTATAATCCAAGTATGACGTCGATTGTGAAGACGAAGAAGAACGCCCCACAAAGCATCGTTGTCTCTTAGCATGTTAGTATCGAGAGCATCTCGAGCTAGTTCTTCTCATCGGTGAATAAATTTGTAATATCTCTTGAAATCAATGAATAAATAAATAAAATTTCTTTTATTTTATTACAATATTTAAACCAAAACTTGTACTCTCGGATGCTCAGTTACTTAAAGGTCCAAATTTTGTGGCTTGAAAAAAAAAATGTAGACGATCCTTCAATTTGAAGGATTATGGGGCATCATCACAAGATCTATGCCATTCCCCATAACCACTGATGAACTCTTGAAATATAATATTTCCAGTGCTAAAGCTCTAATGTTGATTATGCTAAGTGTTAATGATGATGTGCAACCACATATCCGATATGTGGAGAGGATGAAGGAAGCCTATGATAAATTAGAAACCATATTTGAAGCCAAAAAAAAACAAAGATCCTCTTTCTTTAATCAAAGTTGCACACCCTCTCTATGGGGTCGAGATGAGAAAATTTAGGAGTTCTTACGGTGTGTGGCTAAGTTACGATCGAGTTATTACTACTCGGTGAAATGAAGAAAGACAACCTTCTCGTACTTATCACCTTGAGAGAACTCCTTCTCAATTCCGAGTGTTCATTATGAAACTGAATGTATCTAAACAAACAGTGGCATTTGAAGAACTCGTGAACTTATTTCAGTAGGAAGAGGCTATCAATTCAGTCCAAGATGAGGCCCAGGATAAAGCCCTTTTCTTGAATCCACATTATGGCTAGAAGTATGAAAAAGGTCCCCAGAAAAGGAAACTCATGTACATCCACATCAAAAATAGAAAGCTCAGAAGTATAAGAGGTGGTGAAAAATCTTTAAAACCAACACTCACGATACTAATCTTTGTTGGTACAATGGAAAGAAACAAGGTTCCTCAAGTCAAACAAGTACATATAAGCACAAATATTTTCAAAATTCAAAACAACATCCCCAAAAAAGAGAGTAGAAGGGACATCTCATAACTCAAAAGATGATGAATCGATGAGGAGTCACTAAAAGTATCCAGTCTGGTAAGAACCTCGTACTAATCTCTCGGAATTCACAAACCACAAGCAGAGTTTGGTTGATAGACTCGGGAGCTAGTAAACATATGTCAAGTGACAATAAGTTGTTTAATTCAATAAATGAACAACTCACTAGAGATGGGTTTCGGATAGAAGATGACAAAGAGTACATTACAGAAGGAATAGGCCAAGTTACTATTCCTATGGTACCATAAAAATGTACACTTACAAAGGTACTATATGTTCCGTGATTGACTAGCAACCTCTTTTCATTCAGTCAACTCCTGAATCATCATATAAAGGAATAATTTCTTGTTCAAAATGACATCAAAGCATGCTTGATCTCAAGAAAAGGTATGGTTATTGCTAGAGATAATCTAAAAGATAAGTTATTTTCTTTAGATAATGTTCCATCTTCTGCAGTAGCTTTATTTGCCTCAACGAGTAGAATCTACTTCCCTCGGCATTTTAGATATGGTCACTTATTGGTTATTTCATTACATTACATGAGTTCAAAAGCAATCATACTTGGACTTCCTAAATTATCCAGTTCCTTTCCTATTTTCCTTCGTTGTCTTCTTTGAAAAACAACACATGGATCTCATTTAAGGTGAGCACCTTTCATGCCAAGAAGTGTTTGGAGGTAGTTCATACTGATTTGAATGGACCACTTCTGCTTCATTTTAAAGATACAAGTACATCTAATATTTCATGGGTGACCACTCTCAAAATATTTGGGTGTTTTTACTAAAGAAGAAGAGTGAGGATCTTCACCATTTTCAGAATTTTTATCATGTTATGAAAGACATTGGATAACCACTTCTTCTACTCCACTCGAGATCCAGGGGAATTCACATCAAATAAGTTCTGGCCTTCCCGAACCAACAAGGCATTGAGAAGAACCTTATTTCTCCCTACACACCCCAAAAAACGGCATTATGGAGTGATGTAATCACACATTAATGGGGATGGATCTTTGCATGCTATCAACAACAACTATGGAGGATCAATATTGGGATGAAGCAAGACTGAGACAATTGTTTATCTCTTGACAGGGCACAAAAAATGATTCTATAAAATAAAATGCCAAAAGAGGTATGGAGTGGTAGAAATACATCAATTTCTAATTTACGTGTATTTGGTTGCACAAGATACATGCATGTTCTAACTCATAAGAGAAACAAATTTGATCCCAAAACACTCCCATGCATCCTACTAGGCTATAACACTACCTCAAAGGCATAACACTATAAGAGCCGAGATGTGGTTTTGATGAGTCATCCTTTGACTCAATAGTTATTGTTGTCCAAAATAAGCTCATACTTATTTTAGGTCAACTAACACCATTTTCCCCCCTTTTAGTGGTCCAATCTAATTTTTTTACATATTTTATGTACTTAAGGATTCCTAAAAACATCTCCATCAGATATGAAATATCTTCCCCTTTTCGAAAATGTAAATAAGTCCTTATAAATCTTCATATTTTGCAAGTTGCGGGCCGATGGGCCTGGGAAGGATTGTTTGCGAAAAGTAGGCCTACGGGCCTGAGGAAGACTTTTCGCCAAAGGGGAAGATTGCGGACCAGTAGGCCTACAGAGATATCTTGGCATTTTTCACTTTTCACAAATGGCACAATTTATAATTACGGGCCTACGAGCCCGTGAAGGTTTTTTTCTTGCGAAAGTGAAATTCAGACTCGCAGGCCTAAGGAAGACTTTTCACCAAAAACGAAAGTTGCAAAGTTGCGGAGCTGTGGGAGGTTTTTATAATTTTGTAATTTTTTTCAAGTGGTGTAGTTTGGAATCTTGGGCCCGCGAGTTTTTATAGCACAAAGTGAAATTTTGGGCCTGCGGAGTTTTTTGGGTAAAAGTGAATATTCAGGCTTGTGGCAGTATGGGAGGTTTTTTTATTTTTGTAACTTTTTGCAAATGGTGTAGTTTGTAATTTTGTATGCGGTTTTGATGCAAAATTTCAAATGGGCATATCTTTTGATCCAATTCTCTAAATTCAAAAAAAAATTATACCATTCAAAATCTATCGACGTCTATAACACAACTACGAATAGACATCTTGATTTGTGTTAGGATCTAGAAAACGTATTTCACACCATTAATATGTGATCGATTGCTTCAACCACCCAAATTTTTTTGCTTCCTTCCCCAACACACCAAATAGACATGGAGAATCGCACTTGACAGATTGCAGGTAGATTTGCAGACATTAATGGTTGGTGGTTGATATTTCAAGTCAGTTTTCCCCCCTTCTCTTCTTCTCCTCTCTTTGCTTCATCTATAAATGTAGGAGATTTTATCACTTTGTAAAGCATTGGACATTTCTATTTTGCACCCTCCCTTCTTCTCTTGTATGCAAGTGAATTTGTGGAGTTTGAGACCTCCCATATAGACTGTAGTGTAATTTTTGCCTATTGGCTATTGTAATACACTGTATCAATCTTTAGAGCAATAAGATAAGTCTGTGGATGATGTCAACCCTCTCTTGTGTTCATTTTATCCTCCTGATCTCTCGTTATAGTTTGGTCAACCGTGTATGGTGATTGTATGCATTTTTTATGGTTTTTGTTTATTTGCAAAGCAGGTGTTCAACATTCCTTTGGTGCATCACCTTGGTTAGTTTTAGGATTTATTTTTATACATCTTCTTAACCCTGTCTCCTTGGAAAGTTAGATTAGGTTTTGGATAAGTCCTCTGCAATTTGAATGTATGCACCTGAACATAGGAATAGGAACCGATCTTAATCCAGAGAGATCTTTTGATTAAAAGGTCACACACTTTGAGAGAAGCTCCATGTTATGCAATCACTTTGAGATTGTCAACGAATTGAGTTCTAGACATTCGGGGTGCTTTGATTCCACATCAATAGTTGGCATGCCGAGTGAGACCAATATGTCTTCATTTTAACTACAACAAGATTGATGTGTACTTGTTGTATGTCTTGAGTTGTGAGAAGTTTTGAATTACATATTGGTGACTGAAAAGAGGTATAATCCATGGCTCTAGTAGTCCAAGCTTGGAAGATTCATGAGAAGAATCCAAACAAGATAAAGAACTAGAGAAGAAGGAATGTTTGTCTATCTGCATTTATCCCCAGAAAGAGCAAGCAAGAGAGAGGAAGAAGAGCATAAAGGTCTCCATCTCCACAAAACAATAATTTGTCAACACCTCCACTGGTAGCCTTTCAATAAATCAACTATTTTCTCGACTAATCAGAAGACACACCAAATCCTTATGTCAATTTCATCGGCGATGGCCCGCTTGCTCTCAATGCAAAAATCCAGTTCAAGTTGCAACATTGAAAAACATCCCATATTTCACTAAAGAGAACGAGATAACTCTCATTGACCACATATTGGGCCCTTAAAATATTGAATAAGTCCAAATAGGCACATGGGCACGCAAGGAGAAGGCATGCAAGGAAAGGTTCTAGGAGGGTCTTAGTGGAACCCATGATGTGTGTCTATAGAACAAGGTCTTGGGGCTGAGCCCTATTTGGTGTATCCGGTAGGACATGAGAAAAGTGTGACCGACTACCCATGCGTAGTGGATAAGGTTCTAGTTTGGTGACAAAGTTGGCCTAGGAAGGAATATGCCCTACAATTGAAGCTTCTAGAAAATTTTCATTGAAAAAAGTGGAGAGCTCGGGCCTAGAGGAGCATGCTCCCATGAAGAACCACATTCGGACACTTGGTGCGGGTGTGAATCCGCAGAAGGATGAGTTGGCACTTTGAGATGCCTATATATACAAGCGCCCACAGAGAAAAAGAGGGAGAGAGAGGAAGGAGTGGAGCTCGTAGAAATGCTGCAAAGGAACTCTGTTTGGGTTGGGTAGATTAAAAATAGGATTTGGATGTACCAAGGGCTTGGAGGTTTAAATTTTTGTTTTGAGAGCTAAAAGGATATAGATCTAGTTATGAAGCATGACTTCATTATACCATAATGTGATGCTCTATAATGAATCTAATAAATGTAAGGAGGTTACTAGTTTAAAGCAATATGATCAATAATGAATCGGGTGCATTTACATATCTTCATGATTCGGTTTTATGCATGTTTATGGAATGCGTCTAAATCCTTGTGCATTTTCCTTTCTGTTTTGAGTCACTTCTTTTAGTCTATTAAAGTATATATGTCTGTAATGACTACGATGATCTAGAGCCATTTTGAGCTCTATGATGTTCATATGTTTCATTCCCACTCAATTCCTTTAAATTTTGGATCATAGATGATGTTTTCCAACTCAACTCACATAAAAGAGATACTTAGGGCCCGTGTGTGCCTCAGGTGAGCACCCGGCACCCGTTGGGTGATAGGTCGGTGTGCATGAGGTTCCCTTATTCTTTAGTGGGACCCTCTTTTGAAGTTGTAGTGGGAAATAACATACATCATGATCTATGCAATGAGTGATGATAGAGCATTTAACCTTGGAAAGTGTTGAATCATGGTTTAAGAGCATGGAGGTTGAATTTTCCTATATATTCATCACTTTGGACCTTATTTTGATGTACGTAGATGGGTAGAAGAGAACCTCTACCATGATTTGTATGAAAAAATTTTATATTGCTTCCCAGTAGAACTGTATGAATGACTCTCGCCATATGCATCTAGATCAAGGTACTATAGATCATGCATGTGGACCCAAGAAGAGTACCATAGGCTACAACATGCAGATCGACATGGACTCATGTTGTGGATCATTGTTGGAAAGGTGTGTTGACTAGATAAAGTCCGGAGTATGCTATTTCTACATATTATTGTCTAGAAGTTGCTTGAGTTTGAGTTTCTGTAAGATCCCAAGGGATGATTTCTACTTGTTATTCCTCTAGAAATGAATATCTCGATTGTTACCTTGACTTTAGAGGCATTTTTGATGGATGGAAAAAACCATTCGAGCCTTTGGGCAAGGAAGCTAGGGTGGAGGAAGATGGAAGATATTATAACAGAGAGAAAGAAAACGAGGAGAGACAGCGAAGTATAGTGAAGTGCGCTAAAGGGAGATTGCTAGAGAATGCGAGGTTGCAAGTTTGATGGCTCTATGGAGGAAGCGTTGTGGGAAGGAGTTAAGGTTCATGTAGAGGACGTGGAACTGAGCCATCGTGCTACCCCATCTTGTCAAGTGTGTAAGAGAGACCCCTTTGAATTCGACGAGAGTTTGTCACATGGAGAGAGAAGATTTGTTGGCACACATCGAACCCACATAGTGACCAAATCCTTTCTCTTGGTTTTCTAGATGAAGGAAGGACTATCGACCTAGTTGGTATCGATGGAAGTGACGGATCTGTGCCCAAGAGATATGATTTCTCGTTTGGGACTTCTATGGCTACACATACCACCCAAGTTTTGGGGAAATTTTTGGACAAGGAGAAAGTATATAAGGCTGGGGTAATGCATCGGGGAGTGGCATATGACACAGATCTAGCAGCAGCACCATCTCGTAGAACATCAACGTGTAGTTTAGTTAGATGTTGGGGACCCTAAGCACGACCTCTTCGGGCCCATTCGGCTATTGGTGGATTTGGAGGTGGGGCTGGTGAATCTAGTGGCACATGACCGGTGGCTCTAGCGAGATCCGGTGGTGGAGGAAACACTAGAGGAAACCAAGAGTATGGATTGAGAGGAAAAGGGCCTAGCCACCTCCTCAAGTCTTCTTTGAGATGTATCTATATTTTCCAGATTACAAGGGTATCAAAGATGCGGAGCATGTTCACAAGTGTGAGTTGCTATGGTACAAAAAGGGGATCATAACCCCGGAGTAGAAGGCGATCGGTTTACAACGACGTTGCAAGGGTACACACATAGCTTGTATAAGAAGTATGGACATTTCCTTTCTAGCATAATTCCACATCCCAAAGTTTGAATGAGAAGAGCATCAACACCCTTAAGGAGATTCAACAGGGAATGACGAAGAGTGTGCGGGAGTATGATGCATGGTTTAAGACTCCCCTGTCAAAATTGTCATATGACATTCACCCTTCACAGCATGCTCAATGGTTTGTTGGAGCGTTGATAACTCCATTTATAAGATTTTTCTCTCATAAAACTTTCACATAACCACATGAGGTGTTGGAATCCACCCTATGTGTTGAAGTTGTTAGAAGTGTTGATAGTGGTGTTAGCCCGTTCCTAGAAGCTCAAATCACTGATATGGCTAAGAAATTGGAGAAGTTATCTGTGAACTCAACCCATGAGATTCGTAGTGGTATCCTGTGTATAGATTGTGAAGTAGAGGGCATGTCAATGATAGTTTCCCAGGAAGACAATACACACCGTAGTAGTAGGCGTGAGATTTTTCATGGGGACTATGACGCAAGTAGATGTCCCTTGTTACAACGTGTGATTCGGAAGAATGTGTCTTACTACTGTAAGATTTATACCTCTATGACCCATGACACTAAGGATTGTAGGCTTATTGATCAGATCCATGAGGCCATTGATCATGGTGTGCGCTAGAAGCAGTATTTCAGTACTTCTAAGAATGATGACCACCATTATGAGGATCTCACGAGATGGAGGGCCGCATGGAAGGGGATTTCGCGGAGGATTATGTGGTCGTAGTAACTATAGAGGAGGAAGAAGTGAGTTCCCATGTGGAACCTATTTTAATTGTGGGTCTACAAACCACTACAAGCACGAGTGCCCAGACTTATTGTTGTGCTCATGGTGTTGGAAGAAGTACAAGTATGAGGAGTGCCCTGAGTGGTTTGAGGATATGAATCAGTAGTACCAGAAAGATAATGGCACTACAATGGTGAGCATTAAGAAGGATGACACACAATGGATGCCACAAGTGACACGTGATGGATGCTTGGAAACTATTATGGTAACAACAAGAGAAGTGGCCACACGTGTAAAGGAAATAACAAGGTAGAAAAGCCTCATTTCAAGGGAAGAAGTGGTACATGGAAAGTACCCAAACCTTGTACATCAAAAGGAGGTATATCAAGAAACCATGGATGTCATTCGAGTTTACAAGGAGAAATCCGGTGTCTAAAGGAGCGATCTAGGAGAGAGGAGAAAAGAATGAAGGTCGAGGCACCAAAAGATGACCTGGATGAGATAAAGGAAAAATATAAAATGCTAAGGCAAGAGAATATTATTCCTTTGCTAGGGTCATGGTTGAGAGAGAAGGTACCACACGCCGAGAGAAGAGCACGAGAGGCGGGACTTGCATCAAACCTTCCCCCTCATAGCCTTTACTATGATAGGGAGATCACGTTAAATGCATTCGTGGATGGATAGCTCCTTAGTAATATCATAATTCACACGGGCGAGAGGTAAATGTTCTCACCTTAGATGCATGGAATCATCTTGGAAGACTGCATTACAACAATCTTCAAATGTGTTGTATATGGCAAAAAAATGAAGGAAATTCCCATCAGTGTTTTAAAAGATGCAAGCTATCACCATTTAAGGAGCTAAGTTTACTAGGGACTTTAAAGTCTTGGCGCTTGCTAAGGTAGATAATTTCCTAGCACTACTTAGGTGCCCATGGTGCTATAAGAACAATGCAGATCTTTGGTTCAACAAGGGATACATAAGCTTTGAAAATGAGGAGGAATGGATCATCATACCCCTGGCTGATGGGAAATCAACACCCTATACTGAACCTTTGGGAGAAGAGGTCCTGGATAGAATATATGTGTGCTCAATTAGGTATCCAGAGACATTTCATTCCATAGAGGGAGTTATCCGGTTTGAGGATGCTCGGTCCCTAAGTGACACCACCGATCAAGTGAACAATAATTGGGTGCATGGAACCTATGAGTTAATCGGATGGAATTTGAGGGGATTGGTGATGAAGGTGATAAAGGTGTGTACGGTCGGCACCTAGGAGGAAAGGAGCTAGCTAACTAATCAAAAGGAGCCTTCCATGAGGTCTTTTTGTAGGTGATGAAAGCTTAGTGGAAGGAGGAAAATAAACGAAGGGGGATGTTAAGTTACGTCCTACTCAGAAATATTGCGTGCTGGTCGGAAACATGTCAGGATAATCTCTTGGAATGACGCGAGGTGAGAATTGCATTCTCTGTAAGGTTTTACAGGAGCAATGCGCCCACTACTATAAAAGACTACTATGGTAAAGAGACCTCTTCCTTCCATATCAAAGCATGTGAAACAACCTGGAAGGGAAGCACATAAGCATTGTCACCTTCATTATGGGTTCACAAGCTGTATTCCATCCTAAAATATTGTGCATGCGTATGGTACACCCATTCTAAGACATGCCGCTAGACAGGGAATTGACAAGAGTTAGCAAGCTGATTTCATTCAAATGTTCAAGTATCGAGTATAAAACCCTTGCTGGATAAGGCATTACATGTTGTCAAGCACCTTACCATTGGGGATAGTGCAAGGTAGAAGATAGGCTATTGGAGTTGCTAGGTGAACCTTATGCGGAGGTGCACTTTGAGAAAGAAGAAACCAAAGAGATACAACTTGAGTGCACATGTTTGGAAAAAGAAAAGGGAAGATGGTGTATGTTATTGATAGACAAGAAGAAGAAAACTTGGATGTTGACCATTCTATAGGGATGCGTGAGGTTGTAGCAGTGATGATGAATGGGTGGTCACCTATCATTAACCTTTAAAGACAAATAAGATTAACATCATCTCAGACAAAGAGCCTAAAGAGGCTATCATCTAGAGACTATTGGTCAGAGAAGGAAGTCTCTAAGATCATTGATCTTTTACATGAGTTTGAGGATTTATTCCCACAAGGGTATCATGGAATCAAAGGCATCCACCATTCCTTGGGGAAATGAGAATCAAGTTGAAGGAAGGTGCGCACCTAGTCCGAAAAATACCATATCGGATGAATCCTAACTTGTGCGTGAATTTTAAGGAGGAAATAGATAAGATGATAACATCGGGCATTATTGAAGTTGTTAAAGAGTCAAAATGGATAAGTCCATTGGTAATTGGCATCAAGAAGGATGGATGAATAAGTATTTGTGTTGATTACGGGGACACGAATGTAGTGTGTATCATTGATTCTTTCCCAACCCCATTTACTAAAGAAATCTTCAAGGGAGTGGCAAGGCGCGAGGTATATTCTTTCTGAGATGGATTCTCGTGCTATCACCAGGTAAGGATTGTAAAGGAGGACCAAAGGAAGATGAATTTCACCACTGAGTGGAGAATTTTTTCCTATACAATCATGTCATTTGGGTTGAATAATGCACCTATTGTGTTCTCGTGCATTATGGTACAAGCTTTCCAGGACTTCATCCATAAATTTCTTCAAGTCTACTTGGATGATTGGACAAGTATATGGGTTAGTAACGTACCATTGTGACAACTTAAGGCTGATGTTTGAAAGGTGTCGACACTTGAGGATATCCCTCAACATTAAGAAATGTTTCCTTGCTACCCGTTTGGAACATTATTGGGGCACATTATATGTAAGGAGGGCCTACTAGTAGATCTCACAAAAGTTGCAGTAATTATGGGATTGAGGGAGCCTACTAGTCAAAGCATAGTGCGTAGATTTCTTGGGCATACAAGGTACTACAAGAAGTTCATAAAGGGATATGCCAAGATCACTGTGCCTTTAGAAGAGTTACTTAGACATAAGAGTGGCTTTCATTTGTGAGAGGCACAACAAAATTCATTTGAAAATTTGAAGGATAGGCTTGTCACCATGCCCATCCTACATTTCCCTTCTTGAGATAAGCCTTTATATGTCGGTGGATGCCTCGGGAACCACCATTGGATGAGTACTTTCAAATCTGGTGAAGGGATTGTTGATCATCTGTTGTGATTTGTAAGAAGGCAATTGATACCAATAGAGCATAATTATACTATGACCGAGCGCGAGGCATTGTCAATGATCTATGCGCTTCATAAATTTAGTTAGTATTTGTTGGCAATTCCATTTATATTTTACACCGACCACATGGTATTGAAATACTTTGTGAACAAGCTCGTTCTACAAGGGTGCATATGTTGGTGGGTACTATTTTTCCTAGAATTCGAGTTCACGGTGGTCATCAAAAAAAAGAAAAAGTAATTTGGGACATGATCATTTGTCTAGGGTTGATTCAAGGAGGACACACAGAGCATTGAAGAGACTATGCTAGATGTGCAACTGTTTAGGTTGTGGCACATGCCCTCAGATTTGGAGGACATTGGAATATTCCTTAAAATAATTGTGGTGCTAGATGGAATGAAGGCCTTGAGAGAAAAGAAGTTGGGCATACGTGTCACACCCTACATGCTAGTTAGTGGAGATTTTTACAAAAAAATTCGTGATGAGGTTTTGCATCGTTGTGTGCTAGAACATGAGCACATTACAATTATGGAAGAGGCGCATGTTGGGATTATAGAAGGACACTATGCGGGAAATGTAACCACGTTGAAGATTCTACTTGCGGGGTTTTGTGGGAGACCATTTATCAAGATTGCATTGAGTTTTGAAAGGCACGTGACCATTGCGAGTGCCTTGGAAAAGTTGGTAAAAGGGATGATTATTTGACAAGCTGGTAGAGGCAGCACCTACAAAGGATTGTACAATGCTACCCGCTCTTTAGATTTTTATGGGAAAACATAATCAGCAGGTATGGATTCCCATTGAGTTTGAAAAGTGATACAGGTACACACTTCCTCAATGAAACAGTCAGGATCTTACTATCAGAATTCATGGTGGTCGATCACAAACTACTCCCTATCACCATCAAGCAAATGGAACAGGATACTTAGTCACACATTGACTAAAATTTGTGATTTCAATAGATAGGATTGAGATGACGAAGTATCAGTTTTCTTGGGAATATAGGACAACCTACAAGAGGTTGAATAAGGCCACACCATTTCAATTGGTATTTGGCGTGGAGGCTATCCTACTAGTTGAATTCATAATACCATTTCTATGTATAACACGTGCATAGGATTAGCCGATCAACAAGCATTGGAAGAAAGAATTAACAAGTTAATGCAAGTGGATGAGAGATGATCATTAGCAGGTGGAGCCAGAAAATTGAAAAAAACAAAAAAAAAATCATGGCATGATCATCACTTTAAGAACAAGAAGTTTGAGGTTAGATAGATGGTGCTACTATATGATTCCATGTTTTTGTGCCATCTTGGGAAGTTAAAATTCCATTGGTTGGGTCCTTACATCATCTCGTACATCCTTGGTTTGGGCGTGTTCGATTCAAGTGTCATATGGGACGAGATTGCCAGGACACTTGAATGGGAGTAGGCTAAATCCCTACTATATATAAGTCTTCTTGGTGTTCGTAGATAAGGCGGTATTTCCAGATTAGTTTAGGATTTCCCTTAATGCATTTTCTATTCTTGTGTTTCCCTTTCTCATTTTTGTTTTGTGTTGCACCACGGGCAATAATAATCTCATTACAATTTTAGGGTTGTAATTACGCGAGAGGACTGTGTATCATTTTAGTGTGGGGTAGAGTAAGGTGGAAGAAATTGCAAGGTATGAAGTTCCAAGAAGGATTCCATTGAAAAGCCTGGTTGAATGGCCCCTGTGAAAGAAGTACATGCAAGGAAAGGTGAAAAATGATGGTTGGTGTCAGGGTAAGGCTACATTAGGGATCCACGTACAAAATATGAAGAAGCGAAAATGCAACACGAGCTAGGTGAGAGAAAAATCATGACAGAATAAGTGCCTTTAGTGTTGTTTATGCTCACGCAAGAGTCTCCTATCAAGATGGATTGGTTACGAACTAGAAGGTTGGGCGCATGAGTTAAGGTGCTAAAGTTATTTCTTTTGAAAATTCTGCATTAAATGTTGAAGTATGGTGGTAGGTAAGGTAGAATTTAATGTTAAAAAGTAGGAAAAACTATAAATAGAAGGTGGGGAACTTCATTATTTACTTTATGAATACAAATAAGAAAGAGCTATTGTAAACTAGGGTTTCTAGAGTTGATCCGTGTGAATAAAAATTACAAAAATTTAATTGTGAGTGACTAGCTTGGATCTATGAACTAGGAAGGAAGTAATTCACGGGCATGGGAAGAGTTGTGGAGAATCATTGTCTTGTGAAAATATATTCCAGTTAGGGTTTGACAACTAGGGCACGGATTGGAAAAGAGTATTCTTCATAGGTTAGAGGTTTGAACTTGGAAAAGATACAAGAGCAAAGCTAGGAAGAGAATTTGAAGTGATAACCCAAGAAATGACACCTAAGAAACCAGAAGTAACACCTAAGAAGGGAAAGGGAAAGGGAAAACAACAAGAGACTACCGCAAGTACCAATGAGGAATGGTATGTAGAAATACAGTACCCAGATGGGGTTTTTCTCGGGATGGAATGGGAATCCCACTTAAGAAAAATGACACTAAGTGACTACAATCATCATACGAATGCAATTGAAAAGGAAATAGCACTAGAGTTAGTGCTTTGTTGCCCGACCAGAGAACACCTGAGGGTTACCAATTTATAACGACAAATTCACGTTAAAGTTAGAGAAGGTGGGATTATTGTAACTCTATGAGTTGACATACTTGGAAAGCCGAGTGCCTCTATCAGTGGATAATGTCGCACATACATGAAGACCACTTTCACTTCATAGGGTGCAAGATGCACATAACCCCTCAGCTAATTTCAAGATTCACAGGCCTTATCTATGAGGGAGAAAGCTTAGAGGATGACCTATGCAAAAAGGAAACAATTAAGGGAACAATGACTGCATATGCATACAAGAAGGGGTCAAGGTATTTTGATATCGAGGATATCCAAGACCCAGTGATGAGAATGGTTGTGCGCTGGTAACAAAACTCAACGTGTAAGAATGATGGATGCAGGTAAACAAGTCCTGGTTGAATTTTTGTAGAATAATCTCGAGAGGGCACCATCTACACTCTATTTGCATACATTATGGATGAAATTATCACTAGGGCATAGTAAGGAGAAGAGATTCTCTTTGGTAATGTCCTCTTAACCATTGTGTTCTCGAAGATCAGAGTACTAGATCAAGTAGACAAGTTACTTTGGGAGTACCCAGAGGAATACCCATCGCCTGCAAAAATATTTGAGAAATACACTTGTGATAGCATGACGCCCGTTCACAAGGCACGTCTTGAAAAGTGGTATATGCGCTTAAGGAATGCATTTGGGGAAGAATGGAGAATACCATAAAAACTACTAGCGCTTATAGCAGGAGAAATTGAGTTCACTTTGTATACTAACACTTTTGTATTCATAGGTTCAATTTGGTGATGAAACCATGAACCCATGGTGCAAGGTTCCATTTTCCTTCACAACTCAATACTTTGAGTCGGGAGTTAATAGATTCAAGAGTCCAACAATTTAAAGCTTGACCTTGGAAGTTTTGACCTGGACCATATGGAGATGTGCAGGATGTTGGTATACCCCAACAAGTGCACGTACATGGAAAATTACATGTCGCATGAAGTCTAAATGGTAAAACCCCTGACTCTAACTATTGCAGGGAGGTCTGTGGTGCATGTATACCTTTGGATAAGGCCCAATTTTGAGAAGGGTGCTTATCTTGAAAATGAGATAGCTATACCTGAGGACCTAATAGGTAGGAAGAAGATTGCACCAGGAAAAAGGAGATAGAAGAAATAAAGAAGAAGGCACCAAGTGCCCAAGATACATAGGCAATAGGTGCCCTGGGAACAAGTGGTAGAACATGTACTTACATGCACGGGGAAGAGTTCCCAGTCAATGAAGATGTGCTAGAACAGGAAAATCTTATCGCAGAGGAGAAATCACTAGAGGAAGAGGAAGAGAAAGCAGAATCTCCTATATTGGAATCCCCAGTTAGGAAGAAATAGAAGGTGATGGAGGAAGCTGACTCGGAGGAAATAGAGATCTTGGAAAAATACATAGGTGAGAGGGATGATGATGAAGAAAATGATCCTAAAGGGGACTAAGGACCACTTGTTTTTAGTGTCCATGATTGATAAGAAGTGGGCGGAGAAGAAGAACATGAGTTCCTTTTCATGTGGCGCAAGGGTAGCCAGGAGGAGGAAGGTTCTCAAGACATCGAGAAAGAGTGAAGAGGTTGGTGTGTAGGATCAAAAACTCAAAGCCTCATGAAGGAGAAAATAAACGAGGTGGTAGAAAAAGAAGCAATGAAAATCATTGAAGCCTTGGTAGAACAAGAATTGGAGCGCAGTGATGATATAGTGATGGAAGAAGAAAAGGAAGAAAGTGTACGGAAAGATCATAGTAGCGGGAGGTCCCAATTTATCGATAAATTTTCCTTGGGGCACACACACAGGGGGAAAGCACATGGAGATCCATAGTCAAGGAATGAGCTACATTAATGATCCGAGTAAGGTGTTGCGTGTACGATTCCAAAGCACAGTCCTAATAGATCAAGTCTTGGAAATGAATTCATTTGATGAAGAAGGTGCATACCCTCGGATGAGGAATATTCTCTCTTGGTAAATTATGTCCCACATCGATGAGCCGAGTACGAGGTAAGGTAGGGGTCAATAATGAAAATGCCTAAGTCAAAAGGAGACAACCCCTTGGTAAATGCTCAATAGATTTTAGATGAGAAGTTATGCAACGTGCTCAACAAGGTCTCAGTTGAGGTTGAAGCTAGGCTCTTTAGATAGAATGATAGGATAAGATTTCTAGGTGCAAAACTATTAAAGGAGGAAGAACTAGAAAAGGAGGAAGAGCTAGAAGATAAGGCCAAGGAATTAAATAAGGAGGAGTTAATTAGCGCTCAACTAAAGCATGAACTTAGGGAAGAAAAGGAAAGGGTGTGTGAAGTACATAAGAAGGTAGAATCCATCACAGATGCCATTGTTTTGAAGCATCCGGACTGGCACCACCGCACAAAAGTATGGATCTTTCCTTGAGTACCTTGAAGACTTAATGTGCATCCTCGCCATAGAGAGGCAACCTCTAGCCTTAGAATCTGTGGAAGAAGTAGTAACGTTCCTAGAGAAGGAGGATAAACTAAAGGTAGTAGTAATCATGGCTGAAGACAACAAAGTCTTTATAAAGGTAAAGATTGTTGCCCATACCGTTGAGGCCGCATATGACAACTACGCAAACAGAGATAAAGTGGCGAGTATTCTTGTCAACAACTATGAAAAGCAGAGCTTAGAGAGTTCCAAGAAAATAACAAAGGGAACATAGTAGAGCGTGATATAATCCTAGATGAGGTTAAAAAGAACTTAGAAGCAATCGAGGCCCTAAGGGTACAATCAAGAACTAGTTGAAGGAGCTATAATCCATAGATTACAAGAGGGATAGACATGATTTTTGACACTATGAATGCTCAAGGAGATGGAATGAGTTTTGGGGAGGTAAGCACCCTAGTCGGTGACCTATGCCAAAGAGTGTAAAATGAAGTCGATGCCTGGAACAAGTTAGAGGCTGACTTGCAAAAATATTTTCCTAGCTTGTTGCAATAATACCATCACTTCACCATTCTTTATTTTTTCCTAAATTCCTCATCCCCTTATTCTTTTCCCAAGACGTTAAGTCATTTGTCATTATTTCTTCATTGGAGAAGTGTTCCCATGGGTGGAGAATGGGTGTAGTGTGGGGTAATGTTGGACCCCTAAAATATTGACTAAGTCTAAAGAGACGCATGGGCGTGCAAGACTCAAGTTAAGAAATGGGGGTGCAAGGAGAAGGCATGTAAGGAAAGGTTCTAGGAGGGTCTTAGTGGAACCCGTGATGCACACCCATAGGAGAAGGTCTCAGGACTTAGCCATTTTTCATGTATCGAGAAGGACACGAGAAAAGCATGACCTAAATGTGCATGTAGAGTGGATAAGGTGCCATCCCTACGATAGGTTGGCCTATGAAGGAATATACCCTATGATGGAAGCTTCTAGAAAACCATTATGGAAAAAGTGGAGAGCTCGGGCCTAATGGAGCATGCTCCCATGAGCGACCACATTTAGACACTTGGCGCCATATCCGAGGCCGTAGAAGGATGAGTTGGCACTTTGAGATTCCCATATATACAAGCACCCGAAGAAGAAAAGAGGGAGAGAGAGGAAGAAGGAGCAGAGCTCTCTGAGAAATGTTGCAAAGGAAATTTATTTTGGTTGGGTAGATTAAACATAGGAGATGGATTTACCAAGGGCTTGGAGGTTTAAATTTTCATTTTGAGAGCTAAAAGGATATGGATCTAGTTATGATGCATGACTTCGGTCTTCCATATTGTGATGCTTTGTAATGAATCTAATGAATGTAAGGAGGTTACCCATTTATATGAATAATCAATAATGATTATGGTGTTATCTTCATGATTTGGTTTTATGCTGTTTATGGAATGATTTTGAATCCTTGTGTATTTTCCTTTCTGTTTTGATTCAGTTCTTTAATTCTATTAAATTATCTTTGTATGTAATGTGTTGTAATGACCTAGAGCTGTTCTTAGCTCTATAATGTTCACATATTTCATTCCCACTAAATTCCTTTAAACTTTGGATCATATATGGTGTTTTCCCACTCAACTCACATAAAAGAGAGACTTGGTGCCTCTGCATGCCTCGGGTTATCACCCAACACCCTTTGGGTGATAGGTGACATGCATGAGATTCCCTTGTTCTTTAGTGGGTGTAAAAATGACTACACAACATCCAAGATATTGTAAATGTACGTGCAATTAATGAAATACTAAAATGGAAATTGTTGTTAAATTGTTGGCATCTTAATTTAAAGGTAAAGCTCTGCAATGGTTAAGGATTCTAATAGTGGTGTCTATCTAAAATTGGGACATGTACGTACCCAAAATTGTATGTCTGCATGATACGGTCGTAAATTAGTTACGGAAACCCCAATGATGATTAAGATCTCTTCGCAAGGTGTTCGAGAATCCAGAAAGCTCATTGAGTATACATTTACATCCCAAAAATCCTTGTCTAGCCTCTACATGTTTTGTCCTAGCCTTTCTCTCTCTTTTCCTTGTTTTTTTGTTGTTAATTATAGGACCGCCTCCTTGCTAGGGTGGCGGTCCTGTAACCGTCACCCAGGCTAGGGTGGCGATCCCCAGAATGTCACCCGGCTAGGCGATGGTCTGTAACCGTCACCCTGCGCAGGGTGGCGGTCCTGTACGTGCTTTCCAGAATGCTCGACGATCACGTCAAGCGTGAAAATTCAATTTTCATCCACATTTCTCAACCACTAAAGCTTGTATTTATGTTATAGCCACTTGAATAGTGATTTATCTTTATTTAATGGTGGGAGAGTTTAATTTCAACTTGCCTTCTAGTCATTGCAAATGCTATAAATATGTAGCTTGTTTACAAGTAAATGGTCTTGGTTCTTTGGTCTAGAGTCTTCATTCTTGAGCTTCAGTCTTCAATACTCAGTCCTAGATTTATTTTATGAATCATTTTATCTTTAGCATGGATTAGAATTCTAAATATTTAGTTATGCCTCACTGTACACCGACAACAATCCTGCTAAGAATCGTATAGGCCAAGCTCTATTCTCTTGCGCCATCCCTCTCCTACTTGTACTTTGTTGTATTTATCTGAAGTTGCTATTACTCATTGGTTGAGCACTTAATGTTTATCATTTTGTTTCATCATTTCTGCAACGACCCTGCTAGGAATCACATAGGCCAAGCCAGTTCACTTGCGCCATCCATCTCCTACTTGTGTTTCGTGCCATTTTTACTTCAAAGCAACTACTGTCCCAGTGCCTTCTCTTGCTGATGCTGCTATACTCCTACTCTTTCTGGATTCACGTGAACACGCAAGAATGAAGAGATCACTCTGAGGGGACAAGCTACAACAAAACTAGATTTGCCTCTTCTCAGTAAACTCCAAGTTTGAATTGTCAAAGTTATTATCAAATACAAAGAGCGAATCATTTTTAGTTAAGATCACTTTCAATATTACCAGGGAAGTTGTAGGGAATGGTAGTTTCTGAGAAACTATGATTTGTTCCTCACTTCTGAGGTAGGATTGAAGGTTTTCAATTAATTTAATTGGTTGTCTTTTATTTAGATTCACACATTTGCACAGGTGAATAACCACACCAGGTTATCTCACTTGTTTAGTTTTAGTATAAAAGTAGTTTAATTGTTGCTTGTAATTATAATGTTTCAATCGTATATTTTGTTTAGATTAGTTTCCCTTTCAACAGTAGTATAAATTGTTATTTTTAGTTTAAGTTAATTCAGAGACTTCATAACTAGATTAACACTGAAATTCTAGTTAGGAGGATAAACCACTAAGGAATTTATGCTACCCACTCATAGCCTCTAAATCTCCCCTTTGTCATTTCAGCTACCAGGAGATCACACTACTAGATCTTAGTCACTGATCCTCCCATGGTTAGCCATAAGAAAGTTCCTTGTCGATTCTCATCCTTGCCTGCAGCCTTGTCTATCGTAGAAAATTGGCCATAATCCTGGCTGTGGCTTCATCTAAGTCACCCGCATATTCCATCCCCACCGTATGTCTTGGCACGACCTCGGGAGGTCAGGTGCGAGGAAGAGTTGCTTGTAGATTCCCACGCTCGCTTGTCACTTTTCCATCATACAAAATTGGTGAACCTTACATGAACTTCCTACTTTCTGGTTCAGAGTAATATTTCTACTTTCTCTTTCAAAATAACATTTATTTCATCTTATCTACCTCATGACTTTCACCATCAGCTTCTACCTTCACCTTTTTCCCATTATTTTGTGGGTATTCATATACCCCCCGAATATGTCAAGATTCGATGCATATGGTAGACCTCTCCTAGGTCTTGAAGCATACTATGCTCAACTAAATAGACAGTCATCACCCTCGCTCTCAATATGGGGTGACAACTATTCAAATAACCAATTATCAACACAAAATCCTCTCCAAAGATCAGATATACCTCATCTTTCCAAACAGAGGAGTTGGATCAATTCAGTCAAACACAGCAAATAGAGCCTTCAGGCTTGAACAATATGATGCTCACAGGAGAATCTAGTTTATCTCCTCAAGTACTACTTAGACCACAAATTAGTAGAAAAGATGACCCATACCTGGTTTTAGATGATGAACATTCAATATGTTATGCCAGGAATGAACAACGTTCTCGAAGTATGTACCCACCTATAGGAGGTTTACAAACACAACCCGAAGTCTCTTTTCAAGAAAATACCTCCATGCCACGTCGTATAGGAAATGCCCTCAGGGAAACTTGGTAGGGAAATGATCAGTTCATAGCAGGATATCACATGCCTATACAACACCAGGATATACAACAAACGCCACTAAGGAAAAATATCATGACTTCACCAAATGAGGTCATTTCAACTTTAGTAGAAAAAGTGAGGGGGTTAGAACTTGCTCAGGAAAATCACCATTCTCAATTCATGCAGGAAGGAAATTCTAATACTCCATGCCATCACAGCCAAGTAGAACTCCTCACAGGAATAGGCACATTAGGCATGACTCCTCAGTATTCACAACAAATGCCAACAAGAACCGCCATTTCTAACACCGTTCCGATACCTCCCGGTCTAGTACAAAATAATCCATTCCTAGACAATACCCCTTCATACTTAAACATGTACTCCAAATCACCACAAGGGGATATGTTCTCCTCTCCCGGCATGTTTTCTCAAACATAGGGGCTTCCTTATGCCCCTGCCAATGCATATGCTACGCCATACCAACAACCCATTCCACCGCCACTCCCTCAGCAAACACCATCAATGGTCGAAACCTACGCGATAGGGACTTATTCAGAATATTTGAAAGAGCCCTTAGACTTCACCATACGAAGCATTATGCTTCCAATACCTCTTCCCGATTTTCCCAAATACAAAGGTGAGGGATATCCGAATGCACATATCAAGGCTTATGCCATAGCCATTCGAGAACTACTCCCTTGGGATGGGGTTGTTACTAAAATATTCCCCAAAACTTTGGAAGGCATCGCTCTTGATTGGTATTATAGAATACCTGAGGCTTCCATCCATTCATTTAAACAACTCATTTTAGAGTTCATTAAGGCATTTGACATGAACAAACTATTAAGAATAGGAATTAGGGAATTCTTGCACATTAAGTAGGAACACAATGAATCTGTCACTCATTTCATCCAGAAGTGGTGTACAGTTCTTTATTCTTCAGCCAGTGCTCCAAATATGGACCAAATGGAACTATGCAATTTATTCCTTCATTCTCTCAACAGATAAGTAAAGGAAGAAGTCCATAAGTTCCCACTAAGGACTTACAATGAAGTACTTGAGAGCGCTCTCCGAATAGATCAAGTTGCAATAGATAGTGGTCGTAAGACATATAAAACAAAAGGGAAATTAACCACTCCCAATCAAAACACTATGACCTATCCTAATGCTGGGAATACCAATCAAGGACCCAAAATCCTTAACGAAAACCATGGGGTTACAACAGATGGAGTCACTGATCAAGTCAAAGGACCAAATGTTGTGAACACCCCGACACCTGCTAATAATCAACACAATAATAGCTTCACTCCATTGATCAATATGGTGGATTATAATCATCCTCCACAACAAAAGTGACAAATCCAGTCACAAGGCCTTGCTCGGGGCCCAGATGGATATCAAAACGAAAGCCAAAGGCCACAACCTTGAAATTTCAACTATAATAACCAGCAGCCCAATCTGAACTTTGGGCCACAACAGGATTCAAACCGATGACCACGAAACTATAATCCCAATCTATATTGTGGTTTCCACAAAATTAGGGGTCATGATACTAGGACTTGCCATGACTGCAAAAAATTCTTACAACGTCTACCAGAAGAGCAAAAACAACTCTTTGTAGATATGTTTCTGGAAAATCCTACACTGCCACTTAGTATGGGATCAGTTTCCCCTCAAAATGCACCTCTCAAGATCTTCAACGATCCTCTCCCAAATCATTCTAACAATAACAGGTTAGATCCAAATGGGACAAACAAAGGTGTCATAATAAGAAATAACAATCAAGATGCCTCAACTCCTGACAACTCTCGAATTGCTCCTAACCTAGGTTCAAATGGTAATACAAAAATCTTAGGATTAGTTGAGTTGGAGGTTGAGTGTGAAATTAATGCAACAACTCAGACAAAGGACTATGTTTCACAACCCCTACCCGATATTTTCTGTGCACGAGATGAAGTTCCTACAATAGCAAGACTAGTAGGATCCTATGATTTAATATCAGATTTGAACAAGACCTTTTCTCACATTTCATTCCTAGATTTGCTAAAAAATTCACCCACGCATCGCTTTGCGTTGCTCAATGAATTAGGTCTTGGTCATCTAATCAACGTTACGCCACCACCTGAAACACAAGTAAACCATATAGACTTGATATCCACCTTCCAGGGCAGCTAGATAGGGATACCGAGTTTATATTTGACATAAACAAAATGCCAACAGATGCTGAAATTACATGTAGAGGTGATCCGGCTTTGCATTTATAGGTGTGGGTTTACAACAATTATGTTAAACGCGCAATGGTGGATGATGGGGCAGCAGTTAACATTGTCCCCTTCTCTTTCCTTCAAAAGCTAGGATATGGAGAAACAAACTGTTCCACAACAAGAAATACGCTAAGGGGGTATGATAGCCTTAAAGCTACTTCAATTGGGACTATAATACTACCAGTCACCTTAGGGCCCAAAACAATCCTCACTGAATTTTATATTATAGATCAGGAAACCAACTATAATATGATTCTTGGTCGTCCATGGATACACCGCATGAAGGCAATCCCTTCCACGTTATTCCAAGAAATAAGATTTCTACACTTAGGAAAAGTCTTCATCGCTCAAGGGGATCCTAAACCCTTTGATATACACTTAGAAAACCTCAAGAAAAAGAAAGGAGTCCATACAGAGCATGAACTTCCCATGAATCAATTAAACAAACCACCTCCAACAAAAGAGTTAGTCCCGGTCACCCCAGACATTCCAAAGGTTGAATTTGTTGACCCAAAAATATACGAGGTGGCAAAGACAAATAAAGGTAAGTCAATTTCTATGGAAACAGTCTCCACTAAAACCATAACAGGAATTATGAAACTCTTGGAGAATGACGAACCGATCTTTCTCCCATTCGAACCTCAAGGAATGGGTAGTCTTCTCGGTATAGCATCTCTTCCCTCCGATAACCTAAATCTATATATGAACATGATAGAATTAACAAACGAAGAAGGGAAATTTAAAATTGAAACGATGCCTATCAAAACCATCTCTAGGCACTGCCCTATTCTAAAGCCTGGTTTTGACCCATACGTGTCTGAAGCTATGTTTTCCCTATCCATGGGGCAAGACCTCATCATTAACACAATGCTCGATATGAGAGAAACATATTCATGCTCACCCACATGCCATCTGTCAAAAACATGACAAAGAGGCATGCGAAAACCTCTTTTAGAAAAATGTTTTTAATAATGGGACATATACACCTCTAGGCAAGGGTTGTAAGTTCAAACCCAGAATGGTAGGCCCTCGTCAAGAGAATGAAAAATTTGAGGATAATGGTTCTCCGTTGTGTACTTCTAGGGGTGAAGAATTCGATATTCGTCAACTTTCTTCACCTTAGACATCATGACATATAGTTCCATCTACATTTTCATATGTACATGGTTACAGTTGCACTGCATTAGTAATTTAGTTAGTTCATCCTGTTCACTCGTTTCATAAATATTGTAGTCCAGGAACTTACTCTTAAGTAATCTATTGCAAATTTCTAAAGATATTGGCAAAATTATTCAAATCACATCTCTTCAAACATCATCAAGTATTTTCAAATCTTCTCATCAAGTTTGACAGACAAACATTGATGGAAATCATACCAAGACCTGCATACTTGGCTTCGCTCTTTCTTTCTACTAGGTGAAGTTGTCCTTTTCTACTGATCATTCTAGAAGCTTCTTGGTGTCACATCTATCCCTCTTAAAATCTCTTGGAACGAAAGGATATCCCAAAGTCATAGATCAGAAATGTCAAAATCAAATGAAATCAAAAGTGCCAAGCAAACAAAATATTTTATTTTACACACTTCTTTGCCCCATCAACCTTCGGTGATAAGCCCACATCTCTTACTAGTGATGTGAGGTTGGGAAAGGAAAGAAGTGCCCTTACTCACCTGTATCTTGCCTTTGGTGACAAACCCATGCTTCTTACTAGTGGCATGAGGCAGGGTGTGGGGGGTCTAGTCACACAAACTAACAAATCTTGGTATGCTAAAAACACAAGTCAAATTTTGTTAAGAGAAGGAAAATATCCAAACATCCAAATTCCAAAGAGATCAAATCCTCAAAACTAGATTTTGTTAACTGAGTTTCCACTTATGAATCTAAGTCTAGATAAAATGAAAAGTAAGTGGCCTTTTAAGCTTGGTAGTAGTTACGAGTAGGGTGGGTGTGTAGGTGAAAACTTGGTTCTTGTTCTTGTTTTGTCTGTCTCTCATCATTCCACTCAAATCAAACTCATACGAATTGTGCCCTTCCCAATTCTTGGTGTTGATTCCTCGCATCTTACTAGTTGCGTGGATTTGGGATTGGGGCAAGTTGATCTCTTTATCGCTATACATTCATCACGTTTTGACAACATAAGAAGAAATCATAGACATTGTCTAAAGAGGCCAAAAGTTCAAAACTACAACATGTTCGTCATCACATATCAGCATTGCAAAAGCAAATAAAGTAAAAACATTCTGTTTAACATTTGTTATCACTTGTCATCCATTGCATACATTCTGAAAAGCATGTGAAAATCGGGAATTCTAAAACATATAAGAGTACACACATGAATCAAGTCAAGCCAACCCTATACAACGAATAACCAAGCCAAAAAGAGATATATGTACATATCACGGTGTGTCATAGCTTTTTACGATGTCATCGCACACTAGGTGCGGTCAAAACGCTTGCAATAAGCACAAAATACCAAAACAACATACATGCCTCACAAAATGGAGACTAAGAAATAAAGGAACTCTGCCTATCCGCCCTTTTGAGGCCCATTATGACTACTCTAGTTACAAATTTCTTAGGAGTTCTTCTCAAAAGCATTCAAAAATAGCAAAAAGCTAAGCCTAATGCAAAATACCATTCCCAAGCTCATTCCAATTCAATCATACTCAAAAATGAAAAGAGTGATCACCATGGACCCAAAGCTCAAAAATTACCAAATCGATACGCACAAATGAATAGGAAAATGAACTCGTTTTGTATATTTATGACATTCTAACCTTGTTTTGAATGTTCTTTCCCATAGTTGGAGCGCCAACAGAGGTAAGTTCTTATCCTCGCGCAAATGGTAAGTCCTCATTTCATATCAATTTAGTATTTATTTTCAATTTATTTTATCTATCTACACTTGAGTCTATTTTTCATTTTACGAGATAGTGAGAATCTAGATGGTGGCATTTGGAACATGGGCATGTCAGGTATAGCCTCTAACTACCCATTTTGGGACTTCCATACTCGGACCCAATGTTTTACGCCTCTTCATGGCTAAAACGCTTCTTCGAGGGGGAAATATGTACGTACCCAAAATTGTATGTACTGTATAGTCAGAAATTGGTTACGGAAACCCCAATGATGATTAAGATCTCTTCGCAAGGTGTTCGGAATCCAGAAAGCTTGTTGAGTATACATTTGCATCCCAAAAATCCTTGTCTAGCCTCTACATGTTTTGTCCTAGCCTTTTCTCTCTTTTTCCTTGTTTTTGTTATTAGTTACAGGACCGCCTCCCTTCCAGGGCGGTGGTCCTGTAACCGTCCCAAGCCAGGGTGGCGGTCCTGTAACCATCACCCAGCCAGGGCGGCGGTCCTATAACCATCGCCCTACGCAGGGTGGTGGTCCTGTACGCGCTTTCTAGAATGCTCTGACGATCGCGTCAAGCGTGAAAATTCAATTTTCACCCACATTTCTCAACCACTAAAGCTTGTATTTATGTTTTAGCCACCTGAACAGTGATTTATCTCTGTTTAATGGTGGGAGAGTTTAATTTGAACTTACCTTCTAGTCATTGCAAATGTTATAAATATGTAGCTTGTTTACAAGTAAATGGTCTTGGTTCTTTGGTCTAGATTCTTCATTCTTGAGCTCGGTCTTCAATACTCAGTCCTAGATTTATTTTATGAATCATTTTATCTTTATCATGGATTAGAATTATGAATATTTACTTATGCCTCACTGTACACTGATAATGATCTTACTAGGAATCGTATAGGCCAAGCTCTGTTCTCTTGCGCCATCCCTCTCCTACTTGTACTTCGTTGTATTTCTCTGAAGCCGTTATTACTCATTGTTTGAGCACTTGATGTTTATCATTTTGTTTCATCATTTCTGTAACGACCCTGCTAGGAATCACATAGGCCAAGCTAGTTCACTTACGCCATCCCTCTCCTACTTGTGCTTCATGCCATTTTTACTTCAAAGCAACTATTGTCCCAGTGCCTTCTCTTGCTGATGTTGCTATACTCCTACTCTTTCTGGATTCACGTGAACACACAAGAATGAAGAGATCACTATGAGGGGACAAGCTACAACAAAACTAGATTTGCTTCTTCTCAGTAAACTCCATGTTTAAATTGTCAAAGTTATTATCAAATAGAGTAGTGAATCATTTTTAGTTAAGCTTGCTTTCAATATTGCAGGGGAAGTTTTCGGGAATGATATTTTTGAGAAACTATGATTTGTTCCTCACTTCTGAGGTAGGATTGAAGGTTTTCAATTAATTTAATTAGTTGTCTTGTATTTAGATTCACACATTTGCACATGTGAATAACCACACCAGGTTATCTCACTTGTTTAGTTTTAGTATAAAAGTAGTTTAATTGTTTCTTGTAATTATAATGTTTCAATCATATATTCTGTTTAGATTAGTTTCCCTTTCAACAGTAGTATAAATTGTTATTTTTAGTTTAAATTAATTCGGAGACTTCATAACTAGATTATTTGAAATTCTAGTTAGGAGGATAAACTACTAAGGAATTTATGCTACCCGCTCATAGCCTCTAAATCTCCCCTTTGTCATTTCAGCTACCGGGATCACACTACGAGATCTTAGTCACCGATCCTCCCATGGTTAGCCATAAGAAAGTTCCTTGCCGATTCTCATCCTTGCCTGCAGCCTTGTCTATCGTAGAAAATTGGCCATAATCCCGGTTGTGGCTTCATCTAAATCACCCACATATTCCATCCCCATCGGCTGTCTCGGCACGACCTTGGGAGGTCGGGTGCGAGGAAGAGTTTCTTTTAGATTCCCACGCTTGCTTGTCACTTTTCCATCATACTGGGACCATTTGTGCACATCTCTTCATAATCAATTTTAGGAAAAAGGGGATAATCTATCTTTATTGGAATAATTGATGACAATTAAGAGGAATCCTAACGAGCGAGATGGTGACTTCAACTTTAGATTTCAGAGGATTTGGGATAGGATTCCATATGTCGTGAGACCAACAATCGAAGGTTCTTTCCTATACTTTCTTAAATCTTTAAATTTTGATATTGCTATGATGATTCAATCCATGGGAGGTATAACTTTACCCACAACCTATAACATTTCTATTAGAGCTGAAAATTACTTGATCCAAGCTAGTAAACTTGCACCTAGGCCACCTATGCCTCTATATCAAGAACTAGGAGCTCCAAGCACTAGTCAAGCACCCACATTAGCTCCCATTCATGATCCAAGAAATTAGAATTCAACTAAAGCTTCTACTTCATCTTCTAGTACCTCAAACGAGCTCCAAGAAGTCATTAAGCAACTAAAAATTTTGGGTAATGAATTGGTGACACTTAAGAGGCAGTAAGCTCAAAATATTAGATCATATCAGCCTCAAACCTAACCCAATAGACCCCCATATCAGCCTAACAGGCCACCCATTCAAAACATAAATCAAAACTAGGTCAATCCTCCCGCTAATAATGTTGCATCCACATCTAGAGCTTTGGTACCAGTGAAAAATAACATGGCTCGGGAATATGAATGGTGTTTCCCATGAAATCAACCTTATAACTAGTTAATGTGTTTTAATGGTGCTTTGAATCAAGCTCGATGCCGACAACAACTGGTGTAGAAAAAGAGACATGATAGGAAGGAAATTAGTAGCAGGGAGAATCTCAGCAAGAGGCACCTCTAAATGAGACTACACTAGTGAATTGGTAGGCTGAATATTTTTGTGGTATAAACCAAACACCTTCTCAAAGTGTAGAAGCTAACACACAGTCCAAGAAAAGGAATATTGGAGAAGAAAAATCAGCCAGTTCAAGTGATCCACAACCCTCTATCACTCAATAAGGTATGGGTAGTCAAGGTGGAGCTCCCAATGTGCAGGGCCAATCCAAGCTGCCTTCTAGACCAGCTCAAGTGCCAGTTGTAATAGCCCATGTGCAAGAGAAGAATGTGTAGAGAAAGGGGTAGCAAAGAGATAGTTCATCTCCATTTAACATCATTGAGCAGATGAAGAAAATGAATGTAAACATATCAATGTGGGAATCATTGGCTATCCCAGGACAAAGAGACCTATTGTAAGCTGCTATGGAAAATTGATCAGCATCAAATCAGCCACCTAATCAACAAGAAAAGGTTCTTACCAATGTATCTCAATAAAGAGAAAATCAAGGAAGCCACCAAGGTAAAAATTTGAATCCCCACCATTCTACATCTCATTGATCATTGGAGATAAGTTAGTACATAATTGCATGATTGATTCGGGAGCAAGTAGCTCAATCATGCCAAAACAAATAGTTGATCAAGCTGGGTCTTCAATATGAATTCATCTCCAAATGTGTGGTGTAATTGGATGGGACATTAGTAACAACAGTTGGAGTAATCAAATATTTTATCCTCACATTACATGCATGCCCCAATGTGACCATCTTGCAAGATGTATCAGTCATAGACTTGCCACCACTCTTTTCCTTGTGCTTTTCAAGAGACTTCACTGCCAAAATTAGAGGCTATTTTTCTACGTATTGGTCACACATGATGTTCAGAAGAAGGTATGGAGATAAGGCTACAATCATACCTGAGCCAATTGCAAATTTCCAGATTGAGCCTCATACATTGAATCCAATCAATTCAAATTGTTCAGCCTTTGATCAAGAAGTTATTCCAAGCACCTACAAAGTAGATACCAAGGTCGAGATACATTCTAGACTTGACTCTTGATGAATGGGAAAACAAGATACATGTTTTTTATGCTTGCAAAGAAATAGAGGAATATGAGATATGAGTTTATTGTTTGCATGAAGAGAATCATCCTCTCCCTAGCATCATTAAGTCAGACCACAAGGATGATAATGAGGTATGGCAGTTATTCTTTGATGGCTCAAGAAGTAGACAAGGTGCAGGAGGAGGAGCTATGATTTTTTCACCTCAAGGCACAAAGTATTACTCAGCTTTTTGTTTCCAGTTTTCTTGTTCAAACAACACAGCTGAGTATGAAGCCTTAATTCATGGATTGCATTGGGCAAGAAAGAGAAGTATAAAAAACTTGCAAGTATTTGGTGATAGTGAGCTGATTGTGAATCAAGTTAGAGGAAAAAATTCTGCTAAGAATGATCTATTGAAGAACTAAAAAAATAGGGTATGGGATCTCATTGAATATTTTAAAGCTTTTAGCATCAATTCCATCCCAAGGAAGAAGAATGAAGCAATAGACAGACTGGTAGCAATTGGGGCAGCATTTGATGTTGTAGAAAGTATCAAAAGTGAGAAATCTCAGCCTCATATCAAGGTGGTTGTAAGACCAGTTGTTCCAGATAACAATACAAGTTGGCAAGTCTTTGAGAACAATCAGCAAATTGTCAATTTTTACAAGAAGAAGTTTAGTTCTCCACTAGAAACAAAGACAAGTTGGAACAACAAGTATGGTGACCAAGTGGTGCAGCTGAGAACCAACAAATTACCAAAGGTGTTGTAACCTTGGAATCAATCTTCAACCCAAATGATCAAATCCAGGAGGAAAATGCAAACATTCAAGTAAAGGGTGAAGATTCAGAGCCCATTTAAGTAGATGAAAACAAGACATTGCTAATTGGCGAGTAAGTACCCCACAAGAGAAATTTGAATTTGTTTAACTCTATCGAGAATTCCCATTTTTTTGCATGGACTTATAAGGATTTAAGAGGTTTCAGCCCAAGACTGGTGAGCATAAAATTGAATTAAATCATGAATCCAAGCCTATCAGACAGAAGAAAAGGCGGTGAATCCTCACATTGAACCTCTTATGAGGAAGGAGTTGAACAAGTTGATTGATGCTAGTATCATCTTTCCTATCAAACATTCAAGTTGGGTTACAAACCTGGTGCCAGTGAGGAAAAGGAATGGAAAAATCATATTATGTGTAGAATTATGTTATCTAAGTAGAGCATCACTCAAGGATCACTATCCACTTCCTTCCATGGAACAAATCTTGCAGGTTATAGCTTATTCTGAAAGGTTTTCATTGTTAGATGGCTACTCGCTATAATCGGATAATGGTAAAAGATGCATATCATTTCAGGACAACCTTCACTATGAAATGTGGTACATATGCTTACAAGAAGATGCCATTTGGATTGTCAAATGCTAGAGAAAAATTTCAGTGAGCTATGGATATGGCATTCAAGGACTTACTAAACAAGATAGTGCTTATTTATCTAGATGGTATCACTTTGTCTTTTCACTGAGAATGCATTGAGACCACCTCTTTCACCTCGTAAGTATTTTAAAGATGTAGAAGATTTGAGTGTCATTGAATCCAAAGAAGTGTGTATTCTAGGTGCATGAGGGAAAAATGTTGGGCCACATTATCTCAAGGGAAGGGTTTATAATTGATCTGAGAGGGTTGAAGCCATTTGAACACTTGCATTGCCACATCACAAGAAATCTCTCCAAATCTTATTAGGAAGGATAAATTTTGTCCGCAGATTTGTGCCTGATTTTCAACTCTTGTGAAGCATTTGGCAATGATGTTAAAGAAGATTCTTGCATTCAAATGGAAAGTGAGAGGAAAAGAGATTTTTGAGGCCATCAAACATGTAATATCACAAGCTCCAACTCTTATCAACCTGGACTTCTCAAAGGACTTCATGTTGTATGATTTTGAAGGGTCAGACACAATCTCAACTATCTTGGTACAAATTGAACGAAGAAGGCTCACAACAACCCATAGCCTTCTTCAATCAAATCTTGGAATATTATGAGGTATGGTACTCTTTCATTGAAAAGCATGTATTTGTTGTTTTTAGGAGTTCGAGGAAGTTCGAGACACTTTCTCTTGAACAATAAGATTCAATTACTAGTGTCTCATGCTAATGTCTAGGACTGAATGAGAAGAGAGTAGGTTAGATCTCTGTGTAATGGAGTATGATATTGAAATAAAGGTGACGAATCTGGTCCGTGGAAAGGGGTAGTGTGAGCATCTTTCTTCCAAGAAACATGATGAGTGAAAAGGAGAAAGAAGAGGCTATCCCGCTACTACAGAATGATCAAGAGGAGCCATCTAATAATGCACCCATTCCATGTTTGACTCAAGACTTAGTTCATTATCCCCAAATAGGTTTTTTCCCCAATGGAATAAAGCAAAGAGGAGATACTTCAGATTACAATCCATCCCATATATACTTATTGATATCGTCTTGTTCAAGAAATACATTAATGGTTTTCTATTGAGATGCATTGAAACATGTCAAGTTGGGAAGATATTACATGAGCTCCATGACGAGAGAAGTAGGAGGCCACTTTGCTCCTCGAGTAACAGCTCTCAAAATCATGAAGGCTGGTTACTATTGGCCTACGATGTTTAGTGATTGCTACTCATGGATCAAGAAATGCAAGAAGTGTGCATTCTTCATAGGGAAAGAAAAGTTAGCAGCCCTTCCCCTTTGTCCAATTTCAGTGGATCAGCCATTCATGCAATGGGGATTAGACTTCATTGGAGTGATTAATCCAAATTCAAGTCAAGGCCACAAGTGGATACTTACGGAAACAAAATATTTCACCAAGTGGACTGAAGTAGTGGCACTTAAGGAGGAAAATGAATCTAATATCTTGGATTTCTATGAAGGGATAGTCACTAGGTTTGGAGTCCTTACCACTATCATATCAGATAATGCATTTGAATTTCTTGGTACAAGGATCACCAAATGGGATTCCAATAATGGTGTATACCTCAGCACTTCATCAAACTATTACTCTCAAGGTAATGGCCAAGCAGAGTCCAAAAACAAAAACTTACTAAGAATCATCAGAAGGACTCTTGATGAGAATTAGAGAACTTGGCATACAAAGCTCAAATAATCTCTACGGGATGAAAGGATCACACCCAAGAGGTCCACAGGAAGCTCTCCATTCAAGCTTATATACGGAAAAGAAGTAGTTCTACCTATATCACTCAAGTTTCTGGCATTGGAACTCATGAAATAGTTGGAACTAGTTAAATTTGAACCCATTGAAATCAGGTATGCAAAGTTAATTGAACTAGAAGAAGCAAGAGAACATGCATTACAGGCCATGGAAAAAGATCAAACATTGATCAAGAAGAGCTTTGAAAAGAAAGCTAAGGCTAGGACATTCTCAAGCTGGAGACTTAGTACTAAAGTGGGATGTTGATCATGTAAATATAGGAAAACATTCCAAGTTCTATGCCATATGGAGTGGTCCATACATGATCACTGAATGCAAAGGTAGTAATGCCTTCTGGTTGGATAAATTGGATGGTGAATAATTACATATTCCAGTGAATGGGATCTATCTCAAACACTGCTACTAAAAGGAGAATTTCTCACCTTTATACATATTAGTCTAGGACTTTTAATTTCTCCAAGTGCTCGTGCACATTGTTGTTATTGTTAGAATAGGTTTCATTTTCCTAAGTGTTGTTACACATGTCCTATTGCTCTAATAGAGTTCATATCACTCATGGAAGAGAATTGCAGCCATAAGAGAATCAAATCAATAGATTATCCATATTAGAGTGGGTTTGGAAAATTTCATTCCACTCCAAAAGATCATATTTGCAAAAACTCAAATGAGGGAAAAGCTTCCAAGTTTCAGAAATTTTTCTACTCTCACAAACCTTGACTTCAAGGTTGTCTTACAAAAGATGAGAGTGCAAGCATCGGAAGGCAGTTCTAGATCAAATTTTATATTATCAAGAAGACTCTATGCCTAATAAATTGCTACAGAAGCTGACCACTCTTCATATAATAGGAAAATAACATCGCTAAGTTGCAAAATTATTGTCCAAAATAAGCTCATACTTATTTTTGGTTAACTAACACGATTTCCCCCCTTTTAGTGCTTCAATCTAATTTTTTACATATTTTAAGTACTTAAGGATTCTGAAATCATCTACATTAGATAGGAAATTTCTTCCACTTTCCGAAAATGTAAAGAATTCCTTCTAACTCTTCATATTTTGCAAGTTGTGGGTGTGGACACAGGAAGAATATTTTGCCAAAATCGGGCCTATGGGCCTAGGGAAGACTTTTCACCAAAGGGGAAGATTGCGGACCGACTAGCCTAGGAGATATCTTGGTGTTTTGCACTTTTCACAAATGGCATAGTTCTGATTACGGGCTCATGAGCCCATGAAGGATTTTTTCTCGCCAAAAGTGAAATTTCGAACTCGTGGGCCTGAGGAAGACTTTTCGCCAAAAACAAAAGTTACAAAGTTGCGGGGCTGCGGGAGGTTTTTATAATTTTTGATTTTTTTGCAAGTGGCACAGTTTGCGATATTGGGCCCGTGGGGTTTTATATCGCAAAGTGAAATTCGAGTCCACGGAGTTTTTCGGGAAAAAGTGAATATCCGGTCTTGTGGGGTTACAAGAGGTTTTGTGATTTTTGTTACTTTTTGAAAATGGCACAGTTTGTAATTTTGGGTCCACAATTCTATTTTTTTGAATATTGCATTTTCACCAATTTTATACAGATTCGATGCAAAATTTTAAATGAGCATAACTTTCAATCCAGTGCTTGAAATTCAACAAAATTTTTACCATTGGAAAGCTCTCGACGTCTGATACACAAATACAACTAGATATCTTGATTTGGGTGCGGATATGGAAAACCTGTTTCATGCCATTAATATGTGATCTGATTGCTTCAACTCCCCAAATTTGATTTGATCTCGCCATCCTCCCTTCCCCAACATGCCAACCAGACATGGAGAATCACACTTGACAAATTGCAAGAGGATTTGCATACATTGATAGTTGGCGGTTGAGCTTTCAAGTTATTTTTTCCCCCTACTCTTCTTCTCCTCTCTTCGCTTCATCTATAAATGTAAGAGCTTGGCTCATTGTAAAGTGTTAGACATTTCTATTCTGCACCCTTCCTTTTTCTCTTGTCTACAAGTGAATTTGTGGAGTTTGGTACCTCCATATAGACTTTAGTGAAAAAATTTCCTCTTGGCTATTGTAATTGATTATATCAGTATTTGGAGAAATAAGATAAGTCCGTGGATGACTTCAACCCTCTCTTGTGTTCATTGTATCCTCCTGATCTCTCATTATGGTCTGGTTAACCATGCATGGTGATTGTATGCATTTTTATGGTTTGTGTTTATTTACAAAGCGGTGTTCAACATTCCTTTAGTGCATCACCTTGGTTAGTTTTAGGATTTATTTTTATGCATCTTCTTAATCTGTCTCCTTGGAAAATTAGAGTAGGTTTTTGGATAATTCCGCTACAATTTGAATGTATGCACTGAATAGAAGAATAGTAACGAAGCTTCATTTGGAGAGCTCTATCAATTTCAAGGTCCCACACTTTGAGAGAAGCTCCATGTTATGCAATCGGACCGAGAGTCTTAACCAATCGAGTTGTAGACATCCATGGGTGCTTTGATTCTACATCAATAGTTACAATAGAAGAACCATTACCAACTACCTCTCACCGACTAGTCTCGAATGGATGATCAGCCAAGGAGACTATCCGATCCATTAATATCTTTGGTGATTCTCAACTGGTAGTAAACCAATTCAATGGTGTTTATCAGTGTCATAATGAAATACTTCAAGAGTACAAATGTTACATCAGAATCATGTTGACTACCTTTGACCGCTATAAAATTCAAATTGTTCCACGATCCACCAATAAATTCACGGATACCATGGTCTGCCTCGCTTGTCGGATACTTGCTTCACCTGCTGATTCAGACATCTTTGTTACCATAAAACACATATCGAGACCTTATTATAAATCTTGTTGTGTTAACCTCATCTGAACTACCTCACTAAACACACAAGACCTTTGGTATAAGCAGCTTGCGGACTACCTTTCCCTTTCTATATTGCCTCCTGATCTCACACGTAATGGACAACATGCCTTTATTAAAAAGGCCTCTCGTTATGTCATCATGGGTGGATTCCTCAATAAATGAGGATTTTACGGTATCCTCTTATGATGCCCTACTAGCTCTCGAAATCCTCTATACCATTAAATAAGTTCACGATGGCATATGTAGAGGTCACTTCAGTTGCCTTGTTGTTGCTAAGTGCATTCTTCGCCTAGGCTATTACTAGCTGACCCTCAATCATGATTGTTACGACTACGTTAAGAATTGTGTAAAATGTCAACAACATACCAATCTTCATTATACACCTAGTCATGCCTTACAGTTACGTATGACCTTTGGCCCTTCTCTTAGTGGGGTTTGGATCTTGTCGAGAGAGATCAATCCTCACTCTTCCCTATGAAATCAATGGATCATCACCGCTACTAAATATTACACCAAATGGGTTAAATATGTACCCTCATATCCACTAAAGCTGAGAAAATATGTGAGTTCATCAATCATCACATTATTTGTCGCTTCGGTGTTCCACATCGCCTTATCATTGATAATGGAAAAAATTTGAAAAACAAAACTCTACGAGAAAATTTGTGATGCCTTGTATTCATCTTAGCTTCTCCTCACCATATTACCCACAAACCAATGGCCAAGCCAAATCCACCAACAAAACCCTAAACAAAATTCTCATGAAAGTGGTTAACGATACTGGGAAGGATTGTCATTCACACATTCCTTTCACTCTTTGAGCATGTGATGTAGATGGCAAGGTAGATGGTGGGAGGATGAGTTACCCAAGGGGATAACTAAGGTGCAATAATAGCTATTGGTCAAGGTTGAGAGGGAGGTATAGGTGAGGTGGAAGAAAATGTCGGAGGTAGTGAAGGAGGTATAGAATGTAATGGTGGTATAGGAGGAAAAGAAGTGATAGATGGTGATGAAGGACACAAGGGTCACCTAGGTAGAGCTATAGGATGTGGTGAAGGGGTCAAGGGAATTTTAGGTTTACCCACGGAGAGAGTAGATTTTGTTAAGGTAGAGGGTTGAGGTCCCAAGATGGATGGTAGGGGTGAAGGTGATAAAGGCATAGTTGGTGAGGTTGGTGCATGTAGATTAGAAGGTTGGGTTTTTCGTTTTAGGTTGAGGGATCGAGTTCAATAGGTATATGGGAAGATGTTGTCAAGTGCATCCCGATAGGAGGATGTGAAAGGTTTGATGTGCGTGTGACCCCTAGAACACTAGTGGGTTTAGATACAAGAGATGGGTTTGGAACACGTCGACTAGCAAGAAGAGGGGCTGGTATAGTTGAGGATGATGTAATAGAATATGTATCAAGAGTTATGTTCATGTGTGGTTCGAGAGTTGTTGAAATATCTTCGGATAAATGGTATAAGTGTCCATGGAAGATGATTACATTTAGGTTGAGGCCAGGAGTAAGAGACACCCCCAAAGTGAAGACCTATCAACATAGTCTAGGCGGTTGGCCAAATGTGAGAACGGAACTATGGTAGATGAGGTAGATGTGGAGTGAGTGGTGATTCCCGTAAAATGTGTCTAAGAAATAGGGAATTCACTAGCTTTGGCCTCTATAGGTAAGAGAGCCGAAAGTAGGTCCGTAGGATCTTGGGTAGCTGATGGAGAATGGTCATCGAGTGGTAAAGAAAATCTATTGGATCCTGAATAGGTGGAGAAGATGATGGGTACTCCTCTGTGGGTGGAGGAGGTACAATTGGTAGTGGCTCACTGGGTAGGGAAGCTAAAGGGGAAATGATATCAGTGCTAACGAGAGACTCCTCCACACGTGTACGGGGAGGTGAAGGGATTTCCTCTATGGGTAGAGGAATAGATAAAGTAGGTTCTTGTGCGGGTAGAGGATTTTGGGCTAGGATTTCCTCGATGGAGGGATAGGAGATATTTTGGAATCAAGTGGTAAGTCAGTAAAGATAACATGTACCTCACGTGTATTAATTTCGTTGTGTGAGGCATCACCAGTTTGATCATTAGATGAGGAATGGTTAGGGAATGGTTTATTGAATATATGAAGGTCTTGATTAGCAGTGCATTAGGTTATCTAGGACTAACCTGGCCACTCTCGAGCATTTCGAACAATGTTTTTAAAGGTGATACTATTGCTATCACTGTGACCATTTACACGGTGATAGTTATAGTAGTCATTTTCCTTATACCAACCTGGTATGGGGCGAGAGGGGTCAAAACCAGTATGTGGTTTGATAGGAGGAAGGGTGATGGCATTAGCTTTAATAAGATTTTCTAAAATAGATGAATATGGTTCCCCAATTGAGGTGTATTTCTTTTGTTCTCGTTTGAATTGGAAGGTTTGGACCGGTGATAGATTGGATGAAATTTTAGCATGATTGGATGGATAGACAGGGCCAACCTTAAGTACCACTGCGTTGGCAGTTCTCTTGGCTTTGGAATAACTCGTCTGAGGTTTCAAGGAAGAGGAAGTATCGTGTGATTTAAATGAGGAGTTCTTGTTTCGTAATTGTATCTTCTTTTCTTTGATGGTGCGAATTTCAAGCTTACGTGCCATGGTGAAAGCCTCGTCAAATGTTCAGAAGGTTTACACTTGTAAGGTAGGTTAAATATGTCTAGCATAGGCTCGTGTGAAGAGCTCTATGAGCTCATTTTACGGTAATTGGAAAGTGAGTTGGTCGATTAGGTTATGCCAACGAGAGACAAAATCTGCAATAGATTCATCGTCATATTGACACGTAGAATAAGTATCGGTCATGGTAACCTTCTTGACAATGTTAATAGAAAAGTGATCCAAGAAGGATTGGGCTATTTGGTTGAATGAGAAGATGGAATGTCTAGGTAATCCATTATACAATTCCAATGTCGACGATTAGGGACATGGGAAAGGTTCACAAAATCAAAGCATCATCATGGGTAATTAAGTAACACCCATGTTTGAAAGATGAAAAATGTTGTTTTGGGTGTTCCTTATTGTTAAAGTGGTTAAACTTAGGCATTTGGACGATTGTACGAGGATATGGGCGAATGGGAATGGATGGGTGAATAGGCTCATTACAAATCTCATCATAGGTGAGAGAATTACGGGAGCCGAAAATAGATGCTTCTAATGTCTGCATCTTGTCCATCATTAACTTGATAAATTCATTGTTAGGTTGTGAAGATTGGGTACCCCCTGAGTGAAAGGAGGTTGTTGTTGGACATATGAAGAATACGACATTCCAGAGTATGGTGGTGTCAAATAAGGAGGTGGGAATTGAGAGATAGACATAGAGGGTATATACCGGAATGAATGACCGATGAAACAAGAGGTGGCTGGTAATAGGTATGTGAGGGTGGGACACTCATAGTGACCTTGGTAGAGATGGGAGGTAGAGATTGGGGAATAGAAAGGACAATGTTTTGAAATGGGGTAGAGGTTACCGACACCAAGGGTGGTAGTGTTGCGACTGGTATATATGAGACAATAGGTGTGGATGATGTTATGTTTTGGGTGGTGGATGAAGGTATGGTGGAGACTGCGGGTGCTATAGAGGTAGCAGATGTGGTGGTCAAAGCTAGCGTGGGAACTAGATATGACACAACTGGGGATAAAATGGGTGAGGTCACCTTGGTAGAAGGTGGAGTCGAGGTGGAAGTGATCATTAGGGATGGAGATAAGGTTACGAACATGCCATAGATCAATTGACCCGAGGAATCTCGAGTGGAGGCATGGGTTAGGTAGTGGCTCAAAGTAGTGGGATTACGATCGAGGAGTTGTGCGAACTCCATGTTGCCTGTAGGAATGGTGATAGGTTGACTAGGATCTATGGATGATGAGATGGAAGATGGTGAAGGACTAGGTGATGAAGGGCTAGGTTGGATTGATAGTCAACTAGCGTGAAATATGAGGGCACTTTCGACTATGAGTCAGCACCATATGGATAGGAACTGATTTGGTGAGGCGTATTATGTCCGAATGGCAGAACACAACAGAACTAGTAAAGCATCAAGCGGTGAGTGAACTAGTTCGGTGGTGGCGTAAAACATCATAGGGTGACTGACGCGGTTCGGGTAAAATCGATGCTTGATTAGGCTTAACCAGTGTTGATTACTATGAAAAACCAACAGTCTGTTAAATGATGGTCCCAGACTGACAATTTTCACATAGGATGAGACGTAAGGTGACTGTGATTGAAGTAACAACAATATGAAAGGTGATAGGATCCTTTTACAGCTCAGAAAGTGAAATAGGTGTCTTTTGGATAGGTATCCAAAAAGACTTCAGACCGACGCCGGTTGGGTTAAACCGATGCCAGTTGGAATGTAACCAGTGACGGTTAAAGATAACCGTAGCTAGTTACTGTGAAATTGAAACAGAGAATAAGAAAGATGGTTGTGATTTAAAAATATGGTGTTGAATCAAACCCAAAAGTCTGAGAATGATATATATGTGGTCCAGGAACGCTCAGAAGAAGTTAGAATACATCGACTATGATTGGGAGTGTGCAAAGAAAGACAAAAATAATGATCGAAAGCTCTCACCTCAAAACACAAATCAAGCAGAACACTAAGAAAGAACATTCCTAGAGTGCCTATTCTATTATGTTTGTTCAGCTTATGCTATTTATGTGGACTGACTATTATGAATAGAACAATAGAATTTCTTGGTGAGGAAGGCTTCCTATGAAGAAAGAATTCTAAAGGGTGAGGTTTTAGGAATGTTATGGTGGGGGTGGGCTTCACTCTGAAGTATGACTCGACAGAGCAGTGAGTTGGGTGCCCACTGTACCATGATCATGTGATCACCTACAACTTCTTCTAGGTAGGATGTTGTTTAAGAATGTATGTATTTTGAATTTTTGTGTGGTTTGGTAAGACTCAAAAAAAGAGAAAAGGATAGAAGTTCTTTTCTACGATTCGTTTATCAACCATCAGTTGGTCATGACTTCTAGCGTATAGGTTGCCCTCAATTAATGTGAGCTAATGAGCTAAATCAGAATGCAATGCACTTGTTTTAAACCCAAATCGAAAGTATGATATTCGATGACAAAAATAGATGAATAGGAAGAGGGATGCTCTTTCACTAAAATGCAGAAAAAAAAGAATAAGAAGGTTCTTTTTAAATACACCAAAATAAATGTGTCTTTTGGAGAAACTAGAAAGAAGAGAAGGTTACTATACGTACCCAAAATTCTAGGGTACTGCACCACTGGAACAACATTACACATGCCCTAATGATGATACAGGTCTCCTCGCAAGGTGTTCAGGATCTAGAAAATCTCTCCAAGTATGCGTTAACATCCCGCATGTCTCGTTTAGCCCGGTGTGCTTTGTTTTCTCTTCTCCCATATTTTTGTTTTTGTTTTGGTCTTGATTCTGAAACCACCACCACCGCCTAGGTGGCGGTCTTGTGACCGCCACTCGGTCGAGATGGCGATCTGTAGACCGCCACCTGCTCGGGGTGGAGGTCCTTCACGATTTTTCTAGAATGATCTTTTGACATGACTCACGTAAAAATTCAACGTTTACCAACTTTTTTCACCGCCTTTACTTATATTTATGATTTTGGTTCCCTTGAATAGTGTATTTGCATTGTTTATGGTTAAGGAAATAAATTTGGTTTTCACCTTTGGGTAAATGGGAAGTCTATAAATAGTGGCTTGCGCTCAACTAAATGGCCCCTAAAATTTACCCCAATTTCTCATTACAGTAGCTTAGTCTTTCAATTTTGAAAAGGATTCATAGTTTTATTTATTGCATGCATAGTTAGTGTTGTCTTGCTATTAGGAAGCCACATAATCTTCTTGTGCTAGTGTTGTTATTGTTTCATGCAATCCATTAGAGTAGGACAGTTTAATTTTCAATAGGAAGCCATTAAAGTTGCAAGTTTTGTTCATCAAAAAGAATAGTTTCAAGTTCTGGATGTTTTGTGTTGCATGACTCATAATAAATCCCGCTAGGAATTGCATAAGCCAAGCTCTATTTTCTTGCACTATCCCTCTCCTACTCGCATTATATTCAGTCTGCATCCTAAGCTGCCATTATTTTGATACCAACTTCTATTGATGCTAACATCACATGATTTTCTGGATTCACGTGAGCATGAAGGAATGAGGAGATCACACTGAGGGGACAAAGCCACACACAATCGGATTCACCTGCTATTCGCAAAATCCGGGTTCAAGATTTCAAAGTTCTAGTTAAAGCATATCAAACGAGTAGTCAATCATTTCATTTCAGATTGACTTCACTTTTGATATTGCTAAGAAGTTCTGGGATTGATAGTTTCGAGAAACTATGATTCACTCCTCACTTCGAGGTAGGATCGAGAGTCTTTCAAGTATATTAGATTAGTTATCCGGTTATTTCAAATAAATTCACAAATCGCACAGGAAAGTAGCTATACTCATTGCTTTGTTTGTTTTAATTTCGTTATTAGTTTAGTTGTCAATTTCTAGATATATTAAATAACCGCTCTTTCAATTACATTCAATAGTTTAACAAAAACACAAAAATAGAGAAGTTATATATGCTGTAGATATACTTTACATAGTTAATTTTACTTTGTTGCAGTTATATTTACATTGTTACTTTTTTATGACAATCACGGGACCTAGGGAGCCCAGAGAATACATATTCGAGCCAATCATGCCTCATCCCAATCTTGTTACAGCAATAACTAACATACATCAGAATCTTAGAATCCAAATCTTCTGAATAATAGCAGACTTACAACAAATCAGCTCACAGTTAAGAGGGTTAAACATAGAAGATGACCAAGCACACACGTTTTGGTCAAACCAGCCAAACTATAGATTACCCTAGATAAATATCCGCATGACTGTAGAAGGGCTTGAAAGAGAGAAAACGTTCGGTTGTGACCCTTTGGTCCCACAACTAGACGAAGGAGACGTTCTCACTGACATAGACACCGGCTTAAGAATTCAGGTTGCCAAAACACTGTAAGGTACTCTAAGAAGATTACACAACTTGTAGTTCTAAATATAGAGGCCGAAAAGGCATACGACTACTAGATACTAGGGATTAGAGATTGATTCCTCATATGACCATAGGAGGTCCACAACAACCATGAATCTACGGTTGTGATCCACAAATCCCACAACCCAATGAGTCCACACTCAAGCTAACGTTGATCTTTGGTTTACACACATTAGTATTTAGATCCACTCCACTTCCACCAACCATTATCACACAGTTATCCTTCTTAGATATAACAGCCAACGAAGCTAAAGATTTCTGGACTAGACCAGAGAATCGCCTGTAGAGTCCACTATATCCATCATCCATCTAATGACCCTATTTGGAGATATATACGAAAGCATTCCACGTCATTTTCCCCATATCCCACAAGCTATAGACTGAATTATGCGAGCTCGATATTGATTGGATCCTTCGAGCAATCATCCTCACCGACTAATCTATCATGCTAGTTTAGGTTAGGAGAACCTTCTTTGCCTTGGATTCTGATTCCATTAGTTTGTGTCGAAGATATAAGATTACCTAACTAGTTTTCCTATACCCCACGTATATTCCATCCCCACCAGGTTGTCTCGGCACGACCTCGAGAGGTTGGGTGTGAGGAAGAGTTACTTGTAGATTCCCATGCTCACTTGTCACTTTTCCATCGTACAAAATTGGTGAACCCAACGTGAAACAAACAACGTTTTCATCTTTTCCACCTCATTAGCCTTTGCATCAACTTCACCAACAAAATTGGTGAACTTGGCGTGAAAGGAACAGTTGCTTCACTCTCGCCTTTCCCCTTTTAGTGTTTCGTCTTCTTTCATCCACCTTGATCTTTCCCATTATTCTGCGGGTATTCATATACCCCCAAATATGACGAGATTCGATGCATATGGCAAACCTCTCCTAGGTCTTGAAGCATACTACGATCAAATGAATAGACAACCATCACCCTCACTCTCGGAATGGGGTGACAACTATTCAACTAACCGGTTGTCAACACAAACTCCACCTCAAAGGACTAGATATAGTTCTTCTTTCCAAATAGGGAGTTGGATCAGCTCACTCAAACGCCACAACCAGAGCCATCATGCTTGAACAACATGATGCTCACTGGAGAATCTGGTTCATCTCCTCATGTGTTGCTCAGACCACAAATCAGTAGACAATCAGATCCATACCTATTCGTAGATGATGAACATTTAGCACATTATGCTAGGAATGAACAATGCTCGCAGAGTATGTACCCACCTATAGGAAGTTTACAAACACAACCCGAGGTCTCTTTTCAAGAAAACACCTCCATGCCACTACCTATAAGAAATGCCCTTGGGGAAACTTGGCATGGCAATGATTACTTCATAGCGGGGTATCACATGCCTATACAACCTCAAAATATACAACAAACGCCACTAAAGAAAAATACTGTGACTTCACCAAATGAAGTCATTTCGACTTTAGTATAAAAAGTTAGAGGGTTAGAACTTGCTCAAGCAAGTCAAAATTCTCAATTCATGTTGGCAGGAAATTCCAATCCTCCACATCATCCTAGCCAAGTAGACCTCCTCATAGGAATAGGCACGTTGGGTATGCCTCCTCAGTATTCACAACAAATACCAACTAGAACCACATTCTCTAACATCGCTCCAGTGAGAGAATATGATACCTCCCGGTTTAGTACAAAACAATCCACTCCGGGAAATGCTCCTCCATACTTAAACATGTATTCCAAATCACCACAAGGAGATATGTTCTCTTCTCCGGCATGTTCACTCAACCATGGGATTTCCTTATGTCCCTACAAATACATACGCTACGCCATATCAACAACCCATTCCACCTCCACCCCCTCAGCAGGCACCATCAATGGTCGAAACCTATGCGATAGGGACTTATTCAGAATATTTGAAAGAGCCCTTAGACTTCACCATACAAAGTGTCATGCTTCCAAGACCGCTTCCCGATTTTCCCAAATACAAAGGGAAGGGAGACCGAATGCACATATCAAGGCCTATGCCACAACCATTTGAGAGCTGCTCCCTTGGGATGGGGTTGTTGCTAAAATATTCCCCAAAACCTTAGAGGGCATCGCCCTCAATTGGTATTATAGAATACCTAAAGCTTCCATCCATTCGTTTAAACAACTCGTTTCAGATTTCATTAAGGCGTTTGACATGAAAAAACTGTTGAGAACAGGAATCAGGGAATTCTTGCACATTAAACAAGAACACAATGAATCTGTTGCTCACTTCATCCAAAGATGGCATATAGTCCTTTATTCTTGAAAGTGCTCCAAACATGGACCAGATGGAACTATGTGATTTATTCCTTCATTCTCTCAGTAGAGAGGTAAAAGAAGAAGTCCAAAAGTTCCCACTAAGGACTTACAATGAAGTACTTGAGAGCACCCTACGAATAGATCAAGTGGCAATAGATAGCGGTCACAAGACGTATGGAACAAATGGGAGGTTAATCACCCCCAGCCAGAATACTACGACTTATCCTACTACCAAAAATGTCAATCAAGGACCTAAAATCCTTAACAAAAATTGCGGCGTAACAACAGATGGAGTAACTGACCAAGATAAAAGGGAAAATGTTGTAAATACTCCACCAATGATTAACAATCAATGAAACAACAATTTTACCCCAACAATCAATACAATGGATTTTAATCATCCACAACAACAACAACAACAGTGGATCCAGACATAGGGTCCAAGCCAAAACTCAACTAGATATCAAAACCAAAACCAAAACCAAAAACAAAAAATGTAAAACATAAAATCTAATAGGCAATGGTTTGATCGAGTTTTGAACCACAATATGCACCCAACCAAAGCAACCTAGGAATTACAATCCTAACTCGTATTGTGGTTTCCACAAGATTCGAGGCCATGACACTAGAATGTGTCGTGATTACAATAACTTCATACAACGTCTTCCAGAAGAACAAAGATAAATTTTCATAGATATGTTCTTAGTAGATCCTACATCAACTGCACCAAATACTTTCACGGGAGCAGTATCTCCTCAAAATTCTCCCCTCAAGATCTTCAACAATCCACTCCCAAATCAAAATAACAACAAATTAAATCCAAATGGGATGAACAAGGGCATAATGACAGGAAACAATGATCATGAAGCCTTGACTTCACTAAACCCACTAGTTGCACCACAATTAGGAAGTCAGCCACAACCCAAGATAGTTGGTTTAGTGGAGTTAGACACCAAACTACCCATAGAAGCCGTAACAAGGACACGAGAGTATTCCTCCTAGCCAAATCCAAGTTACTCGCTAGAGATAGATAACATCCAACAAATATTAGTAAAACCCATAGGTGCCTATGATTTAATTAATGACCTAACAAAACCTTCTCTCACATCTCCTTTTGGACTTCTTTGAAGAACTCTCGCCCATGTAGGGCTACTCTTTTAGAGGCATTAGGTTTAGGTCATTTAATCAAAATCACTTCACCTCCCCAAACACAGGTAAACCATATAGACTTTGATATCCACCCTCCGGGGCAGCCGGATAGGGATACCGAGTTTATATTTGAAATAAACAAAATGCCAACAGACACTGAGATTGCATGCAGAGGTGATCCAGCCTTACATTTGCAAGTGTGGGTTTATAACAATTACGTTAAACGCGCAATGGTTGATGATGGGGCAGTAGTTAACATAGTCCCCTTCTCTTTCCTTCAAAAGCTAGGGTATGGAGAAAAAAATTATTCCATGACTCGAAATACACTAAGAGGCTATGATAGCCTTAAGGCCACTTCGATTGGAACTATAATACTACCAGTCACATTAGGACCCAAAACAATCCTGACTGAGTTTTATATTATAGATCGGGAAACCAACTATAATATGATCCTCGACCGACTGTGGATACACTGTATGAAGGCAATCCCTTCTACGTTATTTCAAGAAGTAATATTCTTGCACTTAGGAAAGATATTCATAGCCAAAGGCGATCCAAAACCATTCGATATACACCTAGCTGACTTAAAGAAAAGGCCAGGCGTTCACTCTGAGTTTGAACTCCCAACAAACCAACTTAATAAACCAACCGACGCAAAACCAGAAGAAAATTTGGTACCTACAATAGAACTAGAAACTATGAGCCTAATCAAGAATATCCCAGCCCTCAAGGATGAGGCTAACATTGTCAAAATAGTATCATTAGGAACTACTGCAAAGATTGTCGAATTGCTAGAACAGGATCTACCAATTTTCCTACCATTTGATTTTGTAGGCATGGGATATACCCTAGGTGTTGGTTCTCTTCCAGCAGAGGATCTCTGCATGGTAGAAGTAACTGAAACCAAAGAAGTTGACGTAGCAAATGTCCCAACGTCCATCTTCCCAACTAAATATTGGACTCTCCATTTTGATGGAGCTAGATGTCGCAAATTTGGGGCAAGTGTGATCTTTACTTCGCCCAAAGAAAATATCTTACCATTCGCCTTTAAATTAAACTTTGAATGTACAAACAATGGCGCTAAGTACGAAGCCCTCCTCCTTGGTCTCATCATAGCTAAGAGGTTTGGGGTTGATAACATCAAAGTATTAGGAGACTCACAATTAGTAGCAAACCAAGTCTCTGAGGTGTATGAGACCAGAGTTGAACACTTATAACTCTACAAAACAGCAGTATTAAATTTGAGCAAAGAATTTGACTTCATATCCATTGAAGCAATCCCGCGAGAACAAAATCTTCTTGCAGATTCGATAGCAACCTCAGTGTCACGCTTCACTCCAAACAGTGAGTTGGAGGATACCCGTTTCACAGTATCCCTTCGTACTGAACCATTAGTAAAGAAAATGTCAAATCCTCTCTTAACGAACATAGCTGAGAACAAATCTACTATCTTAGATCACGTTGATAGTGATAGAGCCACTCTTGATTACTTAAATGCCTATGCAGCATTACATCTCACCCATCACGTGGTAGATTTGTCCTTAATCCCACATTCATCTTCCTACTTCGGGAATCCCATGATAGAGCTTCCCCCACAAAAACTCGACATATACATGACGAGAGAATGGAGAAGATGCGGAACTACCTCTAGCCCCGCTTTGAGTTTGAAGAAGGTAACGCTTCGTTAATTGAAGAAACGATTGATATTAACATCGAGAATGGAGGAATAACCAAAGATCTTTAAACTAGGATCTTTGTTAACTCGTAAGAAATAGAAATACACACTCGAATCCTCAAAGAACATCGAAGGCTTTTGCATTTAATTATAAAGAAATTACAGGGTGTTACACCACACATCGTAGTACATAACCTCATCACCAAATCAGATGCAAAGCTAATTAAAAAAATCAAGACCAATGAAACCCAAGGTAGCTCTCATGGTGAAGGAATAAGTAATGAAACTCCTCCAAGTAGGTTTCATCAAGCCAGTCGATTATTCTCAGTGGGTATCTAACATCGTCCCCATTCTCAAACATTATGGGAAGATCCACATTTGCATAGATTTCTGAGACATTAACAAAGCGTGCCCTAAGGATGACTTCCCGTTACCATCCATAGACATCATCGTTGATGCAACAGCTAGATTTGAGCTTTTGTCTCTCATGGATGGATTCTCGGGATATAATCAAATCAGAATATCCGAACAAGACCAAGCCAAAACCATGTTTATAACTCCTTGGGGAACCTATTGCTATGTTGTTATGCCATTCAGTCTCAAGAACACTGGTGCTACATACCAGCGGGCAATGACATATATATTTCATGATCTTATTCACAAAATCATGGAATCCTATGTAGATGACTTGTTGGCCAAAGCCAAGAAGTGTTGTGATCACCCGGAAGTGCTCTGCATCATTCTTTCATGTTTAATAGAATACAGAGTCACACTAAACCCAAAAAAATGCATCTTTGGTGTGACAAGAGGGAAGCTCCTAGGTTACATTATATCATCACAAGGATCGATGTAGACCCAGCCAAAATCGGGCTGTTCTTAAAATGATCCCACCGTCGGATGGATCTAGAATCAGGTCATTTCTTGGGAAACTCGGTGCAATCTAAAGATTCATCCCAGATTTAAGCTTTTTCATTCACCCAATCAACAATCTACTCAAGAAATATTATGGTATCAATTGGACCAAAGACTGTAATGATGCTTTCGAAGTGGTTAAGTGTTTCTTGTTGTCACCACCTACGCTAATGCCTCCTAAGCCAAACCACCCTTTAATCTTATATTCGCGGGCTACCAATGTCTCGCTAGCCTTCGCATTCAGCTCAAGAAGATGATGACAAGAGAGAACACGCAATCTATTTTATTAGCCGAACATTGCTCGACTATGAAACACATTATACATGCAAGGAATGAGAGTGCCTTACCATAATCTTTTAACCAAACGCTTAAGACATTACATGCTAAACCAAGAAGCAAGGGTCATTGTAAAAACATACCATTTACAAACTTTCCCCATGCAAGGGTCCTTGTCTAAAAAGGATGGATACTTTATAACCTTAATGGGTGAATTAAAATTAATGTTTCTAAATCGAAGTCTCGTTAAGGGAGAAATCATTGTAGATTGGTTAGCTGATAACCCATTAGATGGAGGTGATCTAGTAGATCTGGACTTTCCCGATGAATGCATATACTACATCGAAGCCAAACCTCCCATCTCGGAATGTCCTTGGTATACAGATATTATTAATTATATCATGGACCATACGTATCTAGAAGGTGCTACACCACAACAAATAATGCGGTTACGCATTATCATAGCTAAATACATTATTATAGAACAAGTTCTCTATCATAAGGCTTTCGATGGAATGCTCCTAAGGTGTGTTGACACAGAATAATCCAAAAATATCCTCCACGAATCTCATAGTGGAATATGTGGAGGCCACTTCGGTGGTCACACCACCACTCGTAAAATACATCGAATGGGCTATTTCTAGCCCACTCTAGAACACGACATAGTAGAGTTTGTACACAGGTGTCATAAATGCTAAGAATTCTCCCACGAGATTGACATGCTGACACAAGCTCTACAACCAATCGCTACTCCATGGCCCTTTTCTATGTGGTGCCTAGATTTGATAGGGAAATTCTCTCCCTCGTCTACAGATGGCCATAACTTCATAATCACAGCCACCAAGTATTTTACCAAATGGGTAGAGGCTATGCCTCTCACCACTGTACAAGGTTCCATGATTGCCAAGTTCATTTTGAACCAAATCATTTACAGGTATGATGTCCCACAAATCATTATCACAAATAATGGGACTTCTTTTAAGAATGATGAGGTTTGTGAATTATGCAATAAATTTAAAATAATCCATCATACAACCTCCCTGTATTACCCTTAAGCTAATGCATAGGCTGAAACAACAAACAAAACATTGAAAGCTATTCTCCTTAAAATGGTGAAAGAAAACAAACGAGATTGGCATTTAAAGTTATACCTAGCCTTGTGGGCCCACCGAACCTTAATAAGAACAACAATAGGAGCAACTCCTTTCTCGCTAGTATTCGGAGCGAAGGTTCTCCCACTTGAGGTTGAAATAGCCATGTCCGCATCTCATTATGAGGGATTACGGATGAAGATGCTTATAGAGAAGCACGTATCTCCCAACTAGAAATCATAGATGAGGCCAGCTTAGATGTTGAAAAACGGCATAGAGTCTATGCTTGACCGGATGTCTTTGTGCAAAGTATAACAAAAAGGTCTATGAATAAGATATATATGAAGGAGATTTGGTTCTAAGACTAGATAGCCGGATCGATAAAAAGACCGGTGAAGGAAGGAAATTCTGGCCCAAATGGTTGGGCCCATACCAAGTCACGAAAGACTATGGAAATGGTGCATATCTCTTATGTACACTAGAAGGTGAGGAATTTGGTGAAACTATCAATTCCCTACACCTTAAATGATTCTATGCATAAGCAACCAGCACTATTTGTATAATTATATCTACATTGCATCTTCATGTAGTTAGGTTCATTTTGTCCACTTGTTTCATACAATTTTGTGATCAAGCAACTTATCCTCAAAGTAATTCATTACACTTCGATAGTATTGGCATAATCCTTCCAATCATACTTCTTAATTTTCATAACATCATTAATCATTTCAAAAATATTTCATCAAATAAAGCTAGATATGACAAAGTCTTAACGGTAATCATACCAAGGTCTGCATGCTTATTCTCACTTTTGGTTTCTTCTTAGGATGGGTGTCTTTCCTATGGTCTATTCTAGAAGCTTCATAGTGTCACATCTATCCCGTACATATATCTCTTTAGAAATAAGAACATGCTGACATTTTTCTCAAATAAACAAGTCAGATATAGATCAAACATAAAATTTTATTTTTACACATTTCCTTGCCCTACCAACCTTTGGTGATGAGCTTGCATCTCTTACTAGTGACGTAGGGTTGGGAAAGGATGGGAATTCCCTTACTCTCCTATGCCTCGTCCATGGTGATAAGCCCATGCTTTTTACTAGTAGTATGGGGCAAGGTGTAGGGGGTCTTCTTGATAATAAACAGTGAAGGTCATAAGAAAATAGTTCAAGTAAACCTTTACAATCTTAAGTCAAAAACAAATGAATCGGATGTCCAAAATTCCAAGAGAACTCAAACCCCAAAAACAAGATTTTGTCTACCATATGGCCATCTCATGGATCTAAGTATAGATAAACCGCAAAGCATATGGCATTCTAAACTATGGAGTCACTTGAGTAGAGTAGGTTTGTAGCATCCTAATTTGGTTCCACCAAATATTTGTCTATCTCTCATCACTACAATTCAACAAATTTCATAGCTTGTGCGCTTTCTAGCTCCTGGTGATGAGCCTTCACATCTTACTAGTTGCGTGGAGTTAGGAGCGGGGCAAGTTCATCTTCTCATCATACTGGTTTATCATCTCATTTTGTCACAACAAATATGAAGTACCAAAAATTGCTTATAGAAACTAAAGTTCAAAATCACATTGTGTCTACATTATCATATATCAGCATCACGAAATACAAAAATAAAGAAAACATTTGTATCATTTGTCCTCCATTACATACATTCTGAAAAGCATATAAAAACAACATTATAGTTTACATGCGAAAACGAATCACAAAATCATAGATACCAAGAGTCTGATCCAAAAATATATATATATATATATATATATATAATCAAGTTTCTGTACAATGCCATCATGCGCTAGGCATGGTCAAAACACTCAAAGATCCTGGGAAATACAAATACATCATATAAATAATCTATGACAGCTAAGTGGCCTCTCAACCCCTATGAGATCCCTCTGAAGGTGCACGACCACATCTAGGACTCCGGCTACGCCGACGCTCTGAGTGCATGGAGGGCTCATGGTCCCGAGGAATAGCCGCGGCCTCACCATGAGAGTGACTCCTCATCAAGTGCTCTGCTGTCTTGTATCTTGCCAACTCGATACAGAGGGTAGTCACCATCCTAGCCACATGCCAGACAGGGGAAAAATGGTTGGTATGCCTACCAACTTCTGAAGGCTCCCCTACATCCATGAATAGCTCCACACAGGTCTTCTCCATGGGGATCATCAGGGTATCAGTGCATACCTGGCGAATCAAGTCTCGCCACTCATCAACAATCTCTGCAAGAAAAGGAAAAAAATGAATTAAAAATACTCAAAAGATAGAAAAAAAAGTAAACAAAAGGAGAGATAGCAACTAAGAAAATCCTAAACAAACATTAAAGAGAAGGATGATAACTCACTCGGATCTCCAAGCCTCTAAGAGGGATCCCTAGGGTGGTCCACTGCCACATGCCATGATGTCGTCGTTGGATGATGTACTCCTCCATGGCCGGAGTGACATAGCATCCCACTACAGACTCATCCTCTCTGCCCAAGCCCTGAGAAAGTTGCTCCTCGAAACTAGAGTCACCCTCTCTGCACTCTACTCCACCCTCTTCGCATGTAAGATATCCTGAGTGTCATGCTACTCGGGATAGCTATCCTCCTCTCAGTGACTCACTAACGTCGGCCTCGGTCTCCTCCTCCATCTCTCCCCCTGTGAACTCCTTAGACTCAGATTCTATATCAATGGGGTCATCGTTGTTGTGGGCAAGACTGGCGGAAATCTGAAGTAAGGGTGCCCGAGGAGCACTGGATCTCCCTCGAGCGCATACTACCCTCCTAGCTGCGATGGGGACACCAGGAGTAACAACGGTCCAACCCGGCCTCGGGACCTCCCCTTGCCTCCCGAACTGATCTCGTACATTGGAACCACTGGGGAAGCATACCCATGTAAGGAAGGCCAAACCGCTGAGGCACTAAAAAAAAAAGCATGTATCTCTACCTTCCTCGTCTTGTCCACAAGTTTCCCTGTGGTGGAGCAAGAGATCAAAGTAAGAGCTTCCTCACCCCATAACCCCGCCATGGCACGATAGGGTGTGGCCTCCATGTCATCGGTTGTCAAGGAGGTGATCGGGCTGGTGGGGTACTCTAAGCACCAACATATCTATCCATCTCGTTACCCTCACGTCTCCGAGATCCGCCACCTACTACACCTCTCCCATAAGGGATGAAATGCTCATAGACCCAACTCATAACCGTGGTCGGATAGCTCAATGACTTCCCTTGTAAATGAACCACCAGTACAAATCATTATAGGTGGTCCCAAGATTTTCAGCTCCCAGGGCATAAATCCAGCCATGTCCCTCAATCTGTGTAATAATGGGGGACCGGCAATACTGATAAAGATGTCTCCTCCCTTGTCCCCGATCAATCTCAAGGCAACGATCCCCATAATGGCCTAACGAATCAAGGGGATAGGTAGGCTAGGAATAGATTAGACCCTCACCCCTTGTTTGAACCAAGTGGAGACAATCTGCGTCTCCCATATATGAAGCCCACTTTGTTATCTAAGCTCATGACCCCGTAGTCTCAAGTGTAAGCCATCTCCTGATGATCGGGACCCCCAAGATGTGGTAAACATCCTCCAAAGTAATTTTCCACTCACACCGGCTCTTGGAAATAGGAAAGTGTTCCTATCAGCATCCCAATATGAAAACAAGTCACAAAGTATGTGACTAGAAGGTGCAACATGCGGGACCCATGATATGCAATATGCCGACCCCCTCGAAGAATGTCCCGCTCATCTTGAGAAAGTGCATCCAATACTATTGGAAGCTATTCACACTCTCTCTCTCGACTCCATCTAATATACTCCTCCTTCACCTGCATACACCCAAAACACACAAAAGGGAGTAAGTGAGTATTCAAATGACAGTACAAAAATCATGAAAGCGGTAAGAATGCTAGAAACGTAAAAATAATTCAATAAGTATTGTTTATGCATTCGTGAAGGACCACCGCCACGAGCAGGGCAGCGGTTCCATAATCACCACCTTAAAGGCAGCGGTTGTGTAACCGCCACCCTACTCGGGGTGGCGGTCATGTCTCAAATTTCCACGTGCGTCATGTGCCCTAAAAATGCCTAAAAACACAAAAACATGACCATTTTGACCAAAAAAAAGCCTACCCATTAGGCGGCCCCCCCTAAGTGACCCTATTAAAAGCTGACATTTTCAAATATAATCCCCCCGTGACAAATATTTCATCATTTTAACATTTTGGGGATAAAATAGGTAAATCAAGAAAAACTAACATGTGATCTCGTGGGTTGGTGTTCCGGTTGTGGAGGCATGATCACAATCTTACCCTAAACATTTTGACTATACCCTCATCAAAATCGTCACCGTGGGTCCCAAAACTCAAAATCAACCAAATTGACATGCGCAAATGAATAGGAAAATGGACACACTTTTACATATATAACATCCCGACTTGTTTTGAATGCCCTTTTCACGGAGTTTGGAGCATCGATGCAGGTAATTTCTTATCCTCGTGTAAATGGTACGTCCTCATTTCATATTATTAGAGTATTTAGTTTTCGATCTATTTTTTCTATCTGCACTTGACTCCACTTTTCATTTTGTAGGTAGCGGGAATTTTGGATGGCGTTATTTCAACACACGCGTATCGAGGTATAATTTCTAACTTCTCATTTTGGGATCTGCCATACTACGGACCCACCGTTTTATCCTCTTCATGGCTAGAACGCTTCTCCAAGGGGGCAATATATACATACCCAAAATTATAGGGTACTACACCGTTGGAACAATGTTACACATGCCCCAATGATGATATAGGTCTCCTCATGCAAGGTGTTCGGGATCCGGAAAATCTCTCCAAGTATGCATTAAAATCTCGCATGTCCCGCTTAGCCCTTACATGCTTTGTTTTTCTCTTCTCCCCTCTTTTTCTTTATGTTTTGGTCTTCAATTACAAAACCACCGCCCGCAGGCGGTGGTCTCGTGAATCGCCGCCCGCTTGATCGGGTGGCGTCCTTCACGCGTTTTCCGTAATGATCTTTTAACGCGACTCACGTAAAAATTCAACGTTTACCAGCTTTTTTCACTACCTTTGCTTGTATTTATGATTCTGGTTCCCTAGAATAGTGTTTTTACATTGTTTATGGTTTAAGAGATCAATTTGGTTTTCACCTTTGGGTAAATGGGAATTCTATAAATAGCTGGCTTGTGCTCAAGAAAATGGCCCCTCAAATTTACCTCTCAATTTCTCATTGCAGTAGCTTAGTCTTTCAATTTTGCCTAGGATTCATAGTTTTATTTATTACATGCATAGTTAGTGTTGTCTTGCTGTTAGGAAGCCACATAATCTTCTTGTGCTAGTGTTGTTACTGTTTCATGCAATCCATTGGAGTAGGACAGTTTAATTTTCAGTAGGAAGCCATTAAAGTTGCAGGTTTTGTTCATCAAAAAGAATAGTTTTAGGTTCTAGATGTTTTGTGTTGCATGACTCACAATAAATCCCACTAGGAATTGCATAAGCCAAGCTCTGTTCTCTTGCACTATCCCTCTCCTACTCGTATTGTATTCAGTTTGCATCCTAAGCTACCATTATTTTGATACCAACTTCTGTTGATGCTAACATCACATGCTTTTCTAGATTCATGTGAGCACGAAGGAATGAAGAGATCACACTGAGGGGAAAAAGCCACACACCATCGGATTCACCACTATTATGTAAAATCCAGGTTCAAGCTTTCAAAGTTCTAGTTAAAATATATCAAATAGAGTAGTCAATCATTTCATTTCAGTTGATTTCACTTTCAATATTGCAGGGAAGCTGTGGGGATTGATAGTTTCTGAGAAACTATGATTCACTCCTCACTTCTAAGGTAGGATCGAGAGTCTTTCAAATAGATTAGATCAGTTATCCGGTTATTTAGAATAGATTCACAACCGCATTTGCAAGTAGCTATACTCGGCTACTTTGTTTATTTTCATTTTGTTATTAGTTTAGTTGTAAATTTCTAGATATATTAAATAATTGCTCTTTCAATTTTGTTCAATAATTTATCAAAAACAAAAAATAGAGAAGTTATATATGCTGTAGATATACTTTACATAGTTAATTTTACTTTGTTGCAGTTAGATTTACATTGTTGCTTTTGTATGACAATCACGAGACCTAGGGAGCCTAGAGAATATGTATTCGGGCCAATCGTGCCTCAACCCAATCTTGTTACAGAAATAACTGACATAGATCAGAATCTTAGAATCCAAGTCTTCGAACAACGGTAGACTTACAATAGATCAGCTCACAGTTAGGAGGGTTAAACATAGAAGATGACCAAGTACACACATTTTGGTCAAACCAGCCAAACTACAGATTACCCTAGAGAAATATCCCCATGACTGTAGAAGGGATTGAAAGAGAGCAAACGTTCGGTTGTGACCCTTTGGTCCCACATGACCCAGACGTCTGACCAGAGACGCAAGAGATGTTCTCATTGACATAGATTAACGGCTTAAGAATTTAGGATGCAAGAACACCTGTAAGGTACTCTGAGAAGATTGCACAACTTGTAGTTCTAAATATAGAGGCCAAAAAGGCATATGACTACTTGATACTAGGGATTAGAGATTGATTCCTCGTATGACCATAGGAGGTCCACAATAACCACGAATCTACGGTTATGATCCACAAATCCCACAACCCAACGAGTCCACAAGTCAAGCTGATGTTGATGTTGGTTTATGCACATTAGTATTTAGATCCACTCTACTTCCACTGACCATTATCGTATAGTTATCCTTCTTATATATAGCAGCTAATGTAGCTAAAGATTTCTAGACTAGACCAGAGAATCACCCGTAGAGTCCACTATATCCATCATCCATCTTATGACCCTATCTAGAGATATATACGAAACAATTCAGGTCATTTTCCCCGTATCCCATAACCTATAGACCGGATTATGCCAGAGCTCGATATTGATTGGAGCCTTCGAGCAGTCATCCTCGCCGACCGATCTATCATGCTAGTTCAGGTTAGGAGGGCCTTCTTTGCCTTAGATTCACATATTCCATTAGTGTGTGTCAAAGATATAAGATTACCTAACTAGTTTGCCTATACCCCACGTATATTCCATCCCCACTGGCTATCTCAGCACAACCTCGGGAGGTCGGGTGTGAGGAAGAGTTAATTGTAGATTCCCATGCTCGCTTGTCACTTTTCCATCGTACAGATTACCAAGGAGAAGGTTTTAACGTGAATGCTACTAGAAGGAAAAAAACACATACAATTTTTCACCTAGGAATGAAGAAAGATGCAAGGAACCCCGAATGGGTCCCACCTGGGTGTGCCAAAATGTTTCACCTGATTTCTTAGTTTTCTGAGAAGTACTTGACAAAACAGATAAGGTAAAGGTGGTAAGAGGAATACCTGGTTTAGGATGGTTGAAGGTTATATGTGTGCATATTTGAATTCTGAATCAAAGTGATTGTGAGACCTTCTTTTTGGCTAGGAGGAACTACCTGTATAAGAACCAAAACAAGACCACAAAAAGAGAGTTAAACAATATATGCAGTGGACTGCCTAGCATATGCTAGATCCTGGAAGTGTGATACTTCCTAGATGGCTGTCAATCCATTGTTTAAAACAATTCAATGCTGAAATAAAGTAAATATTGTCCTACTATAGTTTAATATGATTTAGGCATCTCATACAAAACACAATAGGCTAGATCTAATCTAACAAGCTAGGCTAGAAGGAAATCCAGAGGTCAAGTAGGTTAGTTATAGGTGAATTTGAGATAATAGGCTAGGTTAGATACATATCTGAAGTTCAAATAGGTGTTCAAGTAAGTATATGTTAAAAAAATGAGGTTAAATTAGATGTGGGTCACAAACAGGTTGTTGTTGGTAGGGATCAAAGGCAAAGAGACCAACCATGGTTTTATAAACCGATGATGCAGTTTATCAGAATGGTGACGGTTAGAGAGAGGCGATGATGGTTAAGTAAGGGGCTAGTGGAATCACACGGTGCTGGGTTTTGGAGTTTTGAGGCAAAAGTGGAGTGGATAGAAGATGGGGATTGATCACAGAGGAGGTGTAGATATGTTGCAAAGGTCTGAGACTACTGAGGAGGTCAAATAGGAAATTGGGCCAAGTATTAAGATGATTGGGTATGAAAGGTGGCTACAACTGGAGAGAGGGAATGGATAGAGGGTAAAATACTAGGTTCCTTTACCACAAATACTATAGATGATGATAAGAAAATGAAATAGATGGAAGGAGGATACTTACATTGCTCGTGAAGTGCAGTGTCCGAAGAGTAATGAAGAAGTTGTTGTGTTGGAAAATGCTGGGAAGAAAGTTTCACTGTTGTAACAGTGTATTTGGTTACCTTTGTTGATCACAAATCAATCTTCATTCTGTTGTCACATCTAAAGAGATCAAACTCGAGATCAGAAGTTTTTCAACCCATATTACAAAGCTGTAGATGGGTCTAAATATGCCATTTTGTCCATTCCGGTATAATCGGCATCGGTTTATGGTGAACCGGCATCAGTTTAAGGTTAACGGACATCGGTTTAGGTGAGATATCTCGGGTTGTTCAAAAATCACCTGGGAAGTTGCCCCGCCATTTAATAAGGGTCTCCTTTTGTGCTCGAGATGAAAAATTGACCTTAGGAGGATTTTAAATGTGAGGTGAGGGGATGGGTCTAATGTTAGGTTTTATTTAGGACATTGGTTTAGGGTTCGGGTTAATGGGTCAAATGACGGGGTGGTTAGGTGAGGTGCATTTAATAAAGGAAATTATATTAAATAGGTGTGTGAGGGTAGTGAATTAATTTAATGTGAATAATTAAATTAATGTGTGTGTGGGTAAAAGGTCATTAACTTAATTAAAATAATTAAATTAATATGTATGGAGGTAAATCGCATTAATTTAATTAAAGTAATTAAATTAAAATGTGTGGAGTGTAGGAGGTAGGTAATAAGGTGTTGTGGATGAGGAAGTGATTATAGGGCTGCATTAGGGGAGCAAGGTGATTATGAAACGATTTTGGTGTCTACAGGAGACTACTTAGAGAAAATATGTGTTGCAAGGGGAGCTATATGTTGACCTTGGAGAACTAGAGAATGTTACTCCACATCCATCCTCATGTCAACAAAATAGTTCTTCACAAAAGTAGTTGAGTTCTCGTCTAAAGTGGGTACAAAACACCATAAAAGACTCTCATTTGTAACAACTCCCAGATACTTCATCCGGAGTAAGAACAAGGATTCAAACAAGAAATGAGGTAAATTTTGCACTCATGAGTTCACTGATTAATAGCTCAAGCCTAATAATGTTCGTGAAGCACTTATTCAACCTTAGTGGAAAGAATCCGTGGATGCATAATATCACTCACTTATGTAAAATTAGACAAGGGAACTTGTCAATCTACATGTAGGAAAGAAACCCATTGGCTACAAATGGGTATTCAAGACACACTATAAGGTATATGGATCCATCAAAAAACATAAAGCATGACTTGTAGCAAAATCATATGCTCATAAATAGGACATCGATTATGAAGAAACCTTTGCACTCACCGCGAAGATCAAGACGATCGAGTAGTTTGCGCACCAAGTAGCTCGAGAAAGGATGGAGACTTTAATAAATGAATGTTAATAGTGATCTCCTAAATGGTGATCGGAAAGAATAAGTATACATGACTCAACCTAAAGGATTTGTTGATGAATAAGTTCCTAGAAAGGCATGTCATCTCATCAAATCATTGTATGGACTAAATCAGGCTCCAAGGGCATGGTATATCAAGATAGATTATCACCTTTTGCAGCATGGGTTCACTTGTAGCCCCTCATATTCAAATTTGTATATAAATAAGGTAGGCTAATAAATTGTAATTCTTGTTGTGTATGTGGATGATCTTGTGATCACTTGCAGTTCATAAGATTAGGTTGACATTGTGAAGAATGATCTCAAAATAACCTTTGACATGATAGATTTGGGGCTACTTCATTATTGTCTTGGCTTGGAGATATGACAAAAAAAGCATCATATTTTTGTCTCCCAGATAAAATATGCTAAGAAACTCCTGGAAAAGTATAGAATGTTTGACTGTAAACCTATATCCACTCCCATGAAAAAATGCATGCAAATTTCAAGATTCCAGGACTCACCTCAAGTAGATGCTACTCTCTACATGCAATTTGTTGGAAAAATCATCTACTTGACATATACCAGACCAGACTTATGTTATGTTGTTAGCTATCTTTCTAGGTTCATGTAGGAGCCGAAGAAATGTCATTGGACTGTAGCAAAGCATGTTTTGAGATATGTCTGAGGTACAGTTGATTATGGTCTAGAATATAAGAAGAATGATGAATTTTTCTTACAAGGATACATTGACTCAGACCATGCTAGATCTATTGATGATAAGAAGTAAACCACATGATACATTTTCATCATGGATCTGGACCTATCTCGTGGATAAGTAAAAATCAAAATATTGTTTCTATTTCATCCAAAGAGGTAGAATATCATGTCGCACGAGGATATGTGTGCAAAGCGATATGGTTACGTCACATTTTGGATGACCTAGGCATTCCTGAAAAATAGTCACCTATTCTCTATTGCAATAATCAAAGTGTGTTGAAGCTTGTGCAAAATCATGTCTTTCATGAATGAAAAAGCATATTGAAATTGATTGTCATTTCATTCTAGAGCACATCTATGGTTCATGTGATCGGCTCTAAATCTTGTCCCTACAAAAGCACAAGTAGCTGATATTCTCACCAAATCCCTTGGAAAAGTGAAATTTGAACTTTTTAGGGGTTATATTTGCAAGAATAATGTAATAAGGGGGAATGTTGGCATAGGTTATGTAGAAAGTATTTTATATAATTAGGATGAGATGATTAGGTGTCACATTTTTCTCGCATAGTTTGTAGCCTCTCCTTTGTTTTTGGGGAATGTAGTTATTTCTCCTCCCTAAAAATATTATACGTCCTCCCTATAAATATTGTACTTGCTTGAGAATAAATAACATTGAGAAACAAATATCCTATCTCTATTTGATCTCCTCGAGTTAGCTCCTCCTAAGTCCTTATTATTTATTCTTCCAAAGTGTAAAATTAACATTCATAAATAGTTAGACTACGATCTATTTTGAGGAGGTTGGGTGAATAATTTTTTCCATTTATTGTGTGTTGGTAATGCACAAGGGATTATTATCAGAGGATGAATTTTGTATTAAGAGCTAAAGTAATGTTTGCCAATTTTTCCCTCTAATGGGAACAAAATTTTCCTTTCCAATTATTTTCAGTGGTGTGTATTATTTTATTAGCTCTTGTCAACGTCAATTCCCTAAATTAATTAGCTTACCTTGCTACAAATTTAGTGTTTCTATACAGTCTTAGTGTGCATGTTAGTTGTTGTGTTGTTGTGATTTATCCCTCAACACATAAGTGTTTTCCTTAGGATCAAGTGAAACCCATTGGATCATGCTTCATAAGTTTATTACTCATAATATTGTACTTGTTTCTTAGTCAAATCCCTCGGTAATTTTTTTATCATCCGGTTTTAAATTTCAGATTACAATCATATTTTTATCTTAAAAACCTCCACAAAAATTACCCTAGTCTACATCGATTAGGTTAGAATGGTGTTGTAATCCCAGAGATTCACCTTATCATAGGGTTAACCGAATCCCGAGGTGTTTTATTGTATATGTAGAAGTGAAGGAAAATCAAGCTTAGAACACATGTTGTTATCCCTCAATCACGGTGCACTTCGAGAAATAGTAAAAACCTAACATCCATGGGCCAAAAATGATTTCATATAATGGTGTAGATTATATCCTATGTAACTTAAAGTGAGGTCATTTTCATGGGAATGGGATTTAAATAAAATGCATGGGTAATTTGTTGAATGGGGCCACTTAGTGGTTAGGTCAAGTTGTGACCTTTTTGTGGTAGAGATTAATTAAGTAATTGTGTTTAGTATTTTATAATGAATGAAAGGGAGTTTTTAAATAATTAATATTAAGGTATATTTAAATAAATAAAATGGATCATGGTTATTAAACGTTTGGAAAATACTCTAATAAAGTAAGGGAATTTAATGGAAGGGTTTTAAATTGTAAAATATTTTGGGAAATAAATTAATAATATTTAATTATTAATTTGAATTCGATTACATTATGAAGGTGTGGAAATCATTCATGAGAACTTAATCAACCACAAGTAATGTTTAAAACCCTTTTAAAACATTAAAAAAAAAGATTACCTTAATTTTTCCCTAATAAATTAATAGACTTTGGTGTGGTTTTGAACGTCAAAATTGTGGGTGTTACATTTCATATATCTTAGTGAATTGAAAAATCATTGCTTTTTGGTTGTTGGTGCCATTTTTGAGCTTGCACCATGTTGCCCTAATTTTTCAAATCTGTATTTTCTCAAAAACATTTTACCCTTTGAATTGATGGTCTGAAATTCTTCCCCTCTAGTTGAATGCTTTAAAATGCTCACAAACTTGTTGTTTTGCCCTAATTTGAAGGAATATTCCAAGTTTGCCCTTTTTGTGCCCTAGTTCTTCCAAATTTGTGGGTTGTGTCATTTTTCCCTTTGCCAAATTGTGGAAAAATCTGAAATTGATCAATTCATACTTATTTGTAATTGAAAATCCAATCCCAAGGTCGAAAATGTTATAAAATCATGCTTTAGTTGATTTAAAATCGAAAAATTTGCCATCCTTGGTGAAAAATTGAGTTCTAGGGCATCCTGGATTTTTTTACATTTGTGATCAAGCGGGGTCATTCACCCAAAAATTCATCCTCGAGAATGTATTGGCAATGTGGCGAGTTTTCATTGGGTGAGGAAATGTGAGAAAGCATTGTAACTTTTCATTTTTCACCTTTTTTGCGAATGGGGCATTTTCGAGGCCTAGGGACCCATTTTTTCCAAATTTGCCTACGTGGCATGTTCGATTGGCGAGGTGGGATGACATGTGGTCGAGATGTCCTTAATCTTTTTAGACCTTATTTTGCAAAAAATGTTAAAGTCAAAATTGGTCCGAATCCCCAAATCCAATCGGGAGTGGACACATGTCCAACAAGGTCGAGAGGAGGAGTAGGCGAGGGGAGACTTAGATTTTTGTGGCTCTAATTCTATAAAGTGTCAAAATATGTTTCATCCCCACTCTAATCAGAGGAGGTCACGTGGTAGCATCGCAGACAAAACGGGGTTTGCGGGTCACGGAGGTAAAAGGGAATTTTTTCCCTTTTTCACAAAAGAGTTCAAAATGAAAATTTTGAGCATGCACCCGTGAACAAATCACATGTGGACATGTGTCCAATAGATTCGAGAGGGAAGTGCGGGTCATAGAGGGAAATGTGGATTTTTTCCACTTTTTGAAAAAGGAGGCTTAAAATAAAAATTTGAAGCACGGCCCATTGTCAAATCATTGAGCGACATGTGGAGACAAGGTGAGTCACCGGCTAATTTAGCGGAGGCAAGAGGGAATTTTTTCCCTTTTGTAAAAAGATTCAAAATCAAAATTTGGAGCGCTAGCCCGCTAATGAATCACAAGGAGACACGTGGCAAGGGAGAAATCGGAGGTGTGGGCCGCTAGGAAAAAGTGAAATTTTTCCAATTTTCTAAAAAATGTCAAAATACACAGTAATTGAAACATGATTTCAATGGGGCCCACCATATAGCACATGTCAGGTCCAAATTTCAAGGGCAGAGGGTTGGAGAAAAAATTCAAATTTTTCCATTATTCCAAAGCTGTGGAAAAGACAAAAAATGAGCCTGAATTTGTCTCCAATCACTTTTTGCCACGTGTTTGGCCTTATTCAAAAATTAAAAAGGTAACTCAATATTATTTCTAAGTCCGCATCTTCCACGTGGAGGGCCAAGATTAAAAGATGGATAAGATCAATGGTTGTTGTGCATCCATTTGTTTTGACCGCCATGGGAGCTCCAAGAAGCTTGGAATCATGATTTTGCATCAAAATTCATCAAATTTATAGTGAGTTTGTGTCCTCTTGGCCTTCCAAGATCATTGGAATAACTTTCATGGCTTAATTCTTTGATTTAAGATGTTTTTGAAGTATTTTTTTGCCCTAGCCGAGAAAACACGTGAAATGTCAAAATCAAAAGTTGCAGAGGTAATTTAAGGACGTAAAAAGGTGAAAATGATGAGTAGAAGGTGTTTGCATGCCTCAATGATGAAAAACATGCCTCCGGGATGGATAATGATCTAGATATTTGTAATGATTTAATATTTTTGGCACACCTAGCAACTTGTGAATGTTTATTTGTTTGATGTCATTTTCATTGAATAATGAGGGTTGTTTTGTAACAAACTTGATCCCATGGCATATTATTTGTTTGGGAAAGAAGGATCAAAAGTGGCAAGAGATATATAATGAATGTTTTGAGACATGCAAGGTGTCAAGGAGATTGAGATTCATGAGAAAAAATTCTGAGAGAAAGCTCATTTTCTGAGAAATCCACCAAAGAACCAGGTTAATGTCTCATATGTTGGAAATTCATGTATGTGAGTTGGTTACAAGTGTATAGCCATCACACATCTCTCGATATTTTTCATGTAACTCTCCCTTGCAGTTGAACCTAACAATTTTTTAATTAAATTTATGTTTTCTTTGGGCAATATGGCATATGTTATCATTTTTAAATGCACTGCAAGTAGTTTTCATTGTCCTTGTTGCAATCTTGCATTGAAAGTCTTTAGAAATCACACAAGATCTCCATTTCTGGTTGATATTTTAGTGGCATTTACAATCTCATATTCAGAAGAGCCTTCATCTGATAAGGAGATAAACAAATTTAAAATTACTCTACCTTCCTTGATTGCAGAGATTTCTTGTAAGCCTTTGGGGGTACCTTAGGCGTGGTTTGATCGAGGATTTTTATGTTTAATTGAGTTCTTTACTTCAAGATTTTGTGGTGAGTTCTCAAAGATTATGTGAAGAGTTCATCCTAGGATTCCATTTGTGCCTCTTGGTTGAAAGAATATCCACGATTATTTGAGGCATTTCATCTAATAGTTATTCAAGTATTGTAGAGATTGTCAAAGATCCGATCTATCCCAATTTGTCTTGTCAATCCCCACCTAAAATCATCTAAACAACAAATATCCTATCATGTAGTATCCACGATAGTCATTTGTATAGCCAAAGGAGATCAAAATCCATTTGTAAAAGTATGCACTGTGATCGGGATTTCCAATGTCTCTAGTAACCTTTGCCTTGTTTTGAGAACATACCCATGTTTTGAGAAGTGAAAACTCATGAGATTTCAGATCGGGGTGTTGATCATGTTTTCATCGAGGTATCCATCATAGAATTTCAAGCAAAGAGAAGGAAATCTTCATCTCCTTCACCATTACAAGGTTATAAAATAGGTCCTCTTACCTTGGTTGCAAGGCACAACCTAAAACAACTAGGACAAGATCAAGTCCTATTGGAGTACTATCCATTTCTCCACAAACTTTAGTGCCAGCTAAACCATATCCCCGGCTACCAATGACATACAACATGGTCTAATCTATCTTTAAGCTCCATGACATATCTATGGTGCTGCTCAGACTGAAAAAGGAGAACAAATTTGGATACCAACACGAGTGGCACCGCTGCCGGTGAACTTCTTTGAATTTCTTACTGTTTTTGAAGTGTTATAAGAGTTTGAGCATTTGTGTATTCAATTATTTGAGCTGATACATTGTTAAAATATCATTCTATACTTTAGATCTACAAGTTTTAAAAAAGGGTTTCAAGTTTTGTCTGCCCTTTTTCCATTTCCTAGTACTTTATACACTTTGGTTGCATTGTGATTGATTAATCTAAGAAGAAGAAGGTATGATTTAATAAGCCTTCCAAAGGTTTCAGTACTAGCAAAAATTTGACATATTATTTTAGTGAATTCTTGCACAACTAAGGTGAAATTCCTTAGTGGCAACTCCATGCTGATTTTATCTTGAAAATATCAGTTTTCTAACCTTTTGTCATTTATATTTGTTGCTCAAATCTGTAATACTGGAAGGAAGAAGATATCTCTTCATCAAGGAATCTGCTAAGAAGTTGTTTATAGATTCAAGAAACTCAGAGCTAGAGGGAAGAAAGGTGTGGAAGGTTGTTAGATACTTGACTTCAAGAAAGGAGATCCCTATTGTTGAGTTTGAAAGTGAGCACTGTTATTGACTACAATTCTTCTTCAAGTGGATCTGATTGAGACAATCCTATTGATGATTTGTATTCCCCATCGGTGAGGGACCTTCTTGTGCATTTGAAAGGCTTGCTCCTAAATCTGCCACTATATTTTCCAAATTTTCTAGAGATCATCAGGAAGGAGAGCCCCTTAAGAGAGTTCTATCTTGAAGTTTTCATTCCCATTCCCCAAAGACCTCTCACTCCTCATCATTTTGTTTCTCCTCCAAGATCACCTCCACTAAACAATATGGCTTAGCCTAGACCTCCATTTTTTGTTAATACCTTTGGTCCTATAAATTTTAGAGGAATGGATGGTTACCCAAATGCTATCCCACAAGATGTTCGAAATAGGTTGCCAAAATTCCGGGTAACAATGATATTATTATTGGTGATCAAGCATCTCAAACTTTTTGATAATATGATGGAAGATTTTGAGATAGATTTTGAGGATGTGTATGTCAAATTGTTTATTCATACACTATAAGAGGATGCTAGGGGTTGGTACAAGTCTCTACCGATAATTATATTGACTCTTGGACTGAAATGAAGAATGCATTTAGGTTGCAATATGGTGACAAGCATGATCCTAGATTTCTTTTGTTTTAGTTTGAGAATATCAAGAAAACCCTAATGAATCAATCCATGCCTTCAACACAAGGTTTAACAAAACTTTGAGAAGGCTGCTTGTTGGTTTGAGGCTGTGATGAATCTTGTTTAATCAAATATGCAGATGCATTTGATAAAAAGGCAGCCCATTACCTAAGAGACAAGAACCCTACCAATCTAAGACAAGCTTTCACCATGGAACAACAAATTGAGAACAATATCAAAGCAATTAGGAAACTGTCAAGAGATATGGTGTAAAATTGATAAACCTTGACAAACCTCAAGCTAGCAAAGGTGTTGATTTAGAAGAGGTTGTGAAAACTTTGGTGAGGTCATTTGTCAAAGAAATCTCATACAAGTTTGTAAGAGCCGAGAATGGAATTGGGCAAACTTCAAAAGGTTAGCCTAGGTAGCAAGCACAAGATAGATTTGGCAATCACAATATGAATGAGCAGAGGTTTGATGACAAAGGTAAAGGGCCTATTGGATATGTAAATAGATATCCTAAAGCATGTGAAGGAAGAGTGTTGCACGATCCCTTAACTACGTGGTTTCTTCTTTGTTGATGAAGTTGTTGATATGGATTGGTGTCATATATGTTTTCTTCCTCATCCTCCATGTGAAGCAGAGACTAGCAAGAAGGTGAAGTTAATAATGATGATGGTACTGATGATGATATTTACATGGTGGGTTGTTCTTCAAGCTCACAAGGAGGATCAACATCTACTGAAGTAATAAGTGCTAGGACATCTGCAACTTTTTGGGATTCCATAAAACGGGTATAAATATTTTTTCCCTCATGCTCTTGAAGTTGATGTAGTGTAAGATTTTTAAATTCCTAACAATGACTTTGAATACTTAAGAGCTTTGATGATTAAGAAGTATGATGGTGGTATCTCTTCGGAGGAAGATAGACAATTGTTGATGAATGTTGTTGTAGCTCAAGAGAAAGATTATAACACTAGAAGTAAATTTGTTAACGGAGTTGGGCCTCAAGCCAAACCTAAAATACCCTTACTTGGAAGCATTCCAAAAGAAGCTCCTAGAAGAGAAGGACCTACCAAAAGCTCTTCTGTCCCAAGCAAAAATTACAGTCCTCCTCATGCCCAAGCTGCCAAGAATCCTGACCATTTAATGAATCTTATTGTTTCCCTTCTAATATTGTTTTGCCAAAGAGTGTCCCCTATGACATAGCCCAAGTATTGAGCCAAATTAAAGTGAGTTTTCCAATCATTGAGTTGCTTAGAATTCCTAAGCATAAGAAGAGAGCATTTGAGTACTTGGGGTTGAAGGAAGAGAAGATCACTCCAAGCAGAAATGTAAATGTTATTGAAACTCCACCTCAGATCATTGTTGACCTCGAAACACCACCAGAAGTAGAAGATCTTGGAGAGACACATGAGGTATATTTGGGGACATCTTTGGTTGATTCCCAATTGAATTTTGATCTATTCTTTACAACTTTGCTCATAAAATATAGGCTACTTCACAATTGTATGTTTGATTCCAGTGTAACATGTAATGTCATGCCTCTAGAAGTCATGAATGAGTTGGATATCAAAGTGACAGTTTCCTATGGGAAGTATACTTCCATAGATTCAAGGGAAGTGTCGGTGGTTGGTTGTGAAAGGGTTTGGTATTACAACTTGCAGCCTATTGGGGTAATAATTTAAAACTTGATGTTGCAATTATTGATTGCCCTGCCAAATGGGGTATGCTTTTGTCAGGAAAGTTGGCTGCAAGTGTTTGAGGGAGTATCCAAATGGATATGTCTTTTTCCACCATTCCCATTGAGGGCAGCCTAGTCAAACTTTATGGTGAGAAGAAGATGTTGCACCTAATTGAAGATCCCAAAAATGCTTCTTATGAAGTGTTATTTGCTGATGTGGATGCTGAGAATTTCATTGGTTTTTCTGATGGAAAATAAAATAAGATGGGAAAATCAAATTCCCTTGATATTGTAGGTTCTCCATGGACATTGCTATTTGATGGAGCTTGCTCCTAATTTGGGAATGGTGCTGGTGTAATTCTGATTTCTCATATCTTGGAAGAATTTGTTTTTTCCTTCAAGCTTAATTTTGAATGTACTAACAAATTGTTGAGTATGAGGAATTGTTTCGGGGTTAAGAATTGCATGGAAATATGGAGTAAAAGACATTTTTGCAAAAGGAGACTCGTGAGAGCTGGTTGTCAAACAAATAAGAAAACTATATGCTATAAAAATCAGCGTATGAAACCGTATAAGCATGTAGTTTGAGATATAATTGAAATGTTTGATTCCTTTAACATTGTGTATCATGACAAAGGTCTCAATGTTGCTGCTGAAAATTTGCGCAGTGCTGGATTCTAGATTTGGAAATTACATCATTTCACCTTATTGTGAATACAACGTTGAAGTGCTAAGTAGACTAGTTGTCCTGACAACATCAAGCATTGGCAAGTGTTTGATGATGATTCTCAAGTGCAAAGGTTCTTGAAGAATCAAGATGAGTTTGTAAATCAGAATATTTATTGGCAGCCAATGGTATGCATGATCTGAAGAAAGAGAAACTTTTTTGAGAAAGACATCATCCAATTGAAAACTAACACCATTCCTAGAGGCCTTGTTGCACTTGATTCTAATTTTAACATTTCTGATTGGATCATAAATAGAAACATGTCTACCTTAAGGGATGTGGAAGAGCATAACTTGGGCACTAATGGTAAACCAAAAATTTTGGTTGGGCAACAATTTAAGCGGGAAGAAAAGCAGGTCCTATGCCCAACTCTTGAAAAATATCAAGACCGCCTTACTTGGTCCTATTCCAAGCTAAAAGCATATAGAGAAGACTTGTTTCAACATGAAATCCCTCTTGAGGCCAAGAATAAGCCATTCAGATAGAGGAAAAGACCAATTAATCCACTTCTCTCCATGAAAATGCAAGAGGATTTAAAGAAGTTGAGAGATGGAGGTATTATTCAGCCCACTAGATATTCATCTTGGGTTGCAAACCTTGTGCTAGTCAAAAAGAAGAATGGGGATATCAGACTTTGTGTAGATTTTAGAAATCTAAAAAAACATCCATGAAGGACAACTATCCCTTGCCAAATATGGAAAATATGTTGCAGCTTGTGACAGGGTTTGAGTTGCTTTCTACATTGGATGGTTTCTCTGGATACAATCAAGTGGTTGTCAAAGAATCAAAAAGACTTAAGACAACATTCACTACTCCTTGGGGAACATATTTTTTTTTAGGATGCCCTTTGGTTTGATGAATGCTGGTGCCACTTTTCAAAGAGCAATGGATGTTACTTTTGTTGGTTACATCAATGAGTTCATTGCAGTTTACCAAGTTTATGTGAATGTGTTTTCAAGACAGAGAGGTGATCATTTGCAGCACTTAGAGAAGATGCTGATCAGATGTAGGGAGTATGGAATTTCTCTTAATCCAAATAAGTTTCATTTTGGCATGCAAAAGGCCAAGTTGCTTGGTCACATTGTGTCAAAAGATGGTGTTATTATAGACCCTGAGAGAGTGGAAGAAATTAGCAAAGTACCTATCCCAAGAACCAAGAAAGGCATCCAATCTTTCTTTGGCCAAATTAATTTTATTAGAAGGTTTGTTTCCAACTTTTCTGAGTCGACTCTTCCAATCACAAGCATGCTAAAGAAGGACCAAGTTATCAGGTAGGAGGAGGCTTCCATTCAAGCTTTTGAAGGAATTAAGGATGCACTTAAACATGCACCTCTTTTAGCAGCCCCAAATTATAAGAGGCCTTTCCAAATATTTTCCTTTCCCTCGAGCATACCATTGCTTCTATTTTGCTACAAAAGGATGAGAATAAGGCTGAGAGGCCTATTGCATTTTTTAGCAAGGCTTTATTTCTTTGAGTTAAAGTATACAATCATGGAAAAACAAGCATTTTCTCTGGTGAAAGCAACAAAGATTTTCAAGCCTTATATTTTAAGTTCAAAATTTGTTGCTTATGTTCTCCACACCATGGTAAAAGACATCTTATCAAAGATGGAGATCTCAAGTAAAATATGTAGATGGGTGAACAAGTTGTAGGAGTATGATATGGAAATCCAAACCACAAATTTGGTAAGAGGTTTGGGTCTTGCTAAGCTCATGGCTGAGAGCAACTTGTAGAATGTGGAAGTGAATCAGCTAGAGGAAGAAAGGGTAGATGTGCTTGTAAAGTTGGTAAGTTTTGAGTGGTACAAGGATGTGATCTTCTACCTCAGACACCTTTTCTTCCCGATCATTTAAATAAAAATCAGAAAAGATCCCTCAAGTTGGCTTCTCATAAATACATCATCACTAACTTTGGGTTGGGTTGGAAGAACCCTAAAGGTGTCCTCTTGAAATGCATAACTGAAGATGAAGCTCCCAAGATAGTTGTTGATTTCCATGGGGGAGTTTGTGGAGGAAACTTTAATGGAAGCGTAACCACACATAATATTTTGAGAGATGGTTATTGGTGGCCTACTCTCTTCAAAGATGTAACCTAGATGGTTAGAAAATGTGATAGTTGCCAACGTTTCTCTGGAAGACTGAAAGCTTCAGGCTCCCTTCCTTTGCAGCTTGTATCAATTGAAGCTCCTTTCAAGCAATGGGGGATGGAATTCATTGGTGAGATTTCAGATCCTTCTAGTGTTGGCCATAAGTGTATTCTTATAGCCACTTTGATTATTTTAAAAGTGGGTTGAAGCAATCCCATCTAAAAATCAACACACCAAATAGTTATGGAATTCTTGTTGAATCAAATCATATGCAGATTTGGAGTCCCAATCAAGATTGTAGCTGATAATGCCATGTGCTTTAGAGTCAAACCTTTAATGGAAATGTGTAATGAATATGGAATCAATATGACTTATTATTCAAACTATAACCCCCAAGGGAATGGACAAGCTAAGTCCAACAATAAGAATTTGTTGAATATCATTACAAGAACTTTGGAGCAAAACAAGAAAAAATGGGGTGAACAATTGAAATTTGTAGTTTGGGCCGATAGGATAACTCCTAAAAGAGCTACTGGTAAAAGCCCATTTGAATTGGTGTATGGAACTCAAGCTTTGTTACCCTTACACCTGTAATTATCTTCATTTCAGTTTTCCCAAGAGTTGGAAGATTAAGAGCTTGGCGCATATGAATCAAGGATCAATCAGATTATTGAGATTGATGAGGAGAGAAGAGCATATCACCAAAGGCATGTCAGATTTAGGGAAAAATTGAAGAGATTGTTTGACAAAAAGGTCACTTCTAGAGCCTTTAATCTTAGAGATCTGGTTTTTTGTGGGATAGCAGGCCTAAAGACATGGGCAAGCATGGCAAATTTTATGCATTATGGATGGGCCCTTATGCTATTGATATAAGAATTGGTGAACATACCTTCTTTCTCAAGGACTTAGATGGGGAATTGCTTGAGCTTCCTGTTAATGGAAGACATTTGAAGCATTTCTTGGATTAATCCCCAAATTTGAGGTATGCACAAATTATACAGTTGTATAGTCTTTGTTTTCTGCTTTGTTTTTGTTTTTGTGTTGGTGTGTGGTTTGCCCTTGTTCTTGGCAGTCCTTTTTGTCAGGTTCTCAGCTAGTTTTTGGTGATTTTGGCTCTTGAATCCTTTTCCCAATGGATATTTTGGCACTTGGTCTACATTTTATCCTTGTGGCACTCACTGGGAGTGCCCATCCCTAAGCAAGAGCCAATGTTGGGGCCATTTTTGACCTTGCATCATGTTTCCCTAATTTTTCAAATTTGTATTTGCTCAAAAATGTTTTACCCTTTGAATTGATGATTTGATATTCTTCCACTCTAGTTGAATGCTTTAAAATGCTCACAAACTTTTTGTTTTTCCCTAATTTGAAGGAAAATTTCAAGTTTTCCTTTTTGTGCCCTAGTTCTTCAAAAATTGTGGGTTGTGTCATTTTTCCCTTTGTCAGATTGTGGAAAAAATTGAAATTGATCAATTCATAATTGTTTACAATTGAAAATCCAATCCCAAGGTTGAAAATGTTGTGAAATCATGCCTCAGTTGATCTAAAATCGAAAAATTTGCCATCCTTGGTGAAAAAATTGAGTTCTAGGGCATCCCTGGATTTTTTTACATTTTGACGGTCAAACGGGTGTCATTTTCCCGTCAAATTCATCCTCAGAAGGTATTGGAAATTTGGCAGGTTTTCATTGGCTGAGGAAAAGTGGGGAAGCATTGTAACTTTTCATTTTTTGCCTTTTTGGCGAGTGGGGCATTTACGGGCACCTGGGGACCCATTTTTTCCAAATTTGCCTACGTGGCATGTTCTGATTGGTAGGTGGGATGACAGGTGGTCAGATTTCCTTAAGATTTTTAGACCTTATTTTACAAAAAATGTTAAAGTCAAATATTGGTCTTAATCTCCGCAGCCAATCGGGAGTGAACACGTCTCCAACAAGGTCGAGGGAGTAGCGGGCCGAGGGGGACTTAGATTTTTGGCTCTAATTCTATAAAGCATCAAAATATGTTTTAGCCCCACTCCAATTAGAGGAGGTCACGTCGCAGCACAACAGGACAAACGGGTTTGCGGGCCACAGAGGTAAAAAGGGATTTTTTCCCTTTTTCACAAAAGAGTTCAAAATGAAAATTTTTAGTGTGCTCCCGTGAACGAATCATAGGTGGACACATGTCCAACAGAGTCAGAGAAAAGTGTAGGCCATGGAGGGAAATGGGGAATTTTCCCCCTTTTTGGAAAAAGAGGCTTAAAATCAAAATTTGAAGCACTGGCCCTCTATCAAATCATTGAGCGACATGTGGCAAAGAAGGTGTGTCGATGGGCTGGCAGAGGTATGAGGGAATTTTTTTCCTTTCGTAAAAAAGACTCAAAATCAAAATTTGGAGCACTGGCCCGCTAGCGAATCACAAGGAGACATGTGGCAAGGGAGAAATTGGAGGTGCGGACCTGCGGGGCAAAAAGTGAAATTTTTCAAATTTTCTAAAAAAGGTCAAAATGTGAAGAATTGAAGCATGATTTAAATGGGGCCCACCATATGCCACGTGCCAGCTCCAAATTTCAAGGGAGGAGGTGCGGAGAAAAAAGTCAAAATTTTCCATTTTTCCAAAAATGTGGAAAAGACAAAAATGAGCCCGAATTTGTCTCCAATCATTTTTTGCCATGTGTCCAACCTTATCCAAAAAAAATTAAAAGGGTAACTCAAGCTTATTTCTAAGAATGCTTCTTCCATGTGGAGGGCCAGGATTAAAAGATGGATAAGATCGACAAACGGTTGTTGTGCATCCATTTGTTTTGATCGCCATGAGAGCTCCAGAAGCACGGAATCACAATTTCGCATCAAAATTCATCAAATTTTTAGTGATTTTGTATCGTCTTGGCCTTCCAGGATCATTGGCATCACTTTCGTGGATTAATTCTTTTATTTAAGATGTTTTTGAAGTAATTTTTTTCCCACTGAGCAAACACGTGAAATGTCAAAATCAAAAGTTGCAGAGGTAATTTAAGGAGGTAAAAAGGTGAAAATGATGAGTAGAAGGTGTTTGCATGCCTCAATGATGAAAAACATGCCTCTAGGATGGATAATGATCTAGATATTTGTAATGATTTAATCTTTTGGGCACATCTCCGCAACCTGCGAATGTTTTTCTATTTGATGTCATTTTCATTGAATCGTGAGTGTTGTTTTGTAACAAACTTGATTCCATGGCATACTTTTTGTTTGGGAAATAAGGATCAAAGGTGTTAAGAGATATATAATGCATGTTTTAAGACATGCAAGGTGTCATGGAGATTGAGATTTGCGAGAAAAGAATTTGAGAGAAAGCTCATTTTCGAGAATCCACCAAAGAACCAGTTAATGTCTCATGTGTTGAAAATTCATGTATGTGAGTTTGTTACAAGTGTATAGCCATCACACATCTCTTATATTTTTCATGTAACTCTCTCTTGCGGTTGAATCTAACAATTTTTGAATTAAATTTATGTTTTCTTTGGGCAATATGGTGTCTATTATCGTTTTTATATGCTGCAAATAGTTTTCATTGTTCTTATTGCAATCTTGCATGGAAAGTCTTTAGAAATCACACAAGATATCCATTTCTGGTTGATAGTTTAGTGGCATTTGCAATCTCATATTAAGAAGATCCTTCATCTGATAAGGAGATAAACAAATTTAAAATCACTTTACCTTCCTTGGCTGCAGAGATTTCTTATAAGCATTTGGGGGTACCTTAGGTGTGGTTTGATCAAGGATTTTTTATGTTTAATTGAGTTCTTTACTTCAGATTGTCGTGGTGAGTTCTCAAAGATTGTGTGAAGAGTGTAACCTAGGCTTCCATTTTTTCCTCTTATGGTTGAAAGAATATCTTGATTATTTGAGGCATTTCATCGATAGTTGTTTAAGTATTGTAGAGATTGTTAAAGATCTAATCTATCCCGATTTGTCTTGTCAATCCCCCACCTAAAATCATCTAAAAACAAATATCCTATCATGTACTATCCCTGATTTGCATTTTTATGCCAAGAAGATCAAAATCTAGTTGCAAAATTATGCATAACAGATCAGGATTTCCAATGTCTCTAGTAACCTTTGCCTTGTTTTGAGAACATACCCATGTTTTGAGAAGTGACAACTCATGAGAGTTCAGATCTGGGGTGTTGATCATGTTTTCATCAAGGTATCCATCATAGAATTTCAAGGAAAGATAAGGGAATCTTCATCTCCTTCACCATTACAAGGTTAAAAATGGGTCCTCTTACCTTGGTTAAGGCACAACCTAAAACAACTAGGACAAGATCAATTCCTATTGAGTGCTATCCATTTCTCCACAAACCACGAGTGCAAGCTAAACCATATCCCCGTCTACCAACAACATACAACATGGTCTAATCTGTCTTTAAGCTCCATGCCATATATATGGTGTTTCTCGGACTGAAAAGGAGAACAAATTTGGATACCAACGGGTTCATTATGGAGTTATGGCTTGTTGGGGTGTAGAAAGTTTGAAAGTTACTTTTTCATGGTGAAAACTTTTGCAAAAATTTTAAACAATAATCAATTAAACTATCTCTTATGAGTTTTCTAAAGAAAACTTTGAAGTAGGATTGAGATGTTCTAGAAGATGGTACATGCTATGAAACTTTGGAAACCAACTAGAAAATTGATCCTAACTTGATGGTTGGATAGATATTTCACCCACAAATTATTGGCACTATTTCTATGTTAACGTAAAAATAATGGTCAAATCGAGTCAACACCCTTAATTATGTTTGGTATTATGTGAATCTTCATCCTTGACCTTAATGAATAATGTAGATGCTAGGATCATTTTTGGAGAGGCTCGTGAACCATTTTTCAAAATTTAAAGTAATGGTGAGCTAGGAGGTGAAACCACACGAACTTGGAAACTTTTTCTCTCTTATTGTGTGGTATTTGTGACACCTTAGATGGTTTCCTTGAGTGGGCTCGTACACAACTAGTATGCAAAACTTAAACAACATTTATGTTCTCTTGGCTCACCCATCATTATTTTTCCTTTAAATGTATACCTTATGTTGTACATCCTCTTATGTATACCCTTATATGAAGGTTAGATGATGAGGCAAATGAATTCGGTTTGGAAGCTACAATTTTCCTTGATTAATATTATCCTAATTGAAAAATACACTTGACCTTGAACCATGTTATATTTGATGAGACATGTTTAGAAAAATAATAATAATATAGTTCCCTTAAAGTGACCTTGACATTGGACATACACTACATGTGACCATTTAGAGGTTTTAGACAATGATGTTGATAAAAATTTCCTTAGAAGATATAACTTCCTTTAATTAAATTAATCTAAGTAAGAGAAACACTTAGTACTTGACCAAGTTTGAATTGGTGGGACATGCTTGTTGTGACTAACAACCACATGATATGACACGATACCTCGTGAGGTCATATCCCTATCAACCTAGTGACTTCCAAGAGGAAGTCTAATTTTACAAGAGGGGGATGTCTTGTCCACATTTTCTAGCTTCAATTTGTCTGCTAGCTCTATACTAATTTTGATAATTTGACATATATTTTGGCACATTTTGATATTATGTTATGATATTTGATCATTCATGGACATGTATGATGTTTTGGGTACGTAGTGCCAATTTAGCCTTGATTAGTATGTTAGTTCATTTCAGTAGATGTTTTGGATACTAACATGTTACTACGTGATTGACCTTATTGGATATATGATGGACACATGGTTTTTTCGCACATCTTGATGTTATGGATTATTTGGTTATTTGATGTGATCATATGATAGCATGGATATATGTCATTATATGTACTATAATGGCTAACACATGGTGAATTTATGTGAAATTGTGCATGTTTCTCATTTACAATTCCATATTGATGATGTGTTAGCATAGTTAGCATGTTTATACTTCGATTGGCTTCATTGAGTATTCAATTTATACTTTTATTGACGAGATGCATTTAATGTTTTCAATGAGTGTGTAGATTATAGGGCACAAAGGAACATGGGTTTTGGCGAGTTAATTTAGTGTGCACAAGTGGCCCATGAGGCTGAGTCTTAGCCATGTTAGCTATGTGAAGCTTTATTTGGTTACATGTATTTTTGGGCACCATGAGTGACCCTTAGATTATAATGTTGTATATTTGGTAAAATTAATTGTGTTTAGTTGTTTAATTTTGTTAGAAGCTAGGTTGGGGGACCTAATGGTCCCCACTTGTATTAGGAATGTATTTGTTTAAGTGTTTTTTTATTAATTAGGATAAGGGTCACATAAGAACCTGTGAGTGGGCACCACATCTTCAACTAATGTGTCAAAGAATGTCAAACCCAAAATTGGGTTATTTTTAGCATTTTTAGAGATCCTTTTTGGTTTTGGGGTTCTCAAAGCATAAAAATGAGCCCTTGGAATGTACCTATTAGGTAGGGGGCTTAACTTCAAGGCCAAAAGGTATTTTACCTCCCATATTTCCTCTTTCTTTTCACCATTCATGTAATAATGGTTGGGGGTTATGTGTTGTGAAAAGTTGCATGGATTTGTTTTACTTCATTTTTCGGTAATTTATGGTAGTAATACTAAAATGAGGCTTTACCTTTTCTTTATTTTGTTTTAGGAATCTTGGCTTGGAGGGAAGAAATGGGTGACACATGTTACCCCCTAATGTTGGAGGAAGAGGACTTTTTCTTGTCATTTTGGTGCTTGGAGTGCTTTTGGAGTTGGAGATCTTGCTTGGACAAGGATTTGGAGAAGCTTAGAGATTGGAAAGATTTTTAGAGGTAGGATCTTTGATCCTTTTTGTGTTATTTTTCATGTTAAATTGTAGATTTCATATTGTTGAAAGTATGGTCTTTTTTTGTATGTGTTACATACTTGGTTGGTTGGGTTCTTTTGTTTTTTTCTCCATCCATCATATGGCTTGATGGATTTGGGAGTTTTGTTGGGGAAGAGGGAGGTATTTTCCCTCTTAAACCTCATGGATTGATGGGCAAGCCATGTTGGTTTCTCTTTTATCCCCTCATATGGTTTGAGGTGGGGAAGGTGGTTCATATGGTTTGAACCCCTTTCCCATCCTTGGAGAGGAAACCCAATGGGTTTTAAAATCCTCCCAAGGAGGAATTTAGGTGAATGGGAGGAGTAATAAGGAGGGGTGATTGTTATGGAGGGATAAGGAGGATTTTGAATATTTTCAAGGGTTGGACCACACTCTATGAAACTATTGGATGTCTCATCTACTCTTCCCCTTGTTGAGGATGAATTTGGTGTTCTCCTCTTTTTATTTGGTTGTCATTTGTTGTGTTTTGTTGTGCATGGGTTTTGTCGTAAATGTGATATACTTGTTATTACCCCTCCCTTATTCTTGTGTAAATTTGTGGAAGCTAGCTCCCTCTCCCATGGGATTGAGGGAGGTTTGCATGTCTTTCAACCTTTAGAAAGGCATGTAATGATGCATATAGGTTGGATGGTAACTCAAGCCTTTACCCTTGTGTTTGAACATGTTTGGAATTACAAAGCATTAAAATTATTATCTTGAAGATTGATGGAGAATTATTCGATACCTCAGAATTGTTTTAGAAATGTTTGGAGAGTTCTACTTCTTTGATCTCATTTGGTTATGAAAAAATCTTGTTGTAATTTCCTCTTATTGATTCTCCAATTTTGGATGTGTGTAAGTCTTGTGAAAGCGTGTGTTTCTTCAAGTTGTGTTATCCCTCTATTTTTATGTTGCTTGAAGGTTTTTATGTAATGGGTTGGAAATCTAAAACTCTTCATGAGAGGATATGTCATTGTGTTGCAAACTTTGTCTCCCTCATATTGTGTATAAATCTCCCACTCTTTGCTTGTACATGTTTGATAATCACATTTTAAAGGAAGCATAAATATGTATACAATTTATTTGGAAATGACTTATTCCTTTGACAATGTTGTATGCCTACTTCATGTGGTTTTAAAAGTATTCTTTATACTAATCTTGAGAATGGAATATATATATAAATGTCAAAAGCAAGAGTTGGTTGGATCTTTTCTTAAAAGAAACCTTGTCCTTTCATAATGAAACAACCTTTTTGATCTTGTTGTAAAAATATAGTTAATTTCACTTTCTTTTCTAGGTGGAAATAAATTCTCATGTTATTCCTTGTGGAAGAATATATATTTTTTAAAAACTTTGTAAAAGGAAAAGTGAGTGGTAGGTTGAGTTCTTGTAGGAGGATAAGGAATGGTTGGGTTATGAAAGGGAAAGGATTGTATGTTTTCTTTCTCAAAATTGGTCAAATTAGGTTTGTCTTGTTTGTAGTAATAGGAGGAACAAGATCCACTTATAAAATTTTGAGACAAGTTCAATATTGCTTTTTTCTATATTATATTTTAAACAAATAATAATGTTTAGTGGCTAAAGGTTTGGTTATGATTGACGGCCTTTATGTTGATTTCTATTAAATGTTACTAATAAGTTGTAAAATGGATTTCATATAATGTGAAAGTAGGAACATTCACATATGCACTCCTATGTAAAGGAATAAATTTATTTAGTGCTTCATATATAGTCTTTGATGAGGGCGCATTATAGATATATCCTATAACCCATTGTTGTTAATATCTATAAAATAATTGGTTGAATGTGATGGTTTCCTTGAATAAATATGAACACGTGAAAATAATTGAATATTACGAAATATATATATTCTAATGCCCACAATTTCAAAGTTCAAAACCACACCAAGTCTATTAGTTTATTAGGAAAAATTACGATAATTTATTATTTGTTTTAGAAGGGGTTATAAACATTACCCATGGTCGATTAAGTTATCGTGAATGATTTCCACACCTTCATAATGTAATGGAATTCAAATTAGTAATTAAATATTATTAATTTAATTCTGAAATATTTTGCAATCTAAAAGATTTCCATCGAATTCCCTTACTTTATAAGAGTATTTTGCAAAAATTAATAACTTTGATCCATTTACTTTATTTAACTATACCTTACAATTAATAAATTAAAAACCCCCTTTTTATACATTATAAAATACCATGCATAATTACTTAATTAATCCCCAACATAAAAGGTCACAACTTGACCTACCCACTAAGTGGCCCCATTCAACCAATTACAAATAAATTTAATTTAAATCTTATTCCCATGAAAATGCCATTACTTTAAGTTATGTAGGATATAATCTCAGCCATTAGATAAAATCATTTTGGGCCTTAATACGTTAGGTTTTCTAAAATTCCCTAAAAATCCTTATGTTTACTTTTTATTGACATTTTCCCTTAATCCAACTCATTTTTAATTTTGAAAGTTGAAGAGAGAGCCAAGGAGCTTAAGGAAGCTATGGAGGATTGTTGGTTTTTCTTTTGGGATGGATACACACAACTTGTGTGTATTTTATGTTGTAATTTTATTTATGTTTCTCTTCAAAATATTTTCTTACCTATCTAGAGTTTCAGATGTATTTATATATATATATATATATATATATATATATATATATATAAATATACATATATATTTGTTAAGTTTCTACTAGTTATACTTGTTATGGGTTTTGCATCACCCTAGTTTTATTTCTAGTTCATCGAGATAAAATCAAGGATGTGGGGTTTGAGTGTACACACACACACACACACACACACACACACACACACACAAGCATTTTTGTTTTGTATAAGTTTTTAAATTAACTCGAATTGATTTAAGGCATCGGCCTGATAAATATATATAAAAAAATTGATTATACATACATTAACTATGGTTTTGGAGTTTTCGGCAAAGATCATAAAACAAAATCCCATATAAATATTATGGTTGCAACCTATATGGTATTACGGGGTTAATAGGTTAGGGGAAGGGCATCATTCCCACCCCACCCCACCCCACCCCACCCCATATTATAATATGGGCTAGGTTGAGGGTGGTGCCCTCCCCTAACCCTTTGTTTAAACAAAAACACAAAATAGGTCGGTCGTGGCCTTACGGCTACTAATTATCATATATATATATATATATATATATATATATATATTGATTTTAATAAAATAAAACAATTTTTTTATACAAACATAAGTATAACTAATTATATAAATTTATTTTATTATATATATATATATATATATATATTTATATATATATATATATATATCAATTCATACTTGCTTTTATACCAACTATAAGGGCATGACTAGTGGTTATTAATTTATATCAATTCAAATATGTGGAGATATTTCAATCTAATGGCCTTTCTGTTCAACCAAAATACAAGTAAAGAAAATATCATATCTCATAGGTTTGCTAAAGTTATTTAAATACCTACAAATTTGAACTAATACTTCATTCAATCAATTAAATAAAAATAAAGAGGAGAATAATTTTCTTGGTTAAAACTATAAGTTGCTAAAAATACAAGGAAATAAAAAAACCGCATATACTTTACATACAAGAGAACCATTCCAATAATTTTAACATTTCAATATACTAACACATACAATAAAAATGAGAAAGTGTCTATTTTCTTTCCTTATAATAAACTCATACTTTTACAATAATAAAATTTAAAACAACATAACAACACACTCTTTTCTCAATGATCATAGTTCATTGTCTTACAATATAAAAACTCTTATTTCAACAATTTGAAAGAATTATTTACAAGATTACATATTTCACATTACAACAATGGGATCAAATTACAAAGATGATATTATTGGCTCCATCAAGTATAACTCCTCGAATCTTCAATTTTTCACTCTTCTCTTTTTATCAAATTTGTATTAACATACAATGAAAGGGGAGTAGGTGACACTCTTCCCCAAACCTATAATCCAATAAGAGGAGAATCCATCCTCCTTATTGGCCCCCGAGCCCCAACCATAGAACAATGAGGTGTCTTCCGCAACTTTGAGAACTTCAAAAACAAAATGGCTTCCAGGATAAAACACTTATATATTTTTTTAACACTCATGCAATATCTCAACATCACACATACTTTTCCAAACAAGATCAACAAGAGTAGTTTGCATCATTTTTCCAAAAAATAAAAATATAGTTTACATTTTTGTCACAATCACAAAGCCTTATTGGCAAGCCAAAATCGAGACAAGAACATGGATTCTTATCCTTATTCCTCCCATGTGGAAAGATGGTCCACCCAATACCTCCAATTGCACTATCAACAACACACAAGGAACTTTTATTTCTCCATTTTTTCTTATGAAAAATAACATGTAAACCATTTTACCTCCACAAAGATGGATCACCTCTTCCAAACTCCTCCGCATTTCCTCACTAACTCCATTTCTTTCTCCTACACCACTCTATGGCAATCTAACCATCCTCAACATATTACATACACAACACAAATACTTAAACTACAACAAACACTAATTTTACATATAAATTCATAAATAAGGAAATAACAACAAGTGGAGATCCTACCTCTCCATTAAGTTTCAAAATATCTTCACTCAACAATCATCAACTCCTTCAAACCAAGCACAATCCCAAAATGCAACTCAAAAAATCTGCAAGCATGCAACCCAAGTCCAAATTCCAAAAGTGCAAGTGTAGAAAATGAGACAAGTAACTTCAAATCCTCCAAATTCACTTAATTAATAGAAAATCAGGTGAGGATGATGAGGTGGATCCATGTAGGAATACACTTCATCATCCCCACATTCCAACTCAACAAGTCAACACACAAGGACCAATGCAATTAAATGAACAAGTAAGGTTATGACATGCACAAATGTACACTCCAACATGCACTCCATACCTTCCAAGGACACATTAAATGTGGTAAATAGAAAATTAACATTATTTAATATTTTACACTCAATAAATGCCTTAAAAAGGTAGAAATTATCTCCATACTTCATAAGTACGGTTGGTAGATGAGTTTAAGATGTAAGGGAGAAGTTTGACTTGTCCCAAAAGTCGCAAAAAGTGCCCTAGAAGGAAAAATTCGAGATTGGGAAAGAAGCAAAAGTACACACCTCTAAAATAAAATTAATTCCCTTAACATCAAGCACAAATAGAGGACCATATACCCTGTTAATTGTTGCATTGTAACATTTTCCTTTTAGTTTACAATTTAAGTTAAATTAGCTAATTAAAACATATTAACAAGTTTTAATAAAGTGACTAGATTTTTTCAAATAAATAGACATATGATCCATAAAATAAAACACACAAAATTAAAAGAAGGTAAAACATCATAACCCATGACCACACACATAAGGTCACCCCCAATAAGAAACCTCCTAACCAAGCATAACAATTAAGCAACATATACATAGAACCCAAGTTGTCAAATTGGCCATGTTGTAAACACACTACATCCTTCAACGGTTTTTCCCTATCCCCTTTCGGTGTATTGTGATATAATTTTCTTGAAATCAGAAAAATAAATACCTCTATGGCCTCAAGGATGAATCGATAACATTGAGAAATAACATATATATAGAAATCAATAGTCGTCATCAAAATTAAGAAATTCTATCATCTATTAACCATATCAAAATAATTTGATTCTACCATTTTACTAACATCCATGAGATCAAACTATAATTCAATACATCCAAACGTAGGCAATGCATCATGAATATAATGTGTTAGTATTAATGAGAACAATGTAAACCAACATGTATAGAATTGTCCACCGTTTCATTTAGCATATCGAAATCCAAAATATGAATTCCAACATGTAACAATAGTCCAAATTTTTATATAGTCTATCACCTTATGATAAAATTATAATAATTAGAATTTCAAATTCTCTAATCAACATAATAAAAATGATAGTGAAAAGTGTTGAAGAGAAGTGAGCACCACATCCCCTCCCCTTAGAGTCATGTTCCTCCCTGGAAGTCACTAAAATAGGTGTTGAAACTGGGCCTGTAATAAAGTAGCATCCTCCCATGTAGCTATAGACTCATCATACCTATCCCACTAGACTTATACCCGATAAATATTTTATCCTCAAAGGCTAAGCATCATGTGCTCTATGATACACATAGGCTCCATAGTCACCTTCCCCTACTCCTGGACCTGTAATGCTATCTAATCCAATACATGAGAAGGATCTGGAATGTATCTCCTAAGAATAAAAACATGGAACATATCATGAAGTGAGATAAGATGGGTGGCAAGGAAGGCTAGATGGTAGGCAAAGGTACCAATCCACTCCAATATCTCAAGTGTACCCACAAACCTCATAGCTAACTTGGAGCCTTTTCCATAATAGATATGAATCTTATGAGGTTTGACACAAAGAAACACCTTTTGTCATCCTAAAAATGTAATGAACCTCCTATGATCTACATACTTCTTCTTTCTATCTTGTGCCTCCTACAATCTTTGTCTAATCAAGATAACTGTTGCTCCATATCCTATAACAAGGCTATACCAAGAGATACTCTATCCTCTAACTTGTCCCAAATTAGTGGAGTCCTCACTCCCTCGCCATATAACACCTAAAAAGGTGTCATAGCAATAGAACTATGAAAGATGTTGTTGTATAGAAACTCAACCAAGTAAAAATACACTTCCCAATGCAATTGATTATCGTGATGTACATCTAAAGAATTTCCTCTCGATATCTTGTTCACCCACTTAGTCATACCATCTGTCTCTGGGTGATAGGTTGTACTGAAGTTAATGCTCATCCTACGGGCGTACAACATGGTATTTATAAAATGGGATATTTACATTGGACAGTGGTAAGAAATAATCTTCACGAGAATCCCGTGTAGTCTCGAAAACATCATGTGAGTACACTCATGCCACTGCACTAGCTATATAGGTGGTATTTAATGGATAAAATGAGAAAATTTTGTCAATCTATCGTTGTGACAATGAGGGCATCGTGGTGGTATCTCATCGTCGATAGCCCCATTATGAAATCCATGGAAATGGTGTTTCATTTCCACTCTCATATGGCATGTGGGTACATAAGGCCAAATGGATGTTGATGCTCTTTCTTCACCCCCTCGACACTCCAAACATCAAGAAAAAATGAGTTACATCTCTCTCAAGTCCTCTCCAATGGTACATCTATCTCAATGTGTGTGCATCTTTTCACCCCTGGAGGAGCTAAATAAGGTGCATGATGCTCCTCTATCAATATATCTATCTCAAACCTCCATCCCTAGGTACATACATCTGATATTTATGTCTTGGAATCTGATCTCAAACTTCCCTCAAGGGTCTCTCGAGACTCAATCTATGCTCTAGCTGAAACGTAGAAGTTTTCATGTAGAAGTTTTCATAAGATCTTGCTCCGTAAGTTATACCCACCAAAGTAGACATAAACAAAGGCCTCTCGAACACTCAAATCATTCACACCCACATTCTCCTTCCCCTTCACATGCTCAATATCCATGTTATGCTCACATAAAATCTCCATCCAACGCCATTGAAAGATGTGGAGATTGGGTTGTGTGAAGAGATGTCGTAGGCTCAAGTGATCTATCCGAGAATGAACCTCCTGCCTAATAGGAAATGTCACATAAAACCCAATATATGACCCACTTGCAAGCTCAAGGTGTTGAGTTGGATAATTGAGCTCATAATCCTTGAGTTTGTGAGACTCAAAAGCTATTACTCGACCATCCTGCATCAAAACACCTCCTAATCCTATTAAATAAGCACTTATACACATGAAGAAATCCTACGAGGATCTGAAATCGCTAGAATAGGTACTTTCATAAGGAATTCCTTTAGTTTCCCAATTTTTTTCTCACATCTATCTAACCAAACCAACTTTTCGATTTCGGTGTAAGGAAGTGATGGGATGCACAATATGAGATAAATCCTCAACAAACCTCCTCTAATAACCTGCCAATCCCATGAATTTACACACATCAGTCACATTGGTTGTCACTAGCCAATCCATGATAGCTATAATATTAGAAGGATAGACTATGATACCTACCCCAAAAATAATGTTACCTAAATACTAAACCTTCATCTAAAAAATGCACACTTCTTTAGGTTCCCAAAAAGTTGTTGCTCTCGAAGACAATGCAAAACTTATCAAAGGTGCTCCTATGCACCTATCATGTACATGAGTAAATAAAAACATCATATATGAACATGAGCAAAAATGGATCTGGAAATGTTCTCGGCACCCCATTCATCAAAATCATAAATATTGTAGGGGAATTCATTAGAAAAAATGGAATAACGGTAAAATCGTAGTGACCATATCAAGTGTGAAAGGATTTCTTATAGAAGTATGCCTCTGCAATCCTCGGTGATGATAACCCTAAATTCTATCTTGGAAAACATGGTAGACTCCTTCATCTAATGAAACAAATCATCTATGTGTGGAAGGGGGTAATGATTCTTGATTGTTACTTTGTTCAACTATCTGTAGTCAACACACAAATGCAAAGATTCATCCTTCTTCAAACAAAATCATTGGTGCACCCCAAGGAGATACACTAGGATGGATAAAAATTTCTCAAGAAGGCCCTCCAACTGCAACTTGAGATCACATAGCTTAGGGGTGGTAATCCTATATGGTGCGTGTGAGATAGGATCTGCTCCCAGAACTAAATCAATATGAAATTCTATCTCACGTGGGGAGGTAACCCTAGAAATTCACTAGAAAAAAAATCTAAAAATTCCTCAAAATATGATGATCATCAAGTGACATTTGATGAGTCTCTTCCTCCGATCATTCAATAAATTTGCATAGTGGATATGGTGCAAATAGAATAGGTCTTCTAACTCCAATTATCACTGACTTAACTCCAAAATAATCTACACAAGACATCACCTTGTTGTAATAGTCAACTCTAGCTCTATGTGTAGATAGCTAGTCCATGCGCAAGATGACTCCATATAAATCCAAGGGAAGGATAAGAAGATTGAAATTTATGGTGGAGGCTCCTAGGTCCACTACACACTCCTTAAGTAAGGTGTTCACTATCATCTTGGCTCAAAAGCCATCTCAACATCCCAACTATGACCATGCCTAAGCGCCACTAGCCTTGATCACTCTAATAATGATGGTGTAATAAATGAATAAGAAGATCCATAATCAAAAATATATAGGTAGGGATACCTCCAATGCTACCTGAAGTCTCTATCATTATACCTTGATGCTCTGCCTCATATTTCTTGACCGCTACATAAACCCCGTGGCTACATGCCATGTCACCAATCGTAGAATCTAAAATAGGTTCATTACCCCGATTAACATAGTTCTATTGACACTCCCTCTAATGGTTCCCATGTAGAATTCATCTATAACAACTACTAGGTCCCTTCCAATGGGAAGAAACCCCTCCAAGTCCCCTAACCATGCGTGAGGTATATCCCGATGATCTGCTCCAAGTTGTTTATTGTGATGGATGTAATCTTTGCTCGAACTAAGATTAGAGAGCCTGTCTTATTAGTTCCCATAGATGGAGGCCCCATACTACACCCTCTTTTGTACATCATGGAAGTATGGAGATCTAAATGGTGGTTGACTCTTCCATTATTACTATTGTTCCTATTGATACATCTTAAAATAGGATTGTGTCGAACCAAGTACTCTCATGAGGAGGAGGAGCTGACCCCCTCGACCTATTATCCTTCATTTACATAATATGACTCCTCACTCTATCTCTATCCTATTGAGTCTTCCCCTATTCTTCTCTCTGCAATGTAGGCCTTCTCCATGGCCTCATCTAAAGTCTATGGAAAATAAATGCCCAAATCTATGTTCAGGCCCTTGATGAACCTATGCACTCAAAGCTAATCATCCTACATGTACTCGACATATAAAAGGAAGTCTAGAGACTAGCTCTCATACTCAGCTATTATCATAGATTTTTACCGTAGATCATGAAACTCATCAATCTACTATTTTATATACTACAAGGAGATATACCCGCACCTAAATTACTCCTTGAGCTCCCATGTAAAAGTCTCTAAATCCACATGGAGCTTCTACTCCTCAGTTCTCCATCAAACTAGAGCTTCGTCTTTTAGAATGTAGATGATGACACGTATGTTAGTTTTGTTGGTACATGGACATACTTGAAGCATCGCTCAAGCTGAGCAACCATGCCTATAATTGAAATCCTCCCATATCTCCAAAAAAATGTGGTGGGTGGTAGCTTCAAGTATCTCTCGATATGATCTATCATTGTTGATTCTGTCAACACCTAGGTCTCTCCACATGATCATCCCTGGTCTAGGGCTCCTATATCTATCTCTATGTCTACTAGCCCTATCTCCATCCCTCTCTAAGGTGAATACCATGTAGCTGACTCTAGGTTGGATTCTCTCCCCTATACTCATCACTATGTCATAAAGGTACATAATCCTCCACTAATGGCTCTCTATCCTATTGGCTAGGTCGTCACAATACTTATCCTTTCCATATAGCAACATTGACTTCCTATAATGTCTAGAGTATATGTGGAAATATAAAGGCTATTACATTATTTGGGGGTGGTAGATCTAAATCCATGTGTAAAACCCATCATCTATTATGCACCTCCTACACAAACCAAAGAGAGAGTTAGTTCATCATCATCTAGGTTTGTTTCAGTTTTTTAAGTTTTCTATGTTTTAAAATATCATGCAATGTTATGTGTTCTAGGTGTAGGTTGTGCTAGGTTTACATGTTATGTTTCATGTTGGCCCAGGGTCCAAGTGTTAAACCCATGGCTCTAATACCAAGTGTAACACCCATAATTTTGACATTCAAAACCACACTAAGTCTATTAATTTATTAGGGAAAAATTACGGTAATTTTTTTATTTAAAAGGGTTATAAACATTACTTGCGGTCGATTAAGTTCTCGTGAAAAATTTCCACACCTTCATAATGTAATCGAATTCAAATTAATAATTAAATATTATTAATTTAGTTTCTGAAATATTTTATAGTTTAAAATATTTCCATTAAATTCCCTTACTTTATTAGAGTATTTTCCAAACATTTAATAACCTTGATCCATTTAATTTATTTAACTATATCTTACTATTAATTATTTAAAAACCCCTTTTTATTCATTATCAAATACCATGCACAATTACTTAATTAATCTCCACCACAAAAGGTCACAACTTGACCTAACCACTAAGTGGCCCCATTCAACCAATTACCCATACATTTTATTTAAATCTCATTCCCATGAAAATGCCATCACTTTAAGTTATGTAGGATATAATCTCAACCATTAGATCAAATCATTTTGGGCCCTTAGATGTTAGGTTTTCTAAAATTCCCTAAAAATCCTTATGTTTACTTTTTATTCACATTTTTCCCTAATCCATCTCATTTTTATTTTTGCAAGTTCAAGGGAGAGCCAAGGAGCTTAAGGAAACTATGGAGGATATTTTTTTGTCTTTTGGGATGGATAATGTTGTAATTTTATTTATATTTCTCTTCAAATATTTGCATACCCTATTAGGGTATGCGGGGATGCTCTATTATTTATTTTTTAAGTTTCTATCAGTTATATTGGTTATGGGTTTTCATTACCCTCATTTTAATTCTTGTTCAAACTAAGATAAACTATATATATATATATATATATATATATATATATATATATATATATATATATATATATATATATATATATATATTGTTTTTAAATAAACTCGAATTAATTTAATGTGGTGACAATTTTTATATATAAACTATGGTTTTGGGGTTTCGGTTGAAGATCATAAAACACATTGTCGTATAAATATGGTGGCCGTGGCCTATATGGTATTGTAGGGTTAATGGTTTATGAGGTAGGGAGGGTTCGCCCCTACCCCACCCCATAACATAACATGGGTTTGGGTTGGGGAGGCACCCACCCCCCCAACCCTTTTTTTAAACCAAAATAGAAAATAGGTGGGTTGTGACCTTACAACTACCAGACAATTGTTTTTATATGTAAACTTTCTTTTATTATAACATATACAACTAATTTCTATAATCTTTCAATATTAGATATTTTTGTATACACACACACACACACTTTTTATTAAAACATATAAATTTGGTTTATATAAGTATATAAATCTATATTTAAATTTATATAATTATCTATACTTAAGTTTGTATAAATTTTTGGTTTTATTTTATTAAAATCAATATATATATCAATTCAACTTGCTTCTATATAAACTATAAGGGCATGAGTAGTTGTTATTAATTTATATCAATTCAAATATGTGGCGATAGTTGAATCTAATGGCCTTTTTGTTCAAACTAAATACAAGTAAAGAAAAGAACATATCTCTTGGGTTTGCTAAAGTTATTTAAATACCTACAAAGTTGAACTAATACTTCCTTTAATCAACTAAATACAAGTAAAGAAGTGAATAAGTTTCTTGGTTGAAACATTAAGTGTAAGATCTTTTTTCCCCTTTTTCTTTTCAATTGAAGTTGCCAAAGATACAAGGAAACACGAAATCCACATATACTTTACATACAAGAGCACCATTCCAATAATTTCAACATTTCAATATACTAACTCTTACAATAAAAATGAGAAAGTGTCTCTTTTCTTTCCTTGCAATAAACTCATACTTTTACAATAATAAAATTTACAACAAGGTAACAACACACTCTTTTCTCAATGATCATAGTTCATTTTCTTACAATATAAAAGCTCTTCTTTCCAACAATTTGAAAGAATAATTTACAAGATTACAAATTTCACTTTACAACAATGGGATAACATTACAAAGGTGATCTTTTTTTCTCCAAAAAGTATAACTCCTCCAATCTTCAATTTTGCAATGTTTTCTTCTTATCAAATATGTATCACAATACAATGAAAGGGAAGTAGTCGATGTTCTCTTTTCAACCTATAATCCAGTAAGAGGAGAATCCTTCCTCACTCGGCCCTCGAGCCCCAACTATAGAGAAACGATGAGGTGTGTTAAGAAACTATGAAAACTTTACAAACAAAATGAATTTCACAAAACAATACTCATACAATTTATTTTAACACTCATGCACTATCTCAACAATACACATATTTTTCCAAACAAGATCAATAAGAGTAGTTTGCATCCTTTTTCCAAAAAATTACAAATAGAATTTACATTTTTGTCACAACTACAAAGGCTTATTGGAAATAATAAAAATGGAGACAAGGACGTGGATTCTTATCCTTGTGCCTTCCATTTGGAAAGACGGTCCAGCCAATGCCTCCAAGTGCACTATTAATAATGCACACAATACTTATTTCTCCTTTTTCCAATGTAAAATAACATGTAAACCCTTTCACCTCCACATAGGTAGAGCACCTCTTTCACACTCCCTTCACATTTCCTCACTAACTCTTGTTTTCCTCCACAAAAATAACTCCGTTTATTTCTCCCACACCACTATAAGGAAATATACCCATTCCCAACATATTACATAAATATCACACATACATAAACTCAAAAACACACAAATTTCACATCTAAATGTTAGAGTAAGTTTATTTACCTTAGCTCATGTTCACCTAGGTACATTATTTACCTTTATTGTATTTATCCTCACCCACTTATGTGTGTGGATATCTCTTTTATCTTATTTAGATATTAGGAAATATTATCTAATTGTTAGGTATAGCTCTTTCTTTGATCTATGGTATTGACTAGATCCTTGATGTCTAGTTTTCACCTAAATCTATTGTCTTAACTAGTTATTTTCTTGATTTATGGCTTGATCTACGAACTTGATTGGTTCTTAGATTGTTTTTCCTTGCTATATAATAAATACCCATTCTCATTGTATTTCATTGAGTTCCATAATAATATATAATATTGTTGGCCATTTGTTTACAAAGGTTTAATGTAAAGTTATTCTAGCAAATTGATTTCATCTTATAGATCTTGGTGTTTGATTAGCATCTCGTGTTCTTGGCTTGGTATGGTCTCAGTTATCGTTCCTTATATGGTATCATAGTAGGATATTTTTATTGACATCTGTTTGTAAGTGTTATTTTGCAAATAAATTATTTGCATATTCATATATTTGGGATTTGGTAGTATTTTGTTGTTACATGCAATTTTATGGAAAATTGAGGCTTAGATTGGTTAAGATAGGTAAACTCGACCATTTCGGAGGGAGTCATTTTTTTAGTTTTTTTGGCATAGAGAAACACACTAGTTCACCTTGGGATTCACATCAACTAGGAAAGAAGATCGGGAATTAATTTTCTAGGTTTTGTTGGCTTTTTCGAGATCTGAATTAGATATTTTTCTATCGCGGTGTAATTTTACCGAGAAGGAGCAGGTGGATGTGAATTTCTCGAAAACAAATAGCACACCCTAGAATTGTAAGTTGTGCACACATCCATTGAAATCCTTAGCCCTTGGTCATATGGTATGGTCATATGAGGGCTTAAATCTTGTGATTCCTACTAGTAGGTGCTTAACTCCAGCCCCCTTTCATTTTATTTGTGTGGTGAAGAAAATAACATTTTATTTTGTTTTAGTGGCATCTAAAATAAATAGCAGAGCATAATATTGAAAAGCTTGTTTCTTTTGATTGGTAAATCAGTTGTGAGTTTTGTTTTTGCAAAAGTGCTTATTTTATTGTGCTCTTTCTATTAGAAATAATTATTTTGATAATTTCACTATAATTATAAAGTTTCATATTGTAACATGCACTCATTATAAAGTGCCAACTATGGAGGAGTTTTGTAATCAATTGTGGACACAATTTCGGGAAATTTGAGCACAAGCGTCCTAAATTTTGGGAGTTACATTATTGTTTCTATCATGGGTTCTAAGAATGATATGATTTTATCTTAAGTGTGTGGACTTCAAGAGGATACTATAAAATTTGTGGAAGAAACTAGATCGCTCAAGAAGCAAAATTATCTTGTACAATGACTCATTCACAATTCATGATAACGATACACTAATACACTCCGCAACAAAAACTTGCTAGCCTATAGCATCACCATCATATTCTCGTATAGACATTTCCATGCTCCTAGTCTACTTATAGTCTCCTTGATATGCCAGTCTTTGAGGTTGTTATTCGCTCTTGATGTTCCTAATCCTGTGAGGCTTGTTACTACATGTTCTTCCACATTTGTGTCTATTCCAGCAACACATGTTGTGTATCCTACTTCTGCTCATATGCATGGCTCTTTGTTAAGTGGATTTCTCGCCATGACATTGATTTTTGAGTAGATACTTCATTGGGATCACACAAACTAACAGAGATCCTTTTTTTTTTTGCTCACCTATTTCTCGGGATCATGAGTAACACATGAGTTCTACACCTTCACTCTATCTTGAGAAACCTTGTATTTCAGCTATTAGACATGATCAACTTTGACACACATTGTGATGTTCCTCTATATGCACCCATAGTGCATTTTACACCAAGTCATATGCATGTATCTTCTTCATCCATCTGTGTTTATTTTAGGTGGATATCTAATCACTCATGTTGGCAACATAGGCATTCATTGAGAGGTCTCTACAGGTATGGATCCTCCACAATTCAGCCTCACGCTCCACTTTTATACCTTCTACATTGTAATGCTTCTTGTTTTGAGCATTTTTCTTTAGCAGGTGTAGTGTATCTCTTTCTCGTTGAGAGATTTTGTATCCGTATTTTCGACACTTTTGGCATGTTGACAATATCTCTTGTGTGGGATCTATTATGGTAAAGTCGAGTGTTATTTTTTCAAAGTGTTTGAGTAGTTGAATTTGGGAGACTCATAGAGATCTGTGGCTTTACTCCATCCATTCAGCAAAGTATGGGAAGGTGTGGTGTTGATGTTTCTTTTTGGGTTTTGTGTCCTTGCCTTATTACTTTATCTTTTCTTGGATCGTGACACTCGGCTTTTGTGTCCTTGCCTTGTTGCTTTAGTTATTGTTCTTGGATCATGGCACACCTATTTTCAGCAATTGATTGACTTATGTTTGGTGTTTTTTCTTGCACTTTAGACATCACTCTATTGTGAGTCTCCTTGTATGGAGATATTTTAGTGAAGCCTAATGTCAGTTGTTTATGAGTTTTGTGATCGAGCGGTGGATTTAGACCATAGTGGACACAAAACTTCTTTAGCATTGTACGTATTTTTTTTTAGTTGAGCTTGTTGGGATGCCTTGTAGTGGGTTTTTACTCTGTTACTTTGTTGTTACTAGTTTTGGTACCTTGTGGTGTCCCTTTTCCTAATTATTATACATCGTACCTCATTAGATCTAGTTGTCGGGACTCATACGTGGACACGCCACTTCTATTTTGGCCCCTAGCTTCACTTGAGGGGGTGTTAGAGTAGGTATTTACCTTAGGTCATGTTCACCTAGGTACATTATTTACCTTTATTGTATTTATCCTAACCCACTTATGTGTTTGGATATTTATTTTATCTTATTTATTATTAGGAGATATTATCTATTTGTTAGGTATAGTTCTTTCCTTGATCTATGGTATTGACTAGATCCTTGATGTCTAGTTCTCTCCTAAATCTATAATCTTAAATATTTCTTTGATGGATAGTTATTTCCTTGATTTATGGCTTGATCTACGACCTTGATTGGTTATTAGATTGTTATTCCTTGCCTATATAAACAAGGCCCATTCTCATTGTATTTCATTGAGTTCCATAATAATATATAATATTTCGTTCATTTTTTGTAAAGTTTTTATGTAAATTTATTATGGTGAATTGCTTTCATCTTATAGATCGTGGTATTTGATTAACATCTATGTTCTTGGGTTCAGTACGATCTGGTTATCGTTCCTTTTATTAAATTCATAAATAAATATATGACAACAAATGGAGATCCTACCACTCCATTAACCTTCCAAAATTATTCACTCAATAAGCTTAAACTCTTTCAAACAAAACAAAATCCCAAAATGAAACTCCAAAAAGTTCCAAACGTGCAAAGCGAAGCCCAAATTCTAAAAGTGCAAGTGTAGAAAATGAGACAAGTAACCCCAAATCCTCCAAATTCACTCAATAAATAAAAAAGGAGGTAAGGATGATGAGGTGGCTCCATGTAGGATGCCACTTCATCATCCCTCTATTCCAATTCAAAATGTTAAAACAAAAATACCAATGCAATTAAATGAACATGTAAGGTTATGACATGCACAAATATACACTCTAACATGCACTCCATATATTTCAAGGACACATTAAATGTGGTAAGTAGAAAAGTGACATTATTTACTCTTTTACACTCAACAAATGCATTAAAAGGCTAAAATTAGCTCCATAATTCATAAGTATGGTTGGTAGATGTGTTTTAGATTTAAGTGACAAGGTTAACTTATCCCACAAGTCTCAAAATTTTCCTATAAGGCAAAATTCGAGATTGGGAAAGAAAGAAGAGTACACACCTCTAAAATGCAATTAATTCTTTCAACATGAAGCACAAATGAAGGACTGTTTATCCTATTAATTTCTCCATTGTCACATCTTCCTTTTAGTTTACAATTTAAGTTTAATTAGGTAATTAAAACATATTAACAAGTTCTAATAAAGTGCATAAATTTTTGAAATATTTAGAAACATGTAGCATAGAATAAAATATAGAAAATTAAAAGAAGGGAAAATATCACAACCCGTGGCCACACACATGAGGTCACTCCCCATGGGAAATCTCCTAACTAGGCATAAAAATTAAACAACATGTACATAAAACCCAAGTTGTCAAATTGGTCATGTTGCAAACACCCAACATCCTTCTATGGTAGGTCCCCTATCTCCTTTCAAAGGTGTATCGTGATTTAATTTTATTTCAATCACAAATAGAAATACCTCTCTAGCCTCATGGCCATATAATTAAAATCGAGAAATAACATATACATAGAAATCAATAGTCGTTATAAAAATCAAGCAATTCTATCATTTATCAACCATATCAAAATAATTCAATTGTACCATTTTACTAACATCCCTTAGATCATAATACCGGTCGAGAAAATAAAACATAGGAAATGCATTATAAATATAATATGTCAATATAAAATCTGAACAATGTAAACTAACCCGTATAAAAGTGTCCACTAGTGTCATCTAGGATATCACAATCTAAAATATGCATCCAAACATATCAATAATCTAAATGTCTATATAGTCTATGACCTACCAATCAAAGTATAATAATAGAAATTTGAAAGTCTCTAATCAACAATAATAAAAATCATAGTGAAATAGTGTCAAAGAGAAGTGGGCATTACATATACACACTTACACCTTTGGTATTGGGCTAAATCTACAATCTATGGAAGAGCTTTTGGTTATAATATTTTTTTTGGGAATTTTTTTATTTTAAATACCCACAACCTTTTTTGTTGGAAATTATATATATATATATAGTTACACTAGTATTGGGATAAATGTAATTATCTATGGAAGAGCTTTTGATTATAATGTACTACATATAGTGTTCTTTTAAAATAATATTTCCCGAGAAAAAACATTATAACCCAAATCTCTTCCATAGATTAGTACATTTATCCCAATACCTCACTGTGTGTGTGTTAAATTTCCAACAAAAAGGTTGTGGGTATTTTTTAAAATAATATTTCCCAACAAAAACATTATAACCAAAAGATCTTCCACGGATCAATACATCTAGCCCAATACAAGTGTAAATGTATATATTTAGTGCCCACTTCTCCGAGTGTGTGTGTGTGTGTGTGTGTGTGTGTGTGTGTGTGTGTGTGTGTGTGTAAAGAATGAAAGTAACTTAAATTACAATATATAATAAAATCGAATCACACTGCATAGGATAATAAACTGAAATAAAATAGAAATGAAACTAATAATAATAGTGTTGGGAGATCTGGTCCATTTCTAGGTTGAATTTAATATATATTTGTGGCGATATAAAAGAAAAAACATATTTTAAATGTTGTTTAAGTCTGCGTGTGGCTATATGAATGTATAATGAGGTTAAAAATATATATGTTTTGGTTTTGGGGGCGGCCAAACCCCCACTCCCTCTATTGTTTAGAGCTTCCACTACCACACCACCATGGCATAGCCACCAAACCTTCGCCCCATCCAACACAAAACCCTCGCTACCCATATTACACATTTGCGACTTGGAAAAATTTGGTTTCAATGTAAAAAATGTTAATAATATGTGTGTGTGTGTGTGTGTGTGTGTGTGTGTGTGTGTGTGTGTGTGTGTGTGTGTACATGTATATATGCAAATCGGCTTGTTGGATCCTTAAAAAAATAGTTAGCGTAAGACCCATTATTTAGAAATAACCTACATAGATCAAAGGAAGAAAACAACAACAACATATATATATATATATATATATATATATATATATATATACATTGGTAAATCTAATACCCTAATTAAATATTTATTTGGTAAAATAAAATAAAATAAAATATATAAATAATAATAATGATTTGAGGAAGAGGATGGATTTTCACCATTAAAACCTTGCACAAATCTTCCATGGCTCTCCTCCTTCAACCTCTATAAATGAGAGCAAGAGAAAAAAAAAGAAGAAGGGAGACAAATAAAAATAATAATAATAATAAGGTATCAAAAAGATGAGGATTAGGGATTTTTGGAAATCGCTAAGATCTAATGGCCAAGAATAAAATAATCCAAGCTATGTTATTTAACACTATACTTTCCTTTAGTTATGAGTTTTATGTGGGATGAGGTGAATATCGTAAATTGGGTGAATATTTTAATATGGGTGGCCTTAAGAAAACTTTTAACATAAAGTGTTTAGCCTATGTTATGTGGGGAGTGAGTTAGTATTACACTACCTAGGAGACGTTTGATGGAATTGACCCTTGTAGAACAACTAAGTATTATTATATTAATGTTACGATTTAATTTTGGATTTGATTTAATATTTTGTGGAATTAAATAAATTTTATTAAATAAAGTGAATATGGTTTAAAAGGTAAAATAAATCACTGCGATGAAACGAAAATAAAAATAGCTGAATTTTTTAAGTGTTTTCATTGGTAAATTTAATGTCATAAAATGGGGCATTACAAAAGCCATGTGGGATCTTGGATAAAACCAACATGATTTTCTCAAGGATTCAGTTTGTGCACAAGAAAGATACCAAAAAAAAAAGGTGAAAATAGAAATTTCAATCTCTAAGGTCTAGAAACTAATATGTAATTCTTCGAAACAAATGAGATAATATAGACTCTAATTTTTCATACCAATAATTTTTGTTAAGAAAAAAAAATATGAGTAAATGAATTTACATTCAATTGAGAATTCAAAGTATGCAGCACTAGAGAAAAAGAGATAGTAATATGATAGAGAAACAAAGTAGATTAGCTCCAAAATGTTGTGTCATTATTCAAACACCAATATTTTTATGAAACGCACCATAGTAGAAAAATATTGTGTAGCATTAAATACAACATGAGCTCCTAAATGTATGTAATAGAAGAAAAATAAAAATGTAAAAGATGAAATCTTGATTGCAAAACTAGTCATGGAAGCCAATCACGGGAAGAAACTAGGCCTCGAATGAACAAAATCCCTTTAATGGAATTTGATATTTGGATACTTTGTTAATGGGATGGAGGAAGACAAAGAAATGGGTTACTTGTACATATTGTGAGCATTGAAATAAGGACCATTACATAAACAACAACCAATCTTGAGGTGTGACTTAACCGAATTTAAATATTTCCATATCTTTGTTGGAAACAAAATACGAGGATCAATTTTATCTAGAACAATGGTAATGATTACAAATTGTAGTCCAATATTCATCCATTATAAGTTTTCATAAGGCGTCATAGCTGATACGAGAATGATGCACATGAATTTTCCAATCTTCTTGGTCATCCTCCATACTCGTAACGTAGTTAGCGCAACGGTCCAAGATTTGATGTTGGATGTAATAAATAACCACACCACCTTTGTGTTTTGGTAAAAAAACACATCCTAAAGGCGATCGAGAGAAAACCTCAATCTTGTTTGTAACAATAACATAAGAAATTATGGAGTATCTTAGAGAGATTATCTTGGGAACTTTGGGAAGGCACTAAACAAGAATAATAGTATACGTGGTTAGTAGCTTGATTTTTTGCGCCCACCTGATTTTTTCCATGAAGTGACAAAGGCTCGGTTATCCAACAAGATATTTCCTTTTGCACTCAATTAGTCACATACTAACACAAATAATTAAGGCAGTTAAGTTGAAATGTAAAGGAATTCCTAAGTAATCCTTAAGACCCCATTTTTCCCAAAATATCCTTATACTTACCCATCACATATAATAAGGATAATGTAACCAAGGGTGTTGAGTTATCAATTTAATAAAGTGTTCTGAAATATCTTAAGGATACTAGTGTAGCGAAGTATGATTCTAGTAATGCATTTTCACTTTACTTAGCACCATATTGAGAATCTCCATTTGTATTGAGTCTAAAGTTTACAACGACATCTATTTCCTTTTAAAGAATAATGCATACAAATGACTGCAAAATGGCCTTGCGGACCTCTTTATAAATATTGGTTTATGATTTCAAGATTCCAATGTTACGAAGGATTGATCCTAGAATAGTTTATTTTTGAGTGAATCTTATTACCTTCAAGCTTCACTTGGTGTTTAGTTTATGATATTGAAATTTGGATCAATATAGTTTAAGGTTTATTCATGTGTAACATTGGTGCTAAGTTGCACATCCTACCTGGTGGACGCTTAGTAAGAAAATATTTATATGCAAGCTTAAAATGTTGGATCATGGTAGAAGGAGATAATTAAGTGAAGGAAAATATACGTATAATTCTTGAAAAATATTTCTTCATAGAGGTAAATCCATATCAAGACGAGTCATGTTCAATAGTCAATGATTATGTAACCAAGTTAGTTAAACTACATGATGGAGAGCAATGTCTTGAATACTAATTGCATTCCACCTGGTCACACTTGAGGAAAGTCTAGGACACTGATTTAGTTGTAATCTAACACAAGTGGCATAGTATAAAAGAGTGAGTTCAATGATGGAAGAGATTAATGATCACATAGGTTCACACAACCGGTCAACATAATTTGAACCAATGACCTCTTTTGAACAAGACACATGCCCAACCATTATGTTGCAACATATTTTTAGTTCTTTTTACCAAACATTGAGTATAAAATTTATTGCAAATGTATGTGAGTTTTGGGATGAGTTTAAAATGACTAGTTTCATACTTGTGAGCAAATATGTTTGGAGCCGTGGGTGGAGATAAGGTGAGATCTCTCTTCCCTATCTCTCTCCACCAATTACAATTTGTAAAATATCTAATAATTTTTACTATACATATTTTTTTATAGGGAGAGAATTGCCTCTAGAAGGTGGTAAGTGTTGTCTAAAAAAGTGAAAGAATGATAAGTATGGTCACTTTACAAGATCTAAAGTGAATATGTAGAGAAGACAAAATAAAAATGAGGTAGAAGATACAAAAATTGTTAATTTCAATTAAAGTGATTAAATGGAATCCTCATAAGTGTTGTGAATTTTAACAATCATGTATGCAATAAAATAAAATAGAATATGCAGAAATAAGTAGAACTGAAATGAACTGAAACATACCAAGAATATTGTCATAGTTTCAATCCGGGAAAGCATTTAGGGTTAAAATAGAAATATAAATTCAACCCTATATTAACATTAAAATATTGAAGATATAATAACATACATTAAGAGTTAAAACCTTCAACCAACTCGAGTCTTTCTTACATACCTCTCATAATGAGATGATGTACATCTATAACAAAAACACATCCTGTAATTACACTTTCTTCGAATAAAATCTAAATTATTTTAATAATACTTTAAGGAAGAGCCATTTATTTTTCAATGAATTAAATTACAACACTATGTTGGATTTACTATTATTAGGAAAATATATTGCTTTTAATGAAAGAACCTAAAAAATCCCAACACCCTTGCATAGGTGTTACATGTGTAAGCTTTACTTTTATTAGGCACAACCATTTCTTTAAGTAAAATAACATCAAAATATCTCAACACCCTTTTATGTTGAGTACATGGATTGGTGTCTACCAACAATCTACCACTTGTTTCGTACTCCATTAGGGAGAACATGATATCATTTCTTAGTAGCTATGAGCTATTACGTGTGTTTCTTTCCTTATGTAAGTAAAATTTTCAACATTCATTTCCTTAGTCAATAAATCCATGACATTCACCTTTTTCTCAATCTTTTCCAATAACGCTCCATTCTCTTGTACCATTTGTCTTAAAAATTATATTACACATCAATGTAATTTGTTTGAGCATGATACTTAGGGTTCTTTTCCAAAATAATTGTACATTGTGAGTCAAATCTTAGACTTACTTCCTTCGTAAAAGTTCTCAATCAGCTCACTTAGCCTTTGAATGCATAAATCTTCCTTTTAAGCATGTATTTATGCCATATATCTAGAATTTATGATGGAAATAACAACACTTTCTTGATGTTTTCTCATCAACTATATCACTCCACCAAACAAGTTGGAAACATAACTAGTAGTGATCCTCAAAGATTAGGTTCATTGCCATAGTCAAATTAAAAAACCATGTAGAATCATATAATTTCTAACACCAAGGTTCATTGATTGATAGAAAATAACATGATCAATAGTTTCCCACAAATATATCAAAATCCACTTTATCGCAATTTGATGCTCCTGCGCTTATATTTGTCATTTATCTCAATACTACTTATATTGCATTTTTCTATTTCATGTCTTATGTATACCATTACATACATTGGGATTCTCCTATACTCTAATATGGAACCTGTGCAATCTCATCCAAACTCCTCTTTTGTCTTTGAACATTGTTCAATAGAGAGTTGTTATCCAATTGGAAAGGGTTTTCCTACTAGATTTATATCCTACACCTTGAACCTTTCCAATATTATCTTCTCATACTTACTCTAAGTTATCCAAATATGTTTTTTTACATGACCCCGTATATCTCCATGCCCAAAAATTAGCCTTACATCACCAATATCCTTCATGTCAAACTTTATAGGAAGATGATATTTCACTTGTTAATCATGTCCATGTTGTTTCCAAACAACAAGATATGATCCACATATAGAATTATGATGATAGAGTGATCCACTTCTTCTTTTAAATACACACGAGGATGCATATTTCTTTTTTCAAGGCCAAATATGTGAACACACCCATCATACTTTATATTCCACATGTTTGGTAATTGCTTCAGGTCATACAAGGATATGCAATAAAATAAACCAAAATATGCAAAAAATTTAAATCTTCTTGATTTATCTCTAATCAAACACATTTTTTCTTTTGATTAAATGTTAAGAAGGGTTAAGGGACCCTACCCCATACAAAAGGTGGAGAAAAGGATAAGACATTGAGGAACTAAACAAACCAGCCTCTATCAGTGGCACCAAAACTAAAAATAATAGAAAACAACAAAACAAACCAACAACAAACAAAATACTAGCAACAATCTCAACAAGGAGGCTCTTCCCTTTAGATCTTAAATTAATCTTAAGGGGAAGACTTTTGCCTTTCTTGTTCGGATTACTACTTTCCAACCCTCTTCCGTATTTGGGTTTACATTTTCATTCATCTAGATTGGAATCAACACTTCAATGTGTTCTATAGAAACATGTGAATTTGATAGATGATTTGATACTTTCTTACAAGCTTCTTGCACTTCAAATTCTCTGCAGGGTCAACCGATTCCTCATGAACCGAATCAGAATCACAAACCAATGGGTCATTCATAACTAGGTGATTAGAGTTAGAGTTCTTCCACCAGGAACTTCTACCTTTAGTATGTTTTCAAACCAAGTGACATTCCGTTGCTAAGTGGCCAAGAGAAAAACATGTTTTGCATCTAAAGCAGAAACCTTCATGATCCAGATTTAGAATCCACATTCTATCTTCAAATTTAATATCAATAGTGGCAGGAAAGTCCACAAAGGTATCCATATCAACCAAGATTCTAGCATAAGTAGTGTGCTCAAAATTTTTCAGTTTTTGGGTCAATAGCTAAACATTTCCCTAAAGTATTGCCAATAGCAATTAAACAACTCTCCAACAAGAATTGGAGGGGAAAATAAGGTAAACGTATCCACACCGGTTTAACTTGGTAAGTGTTAGAAACCGGATTAAAAATGGAAACTAGGGTTTCATCAAAGAACATATGGGAATCAAATACCCAAACTTTATGAAAAATTAAATCCCTATCGGAATCACTTGTTAAAGAAAAAATGAAAAAACCACAAGCACTAGCAAAGATATCCAACCTACCTTCTAAACAAGGACCCCTGTTGATTCGAAATATATGCATGAAGTGCAGGAAAACACGAGAAAAAATTGTTAAATCTATAAATTAGACCATTCCTCTTGAGAGCAAAGCGTCGGATTGAACCACCTCTTCCCCAAAACTTACAGATGGGGTAGATATAACATAAGCCATAGGCATATTGCACTCGATGTCAACCCATCTCCTGTTCTTAATACCAACAAATTTTCTTACCACATTTATAGTCAAAATAAATTTGTAGATTGTGATCCAAAATTTGACCAACTGATAGGAGCTTTTTTTTTTAATTTCTAAGACATATAACAAAACTCAGCTTCTTTACAATTATGTGTACCAATGGGTAAAGAAATGCTTCAAATACCATAAATATTAAAGGAGCTACTATCACCTAGTAAATCAATATTTTTCATGCATGTTGCATTCAAAGTGTAGAACTAGTCCTTTTATCAATACATGGGTTGGGTTTAACCTAAATCAACATACTAGATAGCATTGCAAGAAGATTAGTTTTTCTATGCATATATGTGGCCCAATGTGACTATTTTCATGATAAGCTTCCATAACACCCTTTTTGTTAAATAAGTATACTTTTTTAACTATTTGATTATTGTTGTTTTTTTCACTATATTAAAAATATATATAGGGAGAGGACCCTATAACCGTGCACCTAACTTTAGGGGCACGCAAATATATGTAGGTATGTCGGTTGCGTAAAAAATTATATCATCGTGTAGCGTATGATCGTGCCATATTGACATTTTCGTTTCACGTGTTAATTTGGAGGGAAAAGTAGTTTTTGAATTGATTTAATATGAAGAAAATCAATATAAAGCATTTGAAAGAGGGACCAATGACCGAGCGCCCTATGTGTCACATTCTCATTAACTCTTAAAAAGTGTAATTAACCAAAAAGTGAACAACTATTGGTGCTTTTGTCAACAACCTATGGTGAAAAGAGATGTACATGTTTTGGTACCCGCTCGGTTATAGGGTCCTCTCCCTATATATATTAAATTATTCCAACCAAACTTTAAAGAACCGAAGTTTCCCATCCTATTCCATTGCGAGAAGATCTACCGAGAAACGTCTTTTAACACGCAAAAACTGTTGACCTAAACAAAGGGTATCTTTTGCGCATGTTCAATGTTTCAATGAATATGTCTAATATTTCATCCCCCTATTTTCTTCTTTGCACAACTTCGCCCATCTTTCTCTTTTACCCTTGACCTATAAATAGTTTCACACGATTTTAATTGAATCTGAAAGGGGCTTTAATTTACCCCTGGCGTCAAACGACGTTTTTAAACAATTTGTGGCTGGCACTGAGAAATTCAGCTGGTAAAATCGAAAACTTATGAGCAATAGGATTTTTTTCGTTTTTATCTTGGGGGTGGGAATGCGGGTGAGTTATTTATAATCGGTAATTTAAGAGCACAATAATCAACGATCCTTAAGATGTTGTCTGCAAATGTACACAGGGATTACAGGAGGGAATTGAGGCAAAATATACCATCCTACAGTGTTTCCTGCTTCAGAATTGAGTCCATTTTGATACTGTTTTTCCTGGCTGCGACATTGTTGCTTCTTCCATTGATTCTGCCTCCTCTGCCTCCGCCTCCTCTGATATTATTGCTGGTTCCAGTTTGCATAATGGTTGTGGTCCTTATTTTGGCTTTGATGTCTGATGATATCACCAATGCTGTGGTCTCTGACGTCTGAAAACATTCTATTATGTAAAGAAAATGTGACTGTTTTAAAAATGATTTTGATTTATTATTGAGTTTCCTCAGACATAATATTTCTTTCTTTCTTGTAGTAAGAGAGTTTCTCTCTTGTTTCTTGCACCTAATTGCTTTGACTATTAAATGTAACACAATGCTTTGTTTATATATTGAGTAAAGGTTTCATACAGTTAAATATTAAAATATTTATGTTTGCCTCATAAACATCAATATTGAGTGTAAGAAATCATAATAAGAAATGAAGCGAGGATTTTTCCCAAATGAATACCCTTTAGACTTTGGTATTAAATTAAAGAACTTGGGCAGGAAATTTCGGAAGAAAAAACAGTAGTTATATGTACATATATAATATTGTTTATAACATAGGACTTCTAAACATTTATGGTCTTAAAGTGTATTTGTGATATTAACATAAACATTTGCAATTTTTAGTTATGGTTATGATTAAGTAGTTTAAATTAATTTTAATTTTCAAATATTGTTGGAATTAAGTAATTTAAATTTTATCATGGTTTGAATGTTGGCATTATGTTGAAGGTGTTTTCCAAATTAGATATAGTGGAGGATATGAGACTTATTCTAACAATGTTTATATGAATTGTGTCATCAATTTTTTTTTGTCTCACATCGCTTAAGCTAAAGAGTAGTGTAAGGAAATGTCGAGGAAAATTTGATCTTGCATTGACACGTGACATTAACAATTATCATTATGTTGTCAAGAAGGTTATTTTTTCAAGCATACCATCAATTATGTGTAATTTTAGCAAGTTATGATTCATGTGACTCATCGGGAAAATTGGTAGAGTGAAACATATAATGGACATCCTTTGTGTCGTCATAGTATCTCGATTGTAGTGATGAAAGTAGCATTTACAATAAATGTAATAGAGGAAAACTACGCATCGGTCATGACAATGACAAGTATGAGATTGTTGGAAGAAATCTTTTACATGATAGAGTTAGCCCATCATTCCGAATACATATTAAAGGTTTTGTGTGTCCTAGGAAATAATTTGTGTTGACACACTTCTCATAATTTTAGTTAATATTTTATCTCCAATCAAGTAAATAATCAAATTTTTTTGGATGATGACGGTTGGAAAAAGGTCAAAAAGAACATGCCACACACTGTCCATCCCGCCACGACCCGGGGTCGTGGTAACAAACCGTAGTTGTTTCTTGTTGACTGGCACATCTCATGCGATTGCGGTCTTGTTGGCTTTGGGATTATTGTTAGCTAATTTCTCTCGCTTCGAGATTCTCTCGATCATTCCATCTTCTAGGCCTTTTTTGGGTAAGTGCACGAAGTTGGTGGACAATTCCGTGGACATAAAAACCGAAATAAAGGAACCGCGATCGCGGTTCTTGAATTCTAGGTTCGGTAATTACCAAACCTAAAACCGTGATCGTGGTTTAGAACCGCGAGCGCGGTTATAAACCACGATCGCGGAACTCTGAGACAAAATTTAACAGTCCCGCGACTCGTTATTTTCCTCATTTTTCATTTCGAACCGCGACTTTTCCTAAACGTTTTTCACTCGCGCTTTCAATACCATCTCAAAATTGCTCATCGGACTTCTAGATAGTGATAGATTCAACCATGCCGCCAAGACGAGGAGGTAAGTCCCCGATTGTAATCATTTTTTTGCATTTTAGGTTTTTTTGCATTTTAATGGGTTTTTTGAAATGTTTGTTTATGTATACAATTTTCTTGTTTTATCAGTTGGTCGGCAAGCTCGAAATCATGCAAACCATCAAAACATTCCTCAAAACCCACTGAACATTCCTCAAAACCCTCCGAACATTCCTCAAAACCCTCCTCCAAACATAGATCCGCCTCCTGTGGCTCCTTCTGTCCCCATTGAGCCAGCAGGAACATAAGATAATATCATTGGAAGAATCCAAGAAAATAAAATTGTCATTGAGAACCTAATTCAAACTATAAGACAAAATCATGCTATAAATCCATCCCGCATGACTTTAGCCAATACATTGCAAACATTGATTGGAAAAGTCGAGTCTGCAACCAACCAAATACATAGATGGAACACCTTTAGAAGTGATTGTAGGCGGTGGTATGTGGATAAACTATCCCATGTGGCCGTCAAAGACAAAAAAATTGGAAAAGACCTCATTTGTGCATTATTTACCGACCCTAGAACCAATGCCCCCCCTGCAGTTACTTGCAAACGGTTCCCAATCCATTGGTGCCATGATGATAGAATCAAAAACAATTTTTGGGACCGATGGTGGATGGTTTTTGATTATCCACCATGCAACAACAATGAGGTTCCTCTTTATTTTTTGAAGAAATTATATTGTGAGTTCGTGCTCAATGAGGTCTCGAATTATTTTGACTTTTCTGACTTTTTTGGTTGAGGAGGTGGCTCTGCACAGAGCAGACCTGGTGCACGCGTAGGTCAGCCTAGGATCCCCCATGCCCCAAAACCCCCACTTGCCTTCAGTTATCCCTCCTACAGTGAAGGAGGTTATGGAGATTGATACATTGCATGCATTGAGGGAGCTCACTGACACTCTCACCTAGCATAGCACCCAGATTGCATCTGGTGATGTTGGTGGAGGCGCCAGTTCTAGTGCACCACACCATTGTGGATCATGTGGTGCCGTATGCCTTTGCGGGTGAGACATCATTTGCTGGTTCACGGGATTTCTTTTCTATAGATGAGATCTTTGGGAAAGTTTTGGAAGCTGGAGCCACGATATTGGTCTTTCACGGGTAAATTTTAAATAAATTTAAATAATATATATATACAATAGTTTAATCACAATATATATATATATATATATATATATACATACATACATACATACATTACATACATACATACATACATACATACATACATACATATTATATATATATATATATATATATATATATATATATATATTTGATTGTACGTCATGTACATACATGTAAAAAACTAATTTTTTATTTTATTTTAAATAGCAAGAGCCGGTGAAGGAAACATCCGGTGTCGACATGCTAGCTACTGCTGGTATCTGGGCGTGTTTCAAACGTAAGTTTCAAGTTGCACAAACTTACATTTTTAATAAATCATTTAATTACACTAGATTATTATTATAATTTGTTTCACGTGTATGTTGTACATGTATTAATATTTTCTCTTTTATACACGGGAGCACAGGTGGTCATCATTTGCTCGAGGAAGGCGAGGCTCTTGGCACGCCTCACATGAGTTTTACGCAGGTTAGTAAATCTCTTTACACTTTGTTTCTAATTACTGGAAGTTCACGCACGGATTGCATGCTTTGGACCTCTGTACATGAGTTTCACTTTCTTATACTCAACCTATATATTATTTAGTAGGAAATGCCAATTCATTTGATATAACTAGCCATGTATGTAATCATATATTGGTTTTACATGTCTCGGAGTACCACCACACAAATAACTCCTAAAAAGTCAAGTAACTCCTATGAAACAAAGAACATATAAGCAAGATGAGTCACCATATATCTACATGAAATATTCTAAGAAATAAATAATTACAAGGAAAATCTATACCTACACGAAAACACCCTGAAGTGTAGCTTAGGTTGGTAAAAATGAGGGTCCTTGAAATAAGACCATATGAGCTACCCAAATTACAATGAAACTCTCCAAAAGTAGAGAACATGAGAAAAACCAATGGGAAAAACTCCTTTAATTTAGAGAAAAGAAGAAAGGATGGATAAAATGCTCCCTCAGAAGATGATGTTGATATAGACCACACCCTTAAAATAGATCATAAGTGAATAATATTTCTGTCGGTGAATGGTTTGGTCAAGATGTTTGCAATATAATCCAATGTCTAGCAATATATGAGATAAATGACCTATCCATGGATCAACTCCTTGATGAAATTCTGTGAATCTATATGTGTTTGGTCTGGTGATGTTAGATAAAAGTCCTTCAAATTTGAATGATGCTCTAATTGTCATAGAAGATGACTATGGGTTACCTTGATTAAATACAAAACTTTGTCAAAATCTTATGAAGATAGATGGCCTTCGTGCTAACATTTATAGATCCTATGTATTTAGCCTAAATAGAAGATAAAATAATAACATTTTTATTCTTTCTTGACTAACTAAATAAGCCAGAACCTAGCAAGAAATTGTAACATAAAGTGGACCTATGTTATGAACATAAAGTGATTTTAGATTAATCTGGATTTTCTAAATACTAAAACATGGATTTCTTGACCTGACGGGGATTATGAACTAGAAAATGACTTGAATGTACCACCTGGGGTAAGATTGTATAGTAGGGATGGGAATGAATGTATAGTTTCCCTCCTTTGTATAGTTTTTTTACCTTCTTAAAATCTCAACATGTGGATTTTTGTATTTTTAGCTTATTTAATTCCCTTCGCCACTATTTTTCAATCAATCTTTATCACCATGTGATGTATCTAGATACATTTATCAAACCTCAAAACCATAACCATGGATGACGTCGTCCTATAAAATAAACATTAGTGGCTTGTGGGAACTCTTATACATTTCCTACATGAGAACTTATCCAAAGATGCCTCAAACCACATGTTATTCTCCACCTAACATGTGTTATCCAATTTTAGTGTAATCATATTTGACATATATTATATTTGAAAATTCTTGACTTGATTTTTTTATCTTATGTAATATACAAGTTCAGTGGACAAATTTGAGTGCTTGTAAATGTGGGAAGCAATTCCCTAGACGTAGTGGGAAGTTTCATACCTATATATAGATGGTAATTCCTTGATGAACGTGAAAAGATATGTTTAGAGTGTAGGGACCTTTGAGTTCCTTTACTATTATTTTTTTCAATAGGTTTTGATAGGATTGCTAAGCTCTTAAGTAGATTTTAATATTGATTTGTACATGTTTTTTGTATAGCTTATGACTGCTAGAGAGACTCCTCCATATATGCAGACTGTGGAGGCTGCTGTAGATACTGCCATAGCATCTGCAGATCCACTAACTGAGGTACACATTTTTTAAATTTGTTAAATTTTGGAGGTTCATTATTTCTTATTAAACTTAAATCTACAATATCAAATTTTGTAGGTATATATGTGAAATATTTAATTTGAAAATTAATTATTTGTATGTAGCTTACCCCTCGTGAGTCTATTGTTGTCCCTGCGACGCGTCAACAACAAATTGATAGGGATCATGACATTGCGGTAAGATTTCACATGCATTTTAACTAAATTGTACAAGTTTCTAAATTTTAAATGTATTTTAAACTTTTGGGTGTTAAAAACTTGTTGTTTATGAATGTGCATGTTAGGTTGCAGGCATGCTTAGAGACGCCTAGGACCACATGGATGAAATCCATAGTGGCATCTCCCTCACTACATCCCGGAGTCGTGGACGTCGTGCTACTTCTAGCAGGGTAAAAGAGGGAAGATGTTTCATGAGTAGATTTATAGTCCACCTAGAAGACACATATGTGGTCATGAGTAGATTCATAGTCCATTGTATATATATAGCCTTTTGCGACTGCATGTGGTCCCATATGTACATTATGACACGTGCTTAGTTCGAGATGTATACATACATTATGAACTTATGTACATATATATTTTCGAGACGTGCGTGCGCGTCTGGAGCATTGTTTGATTGTATTATATATATATATATATATATATATCCATGTGTGTTGGTTAAATCATATTTATTTTGGTTATTTTGGTATTATTGCTAACTCTGAGAAAGTGGGTTTTGATCTCTGTTCGTTGGAACTTGTAGATGCCCCGAGTATTCTCTATCTATGAATTTATCTGTACCCAAACTAGGTTAATAATATTTGTATTGTTTATTAAATAAAATTTAGTGTGGTCCTAACTAATGAAGCTTATGGAGAAGAAAATAGAAATAAATTTCTGGACTTTGAACAATTGTATATATGGTTTGTAGTCTTCAAAATCCTCTAGATCCTTGAGAAATATGTATCCTTAGATTTATAGAAAAAGTATACATAGATCATAGTTTTTGTTTGTTGATATAAAAGCGATTCCTCCATATATGGAACTCCTATGGATATCTCTGCTACGGTTTTGTTTCCGAGGCTATAAATTTGAACTATTTCCTCTTTTAAATCTTGAGGTGGATTTAGTGTATTACTTCTAGTTATATATTTTCTAGTATCTTTCTGATTATTATTTGTGGTATATTTCACCATGGGCATTTTGAATTTTTATTTTTCAAACTAAAACAATATTGTTAGCTCTATTGCCAACTTAAGTATTAGTAACTAAAGCTTATTTGAGTTATGGTTCACATCCCTCCATCTTTTAACAACTCCCAAAATAATAATTCCATAACCTATGGATTTAATGGAATTCATCAATATCATCCTGTTGTATTTGGAAAAGTGTGCTTGAAACTCTAGTGTATTTGACTGTATCTTGATAATATTACAGGTATACCCAAAATTGGGTCTGCATTGTTTGTAACTTTTGTGTGTACATATGAGTTAATCCTTGAAGTAACTGTATTGATTTTCCAATCCTGTTCTTTTGTAACTCATAATAATCTTGAAATATTGTTAAATCTGAATGATATGTGGCTGTATCTTTATATTATTTTTATTTGCATCATAAGCTTGTACTGTTAGATGTGCATTACTGAAACATGCCATTATAGTTGCAATCTTCTTCTTCCATATGAAACTAATACCATGAAACTACATTCTTTCAATTTCTCTATAACCTAGAAGTTATTTTCAAATGTATTTGTATTTGTTTTAGTTGATTGCTTCATGTATTTTGAGTTCCAAAACTGTGAAGACTTGTTATTCTTGTGTGGTCAATGATTTAGCAGTTGAAGATGGTAGTTGATCATTTTGATTACGCTCATAGTAGACATTAGAGTTAGATAAATAATATCAGTAAGAAAGGTCATATAGAGGATAAGGGATAATATTAAATTTGGAGTATGTTAACTAGTGAAAAGGAGTTGTTTGAGTGATCAAAAGACAGAGTTGAGTTTTTAGGGAAACATAGAAACCATTGTTCATGTATGTTATAAATTTTTTGAACTGCAACATGTGGTATCATAGCTTGAAGATCAAGGAAGATTAGCTAAAAGGATTTGAGATAAGGTTGATACAGTGACAAGAAGAGAGACAAAGAGATAGATGAAAATGATGGGTGAAGTAAAGAGTGACCATGGTTACAAAATGCCACATTGGATGGAGAAGTTAGTATCAGAGAGATAAGATGCTAGACTAAAGCAATTACAAGAAAGGATAAGAGAATAAGAACATATGTGAAAAATAGAAAAGATGATGGAAACAAGGAAGAAACGTAGAGAAAGATAATTGAAGGTTATTAGGCCTCATGAATCAGACTTGATATATATGGTGAAGAAGAAGAAGAACTAGCAGGAGATGTGATTCAAAGGTTGATAGAGCTAATGAGGTACAAGAAGAGAGAGAGAGAGAGAGAGAGAGAGAGAGAAAAGGAAAGAAGAAAGGAGGAAGAGAAGATAATTATGGTTTCACAGGAGGTCAGAGAGTTGAATCAAGAGGTAGCACAACTGATGGTCTTCATAGAAAGAGAGAAAGAAGAGAAAGGAAAAGAAAACCGTAGAACAATTTATCACCCATAATATTATAACAAAACCAAGTGTTAAGGATAAGGCAGAAAATAAGATTCATGAGCCCCATATATCATCCTACCAAGGACAAGATGACAACAAGAGATAACATAACAACCAAGTCATTGTAATTTAATTTAAATAAATAAGGAAATGCTATATTTTGCAAACGGTGGGTCATGGCACCGAACCGACTGCACCGGCACATCCAGTGGCTAGGTGATGCTAGAGGAGGTGGTGTTTCGGTGCGTGAAAGGGTCGTTGCTTTCGGGCTACTTCGTTCGGGCGTAGTCCCTTAAGAGCCCTGAGACCAAAATATCATTCAACTTTGACGGGTGACTACTTGGACTCCATGGAACCTAAAGAGGCCTCCTCTGATCCAGAGCCTCGGCGTACAAACCCTCTACAAAAGCCTCTCTTAGTTTTTTTCCTTCTCATTTCGGTGCTCTCGTTGTCCTACTGTTTGCAAATGCACGAAATAGTGCAGTTGGAGCCAGTGTAAGGTTGTCAAATGCTATATTTTGCAAATGGTGGGTCATGGCACCAAACCGACTATGCTGGCACGTCTGGGTGGCTAGGTGAATGTTAGAGGAGGGTGGTGTTTGGTGCGCGAAAGGGTCGTTGCTTCCGGGCTACTTTGTTTGGGCGTAGTCCCTTAAGAGCCCTGAGACCAAAATATCGTTCAACTTTGACGGGTGACTACTCAGACTCTATGGCACCTAGAGACACCTCATCTTATCGAAAAATTGGCATATAGACCCTCTACAATAGCCTCTCTTAGTTTTTTCCTTCTCATTTGGTGCTCTAGTTGTCCTCTTGTTTGCAAAATGCGTGAAATAGTGCGGTTGGAGCCAAAGTGTAAGGTTGTCAAACGCTTATTTTGCAAACGGTGGGTCGTGGCACCAAACCAACCTTTGCACCGGCATGTTTGGGTGGCGGTGAATGCTAGAGCGAGATGGTGTTTTGGTGCACGAAAGGGTCATTACTTTCAGGATACTTCGTTCGGGCGTAGTTCCTTAAGAGCCCCGAGACCAAAATATCGTTCAACTTCGACAAGTGACTACTCGGACTCGTGGCACCTAGAGAGGCATCCTCTAATCTAGAACCTCGGTGTACCGACCCTTCTACAATAGCCTCTCTAGCTTTTTTTTCCTTCTCATTTCAAGGTGCTCTCATTTGTCTCATTGTTGGCAAACACGCGAAATAGTGCAGTTGGAGCCAGTGTAAGGTTGTCAAATGCTATATTTTGAAAACGGTGGGTCGTGGCACCAAACCGCCTATGCCAAAGCATGTCTAGGTGGCTAGGTGAACACTAGAGGAGGTGGTTTTTAGTGCGCGAAAGGTCGTTGCTTCTGGGATACTTCGTTCGGGCGTAGTCCCTTAAGAGCCCTAAGACCAAAATATCATTCAACTTTGACGGGTGACTACTCGGACTCGTGGCACCTAGAGAGGCCTCATCTTATCCAGCATCTCGGCGTATGAACCCTCTACAATATCCTCTCTTAGTTTTTTCCTTCTCATTTCGGTGCTCTCGCTGTCCTACTGTTTGCAAACGCACGAAATAGTGCAGTTGGAGCCAGTGTAAGGTTGTCAAATGCTATATTTTGCAAATGGTGGGTCGTGGCACCAAACCATTTACGTCGACATGTCTAGGTGGCCAGGTGAATGCTAGAGGATGCGGTGTTTTGGTCAACGAAAGGGTCGTTGCTTCCGAGCTACTTCGTTCGGGCGTAGTCCCTTAAGAGCCCTGAGACAAAAATATCATTCAACTTTGACGGGTGACAACTCGGACTCTGTGGCACCTAGAGAGGCCTCCTCTGATCGGGCACCTCGGTGTACGAACCCTATACAATATCCTATCTCAGTTTTTTTCTTCTCATTTCGGTGCTCTCGCTGTCCTACTTATTTGCAAACAAGCGAAATAGTGCAGTTGGAGCTAGTGTAAGGTTGTCAAACGCTATATTTTGCAAACGGTGGGTCGTGGCACCGAACCGACTATGTTTCCATGTCGGGTGGCTAGGTGAATGCTAGAGGAGGTGGTGTTTTAGTGCGCGAAAAGGTTCGTTGCTTTCGGGCTACTTCGTTCGGGCGTAGTCCCTTAAGAGCCCTGAGACCAAAATATTGTTCAACTTCGACGGGTGACTACTCAAACTCCGTGGCACCTAGAGAGGCCTCGTCTAATCAGGAACCTCAATGTATGGACCCTATACAATATCCTCTCTCATTTTGTTCCTTCTCATTTCGATGCTCTTGTTGTCCTATTGTTTGAAACACATGAAATAGTGCAGTTGGAGCCAGTGTAAGGTTGTCAAACACTATATTTTACAAACGGTGGGTCGTGGCACCAAATTGACTACGTCGGCACGTCTAGGTGGCTAGGTGAACACTAGAGGAGGTTGGTTTTTGTGCACGAAAGGGTCGTTGCTTCCGGGCTACTTCGTTCGGGCGTAGTCCCTTAAGAGCCCTGAGACCAAAATATCATTCAACTTTGACGGGTGACTACTCAGACTTTGTGGCACCTAGAGAGGCCTCTTCTAATCGACACCTTGGCGTAGGGACCCTATACAATAGCCTCTCTCGGTTTTTTCCTTCTCATTTCGGTGCTCTCGTTGTCCTACTGTTTGCAAACGCACGAAATAGTGCAGTTGGAGCCAGTGTAAGGTTGTCAAACGCTATATTTTCCAAACGGTGGGTCATGGCACTGAACCAAGCTGCGCGGCACATCCGGGTGGCTAGGTAAACGCTAGATGAGGAAGTTTTTTGGTGCGCGAAAGGGTCGTTGCTTTCGGGATACTTCGTTTAGGCGTAGTCCCTTAAGAGCCCTGAGACCAAAATATCGTTCAACTTTGACGGGTGACTAATCGGACTCTGTGGCACCTAGAGAGGCCTCGTCTGATCAAGAATCTTGGTGTATGGACCCTCTACAATAGCCTCTCTCATTTTTTTCCTTCTCATTTTGGTGCTCTCGCTATCCTATTGTTTACAAACACGTGAAATAGTGCAGTTGGAGCCAGTGTAAGGTTGTCAAACACTATATTTTACAAACGGTGGGTCGTGGCACCAAACCGACTATACCGGCATGTCCGGGTGGCCAGGTGAATGCTAGAGGAGGTGGTGTTTTGGTGCGTGAAAGGGTCATTGCTTCCAGGCTACTTCGTTCGGGCGTAGTCCCTTAAGAGCCCTGAGACCAAAATATCGTTCAACTTCGACGGGTGACTACTCGGACTCCATGGCACCTAGAGGAGTCGTTTTCAAAATTTACAACATTTTCAAAATTTACAACTTTTTCAAAATTTACTTGACTTTTTCAAAATTTACAACTTTTTCAAACAATGTTCAAGCTTCTCTTAGCTTCAAGAATTTAAAATTCTCTACTAACAATGCCAACCACGTGAAGGTGGAAGCTTTTCTGGCACCACTAACCTAAACATAAAATTGTTAGTCAAAGAAATTTAAGTTTCAAATCAAAACCATATACTATCTATATACATGACACACAAAATACACAAATTTAAAATAAAATATATTCAAACTTAAATCTAGATCTTTAAACTAAAAAAATATATATATATATATATATATTGAAACTTGAAATTAAATATATACCAGACATGAGCATTGTAAATTCATTCCAATGAACCATCAGGATCGGATCTACTCTGAATAGCAGACAAGATTGCTTCATGATCTGACTCTTGAACCTTCCAAAGAATCTTGTTATTAGGTCTTCCTCGATATCTATACAACTGAATATTTGTCGCTAGAACTAGATGTGAATATAAGAGTATTTTCTGTGTGTCTCAAAGTCTTCAAACACCCAAACAGAGGAGTTTTTTAATGGATACCGTCGAAGCCAAGTTCCAGTAACTACCTGCTTGACCACCGTAGGATACTCAATATCTTCGCCATCTATAATAGGAGAAGTCAACTTCTTTCTTTCCTCGATGCAATGACATAAGAAATAGTCTATTCCTTCTTCATTGTCTTCTATCACAATTCTGTAAACACATGTCCTACAAAAAAAAACCACCAAGGTTGAACAACTCAAATTTAAATTACATATTAAAATTTCAATGGACATAACTCAATACAAAAATTAAATAAATAACCATAAATACCTTGTCACACTAAAATTGAAATTTCATCAAAGTCCTTGGATGTTGTAACTTCATCTGCAGAAATAAGTTGTAATGCTTGTGGAGGTTGATAACTAGGAAGTAGAGTTAGAGGCCTACAAATCCATCCTTCCACCCATTCTTGTGAATCACACTCAATAGTGAAAAATTGATACAAGATGCACAAAAACATGTCAACTTTCTTGTCCATACCGCCCACGAAGTAGCGTCTGAGCTACAAAATGAGTGCATATCACTGGACCCAGTGAGTGTATACAATCCTCGTAGTTAGCAATATGTTTTCAACTATCAACCAAAAATATCTACAAACTGTGGAATTTTCTTGAGACCTCGGGCCATGTTGTCGAGTACACCATTCCACTATGCTCTTTACATCTTTTAATTTAGCACCATCTTTGTACTTCTACTCTTCTCTTGCAAGATCTCTTTTCACACATGCCCATGCACCGTCATGCTCTCCTTTTCCATGTCAGCCTTAGTGAAACTCCATATATGTTGCATACCCATCTTGACATGCATTCTGCTCATCCAATAAAACATTCGTGCATTCTTAAACTGAGACGTGTAATTATTTGACCATATATAATGTTGTTTGAAGTGGATGTTCCTATCAGAAAAGTTTCCATAAAATAACTGGAAACACCCTTGCACAAATTCAGTAGAATGAGTACAATCATCAATGATATAAAAGTGGTATTCTCTTAAAAATTTTGATCATTCTGTCTTGTCGGAGAATGTAGAAATGCTATATGCACAAAAATGGAAACTTATACTTGAGTTGTATTATTGCGATTGAACCTCCATTTGTGGTTGCAATGTGTAATTCTCTGCAAAATCGACCACTTAAACAATAATACCAATAGGAAATGTGTCTTTTCATAGCTTGAATTGTTCATCCAACCATCGAGCTCTATGTGTATGCCTCGCATACTCATAAACAATTTCATCCTTAAATTTTCTCATAAATTGAAAAATGGGCATTTGTTCTGTAACTAGCTCACACCGTTTCAACTCTTTTCCATCTTTCAACTGGTATGCAACTGATTTATATTTATCAAATTCAACTAAATTATTTCCTATTGTACCTTCAATTTGCCCATGGATGCAACTTTCTAATTTAGGTAATCTGCCGCATGTACTACAACTTCCATCTAAACAATCCTGACTATAAAAAAATTGTCCAACTTCTTTTTCAGAAAATATAGTAGGAATGACATCCTTGGAAGATATTGGTGGAACTTGAACACCACATTCAGATAACATAGTTTCAGAATGAAAAATAGAACGAATACGTAAAAATTTAGCATAATGCATCGCAAATTCAACATGTTGCCTACAACAACAAGTGGTGCGAGCATGGTTGATTTTCACATAGAATGGTTTCAACATTTCAAAAAAACGTTGACTAATTTTAATTTCTAGATTCTCTTGTTCAAACTTATGAAAAAATTGAGTTTGAGTCATATCTAAGAAATGTTTTTGGATGTGGTTCACGATTAGTAGAACCAACTCTCTATTTTATAACATCTCTTGTATTAGGTGAAACTCTAGTGTTATCATGCCAAAATTTATAACAACTTCTCTTATAGCATCGAATTATTTTTGTCCTTACGCGGTGCTCTAGCGAGAAAATGCCCAAAAATCGACATTATTGAGTGATTGAAAGATATTACGTCTTTCAATTGCTTTCATTAGATTTTTCGATTAACTTGCAACATTCGACTTGTTTGCGTAATCAAACGTTGTTTTTATTGATTCACTTACAACACTAGTAGCAAGTACACGACGCACAATATTACTATCCCTAGTGTGTCTCTTGACACCAACAGTGTGATATGCATCATGAAGGTTTTCAACAATTGTAGAGGTTTGACCACGTATGTTAGATGTTGTCAATCCTAAGGTGTTTAATATAGGTCTCATTTTAATCAATTTCATCAAACTAACCAACAACTGACATCTTTGGGAATCATTTAAAATTTCAAAATGATTATCCCAAATTTCAGTGGCTTTTCTTCTGATTTGTCATTTAGAAAGTTTGTTAGACATTGGTTTCAAAATGTTTTCATCAATTTCAATAAAAAAATTAGGTTTCTTATGTAAAATCCTAGGAGGTGTTTTTGTCAAATTTTGCTTGTCTACAATTTCAACATGAATTTCCTTATTCACATTTTCATTGTCTCCTTCAATTTAAATATTTGCTACATCATGAGTATTTAATTCTTCTTCAACATTGATAGTAAAAACTTCTTCATCACGAGTATTTAATTCAACTTCAACATTGACAGTAGAAACATTACCTAGTTCTTCATTGCTTATAATAGTTGGGATTGAAGATGAACCTCTTCTAGATTCACGAAGTTTCCACATTCACTCAACATTTTGAATTTTGTTGGCCTCTAATTTGTTTGGTGTTTTTTTACTTAATGACTTCCTTTTTTGACTTCGTTTTTTGTCTCCCGTGATGTTTTGCTTCGGTGATAAGAAAAATGTGCCTGGAAAAAGATAGAATTTCACAGTAATTCATACCTTAAGGTCAGAGAGTAAAAATCACATGGTAATTCAGACATTAGGATGTGTGTAAATATGATTTATGAACCGCGAGCGCGCTTTATAAACCGCGAGCACGCTTTATGAACCACGAGCGCTCTTTATAAAGCGCGCTCATGGTTTATAAAGTGCGCTCGCGGTATTGTTAAAAAAACCGCGATCGCGGATCTATCTGCTGAACCTAAGCCTCGGAAAATATTTGTTTTTCCCCAACCAAAGCTATGGAAGGTCATTATGAAGTGTAAAAGGTCAAAAAACCTCAAATCTGCTCTTCCAAAGACTTGAACCATGCTAAAAAATTGAAAACATTTCACAAAAATGGTGCCATCACGTAGGGTAGACTCTTAGCTTTGTAGAAATATTGTTTTTAAAGTGAATAGAATAAGATAAATATCATTTTATAATTTCTTACTAACAATAGGTCTTTAAGACATTTTTTCCCGTGAATGTTCATGTCTACGTTTAAGACTGTAACTTTTGTTTCACTTATCAAAATATAATAAAACTTATACCATCCCAAGCGTGGACAAATTATATACAACTTAAAAAAATAAAAATTGATTTCGATATTTTTTGATATAGTTATGACGGGCAAATGGAAAGCGCTCCATTTTCTAAATATTTTCAGACCACTTTCATGGAAAAAATCATAAAAAAAAATATTGCTAAAAAAAATACAAAATAAAATCCATCCCAAGATAGACAACTACATCTAATGTTTCACCAAAGGAAAAAAATAATAACAAGATTTGGTCATCCAAAATGCGGGCAAACGGACTACAATCTTATAAGTTTTTAAAAAAAAAAAAATCATATAATTTTAAGTGTTTAATATAGCTAAACTTGTCCATTTTTTACAAAATTTAGTATTTTAGAAACTAGATTACGAATGCTTCGATTCATATTTATATAATTTTTCTAATTTAGAGTGCGTGTATAGCTAATAATCCCTACAAGTTGAGATTTCGCTATTTTTTGCAATATGACGTCCACGGATGACCCTATATTTGTCCATTAACTTCCTGCACTTACCCTTTTTGTGTTTGATCTTCTCATTTTTTCTATATTTTGAGCCTCTTTCTCTCTTGGGATATGGTCCTCCCAAAACACCATTAACCAATAATAAAAAAATTTAAATAAACAAAAGTTTCCTACATTATCATATATTGAAATCTACATTAGAGTCATAATTAGTCACAAATTTAGAGAAGCTATTCTGAAAAAAGAAGTAAAATATTCTATAAAACTATTATGGAGGGACAAGAAATATTCTAGGAAAATTTATAAAAGCTACTAAAATAAAATTAAACTATTCTATAAAACTATTACTGAAGGACAAGAAATATTCTAAGGAAAGAGATAATTAATCACATGTTTGATCAAAGTGCAACAAATACAATTTTATATACAATGTTTCCTACAAGTCCGATTTACCAAAGTTAAGTATTTGATGGCATTCAAACCTAGATCGCTCTATTTTATTGTAATGCAATAAATGTTAGGAATTCAAGTTAGTGCTAACATTATATTAGGGATTTAATTACAAGAGTAATTAGTAAATGTAAATGTGTGAGTAAACTTCTAGTAATAACAAAACATCTAAGATATTTGTTATATTATTCATGTGATATTTGGTTGTTAAACGAAACTATATTTAAGGAGAGTGGTTGTAAAATATGCCGAGAGATATACAATCCTTGCAAACTATACCTCTAGGCATATTTTACATATATTAATATATTATAGGTATGCTAGTAATATTTGTGTGAGTTGCATTACATAAAATGATACCAAAAATAAAATAGGGAAAAGAAGGCAGGTATTTAGTTCATGCATGAATGACCTCGATGAGAACCTACCAAGTTGGTTACTTAAGACTCATATTATTAATAATAAGGATCCTGCCCACATAGTTATAATGCAGACTCCTCTTTGACATTTATCTTTCTATGATTTTGATTATTGTTGATTAGAGACATGGACATTATTATTATATTTTGATTAGCATGTTGATAGATAGTACAGACACTTGTGATTTTCAGTATGTTATGACTCATATTATAGATGGTATGGACTACTAGTAGACATTGATAGATGATGATCTAGTGTTGTTTCATTGTATACTAACATTTTGGATTCTTGATGATGATGATTACATTTAGATGTTTGGACTGACCTTATGATCTTATTGATGTTATGACTTATCAAAATTGAGATGTTCAGTGATTACAAATAATTGATAGAAATTCTTAATTTTGATGATGATCATGATATAGTTGTGTATGATGTTGTTGGATGATATGTATGTGTGTTTTTATTTCTTGATGTATTTGATGTGGCCTTGAGGCCAAAGGGGTATTGTTTGATTGGTTATAGGAAATTATATCACAATAACAAGAAGGGGCTAGGAGACTAACAATGAAGGAATATTGGATGTTGCAACATGGTCACCTTGGCAACTTTGTGTTCGTGTGTATTATTTTGTTGTTGTTGATTTGTTAGGAGGTTCCCGTGGGGGTAACCTCATGTGTGACCAAGGGGTTTGAATGATTGTTTTATTTCCTTTATTTTATTTATTTAGTTGTGTATGTGATTTATTTATTGTGATGTAATTCTCACTTTATTATTGCTTAAGTAATGTTCTTGGTTTAGTTAATTAATCATGTGATTAAAGTTAAATTGAGATGTGACTATATGGGCATTAAATGGGTTAGATAGTCCTTGTTGCTTTCTTGATTTTAATTAGATTTGAATTTATTTTTGTAAGTGTACTTGTCCCCATCACCCAAACTCGAATTTGGGCTTAGAGCCCACTTTTGGAGGCTTGTGGGACAAGTTAAACTTGTCCCATACCTCTTAAAACTTCCTACCAACTATACCTATCATGTAAGGGGCCAAAATTAGCCCTCATGATGTGTTTTTGAATGAAAAAGGGACAATTAATGTCACCTTTTTACTTACCTTCTTTATTGTGTCCTTTGGAAGTATGGAGTGGATGTTTGTGTGTGTAAGTGGAACTTTTCATACCCTCACCCACCCATTTATTAGTCTTGGTCTTTGTGTTGACTTGGTGAGGTGGATTGGAGGAAGAGTGATGTGGCATCCTACATGGAGCCACCTCACCATCCTCTCCTCTTTTTCTATTTATGTGAGTTATTTTGGAGTTTTTGGGGTTACTTGTTTTGTTACACACTTTCATATTTTTGGGTTGTGGCTTGGATCTCTTTCTTGGGAATTTGGAAGCTTGCACTTGGATTTTGCTTGGATTTAGGAGGAGATTGAAGTTTGTTGCTTGAAGATTTTGGAAGCTATTATGGCAAGGTAGGATCTAAACCTTGCATTTTATTTTCCTTGTTTGTGTGTTGTGTTGAAATGTGAATGAATGTATGTGTTCTTGCATGGGATTGGGTAGATTTTGACCTTAAGAAAGGTGTGGGGAGAAGGAAAATGGGACCATTGGGGAGGGAAAAGGGATTTGTGAGGTATTGTGGAGGGAGTGTGAGTAGGGTGTTCCACCTATGGGGAGAGAAAAGGAAAATATTGCCACATTTTGTATATTTTGAAATGGGAGAGATAAGGATATTTTTAGTTTTGTGATGTGCACTTGGAGGTTTTTGGGTGGAACCCCTATTTCACTTGGGATGTAAAAGGAGGTGGTTCCCATATTTCTCTTCTCCTTTCACTACTTGACAAGCCTATGTGTTTATTGGAATGTTGTAAATCATATTATTGTGTTTGTTTTGAATGTGTTCCAAGTTTGCGTGTTGTATGTTCTATGGAAGCCTTTGTAAAGCTTCCATGGTTGCATTAAATCTAGTATTGCTCTATTGTTGGGGATTAGGGGCAAATGAGGATGATGGATTCTCCTTCTCAGTATAATAAGGTTTGGAGGTGAGTGTTGCCTACACCCACTTCCTTGTTATATATATATATATATATATTAATAAACAAAATTATTATTGAAATATATATAATGGATCGGTTGGGTAATACTTTGCTAAAGCAAAGTATATATTTTTAAAAAAGGAATTGTTTATTATTTGTTCAATTCGTATGGCATGCGCAACCCTTATTACAAATAACATGAGACGGTTGGGTGGGGGCACCCCCAATATATTTATTAACCCCAAAACCTTTCCACGAGGCTACCTACCTTCCACAACACGTCCCGTAATGGCATAGTTCAGCTCAAATATAAACACACACACATAACCACAAACACACACACACACACACTATAACACCCGCTAAAACACCCGCACAAGACCCAAGAACAACCTAGGGTTAGCTATAAAAATTATGGAATAATTTTTTTTTTTGAGAAACATGCCCATATACAGACTTGAAAATATAGTTGTCCCATTAATGTTTCTAAGTCAATTAAATTTGATAAAAAATTCCCATTATAACAAAATATTGAAAACCCACATTTAAACTTTAATACATTTAATTTTACTAAGCATGGTAGATTTCACCCTAAGTATTATTTTGATAACAATTTAATTTACTACAATTAAAATTTCAACATTTAAATCTCAAGGGTAAAAGAGTCAATATAAATAAATACTAAAAAAATATTTAATCGCACAAGGTTTAACAACAATTGACAAGGTCCCTATTTGACAGGGGGTTAGAATTAATAAACATACTTGTTGATGGAAAATCACAACACCCCCGAATATCAACAAATCGATGGGTTGAAACTCTCGGTGCGATTGCATAACATGGAGCTTTTCCCGGTGTGGGACCTTGTGAATCGGGAAGGCTCTTCGGATGAAGGCAGTTCTATTCCTCTATTCAAATGCACACATAAAAATGCAGAGGGTTTACTCAAAAACCTAATCTAACTTTCCAAGGAGACACGGTAAGAAGATGCATAAAAATAAACCTAAACTAACAAAGGTGATGCACCAAGGAATGAAGAAACCCTGTCTTGCCAATAAACACAAACCATTAAAATGCAATGCAAGATCATGCACAAATAACTAGATTTGTAATAAAAGATCAAGAGGATGCAAATGAACAAAGATAGGGTTGAAAATCATCCACAGACATGCATTATTTTTCCAAATATTGATACAATATGCTACAAAATGCCAAGAGGCAAAGTTCCATTACAGTTTTAAATGGGAGGTTTGAACTCCACAAATTCACCTGCCAAAGAGAAGAAGGGAAGGGAAAATCAAGAATGTCCAACCTTTAGAAAGAAGCCCCTCCTTACAATTTATAGGAAGAATGAGAGAGGGAAGAGAGAGGAATTCCAAATCTACCATAACCACCTCCAGATTGTATTTAATTCATCTCATTATGGCGGTAGGTGAGAACCTTAGCAAACCCAAAAATGGCGAATTGTATTTTGCATTTTTGAATAAATTTTCTCACCCAATTAAATATATCTAGTCGTAGTTAGACAGAGGACCTCATAAGATTTCCGAAAATTCTAGCCTTGCGTGAATCCAAGCTCTCTGTGAAAAATTATGGCCATTTGAATATCTGCGTCAAGGTTTGCTTTCTGTCGGGTTTGGGTGTCAATGCTCAAAATGTTGCACCTCCTGAAGATGCGCCTCGGCAACCATCTTCATGTCAACATACTCTTAAGTGCACCATAGGTGCTGAAAATTTGGTGTTGATGTTTTGTGCTTTACGCCTCAAACCTACGCCTTGGGCATGATTTTTTCCATGTCGACACTTTGTGCTTTGCGCCTCCAACTTGCACCAAGGAGCAACTTTTTCCATGTCGACACTTTGTGCTTTGCGCCTCCAACCTATGCGGGGCATGAAATTTTCCATGTCGACACTTTTTACTTTGCGCCTCCAACCTTTGTCAGTGGCATGACTTTTCCATGTCGACACTTTGTGCTTTGCGCCTCCAACCTGCGCCTTGGGCGCGACTTTTTCCATGTCGACACTTTGTGCTTTGCACCTCCAACCTGCACCTTGGGTGTGAATTTTTCCATGTCAACACTTTGTGCTTTGCGCCTCCAACCTATGCCAGGGCATGAATTTTTCCATGTCGACACTTTGTGCTTTGCACCTCCAACCTGCACCTTAGGCATGACTTTTTCCATGTCAACACTTTGTGCTTTACACCTCCAACCTGTGCTAGGGCATGACTTTTTCCATGTCGACACTTTATGCTTTGCACCTCCAACCTACGCCACGGCGTGACTTTTTCCATGTCGACACTTTTTGCTTTGCACCTCTAACCTACGCCATGGGCATGAATTTTTCCATGTCGACACTTTGTGCTTTACACCTCCAACCCGCACCTTGGGCGTGACTTTTTCCATGTCGACACTTTTCGCTTTGCACCTCCAACTTGCGCTGTGGCTCGAATTTTTCCATGTCGACACTTTGTGCTTTGCGCTTCCAACCTACACCAGGCGCGACTTTTGGCGTAAAATAAATGTCAAGTTTTGAGTTTCTTTGATTTCCATATTCTTCCATTTGTCTATATTTACCTGGAGAGGGAGATATATACAACAATTTTCATGACTCAATAGGATCACCGCCTACTAGGTAGAAGATCGATTGCGTTTTAGCAATCCAATTGGCATGGATTCATAAGCAATAACTTGAAACCAACCTCGATATCTAATCCCGAGCCCGATACTTTGCAACACCTTCTCTCGAGAGCATGTGAACTATAGAAATTCAACCCGAGAGCAACAAAACCTCGTGCCAAACACTTAGGGAAATTGAAACCTAACTACAATAAGACGATGTGCATCCGTACTTAGAGGAATTGAAATCCGAGGCTAATATTGACAAGGGTAAAACTTTTCCTTTTAGTAGTAATGTTTAAGGTAGATTCCGTTAACAGGAATCAAGAGTTCTTCTCCATCCAATGTAGACAATTGGAAGGCATTACTACTTTTACATCCCGTGACCATGTAGGGGCCACTCCAAATGACATCAAACTTGGAATGCCTTCCTGGTTTTTCCCGATCTACATCCCATTTCAGAACTAGGTCCCCTTCCTGGAAGGTCTTTTCTCTTGCCTTATTATCAAACCATCTTTTTACTAAGGCTCGATCCTTCTCAATCATCTGAACTGCATGTTCTCTTATTTCTTCCAATTCCATCAACTCTGCATACTTGGCCTCTATTGGTTTGAAATCAGACAACTCCAACTGCTTCATGAGCTCCAATGCTGGAAATTCTAATGATATAGGCAATACTGCCTCTTTCCCATAGACCAACTTGTAGGGAGAATGACCAATAGACCTCTTTGGCATTATTCTGTCATCCCATAATGCTGATTTTAGCTTGGTATGCCATGTCCTTTGGTTTTCATCTAGAGTCCTTCTGATGATCCTTAGCAAATTCTTGTTCGTGGACTCTTCCTGTCCATTACCCTGTGGGTAATAATTTGAAGAGGTGCTCAAATAGATTCCATTCTTGACAGCCCATTCTGTAATCTTGGAACCTATGAATGCCAATGCATTGTCTGATATGATAGTGGCCGGCACACCGAACCTAGTCACTATTCCTTCATAAAAGTCTAGTATGTTAGACTCATTTGCTTCTTTGAGCGCTACTGCTTTGGTCCACTTGGTGAAATAGTCCGTTGCTGTGAGAATCCACTTGTGGCCTTGGCTTGAGTTTGGGTTGATGACCCCGACGAAGTCCAATCCCCATTGCATAAATGGTTGGTCAACCAAAATTGGGTGCAATGGAAGCACTGCTAGTCTTTCTTTTCCCGTGAAGAGTGCACACTTCTTGCGCTTTCTTATCCATGTATAGCACTCATTGAACACTATCGGCCAATAATACCCTTCCTTCATTATCTTGAGAGCTATTACTCGTGGGGTGAAATGTCCTCCAGAATCTCAATCATGAAAATCTCGTAACACCCTCTCAATTTGACCTGTCCTAATGCACCTCAATAGAACTCCATTGATGTCTTTTTTAAACAAAACACCATCAACAAGCACATATGGAATGGCTTGTAATCTGAAGTATCTCCTTTTTGCTTTTCTCAATTCTGGAGGGCATAGGCTTGCCTGTAGGAATTGTATCATATTCTGAGTCCAACAAGGAGTGGGCACATCATCATTTTCCTGTTCTTGACCATCCTGTAGTACCAAGACAGTCACTTTTTCATCACCTACTTCAACTTGCTGACTTAAAGCTAGCTGTTCACATAGTCCTTTTCCATGTACTAGTTTTGTGACCTTGATCTCGATGTCATATTCCATGACACGGGTTATCCATCCTACACATTTCTCATTCAAATCCTTGTTTAGAAGGAAGTCCTTGACTCCCACATGAGAGACCAACAATTGGATCTTGTTGTTTGAGACTAGGTGCTTGAATTTCTTTAAGCTCCTGATCACTGTAAGGACATGCTTTTCAATGAAAGAGTACCTTGTTTCGTATTCCTCTAAGCCTTGACTGAAGAAAGAAACTAGTTGTTCTAATCCCTCTTTGTTTTTCCGTACCAAGATTGTAGAAATTATGTCTCTACCACGGAAGGCATATAGCATGAAGTCCTTAGAGAAGTCTGGATTGACAAGAGTTGGAGCTTGAGATATAGCCTCTTTTATTGCCTCAAAACTTTCCTTGCCTTCAGATGTCCACTTAAATTCCATGCTCTTCTTTAACATCAACGTTATTGGCTTTACGAGAGTTTCAAAGTTTGGAACAAACCCGTGGACAAAATTGATCCTTCCTAAGAAGCTTTGAAGAGCCTTCTTGTGACTTGGAAATGGCAACACTCGAATTGCTTCAACTATTTCTAGGTCAATTGTCAACCCCTCATTTGAAACAATATGGCCTAGAAGTTTTCCTTGTGAGCCAAAAATATGCATTTTTTGGGATTCAATGATACCCCAAATCTTCTACACCTCTCGAAATACCCGCCTCAAATGAAAGAGGTGATCCACTACATTTTTAGAGAATACAGTGATGTCATCAAGATATATCAAAAATATTTTATTGATCAGCCCCTTGAATGCCATATCCATTGTCCTTTAGAAAGTGGCTCCAACATTTGATAGCCCAAATGGCATCTTCTTGTAGGCATAGGTGCCCCATTTGGTGGTGAAAGCCGTCTTGAACTAGTCATCTTCTTTCACCATTATCCGATTATACTCGACTAGCCATCTAGGAGAGAGAATCTCTCCGAATTAGACACCACTTAAAATATTAGTTCCATTGAAGGAAGTGGGTAATGGTCTTTGAGAGATTCCCTATTAAGGTCTCGGAAGACCACACACAACCTGATTTCTCTGCTCTTCTTCCCGATGGAACCAAGTTTGCAACGCAGCTTGAGTGCTTGATTGGGAATATAATGCTTTCCTCTATTAGCTTGATTAGTTCTTTCTTCATTAGAGGCTCAATGTGACGGTTGACTGGTCTCTGCTTCTACCTGATGGGCTTAACATCTAGATCTAATTCTATGGTATGTTGTGCCAACTTTGGATTAAATCCTATTAAGTCTTCATAGCTCCAAGTGAAGACATCGGAAATTCTTGGCAAAGCTGTATGAAATCTGATTTCTCCGCTCGGTGGCTACTTTACTAATTCGAAGTGTTTTGCCTTCCCCAACCAAAATTGGCTCTGAATCTTCTCTCTTGACATGTATGTTAGCCTTTTCCTTATGGAACTGGTCATTAGGGTTGAAGATAGAATCCAATGTTACTAAAACCTTAGGAATCTTGTTTTTCCGTGTTTGCACCGCTTGATCCCCATACCGCTGCTCTAGTTTTTCCCGATTCCTAGCCGAGAATTCAGCCTCTTCTTGTAAAAATTGACAATCTGTTGATCGTTATCAAAAACCTACCAGCTTGTGTTATTATCTCTGAATCGCTAGCCTCACAATCACATGCATATGTGGTCGTGTTTTTTCCTTCGATGTTGTCAACCACATCAAATGTTGCTCCAACTGCAATGAGCCTATCTCGCAGCTTCACTTTTGTTCTTGGGTATGGACACGATGTTGAAAGCTTGAAATCCTCAACGAGGTCCCATAACCTATTCTTGTAGTTCTTCATTGAGTCATTCTTTGTAGCATGTTGTCCCCGACTTGGTTGACGATTAGCTCGCTATCTCCAAACACTCGCAAGTTCTTTATGCCTTTTTCCGGCCTAATGAAGTCCATGAATCAAGGCCTCATATTCAGCTGTGTTGTTTGAATAGGAAAACTTGAAATGGAAAGCTGAATAATATTTGATTCCTTGAGGTGAAACAAACATAACTCCTCCTCTTGCACCTTGCCTACTCCTTGATCTATCAAAAAATAACTTCCATACCTCATTTTCATCCTTATGGTCTGGTTTGGTGATGCTAAGAATATGCTGGTTTTCTTCATGTATGCAATAGACTCCTAGCTCAGATTCTTCTAATTCTTGGTAGGGATCAAAAGCATGTACCTTGCTTGCCCATTCATCAAGAGTCGATTTTGGGATGCTTCCAACTTTGGTGTTAGCTTCATCTGTGCTTGGATAATCTTCTTGATCAAATGCTAAATAGTTGGCATTGATTTGGCTTGGATTATGAGGCTCAATATGAAAGTTTGCAATTGGTTCGGATCTGATTGTGACCTTAGTACCATATCTTGTTCTGAACAACATGTGTGACCAATCAGCAGATAAGTAGCCTCCAATTCTAGCTGTGAAATCCCTTGATAAGCATAGGGCAAAGAGTGGTGGCAAATCTATCACTGACACATCTTGCAAAACGGTAACATTGGGGCATGCATGCAAGGTAAGATTCAAACCTTTAATCACTCCCACCATTGCTACTATTGTCCCATCCAATTACACTACCCCCTTTGATATGACTTCATATTGGAGACCCAGTTGATCAGCTATTTGCTTGGGCATGACATAACTACTTGCCCCAGAATCAATCATGTAATTGTGTACTAGTTTATCCCCAATGATTAATGAAACATAGAATGGAGGGGGCTTCAAAACTTTACCTTGTTGTCCTCCATGATTCCCTTCAGGCTGAGCAACATTTGTGAGGACATTCTCTTGCATATGGACCTGCTGGTTTGAAGTTGACCAATTCTTCATGGTAGCTTGTAGAAGATCTCTTTGGCCTGGGATGGATAAAGATTCCCACATTGATATATTCACATTTTTTTCTTCATTTGATCAATGATGCTAAATGGGGATGAAACATCTCTTTGTTGTGCTTTAGCCTGCACAATCCTTTCTTGCGCATGGGTAGCAATAGTTGGCATTTGAGTTGGCTTAGAAGGTGTTTTGGGTTGTCCTTGCATGTTTGGAACTATATTTTACTTACCAACACCTTGCGGAGTGATGGAAGGTTGTAGATCACTTGGAGCCAATGGTGACCTTCACCAATATTCCTCTTCTTTGATCTTATGTTAGTTGCTACACTTTGAGAAATTGTTTGATTCATGCCAAAAAATCCTCACTTGCCAATTCACAAGAGCGGTATCATTTGGAGTCGTGTTTTGCCGAGATGTCCCTTGTTGCTGATTTTTTTCTTGATTCACTTTAGCCTCTACGCCAGCATTTTCACCATCAAGGCTTGGTTCAAAGCACCATTGAAGCACATAGATTGGTTGTGAGGTTCATTGCATGGGAAACGCCAATCATACTCTTGAGCTATGTTGTTTTGCACTGGCACTAATGCTTTAGAAGCAGATGCAACATTGGGGTTATAGGGTTGAAATGGTCTATTAGCAGGAGGCCTTACTTGGCTTTGATTTGTAGCTGGATTGGGTGGCCTATTGGGCTGGTATGGTGGCCTATTAGGTTGAGCTTGAGGCTAATAAAAAGGTCTAAAGCTTTGGGCCTACTGCCTCTTGAGTGTAACAAGCTCATTCCCAAATTTTGTAATTGTTTCATGACCTCGTGGAGTTCATTTGAAGCACTAGAGGATGAAGTAGAAGTTTCATTTGAACTTTGATTTCTAGGAGTGGGAATAGGAGCCAATGTGGGTGCTTGACTAGTGCTTAGATTTTCTAAGTTTTGATGCAAGGGTATGAGAGGCCTAGGAGCCATCTTACCAGCTTGAATAAGATAGTTTTCAGCCCTAATGGAAATGCTATAAAGTGACAGTAAGGTTGTGCCTCCTATAGATTGAATTAACATAGAAATATCAGAATTCAAAGCCTTAAGATAATATAAAAAAGCACCTTCAAAGTTGTTAGCCTAACGGCCACTGGAATCCTATCCCAAGAGCTTTGAAATTTGAAGTTGAAGTCAATCAGCTTCTCATTGGGAGCTCTCTTATTAGTTGTCAATTGTTCTAGTAGAGACAAATTATCTCCCTTTTCTCCAAACTTCTCATGGAGAACTATGCATAACTGATTCCAATTTTAGATAGAACCAGCTCCAAGGCTCCTAAACCATTGCAATGCCTTCCCTTTGAATGAAGATGCTAGCAATTTGATAGCAACATCCATTTCATTTATCTCATGGATTGTACAAACGTTAGCAATGTCTTTGACATGATCACCAGGAGTGGTATGATTTTCTCCAGTGAAAAATGGAATGTTCTTCAATGCTGCAATTGGAACTGGATTTTGTGCATTGAGGGCAAGTGGGCTACTACTAGTGAAGTTGACAAAAGGGTTTTGTTGTGCCATTCTGATTGGCCTAAGAACCCTTGTTGATTAGATGAAAGGTCTACCAGGTGGAGGGGTTGATAAAGTCCTGTTAGGTGGAGATGGTGATCTTTGTGGTCTTCTTCCTCTCCTTCCTCTACCTGGTGATAGCTGCAAGTAGAAAAATAACCCTTCTTCTCGAGTATTAGACCTGGTTCAAATTCTTCTCATGTACCTGGGCAACCTGTGCTGTTATACCACTGAATTCTATCCCTTCGGAGTCGCCAGATGTGTTGGGGAACGAGCCTCAAAAGGCTAGATTTTTCCAAGTTACACACCAACCTTGACAAAATTAAACTCAAAATTTTGAAAGACCTGTATATTTGAGATTCGGGTTTGGAATTTGATTTGGAATGATAGTCCCGAAAACCTAAAAATGCCAGACTTCTGAAATCCCGAAATCTGAAATTCAAAAAACTCTGAAAATTTGAAAATCAAAATTTCAAAAACTAAAGATACCCTTTTGAAGATTACCCCCAAATCTATCAGGTGGTGAAATTTTGACTTGTTTTGAGCAAGTTAAGCTCTTGAAAATCAGTTTTGTTGTTCAACCCTGGAAGGTGAAAAAATTGAAATTGGAGAACTTGTAATTTCTAAGTCCAAATTTCTTGAAAGTTCCTTCAAATCTTGTGGAATGACCCTCTTGTCCCACCGGGCATGCCAAAACTGTTGATGGAAAATCACAACACCCCTGAATATTTGAAACTCGATGGGTTGAGACTCTCAGTGCGATTGCATAACATGGAGCTTTTCCCAAGTGTGGGACCTTGTGAATCGGGAAGGCTCTCCGGATGAAGGTCAGTTCCTATTTCTCTGTTCGAGATGCACACATAAAAATGAAGAGGTTTTACTCAAAAACCTAATCTAACTTGCCAAGGAGACAGGGTAAGAAGATGCATAAAAATAAACCTAAACTAACAAAGGTGATGCACCAAGGAATGAAGAAACACTTGTCTTGCCAATAAACACAAACCATTAAAATGCAATGCAAGATCATGCACAGATAACCATATTTGCAGTGAAAGATCAAGAGGATGGAAATGAACACAGAGAGGGTTGAAAATCATCCACATACATGCATTATTTTCTCCAAAGATTGATATAATACGCTACAAAATGCCAAGAGGCAAAGTTCCATTACGCTTTAAATGGGAGGTTTGAACTCGAAAAATTCACCGCCAAAGAGAAGAAGGGAGGGAAAACAAGAATGTCCAACCTTTAGAAATAATTCCCTCCTTACAATTTATAGGAAGAATGAGAAAGGGAAGAGAGAGGAATTCCAAATCTACCCCAACCACCTCCAGTTGTATTTAATTCATCTCATTATGGCGGTAGGTGAGAACCTTAACAAACCCAAAAAATGGAGAATTGTATTTTTCATTTTTGAAGAAATTATTCTCACCCAATTAAATATATCTAGTCGTAGTTGGATAGAGGACCTCGTAAGATTTCTGAAAATTCCAACCTTTCGTGAATGCGAGCTCTCTGTGAAAAGTTATGGCCATTTGAATATCTACGTCAGGGTTTGCTTTCGTCAGGATCGGGTGTCAATCATCAAAATGTTGCACCTCCTGAAGATGCGCCTCGGCAACCATCCTCATGTCAACATACTCTTAAGTGTGCCATAGGCATTGAAAATGTGGTGTTGATGTTTTGTGCTTTGTGCCTCCAACCTATGCCTTGGGTGCGATTTTTTCCATGTCGACACTTTGTGCTTTGCGCCTCCAACCTATGCTAAGGCATCAATTTTTCCATGTCGACACTTTGTGATTTGCGCCACCAACCTGCGCTGTGTGGCATGACTTTTCCTTGTCGACACTTTGTGCTTTGCGCTCCAACCCGTGCCTCGGGCGCGACTTTTCCATGTCAACACTTTTTTGTTTACGCCTAACCCGTACCTTGGGCATGACTTTTTCCATGTCGACACTTTGTGCTTTGTGCCTCCAACCTGTGCCTTGGGTGTGACTTTTCCATGTTGACACTTTGTGCTTTGTGCCTCCAACCTGCACCTTGGGCGTGACTTTTTCCATGTCGACACTTTGTGCTTTGCGCCTCCAACCTGCGCTAGGGCATGACTTTTTCCATGTCGACACTTTGTGCTTTGCGCCTCCAACCCGGGCTAGGGCCCGACTTTTCCATGTCGACACTTTGTGCTTTACGCCTTGAACCTGTACTCAGGTGCCACTTTTAGCGTAAAATAAATGTCAGTTTTTAGTTTCTTTGATTTCCATATTCTTTTGTTTGTCTATATTTACCCGGGGAGGGAGATATATAAAACAATACTCCTACCCCATAAAGTAACCCCTAAAAAGTCAACTCATGTATTTGAAATTAAAAACATTTAAATTAAAAGACAATTTCCACTCAACCACTCTCTACCTACTTTTTATAGGGTTGAATCTCATCCCTTGGATGGATTCATTTATGAGCCTTGATGAGGGAAACGGGCAACTAACCCTAAAGCATGCTTAAGAATGAATCTCTCTCTCTCTCTCTCTCTCTCTCTCTCTCTCTCTCTCTCTCTTCATTTGGCTCATTATTTCTCTTTTGTTTTGTAGGTTATAGGAGGAGGATGGGAAGCCATTGGAGGCCCTTTAAGCTTTTGGGGAGGCTTACAAGCTCCATTATTTTTTCTTTTTTACACCCTCATTAGGGTTTTAAATGTATTTATATATTTTATTTAGCTCATTTTTATTGGATTTTCCCAAATGGGCTTGTGGGTTTTTCCCATTTGATATAGTTAAGATTTGATTCATATTTTCATTTGGGTATGTGAGATGTATGTATATATATATATATATATATATATATATATATATATATATATATATATATATATATATATATTATATATATATTACTTATTTCATTTATTGGGTAAAACTAAGATTACCATATTAAGGATTTAACAAGAAACTCGAGATAAAAGTTCGAATATATATATATATAAAATTAATAATTACTTTATTTTTACCATGCCAATATCTGTGGCCATGCATATGATTTTTATGTAGGCCGTAAGATAAAGAAAGACTACATGTTATAATGAGGTGTGCACTCTTATGTGATGGTACTAAGTTTTATGTGGGGGAAGGGTGATCGCCCCAAGAACCCCCGCCTCCCCATCCATTATTAAGTGGGGTGAAGGGGTCATTTTCTTTTAATAAAACTATTCTCCATGTATGGTTGTGGCTTTGCCAATCCAACGATCTTTTTTTTTTGAATTTTTTATAACTAATAAGGTTTAGTTTATTTGGTACGTATAGTATACATACATACACACACACACACACACACACACACACACACACACACACACACACACACACACACACACACACAGATATATATATTAAAATTAAGCTATTTTCATATAAATAATTCCTCCTTATTATTAAAATATTTTATTATTAACAATAATTGAGAGTATTGATATTTCTAACAAGGTGTGGATAAAACAATAGATAGTAGTATTGGTAAATTGATTATTTGCACTATCCCTTGTTCTCTTAACAATTTGATAAAAATAATGTAGAAGGTAAGAGGGAGTACATTTCCTTTCCATTAACAATTTGTAATAGGACTTACAATAATTTCTAAATGAGAATTGCATACTAGAATTAGCAATAAGACTACTTCATTGACCAAATGAAAGACAATTTTAATATGAGTTCTTTTCCATCAACAATACAAGAACAAGTATAAATAGTCTAACTTTTCCATCTACACATCCAAGTTATACTTTCTTTCAACTACTATAATAGAATGAACAAACATAACTTTTTCACCACCTTATAATTTTCATGGAATACAATAAAAGTAACTATTTCTTTCCTCTTTAAACTACAAGTTTCAACCATTCTCACAACCAATTTTAACAAGGTTTTTAATAAGTTTTAAAATGAGAGTTACTAACTTTTCAATAAAATCTATACACTTTTGTGAGAAATAAAACAACTACCATGAGATAAGATGATTCCCTTTTATAGCTTCTTTTCTATTTCAACAATACTAGCTTTACAAACACATTTCTTTCTTTCCCCTTTTCAACATACAACTACAACAATGAAGGTAAACTTCCTCTTCCCACAATACAACTTTCAACTAAACTTTTACACATGATTTCCATTTTGATTATTTTCTTTCCATACTACAATTTTAAAGAGAAAGGAAGTTTTACAACTCTTCAATGAGATTCCTTCAAATAATATTACAACTTACAATACAACATTTCCTTTAAAATAAAACACAATATTACAAGCCTTCCACCTTGAGTGGGAATAACAAGAAGGTCTTATCACAAGGAAGGATTTCTTGAGGACACTAACAATTGCTCCATGTTTCACATCACTAATAAGAGATCTCCTTCATTCTTGCTTGATCCACAACAAAATGGGGGGAGAGGCAACACTCTCCACCTAACCAAAAATCCAGTGAAAAGGAGAAGCCATCCTCCTCATTGGCCCCTAAACCCCAACCACAATGAAATGAGAGGTGGATCCAACACATGGAAACAACAAGATTCCACATCGCAATACAATATTTTACAACCATACCAAAACACAAACAAAACATCTACAAACACAATGATGAAAAACTCCAAAATATACAAGGCTTCAAGATGAAAATCCAAAAGAGAAATAACCTATGGGGAGGTCACTAATGTCTCCTAATGGGAAATGGGTGCCCGCCTTAAAACATCCAATACATATCTCAAAACCCCTACACACTCTTATGCCTCCCTGAAGTACCTATTATACCTCCAACATAATCTTATGCCTCCTTCATTGTTTTATGCCTCCTCATAAAGAAACAAGTAAGAAATGCAAGAATTCCTTGTACACGGTGGGACACCCAACCCAAACTCCCTCCAAAACATGAAATAAACTCTTATGCCTCCCTACATAAATTCTCCCCATAGTCCCCTCAAGCACCACACTTAGAAATATACCCAAGCACCCAACAAACATTCCAAAACACTAAAAATAAGCACATATACAAAAATTAAACGAAGAACATTAAGAAAAAATAAAGCTACTACATTTCCATGGTAGAGATTATTCCAAGAGTCAATCTCCAACATTCTTCAAACCAAAGCAATCACCAAGAAGCTCCAACAAATCCACAAGCACTCCAAAATCTTGTAACTCCCAAAAATGAAAGAGCACAAGAAATGAAGTAACCCCCAAACAAGCAAAAGAACTTGAAAAAATAGAAAAGGGAGAGAGGGTGGGTGAGGTGGCTCCATGTACGATGCAACATCAATCACTTTAAACTCCACCTCAAAATTCAAACCTCAACCAAAATGCACTATAAATTGGTGGGTGAGAGGAATGATAATTTACTTACACACACAAACCAAGCCCACACCCCTAAGGAAAAACTTAATTACATGAAAGGAAGTGCAATAATATTTTACCTTTTTGTCCTCCCAAAACACATAATGGGGTCTATTTGTTACCCCCAACCCATAGGTAGGGTTGGTATGGAAATTTAAGAGGTGTGGGACAAGTTTGACTTGTCCCACAAGCCTCCAAAATTGGCCCTTAAGGCCAAATTTGAATTTTCATGAAGGGGTAGAGTGTACAACACTCAAGATCAAAAGCAATCAACTTGTAAAACATAAATCAAGAAGACATAATCTAATAAATGAGATTCTCTTGACCCATTTATAATTAATTTAGTAAACTAATTAATTTACTAATCTAGACATAAATCAAGTAATTAACAAAACAAGAATGCATCACCATAATTTCACATACAAAAATTAAATAAAGGAATCTAAATGAAAGAATAACACATAACCCCTCGGTCAAAATAGAAGGTGATTCCCCCCATTGGAACCCCCTAACAACAATTCAAACGCACACACATAACAAAATAAATGTTTCCATGATGATCCCTGGTTGAATTCATCTAGCATTCCAATGTGGTTGGTCTCAATTTCGTCGATGTTTGTTGTGACATGTCTACCTATAAAACACATAAAACCTCCTTCGGCCTTATGGCTGCATCAAAACATCTAAAATAAATATACAATATAACTCCAAAATCATCTATATATGAATCAAAACATCATCTTGCCAAGTAACGATATCATTTACCATTTCTAACAACATCTCAATTCTACATTGCATCAAAATCCATATGATCACAAGAATTTAATTGTTATGGTCTACTTAACATGACGAAAGTATCGCGAGTAAAAATATATATAACCATGTCAACAACATATCAATATCAATATAAAATGTCTCTAATAATCCAAATGCATCATATACGAATCAAAATCAACAACAAACCAATATCTCTAAAATCTAACATGATGCTAAATCAAAAAGATACAATAATATCCATATTTATAGTCGATGAGTATCAAAATCAATAAAAAAAGGTGTCGAAGGAAGTGGGAACTACATCCCCCTCCCCTAGACTTGACTTCCTCATGGAAGTCATTAGAGCAGTGTGGAAGTGAACTCGTAGTAATGTAGTATCCTCCCATATAGCCGCAATCTCATCATATCTATCCCACTGGACTCGAACCTAGTCAATATCTCTTCCTCAAACGCCTAGGGTACTACACTTGAAAATGTGGATGGGCTCCACCATCACCTGTCATCGATCCTACACCTGCAAGGAGGTTCAATCTAGTACATGAGAAGGGTCTGCAATATATATCCTAAGTACAGAAACATAAAACACATTGTGGATGCAAGACAAGCTAGGTGGCAATGCTAGATGATAAGCCAAAGGGCCGATACACTCCAAGATCTCAAAGGGACCCACAAATCTAGGAGAAAGCTTATAAACTTTTTGTAATGGATAGGGATCTTATGTGGTCAAATGCGAAGAAACACCTTCATGCCCACCTCATAACTGTGATCTATTTTGTGTTGATCCGCATACTTCTTCTTGTCCTACTCCTCCTACAATCTCTACCTAATCATATCAACCTGTTGCTCCATGTCTTGTAGTAAATCTGGCCCAAGAGAAACCCTATCCTCTAACCTGTCCTAACTAAGTGGTGTCCTGCACTCTCTGTCATGAAGTGCTTGAAAAGGAGCAATGCCTATGGAAATCTGAAAACTATTATTGTATGTAAAATCCACCAAGTATAGATACTCCTCCCATCTCGTTCGATGATCGATGATGTACATCCTAAGCATGTCCTTCAAAATCTGATTTACCCGCTCAATCTGGCCCATCCATCCGAGGGTGATATGTTGACTGAAATTTATCTCCGTCCCAAGGGAATGTTGCATTGTAGTCCAAAAAGTGAGAAGTGTACAAAGGATCACGGTCACAAATGATCTTTCGCGAGAATCCCGTATAACCCGATGATGTCATCAATATATACCCATGCCACCGCACTAGTTGTTTAGGTAGATTTCACTAGAGAAAAATGAGCCACTTTCGTCAATTTATCAACCGTAACCATGATGGAATCGTGGTGGTATTTTGATGTCGATAACCCAACTATAAAGTTTTTTGGTGCTCAAAATAGTCTCACCTCAGTTTTCCTTTGAAAATATATTGATTTACGGCCTTTGTCACTTTATTTTTCCCTGTGTTGTGCCTGGTTAATCTTTGTTGCCTTTTTTAATTTGTTCCTAGGTTGTAGATCACTTATGGGTCCAAGGTTTTCTCCTTGTTTCTTTCTTCCTCTGGAAAAGGTTTGTAATTTGGGTCTCCCATTCTCTATTCATCTAAAAAATAGGGTTCTCCCATGTTTTCCATTCTCCATGGTCGGGATTTTTTTCCTTGTACTTTCTACCCTAAATACTTGAAGGAATATTAATGGATGTGTCTTTGATGGATGTATTTGAGCCTTGTAACACTTCTAAATTCTATGTCCTAAGAGAAATTTTCATTTTTGGGCTCAAATGATCGTTGTTCTATATTTACGGTTTGTGGTGTTTATCCTGGTCAAATTTACATCCTTGCATTGACTGGGGATGTGGCACCTTTTGGTATGATGCGACTTGGATGGGTGCTTCAAAATTTCTATGAATCGCCTCAACTTAAAATGTGTCCACGTGGAGGAACGAGACATCATTTTGGATTGGCCTTGGAGTAGCGCCGGGAGGACACATGGAGGTTTCTGCTGCTTTTCCAAGACTTTGATAAATTTTATGTAGCTAAAATAGTTTGGTGGAGAACAGGGACATGTGGTGAGCCTGCGCTCGCTCAGAGTCTTTTAAAGAAGCACCAGGAGGACACTTGGAGGCCTTCGCTCACTTTACATTTTGCTTATACCTTTCAATAGCCAAAGGAGCGCCTCTCGAACATGACACTTGGTGCCTTCCACTAAGATTCAAGCTTTTAAACAAATCTTGTTGGCGGGACACATGGATAGTCCATGCTCATTCGAGGTCTCAATTTTTGGGGACCATCTCAAGGTGCGCCATGGTGACATGTGGTAGTTTGACACGTAAAAGCAGAGCGGGAGGTGAACCATCGGGGTAACTTGCATTTTTGCCCCAGCATTTTTAAAGGATCAAAACATCAAAATGGCCCTTAAGCCCGATGGAAGAAAGGTCAAAGCTAGCTCTTATCCATGACAGAGGTGTGGGCTTTCGGAGGAAATTTGAAATTTTTTCCCTTTGTGGGAAAAAGAGTTAAAAGTAAAAAGGGAAGAGTGGTTCTGTTGGGACCCACACTCGGGACATGTGTCGAAGCATTTCTGGAAGGCGAGCTGCGGGAAACGTTGGAAATATTTCTTTTTTTTCTAAAAAGAGGTTCAAATGGTAGAATTTATTCGTGGTTCGTTAGGGATCCACCTCAAGACACGTGTCAGGCTCATTTTTCAAGGGCAGAGGTGTGGAACAAAATGTGAATTTTTTTTCATTTTTCCAAAAGTTTTAAAAAGTCAGAGGAAACCCCCAGGTCTATTTTTAAGATTTAATATTCCACATGGACGGCCCAAATTCAAAGTAAAGATCAATGGCCCAGCTGAGAGTCTGAATCTTTTTTTCCCCCCATTTTTACTGAAACACACCTGGAAGTGTGAGTCTTTATGATTTATTGGTATCTCCTACATGCCAGGCAGAGAGGGGAGTTAATGTTGATATCTGAGTTTGGTGGGGAGATATAGAAGATGTTTTTCGCCACTAAAATGATCTGAATATCGTGCTTGATCAGATTTTCCATTTTTCTTCTCCCAAGCATGCAAGGAGCTAGATTTGACAGATTGGGGAAAAAGTGGTTAGATAATTGAAGAAAGAGTGAACTACCGGAGGAAGGAGTTGAATGCAATAGATATTTGATGAGATATACCCCTCGAGCACGTGGAAACTTTTTATAGATCAGATTCTCGGGAATCACGATCGTGATCATGACAAACACTAGTAGCACTCAAGGTCTGGATTTTGGGGGAAAAGGGGATCTATTGTAAATGTTATAAATGACACAAATTTTTCATGCAAATCGATGGAGTGTTCGAGGTCAGGAATGAATTTTCTAATAGAAAAAGCTTGATAGAGCCCATCATTTTGAGAAGTTGTTTGAGAAGCTTGTATATCTCTTTTATATTAAATACAAGATCATGTTAAGGTGGTTGCAAGTGTACAACCATTGACAAGATTTGATATTGTTCTAGAAAATTTCCCTTGCTGATAGATTTAATCAAATTCGAGTTATTCTATGTTGTCTTGAGAAAAATGTGTTTGTTTTATTTCTAAATGTATGCGAGTAGTTTTTCTTGTTTCGTTGCAATATTGTATTAAAATCTGATTCAATCACACAGGCCTCAATCCTTGTGATAGTTTAGTGGCATCTGCAATTTCATTTCTCAGAAGAGCTTTCATCTGGGATTGGAATAAATGATTTAAAATCACTTTTCTTTCATCTATTGATAGAGATTGTCTGTAAGCCTCTGGGTGTACCTTAGGCATGATTTGACTCAGATCTTGATGCTTTGTTGGATTTTCTAACTCGAGCCTTCGTGATAGAATCTCAAAGATTGTGTGAAAAAGTGCTAATTTGGGCCTTCATTGAAGCACATATTCTAGTTAAAGAAACATTTTAGCTATTATGTGGCATTCTGTTGGTTTAACCTTCCATTTTGTAAGATTCCTCAAGGATTTGGTGAATCAAGTTCATCCTACCCCACCTCCCACAAAAATTTATTCAAAAACAACCAATCCTACCTGTACTACCCCTATTTGTCCTGTGTGCATACAAATGCATAATCTCTGTTACCAAAACATGCAGAAGTAATTAGGGTCCCAAATGTCTTTAGTAACCTTTTCCTTGTGAAAATATCTCCATGATCTGGAAGTGACAACTTGTGCGAGTCAGATTTGGTGTGTTGATCATATTTTCCCAAGGTCTTCTCTATAAAATTTATGCAAAAGAAGGATTTACCAACATTATTCAATAACAGAGGTTACAAAATAGGTTCCCTTACCATGGTTGAGAGGCACAACCTAAAATAGTTAGGATCATATCACATCCTTGTAAGGTGCTACCCACCCATTTGAAAACCTGAGTGCTAACAAGTTAGATAGATTTCTTTCCTGGCTACAAAACGACATAATTGACTATCTATCTACCTCTGAGTGTCTTGTCAAATCCATGAAACACTACTCAGTCTTTGAAGGAGATTAAATTTGGGTACTAACACGCTTCTGTCACCATTGTTAGGGATTTTTTAAGTTTTTGAGACCAATTTGTTGATTTGGTTCTATTTCATATCCATCTAGCATGTCAACAACACGCTTCTGGTGCCGTTTCCAAGGAATATAGTTTATACTCACACCCAGTGCTTTGTGTGCAAGTTTTGAGTCTCTACAATTTTTTACACTAGCTTTCATTTGATAAATCTGGGTAAAGAAAGGTTAGAATCTTTCCATTTCTAGTTTCTAGCATTAACAGACATTTGACATATCATATTTAGTGTATTTGCACAACTAGGGTGGAAATCCTTAGTGGTGAATCCCTGTTGATTTGATTTTTAATGAGTACCAATGTGTTGAAACTCTTTCAAAGTTAGATTTCTTACTAATATTTATAAAAGTGGAGAGAAGAAGATATTTCTTTGTACTAGGGATCCTGCTAGGACATTGTTTCCAGAGCTAGGAAAAGAAAAATTAGAAGGAAGAAAATCCTGGAGAGTTGTGGGAGAACAACAGACAAGAAGAGGGATCTCCATTGATGAAAGTGATCAGCCTATCATTGAAGAATGCCATTCAAGTGACTCGAATCGACAACCTCTTTGTGGAATTTAATTATCCAGCTGGAGAAGGGCCTTCATTTGATTTTGAATGGTTTGCTTCACATTCTGCACCTGTCTTTTATGAGGTTGATATGGATTTCTAAGAGACAAGGCCTTTAGGGGGTATACATTTTGAAAATTATAATCATGTGTTCCAAGGACCCTCAGCCCCTTATCAATTTGTCACCCCTCTAGAGTCACCTCCTCAAAACAGTATCGCCTAGCCCCTGCCCATACCTCCATTTATTGTAAACACCTTTGGACCTATAAATTTTTTGGAAATGGATGGATATCCAAATGCAGTGCGTCAATATGTAAGGAACATAATGCCAAAATTCCAGGGAAACAATTCTATAACCGGTGATCAACTTCTAAAGCTTTTTATCAATATGATGGAATATTTTGAGATTGAACATGAAGATGTATATATCAAATTGTTTATCCATACGTTGAAAGATATGTTAGGGATTGGTATAAAGCATTTCCAGATAACTCTATTGATTATTGGTGAGATGAGCAATGCATTTAGATTGCAAAGTATGGTGATAGAACTGACCCTAGGTTTCTTTTGTGTAATTTCAAAATATAAAAATGAATCTTAATGAGTGGTACATGATTTCAACATAGGGTTTAAAAAGAACTTGGGGATATTTCCTATTAGGATAAGGTCTTGTGATGAGTCATGTTTGATCAAATATTCTGATGCATTTGATAAAAAGGTTACATATTACTTAAGAGACAAGAACCCCACAAATTTGAGGCAAACCTTCACCATGGCTCTACAAATAGAGAACAACATCAAGGCAATTAGAAAGCCTCCAAAAAGGGAGGGTGTAAAATTGATTAACCAGAAAAACCTCAAACAAGTAAAGCTACTGATTTGGAGGAGGTTGTGAAAATTTGGTGGGGGCTCTCAAACTAATTTCTACAAACTAACCCAGCCGAGAAAGGAATTGGGAAGAGCGACAAGGTCAACACAAGCAACAAAGCCAAGATAGGTTTACAAATCACTAAAGATCTGATGATAGAGGTAAAGGACCTATTGGATTTGGAAATAGGCACCCTCAAGGTAGGGAGAAAAAATTGGTGTCCGATCCTCGGCTACCGAGTTGTTGTTGTGGAGGAGATAGATATCATTGATTGGTGTGAAAATGTTTCATGCCTCATGCTCCTTGTGAAGAAGATCAGCAAGAAGAAGAAGAAGCTGATGAAAATGATGATGATGTCTACATGATGGGTTGCTCCACAAGCTCACAACAAGGGGAAACTTCAATTGAGGTGATAAGTGCCTCGAACTGCTGCTGCACCTTTTAGAACTGCATTCATAGGGTACCTATTCTTTCTCCCTCTCATACTTTAGAAGTAGATACTGTACAGGCTTTTGAATTTCCCAATAATGAATTTGAATATTTAAGGGCTTTAATGATAAAGAAGTATGATGGAGGAATTCCATATGAGGAAGATAGGCGATTCTTCGATGAATGTTGTTGTTTCTCAAAAAAAGGAATATAACACAAGAAGTAAGGATTTCAAAGGGACACGACCTCAAGCTAAGTCAAAAGGTCTGTTACTTTAAAAAATTTCTAAAGAGACTCCTAAGAAAGATGCATCTCCCAAGATCCTGTAGTTCCAAACAAAAATCATACCCTAACTCATGCCCAAGCTATCAAAAATCCTGTACCACCTAATGAGTGTGTTGGCTTTCCTTCCAATACTACCTTGCCAAGGAATGTCCCATATGATATTTCCCAAGTTTTAAGTCAAATCAAAGTCTTTGTTCCAATTTTTGAGTTGCTTAGGATTCCTGAGCACAAAAAGAGAGCATTTGAATACTTGGGATTGAAAGAAGAGAAGACTGCCCTAGGTAGAAATGTAAATATTATGGAGACTCCTCCAATCATTCAAGAATTAGAGACACCACCAGCATTAGAGGAGCTAGATGAACCACCTGAGGTCTATTTAGGGACATCCTTGGTGGACTCTTAGATGAATGTGGATCCATTATTCACCACTTTTATCATTAAGGACAGACTATTGCACAACTGCATGTTTGACTCAAGGGCATCATGCAATGTCATGCCTTTGGAAGTCATGAATGAGCTAAATATCAAAGTGACAACAACATATGGGAAGTGCACTGCCATGGATTCTAGAGAAGTGCCAGTGGTGGGATGTGTGAAGGATTTGGTGGTGTAGCTTGCAGCTTACCCAAGTAAAAATTTAAAACTTGATGTTGTCGTTGTTGACTTCCCTGACAAGTGGGGTATGCTACTGTCAAGAAAATGGGCTTCTAGTGTTGGTGAGAGTGTCCAAATGGATATGTCCTATGCCACCATTCTAATTGAAGGCAGCCTTGTCGAGGTTGTGTGAAGGAAATAAAATTTTGTATTTATTGAGGATCCCAACAATGCATCCTATGAAGTATTGTACACAAATGTTGATGCTGACAAATTTGTGGGATTTCATTGATGGAAAGGAGCAAAAGATTGAGGAATGAAGGTGTCTTTAATAGGCAGGCTCTCCTTGGACTCTTTTGTTTGATGGAGCTTTCTCAAAGTTTGGGAATGGTGTTGGTGTTGTTATACTTTCTCACTGGTCGGGAAAATCTTGTGCTTTTCCTTCAAACTCAACTTTGAGTGCACCAACAACATTGCTGAGTATGAGGCCCCTGTTGTTGGGTTTAACAATTGCTTGGAAATATGATATCAAGAAAATCATTGTCAAAGGAGACTCAAAATTAATTGTAAAACAAGTCTTTAAATTGTATACCACAAAGAATCAGTGAATGAAACAGTATAAACATGTAGTTTGGGATCTTATTGAGATGTTTGATTCATTCAACATAGTGCATCATGATAGGAAATTCAATGACTTGGCAGACAAGCTTGCAGTGTTGGAGTCTCGGTTTGAAAATTATACAATGTCCCCATATTGTGAATATGATTTTGAGGTATCGACAAGACCTTCTATCCCTTACAACATTAAACATTGGTAGGCATATAGAGAGGACTTGTTTCAGCATGAGATTACATTGGAGTCTAATGCAAAGCCATTTAGGAAGAAGCAGAGGCCCATCAATCCACTGTTATCTCTCAAAATGCAAGAGGAACTGAAGAAACTGAGGGATGGAGGGATTATTCAGCCCACAAGGTATTCTTCTTGGGTTGAAAACCTAGTGCGAGTGAGAAAGAAGAATGGTGACATCAAGTTATGTGTAGATTTCAGGAATCTAAACAGAGCATCAATGAAGGATAATTATCCTTTACCAAATATGGAGAACATGTTGTAGTTAGTGATTGGTTATGAGTTTCTTTCCACCTTGGATGGTTTCTCTGGTTATAACCAAGTTGTGGTGAAGGAATCAAAAAGTATCAAGAGAACCTTTACTACTCCTTTGGAGACCTATGTTTATTTCAGGATGCCCTTTGGTCCGATGAATGTTAGAGCCACATTTAAAAGAGCAATGGATGTTGCTTTTGTTAGTTACATAAATGAGTTTATTTCTCTCTAGCAGGATGATGTGACTGTGTTCTACATAAAGATAAATGACCACTTTCTACACTTGGAGAAGATGTTGATAAGATGTAGAGAATATGGCATCTCACTCAATCCAAAGAAATTCCATTTTGGAGTGCAAAAGACAACGTTACTTGGTCACATTGTTTCACAAGGAGTGATGATTGATCCTTAAAGAGTAGAGGCCATCAATAAGGTCCCAATCCTAAGAACCAAGAAAGGAATTCAGTCCTTCTTTGGGCAGATAAACTTCATCAAAAGATTCATATCAAACTTTCTTTGAGTTGACCATTCCAATTACATCCATGTTGAAGAAAGACCCGGTCTTGAAATGGGAGGAATATTCCATCCAAGCTTTCAATGGGATTAAAGAGGCATTAAAGTATGCCCCTGTTTTGGTAGCTCCAAACTATAAGAATCCTTTCTAACTGTTTTCCTTTGATTCAGAAAACACCATTGCTTTGTTCTGCTACAGAAGGATGATGAAGGGGCGGAGAGGCTCATTGCTTTTTTCGGTAAGGCTTTTAGGGGTCAGCTTTCAAGTACACTATCATGGATAAACAAGAATTTTCCTTGGTAAAAGAAACAAAGGTTTTTATATATTACATTATAAGTTCTAAAGTGGTTGCTTATGTTCCCCACACCATGGTGAAGGAAATTTTGTCAGAGATGGAAGTCTCAAGCGAAAGATGTAGGTGGGTGAAAAATTTGCAAGAATATGATATGGATATCCAAACCATGAATTTGGTGAGAGGTTTGGGTTTAGGTAAGCTTATGGTGAGAGCAACTTGCGGACTATTGAGGTAAATAAGTTAGAAGAAGAAAGTCAAGTGCTTTTGAAACGTTGATGAGTTCTAAGTGGTACAAGGATGTAATTTTCTATCTTAGGCGAGTTATACTGACCTTGAGTATTTAAGTAAGAACTAGAAAAGAGCTCTTAATTTGGGTTCCCAAAAATATGTCATCACTGATTATGGGTTAGCTTGGAAGAACCCATACGGAGTCCTCTTAAGGTGCATTGCGAAGAAGAAGCCCCTAAGAAAATTGTTGATCTCTATGGAGGAGTTTGTGTGGGGGCATTTTTTGTAAGAGTAATAGCACACAAGATCCTAAGGGTTGGTTATTGGTGGCAAAATATCTTCAAGGATACAACTCTTTTGGTTAGAAGATGTGATAGTTGTCTGCGTTTCTCTAGAAGACTGAAATATTTAGGCTCCCTTCCTTTACAACTTTTATCAATTGAAGTCCCATTCAAGCAATGGGGAATGGATTTCATTGGTGAGATTTCAGACCCTTCAAGTGCTTGGACATAAGTGCATTCAAATAGAATCGACTACTTCACCAAGTGGGTGGAGGCAATCCCCACCAAAAGAGTAACACACCAAATTGTCATGGATTTTCTATTGAACCATATCATTTGCGGAGTTTGGGGTACCAGTCAAGATTGTTCTTTGACAATGTCATGATATTTAGAGCTAAACCTTTGGTGGCAATGTGCAAATAATATAAGATCAAACCGGCATAAGCCTCTAATTACAATCCCAAGGAAATGGACAGTGAGTCTAATAATAAAAATTTGTTGAAGATTATCAAAAGAACATTGAAAGGAACAAGAGAAAGTGGGGTGAATAGTTGAAGTTTTCTGTTTGGGCTGATAGGATCACTGCTAAAATAGCCACTTGAAAGAGTCCATTTGAGTTGGTATATGGGACTCGAGCCTGCTGCCCCTTCATATGCAACTGTCTTCATATCAATTTATGTAACAACTAGAAGATCAAGAGGTAAGTCCTTATGATGCTCGCATTAACCAGATTGTTGAGCTTGATGAAGAGAGGAGGGCATCCCACTAGAGGCATGTAAACTTCAGAGCAAGGATGAAGAAGTTATTTGACAAGAAATTCATTCCTAGGGCTTTCAACGTTAGAGATCTTGTGCTGCAATGGGATAACAGGAATGAAGATAAGGGAAAGCATGGCCAGTTTGACTCACTATGGATGGGCCCTTACTCTATTGATATCAGGATTGGTGAGCATACCTTCTTCCTCAAGGACTTAGATAGTGAACTACTCAAATTTCCTGTTAATGGAAGACATTTGAAGCATTTATTGGATTGATTCCCCTGAATCAAGGAAAAAAATTGTTTACAATGTATATTTTGTTGTTTGTCTCTTTTCTTTTGTGTTTTTGTTCATTCTAGTCCTCGGTGACCTATTTTTGTTGGTTTCTTTGTTTTGTTTTTGGAGATGGATCTATTTCTCTGCTCTACAAATTGACTCTGTTGCCCAATGGATATTTTTGGCACTTGGTCTACCTTTGTTCTTGTGGCACTCACAGGGAGTGCCCATCCCCAAGTCGGAGCCGATGTTGGTGCTCAAAATAGTCTTGCCCCATTTTTCCTTTGAAAATCTATCAATTTACTGACCTCTGTCACTTTATTTTTCCCTGTGTTGTGCTTGGTTAATCTTTGTTGCCATTTTTAATTTGTTCTTGGGTCGTAGATCACTTATGGGTCCATGTTTTTCTCCTTATTTCTTTGTTCCTCCGGAAAAGGTCTATAATTTGGGTCTCTCGTTCTCTATTCATCTAAAAACTTAGGTTCTCCCATATTTTCCATTCTCCATAGTCGGGATTTTTTTCCTTATCATTTCTACCCTAAATAATTGAAGAAAAATGAATGGATGTGTCTCTGATGGACGTATTTGAGCCTTGTAACACTTCTAAATTCTCTATCCTTGGAGAAATTTTCATTTTCGGGCTCAAATGATCATTTTTCTGTATTTTACGGTTTGATGGGTGTTTCTCTCGATAAAATTTACATCCTTGCATCGACAGGGGACGTGGCACCTTTTGGTTAGATGCAGCTCAACTGGGTACTTCAAAATTTCTATGAATTGCCTCAACTTAAAATGTGTCCATGTGGAGGAACGACGCTCATTTGAAGATCTACTTTTTGGTTTGGCCTTGGAATAGCGTCGAGGAGGACACATGGAGGTTTCCACTTTGCTTTTCCCAAACTTAGATAAATTTTATGCAGCTAAAATAGTTTGGTAGAGAACATGGACACATGGCGAGCCTGCACTCACTTAGATTCTTTTAAAAAAGTGCTAGAAGGACACTTAAAGACCTCCGCTCACTTTGTATTTTTCTTGGACTTTTCAATGGCTAAAGGAGACTACCTCAAAACATGACACTTGGTGCCTTCCACTACACTTCGAGATTTCAAACAAATCTTGCTGACCAGACATGTGGCGAGCTTGCACTCATTCAAGGTATCAATTTTTGGGGACCATCTCAAGGTGTACCATAGTGACATGTGGTAGTTTGACAAGTCAAAAGGAGCAGGGAAGTGGACCTTCGGGGAAACTTAGAATTTTTTCCTCTTATGCTCAAAAGGGTTAAGATATCAAAAATGGCCTGCAAGCCCGACAAAGGATTAGTCAAAGTTTGTTTCAAGTCAAAGGGGTGGGGAGGCGGACCATCGGGGTAACTTGCATTTTTTTCCCCCTAATTTTCAAAGGATCAAAACATCAAAATGGCCATGCAAGCCCGATGGAAGAAAGGTCAAAGCTAACTCCAGTCAATAGCAAAGGTGCGGGCTTTCAGAGGAAATTTGGAAAAATTTCCCTTTGTGGGAAAAAGAGTTAAAATAAAAAATGGAGATGTGGTTCTGCTGGGACCCACATTGGGACATGTGTCAAAAGCATTTCTCAAAGGAGGAGCTAGCTGGGAAAACTTGGAAAATTTTCCTTATTTTCCAAAAAGAGGGTCAAATGGAAGAATTTATCCGCGGTTCCTTTGGGACCCACCTCAAGACACGTGTCAGGCTCATTTCTCAAGGGCGGAGGTGTGGAACAAAATGTGAAATTTTTCCATTTTTCCAAAAGTTGTAAAAAGTCAAAGGAAATGCCAGGGTCTATTTTTATGTTTGAATATTTCACATGGACGACCCAAATTCAAAGTAAAGATTAATGAAAGCTGAGATTCTGAATCTGATTTTCCACCCATTTTTACTAAAACATGCCTAGAAGTGCAAGTCTTCATGATTTCTTGGTATCTCGTACACGCTAGGTAGAGAGGGAAGTTAATGTTCATATTTGATTTTGGTGGGGAGATCCTGAAGATGTATTTTGCCATTCAAATGGTCTGACTATCATGCTCGATTAGATTTTCCATTTTTCTTCTCCCAACCATGCAAGGAGCTAGATTTGAGAGATTAGGGGTGAAATTGGTTGGAAAATTGAAGAAAGAGGGAGGATTTGAATGCGGGAGATATTCGATGAGATCTGCCCCCTCGAGCACCTTGCAAATTTTCGAGAGATCCGATTAAGAATTGTGATCGTGCTCATGGCAAGCACTGGTAGCACTCAAGGTCTAGATTTTTGGGGGGAAAAGGGGCTCTATTGTAAATTTTATAAATGGAATAAATTTTTTGTGCAAATAGTTGGAGTGTTAGGGGTTGAGATCGAATTGTCGTATAGAAAAAGCAGCAGATCCCATCATTTTGAGAAGCTTGTATATCTCTTTTGTATCTAATATGATCATGTCAAGGTGGTTGTAAGTGTACAACCATTGACAAGATCTGAGACTGTTCTAGAAACTTTCCCTTGCTGATAGATTTAATCAAATTCGAGTTATTCTATGTTGTCTTGAGCAAAATGCGTTTGTTTTATTTCGAATGTATCTCGAGTAGTTTTTCTTGTTTTCGTTGCAATCTTGTATTAAAATAATATTCAATCACATAGGCCTCGATCCTCGTGATATTTTAGTGGCATCTGCAATTTCATTTCTCGAGAAGAGGTTTCATCTAGGATTGGAATAAATGGTTTAAAGTCACTTTTCTTTCATCTATTTCAAGAGATTTATCGTAATCCTTTGGGTGTACCTTAGGAATGATCGACTTAGATTTTAATGCTTTGTTGGATTTTCTAACTGAAGTCTTCATGATAGAATCTCAAAGAGTGTGTGCAAAATTGCTAATCGGGCCTCCATTAAAGCACATATTCTAGTTAAAGAAACATTTTAGCTATTATGTGGCATTCTATTGGTTTAACCTTCCACTTTGTAAGATTCCTCAAGGTTATGGTGAATCAAGTTCATCTTGCCCCACCTCCCAAAAAAATTTATCCAAAACAACCAATCCTACGTGTACTACCCCTGTTTGTCCTATGTGCATACAAATGCATAATCTCTATTACCAAAACATGTAGAAGCAATCAGGGTCCCAAATGTCTTTAGTAACTTTGGCTTGTTGTGAAAATATCTCCATGATTTGGAATTGACAACTCGTGAGAGTCATAATTCTTGTGTTGATCATATTTTCCCAAGGTCTTCTCTATAAAATTTATGCAAAAGAAGGATTTACTAGCATTCTTCGATAAAGAGGTTACAAAATAGGTTCTCTTACCTTGGTTGAGATGAAAAACCTAAAATAGTTAGGATCGATCACATCCTTTTAAGGTGCTACCCACCCCTTTCAAAACCTAAGTGCTAACAAGTCAGATAGATTTATTCCCTGATTACAAAATGACATACATGATTATCTAGCTTCCTCTAAGTGTCCTATCAAATCAATTATGTTGCTTTGTCTATGATGGAGATTAAATTTGCGTACCAATAAAGTCCATGGAAACGGTCTCCCATTTCCACTCTAGTATAGCATTACGAAAGAGAAGGCCAGCTAGATGTCGATGCTCACCTTCACCTTCGACACTCTAAAAATGTGACATAAAGTGAGCAACATCTCTCGAATTCCCCCAATGGTACAACTATCTCAAGGTTGCATGCATCTTCTTCACCGCAAGATGGGCTGAATAAGGTGCATGATTAGTCTCCATCAAAATGTCTTGTCTCAAGCCTCCACCTCTAGGGACATATTTCCAACCTATGTGCTTTAGAAGGCCATCTGTCTCTAGTTATAATCCATCAAAATTCCCATCAAGGGGTATATGAGAATCTATCTCTACTCGAATGCAAGCTAGAAGATGTCGTGAGGAAGCTGTTGTAAGATCCTGCTCTGCAAAACTATACCCATTGATGTTGCCATTACCACATGTCTCCACCTACTTAGGGCATCTGTAATCACATTATTGTTCCCATTCACATGCTCTATCTCAATGTCATACTCACAAAGAAACTCCATCCAATGTCACTGATGAGCATTGAGATTGGGTTGCATGAAGAGGTGGCAAAGACTCAAGTGATCAGTCCTGAGTGTAAATATCCGGTGAAGAAGGAAGTGTCTCCACCAAACCAAGGAATGTAAAACTATTGTAAGATCAAGGTCATGAGTCAAATAATTGAGCTCACAATCCTTAAGTTTGAGAGACTCAAAAGAAACCACTCTGCTCTCTTGTATCAACACATGTCCAAGTCTTGCCAAAGAAGCATCTATACAAATGAAGAACTCACCCTAAGGATTTTGCACTACAAGAATAGGCACTCTTGTGAGACATTCCTTAAGTTTCTTGAAGGCCTACTCACATCTATCTGACCATAAAATCTTCTTCCCTTTCGCTGAAGGGAAGTGATGGGGTTCGCAACCTAAGAGAAGTCCTATACAAATCTCTTGTAATATCTTGCCAATCCCATGAATTTTTGCTCCTCAGTCACACTAGTGGGTGATGGCCAATCCATAATAGCTCAAATCTTGAAAATATCACCATCGATTCCTTCCCTAGAAATGATGTGGCCCAAATCGCACCTTTATCGAAATAATGCACACTTCTCTAGGTTCCCATAAAGGTGCTTCTCACAAAGACATTGAAGAACCTAGAAAAGGTGCTCCTCATCCGTAAATGAGTAAATTAGAATGTTGTCAAGGAAAATGAGCATGAAGTGATCCAAGAACATCACGAACACCCTGTTAGTGCAAAATCACAAGCACCCTCGGACGCACATCAAGCTTCTAGGTTGATGTTCGGCATCCAGGTGTGATTGCACAACATGGAAACCTCTCTCCAAGCGTGGGACTTGTGAAACCGAGAGAGGAATCTCCAGAGAAGGATGGTTCTGCTCCTAAACTACCCGCCACAAGCTATTCCAAAGGAGGTAAGCTAATCTAATCCTAATCTAACCATGCCAAGGAAACAGAGAGAGAGAGAGAGAAAGGAAAAAACAGCAAAAGCCTACACTAAAACGGTGATACACCGAGAGAATGAGAATGTCGAACATCTATCAAAGCTGCCATGGGACAAGGAGAGGTGAGCAATGGGAAGGATGGACGAAGCATCACAGGCCCAAGGATAGATTTCACATAGAAAATGTACCAAAACTCCATGAACATAGCTCAGGGCACTGCAAAGTGAACATTCAAACATGCACAGATACCTGCAATGAAGAGAGGCAAGAAGAGAACAAGCAAAAATGAGGAAGGATGGACAGATGCATCACAAAACACGTTTTGTTGCTCCAGAAGTTTGCACAGAACATCATTCCATTAGTAAGAGGCAAAAATGCCATTACAGAGCAAGGGAGGAGGTTCGAACTCCATTTTTAACCCTAGAGAAGAAAAGAAGGGAGGGCAGAGTAGAAAGAATGAACAACCCTTTTTTTTTTAAAATGAGCCAAATCTGGCTTTTACATTGCATGGGTCGAGCCCAGGGGACAGAAAATGTACAAAGGCATGGGAGCCCATTCCTCTTGACTGCAGGTGCATTAAAACGGTCATGGGGGACCTTACAAACCCATACCCTGTCACTTTGACTGGATTACAGGAGAATGCGACCCATTCTGCATTAAATCTGGTCGCTGGAATGTCATTTCTGGTCATGAACACGCGTCAGAGCCGTATCTCGATTTTCTCCCTCCAGACTGCTCCAAAACGCAAGATTGACCCCAGAATCGTGTAGAGAATTTCACCAGCTTTCCGTTGATATAAAGAACGTGCAAATCCGAGCTCTGGATCAAAAGTTATGGCGATCTGAAGATCTAGGGCACAAAACAGGCGAAAACATGTTTTGAAATCTTTCCCGCGCTCTGCCACCTGGATGACACGTGGCACGTGCTGATTGGACAAGCAATTCTCTCTCCTCTGCCTTCCGTGGGCTTTCCTTTTGAAATTTTCTTGTGGGCCCCTTAAACTTGGACACGTGGCGCCATTTCATTGGTTCGCGCTGACCCTTTAAAACTTGCCCTTTGACTTTTGACTTTTCTCCTTGAGACACGTGGCGTGATCTGGTTGGTTCTCGGCCCTGCCGGCTCTTTCGCGCCCTTCACGTCTTTTCATCCTGGATGTCCCAAACGCTTAGTGCTCCTTGTGCTAATTCGGGCGAACCGGCCGGTTCGCGTCCATTTGTCCCAAATGTCCCGATTGCTTTTTGATCGCTTGTTCCCAATGTCCCAATTGCTCCTAGAACTAGGACTTAGCCGATTTTCACAATTTTTCTTGGATCAACCTACCTACATCTGCAACACTTTTTTCCGCATTTTCTTAGAGCTTGTTCTTTCAGCCTGGACAGGAGAGTTAGAAAATTTTCTGAAGGGACCCTAGAAACCTGTCTTTTTGCTCTAAATTAACCAATGTGCCTGGGACTTGGATATTCTGATGCATGTTATCAAAATTACCCTGGGGGGTGAATTTTGGATAACAATTTGGTGACTCAGCGGGATCATCTACCTGCTAGATGAAAAGACCGATTACTGAAGCAATTCATTGGGCATGGAGTCATAAGAAAGCACGAAAAGCGATATGAACTTTGAAAACTTCCCTCTGAGCCACTTGAATCCATTGAACTTGGAGTTGTTCTCACCAAAAACCACTGAAACGAACTGTGCAAGAGCAAAACCAGCAACACCAAAAACTATGTATAGAACTGAAAATCATACATGCCCGAAATGGAACATGCAGAGTGTGCACAAGCACTTTTTCTGCTGAAAGCAAATCTACCTACTCTACTCTAACTGGAACCAAAGGCAAGCTAAACAAACCCTGTAACTGGTTGTGAGAAATAGCTTCCTTTCTTCAAAATTGGCAGCCATGCAATTGATTTGGCACTGATCATGGCTGTTTGGATGGATGGAAAATCAACAAGAAGCTGGTCTTCTATCCAAATCATCAAGGTATCAACTGAAAATTTCAATACCTCTTTTAGTTTCTCTGCATTTGGATTGAAGAGGTATGGCAGCTGATCCTTGGTACTTTGTAGCTCATCCTCATGCCCAGAAGTGAGCATGACCGGTTGTGGCTTCTCCTTTGGCTCCAATGAAGCCAAATACCTGATTGGGCAAGGTCTGATTCGTCGATATGCCCATAGCTTTGATTTTCAACTCCAAGAATGGAGTCTTCTTGTAGACCCTCCTGAGTGGATGGTGTGGAAGAAATGGTGGGACTCTTCTGTCCTTTCTCTTCCTCCAATGAAGAACATGGAAGATTAAAATCTTCCAATCTTGATCCCAAAGAGCTGCTGTAAGATGCAGGCTGCTGCAAATGAAAGCTCTCCTTCATGGTAGCAGGCTCTTGTGTTTGGAATGTGGATGATGAAAGAGAGAATGGTGAAAACTCAACCGGCTCTTCTCCATCAAAACAGTCCTCCAAATCTGACAGGTAAACTACCTCATTGCTGTCCTGCTGCTCGTATTCAACTTCCTCCGTGGTGTCCTCTTGATGTGCAACCTGACCACCATGGTTTGCTTCACTCTCCAATATTGAGTTTGAGAGATCAAACTCCTTTTCAGTACTAGAACTTGAGAGAGATGAAGTGGAAAGAAGAACTGAAGGTTCTTCTGTAACCTGCTTTGTGCTCAAAGCCCTTGGATCTGCACTTTTCTCCTCCACAGCTAGATTGTGCTCCTCTTCTTTTGGATTTGGAGCAGCTTCTCCTTCCTCCAATGTTTGAAGAGAATCTTGCTCTTGATTGAACTCCTCCTCCAGCATGAAGTTTGTCAAGTCAAACTCTTCAATTTGTTGCTCTAGAGGACAAGTTGGGACTGCAAGATCTTCTTCTCCAACAAAATCAGTCCTCACCACCATTTGTTCAACCTCAGCCTCTTCTGTAGGCTTAACCATCAAGGGGATCTTTGTCATCCCAAATCTAAGAGCCCAACTCTTCAGACTGTCTGTCACTTCTTTTCTTTTTGGCTCTTCCTCTTGTTGTCCTTGATGACTGATTTTTTCAATTTCTTCTTTCCCACATGGAATTGGGGATGCAAGAGGAGGGATAGGTTGAAACTCAACTGATTTGACAATTTTGTGTGGTGGTGGAGGTAGTGAAACCTCTTGTTTCTTTGGAGGAGGGGGTATTTCTGTTAGCTCTTGTGGAGGGGATGACTGTTTGGAAGGGAAAAGGAAAGAAGAATCGAGATGGGGTGGAAGACTAGGGGATGGAGGGATGGATTCAACACTTGGGACAGCAGATGGAGAGTTCAAGTGAGATGGTGCTACTTGAGTAATGGAAAGAGAAAAACCAGATGATGGTGTAGAACTTACCCATTGACAAGGTTGTTCAACAACAAGTCTGTAGGCCTCTATCTCTGCTGTCCATTGTGCAAGTTGGGGCAGCATCTTTATCATGAAGTCCAGCTTCTCCTGAGGGCTGTAATGCCTTGGAAAAGGTCCCACCCATGGACAGGGTGCTCCACAACCGATTCCAAATGCTTTCATTTGTGCCTGAGCCCTGGACTGCACTATGTTTACCTCCATCTTTTGGATTTTCTCCAACAGACCAGCATCTTGGATCTGATGGTCTTCATTGTATGCACACTCTTGCTCTTGGAAAGCTCCATAGCCACACTGACTTTGGCACTGCTGCTCATATGGGTATGCATACTGATCTTGAATCTGCTCAAAATGCTGATTTGGAGGATTTGTAAAATGTGTTGGAGGTGGAATATACTGCTGTTGTTGATATGAATTCCATGATGGAAATGAAGTCATGATTGCACAACTTCATAGAATGAAAGAATGATGGAAGAGATGGAAGGAAGAATGGAAATGAATGGAAAGGAAGGTCTGCAACCTCAGAGAAATGGGTTGTTGATCAGATGGAGTCGCCAGATGTGTTTGTAAGTGCCTCCAAAGGCTGAAATCTTCACAGGAACACACCAACCTGCAAAAGATGAAGTGAAAGACCTCTAAGGTCCCACCGGGCGTGCCAAAACTGTTAGTGCAAAATCACAGCACCCCTGGACGCACATCAGGCTTCTAGGTTGATGTTCAGGCATCCAGTGTGATTGCACAACATGGAAACCTCTCTCCAAGCATGGGACTTGTGAAACCGAGAGAGGAATCTCCAGAGAAGGCTAGTTCCTGCTCCTAAACTACCTGCCACAAGCTATTCCAGTGCAGGCAAGCTAATCTAATCCTAATCTAACCATGCCAAGGAGACAGAGAGAGAGAGAAAGGAAAAAATAGCAAAATCCTACACTAAAACGGTGATACACCAGAGAAGGAGAATGTCAAACATCTATCCAAACTGCCATGGGACAAGGAGAGGTGAGCAATGGGAAGGATGGACAGAAGCATCACAGGCCCAAGGATAGATTTCACACATAAAATGTCCCAAAACTCCATGAACATAGCTCCGGACTGCAATGAACATTCAAACATGAGATACCTGCAATGAAGAGAGGCAAGAAGAGAACAAGCAAAAACGAGGAAGGATGGACAAATGCGTCACAAAACACGTTTTGTTGCTCCAGAAGTTTGCACAGAACATCATTCCATTAGTAAGAGGCAAAAACGCCATTACAGAGCAAGGGAGGAGGTTCGAACTCCATTTTCAACCCTAGAGAAGAAAAGAAGGGAGGGCAGAGCAGAAAGAATGAACAACCCTTTTTTTTAAAATAAGCCAAATCTGGCTTTTACATTGCATGGGTCGAGCCCAGGGGATAGAAAATGTACAAAGGCATGGGAGCCCATTCCTCTTGAATGCAGGTGCATTAAAACGGTCATGGGGACCTTACAAACACATACCCTATCACTTTGACCGGATTACAAGAGAATGCGACCCATTCGCATTAAATCTGTCATTTGGAATGTCATTTCTGGTCATGAACACGCGTCAGAGCTGTATCTCAATTTTCTCCCTCTAGACTGCTTCAAAACGCAAGATTGACCCCAGAATCGTGTATAGAATTTCACCAGCTTTCCGTTGATATAAAGAACGTGCAAATCTGAGCTCTGGATCAAAAGTTATGGCTATCTCGAAGATCTAGGGCACAAACAGCGAAAACGTGCTTTGAAATCTTTCTGTGTGCTCACACTGGATGACACGTGGCACGTGATGATTGGACAAGAAATTCTCTCTCTCTCGCCTTCTATGGGCTTTCCTTTTGAAATTTGCTTGTGGGCCCCAACTTGGACACGTGGCGCCATTTCATTGGTTCGCCTGACCCTTTAAAACTTGCCCTTTGACTTTTGACTTTTCTCCTTGAGACACGTGGCGTGATCTCGGTTGGTTCTCGGCCCTGCCGGCTCTTTCGCGCCCTTCGCGTCTTTTCATCCCGGATGTCCCAAATGCTTAGTGCTCCTTGTGCTGATTTCGGGCGAACCGGCCGGTTCGCGTCCATTTGTCCCAAATGTCCCGATTGCTTTGGACCGTTTTGTTCCCAATTGTCCCAATTGCTCCTAGAACTAGGACTTAGCCGATTTTCACAATTTTTCCTGGATCAACCTACCCGCCTCTGCAACACTTTTTTCGCATTTTCTCGAGCTTGTTCTTTCAACTGGACAGGAGAGTTAGAAAATTTTACGAAGGGACCCTAGAAACTGTCTTTTTGCTCTAAATTAACCAATGTGCCACAGGACTTGGATATTCGATGCATGTTATCAAAATTACCTGGGGGTGAATTTTGGATAACACACCCCATTCATCAAGCTCATGAACATTGTGGGGGTATTCGTAGTGGCACTTCCATGAACTGGTAGTGGCCATATCTCATACGAAAGGTGGTCTTATGAATATCTACCTCTGTGATCCTTAGTTGATGATAACCTAACTTAAGATCTATCTTGGAGAAGACTGTGGCCCCCTTCATCTGATCAAATAAATCATCAATGCACGGAAGGGGGTAATGATTCTTGGTCATTACTTTGGTCAGGTGGCAGTAATTAATACACAACCGTAGATATCCATCCTTATTCTATACAAAAATCACCAATGCACCCCAAGGGGAGACACTAGGATGGATCATGCCTTTCTCTAGAAGGCCCTCAAGTTACAACTTGAGCTCACAGAGATCAGGATTAGTCATCCGAAAAGGTGCTTGTGAGATAGGCTCTGCACCCAGAACCAAATCTATGTGAAAATCTATCTCACATGGGGGAGGTAACCCCGGTATCTTCCTGAAACACATTAGAAAACTCTCTCAATATGGGATGATCATCAAGGGATGGTCCACTATGCTCATCCTTTGATATGTCACTAACCGTAGCAACATACATCTGGAAACCTCATCGCACACACCACTTAAGCTGCATAACAAAGATGATGCAAATGGAAATGGACCTCTTAACTCCCGGTATCACAAACTTAACTCTTAGATCATTTGTACATGATATAGTCTTATGGTAACAATTCACTCTTGCTCTATGAGTAGACAACTAGTCCATGCCCAAGATGACTCCATACGAACCCAAAGGAAGGATGCGAAGATCCGAGGTAGTGGTGAAGGGTCCCAAATCTACTACACACTCCTTAACTAAGGAGTCTATAGAAATTTTGGCTCTAAAATCCATTTCAACATCCCAATTAAGACCCGCCTAACCGCCACTGATCGCAATCGGTCTACTAAGGATGGTGCAATAAAAGAATTTGATGAACCAAAATCAAACAAAATGGAGGTAGGAATGCCACCAATGTTACCTGTCATCTCTATCATAGTACTCTGATGCTCGGGCTGACAATTCTTGACCGCTACATAGATCTGATGGTTGTACCCCATGTCACCAACAATAGGCTCTGAAATCTACATCTTACCCTTATTACTAGGGTTTTGTGAGAACTTTCTTTAATGATGTTTAACAAATCCACAACCATAACTTTTGCCTAGTTCTCTCTAATGAGATGCAGCTCCAGATGGTACTATAGAGGTCTATGTTGTGGATCCTGATCATCCGGCTATGGATTATTGAGGTCTCTACTAATGAGCTCTTGTTAATCGAGCTCTTGGCACACCTGTGTCCTAATGGGACCCCTAGAGGAGGCCCCATACTCTTTCCTCTCGTGTGTTGAACCTCCGAGTAGATCCGAATGGTGGACAAGTGCGGTTCTGCACATGTTAAGTTGGCTACTATGGTGGCCTGAATGAAGATTGTACTGAGCCCTTTCCACCATGAGGAGGATGAGATGACACCCTAATTCTATTATCCTAGATTGACTAGATGTAGCTGCAAACTCTATCCCTAGCCTATTACGTCTTCCCCCATGTCTCCTCTACAATATAGGCCTTCTCCATGACCTCTACTAAGGTATGTGGGTAGTGAATGCACACTGCACCACCCAAATCCAAATTCAAGCCCCTGATGAACATGTGAATCCATACCTACTCATCTTGCATATAGTTGGCATACTAGAGTAGGTCCGAAATTGACTCTCATACTCAGCTATAGTCATATATGCCTGACGGAGGTCGTGGAATGCATCTATTCGGTGCTGAATAAACCTCCGAGATAAGTACCTTCTCTTAAACAACACCTCAAAGAACTCCCAGGTAACCGTATCTAAATCAACGTGGAGATTTTTCTCCTCGGTCATCCAATAGACACCTACTCCATCCCTTAAAAGATGGATCGCAATAAGAGCTTTCGTGTTGCTAGTAAAAGGGAAAAGATTGAAGCACCCGCTCAAGCTCACCAACCAGAGCCTCTACCTAAAATCCACCTATATCTCAAAAATAATAAGATGGTCGTAACTTTAGGATCTCCTTAATATGGTCTCTCGGAGCTGTTAACAGACAACCCCTAGGCCTCTATACATGCTCCTCTCTAGGTCGAGGGCTCTGAGACATATCCCTGTGTCCTAAAATCTTGTCTTCCCATCCCCTTTGTGGTGATTATGTTCTTACCGAATCCACGTGGGAGTTCTCTCGCCTTATTATCCTCACTATGTCAAGGATATACATGAGCCTCAATGGATGGCTCCCTATCTTGTCTTGTTGATCATCCTCCTAAGGACCCTCCGTATATAACGAAATTAACGTCTTGAAGCTTCTACAAAATATGGGGTAGAATGGTTGCAATGGCCTTCTCTTGGGGTGACAAGTATAGGTCTATGTCAAAGGACCCTCGTCTAATCCACGCTTGCTGCATAGACCATGGTGAGATTTAGTTCATCATTCTAGGTTTTATTCCAGTTTTCTATGTTTACTAAAATATACAATTTTTCAAACAAGTTGTTTTCTAGGTTTAGTATTGTGCTAGGTTTAATATTGTACTAGGTTCAATGTTCATGTCTCACATTTTTCTTTGTGTCCAAGGGTCCAAGCTTTGAACCCACAACTCTGATACTAAGTGTAACACCCGCTAAAACATCTGCATGAGACCCAAGAACAACCTAGGATTAGCTTGAAAAATTATGGAAGGATTTCTTGAGGACACTAACAATTTCTCCATATTTCACATCACTAGGAAGATATCTCCTTCACGATTTCTTGATCCACAAGAAAATTGGGGGAGAGGAAACACTCTCCACCTAATCAAATATCCAATGAAGTGGAGAAGCCATCATCCTCATTGTCCCCGAGTCCCAACCACATTGCAATGAGAGGTGGATCCAACACATGGCAACAACAAGCTTCCACATGATAATACAAGATTTTACAACCATACCAAAAGACAAACAAAACATATACAAACACAATGAGGAAAAACAAAAAAATATACAAGGCTTCACGATGAAAAGTCAAAGGAGCAAAAACCTATGAGAAGGTCACTTATGCCTCCTAATGGGAAATGGGTGCCCACTTTAAAACCTCCAATACATATCTCAAAACCCCTACACATTCATATGCCTCACACATACTCTTATGACTCCCTCATTCTCTTGTGCCTCCCTTATAAAAGAAACAAGTAAGAAATACAAGCATTCCTTGTCCACGGTGGGGCACCCAACCCAAAATCACTCCAAAACATGAAATAAAATCTTATTCCTACACACATGATTTCTCCCCATAGTCCCCTCCAACACCACACTTAGGCAATCTACCCAAGCACCCAACAAGCATTCCAAAACACTCAAAAACAAGCACATATACACAAAATAAAAGAAGAACATTAAGCAAGAGTAAAGCTCCTACCTTTCCATGGTAGAGCTTGTTCCAAGATTCAATCTCCAAGCTTCTTCAAACCCAAGCAATCACTAACAAGCTCCAACAAATCCACAAGCACTCCAAAATCTTCTAACTCCCAAAAATACAAGAGAAAAAGAAATGAAGTAACCCCCAAACAAGCAAAAAGAACTTGAATAAATAGAAAAGGGAGAGAGGAGGGTGAGGTGGCTCCATGTAGGATGCCACATCACTCATCCTCAACTCCACCTCACAAGTCAAACCTCAACCCCAATGCACCATAAATTGGTGGGTGAGAGGAATGACAATTTACTTACACACACAAACCAATCCCACACCCCCTAAGGACAAACTTAATTCCATGAAAGGAACTGAAATAATATTTTCCCTTTTGGTCCTTCCAAAACACATAATGGGGTCTATTTTTGACCCCAAACCCATAGGTAGGGTTAGTATGACAATTTTAGAGGTGTGGGATAAGTTTGACTTGTCCCACTGCCTCCAAAATTGGCCCTTAAGGCCAAATCCGAATTTTCATGAAGGGGTAGAGTGTACAACACTCAAGATCACAAGAACTCAAGTTAAAACACATAAATAAAGAAGCCATATAATCTAATAAATGATATCCTCCTGACCCATTTATAATGAATTTATTTAACTAATGAATTTATTAATCTAGACATAAATCAAGTAATTAATAAAAGGAGAATACATCACCATAATTTCACATACTAAAATTAAATAAAGGAAACTAAATGAAATAATGACACATAAACCCTTGGTCACAATAAAAGGTGATCCCCCCATGGGAACCACCTAACAACAATTCAAACACGCACATATAACAAATACATGTTGCCATGGTGACCCCTTGTTGAATTCATCTAGCATTCAAATGTGGTTGGTCTCCAATTCCCCGATGTTTGTTGTGACATCTCTATATACCAAACACATAACACCTCATTTGGCCTCGTGTCCGCATCAAAACATCCAAAATAAATATACAATATAACTCCACAATCATCTATATATGAATCAAAACATCATCTAGGCAAGTAATGATATCATTTACCATTTCTAACAACATCTTGATTCTACATTTCATCAATATCCATATGATCACAAGATTAGTTCAATTGTTAAGGTCTACTCAAAATGACGAAAGTATCACGAGTCAAAATATATATAACCATGTCAACAACATATCAACATCAATATAAAATGTCTCTAATAATCCAAACGCATCATATATGAATTGAAATCAACAACAGTCTAGTATCTCTAACATCTAACATCATGCTAAATCAAAAAGCTACAATAATATCCATAAGTATAGTCAACAATATCGAAATCAATAACAAAAGGTGTCGAAGGGAAGTGGGCACTACACACACACACTCATATCATCCTGAATATATATTCTTGGCTTCAACCTTATAGGGCGATTTGGCAAACAATACAAAAAAATATATTGAGTACAATATACATAAATATCTATGTATATTTATGTAAATGTATATATACATATATATATATATACATATAAATACATACATATATATCTATAGATACTTTTATATATATATATATATATATATGTGTGTGTGTGTGTGTGTGTGTGTGTGTGTATGTATTTATATGTACATATATATTACCCTAAATTTATGGGTATACGACATATAAATACAAATAAATGAAGGATATATATTCAAATGTGAGTATATATTCTAGATCTAGGAGTATGTGACATTCTAAAAATATATTATAAGAGGAATATAGAATAGATGTACAAATTTAAAATACACCCAAATTTTGTGTGTATCCATCCAAATCACAAAATAAGATAATATTCCATAGCTCCTTGGAATCTCCATGGCCTCTATCCCTTTAACCTACAAACAAGAGGATTAGGGAAAAAATTGAATAAAAGAATCCCATAAGGATTTTTAGGGCTTTTGGGGTCAAACGTTGATCTAAGGCCCAAATATATTTAATCCATGGGTGGGGATTTGACCCTACATTGTTAAGTTGGGGAGATTTTGTGGGAATGGGTGTTTTAAATAAAGGGTATGGGTATTTAATTAATGAGGCCACTTAGTGGGTTAGACTATGTAGGGGCCTTTGGCTTTATGGGTTGATAAATAAATAAATAATTTGTATTTGGATTATGAGTTAGTTGAATAAATATTAAGGGTTGTGTTTTTAAAAAATTAATTAAAGGGGTTTAAAGGAGAAAATGTTATGTATAAATTAATAAATAAATTAAAGGCGTAAAACGGGTATTAGTTACTTAGGTGAATCTAATTAAAATTACTCGAGAAAGGTTTTTTTATAAATGTTAATAAGGACCTAGGTGAAATAATTAACCAAGATTAAATTAGAATTAATTCAACAAATTCAACTTGGGCAATATGGAAGGATTTAAAACTGTATTAAATTCTAGAAGAAAAATTTAAATGGACTAGAGGGGTAACGTGTTAAATGACCCAAGCACTTTAAAACGTGATAGATGTATTTAATTTAATCTAAATCTATTTAAAAAAATTCCTTAAAATTTTCCCTAAATAATTAATGGTGTTTGGTGGGTTTTAAAGTGCGTCAAATTTACGGGCATTGGTCATTCCTTGGTGTTCATCATCATGATCATTATCTTTGTTATCATTATCTTCATAATCTTAGTGATCGGACCATCCTTGTCATCATTTATCATCATCATAATCATCATCATCATCATCCTTGTCATCATTATCACCACCATCACCAAAACCATCAAACCATCATCGGCATCATCACCAATAGTAATCTTACTACTAATATTGATATTATTATTACAATTTATAAGAAATAAAAAATATTATTATTATAATTGTTATTAATATTAATGTAGTTATTATTATTAAAAATATTATTATTATAATAATTTTAATAATAGTATTATTAATATCATGGTCATCATCTTCTTAACTAGTCGTTATCATTTTTAGTGTTATTTTCAATTTCATCATCATCATAATAATTATCATCATTTTCATGATCGGTATAATGATATTAATCATTTGTAATCATCATCATCATCATCCTCATCATTATCATCACCACTATCACTACCACAACCATCATTGTCGCCATCATCATCATCATCACTATTATCAATATTAGTCTTACTCTCATGGCGAATCATCATCTATGTTACGATCATCATATTCATCATCATAATCATCATATTCACCATGATCATCATTGTCTTCATCATCATTGTCATTGTCATGATCATCATTATCATCATCATATTTATCATCATTGTGATAGTAATCATTGCTTTATGTTTTTCATCACCATAATTTACATGATCATCATCATCATGATTGTCGTTGTGATGATGATGATGATTACATCATCATGAACATCATTTTCTTAAGCAAAACGTCGTTGTCATTTCATTGTAATCTTAGAAATTATCGGCATTGTCTTGATCGATTTAATCATCTTCACCATTATGATCATTAGTACGATCTCTATCTTCTTTGTCATGGTTATTCTAATAGTCAATTATCACATTTTTTTCATCGTCATTGTTGTACATGTTTACACATATTTGTCATCATCATTGTTGTACATGTTTATAGTTTAGGGTTTTTGAATTGGATTTTTGTAATTTATAATATAAACATAAATTATTAATAATAATATTGTTAAAAATATATTATTATTAGTATTAATATTAATATTGCAAATAATATTATTATTATACTTATTAATATTAATATTTTCTTCATCATCATCATCATTGTCACGATCATCATCATCGTCATGATTTTCATTATCATCGTCATCTTTATCATCATTGTGATCGTCATCATCATTTTGTTTTTCGTCATCTTCATGATCATCGGACTCACCATCATGTTTTCATTTTCATGATGATGACGATTACATCGTCATGTTCATCATTGTCTTTAGTGTCATTGTCATTTCATCATAATCTTAGTCATTTTCATCATTGTCATGATCGATTTAATCATCTTCATTATTATCATCATCATTATGATCTCCATCTTCCTAGTCATGGTCATTCTCATCTGCCATTATCACATCATTGTCATTGTCATTTTTGTACATGTTTGACAGTTTAGGGTTTGTAAATCAAAATTTTTAATTTATAATATAAATATAAATTATTAATAATAATATTTTAAAAATATATATTATTATTAGTATTAATATTAATTTTACAAAAAAATTTATTATTATACTTATTAATATTAATATTTTTTTCATCATCACTATCATCATTTTCATTATCATCATCATTTTAATTATTGTCATCGTCATCATTATGATCTTCATCCTCATCACCATCCTTCGTCATCATCATCATTATCACTATCATCGTCATCATCATGTTCGTCATTATCATCTTCATCTTTTCCTTGTGATTTTCATTATTGTTGTGTTTTTCATCATCATCATGATCATCAAAACTCACCATCATTGACACGATCATCATCATCATCATTTTCATTGTCATGATGATGACAATGTTGATGATGATAATGAAAATGATTATGATGACAATGATGAAGGAGACAATGATGATGATGACAATGAGGATGATGACGATGACATCAATGATGATGACGATGACCACAACCACTACAAATCGAAGTAATAATTTTCACAACAAATCTAAACATATATACAGATGTTACAATGTTTTTATACACATTAAATGATGCATTTCCAAGTCAAAGAGGACACCAATGACGTATCCCTTCATTTGAAAATTACTTGACTTTTGTAGTTCCCACTCCTCTTGAAATTGTTTCATTATGATGTTATTACTGTTGGATTGATACTTAAACATTTTGATTATTATTTTGATCGTACATGATAGACTATGCATATATTTAGACTACGGCATATTGTGATTTACATTTTTACTATGATGTACTAGATGACGATGATGAACGGTTATATATGTTGATTTGTAGTATTTTAATTTATACTAACATGTCATATTATAGATGCATTACCTATGTTGGATGTTTTGAGTAGAATTATGATTTTATGAATGTTAAAATTGAATTAATTAATATGATGATAGATGATAGAATTGCTAATTTTAGATGACGATTATTGATTTTTATATGTATATTATTCTCGATGTTGTTGATGTAGCCATAGGGCTAGAGAAATATTTTTTTGTTATAGAAACATTTTATCACATACATCGAAAGGGGATAGGGGACCAACCACAAAAGGATGTTGGGTGTTGTGCAACATGGCAAAAATTTGACAACTTGTGTATAATGTTATGTTGTGTTGTTGCATGCTTTGTTAGGAGGTTCCCATAGGGGGGTAACCTCATTTATGTGGCCATGGGTGTAATTTTTTCCTTTCTTTTAATTTTTTTTGTTTGAATTTGTTGTGCATGTGTTTAATTATTTGGGAAATATTGTTACTTTATTAACACTTGCTAATGTATCTTAATTAACTAGTTTAGCTTAAATTTAAATTAAGAGGGAAGATATGACATGTGGGAAATAAATTGGGTAGATGGTCCTTGAAATCTTATGGATGTAAATTAGATTTGTGTTGGGTTTTGTGTTGTGTACTCTTTCCCAACTTAAAAATTAGATTTTTAATTTGGAGAATTATTTGGAGGATTCTAGGACAAGCTAAGCATGTCCCATGCCTATTAAATTCATCCAAAAACTATATGTATGGTATGCTTTGAGTTAATTTTAAGCTTAATTATGTTTTTGGGATAGTAAAAAGGGTAAATAATTGCACTTGTTACTTACCACATTTAAGTTTTTCCTTGATAAGTATGGTGTGCAAGTTGGAGTGTCATGTGGGCATGTCATAAGTCTTACATGTGCATTTAATTACTTTGGGTTTGGTGTTTGACTTGTGTGTTGTGTTGGTGCCATTTTATGAGCTTGCACCTTGTCGCCCTAATTTTTCAAATCTATAGGTGCTCAAAACTGTTTTACCCTTTGAATTAATGGTCTAAATTTCTTCCCCTCCAGCTGAATGCTTTAAAATGCTCACAAACTTGTTTTTTTCCCTAATTTGAAGGAATATTCCAAGTTTGCCCTTTTTTGTGCCCTAGTTCTTCCAATTTTGCGGGCTATGTCATTTTTCCCTTTGTCAGATCATGGAAAAATTGAATTTGATCAATTCATACTTGTTTGTATTTGAAAATCAAATCCCAAGGTTGAAAATTTTGTAAAATCATCCTTTAGTTGATTCAAAATAGAAAAATCTACCATCCTTGGTGAAAAAATTGAATTCTAGGGCATCCCTAGAATTTTTTACGTTTTGACGGTTAGACGGGCATATTTTAGCCGTCAAATTATGGCTGAAATATCAGAGCGTATGTGGCGGCTTCTAATTGGCTGAGGAAAGGTGGGGAGGTGCTCTAATTTTTCATTTTTCACCTTTTCAAGCAAATGGGGCATTTTCGGGCCTAGGGACCCGTTTTTTCCAATTTTTCCTACATGGCATGTTTTGATTGGCAGGCGGGATGGTGGGTGGTCAGATTCCCTTAAGGTTTTAGACCTTACTTTGAGAAAATTATAAAAGTTAAATTTTGGCCTGAAACCCCAAAAAGTTTCAAAATGGAATCGCAAGAGGACACGTGTCCGAAAAGCTTCAAAATGGAAGTGCGGGCCGCGGGGGGACTTAGAGTTTTTTGGCTCTAATTTTATAAAGTTTCAAAATTAGTTTTTCCCCCGCTCCAATCAGCAATGGACATGTGGCAGCACGGTAGGGCAAGGTGGGTCGGCGGGCCAATGGAGGTTTTGGTGATTTTGAAGTTTTTAAACTTTGAATGGTTTTAAGTCAAGTTTTAGCCCAAAACCACGTAGCGAATAGGAGACGGACATGTGTGGGAGAAGTCGAGGCGTAGGCTTACAGAGACAAAGTTGAGAATTTTCCCTTGGCTTAAAGGGAGTAAAAATGAAGATTAAGCCGCGGGTCCTTGGTAAATGAAAGATGGATGTGTGGCAGAGGACAAGGCAGGTCGGTGGGCTGATGGAGGTAAAAGGGTATTTTTTCCCTTTTTCACAAAAGAGTTTAAAATAAAAATTTTAAGTTGGCCGCTAGCGAATAGAAGATGGACACGTGGCAAGGGAGAAATTGGAGGTGTGGGCCCGTGGGGAAAAAGGTGAAAATTTTCCCAATTTCCAAAAAGGTCAAAATGCACGTAATTGAAGCGTGATCCCAATGGGACCCACCATGTGCCACGTGTCGGCTCCAAATTTCAAGGGCGGAGGGGCGGAGAAAAAAGTCAAAATTTTACATTTTTCCAAAAAATGTGGAAAAGTAAAAAATGATCCCAATTCCGGTCTTAATTGTTTTTTGACATGTGGAGGGCCCAGATTAAATGAAAAAGATGGATAATATCGATGGTTGCTATGCATCCATTTGTTTTGACCACCATGGGAGCTCCATGAAGCTTGGAATCATGATTTTTTGCACAAAAATTCACCAAATTTATAGTGATTTTGTGTTGTCTTGGCTTGCCATGATCATTGGCATCGATTTCATGGCTCAATTTTTTTATTTGAGATGTTTTTGAGGTAATTTTTTTGCCCCAAATTTGAGCAAACACGTGAAATGAAAAAATCAAAAGTTGCAGAGTTTGTTTTATAAGGTAAAAGGGTGAAAATGATGAGTAAAGGTGTTTGCATGCCTCAATGATGAAAAACATGCGTCGGGATGAATAATGATCCAGATATTTGTAATGATTTAATATTTTGGGCACACCTGGTAACTATGAGTGTTTTTCTGTTTGATGTCATTTTCATTAAATCACGAGGAATGTTTTGTAACAAACTTGATCCCATGGCATATTCTTTGCTTCGGAAAGAAGGCTCCAATGTGGCATAAGGTATAGAGTACATTTTGGAGAAATGGTAAAGAGAGGAGATTGAGATTCACGTGCAAAAAATTTGAGAGAAAGCTCATTTTCTGAGAAATCCACCAAAGAACCAGGTTAATGTCTCATGTGTTGGAAATTCATGTATGTGAGTTGGTTACAAGCATATAACCCTCACACAGCTCTCCGAGATTTTTCATGTAACTCTCCTGTCTTTGTTGAATTTGACAGGTTTTGAATTAAATATGTGTTTTCTTTGGGCAATGTGGTGTCTGTTATCATTTTTTAAATGCCTACAAGTAGTTTTTATTATTCTTGTTGCAATCTTACATTGAAATTATTTAGAAATCACACAAGATCTCCATTTCTAGTTGATAGTTTAGTGGCATTTGCAATCTCATATTCAGAAGAGCCTTCATCTGATAAGGAGATAAAAAAATTTAAAATCACTTTACCTTCCTTGACTACAAATATTTCTTGTAAGCCTTTGGGGGTACCTTAGGCGTGGTTTGATCAAGGATTTTTGTGTTTAATTGATTTCTTTACTTCAATATTTTGTGGTGAGTTCTCAAATATTGTGTGAAGAGTGCAACACAGGCTTCCATTTGTGCCTCTATTGGTTGTGAGAACATCCTAATTATTTTAGGCATTTCATCGATAGTTGTTCAAGAATTGTAGAGATTGTGAAAGATCTTATCTATCCCAATTTGTCTTTTCAATCCCCCATGAAAAATCATCTAACAACAAAGATCTATCATGTACTATCCCTCATTTGCATTTGTATACCCACAGAAGATAAAAATCCATTTGTAAAAGTATGCATAACAGATCAGGATTTCAAATGTCTCTAGTAACCTTTGCCTTGTTTTGAGAACATACCCATGTTTTGAGAAGTGACAACTTATTAGAGTTCATATCTGGGGTGTTGATCATGTTTTCATCAAGGTCTTCATTATAGAATTTTAAGCAAAGAGAAGGACATCTTCATCTCCTTCCCATTGCAAGGTTAGAAAATAGGTCCTCTTACCTTGGTTGCAAGGCACAACCTAAGACAACTAGGACAACATCAAGTCCTATAGGAGTGCTATCAATTTCTCCACAAACCTGAGTGCCAGCTAAACCATATGCTTGGCTACCAACGACATACAACATGGTCTAGTATGTCTTTAAGCTCCATGACATATCTATGGTGTTGCTCAGATTGAAAAGGAGAACAAATTTGGATACCAACACGAGTGGCGCCATTTTGGGGACTTCTTGGAATTTCTTGGTGTTTTTGAAGTGTTTGAAGAGTTTGAGAAATTTTTTATTCAAGTATTTGAGCTACCACATTGTTAAAATATCATTCTATGCTTCATATCTGCAAGTTTTAAGCAAAATTTTCAAGTTTTGTCTACCCTTTTTCATTTACTAGCAGTTCATATACGTTGGGTGCATTTTGATTGATTGATTTAAGAAGAAGAAGGTCTGATTTATAAGGCTTTGCAAAGTTTTCAGTGCTAGAAAACATTTGACTGATTGTTTTAGTGCATTATTTCACAACTAAGGTGAAATTCCTCGGTGGAAATTCCATGTTGATTTGATCTTGAAAATACTAGTTGTCTTTCCTTTTGTCATTTACTTTTGTGTTTTTAATCCTGCAAAAATGGAGGGAAGAAGATCTCTCTTCATCAAGGAATCTACTAAGAATTTGTTTGCAGATTCAAGAAGCTTAGAACTAGAGGGAATAAAAGTGTGGAAGGTTGTTGGAGAATTGACTCGCAAGAAAGGAGATCCCTATTGTTGACTTTGAAAATGAGCAACTGTTATTGAGGACTGCAATTCTTCTTCAAGTGGATTTGATTCAGAAAATCCTATTTTGATTTGAAATCCCCATTAGGTGAGGGACCTTCTTGTGCATTTGAAAGGCTTGTTCCTAATTTTTTCTCTGTATTTTCTAAATTTGTTAGAGATCATAAAGAAGGAGAACCCTTAAGAGAGATCCTTCTTGAATTTTTCATTCCCATTCTCCAAATACCTCTCACTCCTCATCGTTCTATTTCTCCTCCAAGATCTCCCCACCTAACAATATGGCTCGGCCTAGAATTCCATTTTTGTTAACACCTTTGGTCCTATAAATTTTAGAGCAATGGATGGTTACCCAAATGTTGTCCCATAAGATGTCGAAATAGGTTGCCAAAATTCCAAGGTAACAATGCTATTATTGGTGATCAGCATCTCAAACTTTTTGATAATATGATGGAATATTTTGAGATAGATTTTGAGGATGTTTATGTCAAATTTTTTATTCATACACTAGAAGAGGATGCTAGGGATTGGTACAAGGCACTACTTGATATTTCTATTGATTCATGGAATGAAATGAAAAATGCATTTAGGTTACTGATATGGTGAAAATACTAATCCTAGATTTCTTTTATCTAAGTTTAAGAATATCAAGAAGAACCCTAATGAATCAGTCCATGACTTCAACACAAGGTTTAACAAAACTTTGAGAAGGATGCTTGTTGGTGTGAGGCCTTGTGATGAATATTGTTTAATAAAATATGGAGATGCATTTGATAAGAAGGTAGCCTATTACCTAAGAGACAAGAACCTAACTAACCTAAGACAAGCTTTCACCATGGCATTTCAAATTGAGAACAATATCAAGCCTGTTGGGAAACCTCTCAAGGAGATGGTGTAAAATTGATAAACCCCTGAAAAACCTCAAGCTAGCAAAGGCGCTGATTTAGAAGAGGTTGTGAAAAATTTGGTAGGAGCTGTCAAATAAATATCATACAAATTGGTAAGAGTTGAGAAGGGAATTAGGTAGACTTCACAAGGTCAGCCTAGGCAACAAGCACAAGATAGATTTGGAAATCATCCTAGGGGTGATCAAAGGGCAGATGATAGAGGGAAAGGACATATGGGGTCTTAAAATAGACATCCTCAAGCACATGAAGGAAGAGTGTTACCTGATCCCTTAACTGCTAGGGTTACTGCTATTGAAGAGGTTGCTGATATGGATTGGTGTGATAGATGTTTTCATCCTCATCCTCCATGTGAAGTGGACCAACAGGTTGATGAAGTTGATAATGAGGATGGAACTAATGATGATATTTTCATGGTGGATTTTTCTTCAAGCTCACAAGGAGGTGCAACATCTACTGAAGTAATAAATGCTAGGACTGCTGCTTTACCTTTTGGGATTACATCAAACAGGTAGAAGTCTTTCTCCCCCTCATGCTCTTGATGTTGATGTGTAGTGCAAGCTTTTGAAATTCCTAAAAATGACTTTGAATACTTGAGAGATTTGATGATTAAGAAGTATGATGGAGGTATCCCTTTGGAGGAAGATAGACAATTGTTGATGAATGTTGTTGTAGCTCAAGAGAAGGACTATAACAATAGAAGAAAAGTTGTTAAGGGAGTTGGGCCTCAAGCCAAACCTAAAACAACCTTTCTCACAAGCATTCCAAAAGAATCTCATAGGAAAAGAAACACTTGCTAAAAGATCTGTTGTCCAAAAAAAAAAATTACAGTCCTCCTCATTCCCAAGCTGCCAAGAATCCACTGACATCTAATGAATCTTCTTGTCTCCCTTTTAATGCTATTTTTCCAAAGAGTGTCCCCTATGACATAGCCCAAGTATTGAGCCAAATTAATGTGAGTGTTCCAATCATTGAGTTGCTTAGAATTCGTGAGCATAAGAAGAGAGCATTGGAATACTAGGGATTGAAAGAAGAGAAGGTTACTCTAGTTAGAAATGTAAATATTGTTAAAACTCCACCTTAGATCATTGTTCACCTTAAAACACCCCAGTAGTAGAAGATCTTGGAGAGACACTGAGGTATATTTGGGGACATCCTTGGTTAATTCCCAATTTAATGTTGATCCATTCTTTACAAATTTACTCATAAAAGATAGGCAACTTCACAATTGTATGTTTGATTCCGGTGCATCATATAATGTCATGCCTCTAGAAGTCATGAATGAGTTGGATATCAAAGTGATAGCTACCTATGGGAAGTGTACTATCATGGATTCAAGGTAAGTGCTGGTGGTTGGTTGTGTGAAGGGTTTGGTAGTGCAACTTGCAGCCTATCTAGGAAAGAATTTGAAACTTGATGTTGTAATTGTTGACTACCCTGCCAAATGGGGTATGCTTTTTTCAAGAAAATGGGCTACAAGTGTTGGTAGCAGCATTTAGATGGAAATGTATTTTCCACCATTCCAATCGAGGAAGCCTTGTTAAAATTTATGGTGAGAAGAAGATGTTGCACCTAATTGAAGATACCAACAATGCTTCCAATGAAGTGTTGTTTGTTGATGAAGATCTTTGAGAATTTCATTGGTTTTGCTATTGCAAAATAAAATAAAATGGATCAGTCAAAGTGCCTTGATAAGGTATGTTCTCCTTGGACCTTGCTATTTGATAGAGCTTGCTCCAAATTTGGAAATGGTGCTAGTGTAATTCTTATTTCTCCTAGCTTGGAAGAATTTGTTGTTTCCTTTAAAAGCTTATTTTTAAATGTACTAACAACATTGTTGAGTATGAAGCCTTGTTGTTGGGTCCGAGAATTGTATGGAAGTATGGTGTTAGGGGACATCATTGCGAGGAGATTCAGAGTTGGTTATCAAACAAATAAGAAATCTATATGCTACAAAAAATCAGCATATGAAATAGTATAAGCATGCGGTTTGGGATCTAGGTGATGTGTTTGATTCGTTCAATATTATGCACCATGATAGAAGCTTGAATGCTACTGACAAGTTGATAGTTTGGGGTCAAGATTTGGAGTTTACACCATTTCACCTTATTGTGAGTACAATGTTGAAGTGTTGACTAGGCTAGCTTTCCCTAACAACATCAAGCATTGGCAAGTGTTTGATGATGATTCTTAAGTGCAAAGGTTCTTGAAAAATAAAGGTGAGTTTGTAGATCAGCATATTGATTGGGAACCAATGGTGTGTATGACTGAAGGAAGAGAGACTTTGTTTGGAAAAGATATCATCCAATTGAAAACAAACACCATTCCTAGAGGTCTTGTTGCACTTGAGTCAAATTTTAACAATGTTGATTGCATCATAAATAGAAACATGTCTACCTCAAGGGATGTGGAAGAGCATGACTTGGGAACAAAGGAAAAACCAAGAAAATTTTGGTTGGGTAGCAATCTAAACAAAGAGGAGAAACAGTCTTATGTTCAGCTATTAAAGAAATATCAGGATTGTCTTGCATGGTCATATTCAGAGCTGAAAGCATATAGAGAAGATTTATTTCAGCATGAGATCCCTCTTGAAACAAATTCCAAACCATTCAGATAGAGGCAAAGGAAAATTAATCCACTTCTCTCCATGAAAATGCAAGAGGAGTTAAAGAAGTTGAGAGATGGAGGTATTATTCAGCCCACTAGATATTCATCTTGGGTTGCAAACCTTGTGCCTGTTAGAAAGAAGAACGGAGACATCAAACTCTGTGTGGATTTTAGAAATCTAAAAAAAGCATCCATGAAGGACAACTATCCCTTTCCAAATATGGAAAATAGGTTGCATCTTGTGATAGGGTCTGAATTTCTTTCTACATTGGATGGTTTCTCTGGATATAATCAAGTGGTTCTCAAAGAATCAGAAAGACTTAAGACAACATTCACTACTCCTTGGAAAAAATATATTTTTGTTAGGATGCCCTTTGGTTTGATTAATGATGGTGCCACTTTTCAAAGATAAATGGATGTTGCTTTTGCTGGTTACATCAATGAGTTCATTGTAGTTTACCAAGATGATGTGACTGTGTTTTCAAGGTAGAGAGGTGATCATTTGCAGCACTTGGAGAAGATGTTGATCAGATGTAGGGAGTATGGCATTTCTCTTAATCTAAAGAAGTGTCATTTTGGCATGCAAAAGGCCAAGCTACTTGGTCACATTGTGTTAAAAGATGGTGTTATGATAGACCCTGAGAGAGTGGAAGCAATCAACAAAGTACCTATCCCAAGAACCAAGAAAGGCATCCAATATTTCTTTGGTCAAATTAATTTTATTAGAAGGTTTGTTTCCAAATTTTCTGAGTTGACTCTTCCAATCAAAAGCATGCTAAAGAAGGACCAAGTTATCAGTTGGGAGGAGGCTTCCATTCAAGCTTTTGAAGGAATCAAAGAGGCACTCAAACATGCACCTGTCTTGGCAGCTCCAAATTACAAGAAGCCTTTCAAAATCTTCTCTTTTCCTTCGAAAATACTATTGCATCTGTTTTACTCCAAAAGGATTAATATGGGGTTGAGATTCCTACTGCCTTATTTAGCAAGGATTTACAAGATGCTTTGAGTTAAAGTATACAATCATGGAAAAACAAGCATATGCCTTAGTGAAAGAAACAAAAGTTTTAGGCCTTGTATATTGAGTTCAAAAGTTGTTGCTTATGTTCCCCACACCATGGTGAAGGACATCTTATCAGAGATGGAGATCTCAAGTAAAATATGTAGATGGGTGAACAAACTAAAGGAGCATGATATGGACATCCAAACCACAAGGTTAGTAAGAAGTTTGGGTCTTGCTAAGCTCATGGCTGAGAGCAACTTGCGAGAATGTGGAAGTAAATCAACTAGAGGAAGAAAGGGTTAATGTGCTCGCAAAGTTGGTAAGTTCTGAGTGGTACAAAGATGTGACCTTCTACCTCAGACACATGTGCTGCCCTAGTCACTTAAATAAAAATCAGAAAAGAGCCCTCATGCTGGCTTCTCAAAAATATATCATCACAGACCTTGGGCTGGCTTGGAAGAACCGTGAAGGTGTCCTCTTAAAATACATAACTGAAGATGAAGCTCCCAAGATAGTTGTTGATTTCCATGGGGGTTTGTAGAGGACACTTTACTAGAAGAGTAATAGCACATAAGATTTTGAGATTGGTTATTGGTGGCCCACTCTCTTTAAAGAAACAACCCACTGGTTAGAAAATGTGATAGTTGCCAATGTTTCTCGGAAGACTGAATCTTCAAGCTCCCTTCCTTTGCAGCCTAAATCAATTGAATCTCCTTTCAAGTAATGGAGGATGGACTTCATTGGTGAGATTTCATATCCTTGTAGTGCTGGCCATTAATGGATCCTTGTAGCCACCGATTATTTTACAAAGTGGATAGAAGAAATCCTCATCAAGAAAGCAACACACCAAATAGTTATGGACTTCTTGTTGAATCAAATCATATGTAGATTTGGAGTCCTAGTCAAGATTGTAGCTGATAATGCCATGTGCTTTAGAGCCAAACCTTTAATGCCAATATGCAATGAATATGGAATCAATCTGACTTATTCTTCAAACTATAACCCCCAAGGGAATGGACAAGCTGATTCCAGTAATAAGAATTTGTTGAAGATCATTAGAAGAACCTTGGAGAAAAAAAAGAAGAAATGGGGTGAACAATTAAAATTTACAGTTTGGCTGATAGGATAACTCCTAAAAGAGCTATTGGTAAAATCCCATTTGAATTGGTGTATGGAACTCAGGCTTTACTTCCCTTGCACCTGCAATTATCTTCATTTCATTTTTCCCAATAGTTGGAAGATCAAGAGCTTGGCCCATATGAATCAAGCATCAATCAGATTATTGAGCTTGATGCGGAGAGAAGAGCATCCCATCAAAGGCATGTCATATTTAGGGGAAAATTGAAGAGATTGTTTGACAAGAAGGTTACTCGAGAGCCTTCAATGTTGGAGATCTGGTCTTGTTATGGGATAGTAGGCATGAAAACAAGGGCAAGAATGGAAAATTTGATGCATTATGGATGTGCCCTTATGCCATTGATATCGTAATTGGTGAACATACCTTCTTTCTCAAGGATTTAGATGGGGAATTCTCTGGAGCTACTGTTAATGGTAGAAATTTGAAACATTTCTTGGATTAAACCCCAAATTTGAGGTATGCAGCCGCTTTTACGAGTGTATAGTGTTTGGTTTTTGCTATGTTTTTGGTGTTTTGTTGGTTTTTGGTTTGCCTTGCTTGTGTGGCAACCATTTTTGTTGGGTTCTCATTTTGTTTTTGGTGATTTTTGGCTCTTGACTCCTCTTCCCAATGGATATTTTGGCACTTGGTCTACGTTTTGTCCTTGTGGCACTCACTTTGTCGAGTACCCATCCCCAAGCAAGAGCCAATGTTGGTGTCATTTTTGAGCTTGCACCTTGTTGCCCTAATTTTTCAAATCCATATGTGCTCAGCTGTTTTACCCTTTGAATTAATGGTCAAAATTTCTTCCCCTCTAGTTGAATGCTTTAAAATGCTCACAAACTTGTTGTTTTCCCTAATTTGAAGGAATATTCCAAGTTTTCCCTTTTCTATGCCCTAGTTCTTCCAATTTTGCGGGATGTGTCATTTTTCCCTTTACTAGATCATGGAAAAATCAAATTTGATCAATTCATACTTGTTTGTATTTGAAAATCCAATCCCAAGGTCGAAAATTTTGTAAAATCATCCTTCAGTTGATTCAAAATAAAAAAATCTACCATCCTTGGTGAAAAAATTGAATTCTAGGGCATCCCTAGATTTTTTTACGTTTTGATCAGACGGGCATATTTTAGCCATCAAATTAGGGCTGAAATATTAGAAGCGTACATGGCAGCTTCTAATTGGCTGAGGAAAGGTGGGGAGGTGCTCTAATTTTTCATTTTTCACCTTTTCAAGAAAATGGGGCATTTTCGGGCCCAGGACCCTTTTTCCAAATTTGCCTACATGGCATGTTTTGATTGGTAGGCAGGATGGTAGGTGGTCGGATTCCCTTAAGGTTTTAGACCTTACTTTATGAAAATTCTAAAAGTCAAATTTTGGCCCGAAATCCTACTGACCAATCGCAAGAGGACACGTGTCCTAAAAGTTTCAAAATGGAAGTGCGGGCCACGGGGGGACTTAGAGTTTTTGGCTCTAATTTTATAAAGTTTCAAAATCATTTTTGCCCCATCTCAATCGGTGATGGATACATGGCGGCAGCATGGTAGGGCAAGGAAGGTCGGAATTTGGCCGTGGAGGTTTTGGTGATTTTGAAGTTTTTAAACTTCGAATGGTTTAAAGTCAAGTTTCGGCCCGAAACCCCGCAACGAATAGGAGATGGACATGTGGCAGGGGAGAAGTCGGAAGCACGGACCCACAGAGACAAAGTTGAGAATTTTCCCTTGTCTTAAAGGGAGTAAAAATGAAGATTAAGCCCATGGGTCCTCGGCAAATGAAAGATGGATGCGTGGTAGAGGACAAGGCGGGTCGGTGGGCCAGCAAATGTAAAAGGAGATTTTTCCCTTTTTCACAAAATATTTCAAAATAAAAAATTTAAGCACTGGCCCACTAGTGAATAGGAGATGGACACGTGGCAAGGGAGAAATTAGAGGTGCGGGCCCATTGGGCAAAAGGTGAAAATTTTCCCAATTTCCAAAAAGGTAAAAATGTGTAGAATTGAAGTGCAATCCTAATGGGATCCACCATGTGCCACGTGTCAACTCCAAATTTCAAGGGCGGAGGGGTGGAGAAAAAAGTCAAAATTTTCTATTTTTCCAAAAAATGTGGAAAAGTCAAAAATGATCCCAATTTTGGTCCCAATTGTTTTTTGACACATGGAGGGCCCAGATTAAAGGACAAAGATGGATAAGATTGACGGTTGTTGTGCATCCATTTGTTTTGACCGCCATGGGAGCTCCAGGAAGCTTGGAATCATGATTTTTGCACCAAAATTCATCAAATTTATAGTGATTTTGTGTTGTCTTGGCCTTCTAGGATCATTGGCATTGGTTTCATGGCTCAATTCTTTGATTTGAGATGTTTTTGAGGTAAATCTTTGCCCCAGACCCTGAGAAAACACGTGAAATGAAAAAATCAAAAGTTGTAGAGTTAGTTTTATAAGGTAAAAGGGTGAAAATGATGAGTAACAGGTGTTTGCATGCCTCAATGATGAAAAACATGCCTCCAGGATGAATAATGATCCAGATATTTGTAATGATTTAATCTTTTGGGCACACCTAGCAACTTGCGAGTGTTTTTCTATTTGATGTCATTTTCATTAAATCACGAGGAATGTTTCGTAACAAACTTGATCCCATGGCATATTCTTTTCTTGGGAAAGAAGGATCCAATGTGGCATAAGGTATATAGTAAATTTTGGAGAAATGGTAAAGAGAGGAGATTGAGATTCACGAGAAAAATTCTAAGAGAAAGATCTTTTAGAGAAATCCACCAAAGAACCGGGTTAATGTCTCATGTGTTGGAAATTCATGTATTTGAGTTGGTTACAAGTGTATATCCATCACACAACTCGAGGTTTTTCATGTAACTCTCCGCTGCTATTGAATCGACAAGTTTTGAATTAAATCTGTTTTCTTTGGGCAATATGGTGTATGTTATCATTTTTTAAATGCATGCAAGCAGTTTTTTATTGTTCTTGTTGTAATCTTGCATTGAAAGTCTTTAGAAATCACATAGGATCTCCATTTCTGGTTGATAGTTTAGTGTCATTTGCAATCTCATATTCAAAAGAGCCTTCATCGATAAGGAGATAAACAAATTTAAAATAACTTTACCTTCCTTTATCGCAAAGATTTCTTGTAAGCCTTTGGGGTACCTTAGGCGTGCTTCGATCAAATATTTTTGTGTTTAATTGAGTTCTTTACTTCAAGCTATTGTGGTGAGTTCTCAAAGATTGTGTGAAGAGTGTAACCTGGGCTTCCATTTGTGCCTCTTCTGGTTGGAAGAACATCTTGATTATTTTAGGCATTTCATCTCATAGTTGTTCAAGTATTTTAGAGATTGTCAAAGATCTGATCTATCCATGTTTTTCTTGTCAATCCACCACCGAAAATCATCTAAAAACAAAGATCCTATCATGTACTATCCCATATTTTCATTTTTATACCAACAAAAGATCAAAATCCATTTGTAAAAGTGTGCATAACAGATCAGGATTTCCACTATCTCTAGTAACCTTTGCCTTGTTTTGAGAACATACCCATGTTTTGAGAAGTGACAACTTGTGAGAGTTCAAATCTAGGGTGTTGATCATGTTTTCTTCAAGGTATCCATCATAGAATTCCAAGCAAAGATAAGGACATATTCATCTCCTTCACCATTGCAAGGTTACAAAATAGGTCCTCTTACCTTGGTTACAAGCACAACCTAAAACATCTAGGAAAAGATCAAGTCCTATTGAGTGCTATCCATTTCTCCACAAAAGAAAGTGCCACTAAACCATATCCCCGGCTACCAATGACATATAATATGGTCTAATCTGTCTTTAAGCTCCATGACATATCTATGCTCTGCTCATATTGAAAAGGAGACCAAATTTGGATACCAACATGTTGGAATTAAGGGATGATGAAATAGCATCCTCATGGAGCCAAATCATAATCCTCATATCCCTTTTCTATTTATTTGATGGTTTTGATGGATTTGGGGTTACTTGGCTTATTTGTTTCTTATTATCCAAAATTCACCCCCAAGGTAATTTTGATAACTTGCACAATTTATTCAAGCTTGAGCAAGCAGAAATGGTTTGAGGCCCAAAATAAGGTTTTGAGGGATCCCTTGGCTTTTCTCTAACTTCCTATCCAAAGAAAAATCCAAGGAGTTAGCAAAAATTTGCAAAAATTTGAAAAAATGAAGTCAAGCGTAAATTTAGTGCAAATTGGGTCTGAGGGATGTGGATGGAACCAATGCGGATCATACCAGGGTTCATCGTACCAAGTTTGGGCCCGAAATGCTAAAGATCTAGTACATTATGGAAAAGGTGGAAAAATTTGTTCCACATAGTCTACGGGACAGTGGGACAAAATTTCACACAGACCCAAAAATTGAAATGGCCGCAATCCAATTGATTGCGGAAAATGCGTAAACATTTGTTTCATGCGATCTGTAAGACAACCGGGACAAAAGTATGTACAGGACCCAAAAATCTGAAATGGCCGCAAGCCATTTGATTAAGGAAAAGGAGAAAAAATATTCTCGTATGGTTTTGGGACAAGCTGGGACAAAAGTACATGCAAGACCTAAAAAGTTGAAATGGCTGCAAGCCATTTCATTGCATAAAAGGTGGAAGCATTTGTTTTAGGAGGTCTATGAGACAACAGGATAAAAGTACCCATGGAACCAAAAATCCAAAATGGTCATAAGCTAGTACATTGCGGAAAAGGTGAAAAATTTGTTTCACGCATTCTATAGGACAGCTCGGACAAAAGTACGTGTGAAACCTGAAAAATCCAAAATTTCCATACTCAAAGCCTTACGGATATGGTGGGAATCAATGGCCCACTTGGCTCGGTCAACGACAAATGCACATGGACATAAAAGCCTAAATCGGGTGATGTAGAGAAAAGAGGCCCAAATGATCTAAGTGCCACAAAGACATGAGTTCCGCAAAAACCTAAAATACCCACAATATAAAGGGAAAGTCAATGCCCGACTCCCAAGCTTCAAACGGTCATAACATTTGACCTAGAGCTTGGATTTTCACAACAATTGACTTTTTAGAAAGGGAAGCGTCCTCTACACTCTAAAATTTTAATTTTTAATGAGTGTAGATTGGTCAAAAGAAATAAATATCTCTATCTCTAAATAGGTTAAATTCTCGGTCCGTCAAATGTAAGAAATCCCTAGCAAACCCAAAATAGCTGCTCACACTTAGAAGACCATAACTTTTGCAATTCTAAATGGATTTTTACAAAGTTGGTCTCATTGGAATCGTGATTCGGAGACAAACACAAAAATGTAGAAATACAGAAATTGATTTAACCCATAGGTATATTTGGTATATGAAATTTAGAGGTGTGGGTCAATTTTAACTTGTCCCACAAGCCTCAAAAAATGGCCATTATTCCCAAATCAGAATTTCCTAAGCAAGGTAGGGTGTACAACACTCAAAGTCAAATAAAATCAACTAAAATCACAAGATCCAAAGGACCAACTTCTCTAATAAATTTTTCATTTTATCACAACCCCAATAAACTTAATAAACATGATTAATCCATTTAATTAAGGCACATTAATCGACAATGATTAAATGAATTACTTCACAAAATAAATCACATACTCCACTATAAATAAAAGAAGAGGGAAAGAATTGCACAAATAGCCCATGGTCACATTTAGAGGGAATCCCCCATGGGAACCCCCTAACAATCTAATAACAAAACATAACACATTACACAAGTTTCCATGGTGACCATTGTTGTATCCATCCAGTATTCCATTTTGGTTGGTCTCCTAATCCCCTTTTGATTGTTGTGATATAATTACCTGTAAAATCACAAAATACCTCCTTTGGCCTCATGGCCACATCAAATACATCAAAGATAAAATATATGCACATCCATTAATAAACATCCTCATATAACTAAATCATCATCTAAACTAAACAATGCTATCATTTGTCTATAATTTCAACAACATCTCAATTCTACCATTTCATCGATATTAGCGAGATCACAAGATTAGTTCAAACGCTAAATCATAGTCAACATGACGAGAATTCTGAATGTCAGTAAATATATATGCTAACAAAAATCATCATCATCAATATAAAATGTCTCTCTATGTCTCTAAGAATCCACACAAATCATATTATGAATCATAATCCATCAATAGTCAAAATTTCTCTATCATATAACATCATGCTAAACAAAAATTATATAATAATATCCATTCAGGATAGTCAATAGTAATCTATATCAAAATATAATAAGTGTCGAAGAGGAGTGGGCACTACATCCCCACTCAATATGGTTAGGGTTTTTCTCTACATGGCTAGGGCTTGGCATCACGACGGGGTTAGGGCTCGTCATCACAATGATCATAGTGAAAACTAACCTTACATATGATTCATCCTCAAATAGAAATGTAAATTAAATTTATACAAAAAGATATCTATGGAAAATTAGTCACCGATCATTCAACAAATTAAACACAATCATGTTTATTGTCTTTGTTCCAAATCAAAAGTACTCAAACATCCCAAAACCAATATAAATTAGCACAATTTAGAAAAATTGGTATCTAGCACAAATGAATTAAATAAACAACATTGAAAAAAAAATCAAGGATTTAATGAAATATTTCACCTTTAAATAGTACTTGCATAAATGTGTGTCTAAGGCCTTTTAACGAAACCCATTTATTCACATATCTTTGAATTATTTAAATAAATGAAGACACATGCCTCTAATGAATTTTTCGAATAGTTCACATGGTTCCATGTTTTACAAGGAAATTTTTAGTGGCCAATTTTTAAAATTCAGTGGTTCACAAATATTCGGGGTTTTTAAAATTGTAAATGGAAAATTTTAAGCAGTCACACCGCCTCCCGGAGTTCACCTAAAATTTCTCTTTGACATATCATTTGTATGGGTCATTTCTCCTACAATTTACAGTTAAAAATGAACCTATGCATGTATTTCATCATCATTTCAAATCAAATTACACTCATATTTTGACCGATGTATAATACATATGGATTGGGGTGTTCCAATGGGGGTTACCCCCTTGTAGGATCCGGTAGGGGTGGCCACCTTGGGGGGGGTAAAGGGTTTGTGTGCCCTGATGGTGTTTTGAGTGTAGCACCATTGAAAGCCACATTTTATATTTTTTTATTTATTGTATTTATTCCTTTTTAGTCGCATAGAAGACCATCTAATCCTACCTTTCTACACCTATGACATTCATAAAAGAGACGTGCACCTGTACATGGGAGAGATAGACATAAAAGGTGATCGTCCAACCCAACATACTGTAACCATGATAGATGACCATCCGGTGCGAAGAGACTATCACGATGGTATAAATGCATCTATATTTGGGAGATATGTTTATCGACACATCACCATCTAATATCAGATAGACATCTATCTATATATTGTCTTACTTTTTTTTTGGTCACCATCAATGTCATCATGTCTCGATGCTACATAAACAAACGTCCATCTAAATTTTGAAATTTCCTTGTTTGTATGTCTTCTAACTCATCATGTTTGATGCTACACATGCGTCCGTCTAATAACCATCCAATTTTTCAAAAGCATTAAAAAATTTGGCATGTCAAATCCCCTTTTCCACAAATCATTTTTTTGGATATTCATGATTTTTTTGAAAGTCAATTTTGAGATTCGACACCCATTCTATAATAATATTTTGGAGGGTGGTCTTATAATGAACCATGATATTTTGGATACATATCTACTAACAAAATTACAAGTAAAATATCTAAGAATAAGACCTTCTATATAATGTTTTGAACGATTTCAACACCTTGTTTCAAAGCTCCTATTGAGAATAGGCTTCGAGTTCTTTCCTTCAAACCCAATTTAAAATTATCATGGAATCATTTTTAGTCAATGAGATGTCTTATTTTTTATGTTTTTCTTCCATAAGTTCCACACATATCTGCTATGAAACTTCTGTAACTCAAACATCGAGATAAACATTCCGTTCTTTATAATGGTTTAGAGCATGTGCATGCTCTATTTCCAAGATCTTATTTTTTTATAGTCTAGTAACATGATAATGCGGATGAATTGGTTTAGTTTGAGATATTTTGGTGCATATGGTGAAATAACGTTAATTCTTAATGATACATATAATGTTTGAGATATTTTGGATACATATCTACTAACAAAATTACAAGTAAAATATCTAAGAATAAGACCTTCTATATAATGTTTTGAACGATTTCAACACCTTGTTTCAAAGCTCCTATTTGAGAATAGGCTTCGAGTTCTTTCCTTCAAACCCAATTTAAAATTATCATGGAATCATTTTTAGTCAATGAGATGTCTTATTTTTTATGTTTTTCTTCCATAAGTTCCACACATATCTGCTATGAAACTTGCAACTCAAACATCAGATAAACATTCCATTCTTTATAATGGTTTAGAGCATGTGCATGCTCTATTTCCAAGATCTTATTTTTTTATAGTCTAGTAACATGATAATGCAGATGAATTGGTTTAGTTTGAGATATTTTTGGTGCATATGGTGAAATAACGTTAATTCTTAATGAGTATGCCCATGTCTTCTATAAACTTCATAAATGAGTAGTTAGGTGGTAGAAAATAGATGTATAACAATTTTGAAATGTGATTTCCATATTCCAATTCATTCTCCTTACAGAAGTGTATGCCATCAGTCTTGTGCTAGATGAATGAATACTCCTATTCATTTTTCATACATGTAAGATCCTCTAGAGTTTTTCATCAAGAAACATGCTCGCGCTCTCTTCTAACATCCTCAACATGATGCAAAACCCAAGCTAAGATTATGTTCTTAGTTCAATACAAATGAAAAGGTCAAGGAGGAGCATGATGTCCATGCCGTGTTTGTAAGCTCCTAATTTTCCAAAATCTAGTAGCACGCTAACAAAGGTGTATTCATCAACTAGAACACTTATTGGCTACATTTGGTAAAATAAACTTCAATGCTTTGTGAAAAATTCTTTTTCAACCGGTTGGATATTGATTAAATTTCTTGAGTGTTTCTAAAGGTATTTTTAAGAAACCCATTTTTTTGTGTATCTCGCAATCATTATAGTCCATAAGACCATACATCCTTTGAGAATATTGTCTAATAGTTCAATTTCTTCAATGTTTTGTAGACATATCTTCTAGGGTACCTACAACCTAAACATATTTCAAACTTTCCTTCATCATAATGCTTTCATAGATGTCCATATTTTTTTCAAGCCTCCAATGTTGACATAGGTTCGAGTATGCTATAAAATATAAACCAATGATAGAGGAAACCTTTTGGTTGCATATGGTGAAACAATGTCAATGCTCTATGAAGATGCCATATTTTCTTGCCAGCAAAGTGACATTGGGAAAGGATACCAACAAAAAGACATCATGAAATAAAGACGCTTGTTGACAAATTGAGCCTTAGGGTTGGATTTTTCCCGCATAAAAATTCATTAAACATGCAATAATATACATGGTTTTCTTTATTAGTACCTTCTGCGGTAGGGTTCTCTGTTTTCGCTAATTGCTATTAATTGGGGAAATTTGGCTATTAGTTGTTTTTATGGGAATCTCATGTCCACATAAAGAGAATTTTGGAAAAACAAAAGTAGAGGGAAGCAATGAGAGAAACGTGCCTCAACATATGCACACCTCCAAGATCTGCCACCACCTACTCTAGCCGTGTAGTAGGATCTCTCACCCTAACTGTAAAAAAAAACCACAACCAATGGTTATTCTCAAATATTCATCGATCATCTCTTTTAATCTATGAATTCAAAATAACAACCCAAGAAAAAAATTACCCTAAATATTTTGATTGTACGAACACTAAAGTGTGAATGTTTGACCTCATGATATTTAACATGTGTCCAAGTAGGATAACACAAACCCCATAAACATGAACCCTGCGTACACAGATTCAAAACAAAGGGAAAACGAAATCTCAAAATTTACAGGCCTTTGTAATTTACCAAGCACACATGAAAAGAAAACCTTGCTGTCCTAGGTCACCGCCTTCCACACAAGCTTGCAAGGAGAAAGCTAGGTGGCCACCTCATATCACAACAACAGTCACCGCAACAATAGCCAATCCAACAAAAAATTGCCTCCGCCATCTCTGTTATTGATCCAAGCGAATAAGTTATGGCAGACGATATAACCTCCGTTGATCCTCACTCTCAACAGGCACTCTTTTCCCCAACTCATCCCCACCTGAACATCCTCTCTCTGAATGAAAGTACACAATTTGGGGGACCAACGAAACTCTGATTTTGTAGTCCTTACAAAAAGTTAAAATACTTTTTCTTTCAACTAATAGAAAAGAAGCGAGAGACCAAACCGTATTATTGTCTCTAATAATCGTCGCAATCGTCGCAAATGCATGCAGCCCCCACCCCGGTGGTAGTGTACCCTCAAAATAATGAACATCATAAAAACTAGTTAACAATTAATCTAATCCACGTATTTGGGGTGTGTAATAGTGTAGCCTTTTAGAGTTTTAAATCTATTTTGTAATCTCTGTTAAATAGAAGTTTGGAACTAAAAATTGTTAAATATATCTAAGAAAAATGGAAGGAAGCAAAGAATGGATTTGTAAGCGTCACAAAAATATTATGGACAAAACATATTTCTATTCAAAATAGATAATAATACAACACTAGAATTAACCTGAATGGAATTGAAAATCATGTTGAAGAAAAATTACATAGAGGCCATAGTCATCTTGAACAATATTGCTGTACATACAATTGCTATTGTCAATCCAAACTGATTGTGACATTGGTGACATCGCCAGCCATGAAAGCCATAAGCAGTAGCACAGCCATAATAAATATCGGAACCAGCAGAAATACCAGAGGGGGCGGAGGCAGAGAAGGCACCATCAATGGAAGAAGCAATAATGTGACAGCCAGGCACAAGAGTGCCAAAATGGAACCATTAACACGATCTGGCAAAGGCATGTTTAAGTCATAAACATGTAGAAAGGGTTTGATGGCATAAAGATATCCATGGGAAGATTGAGGTTGCTATGATTAGGTCGAGTAGTTTGTGTTTCAAGTCACGGGCCATTTGAGTGATTGATGACCTTGCCTTGACGTCTGTCGTGAAAAATCAATGCATGCATTTGGCTAGGAACGTCAACTCTCTAAATGTTTGGTACCATTAACTGTAAAGCATCTAAAGAAACATTGTAAAATTCAACGTATACCAGACTTAATGCTGGTTTCAATATAAAGCAGATTTAATCAATGATTAAAAATCCAATAAACGAGGATGCGAAAGCTGAGGCGGCTAGATTTAAGGACAACAAAGTCTTGTAACAGCACTATCAGATTGAAAATTTATTTAATCCTATTCCTCCCTTCACTATAAAGATTCTGGTTCGTAACTTTAATTCATTATATATTGGGAGGGGCTCACTTGAAAAGGCCACTCGAGAAAAGATGAAATAAGATAGAACATTGATGTCGATGTTAACATGACATTTTAACACTGTACAATAGTCCAATAATTTCGGGATGTGTGTGTGTGTGTGTGTGTGTGGGTGGAAGGGGGAGGGGGATTACGTTAATAAAATATCTTCCACAATAAAAATTGACCAAACACATATTGCTAATAATTTATGTTAAAAATATTCAATGTATCTACATTTTATTTGAATATTTAAATTTTGAAAACTATTTGTTAATATTAATTGAGTAGTCAAGTATTCAAAATCTTTCTAGTCACCTAATGCAACACACTTATTAAAATAAAATAGGTTATTTTATAGATTTAAATAAAATTAGTATTCGGGTTTGTTATATAATATTTTATATCATATATGTTGTAAGACATTCATTTTTGATATGTGATCTATGGTACGGCATTAAGACCATGTGTAAGGGATAGTGTTGTAGCTAGTCAAGAAAAATCAGTGTGGCCAATAAAAGTTGCAGATAATAGAACATATAAAGATATCTAATATAATACATAAAACCATTAAATTTCATATGCATGAGATTTATAAATGAGTGTCTCTTCTATTCAAATGAAAGCATATATATATATATATATATATATATATATATATATGCTTACATTAGGCATAGATAGATCACGTGATAAAAAAATGGGGTATCACATCCTCTTTAATTTGTGAAAATTGCAACTACTAGGATGAGGATGACATAAAACTCATACGTTCTAGAAGAGGGTAACATTAAGTTGAATTGATTGGTGTAGTCTAGCTTATAACCATTTGGATGTTAGCTATGGAGGCATTCTAACATCCGGGAGAGATGACCAAATAATATAAGATGCTTAAAGCATGCAACTATTGAGGATACATATTTGAAGAATATCTAATTTTAAGAGAGTTATCATTTGTACATGTCATTATAAGAAATCAATTGGAAAATATGATAGTTACAAAAGAGGGAGGTTGCAGCGTATTTCCATCTTTTTCCTAAGTGATGGTTGGATTTATAGTTACAAGTGTATGATATCGACATACCTTCTACTTTGTACATTGACAAGTGATTTGATATGGTACCAGCATGAAGGTTGTAACTTAGCATGTCCTGTAGAAGACATATACTAACATGTGTATGTGAACAACATAGTCCGTTCACATAAATGTGAAGATGAAGCAAATCAAGTAACCATGTTGAATTGTTGAGAGGTTGTGATGTCCTATATAATGTTGCAAGGTATTTCATCACATCAGATAATATGAATGACATTACTTGTGCTAGCACAATATCGTAAGATTTATGAGTGTTGCAGTGTGATAACACGAGACAATAAGTAACGAAAATAATAAAGTGGGTGTATGACATTACAAGAAGATACAAATATTACAAATTTTTACATAAGACTATAGATGTTGTAAGAGATAATAAGAAAAATACATATTGGTTATACTGAAGCACATGATATTCTTGAAGATATTGATAAATTACATACATGTTTATCGTGTTGCAAATATCCACAAAATGTCACATGTAGACAACAAGATACTTGTAAAGAATGCATGGATGCCACAGATCTATGTATAGAAGATTGAGGTGCACTGAGAATAAGATGGGTTTCTTAGTGTTACAAAGTTCCATAGAAACATGGTGACATGTGCAAAATTATGTGCAATATAGCTAAAAGATATCTTGTTTAAAAGTCACAATTTTGTATCAAAATCACATTTTAAGGTTGTGGAAAAGGGTACTATTTACATGGAATCACAACACCCCCAAATGGACCAAGTTAGAGATGGGGCATTCAGTGTGACTACAAAAACATGGAGCTATCTTGAGTGTGGGACATTGTGAAATGAGATAGCTCTCCAGTAAAAGGCGATTCCTATTCCTCACCTACCGCCTTACAAACTACTCCTCATGTAGGAAAATCTACTTGATGAATCCTAATCTTATGCTTCGAATGGGACAAGGATAGCAAGATTACATAAAATAAACCTACACTAAGAGTGGTGATACAATAAGAAAGGAGTGTTGGACAATTCACAATGCATGAAGATAGAGGAAAATGAGTGTGAGGAGGATGGCCTAGCATCACATATCACAAATGCATTACGAATCACCTTCGATAATCACAAGATTACTTAAAACCTGTAATAACCATAAAATATACACAACATTCCTAGATAAAAATGAGAGGCAAGAAGAACAATGAAAATCATGAAAGGATAGACAAGATTATCACAAAACATAATTTTATTGCTCTTAGATTTTGTAAACTACATTATTGAATGGAAGAAGGTGTGAAGCCATTATAGATCTTGAGAGATAATGTTCGAATCACTACAACTACAATACAAGAAGGAGAAGAGGGGGTCATGGAGGGGAAAAGTTCAACCCTTTACTTATGTAACTGTTTAAAATTTATAGGAAAAAATATTGAGTGAGAGAGAGGATAAAATATGATTTCTTTCTTGAATCACCCACCAAAACCCATCATTAGCTCTACAAGAGTGATGGGCAAGCCAAAGAAAGCCAATACCTTAATTAAATTTTCCTTGTTGGAGAAGAAAGAATGCCCATACTATCATTAATGGATTTCACCTACCTCTTGAAACTATAGATTGTTCACAAATTTCAAAGGTCCATAACATCCAAAGTCCGAAATTGATTCTCCCATGTTGTAGATTGTCTTCTGAGATTTCCATCAACAAGTTGTTTGTGAAAATAAGACAGTAGGAGCTCAAGATATGTTCATTTTTTACATTTGGGGGTCCTCGGGATTCTCTACAAATTTCAAGGTTTAAAAAACCTCCAAAAATAAACTTTCTATAGTCGGGTAAGTGCAGGAAGTTGATGGACAAATATAGGGTCATCCGTGGACATCATATTGCAAAAAACAGCAAAATCTCAACTTGTAGGGATTATTAGCTATACACGCACTCTAAATTAGAAAAATTTATATAAATATGAATCGTAGCATTCGGAATATAGTTTCTAAAATACTAATTTTTGTAAAAACGGACAAGTTTAGCTATATTAAACACTTAAAATTATATGACTTAGTTTTTTTTTTTTTAAACTTATAAGATTGTAGTCCGTTTGCCCACATTTTGGATGACCAAATCTTGTTATTTTTTTTTTTCCTTTGGTGAAATGTTAGATGTAGTTGTCTATCTTGGGATGGATTTTATTTTGTATTTTTTTAGCAATTTTTTTTTTTTAATTTTTTCCATGAAAGTGGTCTGAAAATATTTAGAAAACGGAGCGCTTTCCGTTTGCCCACCATAACTATATCAAAAAATATCGAAATCAAATTTTATTTTTTTAACGTGTATAGAATTTGTCCACGCTTGGGATGGTATAAGTTTTATCATATTTTGATAAGCGAAACAAAATTTACAGTCTTAAATGTAGACATGAACATTCACGGGAAAAAATGTCTTAAAGACCTATTGTTAGTAAAAAATTATAAAATGATATTTATCTTATTCTATTCACTTTAAAAATAATATTTCTACGAAGCTAAGAGTCTCCCCTACGCGATGGCACCATTTTTGTGAAATGTTTTTCAGTTTTTTAGCACGGTTCAAGTCTTTGGAAGAGCAGATTTGAGGTTTTTTGACCTTTTACACTTCATAATGACCTTCCATAGCTTTGGTTGGGAAAAACAAAGATTTTCCGAGCCTTAGGTTCGGCAGATAGATCCGCGATCGCGGTTTTTTAAACATAAACCGCGATCACGCTTTATAAACCGCGAGCACGCTTTATAAACCGTGATCACGGTTTATAAAGCGCGATCACGGTTTATAAATCATATTTACACACATCCCAATGCTCGAATTACCATGTGATTTTTACTCTCTGACCTTACCGTACGAATTACTGTGAAATTTTATCTTTTTCTGCACGTTTTTCTTATCACCGGAAGCAAAACATCATGGGAGACAAAAAATGAAGTCAAAAAAGGAAGTCATTAAGTAAAAAAACACCAAACGAATTAGAGGCCAACAAAATTCAAAATGCTGAGCGAATGCGGAAACTTCATGAATCTAGAAGAGGTTCATCTTCAATCCCAACTATTGTAAGCAATAAAGAACTAGGTAATGTTTCTACTGTCAATGTTGAAGTTGAATTAAATACTCGTGATGAAGAAGTTTTTACTGTCAATGTTGAAGAAGAATTAAATACTCATGATGTAGCAAATGTTGAAATTGAAGGAGACGATGAAAATGTAAATAAGGAAATTCATGTTGAAACTGTAGACAAGCAAAATTTGACAAAAACACCTCCTAGGATTTTACGTAAGAAACCTAATTTTTTTATTGAAATTGATGAAAACATTTTGAAACCAATGTCGATAAACTTTCGAACTACAAATCATCGAAGAAAAGCTACTGAAATTTGGGATAATCATTTTGAAATTTTAAATGATTCCCAAAGATGTCAGTTGTTGGTTAGTTTGATGAAATTGATTAAAATGAGACCTACATTAAACACCTTAGGATTGACAACATCTAATATACGTGGACAAACCTCTACAATTGTTGAAAACCTTCATGATGCATATCACACTATTGGTGTCAAGAGACGCACTAGGGATAGTAATATTGTGTGTCGTGTACTTGCTACTAGTGTTGTAAGTGAATCAATAAGAAAATAATGTTTGATTACGTAAACAAGTCGAATGTTACAAGTTAATTGAAAAAATCTAATGAAAATAATTGGAAGACGTAATATCCTTCAATCACTCAATAATGTCGATTTTTGGCATTTTTCGCTAAAGCACCGCGTAAGGACAAAAATAATTTTGATGCTATAAGAGAAGTTGTTATTAAATTTTGGAATGATAACACTAGAGTTTCACCTAATACAAGAGATGTTATAAAACGGAGAGTTAGTTCTACTAATCGTGAACCACATCCAAAGCATTTCTTAGATATGACTCAAACTCAATTTTTTCGTAAGTTTGAACAAGAGAATCTGGAAATTAAAATTAGTCAACGTTTTTTTGAAATGTTGAAACCATTCTATGTGAAAATCAACCATGCTCGCACCACTTGTTGTTGTAGGCAACATGTTGAATTTGTGATGCATTATGCTAAATTTTTACATATTCGTTCTAATTTTCATTCTAAAACTATGTTATCTAAATGTGGTGTTCAAGTTCCACCAATATCTTCCAGGGATTTCATTCCCACTATATTTTGTGAAAAAGAAGTTGGACAAATTTTTTATAGTCATGATTGTTTAAATGGAAGTTGTAGTACATGCGGCGGATTACCTAAATTGGAAAGTTGCATCCATGAGAAAATTGAAGGTACAATAGGACATAATTTAGTTGAATTTGATAAATATAAATCAGTTGTGCATACCAGGTTGAAAGATGGAAAAGAGTCGAAACAAAGTGTGAGCTAGTTATAGAACAAATGCCCATTTTTCAATTTATGAGAAAATTTAATGATGAAATTGTTTATGAGTATGCGAGGCATACACATAGAGCTCAATGGTTGGATGAACAATTCAAGCTATGCAAAGACACATTTCCTATTGGTACTATTGTTACAGTGGTCGATTTTGTAGAGAATTACACATTGTAACCACAAATGGAGGTTCAATCGCAATATTACAAACTCAAGATACAAGTTGCCATTTTGTGCATATAGCATTTCTACATTCTCTCGTGAGAGAATGATAAAAAAATCTTAAGAGAGTACCACTTTTATATCAGTGATGATCATACTCATTCTACTAAATTTTTGCAAGGGTGTTTCCAGTTATTTTATGGAAACTTGTTTGATAGGGACATCCACTTCAAACAACATTATATATGGTCAGATAATTACATGTCTCGGTTTAAGAATGCACGAATGTTTTATTGGATGAGCAGAATGCATGTCAAGATGAGTGTGCAACATATTTGGAGTTTCACCGAGGTGGACATGGAAAAGGAGAGCATGACTATGCAGGGGCATGTGTGAAAAGAGCTCTGCAAGAGAAGAGTTGAAGTACAAAGATGGTACTGAATTAAAAGATGTAAAGAGCATAGTGGAATGGTGTATCGACAACATGGCCCGAGGTTCTCAAGAAAATTCCACATGTTCTGAGATATTTTTGGTTGATAGAGGAAAAACATATTGCTAACTCCGAGGATTGTATGACACTCACTGGGTCCAGTGATATGCACTCATTTTGTAGCTCAGACGCTACTTCATGGGTCGTATGGACAAGAAAGTTTACATGCTTTTGTGCATCTTGTATCGAATTTGTCACTACTGAGTGTGATTCACAAGAATGGGTGGAAGGATGGATTTGTAGGCCTCTAACTCGCTTCTTATATTTATTTAATTTTTGTAAATTGAGTTATATGTCCATTGAAATTTTAATATGTAATTTAAATTTGAGTTGTTCAACTTTCCTTGGTTATTTTTTTGTAGGACATGTGTTTGCAGTAATTGCAACAGAAGACAATGAAGAAGGAACAGACTATTTCTTATGTCGTTGCATCGAGGAAAGAAAGAAGTTGACTTCTCCTATTATAGATGGCGAAGATATTGAGTATCCTACAGGGTCAGTGGTAGTTACTAGAACTTGGCTTCAATGGTATCCATTAAAAAACTCCTCTGTTTGGGTGTTTGAAGACTTTGAGACACACAGGAAAATACTCTTATATTCACATCTAGTTCTAGTGACAAATATTCAGTTGTATAGATATCGAGGAAGGCCTAATAACAAGATTCTTTGGAAGGTTCGAGAGTCAGATCATGAAGCAATCTTGTCTGCTATTCAGAGTAGATCTGATCCTGATGGTTCATTGGAATGAATTTACAATGCGAGCATGTCTGGTATATATATAATTTCTTTTCAATTATATATATATAAATTTTTTAGAACTTAAAGATCTAGATTTAAGTTTGAATATATATTTTATTTTAAATTTGTGTATTTTGCACGTACATTATATCTATCTATAGTATATATGGTTTTGATTTGAAACTTAAATTTCTTTGACTAACACTTTTATTTAGGTTAGTGGTGCCATAAAAGCTTCCACCTTCACGTGGTTGGCACTGTTAGTAGAGAATTTTAAATTCTCGAAGCTAAGAGAAGCTTTCATTGTTTGAAAAAGTTGTAAATTTTGAAAAAGTCAAGTAAATTTTGAAAATGTTGTAAATTTTCAAAATGTTGTAAATTTTGAAAATGTTGTAAATTTTCAAAATGTTGTAAATTTTGAAAATGTTGTAAATTTTGAAAAAGTTGTAAATTTTGAAAATGTTGTAAATTTTGAAAACGACTCCTCCCCAAGTGTTTACAAGACCATACTTACGCATGTGCACCGATATGAGAAGGAAAAAACTAAGAGAGGCTATTGTAGAGGGTCCCTACGCCGAGGTGTCGGATCAGACAAGGCCTCTCTAGGTGCCACGGAGTCCGAGTAGTCACCCGTCGAAGTTGAACGATATTTTAGTCTCAGGGCTCTTAAGGGACTGCGCCCGAACGAAGTAGCCCGAAAGCAACGACCATTTTGCCCACCGAAACACCATCTCCTCTAGCGTTCACCTTGCCACCCGGACGTGCAGCGCAGTCCGTTTGGTGCCACGACCCACCGTTTGCAAAATATAATGTTTGACAACCTTACACTGGCTCTAACTGCACTATTTCGCGTGTTTGCAAATAGTAGGACAACGAGAGCACCGAAATGAGAAGGAAAAAACCGAGAGAGGCTATTGTAGAGGGTCCCTACGTCAAGGTTTCGGATCAGACGAGGCCTCTCTAGCTACCACGGATTCCGAGTAGTCACCCGTCGAAGTTGAACAATATTTTGGTCTCAGGGCTCTTAAGGGACTACGCCTGAACGAAGTAGCCCAAAAGCAATGACCGTTTCGTGCACCAAAACACTACCTCCTATAGCATTCACCTGGCCACCCAGACATGTTAGCACAGTCCGTTCAGTGCCACGACCCACCGTTTGTAAAATATAGCGTTTGACAACCTTACACTGGCTCCAACTGCACTATTTCGCGCGTTTACAAACAGTAGGATAGCGAGAGCACCGAAATGAGAAGGAAAAAACCGAGAGAGGCTATTGTAGAGGGTCCCTATGCCAAGGTGTTGGATCAGATGAGGCCTCTCTAGGTGCCACAGAGTCCGAGTAGTCACCCGTCGAAGTTGAACGATATTTTGGTCTTAGGGCTCTTAAGGGACTACGCCCGAATGAAGTAGCCCGGAAGCAACGACCATTTACGCACAAAACACCACCTCCTCTAGCATTCACCTAGCCACCCGGATGTGTCGGTGTAGTCCGTTCGGTGCCATGACCCACCGTTTGCAAAATATAGCGTTTGACAACCTTACACTAGCTCCAACTACACTATTTCGCACGTTTGCAAACAGTAGGATAGCGAGAGCACCGAAATGAGAAGGAAAAAACCAAGAGAGGCTATTGTAGAGGGTCCCTATGCCAAGGTTTCAGATTAGACGAGGCCTCTCTAGGTGCCACAGAGTCCGAGTAGTCACCCGTCGAAGTTAAACGATATTTTGGTCTCAGGGCTCTTAAGGGACCGCACCAACGAAGTAGCCCGAAAGCAACGACCATTTCACGCACCGAAACACCACCTCCTCTAGTGTTCACCTAGCCACCCGGATGTGTCGGTGTAGTCCATTTAGTGCCATGACCCACCGTTTGCAAAATATAGCGTTTGACAACCTTACACTAGCTCCAACTGCACTATTTCATGTGTTTACAAACAGTAGGACAGCGAGAGCACCGAAATGAGAAGGAAAAAACCGAGAGAGGATATTGTAGAGGGTCCCTACACCGAGGTGTCGGATTAGACAAGGCCTCTCTAGGTGCCATGAAGTCCGAGTAGTCACCCGTCGAAGTTGAACGATATTTTGGTCTCAGGGCTCTTAAGGGACTATGCCCGAACAAAGTAGCCGGAAGCAACGACCGTTTCACGCACCGAAACACCACCTCCTCTAGCATTCACCTAGCCACCGGATGTGTCGGTGCAGTCCATTTGGTGCCACGACCCACCGTTTACAAAATATAGCATTTGACAACCTTACACTGGCTCGAACTGCACTATTTCATGCATTTGCAAATAGTAGGACAAGCGAGAGCACCGAAATGAGAAGGAAAAAACCGAGAGAGGCTATTGTAGAGGGTCCCTACGCCAAGGTTTTAGATTAGACGAGGCCTCTCTAGGTGCCACGGAGTCTGAGTAGTCACCCGTCGAAGTTGAATGATATTTTGGTCTCAGGGCTCTTAAGGGACTACGCCCAAACGAAGTAGCCCAAAAGCAACGACCCTTTCGCGCAATGAAACACCTCCTCCTCTAGTGTTCACCTAGCCACTCAGACATGTTGGCATAGTCCATTCTATGCCACGACCCACCTTTTGCAAAATATAGCGTTTGACAACCTTACACTGGCTCTAAGCGCACTATTTCGTGCGTTTAAAAACAACAGGATAAGCGAGAGCACCAACATGAGAAGGAAAAAACCAAGATAGAATAATGTAGAGGGTCCCTACACCGAGGTGTCAGATTAGATGAGGCCTCTCTAGGTGCCACAGAGTCCGAGTAGTCACCCGTCGAAGTTAAACGATATTTTGGTCTTAGGGCTCTTAAGGGACTGCGCCCGAACGAAGTAGCCCGAAAGCAACGACTATTTTGTGCACCGAAACACCACCTCCTCTAGCCTTCACTTGGCCACCCGGACATGTCGGTGCAGTCTGTTCGGTGCCAATACCCACCGTTTGTAAAATATAGCGTTTGACAACCTTACACTGGCTCTAACTGCACTATTTCGCGCCTTTGCAAAAAACAGAGTAGGACAACAAGAGCACCGAAATGAAAAGGAAAAAACTGAGAGAGGATATTGTAGAGGGTCTCTACGCCGAGGTGTTAGATCGACAAGGCCTCTCTAGGTGCCACAGAGTCCGAGTAGTCACCCATCGAAGTTGAATGATATTTTTGTCTCAGGGCTCTTGAGGACTGCGCCCGAACGAAGTAGCCGAAAGCAACGACCATTTCGCGCACCGAAACACCACCTCCTCTAGTGTTCACCTAGCCACGAAGACATTTCAGGTGCAGTCCGTTCGGTGCCATGACCCACCGTTTGTAAAAATAACGTTTGACAACCTTACTGTTCTAGCTCTAATTGCACTATTTCATGCATTTACAAATAGTAGGACAACGAGAGCACCGAAATGAGAAGGAAAAACTAAGAGAGGCCATTGTAGAGGGTCCCTATACCAAGGTGTCGGATCGAGACGAGGCATCTCTAGGTGCCACAGAGTCCGAGTAGTCACTTGTCGAAGTTGAACGATATTTTGGTCTCAGGGCTCTTAAGGACTGCGCCAACGAAGTAGCCCAAAAGCAACGACCATTTTTTGCACCAAAACACCACCTCCTCTAGCGTTCACCTTGCCACCCAGACGTGTCGGCGCAGTCCGTTTGGTGCCACGACCCACCGTTTACAAAATATAGCGTTTGACAACCTTACACTGGCTCTAAGCGCACTATTTTACGCGTTTGCAAAACAGACAGAGACAGCTAGAGCACCGAAATGAGAAGGAAAAAACCGAGAGAGGCTATTATATATGGTCTCTACGGCTGAGGTGTCGATCAGAAGAGGCCTCTCTAGGTGCCACAAAGTCTAAGTAGTCACCGTCGAAGTTGAACGATATTTTGGTCTCAAGGCTCTTAAGGGATTGCGCCTGAACGAAGTAGCCCGAAAGCAACAAACATTTCACACACCGAAACACTACCTCCTCTAGCATTCACGGCCACCTGGATGTGTCACATGATCCGTTCGGCCACAACCCACCATTTGAAAAATATAGTGTTTCCTTATTTATTTAAATTAAATTACAATGACTTGGTTGTTATGTTATCTCTTGTTGTCATCAAGTGTCCTTGGTAGGATGATATATGGGGCTCATGAATCTTATTTTCTGCCTTATCCTTAACACTTGGTTTTGTTATAATATTATGGGTAATATTGTTCTACGGTTTTCTTTTCCTTTCTCTTCTTTAGATCTCTTTCTATGAAGGCCATCAGTTGTGCTACCTCTTGATTCAACTCTCTGACCTCCTGTGAAACCATAATTATCTTCTCTTCATCCTTTCTTCTTTCCTTTCCTCTCTCTCTCTCTCTCTCTCTCTCTCTCTCTCTCTCTCTCTCTCTCTCTCTCTCTTCGTACCTCATTAGCTCTATCAACCTTTGAATCACATTTCCTGCTAGTTCTTCTTCTTCTTCACCATATATCAAGTCTGATTCATGAGGCCTAATAACCTTCAATTACCTTTCTCTACGTTTCTTCATCTTTTCTATTTTTCACATATGTTCTTGAACTCTCTTATCCTTTCATGTAATTGCTTTAGTCTAGCATCTTATCTCTCTGATACTAACTTCTCCATCCAATGTGGCATTTTGTAACCATGACCTCACTCTTTACTTCACCCATCATTTTCATCTATCTCTTTGTCTCTCTTCTTGGACCACTGTATCAACCTTATCTCAAATCCTTTTAGCTAATCTTCCTTGATCTTCAAGCTATGATACCACATGTTGCAGTTCAAAAAATTTATAACATATGTATTCAATGGTTTCTATGTTTCCCTAAAAACTCAACTCTGTCTTTTGATCAAGTTCAAACAACTCCTTTTCACTAGTTAACATGTACTCCAAATTTAATATTATCCCTTATCCTCTATATGGTTTCTTACTGATATTATTTATCTAACTCTAATGTAGATACTATGAGCGTAATCAAAATGATCAACTACCATCTTCAACTGCCAAGTTCAATATCCATGATGCATAGGCAAATACAACAATGCCCATGTTGGAAGGTACTTACAACTTCTTCACAGTTTTGGAACTCAAAATACATGAAGCAATCAGCTAAAACAAATGTACAAATACATTTGAAAATAACTTCTAGGTTGTGATGCAAATACAAATACAGTACAAGCTTATGATGCAAATAAAAATAATATAAAGATATGTAGCCACATATCATTCAGATTTAACAATATTTCAGGATTATTATGAGTTACAAAAGAATAGTACGGCTACAGGATTGGAAAATCAATACAGTTACTTCAAGGATTAACTCATATGTACACAAAAGTTACAAACAATGCAGACCCAATTTTGGGTATACCTGTAATATTGTCAAGATGATAAATTCATGAATTCCATATTAACTTCAAGGATTAGTTCTCATATTGCACACTTTTCCAAATACAACAGGATGATAAATTGATGAATTCCATTAAATATAAGCTTTAGTTACTAATACTTAAGTTGGCAATAGAGCTAACAATACAAATACTATGATCTATGTATACTTTTGAACACTAAATTTTATTTAATAAACAATACAAATATTATTAACCTAGCTTGCAGTACGAGATAAATTCACGGATAGAGAATACTGGGGCATCTACAAGTTCCAACGAAGAGAGATCAAAACCCACTTTCTCGAGTTAGCAATAATACCAAAATAATCAAAATAAATATGATTTGACCAACACACATGGATATATATATATATATAAGAATCAAACAAAGTGTGCTCCAGACGTGCACATCTCTGAAAATATATATGTACATAAGTTCATAATATATGTATACATCTCGAACTAAGCACGTGTCATAATGTACATATGGGACCACATGCAATGCAAAAGGCTATATATAGTCTACAATGGGTGTGAATCTACTCATGACCACATATGTACATCCGGTGTCCACTATAAATCTACTCATGAAACATCTTCCCTCTCTTCGCCCTGCTAGAAGTAGCACGTCCACGACCTGGGGATGTAGTGGAGGGAGATGCCACTACGGATTTCATCCTTGTGGTCCTAGGTGTCTCTAAGCATGCCTACAACCTAACCTGTACATTCATAAACAACAAGTTTTTAACACCCAAAATTTTAAAATACATTCAAATTTTAGAAACTTGTACAATTTAGTTTAAATGCATGTGAAATCTTACCGCAATTTCATGATCCCTATCAATTTGTTGGCGACGCTTCACAGGGGACAACAATAGACTCACGAGGGGTAAGTTACATACAAATAATTAATTTTCAAATTAAATATTTCACATATATACCTACAAAATTTGATATTGTAGATTTAAGTTTAATAAGAAATAATGAAGGTCTCCAAAATTTAACAAATTTAAAAAATTGTGTACCTCAGTTAGTGGATCTGCAGATGCTATGGCAGTATCTACAACAGCCTCCACAGTCTGCATATATGGAGGAGTCTCTCTAGCAGTCATAAGCTATACAAAAAACATGTACAAATCAATATTAAAATCTACTTAAGAGCTTAGCACTCCTATCGAAACCTATTGAAAAAAATAATAGTAAAGGAACTCAAAGGTCCCTACACTCTAAACATATCTTTTCACGTTCATCAAGGAAACACCAGATCTATATATAGGTACATGAAACATTTACAAGCACTCATTCCACATGTTGAGATTTTAAGAAGGTAAAAAAACTATACAAAGGAGGGAAATTATACATTCATTCCTGTCCCTATTATACAATCTTACCTGAGGTGGTACTTTCAAGACACGTAAAACCAATATATGATTACATTGTATGGCTAGTTATATCAAATGAATTGGCATTTCCTACTAAATAATATATAGGTTGAGTATAAGAAAGTGAAACTCATGTACAGAGGTCCAAAGCATGCAATCCGTGCGTGAACTTCCAGTAATTAGAAACAAAGTGTAAAGAGATTTACTAACCTGTGTAAAACTCATGTGAGGCATGCCAGTAGCCTCAGTTCCCTGAGCAGATGATGACCCGCCAGGCTCCTGTGTATAAAAGAGAAAAATATTAATACATGTACAACATACACGTGAAACAAATTATAATAATAATCTAGTGCAATTAAATGATTTATTAAAAATGTAAGTTTGTACAACTTGAAACTTACATTTGAAACACGCCTTTGCATGAGTAGCATGTCGACACCGGATGTTTCCTTCACCGGCTCTTGCTATTTAAAATAAAATAAAAAATTAGTTTTTTACATGTATGTACATGACGTACAATCAAAATATATATATATATTAATATCTCAAACATGTGAATTAAACTGTATATATATATATATATATATATTATTTAAATTTATTTAAAATTTACCTGTGAAAGACCAATATCAGTGGCTCCAGTTCCAAAAACACTCCCCAACATCTCATCTATAGAAAAGAAATCCTGTGAACCAGCAAATGATGTCTCGCCTGCAGTGCATACGGCACCACATGATCCACAGTGGTGTGGTGCACTAGAACTAGCGCCTCCACCAACATCATCGAGATCTGATCTAGGTGTTATCTTTGGGTGAGAGTGTCGGTGAGCTCCCTCAATGAATGTAATGTATCAATCTCCACAACCTCCTTCTTTGTAGGAGGGATAAGCGAAGGTAGTGGGGTTTTGGGGCATGGGGATCTTAGGCTGACCTACGCGTGCACTGTGAGTGCTCTGCGTGCAGCCACCTCCTCGACCAAAAAAGTTAGAAAATTCAAAATAATTCGGGACCTCATTGAGCACGAACTCACAATATAATTTCTTCAAAAAATAAAGAGGAACCTCATTGTTGTTACATGGTGGATAGTCAAAAACCATCCACCATCGGTCCCAAAAATTGTTTTTGATTCTATCATCATGGCACCAATGGATTGGGAACCGTTTGCTAAGAAATAGCTGCGGGGGCATTGGTTAGGGTCGGTAAATAATGCACAAATGAGGTCTTTTCCAATTTTTTTGTCTTTGACGGCCGCATGGGATAGTTTATCTGCATACCACCGCCTACAGTCACTTCTAAAGGTGTTCCATCTATGTATTTGGTTGGTTGCAGACTCGACTTCGCCAATCAATGTTTGCAATGTATTGGCTAAAGTCATGCGGGATGGATTTGTAGCATGATTTTGTCTTATATTTTGAATTAGGTTCTCAATGGCAATTTTATTTTCTTGGATTCTTCCAATGATATTATCTTACGTTCCTGCTGGCTCAGTGGGGACTGAAGGAGCCACAGGAGGCGGATCTATGTTTGGAGGAGGGTTTTGAGGAATGTTTTGATGGTTTGCACGATTTCGAGCTTGCCGACCAACTGATAAAACAAGAAAATTGTATACATAAACAAACATTTCAAAAAACCCATGAAAATGCAAAAAAAAACCTAAAATGCAAAAAAAAAAAAACCTAAAATGCAAAAAAATGATTACAATCGGGGACTTACCTCCTCGTCTTGGCGGCATGGTTGAATATATCGCTATCCAGAAGTCCGATGAGCAATTTTGAGATGGTATTGAAAGCGCGAGTGAAAAATGTTTAGGAAAAGTCGCGGTTCAAAATGAAAAATGAGGAAAATAATGAGTCGCGGGACTGTTAAATTTTGTCTCAGAGTTCCGCGCTCGCGGTTCTAAATCGCGCTCGTGGTTTTAGGTTCAGTAATTACCGAACCTAGAATAAAGGAACCGCGATCGCGGTTCCTTTATTTCAGGTTTTTATGTCCACGGAATTGTCCACCAACTTCGTGCACTTACCCGGTCTCATCATGAAGCTCTCTCTACTCCTTTCTAATGACTTTAGTTTTAATAGCAATGGTTGAAAATTACTCAAGATATGCATGTTTGAGTTATAGGTCATTTTTTTTAGCTTACATCCACCATTGAGCCCATCTACACAACCACCGAGCTACTCTCCTTGCATTGCATGCTACCCAGCTTGGTGTGATCTCCATCCCCAATGCATCCACCTACCCTCTAACTCAAAGTTAATGGCTTGACGACCAGCATATAACTCGGTGGGTGTTTAAATGAAATGGGCAGGAGTCAATGTATTTCAGGGTTTCGGGCCCCAATAGTTTAGACATTATCCGCCTCGACCCCTGAAGACAACTCGCTTCAGTCACCGAACACGGCCACCCCAAAAACCTGAACTTGCTAACCTTAAACACACCCCGACTCGCCATGTGGCATGTTTCAGATTTTGGGAGCTATCTATTTTAGACACTTCACCGAGTTCTCGAAGACATGGGCCACTAACCTCCGAACTCGGTGTTGATCTCAAAAATATCGAGTCATTTCGAACTTCATGGTTTTGGGCTTTCGGGCCCGTAAGCTCTTTTTTTTTTTTGTGGCGAAATCCACAAACTGCTCAAACTTCAAAGTCTGAATCGACTCAAACTTCGGAGCCCCCAACTTGCTTGCTCTCTCGAGCCATCCCGACTTCCGCCTATGAATTTCTCGGGCCATATATTTTGCATCAAGCTGAATTTATCTCCATATCTCCTCTCAATGAGATTTCCATTAAACCCTCAGCCTTCAATCTTCCAGATTTGTTTGGGCCCTCGATTCGTTGCAAACTCTACAGTTCTGTCAGCTTAGCCGATTTCCAATGGCTCGTTGAAGTGAGCTATCCTATTGTTCATGGCCGACATGGTGTTTAGTTCACCAAAATACCTCACATAGATCTCGTTCACTCACTAAGTCTCGTCACCCCTTCAACCTCGGAGCACCTGCTATGGGCTCACCCTCCAATGCATGCCTGACTCGATCCAAAACATCAACTCCCCACGGATGAGTTGCTCCCTTACATTGTTCCCAAAGCCAACTTGGTTCAACCGAGCTCCACTATAACCCATCTCACCAAGTAGCTCGTCAAGCTACTCGGCGAGCTATTTTCTTGCTCGGTGGCCCTCTCGAGGCCTCAAATACAAATTTTGATCCCCAAGACCCATGTTTTGGAATTATTTCAATTTTTCTCATGTCGGAGGCCCAATGGAGATTATATGTAAGATATTTTGAGGATTGTCATCTTTTGACCCATTTTTGTCCTGTTTTGGCTAGATGTGGGCCCACTGAGCCCGTATTTCATCAATTTTCAAGATTATTTTGAGGATCAAAACCAAGAAGAGGAAAAATTCATTAACATGATTTTCACTCTTGAATTGACGAGAAGTTCTCCTAAGACCGTAGAAATAATCTGCGACTGATTCCAACCTTAGGGTCCTGTTTAGAGTTGATGGTCTTGTGGGTTCCTTGTTGGCCAATTTTTTCTGGGGGTTAAAATTGTCAATAATTTGGGGACTCACGGGGGACGTCTACCTATTATATATTGTGTACTAGTAGCCTTTATATGTCCATTGGGCACATAGTCACCATATACCCCAAGCAGATCCTGGACACAGTGAAATTCTCTCGAAACTTCATGTTTACCACCTGGACCTATTCCGCTACTCTCACTCTCAATTTTATAAGAAAATATTGAAGTTAAGATTGTGAGAGTGGAAAATTGTCTTGACCTGGGATTTTCACCTATTATTCTCTCTGACCCTAATGTGAGAATGAAAATGAAATTCTACACTGTCCCGAAACCCGATTCTCCCAACTATGAAGCACACAAAACTTGTGATGTTTGGCATGCATTGCACACTTGTAGATTTTAAATGAGACATTCTAGGAATTTTTAATCATGGAACTCTATTTAAATTCTATTTTCTATTTCTTATGAAATTTCCACTCAAGGCATGTTGTTGGAGGCTACTTGTAGCTTGGTTCAACGGAGATGATATAAGCTCGGTGATTGATTTGAAGGAACACGAAATTGAAACTTATTAAACTTGTCCCTTATCAAGTTGAGTTTCTCTGCATGTGTTTTGTTTTGAGAATTGTAATTGTTTCTGTAGAATCTTTATCTTCTTACGCATACGAAGGCCTAATGAAACATCAATGCACTGTGTTGGAGAAACACAAACCAAAAACTATGTATAAAATGATAAATCATACATGCTCAAATTAGACATGTAGAGTGTGCCTAAGCACTTCTTATGTAAAAATAAAACCTACTCCTCCCCTACACTAACTGGAAGAAAGGAAGGTTTTAAACAAATCCCAACATCGGTAGTGTAAAGTAACTCACTCTTATTACAAATTTCAGCCATGCGGATATTTTGACACTGGATATGGCTATGTGGATGGGTAAAAGACTAATAAGGGACTAATCCTTCACCCGAATCATCAAGGTATCAACTGAAGGAAAAACAAAAACCCCTTAGGAAAGGTCTACGTGGGGCTTTTGGAATTTTTATAGATGATGTGGTTGATCCTTGGCTCTGTAAGACTCATCCTCGTGTTTCGAATTGAACATGACTAGTTCTGGAAATGTTGATTCCAACTTCGATGAAGCTATATACCTAATAGGGCATGGCACGAGCAGTTAGATTTGCTTGTTTCTATGAGTTTTAGTAAGAAAGACTTCACGCAGAATTTCCTAGAAAAGGTGTTTGTATGTGATTGGATTTACCCCTTTTTGCACATCTATAGAGATTTATGTGTGTCACCTTAGTTGAGGTATGAAAATGATGGTTTCATCGTTCCTTTCTCTACCTTGACCATTGTGGAATTATGAAGATTCAATTCCTCCAATACATATTCAAGAGGATCCTTATATGGAGTGGCTTTCCCTATACATACATATCCCTATTCTTTATCTAATATGGAATTTAAGGGATCATACTTCCCATTTACTGCTCCTAATGGTTGTTATGTGTAGTTAGGTCATCAAGACTTTCCTCAGAAATGGATTAATTTGACAAGCTATCTTCCATAAAACATGAAGGAAGGGGAAATTGGATTTTTCAATACCACAAGAGATAAAGAAGTGTTCTATGATCCTCTTGTAAGGCCCCACAATTGGCTTGTTTTCCTCTATGGTTCTTTCCATATTTTGACTTTTACTCACCATGAGCCTCCTCATCCTCCAACATAAAATTTGATAGCTTGAATTTACCCTCTAAATCGAAATATATAGGGGTTAAAATGGGTAAGTAACTGGAGTTTCTTTCATTACTTTCCCTATTTTTGAATCCTCTGACCTATTTGATCTTCCTCCATAACATTATGCTCCTCTTCTTTTTGATTTGGATATGCTCCATCTTGTTTTCCCACCTAATTCTACACTTTGGGTGGTTGATCAACAATTTTTTCAAACAAAGTGCCCTTATGGACACTACATTCCAAGCATTCCAATTGTTGATCCTCTTCCACTTTTTCTGTCTTTATTTCCATTGCTGCAACCTCATCTTTGACCACCTGTTCTTCTTAAATCTTAGCCTCATCTTGAGGCTTAACCGATAGAGGGATTTTTTCAATTCGAATCATAGTGATAATCTTACCAAGTTTTTCATCATTTCATCTTTGCTTAGCTCTTCTTCTTACTATTCCACTTGATTGGTTTCTTGATTTTCTTCTTGACATGGATAAAGGGATCTAAGAGGAGTGGTGGGTGGGGTTTCCACTAATTTTTTATTTCATGGTGGTGGAAGAGGATGTTCATTTCCTTCTTCTTATGGAGTGCATGGTTTTTGGAAGGGAAAAGGGTAGAGAAACTGAGATGAGGTGAAAGAGTAGAAAATGAAGAAGTGGGTCTCACAATGCGGGCACCAAGTATTGTTGTATATATCTCCCCACAGGTAAATATAGACAAATAGCAGAATATGGGAATCAATGAAACTCAAAACCTGACATTATTTACGCTAAGGCGCATCTCTAAGAGGCACAAAACAAAAAGTGTGACATGAAAAAATTTGCACCCTGGCATAGGATAGAGGCGCAAAACAAAAGGTGTTGACATAAAAAAAGTTGTGCCTTGGCGCAGGTTAGAGGCGCAAAACAAAAAGTGTTGACATGGAAAAAGTTGCGCCCTGGCACAGGTTGGAGGCGAAGAGACAGAAGGTGTTGACACGAAAAAAGTTGCGCCAGGCGCGGAGTTAGAGGCACGAGAACAAAAGGTGTCGAGATGGAAAAAGTTGCGCCCTGGCACAGGTTGGAGGCACATAACAGAAGATGTCGACACCAAATTTTCAGTGCCTATGGCACACTAAAGAGTATGTTGACATAAGGATGGATGCGCCTAGTGCACCTTCATGAGGTGCAACATTTTGAGTGTTGACACCCGGATGTAAAGTAAACCACGACACGAGATATTCAAATGGCCATAACTTTTCACAGGGAGCTCAGATTCATGCAAGGTTGGACTTTTCAGAAATCTTACAAGGTCCTCTGTCCAACTAAAACTAAATATATTTAATTGGGTGAGAACAAATTATTCAAAAATGTAATATACATTTCGCCATTTTTTGGGTTTTCTAGGGTTCTCACCTACGCCATAATGAGATGAATTAAATACAACCTAGAGGTGGTTGGGGTAGATTTGGAATTAATCTCTCTTCCCTCTCTCATTCTTCCTATAAATTGTAAAGAGGGCTTCTTTCTAAAGGTTGTACATTCTTGTTTTGTCCCTCCCTTCTTCTCTTTGGTAGGTGAATTTGTGGAGTTCAAACCTCCCATCTAAAACTGTAATGCAACTTTGCCTCTTGGCATTTTTTAGTGTATTGTATCAATCTTTGGAGAAAATAATGCATGTTTGTGGATGATTCTCAACCCTCTCTGTGTTCATTTGCATCCTCCTAATCTTTCACTACAAATTTGGTTATCTGTGCATGATCTTGCATTACATTTTAATGGTTTGTGTTTATTGGCAAGACAGGTGTTCTTCATTCCTCGGTGCATCACCTTTGTTAGTTTAGGTTTATTTTTATGCATCTTCTTACCCTGTCTCCTTGGAAAGTTAGATTAGTTTTTTGAGTAAACCCTTTGCATTTTTACGTGTGCATCTAAACAGAGGAATAGGAACTGGCCTTCATCCAGAGAGCTTTCCTGATTCACAAGGTCCCACACTTAGGAAAAGCTCCATGTTATGCAATCACACTGATAGTCTCAACCCATCGAGTTGTAGACACTCAGGGGTGATGTGATTTGCCATCAACAATTTTTGCGCGCCTGGTGGGACCAAGAGGTCATTCCACAAGATTTGAAGGAATTTTTAATAAATTCGGACTTAGAAATTGCAAGTTTTACAATTTCAGATTTTTTCACCTTCCAGGCTGAACTTTAAAATCAATTTTCAAGGGCTTAACTTGCTCAAAACAAGTCAAAATTTCACTAGTTGATAGATCGGGGGATAATCTTCAAAAGGGTATTCTTATAATTTCATAGTTTTTAGTATTTTGGGTTTTCCCAGGTGTCAAGCATGTCCCAAGTTGTGACACAGTGTATTTCAGGTTTTGTAAGTTGCCTTGCATGACCTAAGTTTCACCTATACCTTTCAGGGATTAGTAGCTACACAACAAGACCCGATAACTGAATTGAAGAACTATATCTTTTGGGTCCTTCAAATTTTTAAATTCTTTTTAATATTGTCAGGTTTGGTGTGTAACTTGGTAGAATCTAGCCTTTTGAGGCTCATTCTCTAACACATCTGACAACTCCAAAGGGATAGAATTCAACGTTGTAGCAGCAAAAGTTTCCCAGGCATATGAGAATAATTCGAACCAGGTATGATACTCGAGAAGAGGGGCTATTTTTCTACTTGCAACTATCACTAAGCAGAGGAAGGAGAGGAAGAGGACCACAAAGATCACCATCTCCACCTAACTTGGGACTTTGTCTACACCTCCACACAGTAGACCTTTCCTTGCATCAACCAGATTTCTTAGGCTGATCATAATGGCACATCTACCACCGAATCCCTTTGTCAATTTCATGGGCAGTAGTCCACTCACCCTAAATGCTCAGAATTAGATTCCGGTTGCAGCGCTAAAGAATATCCCCTATTTCACAAGAGAAAATCATATTACTCCTATTGACCACATCTAGGATATTACCAATGCATGTGCAATCCATGAAATAAATGAAATGGATGTTGCGGTCAAGTTGTTGGCTTCATATTTTAAAGGTAAAGCAGGGAGAGGGCAGACAATTTGTATTTATTGGAAAGATTTCAACTTTAGATTCCAACGGACATGGGACAGGATTCCAATAGCTGTTAGACCAACCGCTGAAGGTGCATTCCTTTATTTCTTAAAGGCTATAAATTCGAGACATAGCCATGATGATCCAATCGATGGGAGGGACAATGCTGCCTGGGGCCTATGACATAGCTATCGAGTAGAGAACTATTTGATCCAAGCTGGAAAGATTGCACCAAGGCCACCAATGCCTCTCTATCTGAATATGGAAAATCCTACAACCATTCAAGCACCAGAGTTGAATCCCATTCCAACTCCTAGAAATCAAAGCAATAATGAGGCATCGACTTCTTCAAATGCTTGAAAGGAATTACAGGAGGTTATGAAATAGTTGCGAAACATGGAAATGAGCTAGTAACTATCAAAAGACAATGAGCTCAAAGTGCTAGATGGTATCGACCTCAAGCCTTGATCAAGGCTAGGCCCCCATACCAACAAAATAGACCACCATCTTAGGTGCAAATCAAAACCAAAACCAGAGACAAGCTCAAGCTTCTAGGCCATTTCAACCATATGATCCAAATGCAATGACATCCTCAAGAGCCTTGGTTCCAACACACAACAACATGGCACGGAAATGCAGTGGTGTTACCCTTGCAATCTACCGCACAATCGGTCGACATGTTTTAATGGTGCACTAAATCAGGCCTTGATGGTGCAAACCATTGGTGTGTCTCAAGAACCAAGCGAAAAAAAAAGGAATCAATGGCAAGAAACACAACAAGCAAGCACCTCCAGCGAAACCACGTTGGCAATTGGCAAATGGAAGACTTCTATGGAGTTAACCAATGACCTTTTCAAAGTGTGGCTGCTAACACATGATCAAAGAAGAGAAGTATAGAAGAGGGGAAACAATATAATCCAGTTGTTTCTCAGCCCACTCCTACACCACAAGGGTGATGTAGACCAAATGCAGTTCCAAATGTGCAAAATCAGCCTAAGGTACCTGTTGTAGCAACACATGCACCTATTCAAGCTCCATAAAAGGTTGCGCCGAGTAAGGGACAACAAAAGGACACTTCATCCCCTTTCAACATCATCGATCAAATGAAGAAGACACATGTGAACATTTCCATGTGGGAATCACTGGCAATCCCAGGCCAAAGAGATCTTCTACAAGCTGCCATGAAGAATTGGTCAACTTCAAACCAACAGGTCCATATGTAAGAGAAGGTCCTCACAAATGCTACTCAGCCTAAAGGGAATCATGAAGGAAAGCAAGGTAAATTATTGAAACCCCCTCCATTCTATGTTTCATTAGTCATTGGGGATAAACTAGTACACAATTGCATGATTGATTCTGGGGCAAGTAGTTCTGTGATGCCGAAGCAAATAGTGGATCAACTGGGTCTGAAGTATGAGCCAGTGTTGAAAGGAGTAGTACAGTTGGATGGAACAGTAGTTTGAATAGTTGGGGTCATAAAAGGGTTAAGCCTAACACTACATACATGTCCTAATGTTACATTTATGCAAGATGTGTAGCGTGATTGACCTTTTGCCACTCTTTGCATTGTGTCTATTGAGAGACTTCACTTTGCAAAAATTGGTGGATATTTATCTCATGGATTGGTGACACAAGATTTTTAGGACAAGGTATGGGGCCAAAGCAACAATCAAGTTAGGACCAATTGCCAATTTCCATATTGAACCTCATGTGCCAAGTCCTATCAATGCAAATTGCTCAGCCTTTGATTAGGAGGAGTGTTCAAGTGATCTAGAAATAGTTACTAAGGTCGAGGGAATTCCTGATTTGACTTTGGATGAATGGGCAAACAAGAGTCATAAATTTGACCCATATAAGGACATTGAAGAATCTGAATTGGGCATGTATTGTGTATAGGAAGAAAATTCACCCATTCCTGACATCATTCAACCTGGACAAAAGGATGACAACAAGGTTTGGCAACTATTTTTTGATGGTTCAAGAAGCAAAGAAGGTGCGGAGGTGGTGGAATGTTGATTTCACCCCAAGACATCAAATATTTTTTAGCTTTTCGGTTCAGTTTTCCTATTCAAACAACACGGTTGAATACGAGGCATTTATTCATGGACTTCATTGGGCGGGAAAAAGGGCATAAAGAACTTCAAGGTGTTTGGGGATAGTGAGCTATCGTCAACCAAGTCGGGGACAACATGCTACAAAGAATGACCATTGAAGAATTACAACAATAGGGTATGGGACCTCATTGAGGATTTGAGCTTTCAACATCGTGTCCATACCGGAAGAAGAAAAATGAAGCAACGGATAGGCTCGCAGCAGTTGGAGCGCGTTTGATGTGGTTGACAACATCGGAAGGAAAAAACACAACCACATATCCATGTGATTGTGAGGCCAGCAGTTCCAAATAATAACACACGCTGGTAGGTGTTTGAGAATGATCAACAGATCGTCAATTTTTTGTAAGAAGAGGCTGAATTCTCAGCTAGGAATTAGGATAGACTAGAGCAGCAGAAGACGAGGATCAAGTAGTGCACTACTGAGACAAATAAGCTTCCGAAGGGTTTAGTAACATTGCGAGTCTATCTTCAACCCTAACGACTAGTTTCCTAAGGAAATGGCTAACATATAGGTCAAGAGAGAAGATTCAAAGCCAATTCGGTTAGGGAATGAAAAACACTTCAAATTGGTAAAGTGGCCACTGAAAGCGAGGGAAATCAGATTTCATACAACTTTGCCAAGAATTTCCGGATGTCTTCGGTTGGAGCTATGAAGACTTGAGAGGATTCAATCCAAAGTTGGCACAACATACCATATAACTGGATCCGGATGCTAAGCCCATCGGGCGACGAGAGAGAACATCAACCCTCACATTGAGCCTCTAATGAAGAAAGAGCTAAACAAGATAATAGAGGCAAGCATTATATTCCCAATCAAGCACTCAAGATGGGTTGTAAACTTGGTTCCGGTCAGGAAGAAGAACGGAGAAATCATGTTGTGCGTGGACTTCCAAGACCTAAACAGAGCATCTCTCAAAGACCATTAACCACTTCCTTCAATGGAACAAATATTGCAAGTGGTATACGGTTGGGAGAGATTCTCTCTCCTAAATGGATACTCGGGGTATAATCAGATAATGGTGAAAGAAGATGACTAGTTCAAGATGGCTTTCACCACCAAATGGGGCACCTATGCCTACAAGAAGATGCCATTTGGGCTATATAATGCTGGAGCCACTTTCCAAAGGGAAATGGTTATGGCATTCAAGGGATTGATCAACAAAATAGTTTTGATATATCTTGACAACATCACTTTGTATTCTCCAAAAATATGGCGGATCACCTCTTTCATACGAGGAAATATTTTCAGGAGGTGTAGAAGATTTGGGGTATCATTGAATCCCAAAAATGCATATTCTTGGCTCACGAAGGAAAACTTGTAGGCCATATTGTTTCAAAGGAGGGGTTGATGATTGACCCGAAAGAGTTGAAGCAATTCGAGCATTGCCATTGCAAGTCATAAGAAGGCTCTTCAAAGCTTCTTAGGAAGGATCAATTTTTCCATAGGTTTGTTCCAAAATTTGTAGCTCTCGTAAAGCCAATAATGCTGATGTTAAATAATAGCATGGCATTTAAGTGGACATCTCGAAGGCAAGGAGAGTTTTGAGGTAATAAAAGAGGCTATATCTCAAGCTCCGACTCTTGTCAATCCGGACTTCTCAAGGACTTCATGCTATATGCCTTCGGTGGTGGAGACATAATTTCGTAATCTGGTACAACAAAACAAAGAGGGATTAGAACAAATAGCTACTTTCTTGATCAAGGCTTGGAGGAATACAAAACTAGGTACTCTTTCATTGAAAAGCATGTCCTTGGAGTGATCAAGAGCTTAAAGAAATTCAAGCACCTAGTCTCAAACAACAAGATTCAATTATTGGTCTCTTATGCGGGAATCAAGGAATTTCTTCTAAAAAAGGATCTGAATGAGAAACGTGCAGGATGGATCACTCGTGTCATGGAATATGACATTGAAATTAAGGTCACTAAGCTGGTCCGTGGAAAGGGATTATGTGAACAACTAGCCTCAAGTTAGCAAGTTGAAGCAAGTGATAAAAAAGAGACTGTCTTGGTACTACGGGATGGTCGAGAATAGGAGAATGATGATGTTCCCACTCCTTATTAGACTTAGAATATGATACACTTCCTACGAGACATGTTTATGCCCTCCGAGAAATGAGCAAAGTAAAGAGGAGATACTTTAGATTACAAGCTATTCCATATATGCTTGTTGATGGTGTTTTGTTCAAGAAAGACATCAATGGAGTTCTATTAAGGTGCATTGGGACAAATCAAACTAAGAGGGTGTTACGAGATTTTCACGATGGAGATTCGGAGGACATTTTGCCCCACGGGTAATAGCTCTCAAGATAATGAAGGCAGGGTATTATTGGCCCACGGTGTTCAATGACTGCTATACATGGATAAAAAAGTGCAAAAAATGTGCACTCTTCACAAGCAAAGAAAGACTAGCAGCACTTCCATTGCACCCAATTTTGGTTGACCAACCATTTATGCAATGGGGATTGGACTTCATCGGGGTCATCAATCCAAACTCAAGCCAATTCCACAAGTGGATTCTCACGGAAATGGAATATTTCACCAAGTGGACCTAAGCGGTAGTGCTCAAAGAAGCAAATGAGTCTAGCATACTAGACTTTTATGAAGGAATAGTGACCGGAGTTCGGTGTGCGGTCACTATCATATTAGACAATGCATTGGCATTCATGGGTTCCAAGATTACAAAATAGGTTGTCAAGAATGGAATCTATTTGAGCACCTCTTCAAATTATTACCCATAGGGTAATGGATAGGCAGAGTCCACGAACAAGAATTTGCTAAGAATCATCAGAAGGACTCTGGATGAAAACCAAAGGACATGGCATACCAAGCTAAAATCAGCGTTATTGGCTGATCAGATAACACCAAAGAGGTCTACATGTAATTCTCCCTACAAGTTGGTCTATGGGAAAGAGGTAGTATTACCTATATCATTAGAATTGCCAGCATTGGAGCTCATGAAGCGATTGGAGTTATGCGAGTTTGAACCAATAGAGGCCGAGGTATGTAGAGTTGATGGAATTGGAAGAAATCAGAGAACATGCGATTCAAATGATTGAGAAAGATCGGGCCTTATTAAAAAGAAGGTTTGATAAGAAGGCAAGAGCAAGGACCTTCCAAGAAGGGGACCTAGTTCTAAAATGGGATGCAAATCGGGAAAAACCGGGAAGGCATTCCAAGTTTGATTCCATTTGGATTGGCCTCTATATGGTCACAGGATGTAAAAGTAGTAATGCCTTCTAATTGTATACATTGGATGGAGAAGAACTCCTGATTCCAGTTAATGGAATCTATCTTAACTCTTCTGCACTAAAAGGAAAAGGTCTACCCTTGTAAATAGTAGCCTAAGGTTTTACTTCCTCTAAGTGCATCTCGCACATTATCTTGTTGTAGTTAGGTTTCAGTTTCCCTAAGTGCTTGGCACAAGTTATTTTCCTCCTAGGTTCAATTTCTGATTCAAAGCATGCTCTCGGAGAAGGAGTTGCGATATCGGGCTGGATCGGATATCGAGGTTGGTTTTAGGTTATTTCTTATGACTCCATGGCCAATGGATTGCTAAAGGTCACTTATCTTCTACCTAGTAGGCGGGTGATCCCATTGAGTCACCAAATTGTTGTATATATCTCCCCCTCGAGTAAATGTAGACAAATAGCAGAATATGGGAATCAATGAAACTCAAAACCCGACATTATTTACGCCAAGGCACATCTCAAAGAGGTACAGAACAAAAGGTGTTGACATGGAAAATGTTGCACCTTGGCATAGGTTAGAGGCGCAAAACGAGAAGGCGTTGACATGAAAAAAGTTACACCACAGTGCAGATTAGGACGTGTAGAACAAAAGGTGTTGACATGGAAAAAGTTGCGCCCTAGTGCGAGTTGGAGGCACAAAATAGAAGACGTCGACACCACATTTTCAGCACCTACGACACACTTAAGAGTACGTTGACATAAGGATGGATGCGCTGGCGCACCTTCGGGAGGTGCAATATTTTGAGTGTTGACACCCAATGACAGAAAGCAAACCCTAACACAGATATTCAAATGGCCATAACTTTTCATAGGGAGCTCAGATTAACGCAAGGTTGGACTTTTCAGAAATCTTACAAGGTCCTCTATCCAGCCAAACTAGATATATTTAATTATGTGAGAAAAATTTCTTCAAAAATGCAATATACATTTCTCCATTTTTTGGGTTTGCTAGGGTTCTCACCTACCACCATAATGAGATGAATTAAATACAACCTAGAGGTGGTTAGGGTAGATTTGGAATTCATCTCTCTTCCCTCTCTCATTCTTCCTATAAATTGTAAGGAGGGGCTTCTTTCTAAAGGTTGGACATTCTTGTTTTGCCCCTCCCTTCTTCTCTTTGGCAAGTGAATTTGTGGAGTTCAAACCTCCCATCTAAAACTATAATGCAACTTTGCCTCTTGGCATTTTGTAGTGTATTGTATCAATCTTTGGAGCAAATAATGCATGTATGTGGATGATTCTCAACCCTCTCTGTGTTCATTTGCATCCTCCCGATCTTTCTTTGCAAATTTGGTTATCGTGCATGATCTTGCATTACATTTTAATGGTTTGTGTTTATTGGAAAGACATGTGTTCTTCATTCCTCGGTGCATCACCTTTTTAGTTTAGGTTTATTTTTATGCATATTCTTACCCTGTCTCCTTGGCAAGTTAAATTAGGTTTTTGTGAAAACCCTCTGCATTTTTATGTGTGCATCGAACGGAGGAATAGGAACCGGCCTTCATCGGAGAGCTTTCCTAATTCACAAGGTCCCACACTTGGGAAAAGCTCCATGTTATGCAATCACACTGAGAGTCTCAACGCATCGAGTTGCAAACATTCAGGGGTGCTATGATTTGCCATCAACAAGTATGAAACATGGGAATTGGTGTTTGGGTTCGAGATGGAAATGGTGAGGGACGGGGTAGGATTGTAGGGTGGAAATGTATGTGTCTCCCATTGACATGATAAACTAACATTAGATTAGTAAGCTTTCATGTTCATTTTCAACTTCTTAAATAGTGGTAACATCTCAACAATGAAACATAGCTTCGGTATGGGTTTTAATGCATTTTCATTGACCTTTGATCCACATACAAGGTATCATACACCCAATATTAAATGCCTTCATTTGAGTGTAACCCGGTTTTGAACCATACTTTCCTATATTTGTTGAATTTTCATTTGCAACTCAAGCATCTCTAGGTGACGAATAACCTCCATAATCGACATACCCTTGGTCTTGGGAACTGTAAAGTTTGGGTAATAACCAAACTAATTTGTTTCTGCTCACAAGCGTATGCATATTGAATTTTATTTTTATCATATTAGTAATATGGAGGGGTTTGCAAATAGCATGGGGATGAACTTGTCAAATTGGGAGGCAGATTGAAATGGTAGGGCTGCTTACCTAAAATGTGAGTCCCATGATACAAACAAAGTCATGATTGCATGAACTCATGAAATGGAAGAAAATGGAAGAGAAGAAAGGATAAAATGGATGGAAAATGGTGGGGAAGAAATGGAATGTCTACTACTTAGATAATGGGTTCTTAACCAAATGGATTCACCAATTGTGTTTGTATGTGTGTCTCGAAAAATGAAATTCCATCAAGTGCACACCAACTTGAAGAGATGCATTGAAACACCAAAAGCACACCTTAAAAGGCCGAAGAATTACTATGGGGTGAACTTGTTTAGCTACAAATTATCCTCTAAGACTCAAAATACGAAATTGGGCTTTGCTTAAAAACTACCAAAATCCCAAAGTATAAGAACCCCAAATATTAAAATTTTAAACCTCCCAAACCCAAAATGTAAAATCTACGAAGTCCAAAACCACGAAAACTTTGAAATCCTGAAATTATAAAACCCAAAATTTGGAAAAGTATGAAATTTCAAAAGTCTCAAAGTCCCAAAACTCGAAATCCCGAAATACAAAAAAATCGAAAGTCTAAAAAATAAGAATTTTGAAATTCTAAAGATACTCTTCTTGAGATTAGCCCCGATCTATCATCAATGAATGTTTGAGCTGGTTTTTCACATGTTAAGTCTTCCAAAAGTCATTTGGACTTTAACCATGCGTGAAACTTCCGAAATCTAAAATATACAACCTTTGAATTGCGAAGTGCAAGGAAACTTCTCAAAATGACCTCTCATTTGAACTTGGCTTCAATGTGAAAATGTTTGCATGCAGAGAAAAAAATTGAAAAATAAAACTCTAACCTCTTGTTGTCCCACCAGCCATGCGAAAAATGTTTACGAAGAATCAAAGCACCACTGAATGGACCAAGTTAGAGATAAGGCATTTGGTGTGATTCCACAAACATGTATCTGTCCTGAGTGTGGGACATTGTGAAATGGGATAGCTCTCCGGACAAGTCCGGTTCTTACTCCTAACCTACCTTCCACAAAATAATCCTAATGTAGGAAAATCTATTGACTAATCCTAATCTAATTGTTCCAAGCGGACAGGGATACAAGGATTGCATGAAATAAACCTACACTAAGAATGGTGATATACCAAAAAAGGAGTGTTGGATAGTCCATGATGCATAAAGATAGAGGAAAATGAGAGTGAGGAGTATGGACTAGCAACAAAAATCACAAGTGCATTCAAAATCACCTTCAAATAAACACAACATCACCTAAAACTTGCAAGAGAACCATAAAATATGCACAATAATTCTTTGGATAAAAAGGAGTGGCAAGAAGAACAATAAAAATCATGCAAGGATAGAAAAGATTATCAAAAACCTAATTTCATTTCTCTTAGATTTTTATAGTACATTCTTCATAGAAAGAAGGCATGAAGCTTGTACACATCTTGAGAGAGAAGGTTCGAATCCCTACAAATACCCTGCAAGAAGGAGAAGAGGGGGCATGGAGTGGAAAACTCCAATCCTTTTCTTTTGTAACCTAGTTACTATTTATAGAAAGAAATATTGAGTGAGAGAGAGGAGAAAATCAGAATTCTTTCTTGAATCACCCACCAAAACCCATCATTTCCTCTCGGGAGTGATGGTTAGGCCAACAAAGTCCAAACCTTCATTAATTTTTCCTTGTTTGAGAAGAAAGCATGCCCATACTCTCATTGATGGCTCTCACCTACATTCTAACATGGTATAATTTCCATGAATTTCTGATGACCATTGCCTCGAAGTCATATTTGATGCTCCCATATTATAGATCATCTTCTAAGATTTCCATTGACTAGTCATTTGTAAAAATATGACAACCAAAGCTTAAGATATGTCCATTTTTGCATTTAGGGGTCCTTAGGGGTCTCTTTAAATTTTGGGGTCTAGAAAACCTCCAAAAATCAACTTTTGACAGTCTCGTCATGAATCTCTCTTCTTATCCTTTCTAATGACTATAATTTTATTGTGATGCTTGAAAATTGCTCAAGATATGCATGTTTAAATTTCATGTCATGATTTTTAGCTTACATCCACCATTAAGCCCATCTACACAAGAACTTAGCTACTCTCCTTACATTTCATTCCACCCTTCTCGGTGTGATCGGAGCCCCAACAAATACACCTACCTTCGACTTGGTGTTAATGACTCGATGACCAACATAAAACATAGTGGACATTTGAACGAAATGGGCGGGAATCAATGTATTTCGGGGTTTCGAGCCCCGATGCTTCAGAAATTATGTGTCTCAACCCCCAAAGATGACTCACCCTAGGTGTCAAGACAACCACACAAAAACCCAAACTCACCAACCCCAAACACACCTTGAATCACCATGGAGTAAGTTTGATTTCGTGAGCTATTGGTTTGAACACTTCACTAAGTTCACTTAAGAGTCTACCTTCTTGAGTTCCCAAAGACATGAGCCACTAATCTTTGAACTCGTAGTTGACACCAAAATCTGAGCCCTTTCTAACTTCGGGGTTTGAGGATTTCGGGCCCCTAAGCTCATTTTCTTTTTCTTTGGTGAAATCCCTTAACCGCTCAACCTCGAAGTTTGAATGGACTTAGACTTGGAACCTCCGACTTCCTTCGATTTTATTGCTCTCTCGAGCTATCCTCACTTCCACCTAGGAATTTCTCGGGCCATTTTAGTTTGCATTGAGACAACTTTATCTCGATAATTAATCGAGAAAGCTTTCCATTAAACCCTCTTCCTTGATCTTATGAATTTGTTCGAGCCCCCTGCTCGTTGCAAGCTCTCTATTTGAGTCGGCCTCGATGATTTCCAATGGCTTGTAGAAGCGAGCTATCCTCATGTTCGTGGTGGACATGGCTCTTAACTTGTCTACCTACCTGCGCACAGATCTCATCGACTTGCGGAGTCCCATCAGCCCTCGAACCTCGTGGCACCTGCTACGTGCTCACCCTCCAATGCATGTCTGACTCGATCCAAACCACAAACTCCCCACAGCTGAGTTGCCCCCTTACACTGTTCCCAAAGCCAACTTGGTTCAATCTAGCTCCACTATAACCCAACTCACAAAGCTACTCAGTGAGATATTTTCTAGCTCGATGGCCCTTTGACACCTAAAATGAAAAATATCACCCCGGGACCCAATTTTTGGAATTTTTTCAAATTTTCTCATGTCAGAGGTCCATTGGAGATTATATTTAAGGGATTTTGAGGCTTGCCATGTTTTTTACCCATTTTTGTCATTTTTGCTAGATGTGGGCAGTGGGCCCGTATTTCATCATTTTCAAGATGATTTTGAGGGTCGAAACTCAAAAGAGGAATACATTCCTCAACATGATTTTCACTCTTTAATTGACCGGATGTGTTCTTGTGACCCGAAAACCATTTGTGATTTGATTCCAACCTTAGGGACTGTTAAGAGTCTATGGTCTTGTGGGTTCTTGTTGGCAAATTTTTCCTAGGGGCAAAAATTGTCAATAGGTACAATATACTCACATAGATCTAACACTAATTTACATTAACCTTTTTCCTTCACAAGCTACATCGGAAAAAATGTGGAAATACCAAACACAATAACATTCACCATATTGAAAAAAATTTGATGTCGGTTGCAGATCGTCAAGTATGCTAATGTTTAATTCGTGTCTTTTTAATGTTACAATAATGGAAAAATCCATTGCAAAATTCTCTCAATACAATTTCTAGGTTATGTTTCAAAAATATGATGTAAGAGCATAAAAATTAGGGTTGTGAATATCAAAACAGACAACACTCAAATTCTCAAAACTTGTATATTTTTTTTTCTCAAAGAAGGTTTATGCTCTAGCAAATAATTGTTTTGTTAGTCCTCATTTTTATAATCAAACATAATTTTTATATTTAATGTATTATAGTGAGGATAAACAGATAATACATTTAGATATATTAAATTATATTTCCTTAAGGAGTTTGAAAAAAAAATAATTATTAAATAATTCAATAAATTATTCTTTTTTTGTTTATGTATTATCACAGTCATTAAAATATTTAATGTAAATATGAGGAATGAAATTGATGATATTCTAATTCATACCAATCATATAATGTTATGTTAGTGAATATTAAAAAATAATGATTGGATTTTTGTTTACCAAGAATTTTTTTATTAAGCGTAAAGGTTTTTGTCACTGATCCTACCTTGATACAACCAAAAGTGGGTCTAACCACCGAGATAAAGCAAATGAAGAGACCAAACAAGAACAAGGTGAAAAGTTAGTAGACCAACAACAAAACAAAATTGAAATTGTAGCAAAAAAGTAGTAGTAAAACAAAATATCACCCAAATGAGAAGCAGAAACAAAGAATAAATGAGAATCAAAGGGGAGCTAGGTCAAAATAGCTTTAGTATTTGTTCCTTTTGATTTTATCACAATGTGGAACTGAATGTTTGCGTTTATCTCTTTTCTGGACTACACCGTGTTCCACCCATCGTCCGAACCTTCGACAAATCCAGCCCCAATGTCAAATTTATATACTCTCTATATCTCTCGCCCCAAAAGTCGAGGACCTCGAGGGAGTCGGGATCAATATGGTGGTGGAGTAATTTCTAAGATATCTTTACATTAACATTATCGGTGGTGCATCCCAAAACCACCTCCAAATTACCCAGAGTGGACCATTTTTCAACCACCATATTTGAAAACCTGTTACCGGAATTAGTAACGTTTGAGGCCGATCCATTACTATTTCGCAATCCCTTGGATTATAGGGATTTGTGCTGGACTTTTAATGCCTTATTTTTCTCCACTTAGTATTTCCATGTCTCTTTTGCAAATAAGTTTGCTATTCCAGTCGGTCGCTTCAGAAAAATAGAGGACACTACTGCTAATTTTTAATCATCTGATTCATTGCCAGAAGAGGATTCTTCCTCGTACTTTGTCAAAATTTAATCCTTGTTGTCATCAGCTTCACTATTTCTGCCAGAATCATTGTTATTCCCGTCAAGATATTCGGTCTGATCCATGGAAAAAATAGGGGACAACAGGATAGGTTCCAAAGGAGTACTCGAGATAAGCACAACCCCACCTGGTTTAACCAAATTTTTGCATGCCAGATCTTTAATTATATCGTCGGCTAGATATTTTTCGAACTTTTAAGAGCCCAAAACGTAGTATTCAGCCACCGTTTTCTCCAAATTTCCATTCGTTGTCCAGATTTCCACCCAATCTAACACATTCCCTGCTGCCCCGAATAAAAGAGGGTTATAAAAAGAGGAAGAAGTATTTGCACCTCGCCGCGCAGAAGAGTTGGCACTGCCTCCATAGGACATAGCATCCCGAGATCCATAGGGATCGAAACCCTTTACTTTTTTGTCAGGCACCACCAAGGTAACTGTTTTGGGAGCAGACGTCAATCCATTCTCCTTTTTCGTTCAAGATCTTGTAGCAGAGCAGTGCACAATGCCATGCCCACGATGTAAGCAGTTGGAAAACAAAATATTAGAATAATCATAAACAATATGCTGAAACCACACATAATTTTTTGTCACAAGTCTGATAGAAGAAGGGGCGAGCTTATCAAATGACATGCTAATACAAAACCTAGCATGTATCATCCTTGAAAAAGCTCTTGTTGTAGGATCAATAACCAGGGTACCTCCAAATACTTGTAATGCTCATAATGACATACTTCTCCAAAAATTCCAAAGGCATAACAAACAACCCAACCCACACAGGATAAACACTAATAATGGGACCACAAAATTCTAAGGTGCCTATTTGATCAGATTTAAAACTGTCCCACCAGAAAAACATGGGCTGATCTCTTGTAATACCTTAAGAAAATCCTCCTCAGGTAGGAAGTTGAACAAAAAGGACTCTTTAGAAAAAGCAACCACCTCTAGGTTTCCCTTTGGGGCCTCCACTTCCTTGGAGTCTAATTTTTAACAGCCTCAATGCTCAGTCTAGAACCTACAAATCTTCCCTAAATATAAAATCTAACTTTATCAATAGATATTTCAATAATCTCCTCCAGGACCAAAAGGGAAGGCCCTTCAACATCCCATGAAGAAGAGAGCAAGGTGGGGTAAAGGTTTCCTACCTTCAGCACCAAATCTAGCTACTCTCTTATTCCACGTCTTACCGTAGTATTATGAGGAGGAGAGAATGAGCCAAACCCCCGAGCCTGCTCTTTCCTTGTACAAATGATTTCAAAAACTTTCCCACTCACCCATTTTTTCATTCCCATCCATCATTCCAAAGAAACTTTCTTACTTTGTATGGTAAATGATTTTATTATGCCAGAGCTATGAACTAGATTGGTGGAGGATTACTTTTTCCAAGTGGGACATGGGGGTGGGTTTGGGTCCTTAATATCCGCCATGAGGCGATCCACACTTGGCAAAAACTGCTATTTTCCTCTTGGTCCATATAGATAAGTTTGACCCCTACTTCAAGGTGTCCCCATGGCTACTTATTTAAAGCATCGAATGAACTCAATGGGAATGAAACTTGGGTTGATGATTACAAACTACTTCTAACTCAGCAATAACCCAAGACTTTGGTTCATTTTCTAAGAAAATTATTAACTAGTTCTTACATGTATTATATCGATGTATCCTAAACGAGGAAATAACTAGTTCAAAGGGGGCATGAGAAATATCATATAACCTTATATATTTTAAGAAATTTAATCTATAGGGAGAATCAAATTTTTGTGATGTGGACATGGGTTGATTAGTTAAGTTACCATGAAACCTTATATCCCTTACCATGCTTGAGTAATATTTTGAAAAAAAGTAAGGTGTAATATTTATTGTTTATATCAAGGTTCATTTTAAGAATCCTCTAGTAAATTAGAGGTAGAAAATCCTTGGCAATATACTTAGAACCATTTTCACTAGAAAGGAAAATTTTCCTAGGTTTCAGAATAATTTTTTTGCATAGTAGTTTCTCTAGGGAGAGGTATTTTTTTTACCTGACAGGTTCTATTTTATTGATGTAGGAAAGAATGTTTCGTTGACGCATGGTTGACACACTTCAATAAAATTGTTTGTCACATGACAAAAAAAGTTGGTGGTGCATGACAACGCAACACATTGACGTTCAACAAAGGGTTGTTTTTGTGCGACAACAAGGGTTATTCTCGCATGACAACAACCATTGTTGATGTCCGAAAACAAATTCGTGCCATACATCAATAATGGTTGCTTTGACTCACAACAACTAAACTTGTTGTCATGTGACACCAAGCTTTGTTTTCATGCATCAACAATCCTTGTTGATGCACAAAAATAATTTTTTTTGTTAGTAGTCAACAACTCTTGTTGTCGTGTGATAATAGATTTTGTTGATGGGCATCAACAATAAGTATTGTTGCATGACAACAAGGATTGTTGATGTGTGAAAACAAGCCTTTTTTGTCACATGCCAACAAGGCGTATTGTCGTGTGTGAGCAATCCATGCTATCAAACAACACCGTTTCCTTACTTGCCATGTTTCACAACGCCAAAACACTAATTTTTCACTATAAATACTCCTCCCGCCCTCATTTTCACGTTAACACTTCCCGAGATCACAAATTTTTTCTCCATTCTCCCAGTGTTATAGGTCTCGTAACTCCCACTCCTAGTACGTCAACACAAAACAACCAAACACAATACAATCTCCAGGTCTCAAATCTCTACCTCACGTCATCATGGTTTCTCAAGATCAATATCAAATCGAATAACAAACTAAACAGAAACCCCTAGTCCTACCCAAGAATCAATACAATATCGGTTCCATGTGCTTGCACATTAATGGATACAAGCATGTGAATTCGTAGGACTGGTTAACATGTCATAGTTTGAGATAGATCATGGCATTCTTAACTACCTCCTTCCCTCATTCAATATAGAATACGAACAATTCATTGTTACTTTTCTTTATGTTCATACATTCGGGTTGATGGTTATCCGGTTGATATCCATCAATTGATGGACCTTGCTTTTAAAGATTCCCAAGATGATAAGATTTACCTTTAATCTTGTTTCAATTTCCATGTTGATGGTACGTGTAATGTGCTTTCATTTGTAAGATTTTTATTTTGATATAAATTGTGGTTAATTCAACATCCAATGAATTTTTTGCAGCTAATGTCAACAAATCAAGATGAGGAGTAGATACGCAAGGAATTGCACACCAATTTCTTACTACCATGATTTATTTTTGTAAGATAGAATTGTTTTTGCAACGTTGGCAAACTGATATTCCAAATTGGGCTATTGCATACATTCTTGCATCGATCGGAAAGCAAATATTTTATTGGTGCACATTTTTGTCTAATAAGATAAAAGATGAGATTACAAATGCTGGAGTTGTTGAAAAACCAGTTGTTCATTCCACTATCTCCTTGGTCTTTATTATGAGGCGTATTATAATTTAAAAGGTGAACCAACTCCCACTTGCATGAGCAACACAATGAAGCAATTGTCAATTCCTATTGAAGAGAAATGGGCTAATATTTTCTATTTTGATGTCAACAAGGTTATTATCTCGATTTTGCACTTTTGTTACAAATATTCTTCTCTCGACTAACATTATGTACTTTTGTTTGTGTCTTACCGTATGTAGAGAAATTTTTTGAGGCCCTTCCACGAAAAAAATTAGCATCAAGAGGAAGAGACCAACAACTTGTTGAGGCATTGAGAGATTCCCAATCTAAAATGGAAGCTCACTTAACACCTAACCCTTAAGAATTTGCATTAGTTAAACAACCAAGACGTAATACCCTTAACATTCAATATAGGTTTTTATGCTTACCATTTAGTATTTAGTATTTAATATTTACCATTAAACTTTTTTATTTAACATGCAAATGTTGCGGGGACTTTGGACTATCTACAAGATTTTCAAAAAGACCCACCCACTCACTTAGTCCAATCACGTGCATTTGTGGATGCTCAACCGAAACAAATACAACACCATGCTCCACCATTCCTATCACCCACAACTCAAACACAATCAATTTAAACTCTAATGCGGTCTCCGCCTTGACGACCACAAGTTTCCCTCAACAAGGTACAACTTGTTGATTTTATGTAATTTTTAACATTTGTTTATATAAGTTAGTAATGATTTTATTCTTAGAATTTACTGAGTGCATTGCATTCCTTCGTTGTTTATTCAAATAATGTCACCACCACATCCTCCATCAACAACATCATTACAATTAAAAATGACCACAAGAGGATTAGGTAAAAATATCATTAGTAAACACATTATGCCACTTCCGGTCCCTAGCGAGACATTGAACATTACCTCCTAATTTCGAACATCACTTTTAGTGGTTTTCTAGTACAACAGGAAAATCAGTTTTAAATAAAATTAATTTAGATGAATATTGTTTGGGCATTGATAACAATGACCCAACATGTTTATTTAACACACACAATATGATTCAAGGCCTGCAAGTATATTACCATTTCGATGTAATTTATTTAAGCGTGATACATATCAATTTCTCATCTCGTTATAATTTTTATCACATACACTTTTAATATGAATTTATTTTATCACAAATAGGATGAGGGCACACGGAGAGGAAAAAGACGCAACATAGGTTCCTCAAACCGAAATACCGTATACCTCTGTATAGGCAACATCTTCATCGGATATAGATAGTGACTAGTTCACATCATTCTCTTTGTATAGATTGATTGGTTATTGTTATGGTGAAATCACAGCACCCTTGATTTCCCACAAGTGAATGGTTGAGGGATTCAATGTGATTCTTCAAACATGGAGTTTTCCCAAAGTGTGGGACTTTACAATTGGGATAACCCTCGGGAGAATGCCTACTTCCTATCATATCCTAGTGCTAAATACTCCAAAGTATAGAGAGTCACAAATCTAACCCTAATCTAATATTCCTAAGGAGACATAGTTAGAGAAAATGCATGAAAATTAAATTCTACTCTAAGGGAAGGTGATGCATCAAGAAGGATGTTAAACAACCTATACAATAAACACAACATTACGAGAACCTTGCAATGAAAACAAAAACAATACACAATAACCTTGCATGCAATTAAAGATCAGAAATATGCAACAGAACACAAAAGGGTGCTTAGAACATCTTAAAATCTATTTATATTTCTACCAAAATTGGTACAATACACCAAATTCAAGCTCAAATGCACATATTTTACATTACAATTTCCAATAGGGAGGTCTGTAAAATCCAAAAAATCTCTTACAGATAATTAGAAGAAGTGAGGAGCATATACAAGATGTCTAACCATTTTAAATAAGCCCATCCTTAGAATATATACGAAGAATGAGAGAGAGAGGGAGAGAGAAAGAATTCAAAATCTTGCTTGACCACACAAAAATGCATTAAAATCAATTATAACAATGATGGGTGCCACTGCAAAACCCATACCTCCATGTAATTTTTCTTGTTGTGGAATTAAGGAAGCCCATACCTTCATCATTATGGTAGGTGAGAAATCTAGAGACATTCCTTTAAAATGGTGAGCTGTATTTTGTAACACCCACAAAAAAATGATGTTATAGGAACATGTTGCATGCAACCCAACACTTAACTCAAAAATGCGACTAATTTTTTTTTTAAGTTACAACAAGGTTATAAGGGTGCTTAAACTTTAGGGTTTATTAACTTAATTACATTACTTAACTCAACTTTATGGTTGAAGGACCAGGTCTAGTTAGAAGTTATATGTTTTTAAAATTATCTCTATGGTCCATTAACCAATCATACAAAAGGAAGGTAAAAGGGTTTGATTCACTTAATTAGATATTCTCTTCTCTTCAATTTATGTTCATTCCTAACAAGGTTAACCTTATGTTAATTTATTAAATTTCCTATCTTAAATAGTTTTAAAAGTCTTTTTATTAAATTCCTATAGAAACTAAGGATTAATAAGAACCTAGCACCCCTAGGAAATTAAATGGCCCCACTCACCCATTTACACATACCTTAAGGGATTAAACATTTAAAATACATTTCTACTTAATAAAAGTAGGGTCAATCCTCCACCCTTAGATCAAATCCATCTTAACCACTAGATCCTAGGGTTCCAAACTTAGCCCTAAAATCCTTATGAAATTCTATTAAAACCTTTTCTCATTCTATTCTTCTCATTTGGTCCATTTCCTTTTTGATAAATTTGTAGGTTGAAGAGGAGGAAGCCATGGGAGCAAAAGAGGAAGAACCATGGAGGATTCTACATGGAGATTTAGTCTAGGCTTAGTTTAGTTTTAGTTTTATTTATGTATTCTATTTCATTCAAGGATTGGGAGGGATTTCCTCCACCAATCTGGTTTTTATTTCAAGTTATTTGTGTATTGGGTTTTAAATTTGGGGAAAACCCTACCCCATTGTTATAAATGAAAAGACTAGTTTTAAATCCACCATTGTACATTTTATTGTTCCAATCCATAATATTTCACATTGTTTTGCTTGTTGGTAATTATAGGTTAAAATTTCACAACTTAGAAAATTGAGCAAATTGATTAAATTTCATGCACAAGCGCAAATCCTGAGAATTCTGTTATAAGTGACAGGACCGCCACCCGCAGTAGACTAGCCTTCCAGGACCGCTACCTTGGACCGGGTGACAAACCGTGGACCACCACCTTGTGCGGGTGACAAACACAAGACCACTACCCTACACGGTGGCAGTTTTGAGACCACCACCTTAGCCTAAGCGGTGGTTATGGGACCGCCACTTTGCAGGCGGCGGTCCTGTTTATGAGAAACAAAACCTTAATTCTAAGATTTTCACAAAAACTAAAAGTTACCAAAAGGTTCAAAAATGCATTTTGAGTTTGTTTTTGTTCATTTAGAGTTCCAGATTTGAGATTTATTGATCTTTTATTCATTTCTTAGTTAAATCTACTCATTTTAAAGTGTTTCCAACTCTAAGAAAATCCATCTACTTATAAGAATGATTCTCATTTAGTTAACTAGATTCTTTCTTCCATTACAAGAGCAAAAGGGATTTAAGTCTATTTCATTACTTTTTCATTTTCTTGCTATAAATAAACATTTCTAAGTACAATATAATCTAACTTCTTCTCCTTTCCATTTCACTATAATATGCATACATTCTAGATAGCCACAATAACTTCATTTTTCCATACAATGTTATTTTGTATACAAGTTCAACTTCTTACTCTTCCTATTTTTTCCTTATTACATATTTACAATAAAAACAACTCTACAATGAAAGTAACTTTCATTTTCCATTGATATAACTTAAATCTTTTAACACAAGCACTACTTTTCTCACAATACATCCAAGATTTCAACAAGAAGAAAATATTTTCTTTTCTATTTGCAAAACTAACTCTACAATAACATTCTTTCTTCTTTCTTTTCTTATTTGTTTCTTTCCACATGCAATACAATATCAATAACAATTATTTGAATACAACTTTCCTTTACAAAATCATTACAATGTCCTCCACTTGATGTGGGAAATCATACAAAAATGTAAATAAAGAATGAACTACATTATTATAATTTATTCCACTCTAAGTGGGTAAAATACTAAGGAAGTTTCACATGGTCACCAACTAGATAGCTCCTCCAAGAATTTTCTTGATTCACAAAAAATAGGGTGAGAGGCAACACTCTCCACCCAACCAAGATATCCAATGGAGAGGAGAAGCCATCCTCTCCATTGGCCCCCAAGCCCCAACCACATTACAATGGGAGAAGATTTCAACTCATGGCAACTACAAGCTTCCACAATACTTAAAAAATAGTTTTACAATCCATTCCATCCATAATCAAACACAACAACAACACAAACAAGAAGAATCAACAAAACAACAATATAACAAGGCTTATCAAGAAATCCAAAAGCGCAAGACCTATGGGGAGGCCACTTATGCCTCCCAATGGTAATAGGTGCCCACCTTAAAGCCTCTAATGCATATCACAAATCCCCTACAAACTCTTATCCCTCCCTAAAGTACCTCTTATACCTCCATATACTTTTATGCCTCCCTCATACAAGAAACAAGAAGAAATGCAAGTGTTCCTCATACCAAGTGGGGCAACCAACCCAAACTCCCTCCATAAGAAGTAAACTCTTATGCCTCCCTACAAGAAAACTCCCTATAGTCTCCTCCCCCTCAAAACTTAGGCAATCTACCCATACTCAAACAACATTCCAAAGTGAAAACAACACACAACACAAACATATGAACACAAAATACAAAGAACATAATTTAAACTAAGGTGAAGCTCCTACCTCTCCATGGTAGAGCTTGTTCCAAGTATGAAGTTCCAAGATCCTCCAAAAAACAAGAAAGCATCCACAAAACTCCAACAATCCACAAAATTTCTCCAAAAATCCTCTCACTCTCCAAAAATTCAAGAGACTAAAATGATCAAGTAACCCCCAAACAAGTAAAAATAATTCAATAAATAGAGAAAGGAGAGAGGAGGATTATGTGGCTCCAAGTAGGATGCCACCTCATTTACTCTCCACTCCACATCACTTGCTCAACCTCACATTCCAATGCACAATTAATAAGTGGTTGAAGGAATTACAAGAACCTTACACACTCAATCTAAGCCCACACCCCGAAAGGATAAAATTAAATATTTGAAAGAACATGCAATTAACATTTCATCTTTTTATCTTACAAAAACACCTAATATGGCCTAAATTTGACCCTCCAACCCATAGGTAGGGTTGGCATCGGCATTTAAGAGGAGTGGTACAAGTTTGACTTGTCCCACAGCTTCCAAATTTGGCTTGTAAAGCCAAATTCGAGTTTCCCACGAAGGGTAGAGTGTACTACACTCAAGACCCAAGTAAACAACACTCAACACTAAATCCAAGAGTAAATCAAGTCTAACAAATGAACTCCTTTTGGTCACATCTTTAATTAGTTTAGGAAAAATTTAAATTATCTTAATTAAGACACTACAACCCATGAATAATAAAGGGTGTAAACATATATCCAAAAATCTAAATAATTAAACAAGAAATCGCATTACCAAAAGAAAACTCATACTAACATTATTAAAAAGGAAATTAAAAAAAAACAACACATGACACACGGGTGACAATTTTCCCTTAACCAAATAATTCTAACACACACAATTACATGTTGCCATGGTGACCCTAGTTGAATTCTTCTCGGATCTCAATGGGGTTGGTCTCCAATCCCCGATGTTCTTTGTGAATATAATGTACCTACAAAATAGAGAATACCTCCTTTGGCCTCATGGCCGCATTAAAACATTCATGCCAAAATATGCGATATAAATCTAAAATCAACTATATACAAATTAATATGATCTATGTAAATACGATATCACTTACAATTACAGCACATTTCTATTCCACATTTTATCCATGTCAAAATGATCACAACATTAATCCAATTATCAAAGGTCTACTCAATATGACTAAATATATCACATGTCAGAAATATAGATAAATAACCATGTCAACAGTATATCAATATCAACATCAAATGTCTCTAATGGTCCATATGCATCATATACGAATCGAATCAACAACAGTTTAGTATCTCTGATATCTACTAACATGCTAAATAAAAAAGCTATAATATATCCATAAGTGTAGTCGATAGTATTGAAATCAATAATAAAAAAGGTGTCGAAGGGAAGTGGGCACTCTGATTTCCTCATTTTTAACTATTTAATCTCACTAAAATTAAGAAAAATAGTCCCCATTATGTCTTTGGACACTAATAGTAATCCAATATAATGAAGAAAAAGAGATAAAGATAGGGGAGAGAGAGAAAGAGTGAGAGAGAGAGAAAGAAGGAGAGTCACTATTATGGCGAAATCACATCACCCCTTATTGCTCGCAAGTGAATGGTTCGGGAAGTTAGTGTGATTTGTCAAATATGGAGTTTTCTGAAGTGTGGGACTTTGGAATCAGTATAACCTTCCAAAGAAGGCCAAATTCCTATCCTACCCTAGTACCAACTACTCCAAACTGTAGAAAGTTGACAATTTTAACCCTAATCTACTATTTATGAAGGAGACAAATCTAAGAGAAAATGCATGCAAATTAAATCCTGCTCTGAGGGAAGGTGATGCACCAAGAAAGATCTATAACAAACTACACAATAAATCCAACACTACCAAAACCGTGTAATGAAAATAACAACAATACACAATAAACTTGCATGCAATGAAAGATCAAGAAGATGCAATAGAACACAAAAGAGGTTTTGAAACATCTCTGAGTCTAATTTTTATTACTCTCAAAGTTGATACAATGCATCACATTCAAGCTGAAATGCACATTTTTCATTACAATGTCCAATACGAAGGTTTGAAATATCTAAAAATATCTTACGAGAGAAGAAAGAAGGGAGGGGGAGTATACAAGGTCTCCAAACTTTTGATATCAACACCTCCTTACAATATATACAAAGAGTGAGAGGAAGGGAGACAGAAAGAATTAGAAATCTTGCTTCAACCAGCCAAACATGCATTAAAATATCCTACAACAATTATGGATGCCACTAGAAAACCCAGGACCTCCATGTACTTTGCATTATTAGGGAACAAACGAAGCACATACCTTCATCATTATGGTAGGTGAGAAATATGGAGATATTCCTTTAAAATGGTGGATTGTATTTCTGATTTTGAAATATTTAATCTCACTAAAATTAATAAAATCGATCATTTGTTGTGTACGGGACAACGAGAGTAATCAATACAAGGAGTAGAAAGAGATAGAGATATGGGGAGAGAGAGATAGAGAGAGGTCATTATTATGGAAAAATCACAAAGACCGCAATTGTAGACGACACGAGAGATTTCAAAAATTCCTATTTTTTGCGAATCCGAGCTCCGACTAAAAGTTATGTTTGTATGAAGATGGGGGTGCCATATTGCAATAAATATGAGTGATTGATCTTCCTTTCGTAGCCTAACCCTACATCACACTCTCTGAAATCCAAAATTTTAGACTTCGGGAATTTTGAACTTCATGCTTTAGAGATCACTTTGTTGCTTTTCATCTTCTTAAGTTAGTGAAACCTCTAAAATGTTGATACCCCTAAGTTTGAAATTTGGAATTTGTGTTTTAGACTTCATGTTATGATTTGCATGCATTGGGGCTTCAATTTTCTGAAATTCCAAATCTCAAAAGTCCAAAATTTAGACTTTAGGTTTTAGGATTTAATTTATGATTTACATGCACTAGGGCTTTAATGTTTGAAATCTTTGAAACCCAAGTCTGAAATTCAAACTTGGGATTTCAGAACTTTGTGTTTTTTGGGGTTTTTTAGGTTTTGAGATTTTGGGGGTTTGGATTTTGAGATTTCTAGGGTACTGTTCATCCAATTGGGTCCATAAAACCTTTGAATCTCCAAAATTATGAACTTTAAAATTTTGAGTTTGGGTTTCAGACTTTTTCCTACCTTTTTGTGTTTCTTTCCACCAAGCCTCTGAATTTCACCTTAGCCTACCTCCGAATGACCCCACCTCCAAATCCTAAAATTTGGACTTCAAAGATTCTTCATTTCTCAAACTCCTTTATAGTGTGTTCACCTACTTGCTGGCTTACTCGAATCGAGCCCAAAATATGAGCTCCCATGGCTGAATCAATCCTCCTATTTTCTCTTTGTGAGGTCATGTCATGCGAATTTGGCACGAGGGGAAATATTGGATAACAATTTGGTAACTTTCGGGCCTCCTACCTGCTAGGTGAAAGATCAATTTCCTTGAAGTATCCATTAAACAAGGAAGTCATAAATGATTGCCATATACATATCTTGTACTTGAAACTTTCTCCGACTACTTGTAAACTATTGAACACGAACGTGCTCCATTGCTCGGTACTCTCAATTTTCATAAGGAAGTCTTGAAGTTAAGATTTTATGAGAGTGGAAACTTTTCTTGACCTGGAATCTTCCCCTATTCCTTCCTACAATCCACAAATTGGAACTTGTCATTTCAAAAATGAACTTCTTTCTTGGAACAACATTCCTTTGAGGAGGCACACCAAATTACACAATGATATAATTTGGGAGAAATAAAACCTCTGCCGAGTGCACTTAGGGAAATTGAAACCTAACCTACAACAAGATAATGTGCATACACACTTAGAGGAATCAAAACCGTACACTAATATGGACAAGGGTGAGAATTTTATTTTCAGTAGCAATATTTGAGATAGATTCCATTGACCAGGAATCCAAATTTCTTCTCCAACTAGTGTAGACAAATGGAAGGAATTTCTACTTTTACATCCTATGACCATGTAGTGGCCACTCCAAATAGCTTCAAACTTGGACTACCTTCTGGTTTTGCTCAATTTGCATCCCACTTTAGAACTAAGTCCCCTTCTTGGAAGGTTCTTGCCCTATCCTTCCTATCAAATGTCCTCTTGACCATATCCTGAATATTTTCCATGGTTTGCATGGCATGTCTTCTTGTTTGTTCTAATTCCATCAATTCCACATACCTATCTTCCATAGGATTGAATTTGGACAATTCTATCTATTTCATGAGCTCCAATGCCAGTAATTCAAGTGATATAGGAAACACTGCCTCTTTCTTGTAGACTATCTTGTAAGAGGAGTTACCCGTCGACACCTTTGGTGTGATCTTGTCAGCCCACAAGGTTAACATTAGCTTGGTATGCCATGTCCATTTGTTTTCATTTAGAGTCCTCCTAATAATTCTTAGAAATTTTTTGTTTCTGGAGTTTTCCTATCCATTACCCTATGGGTAATAGTTTAAAGAGGTATTGAGATATATCCCATTCCTAATAGCCCACTCTCTAATCCTCAAACCTAGGAATACTAATGCATTGTCTGAAATGATAGTGGATGGTACACCGAACCTTGTGACTATTCCTTCATAGAAGTCTTGTATGCTAGACTCGTTTTCTTCCTCGAGTGCTATCGCCTCAGCCCACATGGTGAAATAATCTATTTCCGTGAGTATCCACTTGTGGCCTTGGCTCGAATTTGGATTGATAACCCCAATGAAATCTAATCCCCATTGCATGAATGATTAGTCAACTGAAATTAGATGCAATGGAAGTGTTTCTCGCCATCCCTTATCTCGTGAATAACACACATTTTTACACCTTTTGATCCAAGTAAGTATAGCAATCGTCGAATATTGTGGTCCAATAGTACCCTGCCTTTATTATTTTGAGATATGTTGCCCTTAGATAAAAATGACCTCCAACCTCTCCATTGTTAAACTACTATAACACATTATCTATTTGACTTGTTCTAATATATATTAATAGAATGTCTTTGATGTCCTCCTTGAACAAAACACCATCTACAAACACATATGGAATGTCTTGTAATATGAACTATCTCCTCTTTGTTTTGCTCATTTCTAGAGGGAAATGTTTTGTTTGTAAAAAGTGCATCATGTCTTGAGTCTAAAAAGGAATAGGAACATCATCACTTTCTTTGTCCTAACTATCATGTAGCTCCAAAACAACATCCTTTTCAATACTTGCTTCATCCTATCGACTTAGGGATAGTTGTTCACATAATCCTTTTCCATGGAACAACTTATCGATTTTAATTTGAGTGTCATATTCCATGACACGGGTGATCCAACCTACATGTTTCTCATTTAAATTCATATTCAATAGGAAATCCTTTATTCCCACATGCGATACTAACAACTGAATCCTTTTGTTTGAGACTAGGTGCTTGAATTTCTTTAAGATTATGATTCTTTGGGAGAATAGGATTTTCAATGAAGTCCCTAACTTCATATTCTTCCAAACATTGACTGAAGAAGGTAAATAGATGTTTTGACCCCACTTTTTTTTGTTGCACTTGAATTGTAGAAATCGTGTCTAAATAACCAAAGGCATAGAGCATGAAGTCATTAGAAAATTCTAGATTTACGGGAGTTAGAGCTTGAGATATAGCCTCTTTGATTTCTTCAAAACTTGCTTTTCCTATCTTGTCCACTTAAATGTTATGCTCTTCTTCAACATTTGTGTTATTGGCTTCACAAGAGTGGAAATGTTTGAGTACAAGCCCTGTGGAAATAATTGATCCTTCCAAAGAAACTTTGAAGAGCCTTCTTATGACTTTGCAAGGGAAATGCTTGAATTTCTTCAACTCTTTTTGGGTCAATATTAAATCCTTCCTTTAACACAATATTTCCTGGAATCTTTCCTTCGTGGGCCAAGAATATGCATTTTTAGGATTCAATGATACCCCAAATCTCCTACACCTCTCGAAATACTGTGTTAGATGGAAGAGGAGGTGCATTGCATTTATTAAAAACACGAGTAATGTCATCAAGATAGAAAAGCACTATTTTTTTTTTTTATCAACCCTTGAATGCCATATCTGTTTCCCTTTTGAAATTTCTCGGAGTTTGACATCCCAAATGACATTTTCCTATAGGCATAGGTGCCCTAATTGGTGGTGAAATTTGTCTTGAACTGATCATCTTCATTTACCATTATTTTATTATACCCGAATACTCATCCAGAGAGAGAATCTTTCGATCTAGCTACTACTGCAAGATCTGCTCCATCGAAGGGAATGGGTAATGGTCTTTGAGAGATGCCCTGTTCGGAGTCCCAAAAGTCTACACACAATAAGATTTATTCATTCTTATTTTGTATCGACACCAATTTTGCAACCCAACTTGAGTAGTTGATTAGAAATATTATGTTTTCCTCTATCATCTTGTTTAGCTCTTTCTTCATGAGAGGCTTGATATGTGGGTTAACGAGTCTTTTCTTTTCCTAATATCCTTAGCATCTAGATCTATTTCTATAGTATGTTGTGAAAGATTCGATTGAATCCTCACATATCTTCATATCTCTAGCCGAAAACATCTGGAACCTCTTGGAAAAGTTGTATGAAATCATATCTCTCTTGCTTAGTGGCCACTTTTCCGATTTGGAGTGTTTTATCTTCTCCAAAAAAATTGGTTATGAATCCTCTCCTTTGACCTGTATGTTGGCTTTCTCTTTACAAATTTGATCATTCGGCTTGAAGATGGAATCCAACATAACCAAGATCTTGGGAAGCTTGTTGGTCCACAATTGCACTACCTGATCCCCATACTATTGCTCTAATTTATTCTCGATTCTTGGTTGAGAACTCGCCACTTCTTACAATAAAGTTACATTTTGTTGATCATTTTGGAACACCTACCAACTTGTGTTGTTGTCTAGAAACGTTGGACTTACAATCACATGGATAAGTGGTCGCCTTTTGTCTCTTTTGATACTAACCACCACATAAAAATTTGTTCCAATGGCTGTAATTCTATCTACAACTTCATTCTTCTTCCTAGGTATGGAATCCGTGTTGAAAGCTTTAAAGTCCTCAATGATATCCCATCCCCTTTGACATGTATGTTGTCTTTCTCTTTACAAAATTGATCATTCACCTTGAAGATGGAATCCAACATAACCAAGCTCTTGGGAAGCTTGTTTGTCCGTAACTACACTACTCCGATCCCCATCTTGTTGTTCTAATTTATTCGATTCTGGTTGAGAACTCTACCACTTCTTATGATAAATTTACATTTTGTTGATTATTTTGAAACACCTACCAACTTGTGTTGTTGTCTAGAAGTGTTGGACTTACAATCACATGGATAAGTGGTCACGTTCTGTCTCTTTTGATACTATCCACCACATACAAAGTTGTTCCAATGGTTGTAAGTCTATCTACAACTTCATTCTTCTTCCGGTATGGACTCCATGTTGAAGGCTTCAAAGTCCTCAATGATATCTTATACCCTATTTTTGTATCTCTTGAGTAGGTCATTTTTTGTAGCTTGTTTTCCTTTGACTTGGTTAATAATCATTTAACCTGTCCCAAAATACTTGCAAATTCTTTAGGCCTCTTTTCCTTTCCCAATGAATTCCACGAATCAAATCCTCATATTCATTTCTATTGTTTGAACATGTGAACTATAAATGAAAAGATGAATTATACTTGATGTTCTCGATGAAACCAGTGTTTTACCCCCTCCAACACCTTGTTTTCTTCTTGAGTCATTGTAAAATAGTTTCCATATTTCATTAGCATCCTTACTCACCAACTTGGCGATATTCGAAATGGGTGTATTTTCTTCATGTACACAATATGCTCCTAATTAAGCTTCCTTTATCTCCTTGTTTAGATCAAATGCATGCCTTTTGTTTTCCCATTCATCTAGAGTCAAATATGGAATGCCCTTAACCTTAGTACCTATTTCTAAATCATTTCAACACTCTTCCTAATCAAAGGTGAGCAATTTGCATTGATGGGACTTGGAACATGATGCTCAATGTGGAAGTTTACAATTGATTCGAACTCGATGTAGCCTTAGCTCCATATCTTGTTCGAATAACATATGTGAACAATCTTTAGATAGATACCCCTTAATTTTGGTAGTGAAGTCCCTTCATAAACATAGTGCAAAGAGTTGTGTTAAGTCAATCACGAGACACATCTTACATAATGCTGACATTTGGGAAAGCATGTAGTGTAATACTTAACCCTTTGACAATCCCAATCGTTCCCATTAATGTTTCATCCGATTGTACCAATCCTTTCAGCACTATCCCATACTTTAGACCCAATTAATCTACTATTTGCTTCGGCGTCGTTGAGCTACTTGGTCCCAAATCGATCATGCGATTTGTGTACCAAGTGGTTCTGAAAATCAATGACACATAGAATGATGGAGGCTTTAAATTATTGCTTGGTTGACCCCCATCTTGTTTTACTGCATTAGTGAGAAATTTCTCCTATCTTTGGTTTGATCCATTCGAGGCAGACCAATTGGCCATTGCACTGCAACAAATATCATTGTCCTGGAATCATCGGTGACTCCCACATGGAAATTCTCACATGTATTTTCTTCATCGACCGATGATGTTGGAAGGGGGTGGATTATATTTTTATGCCCTTACTTTGTCAAATTTCTCTTGCACATGGGTTGGTGCTTGACCTGGTGCAATAGGTGCCTTAGTTTGATTCAATACATTTGGAGCATAATTTGGTCTATTAACTCCTTGTTATGTAAGAGTGGGTGAGAAAAACTGGATTGGATGGTTTCTCTCCTTTATGTGCCTCGTCTTTGACCATCTATTGACAACCACACCTTGAAAAAGAGGTTGATTAAATCTATAGAAGTTTTCCACTATCCAATTGACCTAAGTTGTTTCGAGTTTGAGGAGCCTCTTGATGGCTTACGTGATGCTAATTTTATTCCTCGCTTCATTCCTGGGATATGCCAAGCGGTTTGTACCATCAAATCTTGATTGAGTGCACCATTGAAACACATTTATTAATTGTGAGGTAGATTGCAGGGATAACACCAATTATACTCTTATGCCATGTTGTTTTGAGTTTGAACCGGGGATATTGATGTTGAAACTACATTTAGATCATTGGTCGAATGTCATGGAAACTCGCGGTTATCCACGGCTCGGATTTTTATTTTCATCTTGTGTTGGTGGTATATTTTTCTAAAATTGGGGATTAGCTTGATACTAAATTTAAAGGTGATCTTTGTATAGAAATTTGAACTTGTTGTCTTTTGGTAGTTACTATCTCCTTTCCTAGGTTACTCGTAGTGTTATGTTTATTATGCGGGATGTTCAACATCTTTCTTGGTGCATCACCTTCCCTTAGAGTAGGATTTAATTTTCATGCATTTTCTCTAACTCTATCTCGCTTGGGAGTAGTAGATTAGGGTTAGATCTATAACTTTCTGCGCTTTGGAGTAGTTGGAGCAGGTGATAGGATAAGAAGTTAGCCTTTTCTAGAGGGTTATCACAATTGTAAAGTCCAACACTTTGGGATAACTCCATGTTTGACGAATCACACTTATTGCCTCAACCATTCACTTGCGATAAATCATGGGTGCTATGATTTTACCTAATAGTTATGATTGTGAATCCCATGTTAAATATTTTACCATGCCTCATTTAAGTCATCTTATAGAATGGGAGTGAAGGGATAATGTATTAATAAAATAGATAAAAATTCATTATGATAACCATTTCCAAAGGTACGCTTTATATGCTACTACCCAAAATCAACTGCCAAGATGGATGTCTTACTCAACCATGCACAAGGTGGGGATTTGACATATAACAATGATAATAATGACAATGTTTTAGATAAATTTTTAAATAAAGTAGAAAACATTAATTCTAAATCCTAGGCCTTTTTCAACAAATGGTCAAAGGAGATAGATTTCTGGCGATTGCAAATGCGAGAAAGAGATAGAGATGTTGTAAGTATTATCAATTTGAAACAATATTTTTATTAATTTCTTATTTTAGCAATATGTTTTTAATTGAGCTGGACATGGAGATTTTATTTAAGATGCAAAAATAGATTTGAAAAAGGAATATTCCATGAAATGCATTTGAAGAAACATAAATAATCCAATGTCATAAGTTTTGGTGCCATTTTTAAGCTTACATCTGTGCCCTAAAATTTTCAAATCTATATTACTCAAAAATGTTTTACCCTTTGAATTAATGGTCTAGATTTCTTCCCCTGTTGAATTCTTTAAAATGCTCACAAACTTGTTATTTTTCCCTAATTTTTTCCCCTTTTTCGTGCCCTAGTTCTTCCATTTTTACGAGTTGTGTTGTTTTTCCCTTTACTAGATCATGAAAAATTGAATTTGATCAATTCATACTTGTTTGTATTTGAAAATCCAATCCAAGGTCAAAAATGTTGTAAAATCATGCTTCAGTTGATTCAAAATCGAAAAAATATGCCATCCTTGGTGAAAAATTGAATTCTAGGGCATCCCTGGAATTTTTTACATTTTGACGGTCAAACGGGCATATTTTAGCCATCAAATTATGGCTGAGATATCAGAGGGTACGTGGCAGCTTCTAATTGGCTGAGGAAAGGTGGGGAGGTGCTCTAACTTTTCATTTTTCACCTTTTCAAGCAAATGGGGCATTTTGCCCGAGGACCCATTTTTTCCAAATTTGCCTACGTGGCATGTTTTGATTGGCAGGTGGGATGGTGGGTGGTCAGATTCCCTTAAGGTTTTTTGACCTTATTTTGTAAAATTTTAAAGTCAAAAATTGGCCCGAAACCCCGCAGCCAATCGAGAGAGGACATGTGTCCTAAAAATTTCAAAATGGAAGTGTGGGCCGAGGGGGACTTAGAGTTTTTTTGGCTCTAATTCTATAAAGTTTCAAAACTAGTTTTTCCCCGCTCCAATCAAGAGGACATGGACATGTGGCAAGACATGGCAGTGGGTCGGCGGAGGATGGAGGGAAAAGGGGATTTTTTTCCCTTTTTCACAAAAAAGTTAAAGTAAATTTTTGGCCCGAAAGCCCATGGCCAATAACAAGAGGACACGTGTCCACAATTTACAAGAGGGTTGGTAGGTCCAAGGAGACAAAAATGGGGATTTTTTCCCTTGGCTTTTGGCAAAAAAATGAAAATTAAGCCGGGCCTTGAGCAAATCAGAGGATATGTGGCACAGAGGACAAAGGGTCGGCGGGCGAAGGCAGAGAAAGAAATTTTTCCCTTTTGCCAAAATCACTCAAAATCAAAATTTGATGTGCTGGCCCGCTAGCAAATCACAAGGAGACACGTGGTGAGGGAAAAATCGGAGGTGCGGGCCCGCGGGGAAAAAAGTGAAAATTTTCCCAATTTCCAAAAAAGGTCAAAATGCATAGAATTGAAGCATGATTTCAATGGGACCCACCATATGCCACATGTCAGCTCAAAATTCAAAGGTGGAGGGGTGGAGAAAAGGGTCAAAATTTTCCATTTTTCCAAAAAATGTGGAAAAGTCAAAAATAAGCCCGAATTTGTTCCCAATCATATTTTGACACGTAGCAGAGATCAAGGAAAACTATGCATTTTCATTTTGGGCAGCCATTTTTTTCCTCCTCCAGAAGCTTGGAATCATGAATTTTGCATCAAAATTCATCAAATTTATAGTGATTTTGTGTCGTCTTGGCCTTCCACGATCATTGGCACCACTTTCATGGCTTAATTCTTTGATTTGAGGTGTTTTTGAAATAATTTTTGCCCCAGCCTAAGCAAACATGTGAAATGACAAAATCAAAAATTGCAGAGGTAGTTTTAAAAGGTGAAATGATGAGAGGAAGGGTGTTTGCATGCCTCAATGATGAAAAACATGCCTCCAGGATGGATAATGATCTAGATATTTGTAATGATTTAATCTTTTTGGCACACCTAGCAACATGTGAGTGTTTTTCTATTTGATGTCATTTTCATTGAATCATGAAGAATTGTTGTAACAAACTTGATCCCATGGCATATTCTTTTCTTGGGAAAGAAGGCTCCAATGTGGCATGAGGTATATAATGCATTTTGGAGAAATTGTAAAGGGTTGGGAGTTGAAAATCATGAGCAAATTCTAAGAGAAAGCTCATTTTTTGAGAAATCCACCAAAGAACTAGGTTAATGTCTCATGTGTTGGAAATTCATGTATGTGAGTTGGTTACAAGTGTATAGCCATCACACAACTCTGAGATTGTTCATGTAACTCTCCCCTGTTGTTGAATCTAACAAGTTTTGAATTAAATATGTGTTTTCTTTGGGCAATATGGTGTTTATTATCATTTTTAAATGCCTGTAAATAGTTTTTATTGTTCTTGTTGCAATCTTGCATTGAAAGTCTTTAGAAATCACACAGGATCTCCATTTCTAGTTGATAGTTTAGTGGCATTTGCAATCTCATATTCAAAAGAGCCTTCATCTGATAAGGAGATAAACAAATTTAAAATCACTTTACCTTCGATTATACAGAGATTTCTTGTAAGCCTTTGGGGGTACCTTAGGTGTGGTTTGATCAAGGATTTTTGTGTTTAATTGAGTTCTTTACTTCAAGATTTTGTGGTAAGTTCTCAAAGATTGTGTGAAGAGTGCAACCTGGGCTTCCATTTGTGCCTCTTCTGGTTGAAAGAACATCCTGATTATTTGAGGCATTTCATCTGATAGTTGTTCAAGTATTGTAGAGATTGTCAAAGATCTGATCTATCCTAGTTTGTCTTGTCAATCCCCACCAAAAAAATCATCTAAAAACAAAGATCCTATCATGTACTATCCCTGATTTGCATTTGTATACCCACAAAAGATCAAAATCCATTTGCAAAAGTATGCATAACAGATCAGGATTTCCAATGTCTCTAGTAACCTTTGCCTTGTTTTGAGAACATACCCATGTTTTGAGAAGTGACAACTTGTGAGAGTTCAGATATGGGGTGTTGATCATGTTTTCATCAAGGTCTCCATCATAGAATTTCAAGCAAAGAGAAGGACATCTTCATCTCCTTCACCATTACAAGGTTACAAAATAGGTCCTCTTACCTTGGTTGCAAGGCACAACCTAAAACAACTAGGACAAGATCAAGTCCTATTGGAGTGCTATCCATTTCTCCACAAACCTGAGTGCAGCTAGACCATATCCCGGCTACAAATGACATACAACATGGTCTAATCTATCTTTAAGCTCCATGACATATCTATGGTGCTGCTCAGACTGAAAAGGAGAACAAATTTGGATACCAACACGAGTGGCGCCATTTCTAGGGACTTCTTGGAATTTCTTGGTGTTTTTGAAGTGTTTGAAGAGTTTGAGCATTTGTGTATTCAAGTATTTGAGCTGCTACATTGTTAAAATATCATTCTATGCTTTAGATCTTGCAAGTTTTAAGCAAAATTTTCAAGCTTTGTCTACCTTTTTTCATTTCCTAGTAGTTTATACACTTTGGTTGCATTGTGATTGATTTATCTAAGAAGAAGAAGGTCTGATTTGTAAAGTTTGGCAATATTTTCAAGTGCTGGTAAATATTTGACAGAATTATTTTAGTGCATTCTTGCACAACTAAGGTGAAATTCCTTAGTGGTGACTCCATGCTGATTTGATCTTGAAAATACCAGTTGTCTTACCTTTTGTCATTTACTTTTGTGTTGCTAATCCCTGCAAAACTGGAAGGAAGAAGATCTCTCTTCATCAAGGATTCTGCTAAGAAGTTGTTTACAGATTCAAGAAACTCAGAGCTAGAGGGGAGAAAGGTGTGGAAGGTTGTTGGAGACTTGACTGCAAGAAAGGAGATCCCTATTGTTGAGTTTGAAAGTGAGCAGCTGTTATTGAGGACTACAATTCTTCTTCAAGTGGATCTGATTCAGACAATCCTATTGCTGATTTGAATTCCCCATCAGGTGAGGGACCTTCTTGTGCATTTGAAAGGCTTGCTCCTAAATCTACTCCTGTATTTTCTAAATTTCTAGAGATCATCAAGAAGGAGAGCCCTTAAGAGAGATCTATCTTGAAGTTTTCATTCCCATTCCCCAAAGACCTCTCACTCCTCATCAGCTTGTTTCACCTCCAAGATCACCCCCACCAAACAATATGGCTCAGCCTAGACCTCCATTTGTTGTTAACACCTTTGGTCCTATAAATTTTAGAGGAATGGATGGTTACCCAAATGTTGTCCCACAAGATGTCAAAAATAGGTTGCCAAAATTCAAGGTAACAATGTTATTACTGGTGATCAACATCTCAAACTTTTTGATAATATGATGGAAGATTTTGAGATAGAGTTTGAGGATGTGTATGTCAAATTGTTTATTCATACACTAGAAGAGGATGCTAGGGATTGGTACAAGGCTCTACCTGATAATTCTATTGATTCATGGACTGAAATGAAAAATGCATTTAGGTTGCAATATGGTGACAAGACTGATCCTAGATTTCTTTTATCTGAGTTTGAGAATATCAAGAAGAACCCTAATGAATCAATCCATGACTTCAACACAAGGTTTAACAAAACTTTGAGAAGGTTTCTGTTGGTTTGAGGCCTTGTGATGAATCTTGTTTAATCAAATATGCAGATGCATTTGATAAGAAGGCAGCCTATTACCTAAGAGACAAGAACCCAACCAATCTAAGACAAGCTTTCACCATGGCACTTCAAATTGAAAACAATATCAAGGTTGTTGGGAAACCTCTCAAGAGAGATGGTGTAAAATTGATAAACCCTGAAAAACCTCAAGCTAGCAAAGGTGCTGATTTAGAAGAGGTTGTGAAAACTTTGGTAGGGTTGTCAAAGAAATCTCATACAAGTTGGCAAGAGCTGAGAAGGGAATTGGGCAGACTTCACAAGGTCAGCCTAGGCAAGCAAGCACAAGATAGATTTGGCAATCACCATAGGAATGAGCAGAGGTTTGATGAAAAAGGTAAAGGGCCTATTGGAGGGGGAAATAGATATCCTCAAGCATGTGAAGGAAGAGTGTTCCTGATCCCTTAACTGCTAGGGTTACTGTTGTTGAAGAAGTTGTTGATATTGAATGGTGTGATAGGTGTTTTCTGCCCCATCCTCCATGTGAAGCAGACCAAGCAAGAAGGTGAAGTTAATAATGATGATGGTACTGATGATGATATTTGCATGGTGGGTTGTTCTTCAAGCTCACAAGGAGGAGCAACATCTACTGAGGTAATAAGTGCAAGGACTGCTGCAACCTTTTGGGATTGCATAAAGTGGGTACCACTTCTTTCTCTTTCTCATACTCATGATGTAGATGTAGTTCAAGCATTTGAAATTCCTAACAATGACTTTGAATACCTAAGAGCATTGATGATTAAGAAATATGATGGTGGTATCCCTTCGGAGGAAGATAGACAATTGTTAATGAATGTTGTTGTGGTCAAGAGAAAGAGTATAATACTAGAAGCAAAGTTGTTAAGGGAGTTGGGCCTCAAGCCAAACCTAAAACACCCTTGCTCACAAGCATTCCAAAAGAAGCTCCTAGGAAAGAAACACTTGCTAAAAGCTATACTATCCCAAACAAAAATTACAGTCCTCCTCATGCCCAAGCTGCCAAGAATCCCTTGCCATCTAATGAATCTTCTTGTCTCCCTTCCAATGTTGTCCTACCAAAGAGTGTTCCCTATGACATAGCCCAAGTATTGAGCCAAATTAAAGTGAGTGTTCCAATCATTGAGTTGCTTAGAATTCTTGAGCATAAGAAGAGAGCATTTGAGTACTTGGGGTTGAAGGAAGAGAAGATCACTCCAGGTAGAAATGTAAATGTTGTTGAGACTCCTCCTCAAATCATTGTTGACCTTGAAACACCACCAGTAGTAGAAGATCTTGGAGAGACACCTGAGGTATATTTGGGGACATCTTTGGTTGATTCCCAATTGAATGTTGATCCATTTTTCACAACTTTGATTATAAAGGATAGGCTACTTCACAATTGTATGTTTGATTCCGGTGCATCATGTAATGTCATGCCTCTAGAAGTCATGAATGAGTTGGATATCAAAGTGATAGCAGCCTATGGAAAGTGTACTACTATGGACTCAAGAGAAGTTCCAGTAGTTGGTTGTGTAAAAGGTTTGGTAGTGCAGCTTGCATCTTATCCGGGAGGAATTTAAAATTGGATGTTGTGATTGTTGATTGCCCTGCCAAATGGGGTATGCTTTTTTGTCAAGAAAGTGGGCTGCAAGTGTTGGAGGGAGTGTCCAAATGGACATGTCTTTTTCCTACTATTCCCATTGAGGGCAGCCTTGTCAAGCTCTATGGAGAAAAGAAAATGTTACATCTAATTGAGGATCCAAATAATGCTTCCTATGAGGTGTTGTTTGCTGATGTTGATGCTGATAATTTCATTGGTTTTGCTGATGGAAAAGAACACAAAATGGATCAGTCAAAGTGCCTTGAACATGTATGTTCTCCTTGGACCTTGCTATTTGATGGAGCTTGCTCCAAATTTGGAAATGGTGCTGGTGTAATTCTGATTTCTCCTAGCTTGGAAGAATTTTTTTTTCCTTCAAGCTTAATTTTGAATGTACTAACAACATTGCTGAGTATGAAGCCTTGTTGTTGGGTCTGAGAATTACATGGAAGTATGGTGTCAAGGACATCATTGCAAAGGGAGATTCAAGAGCTAGTTGTCAAACAAATAAGAAAATTGTATGCTACAAAAAATCAGCGGATGAAGCAGTATAAGCATAGTTTGGGATCTAGTTGAGATGTTTGATTCCTTCAATATTATGCACCATGATAGAAGTTTGAATGTTGTTGCTGACAAGTTGGTAGTGTTGGGGTCAAGATTTGGAGTTTGCACCATTTCACCTTATTGTGAGTACAATGTTGAAGTGTTGACTAGGCCAGTTGTCCCTGACAACATCAAGCATTGGCAAGTGTTTGATGATGATTCTCAAGTGCAAAGGTTCTTGCAAAATCAAGGTGAGTTTGTAGATCAACATATTGATTGGGAACCAATGGTGTGTATGACTGAAGGAAGAGAGACTTTGTTTGGAAAAGATATCATCAATTGAAAACAAACACCATTCCTAGAGGTCTTGTTGCACTTGAGTCAAATTTTAACAATGTTGATTACATCATAAATAGAAACATGTCTACCTCAAGGGATGTGGAAGAGCATGACTTGGGAACAAAGGAAAACCAAGAAAATTTTGGTTGGGCAGCAGTCTAAACAAAGAGGAGAAACAGTCTTATGTTCAATTGTTAAAGAAATATCAAGACTATCTTGCATGGTCATATTCAGAGCTGAAAGCATATAGAGAAGATTTATTTCAGCATGAGATCCCTCTTGAAACAAATTCCAAACCATTCAGACAGAGGAAAAGGCCAATTAATCCACTTCTCTCCATGAAAATGCAAGAGGAGTTAAAGAAGTTGAGAGATGGAGGTATTATTCAGCCCACTAGATATTCATCTTGGGTTGCAAACCTTGTGCTAGTTCGAAAAGAAGAATGGAGACATCAGACTTTGTGTGGATTTTAGAAATCTAAACAAAGCATCCATGAAGGACAACTATCCCTTGCCAAATATGGAAAATATGTTGCATCTTGTGACAGGGTCTGAATTGCTTTCTACATTGGATGGTTTCTCCGGATATAATCAAGTGGTTGTCAAAGAATCAGAAAGACTTAAGACAACATTCACTACTCCTTGGGGAACATATGTTTTTGTTAGGATGCCCTTTGGTTTGATGAATGCTGGTGCCACTTTTCAAAGAGCAATGGATGTTGCTTTTGTTGGTTACATCAATGAGTTCATTGCAGTTTACCAAGATGATGTGACTATGTTTTCAAGGCAGAGAGGTGATCATTTGCAGCACTTGGAGAAGATGTTGATCAGATGTAGGGAGTATGGCATTTCTCTTAATCCAAAGAAGTGTCATTTTGGCATGAAAAAGGCCAAGTTTGCTTGGTCACATTGTGTCAAAATATGGTGTTATGATAGACCCTGAGAGAGTGGAAGCAATCAGCAAAGTACCTATCCCAAGAACCAAGAAAGGCATCCAATCTTTCTTTGGTCAAATTAATTTTATTAGAAGGTTTGTTTCCAACTTTGTTGAGTTGACTCTTCCAATCACAAGCATGCTAAAGAAGGACCAAGTTATCAGGTGGGAGGAGGCTGCCATTCAATATTTTGAAGGAATCAAAGAGGCACTCAAACATGCACCTGTCTTGGCAGCTCCAAATTACAAGAAGCCTTTCCAAATCTTCTCCTTTGCTTCTGAAAATACTATTGCATCTGTTTTGCTCCAAAAGGATGAAGATGGGGCTGAGAGGCCTATTTCCTTCTTTAGCAAGGCTTTACAAGCTACTGAGTTAAAGTATACAATCATGGAAAACAAGCATTTGCCTTGGTGAAAGAAAGCAACAAAAGTTTTCAAGCCTTATATATTGAGTTCAAAAGTTGTTGCTTATGTTCCCCACACCATGGTGAAAGACATCTTATCAGAGATGGAGATCTCAAGTAAAAGATGTAGATGGGTGAAAAACTACAGGAGTATGATATGGACATCCAAACCACAAAGTTAGTAAGAGGTTTGGGTCTTGCTAAGCTCATGGCTGAGAGAAACTTACAGAATGTGGAAGTGAATCAGCTAGAGGAAGAAAGGGTAAATGTGCTTACAAAGTTGGTAAGTTCTGAGTGGTACAAAGATGTGATCTTCTACCTCAGACACTGTGCTGCCCTAGTCACTTAAATAAAAATTAGAAAAGAGCCCTCAAGTTGGCTTCTCAAAAATATATCATCACAGACCTTGGGCTAGCTTGGAAGAACCCTGAAGGTGTCCTCTTGAAATGCATAACTGAAGATGAAGCTCCCAAGATAGTTGTTGATTTCCATGGGGGAGTTTGTGGAGGACACTTTTTTGGAAGAGTAACAACACATAAGATTTTGAGAGCTGGTTATTGGTGGCCTACTCTCTTCAAAGATGCAACCCAAGCTGGTTAGAAAATGTGATAGTTTGCCAACGTTTCTCTGGAAGACTGAAAGCTTTAGGCTCCTTCCCTTTGCAGCATGTATCAATTGAAGCTCCTTTCAAGCAATGGGGATGGACTTCATTGGTGAGATTTCAGATCCTTCTAGTGCTGGCCATAAATGGATCCTTGTAGCCACTGATTATTTTACAAAGTGGGTAGAGGCAATCCCCACCAAGAAAGCAACACACCAAATAGTTATGGACTTCTTGTTGAATCAAATCATATGCAGATTTGGAGTCCTAGTCAAGATTGTAGCTGATAATGCCATGTGCTTTAGAGCCAAACCTTTAATGGCAATGTGCAATGAATATGGAATCAATCTAACTTATTCTTCAAACTATAACCCCAAGGGAATGGACAAGTTGAGTCTAGCAATAAGAATTTGTTGAAGATCATTAGAAGAACCTTGGAGCAAAACAAGAAGAAATGGGGTGAACAATTGAAATTTGTAGTTTGGGATGATAGGATAACTCCTAAAAGAGCTACTGGTAAAAGCCCATTTGAATTGGTGTATGGAACTCAGATTTTTTCTTGCCCTTGCACCTGCAATTATCTTCATTTCAGTTTTCCCAACAGTTGGAAGATCAAGAGCTTGGCCCATATGAATCAAGGATCAATCAGATTATTGAGCTTGATGAGGAGAGAAGAGCATCCCATCAAAGGCATGTCAGATTTAGGGAAAAATTGAAGAGATTGTTTGACAAGAAGGTCACTCCTAGAGCCTTCAATGTTGGAGATCTGGTCTTGTTGTGGGATAGTAGGCATGAAGACAAGGGCAAGCATGGAAAATTTGATGCATTATGGATGGGCCCTTATGCCATTGATATCATAATTGGTGAACATACCTTTTTCTCAAGGATTTAGATGGGGAATTGCTTGAATTTGCCTATTAATAAAAGGCATTTGAAGCATTTCTTGGATTAATCCCCAAATTTGAGGTATGCACAACTTGTACAATGTATAGTGTTTGGTTTTTGCTCTATTTTTGGTGTTTTTTCGGTTTTGTGGTTTGCCTTGCTATGTGGCAGCCATTTTTGTCGGGTTCTCAACTGGTTTTTGGTGATTTTGGCTTGACTCCTTTTCCCAATGGATATTTTGGCACTTGGTCTATGTTTTGTCCTTGTGGCACTCACTGGGAGTGCCCATCCCCAAGCAAGAGCCGATGTTGGTGCCATTTTTAAGCTTGCACCATGTTGCCCTAAAATTTTCAAATCTATATCTGCTCAAAAATGTTTTACCCTTTGAATTAATGGTCTAAATTTCTTCCCCTCCAGTTGAATGCTTTAAAATGCTCACAAACTTGTTGTTTTGCCCTAATTTGAAGGAATATTCCAAGTTTTCCCTTTTTTGTGCCCTAGTTCTTCCAATTTTGTGGTATGTCATTTTTTCCCTTTGCAGATCATGGAAAAATTGAATTTGATCAATTCATACTTGTTTGTATTTGAAAATCCAATCCCAAGGTCAAAAATGTTGTAAAATCATGCTTCAGTTGATTCAAAAATCAAAAAAAATTGCCATCCTTGGTGTGAAAAATTGAATTCTAGGGCATCCTTGAATTTTTACATTTTGATGGTCAAACGGGCATCATTTTAGCCCATCAAATTCTGATCCTCAAGGTATTGGCAATGTGGCAGCTTTAATTGGCTGAGGAAAGGTGGGGAGGTGCTCTAATTTTTCATTTTTCACCTTTTCAAGCAAATGGGGCATTTTGGGCCTGAGGACCCATTTTTTCCAAATTTGCCTACGTGGCATGTTTTGATTCGAGGGGGGGGGTGGGTGGTGGGTGGTTGGATTCCTTAAGGTTTTTTGACCTTATTTTACAAAATTTTAAAGTCAAATTTTGGTCCAAAACCCATGCAACTAATCGAGAGAGGACACGTGTCCTAAAAATTTCAAAATGGAAGTGTGGGCCGAGGGGGACTTTTTTTTTGGCTCTAATTTTATAAAGTTTCAAAACTAGTTTTGCCCCCACTCCAATCAAAGGACAAGGGCACATGACAACACAGTGGGTCAAAGGGGGCAGGAGAGGGAAAGGGGAATTTTTCCCTTTTTCACAAAAAAAGTTAAAGTAAATTTTGGCCCAAAATTTATGGCAAGGTAACAAAGGAAACAATGTGATCCAATGTCCAAAATTTGCAAGAGGTAAACGGGGATGGACACGTGGAAGGGAGAGTTGAGGTGGGTCCACGCGGAGAAATGGGGATTTTTCACCTTTTTTGGCTTAAAAAGGCTTAAAATCAAAATTTAAGTCGTGGGTCCTGGCAAATGAATCATCAATCGACACATGGCAGAGGACAAGGTGGGGTCAGGGTGGTGGAGGCAGGAAGGAAAATTTTTCCCTTTTTCCAAAAGGACTCAAAATCAAAATTTGATGCAGTTGGCCTTGCATTATGAATCAAAAGGAGACACGTGGTGAGGGATAAATCAGAGGTGCGGGCCCACGGGGAAAAAAGTGAAATTTTTTTCCAATTTCCAAAAAGGTCAAAATGCATAGAATTGAAGCATGATTTCAATGGGACCCACCATATGCCACGTGTCAGCTCCAAAATTCAAAGGCGGAGGGGTAGGAAAAAGTCAAAATTTTCCATTTTTCCAAAAAATGTGGAAAAGTCAAAAATAAGCCCGAATTTGTTCCCAATCATAGTTTGACATGTAGCGATCAAGGGCAACTATGCATTTTCATTTTGGCCACCATTTTTCCTCTAGGAAGCTTGGAATCATGAATTTTGCATCAAAATTCATCAAATTTATAGTGATTTTGTGTCATCTTGGCCTTCCAGGATCATTGGCATCACTTTCATGGCTTAATTCTTTGATTTGAGGTGTTTTTGAAATAATTTTTGCCCCATCCCGAGAAAACACGTGAAATGACAAAATCAAAAATTGTAGAGGTAGTTTTAAAAGGTGAAATGATGAGAGGAAGGGTGTTTGCATGCCTCAATGATGAAAAACATGCCTCCATGATGGATAATGATCCAGATATTTGTAATGATTTAATCTTTTGGGCACACCTAGCAACATGCAAGTGTTTTTCTGTTTGATGTCATTTTCATTGAATCATGAGGATTGTTGTAACAAACTTGATCCCATGGCATATTCTTTTCTTGGGAAAGAAGGCTCCAATGTGGCATGAGGTATATAATGCATTTTGGAGAAATTGTAAAGGGGTTGGGAGTTGAAAATCATGAGCAAATTCTGAGAGAAAGCTCATTTTCTAAGAAATCCACCAAAGAACCAAGTTAATGTCTCATGTGTTGGAAATTCATGTATGTGAGTTGGTTACAAGTGTATAGCCATCACACAACTCTGAGATTGTTCATGTAACTCTCCCCTGTTATTGAATCTAACAAGTTTTGAATTAAATCTATGTTTTCTTTGGGCAATATGGTGTTTGTTATCATTTTTAAATGCCTGCAAATAGTTTTCTTTGTTCTTGTTGCAATCTTGCATTGAAAGTCTTTAGAAATCACACAAGATCTCCATTTCTTGGTTGATAGTTTAGTGGCATTTTCAATCTCATATTCAGAAGAGCCTTCATCTGATAAGGAGATAAACAAATTTAAAATCACTTTACCTTCCTTGACTATGAGAGATTTCTTGTAAGCCTTTGGGGGTACCTTAGGCGTGGTTTGATCAAGGATTTTGTGTTTAATTGAGTTCTTTACTTCAAGATTTTGTGGTGAGTTCTCAAAGATTGTGTGAAGAGTGCAACCTGGGCTTCCATTTGTGCCTCTGGTTGAAAGAACATCCTGATTATTTGAGGCATTTCATCTGATAGTTGTTCAAGTATTGTAGAGATTGTCAAAGATCTGATCTATCCTAGTTTTTTTTGTCAATCCCCCACCAAAAATCATCTAAACAAAAAGATCCTATCATGTACTATCCCTGATTTGCATTTGTATACCCACTAAAGATCAAAATCCATTTGCAAAAGTATGCATAATAGATCAGGATTTCCAATGTCTCTAGTAACCTTTGCCTTGTTTTGAGAACATACCCATGTTTTGAGAAGTGACAACTTGTGAGAGTTCAGATCTGGGGTGTTGATCATGTTTTCATCAAGGTCTCCATCATGGAATTTCAAGCAAAGAGAAGGAAATCTTCATCTCCTTCACCATTACAAGGTTACAAAATAGGTCCTCTTATCTTAGTTGCAAGGCACAACCAAAAGTTAGAGTGCTATCAATTTCTCCACAAACCTGAGTGCTAGTTAGATAATTACTACAAAATTACACACATCATGATCTATTTGACTTCAAGCTTCATACCATATCTATGGTGCTTCTCAGATTGAAAAGGAGAACAATTTTGGATACCAACATGAAGGATATTGTTATTTTTAGAATTATTGAAGAAGAGAATAGATGAGCGCATCCATTGGGAAAAGCATCATAGAAGTCGCTATAGAAACTGAAAATGAAAGTACCAATGGGTGTGGGGAACCTATTAATGATTGAGAAAATAGTCCAAATCTAAATGTATTTGTTGAAAACTTGAAAAGAGTTTATAGAACTTGAAACTTGAAATATTTGATAGTTTGAATCATGAAACTTGAATATTTGTTTAATTTGAAGAATGTTTGAATTTAAATATCCGTTGGAATGATTTTACTTTTCATGAAATCTCTTTTTTCACACATATTATGTTGCAATTTGGAAGTCACATGTTATTATATTATATATATAGAAATTATAGATTGTATATATATGGTGATTTTGATTTTGATTTGCTATGTGTCACATGTTTTGATTTATGATTTTGATGGTGTTTATGTTTGATATGGATGTGATGGTTATGAATATAATAGTGATAGATTTAGATGTGGATGATGACATTAGAGTAGATATGGATGATGATGAATTGTTTTTTGACATAGATGTAACATGATCATGATTCATGGATGATGATAATGGATTTAAACATTAGACATTACTAATTTTCTTCCACTTAATACAACAAAATCTTCTTCTCTCTACTTGTAATGATGATAGATTTAGATGTGGATGATGACATTAGAGTAGATATGGATGATGATGAATTGTTTTTGGACATAGATGCAACATGATCATGATTCATGGATGATGATAATGGATTTAAACATTAGACATTATTAATTCTCTTCCAGTTAATACAACAAAATATTCTTCTCTCTACTTGTAATGATGATAGATTTAGATGTGGATGATGACATTAGAGTAGATATGGATGATGATGAATTGTATTTGGACATAGATGTAGCATGATCATGGATGATGATAATGGATTTAAATGATTATGTTTTAAGAAAATTTAGAATGTGGTATGATTGTGACGAGATGTGATAGATTGCTTTAGACATTATTGATTCTCTTCCACTTAATACAACAAAATCTTCTTCTCTCTACTTGTAATGATGATAGATTTAGATGTGGATGATGATGTTTTTGGACATAGATGTAGCATGATCATGGATGATGATGATGAATTGTTTTTGGACATAGAATGTGGTATGACTGTGACGAGATGTGATAAATTGCTTTAGAAATTAGTGATTTTATTCCACTTAATACAACAAAATTTTCTTGTCTCTACTTGTAAAATTCCAACTCGTCAGAATGTGTTTCTTCACATTAACTCTATAAACCTTATGAAAATACTTAGGAAGAATCACATTACATTTTTTCATTATGTGTTGATATCAAAATATGTCTAGAACGCATTTTCTTTAATGAAGAAAGTTTAGTTATTTACAATGAATTTTTTTTTGGAATATCAATTTTTGCACGTAATGTCATTGACTACCTCATTTTACATGACATGAGTAAATTCAATATTTCATGTAATGATTATTTTCGACTTAATACAACAAAATCTTCATGTCTCTACTTGTACATGATTCGACTATATAATAGGTTTCTTCACATTACCTCTAATTACATGTTTCTTCTCACGTAATGCATATTATTTAATGTTTAAATTTTAGTTATTTACATTTAATTATGATATTTTAAAAATAGTATTAAAAAATGCATGCCAAAAACACTACATCAAAGCATTTTGCAAATACCAAAATAAATAAAACATGATTATTAAAACTTGTATGATAGGGTTTAAGGTACCTCTAGTCTTCTTGATGGGTGACAATGTATATGGAAGAAAAATGAGAAATCCTTCTTCACAATGTGCTAGATGACCTTCAAATACGAGAGAAATCAACACAAAAATTGGATTAGTATATAAATCAGTGAGTTGCCTAAAAATTCTAGTTCCGAGAAATGAGAGCTTCATCGTGTGGATTTCAACCCATGTTTTCGATAAATAAAATATGAAATATTGATTGAGCGGATGAAGGAAGAAAGAAAAACATAAATGCAATGAAGATAAATTAAAATGCATATCTAATCTAAGAAAATTAAAGCAAACAAGAACCTGTGCATGTCGATGGCGACACAAGTGTTAAGAATGCAAAGTGCCTAGTTGTGGGGACCAAAGTAGATCAACTAGAAGTCTAGAAGAGACTAAGAGTGGAAAAACATCTTGATCTCGAACTTTGAAGGCCTTGTAAATTAGTATTCTAAAAATTCATGTCACAAACACAACATCAAAGCAGTTTGAAAATTCCAAAATACCAATTAAATAAAACAGATTTATTATAAATAATTGTATTTAAATAAATGTAAATATATATACCTGTAACATCTTCAATGATAACTAGAGCTGAAACAAAAAGAAAAAAAATTCTCCTTATAGTCAATATTTACATCCATAGAATTACAATTTTATTACATCTAACTATAAACAATTATATTTGAATCTATTACTATGAAATTGAATAAATAACAACAGTTAAAATGTTAGGTGAAAAACAATAAAAGTAAGGTCAAGGTGATACCTATTATCTATAAGTTTTGAAATCATATTTAAAGCTGAAACAATCCATTTTCAATAGCTTCTTCATAGTCGATATTCGCATCTGCAGAGTTTGACAATGCACCAATTCTAGTCTCATCATTAAGAACATTTGTACTTGTAGCTATATTATTTACACATCTTCTTTCAGCAAGGGAATTCCAATGTGAAATTTCTCTGTCGAAAAGAAATGTGTCCAATGAGTAGCGCAAAACATATCACCTCATGCAACTTTTGAGATTTTTATCCAACTTGTTTCTTAGTTTTGATTTTATAAAAGATATATCATTGGAAACACTTTCATCCTCCATGATTCATTTTTTTTTTGGAACAACTCATATAGTAAAAAAATTCATTGATGTCTTCCTATAAAACACTACTCTAGTAGAGTTTTCACCAAAGCCTTGTAATAGAACCACTCCGGAAGGTTCATCTAAAAAATGATATCTTGGTTAATCATTGTCATTGAAAAATATATTGATTAAGACATTATTAATTCAATATTCAGTATACCTTTGATTTAGAAACCATTCACCTCTGATGTCTTATTGAAATGATCCATTATTGTACCCATGGATTTGTGGAAATACCTACATACAATATTTGCACAACCTCCTTCAAGTATTCAAAAATTTGGATACATCACACTCATAACTTCAATAATTTTATCTTTGCTGAAATGTTCTCTTATTTATGATTCTAAGGATTGTGTAATTTTTAAATTTTTATTATTTTATCAACTGTAATAGAATCAAACAAAACATGTGTCACGTAAACTTCTTCTCTTTCGATCTTATAATATCTTGACTTTTTACAAAATGTGTAGTGCATTCTCTCTCCCATTAACAAAAATACATGGGTCATCATGGATATTAAATCTCAAATAATTAATGGGATTCTTAAGATTCAATAAAACCTTCTAGTTATTGAAAACATATATATCAAAATTATTTGGGGATGTGTACAAGACATCAATATTTTGACATATCTAGTTTCTCATCCGTATGAAATAAAGAATATAGATTAATCTCTTTTGTGCATGCTTCATTGATGTATTTATCTCCTTCAAAATTGGAAGAATTCCAACCAATGTATGCAATGTTTCCAAATTTGTTAAATGGAACAACAAGTCATTTTCCCTGTCAAAATCATGATGATATTTGTGCATGAACCAACCAACGATGGATACTCCTAATGAATTCTTCATGCAGTTTATACAACTAAATCCACCTTGTCTCAACATCCTTCAGAATTTTTTTCCATCCTGTAATTCCAATTACAAATTTTTAAAACTCAATAAATTAGATTGGTCTACTGTCATCATATAGGCATACAATTTCTCGATAAGGTCTTCTATTTTTGTAGCATTTTCAAATGTGCTAACTATTTTATATGTTATCTTCATTATGTGAGCCATATAATGAATTGCTATCATAAAAGGGGCTATTGTTGTTTGCAATCGAACACACAACCCAGTTCGGTGACACTACATGAATGATGAACCATATGCACCAATGCATACCAACTTTGTAGAAATTTAATAATAATCATGCCAACAATATATTTCAAATGAGAAACAACTATTTTATATAGGTTTTCATCACTACAATTTTCAACCATTTTTAGTACACCTAGTAGATGTAGTGTCCTTATATGATTTACTAAATTATAAATGTGGATACATACCCGTGCGGTGTTTTAAATGTTGTCACTTCATCAATTGATAGAGAGATAAACTTTGCATTTTTTACACTCTCTTTCAAATCTTCCTTCTTTATCATTATAAGGCATTTAGCCATTTCCCATGAACTGTTGTCTTTATACTACTCGCTTCATACTATGCTGCGTATTTAATATGCATGGATTATTTTTCAGTTTTTCATCTCGTGTTTTTGTTTTCTTTCCATCCTCCCCATTAAAGTGAGATATTTCTTTCCACAATGTTTTTTAATTATGTCCAGCTTCAGTTGCATGTTTTTTTGCTTTCCCAATTTCAACATACATATTATACGTATACATTCGGATGGGATATCTTTTTAATTAGCTAGATGTACAGTTCGATAAAGGGAAATTTTACATCCCACTCGAACTTGTGTGTCCTCCCAAGTTTCCACATATTCTTGTTTATTTTTAAAAAATTAATTTTACGAGAAGAATTTTGAGGAATATCTTGATCATCTAGATTCCTCGTTAGTGAACAAAAATTTGCATTTGATTTTTGTGTTACATTTTGTTTAGTATTTATATTTGAGATAACTTGATGCACTCTTGGTTGCACCTCAACGGGTATATATTCAAGCTCGGCATCTCAACAGAGTATCTTCAAGCTCTCGGCATCTCAATAGGAATATCAAGCTCTAACATGGTATCATTATAGGCACCATTTGGTTGATATTGTGTTGAATCCATGTCCACTTCAATTATACATTCCACACAAATGCGTACTCGATTGGTTCTTGTGGCAACCGTATGGGTGTAAGTGGTACCGTTATCGTAGGAATAGAATTTCCAATATACTTGAACATGGACTTATGAGATTTTTTTTACCTTTTGGGTCTTCTCAGGACTAACAGCATCCATTTATCGAATGGCGAAGTTTAACCCTTTTTGTGCATCAACCAACCCTTTGGTGCACATCAAAACCCCTCTTGTCATGCATTAATGATCCTATCTTGTTGCACGCTAGAAAAACTCATTGAGGCACGTCAACAATAATCCCATGTCGTGCATTGGAAACCCTAATTTTCACGTGTTAGCAACCCCGATTGATGTGCATCAGCAACACTTTATCATTCACTGCCTCGCAACCTCCTATCTTGCACCCAACAATACAACATTGTCGCACATCATCAACCTCTTGTTGTGCATCAATAACTTCCTTTTGTGCATCAAAACCTCATGTCGTGTATCAACAACCTATTGGCGTGCTTCAAAACTTCTTATCTACAAAAGCCTCTCTGTCGTACATCAACATCTATTTTTAACACGTCAAAGTGAAAATAGGATTGTGTGTCAACAAATATTCCTTGTCGTATGTCATTGGTTTAGGTTTGTTACCCAAATGCAAATATTTTGATCGCACGTCACTATTCTAAGGCTTTTTACCTAAGCGCAAATATTCTTTGTGACACAACAAGTAAGTTTCGGCTTGTCATCCAACTACAAATGTTCTTTTTTATGTGTCGGTGAACACACACAATTTTCTCTCGACTATAAATATGGTCTACAATTCATGTATCTTGGTGCTTCACAAGTTCATAGTACTTTATATGATGGTACCTAACCAAGCTAGTAGTAAGTTACTATTATACTACCCGACGAAGTACCTAGGATTATATAGTAGTTATCAATGGTACGCAAAGCTAACCCCTAGAAAAATTTATACTTGAAATTTTATGCGAACAAAATCTTGACCTATTAGAAAAATTTGCCGTTTCAAAATTTTCTAAAATACAATTTTCACCAAATTACGAATATTCGCCACTAAAAAGCCCTAGTTTATGTATTTCACCTTTGGAGATTGTTGAAAATATGCTTATTGTATCAAATGTGACATGTCAAGTTTACTAAGAGGGACATTGTACCCTAAAAACATGAAATAATGATTTTTTTGGGAAAAGGTCATGTCTTTAAATGGTAAAAATGTACTTAGAAGATTTGTTAAAAGTGAAGATAAGCTCCAATCATGTTCAAATGAATGAGTAACATAGTTATGGTTTATTTTACTAGTAATAACATTTCATTGACCATGCAATGTTCATAATATAGAGCTGAATATACTCACCAAAAACAATAAGTTTATTCATACAAAAAGAATAGAAGAAACATAAGAATCATCAAGAATGATATATTTATATGTAAAAATTATATCAATCTAGTGGATTATAACAACACTCACTAGCGCATTTTTTTTTTTTAATTATAAAAAATAAACATTATGTTGTTTCCTAGATAATTAAATCACTCTTTCGCAAAGAACTCTACATGGAACACTCCTTAAAACCAAAATGAAGAATCTAATTATATTTCAAAAATTCAAATTGAATTGAACTCAACCTCTCTAGCTAGATTTATAAGGATTCTACAAATATAATGATATGTTTATATAAAACCAATTAACTATTTATGATGTTTTACCCAAAGCATCCTCCCAATAAGGAATTAAAGGGTTTTCAAACATAAGCTCATAAATAAGTATGCGAGGATGCATCTCACAGAAAAGAAATTGACGAACATGCACATTTGCCCGACAAGAATAAGTTGAGAGTTAACGAAATTCCACTAACCCTAATTTGTAATTCCAACTTTCCACCACCATATAAGCTTCCGCGCTATTGCTCAAAACTAGTGTACATTTATATTAAGAATTCCCAACGCAATGGTCTAATGAATTTGGGTTTTATATGTAGTTTCACGGTATTAAAAATCCTTCCCTCAAAATGTAATCCCATGAAAATATCACCCCTGATGATGCTCACTTATGAAGGTTCCAAGTTTTGCACTATAATTCCATATGGTGCACCCTCTCTTAAAGACATTTCGTACATTTAAGATATTGCCATGCACTCTTTGTCGAAATTTTATAATGTCACATGTACAAATATGTATTGTTACAGAAATTTTACAAATGTACACATGCACATTATATACAACTAAAAATAATAATATAGTATATGCCTAAAATAACCTTTCTAAATATGCCTTTCATACACGTAGCTATACACATTGGTTGATTATATTTTCCTTCTCTTTATCATATTTTTGGTTGATCAATGTAATGTTGCATGTGAAATTAATTGTTCTTAAGGTATACACATTGGATACGATAATGTGACTATAGCGCTCACGTACGTGAGTTGAGTGGTAAAACCAACCTTTCCATCTTCTCTAAAAATTTTATATTTCTTGTGGAATGTTTGGTAGTTCCCATATTCTAGCTATAAGTTTTAATTGTGTATGATAAAAACATCTTCTACCAAATATGGCTCTATTTACTCTTAATCTAAATATTCTCATGTTTAGGCCAACTTTCGAAGTCTCTTTCCTTCACCATTTTTGCTCCAGAACAACATATTTGTCTTTGTGTGCTTTTATCTTACAATGCTTTTGTTTATTTTACTACACACTTTTTTTCGTATACAAAATATAACTCATCATTTTCATTCCATCATTCTCTTGTGAGCATTGTTATTCTATAGTTTCATATGCTTTTTCTCATGCATTTTTTTATTATTGGTAAATGCTTTTGAACGAGACCATACCCCGGGATACAAAAGGGCTCTAAAGCGGATGAAACATGAAAGCCAAAGTTGTTTTAGACAATTGGGGACCACCCCGAGAAGTCCTGTAAGACAAATACACTTATGAAGCACAAAGGAAGAGGACAATATGCCAACAAAAAGACAAAGAATAACAAAACCGCACCAAAAGAACAAAGGTTGCAACAAAGTAACATACCAAGAAACAACAACATCCCAATAAATATTGTAATGCCCACATTTTACACACACAATGTCAACAATAAAATACCAGGATAATTTTTTTGACTTACATTGCTCACTACACACAACACAACACGGGCTCCAAGTACAGAAACTCGACTCACATACGACAATCACATAAGCCATCGACTCACATAGACACAAGAGGACAACATAGGTATGTCGATGCCACACTTTTCCCAATGAATGAATACTAGCAATGCCCCCAACCACAAAAATAAGACTCAAGGATGGGCAAACCCACAACACATATTTTCTTTAATTGTATTTTAGTTTACGATTAACATTCCAAGAACCTTATTGTGCAAGGATAAATTTCTCATTTGTCCACCTATAGATTCTAAGTTCATACCGCGGTTAAATTATCACTCACCCCTTTTAAGTTGGTTTCTTATTCTTTACAAAAGTTTCCATAACTTGCATTCTTATTTGTCATAATTCAAAAGCATATAAAGTACTTAATTATCTTGTCCTTATGTTAAGAATCTTCTTCTCGAACATATATTCAATGTCTACCTTCTTACTCTTACAACCCATGTGAAAGTGACTTGGTGTCCATATAGTGATATTAGGATTTAACGGAGGTTTAAAATACAAGATAGCTTTTTACCACAAAACATTCCTCGATCATGGTAAGGTTATTTCCCTACCATAGTTATTCTAATTCAATGACTTGTGAATTTCCTTTTTGTATTTATATATCTTTTGTTTTCTCGTAGTTTGATCACAACAATACAATACATATCCTTTGAAACACGTAAAGATATTTAATTGAGTTATAAGGTCTCCAAGAGTGGTAGTATCCCTAAACCTCAATCTCATTTTTACTCTTATATGTTTTATTTCCTACCTCACATTATGGTATTATCATTAGCATTGTCTTGTAAAAGGAGTTACGAGATGTTGGAATAACCTCTTGAAGCCATATAAGATTAGAAGACTTTAAGCTACATGCGAACCCTAAGTTAACATCTGAATCAACTAAGTTTTAGATTAATTCCAACTTCACCTAAGGTTCTACCCCTCAACTATATATGTGTTTTAAGCAAGAGAACATATTTATGTTAAAACACCTTCAGAAAGGACCAAGGTGCCATGTTGAGTGAAACCAGGGTAACACATTAAGCTGAGTGGAGCTAAGGAGCTCATTAACAAAATTTTAAGGCCTAGACAGCTAAGTCACCTCCTCCATCTATGTCGTCTGGATCCAACAGGGATTTCATTTGATGAAGAATATTAATTTTAAAGCTATCTTCGACAGACAAGATAAACTGCTAAGATACGAAGGATGAGTTAGATCTACATACTCCAAGAGAAGTTTGACTGTGTCACTCCTAACAATCAGATTTAAGACAATGTCACTAAACATAATGACTAAGACGATAACCCCATTCTCGGGTTCTTGTTTACTCAAACTAGAAGATTCCATCGAGTGCAGAGATTAAGTTCATCCTACGGTTTTCAATGTCGTCTACGGTAAGGAGTATCACACATGAAAACAAGTTATACTCTGATATTGAACAAGGGTAGAGTGTTTCAATTTAATTCTCATTATTACATTTACCAAGTATGAAAGTACAAGGTGACTCATTGATCATTTATTGAATATTGAATATGCACTACAAGATATTACTTCAAATTCATTTACTTTATATAAATATCAAACCTTTTTACCATGTGTACTATGAATCAAAATTGAACCTAAGATTAAATGCACATTTCTTAGATGTCCTTGAAACTAGCATCTTATACATAACAACAAATTATCAAATATAACCTTCGTAACATGAGACTATATTATACATTTATTCTTCTAACAATGAACTATAGAAATTACCATGATAATTAATGCATTACAAAATGCCTTTACGTCATCATTCTTTCATCCCGTAAAACCACGTGAGCAAGATATCGCGATAATTCACGGCATGGCATCCACCCTAATATAACATAATTATCATTTTTCAGTTTCCCATTTACATATAATAATAATTACAATTTGCAAGTGAGAGAAAATTTTTAGAGACATGTATTCAATGCATTTCATTTCACTTCATTTGTAACCTAGAAGAGAGAAAGAAAAGGGAAGAGAGAGAAAACACCATTTTGTCAAAAGTTCTATTTCACACAACAGTTACACTATAGAGTTTTAAACAATTATTTACATGTGTCAAAAGTATCCATGGTGGTTTGGTAACCTGACGAGGGTCCCACAACTTCCTATTTTTACATTTTCTTACTAGCTACAAAGCGTTCAAAACAGGCTCGGAGGCTAAGAAACCACTTCCAAAAGTTATCTTCCGATGAGAACGCACACCACGTTTAACTTTCTATGTGTCCCTAGATATACCAAGAGTTCATAGCAACTAATGGAATTGGGAAAAAGTGAATAGTTTACGTTTGGCGGCCGATTTTCGGGACCACTTTGGGCGTAGTTGACCCGATACAAATGAACAAAAATTGACTCAAGGGCTCGTAAAACTAAGTCCAAAATTGACGTTTGATGGATGAGCACGTAACGAGTCACTTCCTAAAAGTTCCCTATATAAGGAGAACTCATCAGAGTCGATGAGACTGAGAACTAGAAAACCATTTTTAGATGGCGACAAGTTTTTCGGAGCGATAAGTCGAATTGGTCCGCTTTGACCTCGTCAAACCTGCGACTGCAGTACAAAATAGCTTTGCCAAACTATCCAGAAAAGTTCTTTTCCCTAAACTTAATGTTCCATGCAATTTTTAGTATAAACACTAGAGGTTTGCGAAGACGGGAAATAATTTCTCTATCCACGTTTCAAATGGAGGTTCAAAACGAAAGCCAACTTTCTAGATTTAACAGTTTTCTACTAGTGTAAAACAGTGTGACAAGGCTCCTATAAGAGCATCAAAAAGAGCTCATATGTTTGTTTGGGGTCAATCCAAAGGTCAAGGTGATTCCACGCATACCAAGGTACATGAATGAAGCTTCACATCTCGCTTTCGTGAGTCACGAAGGGTACTTAATGAGTCTCCGGAAAATGCAAAAATTAACTATTTAAATAGGGAGAAGATCAACTTTATTAATGGGAAGTCAATTTCATCTTGTCGATAAAACAATATTGAAGTGATCTAGGTGGGTAGGAAGTTTTCTAAATCACCACAGAAGGAGGGTGGAAGTTCATGTTTTAATACAACGACTTATTTTGACTTCGTGAGTTATGACACGACACTTCATTGTTTCGCAACGAGTTGATATAAACATTTAACTGTATTAAAATCCAAATATTTTAAAATTCTATTAATTTTCAAATAAGGACTAAAGCACGAGAATTATGAGAAGTAAGGGGAGATGAACCATGCACGAGAGGAATGGAGTCGAACAAACCCACGAGCTTGATTCGCTTCAAAGATCTCGCTTGGCACTTCATCAACCAATTCATGAGCCTGGATCTAATCTCCTCCAAATCACACCAACTTCCCGATCACTTGAAGTTTTCCAACAAAATAAGTAGTTGCTTGTGCGTTTCTAAAACCTTTTGAACAGATCCATTATGTGCATATCCTGCAATCCTGGCATTCCATGAGACAACATTTCTTTGAGGCATTCATCAAACAGTTCACATGCCTTTTCAACAAATCCATTTTGTGCATACGAATACTCTAAGGAATATCTTTCAAATACAATGCATGAGAAGCATTAATTAATGGTTCAAATAGAACATTCCAAAAGCTAGCACTTGGAAGAGGTGAGGCAATAATTCTTTGCACCAGAATCTCATCTAAACAGTAATGATAGAAGGAAATCACATCTCCAACATCCATCCTTGAACTGCCAAGTTCCTACCTAGAAGGTCTCTAATTTACAGTGACACAGGAATCTGATATATCTGAAAGAAAGTGTAAATTCTCGTGCAAAATTCATAGATATTCATCTCATTCAATGAACATTGTTCAAGTATTGAAATATATCTACCTCTTTTTGTCCCTCTTTATGCCGCATTATAAAGTATGTAACTTTGGATCATGGATCTCAACCAGATTCAATGCCGAAACCAGTGTCTATTGACCGAGCCTTTGCCAAGAGAAACAGAGGCCAATGATTAGGCCCATACCCTTACATTCTTCACACCTTCTTAAAAGTTCCTAATCTTAGAAAGTCAGTAAATGACTACAAATTTTATTGTTCATACCCGCTCCAAAGCTTCCATTTGGCACGGTGGAAGTACTGAAAATGTAAACTGATTGGGTTGGAGGCCTGAAATGGCGCAACCTCATATGCATCCATCAAAGCATTTGCAACCACAACATCTGACAAAACCCCTCTTTCTTTTATCCACACAGGAATAAAGGCGTGTTTTTTAAGATACAGGATGGGAAGATGCCGGCACAAAGTCACAACAATCCATGGCATTCCATGAGATGGAATTTGGTGAGGTATTTCTTTAAAAAAAAAAAAATGCCCTAAGTGCATGGATCTATGTAAAAAATGGCAACCAAAGCAACTTTTTAAACCACGTTTCCTTCAAGCATTCTTCCCAATAGACCTTGTGCATTTCCATCCGCACAAATGACATATTCTCCTCCTTAACGCCTTCTTCAACCTCCGTGTGTGCGCAAGGACTGGTCAAGATTCCCCCTCCCTCTATGGCATCGGTGCTCTCTTCCAACAACAAAACCAAAGGATGAACAAAAAAAAAAAAACAAATAAACAATGGAGCCCGAGCCCCCTTTTGCCCTAAATCCGCTTTACTTTCACATTTTTTTCTTTTAAATTTTAAATCTTTTATTTTATTTATTTATTATTTATTTGTTTGTTTTAACTAAAAACACAAACAAACCTAAAATAAAGTAAAATAATAATGATCACCATATTATTAGTAATAACACAAATTTCTTAGTAATAACAATAATATTAATGCAAAATTATTAACCGTATTAGTAACGATCGCCCACAACAACATCAAGACATCATTAAAACCACCTATAGAATTCGAGAACGAGATTTTCCTTAACAAGGTAATCAAAAAGGCACTACAGAGGCCCTCCACTAGCAACATTGGCAACGACACGGACACGGGAAGGCCAAACAAGGAGAAAGGGCGCTAATTATTCTTTGGGACACATTTGAGGTCGACTAACGATCAACAAACTCACACCCACCACCTGCCCATGCTTATCAACAGGGTTGTCAGAGAGAGGCTAGGATAATGTCGAACAGGGCATTACAAATACATAAAAGCACAATAGGAGTAGCCGGGAAAAGGAAACAACAAAATGATTTAGGTGGAGAACTGGTATTTTTTTAGTAGGTTTCTTCTTTTTTCTGCACCGTTTTCCAACCTTTCAAAACCTCCTCAATAGGGAGAATTACCTCAATAGAATTAATCCATAGATATGTGTTTTGTTCCACAAAAGAAGTAGGAGGCGTATTTTCCTTTTCCACCATGTTAGAAGTTGGAACAGAAAATTTGCTTGTTTGAGTTGAGTATTTTGTATTCTTATTATCGCCACCTACTTGAATTTTGAGACAAAATTGCCAAGACCAATTCAAAGCCAACATTAGAATCAGCATTTCAGTCCAAACCCTCCTTGGCATCAAAAACCATATGCTTTGAAAGGGATTCTTTCCACCATTTTTTTCTCTCAATATTGTGTTTTGCCATCCTACATTTAGCAACAAGTGTGACCAAAACAAAAGCACTTGCTACATCAAATGGTACACCTTCATAATCTAATGCATTCACCCTATTCTTGGTACACGTAAATTTAATCCTTCCACCTCAATCATGTACATGTATTTTCCTCTTACTTCGATGTACATTTAATATTGAAGACTTTGGTTTTTTTCTACGATTTCCATTGTTTGTGATACATATTTGGGAAAATTCCCCTATGCTTTGTGTTATATACATAGACACTTGACAGAGATAACATTCTTCTTTATATTTTGGTAGGAGATGCTTTTTCTTTAGAATTTGGTATGCATACTATACAAGGAAAAAAATCATTTACGCTTTGTTATAAACTCTTTTTGAATATTTATGAGATCCTACCCTATCTGAACACCCAACAATATGGATGGATTGGAAATATAATGTTGACATGATAAATTAAGATACTAATCCTGAGTCTAATTTACCATAAAATAAGTTCTTTCTTCCATGCTTTGAAAACTATTTTTTTGTGATGTTAGAATTCCTCACATCGAATGTTTTCTAGTCACGTACTATCAGTTATCAAATTTCAAGGTTTTCATCATGGTTACCAAATACGGCCGTATTTTAGATTTTTACCGTACTTTTGCGTTTTGCAGTGTCCACCGTATGGAACTCCGAAATTTTCGGGATTTGATTTTAAAAATTAGAAAAAGTAGAAACTCAGGAAACCAAACCCGTAAAAGCCAAAAAGTGAGGAATTACAGGGAATTGAGGGCATTTGTTTAGAATTTTCTATTTTTATAGTAGCCCACACCATATTAATTAAGGGCAGTTAGAGAGTGAAAGTGCATAGTGAGCACCATATTAATTAATTACCATATTTTTTATATATACAAATTACCGTATTTTTTCCATATTTATCGTATTTTTTCTATGGACCATTTTTTTTCCATATTTTGTGTCCACCGTTTAATACTCTCCCTACGAAAGTTACTATTATGGTTTTCATAATAATTAAACAACCGTAGTCTCAAACGACACTCTCAGAATAAATTAGACATATTGGAATTTCAGGGCCCAAATGCCTTGCTTTAGCAATACCGACCTATAATATTCAAACATCTTTTATGGTTATTCCCTAAGCTAGAGATGTATGGTCATGGATCCATTCTCTATTTTAACCATTTCACCTTCAAACCATCAAATAGACATCTTTTCCACACTGGATCAAGTCACTAGGAATGTCTTTCAATCAACATGCAGTCTCGCATAACGTCCATGCAAGTTTAGAGAAAATTACCAAAACAAGGAAAGGCTACTGCAGTCGCGGATTTTGTTTTTATTTTCCTTCAATGCCAAAGTAGAGCCAAAGTTATGTCCTAGTTGTTTGGATTTTTTTACACCGAATGATGATTCGAGTCACACAAGATCTATTTGCTCTAGGTCTTGGGGACCATCCTCAAGCCACTAAATTACATGTAAAAAGGTCTCTACTCCTCTCTTGAATAGATTTTCCGCGCTAAATTTTATTTCTCCATCCATGCATAAGACTGGTCTTTCTCCCCTAATCGCCGCTTACACTCGATACCAATTAAGGTAGAGAGAGAATAGAATAGAAGAAATTATTTGATGCCATGAAATAATATTAAATGAACATCCAAATAAACACAGAGTGCATATTGGATGGTTTGAATGAGAGGAAAGATGGTTAGAAGGAGAACCATCAAACTACCTAAAGCATAATAGACCAAGTTAGTTACAACCACAATGTATTAAATTTTGCTAACAAGGTTGTATTTGGTTTTTCATCCCTTCAAAATAAATTAGTTACCTAATTTAAAAATATGTATTTAAAAATTATTATTATTATTGTTATTATTATCGAATAAAATATATATTGTATGTAAGATGGAAAAAATAAATGAATGTAACCTTTAAGAATGTAGAGAAAAATATTTTCAAGATAGGGACGAGTTACATGGCGACTATAGCTATATACCAAACACATAAGCTAAATAGGTATTTTCAAGAGGAAGATGATAGGAAGTTATATTTCACAAAAGGATCTAAAGAGATCTTATGAGGAGGAGAATATTGTGTTACTTCGATAGTTGAAATGAGTTAAAGGAAAGGGGGATTAAGTCCTTGATAAACTAGGTAACCGCCTAGGGTGCCAACAATTAGGGACGCCTAAATCTAAACATTTTTCCTTTTTTAGCTATTAGTAGAACTTAACATTATTCATTTACTAAAAGTAAATATTAATTCATATTTTTATCAATTTAATTATAAAGTAACATAAATTTCACGCATATACATAAAAATGTAGTATAATAATCTTGCAAGTAAAAATAAATAAAATTATTTTTAAGCTCGGATGATTTTGTTGGTATTATTACCCACTCTAATGTAGCTTTAGATAATTTAGGTGTGTAATTTTTCTTAGAAAAGTTTAGTGTATTTTTTTATAATGTGTTTGGTCTATCTAGTAGAGGAAAGTATAATTAAAGGGAAAAGTTGTCTAATATTCTATTCCTAATGTTGTGGGGGTAATGGTTTTTTTAAAGGAATTAGTACACTTGATCAAGATATTACTCCTCACAAAACCATGGGATTTACCTAATAATTTGTATTGGTATATTTAACCTAACAAGGTGTTTTTTTAGTTTCAAGTCCCATCACCTACTTCATATTGGTATATAAGATGAGTAACTAACCGTGTATAAAAATTGTATTCATTGCATTCTAAGAAAATTTTGTGATTAATTCTCTCCATCCACGAATTATTACTTGTCCTTATTTGATAATTTTATGTGATATTTTAATTCCTTTTGTATATCAATTTGTCTAAATAAGTGATTTATTATGATCCTTGTCCAAATTTTAAAATATGAAATGTAATGTGCCAAATTTGGCTAATCAAAACGAACACAATATCCTCACAAGTAATCCGACAAAATTTGGAATTTTTTTATTTATGTACATTATCTCTCGAGTCATTTTATGTTGTAAAGGTTATCATTAACACTTATCTCATTACTAAAATTTCAAGAATTGATTAATTTTCTATAATAAATCTTCACAACGATCATTCAACATGAGAAACTATAAAGGTCCTACATCCTTTTGGTATCCCTTAATCACTCCATACAAGTGTGCATACATTGCATCCTTTGGTTAAATATCTTATAGATTGTAAGCATCTATTCATCGCCCTTCGTGCCATTCGGGAAAGTAATCAAATATTTAATTTCATCTCAAGACACCCTCGATAAGAAAAAATTGAGTACCGACAACAAAATCAATCATTTTCATTACTATGGCCATAGTTATTCGACATTGTGCTTGGAATCCAATTTTGAGGATGCAAATCAGCCTATAAAACCTATCTTCCATTCAACGTGCACAATTGTCTCCAAATACTTATCAAGATTATTTTCCATTGTTTAAGAAATTTAGTTGCATTTTTAACTCGTAGGAATCATCAGTCGTTATCTAGATCGAATGGATCATGTCAATCCCATGCTACGATCCCTACGAGAAAATTAGTGCTCTCTTAATAAATTGTGTCATTATATGATCGTAATCCTCCCCGTAGCCATCTAAAGATGGCACGAATGAGATTCAACAATGTAAATTTCACTTCATGAATTTATGTACTTCATTCACAAATTATTTATATGATTATGATAAGGTAATTGAATTCAACTTATGATAGGTTTTTCAAGATCGACAAGTGTCATTTCTATCGTGATTACACACCATAGTATCGTTCTTAGATACCATCATCTATAAACATGTTATATTGTACCATTGCCACAATTAATTTTCACCAAAACATTGGTTTATTTATCCTTGTTTTAAAGGAATTCAATATAATAAATGCTAAATAAGATAGTACACAATATCATGAATTTGTCGTCATTTACGAATGATATATGTTATTTCATAAGTATGACAACATATTCCTTTGTTTCATCATCTTATTTTTCGTCATCAAACTATGTCAATTATGACATTTAATATTTTTAAAATGACATCATGAAAACAAAGATAATTTTCAGTTTATGATTTCAAAAATATTAAACATACTCTTACGTAAAAGAACACTATAACTCTTTCATTTTTCATAATCGTGATAACCTAAACATCGAGTATTTTTTAGTGCCCACTTCCCTTCGACACTTTTTGATATTGATTATGAAACTCTTGACTATATTTATGGACATTATTGTAGCTTTTGAGTCAAGTATGATGTTATATGTTAGAGATCATGGACTATTATTGATTTTGATTCATATATGATACATGTGGATAATTGGAGACATTTTATATTGATGTTGACATGGTGTTATATATATGTGTGTTGGGGGTGTTTGGGTAGGTGGGTGGGTGTTTATGTGTGTGTGTGTGTTTTGTTAGACATGTGTTATTTCATCATGTTGAGCAGACCTAGAAAATTGAATTAATCTTGTTTTCTTATGATTATGGATGAAATTGTAAATGATGTCGTTTTGCTTGATGATGTTTTGATTTATATATAGATGAATTTAGCTTTATATTGTATATGTTGATGTGTTTATTTTCCACATCATTAGGTGAGTCATCTCACTTAGGTGAGATCGTAGGTCCATGTGTCATTTAGGGGTAATTATGAGATTATCTTATGCATTAGTGCGTCAGTGCGTCCTATGCGTCATTGGGAGTTACACTTATTCTGGGAATGTAACTCCCCCTCTCTACTCGAGTTGTCATGATTGCAGCACTGAGGGTTACTCAACACCTCCTATATGTACACCCCATTTGATCTATGAGATAGAGGAGAGTTTTATGGATTAACCAGGTTCTGCCCATGTTTCAAATCTTTGCATGCACATTCAGTTGATGCTCTCTCCTCCCGATATCTCTTCATGTTGTCATTCACACGTTCGTTAATGTACATGTCATCCCTTGTGATCCTCACTTGCAGATTTTAAACCCTCTTTCATTTGGTATCGAGTCGGGCAATTAAGCACGCCAGCCCCAGAGTAGTCTTTGGGATGGGTGACCTCCTAGGAAATTCCTAGTGTCACTGCCTCCTAATGTTGTTGGGCCTGATTGGGTGTATACTTGGCTCCATCGTGCGGGAGGGTATTGGTGTAGCAACTGATTAACATGATGAGATCCCTCTCCACCATAATTTTGAGCTTTTGGTGTGATGGTTGTCATTTTTGTAAACGCACTACTTTATAAAGTGCCACATTCAGGGGGTTGACTGTACTCTTGGGCTTTCACACACGATGCATTATCGGCCGAGTCCGACGTCTTGCTTTTGTGCATCTTGCATTTTTCATCATGGAGAGTGCTCTTTCCAGACTTGAGCATCGTAGGATCACTTTATAGCCTCCACCACTTCTCACCGGGAGAGGGAACTATTCAGCTTGGCATGCTTCCATGGAACGTTACTTCACCCACGAGGGTCTTTTACCCTTCTTACTTGGGCCAGTTCCTGCACCCACTGATCATCGTCATCTAGAGGACTTTCTCGACACTTGTGACCACATCTTTGGTCACATGATGATGCATGTCTCTCATTCTCTTTGGTTTCACGTGGTAGACTTAGATCCACCTCACCGTGTCTGGAGCATTCTTTAGTCCCTCTATGGAGACCCTTCACATACTTCCGCCATTATTGCTGCTGCTAATTTTTAGCTGCCTCCTCTTCTTCATTTGATGAAAATTCTATTGATATAGACTCGTTTGGTTCTACTTATGATGACGAGGATTGTGCACCCAGTTATGATGTCGAGAGTACTACAGAGGACTCTTCTCCTCTTTCTCTCACTATTCCAGAGAGTGTTGACACATCCCACATCTCATCATATATTGAGTATTCTCCTATACAGTTTCATATAGTCATCACATGAGCCTCCTTTCCTTCCAGTGTGCGAGGCCCCTTTCACTCCTCGACCTTCATTGGATGACTCATACATATCTGACATCGCTCTTCTATTTATTGAGCCCCCTCATTGGGATGAGTATCTACCTAACCTTATTCATCTTTTTGCAAAGTCTACTTGTGATACACTACAGGTCCCTCATCCATCTACAGGTGTTTTAGAGGAGTTCATCATCTCTGTTGTTGGGAGTGCCCCTTCCGAGAATCATATCACTTCCACATTTCCAGAGACCTTCATTGATCCACCCTCACTGTGGATCCCTTTTTGTTGTGGAGGATGTTTTGTTCCCTTCACATCACTTGAGCATCCTTTTTGTGGGTGTTCCTCTTTTTCACTTTGACAATTCTACGCATGTGGCATTACCTTCAGTTCCTTGGCACTCACTCGCTAGACCTATGTCACACTTCCGTGCACTAGACTCAGAGTTCTTCGTGTTGTTGCCTTCAGTTTCCTTTGTGGAGTGGGTGGACTTCCAAAGATGTCATTTCTGTCCTTCCTAAGGGAAGGTACGATTCGTTGTGAGTGGCTCTTCTTCAAGAGAGAGGCAGAGGATATCGTCACCAACATTCTTCCGGGAGACTTCTTACGATTACTGAGTTTAAATCCATCCATGGCATCTTCTACATTTCTCTCTGTCTCCTCTTCTTCTCTCTTCTTCTTCTTTATGAGAGATTGCCTCTTTGTATATGGGTACCTTTTCGTGCCTGCCTCAGAGATGGGACCCATATTTGGCATCTTTCTTAGATTAGAGAGTGTTTTGTTCTCTTGTGGTGGATGTTAGTTCTTCCCGTGTTTCAGCTTCTTTTCATGCACATTTAGTTGATGCTCACTCCTCCCGAGATCTCTTTACGTTGTTGTTCGAATTGATGTGCACGTTGTTCCTCGTGATCCTCGCTGCGGGTTTTAAACCCTCTTTTAGTATATTTATTTTGGATGATTTGATGCCACCGAGAAGGCCGAAAGAGGTTTTTGTGTTTTGTAGGTAAACATGTCACAACAAACATAGGGGATTGGAGACCAACACATTGGAGTTCTAGATGAATTCGACAGGGTCACCATAACAACGTGTATTTGTTATGTGTGTGTGTTTGAATTTTTGTTAGGGGTTCCCATTGGGGGGTCACCTTCGAATGTGACTAAGGGGTTAGGTGTATTCTTTTATTTAGTTTCTTTTTTTAATTTTGGTATGTGATTTGATGATTTATTTCCCTTTATTATTTATTTCATTTGTGTCTAGATTAGTGAGTAATCATGTTGTTAAATAAATTAAATGGGTCAAAATAATGCATTTATTAGAGTTGTTGGCTCTTGTTTTGTGTTGTAAGTGATGTGTAAGTAACCTTGGGTGTGAAACACTCCACCTTCCTTTGAAATTCGGATCTGTCCTTAGGGGCTGATTTTGGAGGCTTATGGGACAAGTTAAACTTGTCCCACACCTCTTAAATTGTTACACCAACCCTACCTATGGGTTGGAGGGTCAAAATTAGCCCTTATTATGTATTTTGAGAAGACAAAGTTGTAGAGTTTTTATTGCACCTTCTTGCATAAAATTAATTTTGGTCCTTGGGGTGTGGACTTGGATTGTGTGTGTAAGTAAAAGGTCATTTTATTCACCCACTTATTAATTGTGCTTTGGAGTTTGAAGTTGACTTGTGAGGTGGAGTTGAGGATGAGTGATGTGGCATCCTACATGGAGCCACCTCATCCTCCTCTCTCCCTTTTCTATTTATTCAATTCTTTTATTGTTTTGGGGTTACTTCATGTTGGTTGTGCTCTTGAAATTGGAGAGAGTTAGAGGATTTTGAATGCTTGTGGATTTTTGGTGCTTTGGGACTATTTGGATTTGAAGAAGCTTTGTTGAACTTTTGGATCAAGCTCTATCATGGAGAGGTAGGATCTTGACTCTTGTAAAAAGGTTTTCTTTCTGTATTGTGCTTATGTGAATGTTTTTGAATGTTTGGTATGTTTGTTGGTTGGTTGGGTAGATTGCCTAGGTGTGGTGTAGGAGAAGACTATGGGGATTTTTGTGGGGAGGCATAAGAGTTATTTGTGGAGGGATTTTGGGTTGGGTGTTCCACCTTGGACAAGAAATAGCTTGCATTTCTTACTTTTGGGGGAGGCATAAGAGGTACTTGGGGAGGCATAAGAGTATGTAGGGGTTTGAGATGAATATTTTGGTGGGTTTTTAAGGTGGTCACCCATTCCCCATTGGGAGGTATAAGAAGCTTCCCCATAGATCTTGCTCTTTTGGCCTTTGTGTGATGAGGCCTTGTATATTTTGTTATTGTCCTTCTTGTGACTATAACTGCATTTTATTTTGGATTGTGATATGATTGTGAAATCTGTTTTGTGTTGTGGAAGCTTGTCTTGTTGCCATGAGTTGAATCCATTTCCTATTGTAATGTGGTTGGGGCTCGGGGGCCAATGAGGAGGACAACTTCTCCTCTTCATTGGAATTCTTGGTTGGGTGGAGAGTGTTGCCTCTCCCCTTTTTTTTGTTGTGACCAAATGAAACATGATAGGATCTCTCTTGTTGTTTTTCTTGGAGCTTGTATGAAGACAAATTTTGTAGTTCTCCTTGGGTCCCTTATTGTAAAATTTCCCACTTTAAGTGGATGAATTGTAATAATATTTGTAGTGAAAAGATGCTCTTTTTTGATATGAAAGTTGTATTTGAATGTGAAAAGGATGAGAAAGATTTATTTGGTATATTTTGGCAAACAGAAAAGAAGTAAAAGGGAATTATTTCATTTAATTGAATGTTGATTACTTTCATCAAATGGAGTTTACTCTTGTTTAAAAATTGTTGTATTGAAATACTTTTGTAAACTCTCTATTTGAAGGCTGGAAAAATGCCTGTGTTAAAATTATTACATTCCTCTGTATTATTTGAAGGCACATTTTCAAAAATAGAATTACATTCTTTTTTCACATATTGATTGAAGGAAAGTTAAACATTGTAAATTTAGAATGGAATGAACTTAAATGTTTAAAGTATGGAAAATGAAATAGATAAATTTCCAGTTTGAAATACGTAGATCTCTGTTAGATTGTTTCAAACCTGCAAATAAATATCAAAAAAAAAACATACATAGTAGTACCTACAACAATGAAAGACAAAATAAAACATTAAAATGAACTAAGGATGATCAAAACACATCCCAAAATAGTTTGTATTGCCCTAGTAATTTATTTATTAGAACTTTATTAATCGAGAAAGTGGCAAATAATGCCTTTCACATGAGAAAAGAGAAAGGAAATTCATTTTGAAATCTCAACCGTTAATCAATTAATCCTTGAAAATCCATTCAAGTAAGTGCGATTCTCCATGTTTTTTGGCATGTTGAAGAAGAAAGAATGGCGGATTAATCAAGTCTGGTAGTTGAAAAAGTTTAATTCACATTTTAATGGTAGGAAAGATTTTCTTAAAATTCACCCATCTTAAGTTTGTCAAAATAAGATTTTGATGTTTTCCTATGCAAAGAGGAGTTTGAGCCCTTTCCAAAAGTCCTCATTTTCTCAAATTTGAGCTTCCAGTCAAAAGTTATGGCCTTCTAAAGTTTTTACATCACTTAGTTTCAAAAAAAAAAACTTTCAAAAAAATTTTTTTGTAAATCGGATCCGCGGCCCAAAAATTACTTAGGAAACTTTTTTTTGCAAAAAAAAAAAAATCACAAGTTCTTCATTGGCCGCAAAGCCGACTTTTCCTTTTGGAAAAAAAAAAACTTCCTGGGTTCATGGGCCCACACCTTCAAACTTTAGCTTTTAGAAAAAGGGAAAAAATTTCTAAGTCTCCCCCCCCCACAGCCAATGAGGGTCCTGCCACGTGGCTTCTTTTAGGCATCATGGAGGAATAGATTGTTTTAGACCTTATCACTTTTGGAAAAATATTGGTAAAAATTCCTAAGTTTCCCTGCCGGCCCGCCTTCCCGTAGGTCACTATTGGACTGACATGTGGCTTTACTTGCATCGGCGGAGGCACGGGTTATTTTTAACCTTCACGCTTTTTAACAAAAATCCAACATTTCTAAGTTTTCCCCGATGGTCCACTTCCCGCTTGAAACTTTTGGGCATGACACGTGGCATCCCTGGGTGGGCGTCGGAGGAGCGGGGTTTTTAAACCTTTTTTCCCTTTCAAAAAAAAAGAGTTAAAATCCAATTACCTCTGATGACCCACCTTCCGCATTGGCTTAAAAATTTTGGACACGTGTCCCTTGCGGCTTGGGAAAATTTTCTTCCCTGCCGCAAAGCCCGCTGGCTCGCCACCTTTGGGAAAAATTTTTAGCTAAAAGTGCAAAGCACCAAATGTCCCCAGGTCCCTTTGGGAAACCTTTCCCCGGGAAAATTTTCTTCCCTAGACCCATAGGCCCGCCTTTGGGAAAAATTTCTTCCCAGGCCCGTAGGCCCACTTTGGGAAAAAATTTCCTCCCAAGGCCCATCGGCCTGTAACTTAAGAAATATGAGGAGTTAGGAGGACTTCTTTATATCATTGGAAAGGGGAAGAAATTTCCTATCTAATGAAAATTTTTAGAAACCTTAAGTGTGTTAAATATGTGAAAAATCAGGTTGAAGTGTAAAGATGAGTCTGAGAGTGGGTAAGTGGGAAATTACCCCTTTTAACTTAAATGTTTAACTCTAAAGCATGGGTTGACTTTTTAAAGGGTCACGTTATGGGATAAGAGAATGTTTTCTATCCCATGTAAATAAGAACCTTGGTTATTGTTTAGACCTAGTGAAATTAAAAACCTTGGGCATTTAATTGTTTTGGCCCCTTTGACCCTCTAAAATTAATTAAGGAATATTTAACTATAGTGTTAATTTAATTATTTATTAAATTAACACCTAAGAGAAATTTAACTATATTTGGATTAATTATACTCATTAATTTTGTAATGTGGATCTAATGTTTGTTACAATGGGAAAATTTCATTTATTAAATTATAATTGACTTTGAATCTTTGTTGTGACAATTGTTGCTTGAAGCCTAGTAGTGGTCACGCTTTTAAAAAAAAATTATTCCATAATTTTTCTATCTAAACCTAGGTTGTTCTTGGGTCTCGAGTGGTCATTTTTTTAGTGGGGTGTTACACTTGGTATCAGAGTCATGGGTTCAAAGCTTGGACCCTTGGGCACACTAGAAAACTTGAGACATGAACACTAAACCTAGTGCAATATTAAACCTAGACACACTTTTAAATCTAGAAAACAACTTTGTTTGAAAATTACATATTTTAGTAAACATGGAAAACTGAATAAAACCTAGAATAATGAACTAACTCTCACCTTGGTCTATGCAGGAGGTGCGAGACAAGATGAGGGGTCCTTTCACATAGACCTAGACTTGCCACCTCTAGATCATACTGTAGCAAGCCATCCTACCTCATATTTTATAGATGCTTCAGGATGTTAATGCCACTTTACGTGGAGGGTCCATAGGAGGATGGTCAGCCAGACATGATAGGGAGCCATCCATTGAGGCTCATGCATCTCCTCGACATAGCGAGGAGCATAGAGGAGAGAACTCCCATGTGGAGTAGGAAGAGCAGAGTCACCATAGAGGGGACAGGGAGACTAGATTTCTGGACACAAGGATAGGTCTGAGCCCTAGGCTTAGAGATGAGCATGCAGAGAGGCCTAGGGGTCACCAGACTATAATTACAGACCATATCAGGGAGATCCTGAAGCTACGACCATCTCATTATTCTAGTGACACAGGTGGATTTCAGGTAGAGGCCTGGTTGGTGAGCTTGAGTGGGTGCTTCAAGCTCTGCCCTTGTTCTAGAAACATGAAATCTCATGTTGCGATCCATCTTCTGAGGGATGGAGTAAGTGTCTGGTGGAGGACCGAGGAGTAGAAGCTCCATGTTGATTTAGAGATGGTTACCTAGGAGCTCTTTGAGGAGTGGTTTAGGAGTAGGTACTTATCATGAGGTTCATACAACAGAGGATAGATGAGTTTCATGACCTCTGATAGGCATCTTTGATAGTAGTTGAGTATGAGAGTTGATTTCTGGATCTACTCCAAGTATGTCAACTACATAGGATGAGAAGGTATGGATCCATAGATTTATCTGGGGCCTAAATGTAGATTTGGGTGGTGCGGTGTATGTATCCATTATCTGTAGACATTAGTTGAGGCCATTGAGAAGGCCTATATAGTAGAGGAGACTCGGGGAAAAACACAGTAGGCTAGAGATAGAGTGTGGAGCCACATCTAGTAGATGTAGGACAACAGGTCGAGGGGTCATCTCCTCCTCCTCGTGGTGGGTAGGTTTCAACACAAGTCATCTTTTTAGGCCACAGCAACATCAACAAGACCCACCCACCATATAAGCCTCCACAGAGATTTGATGCATAGAGGGGGGAGTATGGGGCCTCCTCCTAGGGGTCCCATTAGGACACAAGGTGCACCGAGAGCTCAGTCAGTAGAGATCGTTCATCAGAGAGACCTCAGCATTCCATATCTAGATCATCAAGATCCACAACATAGACCTCTAGAGTACCGGCTAGAGCTACTACTCATGGGAGAGGACCAGAAGTTGTTATGGTTGTGGTGTTGCTGGACATTTTTGGAGAGAGTGCCCATAGAACCCTAGTAATAAGGGTAAGATGTAGATCTCAGAGCCTATTGTTGGTGACATGGGGCGTGGTCATCGGATCTATGCAGTGGTCGAGAACCACCAGATGAGCACCAGAGTACCATGATTGAGATGATAGGTAGCATTGGTGGTGTTCCTACCTCCATTCTATTTGATTCTGGTTCTTTGATTCTTTTATTGCACCATCTTTAGTAGAGTGATGTAGGCTAGTGGTAGTTAGGAAGGGTCTTAGTTGGGATGTCGAGATGGCTTTATGGAGCCAAAATCTCTGTAGACTCCTTAGTTAAGGAGTGTGTAGTGGATTTGGGACCCTTCACCACTACCTCGGATCTTCGTATCCTTCCGTTGGGTTTGTATGGAGTCATCTTGGGCATGGACTGGTTGTCTGCACATAGAGCCAGAGTGGATTGTTACCATAATATTATATCATGTGTAGATGATCTAGGAGTTGAGTTCAGTGATAGTAGGGGTTAGGAGACCCATTTTTCCATTCACACCATCTCCGCCATACAGCTTAAGCTGTGTGTGTGATGGGGTTGTCAGATGTATGTTGTCATAGTTAGTGACCGATCGAGGATGAGTCTAGTGGACCATCACTTGATGACCATCCCATCTTGAGAGATTTTTTTGATGTCTTTCTAAGGGAGCTACTAGGGGTTACCACCCCACGTGAGATAGATTTTCACATAGATCTGGTTTTGGGAGCAGAGCCTATCTCACGAGCACCTTATCGGATGACTACCCCGAGCTCTATGAGCTCAAGTTGCAGCTAGAGGGCCTTTTGGAGAAAGGCCTAATCCATCCTAGTGTATCCCCTTGGGGTGCACCGGTGATATTTGTAAAGAAAAAGGATGGATCTCTGTGGTTGTGTATTGATTACCGCTAACTAAACAAAGTAACGATCAAGAATCATTACCCCCTTCCACGCATTGATGATTTGTTTGATCAGATGAAGGGGCCATAATTTTCTCAAGATAGACCTTAAGTCAAGTTATCATCAGCTGAGGATTATGAGAGGAAGACATTCATAAGACCACCTTCCGTATGAGATATGGCCACTATGAGTTCAGTGGTGCCTTTTGGTTTGATGAATGCCCCCGCAGTGTTTATGAGCTTGATGAATGGGGTGTTTAGGACATTCTTGGATCACTTCATGCTCATCTTCCTTGATGAAATTTTGATTTACTCACACATGTGAGGAGCATGAGGGGCACCTTTCCAGGTTCTTCAGTGTCTTCGTGAGCAGCAACTTTATGGGAACCTAGAGAAGTGTGTGTTCTTTTAGATAGAGGTGCAATATTTGGGCCACATCATTTCTGGGGAAGGTATCAGTTGATCCTTCCAAGATTGAGCTATTATGGATTGGCCAACACCCACTAGTGTGAGAGGTGTGCAACTTCATGGGTTTAGTAGGATATTAGGAGATTTTTTAGACTTCTCTCGGGTTACACACCCCATCACTTCCCTTCAGTGGAAAGGGAAGAAGTTTGTTTTGTTAGACAGATGTGAGCAGGCCTTTAGGACACTAAAGGAATGCCTCATGAAACACCTGTTCTTGTAGTGCCAGATCCACAAGGTGATTTTTTTGTATGCACGGATGCTTCTTTGGCAGGAGTTGGAGGTGTGTTGATGCAAGAGGGAAGAGTAGTTGCTTTTGAGTCTCGCAAACTCAAAGATTATGAGCTCAATTATCCGACTCATGATCTTGAGCTTGTGGTAGTTGTGCATGCCTTGGTTTGATGGAGACACTTCCTTCTTGGCTGGAGATTCACACTCAAGGATTGATCACTTGAGTCTTCACCACCTCTTCACGCAGCCCAATCTCAATGCTCATCAAGTGGCATTGGATGGAGTTACTTTGTGAGTATGATATGGAGATAGAGCATGTGAAGGGGAAGGAGAATGTGGTTTCAGAGATGCTCTTAGTAGGTGGAGACATGTGGTTATGGCCACTTCAGTGAGCATAGATTTATGGAGCAGGATTCTACAATAGCTTCCTCATGACACTTCTACATTGTAGCTAGAGCAAGAGATCGAGTCTCAGAGACCCCTTGAGGGAAGTTTGATGGGTTTTCATTAGAGGTAGATGGCCTTCTTAGGCACAAGAGGCTAGATTTATGTTCCCAGAGATGGAGGCTTGAGGCAGGACATCTTGACAGAGGCACATCATGCACCCTATTCAGCCCATCCCTGGGGTGAAGAAGATGCATGCCACTTTGAGACAATTGTATCATTGGAGGGGACTTCGTAGAGATGTGGCTCAGTTTGTGTCATGTTGTTTAGAGTGTAGAAAGTGAAGGTCAAGCATCAACATCCAGTTGGCCTTCTCTTTCCTCATGCTATACCGGAATGGAAATGGGACACCATTTCCATGGACTTCATTGTTGGGCTACCGATGTCGAGATACCACCACGACGCCATCATGGTCATGGTGGATAAATTGACAAAAGTGGCTCATTTTTCTCGGTGAAGACCACCTATATAGCTAGTGTAAGTGGCATGGGTATATCTAGATGAGATTTTAGATTGCATGGGATTTCGTGGAATTATTTGTGACCGTGATCCTCTGTATACTTCCCACTTTTGGACTACCATGCAACATGCCCTCGGAACAAAGATCAATTTCAGCATGATGTATCACCCTGAGATAGATGGACAGACTGAGCGGGTGAATCAGATCTTAGAGGACATGCTTAGGATGTATGTTATGGATCACCAGTCGAGATGGGAGGAGTATTTGTACTTGGTGGAGTTTTCCTACAATAATAGTTTTAGAGTTCGATAGGCATGGCTCCTTTCAGGAACTTGTATGGTAGAGAGTGTAGGACACCTCTTAGTTGGGATAGGTTAGAGGACAAGGTTTCTCTTGGGCCAGCTTTATTGTAGGACATGGAGCAACAGGTGGTTATGATCAGATAGAGACTAGGAGGCACATGATAGACAAAAGAAGTATGCAGATCAACATAGGACCGACCATAGTTTTGATGTGGGCATGAAGGTTTTCCTTCATGTTAGGCCACATAAGAGCCCTATCCATTATGGAAAAGGTTCTAAGTTAGCTCCTAGATTTGTAGGCCCCTTTGAGATCTTGGAGCGTATCGGTCCTTTGGCCTACCATCTAGCATTGCCACCTAGCTTGTCTCGCATCCATGATGTGTTTCATGTTTCAGTACTTAGGAGATATATTGCAGATCCTTCTCATGTGCTAGATTGGACCTCATTGTAGGTGTAGGATAGGGGTAGGTGATGGTGGAGCCCATTCGCATTATAGAGCATAGGACCCTAGGCCTTGAGGTAGAAAGATTGACCAAGGTTTGAGTGTAGTGGGATAGATATGATGAGACTACGGCTACATGGGAGGATGCTACTTTGTTATGAGTTTAGTTTCCACACCTATTCTAGTGACTTCAGGAGGAAGTTGAGTCTAAGGGGAGGGGATGTAGTGCCCACTTCCCTTCGACACCTTTTGATATTGATTATGACATTGTTGACTATATTTATGGACATTATTGTAGCTTTTGAGTTGGTATGATGTTAGATGTTAGAGATCATGGACTGTTGTTGATTTTGATTCATATATGATGCATGTGGATTATTGGAGACATTTTATATTGATGTTGATATGATGTTGACATGGTTATATGTATGTATGTGTGTGTGTTGTTGGACATGTGTTATTTTGTCATATTGAGTAGACCTAGAAAATTGAATTAATCTTGTGATCATATGATTATGGATGAAATTGTAAATGATATTGTTACTTTGCTATGATGATGTTTTGATTTATATATAGATGATTTTGGAGTTATATTTTATATTTATTTTGGATGATTTGATGTGGCCACAAGGCCGAAGGAGGTATTTTGTTTTGTAGGTAAACATGTCACAACAAACATCGGGATTGGAGACCAACCACATTGGAATTCTAGATGAATTCAACAAGGGTCACCATGGCAACGTGTATTTGTTTGTGTGTGTGTTTGAATTGTTGTTAGGGGTTCCCATGGGGGGGATCACCTTCAAATGTGACCAAGGGGTTATGTGTATTCTTTTATTTAGTTTTTTTGTTTAATTTTGGTATGTGATTTTAGTGATGTATTTCCCTTTATTATTTATTTAATTTGTGTCAAGATTAGTGAGTAATCATGTTGTTAAATAAATTAAATGGGTCAAAAGAATGTATTTATTAGAGTTGATGGCTCTTGGTTTATGTGTTGTAAGAGATGTGTAAGTAACTTGGAGTGTGAAACACTCCACCTTCCTTTTGAAATTCGGATCTGTCCTTAGGGGCTGATTTTGGAGGCTTGTGGGACAAGTTAAACTTGTCCCACACCTCTTAAATTGTTACACCAACCCTACCTATGGGTTGGAGGGTCAAAATTAGCCCTTATTATGTATTTTGAGAAGACAAATTGTAGTTTTTATTGCACCTTCTTACATGAAATTAATTTTGGTCCTTGGGGTGTGGACTTGGATTGTGTGTGTAAGTAAAAGGTCATTTTATTCACCCACTTATTAATTGTGCTTTGGAGTTTGAAGTTGACTTGTGAGGTGGAGTTGAGGATGAGTGATGTGGCATCCTACATGGAGCCACCTCATCCTCCTCTCTCCCTTTTCTATTTATTTGAATTCTTTTTTTTTTTGGGGTTTTTTGGGGGTTACTTCATGTTGGTTTGGTGCTCTTGAAATTGGAGAGAGTTAGAGGATTTTGAATGCTTGTGGATTTGTTGGTGCTTTGGGACTATTTGGATTTGAAGAAGCTTGTTGTTGAACTTTTGGATCAAGCTCTATCATGGAGAGGTAGGAGCTTGACTCTTGTAAAAAGTTTTTTTTTTTTGTATTGTGCTTATGTGAATGTTTTTGAATGTTTGGTATGTTTGTTGGTTGGTTGGGTAGATTGCCTAGGTGTGGTGTAGGAGAAGACTATGGGGATATTTTGTGGGGAGGCATAAGAGTTATTTGTGGAGGGATTTTGGGTTGGGTGTTCCACCTTGGACAAGAAATAGCTTGCATTTCTTACTTTTGGGGGAGGCATAAGAGAATGGGGAGGCATAAGAGGTACTTGGGGAGGCATAAGAGTATGTAGGGGTTTGAGATGAATATTTTGGTGGGTTTTTAAGGTGGTCACCCATTCCCCATTGGGAGGAGGTAAAGCTTCCCCATAGATCTTGCTCTTTTGGCCTTTGTGTGATGAGGCCTTGTATATTTTGTTATTGTCCTTCTTGTGACTATAACTACATTTTATTTTGGATTGTGATATGATTGTGAAATTTTTTGTGTTGTGGAAGCTTGTCTTGTTTCCATGAGTTGAATCCATTTCCTATTGTAATGTGGTTGGGGCTCGGGGGCCAATGAGGAGGATGGCTTCTCCTCTTCATTGGAATTCTTGGTTGGGTGGAGAGTGTTGCCTCTCCCCTTTTTTTGTTGTGACCAAATGAAACATGTGGATCTCTCTTGTTGTTGTTTCTTGGAGCTGTGTATGAAGACAAATTTTGTAGTTCTCCTTGGGTTCCCTTATTGTAAAATTCCCACTTTAAGTGGATGACTTTGTAATAATATTTGTAGTGAAAAGTTGCTCTATTTTTGGATATGAAAGTTGTATTTGTATGTGAAAAAGGAATGAGAAAGATTTATTTGGCATATTTTGGGAAAAAAAGAAGTGTAAAAGGAATTATTTCATTTAATTGAAGTTGATTTACTTTCCATCAAAATGGTGTTACTCTTGTTTAAAATTTTTTGTTTGAAATAATTTTGTAAACTCTCTGTTTGAAAGGCTGGAAATGCCTGTGTTAAAATTATTACATTCCTCTGTATTATTTGAAAGGCACGTTTTGAAAATAGAATTACATTCTTGCTTTTCACATATTGATTGAAGGAAAGTTAAACATTGTAAATTTAGAATGGAATGAACTTAAATGTTTAAAGTATGGCAAATGAAATAGATAAATTTCTAGTTTGAAATATGTAGATCTCTATTAGATTGTTTCAAACCTGCAATAATAAATATTAAAAAAAATATACAGAGTACCCTACAACAATGAAAGACAAAATGAAAACTTTAAAATGAACTAAGGATGATCAAAACACATCCCAAAATAGTTTGTATTGCTCAAGAAATTTACTTAGAACTTTATTAATCGGCTAGAGGCAGAAAAATGCCTTTACAGAGAAAAGAGAAAGGAAATAAATCCATTTTGAAATCCCAACCATAATCAATTAATCCTTGCAAATCCATCCAATTTCTATCAAGTGTGATTCTCCATGTTTTTTTGGCATGTTGAAGAAGAAAGAATGGTGGATGAATCAAGTTGGTAGCAGTTGAAAAGTTTAATTCACATTTTAATGGTAGGAAAGACATTTTTGTTAAATTCACCCACTTAAGTTTTTCAAAAATAAATTTTGATGTTTCCTATGAAAAGAGGAGTTTGATCCCTTTCCAAAAAGTCCTCATTTTCTCAAATCCAAGCTTCCAATCGAAAGTTATGGCCTTTTGAAGTTTTTACTTTGTTTAGTTTAAAAAAAAAAAAATCAAAAAAGGAAATTTTTTAAAATCGGATCCCTGTGGCCCAAAAATTACTTAGGAACTTTTTGCAAAAAAAAAAAAAGTCACAAGTTCTCCATGGCTCACAAAGCCATGAATTTTCCCTTTGGAAAAAAAAATATACTTCCGCGGGTTCGCAGGCCCGCACCTTCAAACTTTTTTTTTGAAAAAAAAAATGGAAAAAATTTCTAAGTCTCGATGGCCCGCCACCCCAGCCAATGAGGGTCTTCCATGTGGCTTCTTTAGGCATAAAAAAAAGGCGGATTCTTTTTAGACCTTATCACTTTTGGAAAAAGATTGGAAAAAATTCCTAAGTTTCCCCACCAGCCCGCCTTCCCATAGGTCACTATTGGATTGACACGTGGCTTCTTGCTTAGGTGCATCGGTGGAGGTGGGTTGTTTTTAACCTTCACACTTTTTAACACAAAAGCCAACATTTCTAAGTTTTCCCCCGATGGTCCACTTCCCCGCTTGAAATTTTGGGCATGACACATGTGGCATCCCCTAGGCGTCAGAGGTGTGGATGTTTTTAAACCTTTTTGCCCTTTCAACAAAAAGAGTTAAAATCCAAAATTACCTCCAATGACCCGCCTTCCGTGTTGGCTCAAAATTTTGGACACGTGTCCCTTGCGGCTTGGGGAAAATTTTCTTCCTTGGCAAAGCCCATGCGCTGGGACTGGGCATGGGCGCGTAAATGAAAATTGTGATTTTTAGCTAAAAGTGCAAAGCTGCCAAATGTCTCCCAAGGTCCATCAGCCCAAAACCTTTCCTGGGAAAAAAGTCATCCCTAGGCCCACAAAGCCCACCTTTGGGAAAAATTTCTTCCCAAGCCCGCAAGCCCGCCTTTGGGAAATTTTTTCCTGCCCCCTTTGGGAAAAAGGCCCCCCGTAACTTAAGAAAGAAATATGAGGAGTTAGGAGGACTTCTTTATATCATTGGAAAGGGGAAGAAATTTCCTATCTAATGGAAATGTTTTTAGAAACCTTAAGTGTGTTAATTATGTGAAAAATCAGGTTGAAGTGCAAAGATGAGTCTAAGAGTGGGTAAGTGGAAATTACCCTTTTTAACTTAAATGTTTAACTCTAAAGCATGGGTTGACTTTTTTAAGGGGTCACGTTATGGAATAAGAGAATTTTTCTATCCCATGTAAATAAGAACCTTGGTTATTGTTTAGACCTAGTGAAATTAAAAACCTTGGGCATTTAATTGCTTTGGCCCCTTTGACCCTCTAAAATTAATTAAGGAATATTTAACTATAGTGTTAATTTAATTATTTATTAAATTAACACCTAAGAGAAATTTAACTATATTTGGATTAATTATACTCATTAATTTTGTAATGTGGATCTAATGTTTGTTACAATGGAAAATTTCATTTATTAAATTAAGTAATTAATACAAATAATATATGTTTCAATAACGTTTATCAACCGATAATAAGAAAAAGTACAATAGAAGCCAATATGCCTTCACTCAATCATTGAATTACTACTTTTTATGTAATTAAAATACAATCAACTTCATTACAATTATCTAGAATAGATTTATAATACTCATTGCATGAATAACCATGCATTAATCAACCCCTTAAATTAATGTGTAATAATTACTTCGTGCCTTACATGATGTACAAGAGAGAACATCGCATACATTCTTAGTTACAGAATGTCATGAAATATCTACATATAATCATGTTGTTTTATGTTTAAATAAATGGTTACAATATGGTTAACTCTACATTACCTCATAAACTTCAGAATCCATTAATTAATTATACATTCCAATAAATACATGAAGTGTTTAGCATAGTGTTTTCTCTATTTCCAATAACCATATACATCTCTCTCTCTCTCTCTCTCTCTCTCTCTCTCTGTGTGTGTGTGTGTGTGTGTGTGTGTGTGTACCACAAAATTATTTACCTAAATGATAAGCATTCAATTATACATTGTCAAACATTAACTCAACCATAATCACATCTTATATAATAAAACAAACATGATATAATATGTTGAGTTTTCATCCATGAAGACATATTACAATTTAATCTTTGTACATATGTATATCATGGTTCTTGCTAAACAAAATGACTAACAAATTTCATTTTTTAATTAAATAAAGTCCTCATTCAAATAATATTTTGAAATTCTTCTAAGCCATTATGTATTCATTAAAAAACACAAGTAAAAGAAATCCACAATCATTATAATAGAATCCAAAATTTATCATGTTATTACTTCCTTTAATTACAATGATACCAATTCAAAACCTTCGTGTTAAAGAGGAAGATATAACAAGTTTCAACTAACATGAACACTTGAATGAATCCTTCTCGAAAGAGTTAGTTATCATGCAAACTGATTTCTTTTTTTTAAAGGAATGATGAAGATTACTAAAATAAATCTAAATAGGAGCCCCAATTCATTGAAGTTTAATATTTTTGTAAAAAACAAGGTATTTATCCATACAAATGAGTTCAAGAGAAAACAAACCTATGATATATATATATATATATATATATATATATATATATATATATATATATATATTTCTAACACAAACCACGACCAAAATGAATATTCTACTATAGTGCCCACTCCTCTTCGACATTTATATGATTATGATTCTGCCATTATAGATTAGATTTTTGACATTTCTATCATGGTTTAGATATTGACAGATGGACATTGTTATTTTGATTAGTTAATTTATAGACAACAGTGTGGATGTTAGACTAATGACATGATTACAGGATGGATTATATGCATATTTGGATATATCAAATTGTTGATTTTGAATTTATATTGGACTAATGCATTTACTTTGCTAATTATATGATGCTTGTTGATGTAATTGATGTCATGATCTTATTTCTAGTTGATGTAGTAATGAAATTGAAATAATTGGAATTGTGAACAATGGCGAATTACTTGTCTTGGTTTAAGTTGTGATAATTGATTATATGTATATACATGTATTTTATTATTTCGATGTTGTTAATATGGCCATGAGGCTAGAAAGGTATTGTCTTGACTTTTGTAGGTGTTTCACAACACAATAAACCAAAGGGGGATAGGAGACCAACAATGAGAGAATATTGAGTATTGGCAACAGGTCACCATGGAAAACGTGTTTCGTATGTTGTTGTTGTTGTTGTTGTAGTTTGTTAGGAGGTCCCCATTGGGGTGACCTCAAAAGTGACCTTGGGAATGTTTTAATTTTGTCTTGTTGTTTTTTATTTAATTGTGAGTTATTTTTTTTATGTGCATGTGGAGTCACTTTTATTAATTATGTTTTGCACCCCTCTTAAGCTAATTTAAAAGTGTTTACCTAGTGCTAATTAATATGTGACTAAAATAAGGGAAATAAATTTGAGTTGGTAGCTTTTATGTGTTTTGGGTTGTGTGTACTCAATCTCCCTTGTGAATTTCGGATTTTGACCTTCATGGCTATTTTGGAGACTTGTGGGACAAGCTAAGCTTGTCCCACACCTTTAAAGTCACCCACCCACCTAGCCTATGACATGGGGGAATTATGTTAGGTCCTATTTTCTGTTTTAAAGAAGGAAAAGGGGCAATCAAGTGCAGTTTTCTTAATGGGTAATTAATTTTGTCATTAAGGGGTGTGGGTTTAATTGAGTGTGTAAGAGGACGGTCTTTTCTCCAACCAATAAATTATTATGATTTGGGGTATGGGTTTGAATTTGGTTATGTGGGATGGAGAATAAATTATGTGGCATCCTACATGGAGCCAAATTATCTTCCTCTTCCTCTTTTCTATTTATGGGAATTTTTGTGAAGTTATGGGGGTTAGTCACTTGGTTTTGGCTCTCTCATTTTTTTGGAATCCTTGGCTTTTGGGAGTGCTTGTTGAAGTTGAAGATTGCTTAGAATTTCTTGAACTTGGAGGACTTTGGAAATTTTTGTGAAGTGGAGTCCTACTATGGTAAGGTAGGGTCTTACACCCTTGTTTTCTCCTCTTTTCCTTGTATGTTTATGTGTTGAATGAATGTGCTTTCTTGCTTGATGTTTTTGGGTAGTGAAATGGCTTTAGGATGTGTTGAGATAGTTAAATGGGGATGAAATATGTTGGGAGGCATAAGAGATTTCTTTTGTATGTTTAGGAGGGAGTGGGTTAGATGCCCCACCTTGTTCTCATCTTGTTATTTTGGTCATTATGGGAGACATAAGAGAGAGGGAGGCATAAGAGTGAGGGAGGCATAAGAGATGTATCTTTATTTGTAGGGAGGCATAAGAGATTTTGGGGTTGATTGTGTTTTGGAGGGATTTGAGGTGGGCATCCAAACCCTTGGGAGGCACAAGGGTATCCCCATATTCATTTCTCTACTTGGCTTGTCTTAGAGCCATTGTTTTTGGGAGGTTGTTGTGTTTAAAAATAGTTTTTTGTGGATATTTTCTTATATGAATGTTTCTTGGTAGTAAGTGTGGAAGCCTTGTATTTTATTTCCATGGTTGTCACATATTCCTTACTCTCTCATTGTTGGGACTCGGGGCCAATCAGGAAGTAAGCTTCACTTCCTCATTGGAGTAATGGTTGGGTGGAGAGTGTTTCCTACTCCCACATTTTTGGTTGTGTGTTGATCTTGGAAGAAGGTGGAGTTTAGATGATGAAGGCTTCTAGTGTAGTTGTAGAAAAAATTTAATCTCTTGTATATTTTACTATGTTGCCTCCATTTTGTAAGGAAGGCTTGTAAATTTGTATTTGGTTATAGTGAAATTTTATTGTGTTATTATCAAATGTAATCTTAGTTGATATTGTAAATGAAGGAAAAAGTATGAAAATCATTTCACTACTTGTTGGAAAGAGAACAATTTTAGTGTAATAGGTTCTTGATATAATGGAAATGTGATAGAAAAGAAAACAACTTAGTCCTCATTCTAGTTGATTTTTTGCCTCAAATAGGTGTGTAGTTCTTATTTTAAAACTATGAGAAATCTTGTATAAATTGCTTGTGGGAATGGTTGTAAACTTGTATTTGGCAAAAGAAGAGATTCATTCTTATTGATATACTTACATTTGATGGAAAGTAGATTATATTTGTTTAATTCTTTGATTAAGGAAAGCTTAAAACTCATATGTGGCTATGGAAAAATTTTAAAAATTTCTTTGATTAGTTGGTTTGTCAACAAATGTATCATATTTCCTTTTAAATCTAATGGAGTAAAGAAAAATTCATGGTTACTACTAGCCCTTAGTCTTAATTGATTGTGAAATTTTAGTATCAAATTTCTATAAGTTTATACAAGTATCATTTGTCAATTAAGTAATAATAATAAAAGGGAAAGAAAATTTAGTTTTGTATCCTATATATTACTATCAAACTATACAAGAAATTTTAAGTATGAAATTAAGATTAGTTAACACTAATAACAATATGAATATTACTACTTTGATAATAGTATTAAAATTAAAATATTATTAATATTAAAGTATTATTAATATTAATATTAAAAAAATATGGTTATATATATAATACATAATAAATGATCAAAGTTTTAAATAAAATTAAAAAAGTTAAAATATTAGACATGGATCCACGGTTTTCGGGATAGGGCATGTTTTGAATTAAGAATTTTGTTGGGGTGAGGGTCAACAACCCCACCTCCCACCCCATTTAAATTGGATGACCACCCCTAAAAAAAATAATAATAATAACAATAATAATAATAATAACACCCAAACCATTAGTATTACTCTACCGCATTTCTTTAATATACAATAATCCTCTTTCAAGCGAGGCCTATGTAAAACCCGTGGGGTGGTATTTTGAACTACATAATAACAAATATATATATATATATATATATATATATATATATATATATATATATATGTGTGTGTGTGTGTGTGTGTGTGTGTGTGTCTATATACTCCTTGTAATTTTGGATTCTTTTATTAAAATGAAATATTAATATTATATATATATCCTCTTCCCAAGTATATTCAAACACCATTTTACCTATTCCCTCTAAAATGGGGGCAAAACCCATATGCCCATTTGGGAAAATGCTAAATAATGAGAAAAATAAATAAATAAATGCATTGGAACCCTAGAAGAGGGTGTGAATAGAACAAGGAAGGAATGGAAGAATGTGCTTCTTCCCAAGAGCTTGAGATTGCCTCTCATGGCTTCCACCTCCCTCTCCACCAATCTGCAAAATAAAAAGAAGAAACAATAATCCAAAACAAAAGAGAAAAGATATTTTCATAAGAATGCTTAGGGTTAGTTGAATCCCTAGATCCCCTACAAAAATTAGGTGGGAAGTGGGTGAGAGAAATTCAAATTTAATTTGCATGGGTAGACATTATTTTGGGGCCACTCTAGTATGTGTAGGGGGTGTTGTTATTTCCTAACCCAAGTGTCTTTTAGAGACATTTTTACTTAATGCAACTTTGACCCCTTTGTGGGTATTATAGAACTTTATTATTTAATTAAATAAGACCACAATACCCTTGAGATTAACTAACTAAATTTAATTAAGGTGAAATTAAATTGCATTAAAGTAAATTATAGGGAAGCCTAAGTCTTGATTTAGACTAACTAATTTTATTATAAGTTATTGAGAGATTTTATTATTTAATTTTAAAGGGGGTCTAAAGGAAAATTAATAATGTTAATTTAATGTAATGTAGACACAAGAATGTGACGCCAAGTAAATTCAAATCTTTATTGTGAGTGTGTTTAGCAAAAAAACATTATTCCATAAATTTTCTAGTTGACCTAGGTTTGTTCTTGGGTTTCATGCGGGAAACATTTGTGGGCATTACACATACAATGGAGTAGTTATCAATATGTCCCCTAAGAACATGACACATAAACAAGCCAAAAATCAAAACGTTCGACGAGAAGAAAGAGAGATTCAATCATAACTAGCTATTTATTTCCCCATGCTCATAATGAATTGATTTTATTTCCCCATGCTCGTAATGAATTTATTTTATTTCCCCATGCTCATAACGAATTGATTTCTCTTCTTATAAGCTAAATATTAGTTTTTTCATCCAACCTAACACACAAAAGAAAATTTTGAAGACTACAATAGAACAACATATTTAATGTATTATTTGGGGGTTATGTAAATAACTAAAATATATATGGAATCCCAATACATTAATTTAACTATTTCCAAGCAACAGTGTCACACCCACAATTTTCCCGCTTCAAACCCACACTAACCCGACATCAAACTATGAAAAATTATGATTTTTTTTTAAAAGCGTGCCCACAAAAGTTTTAAAGACGAAGATTGCTTCATTAATGTTTCGAAGTCAATTTTATTTAATAAATAAAATTTTCCATTATAACAAATATTAAACTCACATTAAACTTTAATGAATTTAATCTAACCAAGCATGGTAAATTTCTCCCTAAGTATTATTTTAATAAACAATTTAATCCTGTTATAGTTAAATATTCCATACTTGAAATTAGAGGGTAAAGAGGCCAATGTAATTAAATACCAAGGTTATTTAATTTCTACAATGTTGAAACAACTAGTAAGGTCCCTTATTTAATATTGGTTTAGAAAAATGAACACTTCTTTACTCCATAAAGTAACCCCTTAAAAAGTCAACCCATATTTTGAAATTAAAACATTTAAATTAAAAGGAAATTTCCACTCACCCACTCTCCACCTAATTTTTGTAGGGATGAATCTCATCCCTTGGATGGATTCAATTAGGGCCCTTGATGTGGAAAAAGGGCAACTAACCCTAAAGCATCCTTATGAAAGATTCTTTCTCATTTCATTTGATTCATTTTATTTCTTTGGTTTTTTAGGTTATTGGAGGAAGAATGGAATCCATTGGATGCCATTTCAAGATATTATAAGAGGCTTCTAAATTTCATTATTTACCTATTTTGCTTACATCCTCTCCCACGGTTTCAATGGCATTTGATTAATGTATTTATCTTAGATTTTCTTTGCTTTGCCCAAATGGGCTTTTGGGTTCTTGCCCATTTTATTTGATTTGCTACCTTTGATTAATCCTTTCATTTTGAGTAAGTATATATACATATATATGTATATATATATGCTTACATACTTGTGTATATATTTAATCATCCCTTTTTTGTAAACAAATATTTATAAGTATATATAAAATAATAATGAGTAGAAAACCCATTATTATTTTTTTAAATAAATATATATATATATATATATATATAAACACGATTACTAGGCCGCGGCCTTAAACTTTTATGCAGGCCGCAAAAAATAAAAGAACAAGTTTTTACAGTGTTGGGGCCGCGCCCTCCTCCTTGATTTCTTTGTTTGTTTGAAAGTTTCTTGTTTAGTTGGGGGTGGAGTAATCGACCCCACCCACCCCACTTACTTCCCTACCCTATTACATAGGCCACGGCCAAGGGCTTCCATACATCCTTTTATAAGGTTTACTTTTTTTTCTTTAAATTGGTTTCTTTGAAACAAAATTAACATTATTTAACCTCCATCGTATTTAATATATATAGTTTCATTAAACTTTATCTTATGTAATATATATAGTTTTATCTATACTTTTACTTCTATTTAATAAATATAGCTTTATATATTAAAATTAATAGTATTTTGCTATTAATAACATTTTAAAAAATTATATTACTATCAAAGATGGTGAAGGAAATATAGCTAGTATTATTGATAAGTTGAATACTTGCACTATCATTTTGTTCTCAAAAAATTTAATAAATTTATTTAAAAAAAAGAGAGAATGCATTTCTTTTCCATTAACTAATTTTGTGATAGATTAGCAATAGTTTTAAAAAGGAGATTTGCATACTAGAAATAGCAAATAGACTACTTCATAGGTCTATTTGAAAGACAATTTTAATAAGAGCTCTTTCCATCAACAATACAAGAACAAGTATACATAGTCTAACCTTTACAATACATGCCTTTCAAATGACACAAAGAGATGCAACATTTCCCAATACACTTTCCAACTTTCCAAAAGAGATTTTGTAATAATATTTCCAACAAAAGTATACTTTGAAAAATAACATCATATTTTGGTGGGAATTAATCAACTTCAATAAAATGAATAATTCCTTTTAAATTTAAGTCCACCCAAAACCAACTTACAAAATAGATTTTTATTTTTATTTCTTAACATTCAATGTAACTTACATATAAAAAAAAATCAAAACAAGTTTTCCATCACAAATACTAATACAATGTCTTTAACTTAAAGTGGGAAATTTTTACAAAAAGGAAAACTTAAAATGAAATTCAAATTTGGTCTTCATGCATAGCTCCAAGATAAACTTTCTAACCAAGCTACATTTTCCCATCACAAGTCCAAAATAAATACATGTAAGAAGTGCAATAAAAATTACAATTTGTCTTCCCAAAACACATAATGGGGTCTAATTTTGACCCCCAACCCATAGGTAGGGTTGGTATAGTAATTTAAGAGGTGTGGGACAAGTTTAACTTGTCCCACAAGCCTCCAAAATTTTCCCTTAAGGACAAATCTGAATTTCAAAGGAGAGGTGGAGTGTACAACACTCAAGATCTTAAGCACTAAACTTAAACACATAAACCAAAGAGCTATCAAATCCAATAAATGAATTCTTTTGACCCATTCTTAATTAATTTAGTAAACTAATTAATTTACTAATCTAGACATAAATCAAGTGATTAACAAAAGGAGAACACATCACTATAATTTCACATACTAAAATTAAATAAAGGAAACTAAATGAAAGAAAACACATAACCCCTTGGTCACAATAGGAGGTGATCCCCCATGGGAACCCCCTAACAACAATTCAAACACACACACATAACAAAATACATGTTGCCATGGTGACCCTTGTTGAATTCATTTAGCATTCTAATGTGGTTGGTATCCAATCCCCCGTTGTTTGTTGTGATATGTTTTCCTAAAAATACATAATACCCCCGGCCTCATGGCCATATTAATGATGTCAAAGTAATAAAACACTTACATCTAACTATCAATTTCAACATCAAATATCATAACTACTATTTCTAAGACCAAGTAATTTAACAATTATTCCAATTTTCAACATTTTGATTCTACTCATACATCAGTTTGCAACTAAGATCAAAACCCAATTGAATCATCAGATTTAAGCAATACTTTCACTTGTTCCCAATTTCACCAATCCTCTAATATCAAAGAGATCACAAAATAACTTTGAACATCATAAAAAATCAATACAAAATGATTCAAAATATCAACATATATTTATCTGACAACATATCATTTTCTTCCATGCTAAATGTCTATAAAAAAATAAATCAGTTTGGTTACAATAATGTCTATCCTTCAATTCCCATATCACAATGTGTTAATTCCGTTTGTCTAAATTAATATTTTTGGTAATAATGCAAAATAGTGTCTATGTGTCCAGTCACAGAGATAAACCAAATACAACAAAACAATATCGAAGAGTAATGCTATCACAATGAAATTACGACAATGCAACCATTCTAGCTAATTGTTTTATCCTTAAATGCCCATCACAGTCCATAAGATCGACATATAGTTACAAAATAATGATAACCAAAACAAAATGGAGTCATGATTCCCCGCACACCTTATTAGTATGCTAATTAGAATAAAGTAGCAAGGTTTACGATTATAACAATTCAAAAATGATAATCGTGGTTCATTTAGTGTTGAAGAGAAGTTGGCATTACAACCTGGTATACTCAAAACTAACAAAACCAATAATACATGCAACCTAAAATGTCATTTCTAGCTACAAATCAAAATAATGGGAACAACATTAGAAATATGCCATCAAGATGCCATCTCGTGCAATAAACAAGTTCATAAGTTCAAACAAAAGAAGGATAAAAACTCAAAAACCCCAAAATTTCATGCACACAAAATGCCATTAATGGCTACCTAATTTTTTAAAGTTGAAAAAGAGATTGAATATAACAAATATGTTTTTTCTAGCTACCAAATAGTGCAAAAATGCAAACAACAATGAACAGTTTCAAATATACACTTTGTAGTGTCCACTTCCCTTTGACACTTTTTTTTATACTAATCATGATACTGCTGATTATATTATGGACATGATTATGGACTTTATTATAGTATGATGTTAGATGTTAGATCATGGATTATTGTTGACTTGATTTAGTTATGATGCATGATGATTATTAGAGACATTTTGAATATTGATGTTGATATACTGTTTGACATGGCTATACTATGGATGTTGTTCGGACATGTGATATTTGGATATTGTGAGTAGACCTAAAAATGAAAATTAATTGATGATTATATAGTTATGGAGTAGAATTGAAAATGACCTTGTTGATTGCTTTGATGTTGTTTTATTTCATATATCTAGATGATTTTGGGAATTATATTTATATTATTTTGGATGTTAGATATGGCCAAAAGGCCAAAGGAGGTATTTTTGTTTTGCAAGTTAAAATATCACAACAAATATCGAGGGATTGGAGACCAACCACATTGGAATTATAGATGAATTCAGCAAGGTAATCATGGTAACTAGTATTTGTTTGTGCGTATTTGTATGTGTTAGGGATTCCCCTGGGAGGATCACCTTTAAATGTGACCAAGGAGTTTTTGTATTTCTTTTATTTGGTCCCTTTTTTTATGTTTGCATGTGTTTATTTTGTGGTGCATTGACCCTTTCATTATTCATTAAATGGTGTGTAATATTATGAGTAATCATGTTGTTAAGTTAATTAATTAAAATATGTCATAAGAAAGTAATTAATAGAGTTTTTGGCCTTGAATTAAAGTGTTGTAAGAGATGTGTAAGTGATGTGTAAGTTAACTTTTGAGTGTGAAACACTCCACCTTCTTAGAAATTCAAAATTGTCCCCTGAGGCTTGTGGGATAAGTTAAACTTGTCCCATACCTCTTAAATTTAATTACCAACCATACCTACAATTGGAGAGTTGAGATTATACTTTTATAATGCTTTTTGAGAAGGTAAATTGTAGGTTTTAATTACACTTTTCTTACATGATTTAATTTCAGTCTTTTGGGGTGTGGGTTGGATTTTATTATATAAATAAGTTCTGTCATATTATTCACCCACCTATTAATTATGCATTGGAGAATGAAGTTGACTTTTGAGTTAGGGTTGATGATGTGTGATGTGGCATCCTACATGGATCCACCTCATCCTCTTCTCTTCCCTCTTCTATAAAATTTGAATTCCTTTCCTTGTTTTGGGTTGCTCAACTTTGGAGACTTCATTCTTGGGTGAATTCCTTATTGTTTTGGGAGCTCTTGCTTTTGGATAAGTTGGAAGATTGTTGCATGCTTATTTTTTGGTGGATTTTTAGATTGTTTGCTTGGAAACAACTGTTGTTTGGAACTTGAGAAACTCCATCATGGAGAGGTAAGAGCTTGGCTCTTGAAATGCTCTTTTTTTATGAATTTAAATGTTAATGTGTGAATGTTTGGGCATATTTGTGGGCTGTTGGGTAGATGGCATAAGAATGGTGTAGGAGAAGACTATAGAGTTTATTTTGTGGGACGCACAAGTGTGTTTTAGGGAGGTATAAGGGTGGAGGGAGTTGGGACTTGTGTTCCACCTTATACAGAAATAATTTTTATTTCTTTACTTGTTATGAGGTTCCATAATAGATTGGGGAGGTATAAGGAAATGTGAGGAATAAGGGGTACTTGGGGGAGGCATAAGGAATGTCAGGGTTTTGATATACTATATTTTGGCGGTTTGTAATTCAAGTGGTGATACCCATTTCCCCCTTGGGAGGCATAAGAAGCATCCCCCATAGTTTCTTGCTTCTTTTGCTTGCTTAATGAAACCTCATTAATGTTTGTCATGTTTTAATGTAGTTGTAAACTACATTTTGTTTTGGACTGTGTTTTATTGTGAAAATGTTGCTTGTGTGTTTGTGTAAGCATGTTGTTGCCATGAGTTGGATCACATATTTTATTGCATTTTGGTTGGGGCTCAAGGGCCAATGAAGAATGATGGCTTCTCTTTTTCATTGGATGTCTTGGTTGGGTTGAGAGCATTTCCTTTCCCCTGCTCTTGTGGTGATCAAATTTGAAAGAATGAAAAATATGCATGTTTTTGTTCTAGAGCTGAGATAAAGGCAGTTTGACAGTCCCTTGTGAAATGAAATATTATTGTAACATTTCCCACTTGAAATGGATGAACTTGTATATGATTTGTAATGGAAATATTTTTAGTGGTTATGAAAGTTTAAATTGAAATTTGAAAAAGACATACTGCATTCGTTCTTTTGAAATCAAGAAATTGTTTTCACGTATGACGAAATTGAAGAATGAAAGAAAGAAGTTGTAAGTTGTCTTTTGGAATTAATAAATAATTGTGTTACCTTTCTCAAATTACATTTTTGAATTGAATCTGATCACTTAAATTTATTTGAAATCTCTGTTTGAAAGAAAAAAAATGTGTATGAAGAAAATGTAATACTTTGTCTTTTGAAAGGAGTGAACTTGGAAATCAGAGTTGAGTATTGTCTTTGAATACTTTGTTTTGAATCAATGGATGTATTAGATTTGAATGGGAATGTATTCTAATACTTAGAAGACAAAAAAATGGAAGATAGATCTATTCAAAATTGATCTTTGTTTTATGTTTTTAACTGGAAAATATTTAATCCAAAATGCACAGATTGAACCTGCAACAAAGAAATAACAAATGAAACATTAAATTGGACATAATAAGATCTAAACGAATTCATTTAGACATAAATACTTAAGGAACTTCTTAGAAAACTTAGCAAAAATGGGCTCAACCCTCTTACAGTCGTTTTTTGTTGTCCAGAGATGTAAATTTTCTAATTACAAATCAATTAGAAAATTGAGTCTTCAAATCCTTCTTAAATCCATCTAAGAACAATTCTCCATAGCTATTTGACATTTTTAGAGAGGGAGAAGATCAAATTAAACAAATCTTATAAGTTAAAATTTAACAGTTTGCATTATAAAAGCGCATAAATCAATTTCCTAAAATTGACTCCTTAACTGCTACGCCTTAACCTATTGCTTGTATTAGGATATGAGTAGCCGACTTGTGGCTTACCTTATTATATAATTTATACTTTCTTATTATTAGTAGGTTTTCCTTGGTGATGGCCATAACATATGAATAGTATATATAGGGGATTGTAGGTAGTAATTCATCATCATTGGAGAATTTGAGTATTATTGCATAGCTTGGAGGTTGCCCCTCAAAGTGGAGAAACTATTATAATTGCATATTAAGATCATTATTCTAGAATATTGTATTATTTGGTGTTATACTATTGCTCATGATTTGAATTATAGAAGTAATTTCTTTACAAGTGGTATCGTAGTTGTGATCTAGGCAAAAATTTAGGCAAAAAAACCCTAATTTTTTGTTTCGCCATATATTTCGAACCATAGAGAATTGGTGGGAGATATTTGTACAAAAATTTTGAAAAATGTCAAGTAAGGTTCCCTGAAAATTTCAGACTTTTTTGATTTAGTTTGCAAAAGTTATTACAAACTTAGGTGTAGACACCTAAAATTGGTTATCCAATTTAGTGTCCCTCATGCGCGTTTGCTCTCTCAGGTAAACTGGGGCATGTTTATATCACCACTATCCCCTTGGGGTATTATTCAATTTGTGATTTGAACACCTATCCTAAGTTTAATTCACCCCATTATGTTTTACCCGTGAGTAATTAAATATTAACTATTTAATTACACCTTTTCACATGTATCCTAACCACTTATCTACCCCATATCTATCCTATCCATATATCCCCCCTATTTCTCCTCCTCCCAAAGTGGGATATTTCCCGTATTTGAGGTGGAGGGATCACTCTTATCTTTCCAGAAATCGCTCATTTTGGCCGTCTCAGGAGTCTATTCCGTGATCGGGCGACCATGGTACTCGGTCGACGCCGATTTTTCGGAGCGGCGCCGATTATAAATAGAAGCCTAGAACTCAGCCTGGGGGCACAGAGAGATACAGATCGTGAAAGAGACACATTGATCAAGAGAGAGAACAAGAGATCTTTGCGCATCAAGTGTGAACATTATCTATCAAATGAGAGCGGATCTTGTCCAAATCAATCCCTGAGAGGAGCACCGTTACTCTGCTCTTATCACATCAACATCGCACGTCTCCATTGATTTTCTGGTGACTCTGTTCCTACACCCAGCATGGGTGGAGTCTTGCTAGTATCTCTCCAGGCTTCCGCAGATCTAGCAGACATTGACGATCTTGCCTTCATTTTCTGATTTCCAAATCTTCTCACACTTTGTCTTAGATCGACGCCGATCTATATCAGTCGACGCCGATCTGAACCAGTCGACGCCGATTCTACATAATCGACGCCGATCATCCTGCAGACAGGTAAAAGGACACAGGTAACACAAATCCAGCTTTGTTTTCATAGTTCCCTATTTTTGTCAGCTTTCGCACGTACATCTTTTATCATGTATGCTTCTTTACTTAATTGAAAACGTGGGTCGACATCCGCCGAGGAGCTTACCGCTTCTGGACCCGCTTCTCGGGGCAGTCCCACCTAAATATCTTTTAACGTGGTCTTTTTCTGTCAAGCATCGGTGTCTCACAGTTACTTGGATCTGTGCGTAATTGCTCGTGTGTGCCCATTTTATCTACATCAGCTTCCTTATCCATCTACATCTTCGGATCTTGTCCATCAGGTATCAATTTCATTTGAGTTTTTCAAGGTTTTTGTGTTTAGTTTGGTACATTAACTTGGACAGGTAACAAGCGCGAAATTCTTGATCAACATTCTGGCATGCCCGGTGGGACCCAACCAAAGTCCCTTATTGGTAAGTTCATCTCTTTTCTAGTTTTGAGCTTTGTTATTTTTCTTCACTGATTTTTATCAGTTCTGCTTGAGCGTTTCCTTTCATCGTTTCAGTCTTGTTTCTTTCATTTCTGAATTTACAAAGTTAGGTCCTTTCTTTTCTTACAAATTTCAATTCCAATTTCTATTTATAAAATTAGTAAATATTTCATTTTGATTTCAAGATTGCATGTTTGATCCATCTCTTTATGCGAAATTGTTATTTCCTTGAAATTTTTCTAGAAATTTTCGTTTCACCATTATCTGGATATATCTTTTTGGATTTTGTTTGGTGTTTGCTTAACCTTTTCTTGCGGAGCACTTTGCTTGTTCGTGGGATTGTTTGAGGGGAAGAGCTCAACAACGTATTTTTTGAAGTCCACACACCTTGGAGAGCTAAATCTACAGGTATTTCTCTTTTACGGTGTTTTCTCCTTTTTAGGAACTAAAAAAAAAAAAAAAAAACTTTATTTGTTTGTGGTCTATCACATTCGAACATTTCAATTTTTGGTGCTTAAAAAAGAATTTAATAGCATTTGGGAAAGAATCTGTTTGGCTTGTCTTCATCGAAATCAAACACTTCGTTTTTAAGTGCTTAAAAAAAAAAAGAACTCTTTCTTTGTCATTCCTTTGTATGTTTTTCATCTAGTTTTAATTAGGCTGGAAAATTGTTCAAAATCGGTAGTGACACTATTTGATTTTTATTTTTCACCCTTGCACACAAAGCCAAAATCACTAGGTATAAAGCATTTAAACAAAAATTCTTTCCTTGGCCTCGCCTACTTGGAAGTGACATCCAAGACAAAGAGCCTACGCGGTACTCGGGCCGCGCTATAAATTCACGGAAGTTCTGGTATATATTGGCAAAGCACCCGACTCCCTTATCGCAGCGGTGTGTGAAGTGCGGGGGTAGGCCCCTATATCAAGCCACGTACCGGTCTTTTACTGAAGTGCCTTCGGGACTCCTCACCAAAACATCCCCCAAACCATCCTTAGTTTGGCTATCTGAGTAGTTCCTATTCTAAAAGGCCTTCCCTAATAATTTCTTTCTTAAAAGCATAAAAACTTAAAAGAGATAATCGCCTATGCTGCTTGAATTGTCTGTGCATTAGTTAGGTCAATCTTTTTCTGCTTGTTTATGACGGTCATCACTCGGTTACAATCTAGAAGAATGGCTCAGTTAGCCCCTCCTTCCTTCGAGATCACCACTAGTGTGGATATTTTGGCACCCCCTGGACTTCCCGGGACCGCTAGTTACTCGGTTCCCCATCCTGGTCATATAATCCTTTCTATCAGGCCAAAGCAACCCCATCACATCCAGCTTCCCCTAGTCCTTCAGAAATATCATCTACTTCTGACTCAGAGTATGTTCCTCGTGGGGATCCTGAATTTCAGGCGCTCCTCGATCGCAATCCGGTAGCCCTCATGGACTACCTAGTACACAAGTCTATTCAAATATCTGATCAGGGACCACCAATCCAGCAAGTGTACGATTATTCTCGTGAACCATCCCAGGCTTTTGTAGAACAGTTAGCATCATTTTTCTCGCCTCGAGCCACTGAGAGGAGGGTGGCGCACCTGTGCCTCCTTTTTCTCTTCCACCGACCATATCGACTAGTTCTCAAATAGTCTTACCTATTCCTAATGCCGCAGTTACCTTGACTATTCCACAACCTACTTCTGAGAGGTCCTCTTCTCTGGCTATAATGAGTGCGTCTGTGCACCCATATATTTTGTTAATTCATCTATGCCATCCATTGTCTCCCGGTGGTCATTACCCTTTATGAGTCAACCCCTTCGACTAGTCAGTTGGTTCCGCTTCTCGTCCTCTAGTGGGTTTTTCTTCCAATGTTCCAGAACAGTGACCTTCGCCCATCCTCTATCATCGGTGCCCTTAATAACTAATCCAAAGAGAAAGCCTCTTTTAGGTCTTGTTCCCAATATGTCCAATCAAATCAGCACCCATGTTCCTCAACTGCTCCGATTCACCAACAAGCATAGGAGTCCACCAATCACAGCTCCGTCTATCATCTAACCTTCATTTTCTCAACCACTTATTATCTCACAGCCTGCCTATACACAAGCTCCTTCACAGCAAATACCCTACCAGGCGTCACCTAGAACGCCTGGTTACTCCTCTTATCATCCTATCAATTAATGAGATGAATCCCCGTTAACACCTCAACAACATCCACCATTTACTTCTTATGTAGGACATGCCAGTCTGCCTCCCCCTCAATCTGAGATGGTTCAAATTCTTTTCAAGAAAATCACAGACTTGGAAGCCTCCACCAAAGGGGTTCGTCCTTCATACTCTTTTGAAGAAGTGTGTAATGAACCCATTCACCCTCGGTGGCTTTTAAGCCTTATCCTCCCAATGGGAACTTCTTAAATTTTCAAAATTTCATAGTGGGAGGACCCTCAACAAAGCATTTGCAAGCATTCAAACATGCTTGCTACCTCATAGTCAGATCAGAGCTTACGCTCCGTACTTTTCCTATGTCTTAGTCAGGTCCTACTTTAGACTGGTACAATAACATTCCTCAACATTCCTTGTTTTCTTTCTCTCAATTGGCCCAGATGTTTGTTGAAAACTTTTCAATAAATATCATGCATAAGATCTCGATTACAGATCTTTATAACATTCATCAATTCAATGATGAGTCTATTGCAGACTTTGTCACTCGTTGGAGAGGGATAATAAACCAATTGTCTTTCTCCCTTCCTCAATCCCAATAGATCGAGTTGTTTACTCGATCTTGTGCTAATCATATTTCTTCCACTTTAAGGATCCAGACCTTTCATACATTTGAAGAATACTTTACGATGGCATGCAAACTTGAGTCTCACACCATTGAACAAGGGAAGTTAAAACTTCGCTCTAAATCTAAACCGGATTTTTCTTGGTTTACCAAATCAAATCCTTCCACTTCTAAAAATAAGAATCAGGGATCCACCAACGCTATTGTATTAAAAACATCACGAGCCGATAACACTTCTAATCAAACACCACGAAGAGACTCCTCATCTTCTCGAAAAGGGTCCTCGTCATCTCGATCTTTCACTTCATTGGGGGAATCATATGCTTCTATCCTGGAAAAAATGTTGGAAGTCCACATGATCGAACTTCCCCCCATTAGGAATATTGATGAAAGCCAAGAACATCCATTCTGGTATAGGGAAAATGACTTTTGTCATTATCATAGAACCAAAGGTCATGACATCGAACGATGTCAAACCTTCAAAAATCTTGTCCAAAAATTCATTGATAAAGGCGAGCTCATTCTGGATAACCCAAATGCTCCCCCAAATCAAGCGCTTGATGTTTTTAAGCAACCTTTTCCCAATCATTCCCCGAACCATGATGCTTCAGAGTCTCAAAAACCAAACACTCATACTATCAGCTTCATCTCTACTGAAGAATCTTCTTCTAAAACTAAGCCATCTGCGAACACATCGACCGAATCAGAACCTCCTTCCGCTTCATTAATCACTGGGATTCCACCATCTTCAGATAGCCCGTCTTTGAATATTCCAACATTGTTAGATACGGATTCACCTCTCTCTGCTTCTTTGTCTAATCTTCCATCCATACCCGAGACAGTGTCATCCTCATCTGTCTCATCGTCAGACATTCTTTCAATGCTCGAGGCAATTACATCCCTTCGAGTTTCCACCGCGGATACATCCACTTCTGTTTCTCCCATTTTTGCTGCGACTATGCCCTTGGTGAACGTACCTATAGTTGTGCCGACTTCGACGGAAGCGTCTTCGATTTTGACTCTTCCTGTTTCCGTTCCTACAGTAGTTTCACCCACAATTACTGTACCAGAAGTAGTTCCTTCGCAAGAAACTGCTTCTTCATCACTCACTTCTTCCATCACAAATGCTACTTTGCCTATTAGGGAAAAATCTAAAGAAGAAGCACCAACATCTATACGCTTGGTTCCTGAACTTAGACCGAGAGAACTGAAATCTAACGTTGTGTCATCAGTACCTCCCCATTTGCTTCCCCCGAAAAGGTTACAATCACCTTATGCGGTTGAAGTTTTCACCATCCCTGAAAAAGGAAAGCCCATATTTCGAACCATCAAGACTCTTGGTGCTTTCCCGCAAAAATCTCTCTCTGCGCCTCATAAAAGATTAGATTTGTCCACTGAGAAGGTGTCTTCTTCTACAAACTTATCAAAACCATCATCTTCTTCTACAACACATTCTTCACTAGCACCTCGAAAAGTGGACTTACCTACTAAAAAGACGTCACCTCTCTTATCAGAATCATCATCTTCGTTACCAAAAACTAGGGCACCCTCTGTTCCTCCGATTATACCCACTTTGGGAGCTTCTTCCTCTTCGACATTATCTAAATCATCATTAGTTTCGACCAAGCAGCCTCCCTTATCTCTGAAGGCCACAACACTTGTCACATCTCCATCATCTTCAAAATCTATTTTAGGGGCTCCTCCTCCATCAAAATCAATCATGTCTCACTTACTTCCATCTCAAGCGCCTAAGGCTACTCCTCCAAATGTCCAAAAAAATAAGATGATCCCTAAAAAGACTGTCAAACCTAACATGCAGGTTCTTTTACCTCGGCAGTCTGTTAAAGTAAAAGAGGTGCCTTCATCATCTCTGTCCTCATCCTTGTCTACCGGGTTCTATACTAAAATCCTTCGCCAACTTATCCAATCTTCATCCATATCTCTTCCTCCGATTAAACCCTATAACCCTAAAGGAGTTAAACCTACCTGGTTTAACTCTGATTTGATTTGTGCTTACCACCCGTCCCGGTCATGATACTGAGGGATGTAAAGCTCTTCAATCTGTCGTCAACAGTCTTTTGGAAGAAAGTGATCTTTTGCTGGAGGAGGAGAAACAAGCACCTCCTGTCATCTTAGCTCCATCTGAGCCCCAACGATCTACTCAGGCCTCTACTTCTAGTGATTCCACTCCAAATGATCTTCCACCTTCTCAAATCGACACAATTCATATCGCCACTAGAGCCCAACAGTATGATAATCCATCCTCATCTATAGCATCTCGACCACGGGTTGTTATTTCTGCAGCCCCGAAGGAGTTCCTCCTTCCTCATTAGCCCCGAGACCTCGGGTCTCTATTCGTGCTACACCTCGGGCTCAAATTCCCGTGTCAGTTGAGGAGAGTGTTATGAAACAACTCACCCAGGCTCCAGTCAAAATGTCTCTTTTTGACCTCATTCAATCCTCTCCGCAACATCGCCAAGCTCTGATTGATAATCTGCGTCGCATTGTAGTAAATTTAGATGAGCCCCAGCCCTTCGAGTTGGTTGTTGGATTGAATAGACCATCAACCGCCATTTCTTTTGAAGATTCGGAAATTCCTCCCCTTTCTTCAGAGGATTTGGAGGCTCCCCTCTTTATCACAGTCCAAATCGACAACACTACATTAAAACGCATTATGATCGACAGTGGTGCTGCACTCAACGTCATCTCCTCACACACATTCAAGCAACTTAAGTTACCAAAGAACGTAGTGTCACCCCCACCTTTCGCCCTTCGATCATTTAACGATCAGCTAGCAGTTACTTTAGGAACTGTGGTCTTACCCATTCGAGTAGGTAAGAAGCTACTTCACGAACTCTTTTACATTGTTGAAGGGAAATTCCACTATAATATGATCCTCGGACGCTCCTGGATTCATGCAATGCATTGTGTCCCATCCACCCTCCATCGATGCTTGAAATATCAATATGAGGGTGAAATCTATACTCATCCAGGAGATCCTTTTCCTTCCACACAATGTGACATGACCACAGGGTCTGCCCCTCTAAAGCAAAATGCTTGTTCTCCTGACGGGGCCTCATCTTCTTCCATACCTGCAACCAAACTACCAGATTTACAAAATTTTGAAGAGACATTGCAGCGTTTCTCACTAGGAGAGCTTCCTCTCCTTTCTTTTGACACCCATCTCAAACCTAGTGAGTATGGTAGACCAGACAAACAACCTGAATATCAGCCAGGTCTTGGTCGCATCGTCACCATTGGTCTGCCCAATCAACAGACTAATTTCATTTACGGTGGTCTTGACACGCCTCACTATCGCCCAGATTCTCCTCCTAGGACCAAACCTTATTTAACAGGGTTCGATTGTCTACAGAATCCCATGTTTGCAAAAACTTATTTATATCGATGCGCGTGGAAGGGCTTTGGCTTAGGTAAATATGAACAAGGTGTGCATGACCTCGCATCCATCCCAACTCTCAAGCCACATCAAAAATTTGGTTTAGGATTTAAACCTCTTTCAAAAGCCACCGTCACTGTTCTCGATGAGCCTCTTCCTAGTGAGGAACCATCTTCTCCCGCTAAGTCAGAAGCATCACTCGATGTGGACGACGCCATTTCCATCCCATCTAACTTTTTTTTTAGTCAATACCATTTCCTTAGGGCCACTAGCCTATAAAAATACTGATAGGTCCACTTCCATACCGTTAATTTTCCCTGAAATAGTTGGAGACAACTCTCCTACTATCAACACTATCCACTGTGCGGATGATGATTCTATCCTCACCTATCTAGGGGCAGAGGATTCCTATCTTCCTAAAACCATTCCTTCTGACACGTCTACGCTTCTCAACGAAGCCACTGTCGACCTTAATATAGGGACTTCTAAAGACCCTCGCATCATTAAGGTCGGCCAATCCCTTAATCCACAGGAGTTAGGAGACTTTACCACTTTTCTTTCCAACCATCGTCAAGCCTTTGCTTGGTCATATGAGGATATGCCAGGACTCGATCCCGATATTGTGGTCCACAATATCGTTACTCTTCCCGACATCAAACCAGTTAAACAAAAATTGCATAAAATGCACCCTAGAGTAGCCCTTCTTGTTAAAGAAGAATTGCAGTGCTTGCTCTTGGCTAACTTCATCCAACCCATCAATTATCCACAATGGGTTTCCAATATAGTACTAGTAACCAAAGCTACTGGGAAAATTTGAATTTGTACCGACTTCCGGGATCTTAATCTTGCTTGTCCAAAAGATGATTTTCCTCTACCTAATATCGACCAACTCGTGGATTTAACTGCGGGTCATGAGATGCTTTCTCTTATGGATGGTTTCTCTGGGTATAATCAAATTCTCATCGCACTTAAGACTAACATAAGACTTATTTTACAACTCCTTCGGGGGAGCTTTTGTTATCGTGTCATGCCTTTTGGTCTTAAGAACGCAAGAGCAACCTATCAATGAGCAATGACCTACATCTTCCATGATCTCTTACAAAAACGTGGAAGATTACGTTGACGATATCCTCGATAAATCCAAACGTTATCAGGATCATCTTTTCTTTCTTGCACCTCTCTTTGAGAGGATTATTCGCTTTTGTCTTAAATCTAAATCCATCTAAGTGTGTGTTTGGCATTCTCACTGGTAAAATTTTAGGTTTTATCATTTCCATTAGGGGCATTGAAGTAGACCCACAAAAATAAAATCTATCCTTGAGATGCCTCCCCTTCTAACTTAAAGCAACTCCATGCAGTCTCCAAGGACATCTTCAATTAGTGCGTCGTTTTATCTCACAATTTTGGACCGTTGTCAACCTTTTCATCATCTCCTCCGTAAGAATGTTCATTTTGAATGGGATGAACATTGCCAAAAGGCCTTCGATGATCTCAAATCTTATCTTCTTTCTCCACCTGTGCTTACACCTCCACACGAGGGGGAGCCTTTCTATCTTTATATCTCTGTGACTGACCATGCTCTGGGAGCCATGATCTCGCATCGGGACGCTTGCGGTAAAGAACAAGCTGTCTATTACATTAGTCACACCCTCCATGAGTATGAAACACATTATTCAAGCTGAAAAGCTGTGTTGTGCTCTCTTCTTCGCAACTTCTAAGCTTCGTCATTACCTCCTTAATCACAAAACTTACATTGTCACAAGTGTCAATCCACTCAAGACAATTCATGCGAAGCCTTATCACAATGATCGTATCACTCGTTGGCTCATGCTTATGACAGAATTTGATCTCGAGTTTATCCCACAAAAGTCTATCAAGGGTCAGGTCATTGCAGATCAATTAGCTGATGCTCCTCTTCCGGACACTCAAGTCCCCCTTGCTCAATTCCCCGATGAATATATCCAACAAATTGAATTTGGTCTATCTCCATTTAAAGTAAAGCTCTTCTTTGATGGATCCAAATGCCAGCAAGGGGGAGGTGCAGGTTTCGTGATGATTCCTCCTTGGGGTACGCCTATCCCAGTCACACACAAATTGAACTTTGAGTGCACCAATAATATGGCTGAATATGAAGCTCTTGTCTTGGGTCTTCAAAATGCCATTAATCTTGGCGCTCATCATATTGACATCTTTGGTGATTCTGAACTCATCGTTAATCAAGTCACGGGTGTCTATCAATGCAGGAATGATATCCTTCAAAAATATCATGATATCGTTCTCGTTCAACTCCAATCTTTCGATAAATTCACTATCCAAGCTATTCCTCGCACTGCGAATCGATTCGCAGATACAATGGCTTCGTTAGCCTCACTTATCCCACCTTTTACCGAGGACTCGCGACTTTATGTGGCTGTGCAACGATTAGATCAACCATCTCATCTTAGGCAACTAACTTCAATCCATGTTGTCACAACCCATACTCAGGATGAGTGGTATCAATAGATCGTTGATTATCTATCTCATTCAGTGCTTCCTCCAGATCTGACTTCCAATGGTAGAAGATCTTTTATCCTACACGCTAATCGCTATACTATTCTAGGCGGGATCCTCTACAAATGCGGCTTTGATGGTATTTTGCTTCGGTGCCTCAAAACCCTTGAATCATCTAAAGCTATCCAGGAGGTCCATGACGGTATCTGTGGTGGCCATTTTAGTGGCTTGGCCGTAGCTAAACACATCTTACGTTTGGGATATTATTGGCCTTCTCTTAATCGAGATTGTTGTGAATACACTAAGAAATGCGTCAAGTGTCAACAACATTCCAATCTCACACATATCCCTAGTCAAGCTTTACAACCTACAGCGGATTTGTGGCCTTTTTCGCAATGGGGTCTTGATCTCATTGGTCTCATCAATCCCCGTTCTTCACAGTGTCATCATTCTATCATTACTGCCACTGAATACTTTACTAAGTGGGTGGAAGCTATCCCTCTTTCTTCAACAAAAGCTAAACCCATAGTTGATTTTGTCTATCAACACATCATTTGTCGCTTTGGTGTTCCACACAAACTCATCACAAATAACGGTAAGTCTTTCAATAACGTTGATTTACAGAACCTCTGCGACGCTTTTAATATCAAACTCAGCTTTTCTTATCCATACTATCCTCAAGTTAATGATCGGGCCGAAGCTTCAATAAAACTTTGCGTAATATCCTCGCAAAGGTAACTAGTCGAGCTGGTAGGGATTGGCATTTACATATCCCTTTTTCTCTCCGGGCTTATCGGAATAGCATTCGTACTCCTACTGGTGCTACTCCCTTCTCTCTCATCTATGGGTCTGAGGCTGTTCTTCCTTTGGAAGTCCAAATCCCATCTCTCTGTGTTTCTCTTAGAGAATTTGTCTCTAATGAGGACTATCGTCAAAATCATCTAGCACAACTTGAATTATTAGATGAGCGGCGTCTCAATGCTCTTGAACATCATCAAGTCTATCTTGAGCATGTCAAACGTGCTTATAACAAGCACTTGCAGCACCGTGACTTCAAAATTGGTGATCTTGTTCTTAAAGAAAATCAAAATGTCACTACACTTGAAAGGAGTCAGCGTGGTAAGTTTTCTCCCAACTGGATGGGTCCGTACGTTATCACTCATAAATATGGGTCGGGGGCTTATCGTCTATCTTCCATGGATGGTATACCTGAAGTGGAACCTCTTAATGCCTTGCATCTACGGCCCTTCTACTGTTAAAATCTATCTTACACAAATCTAGTCACAAGATAGATCTTTCATCCGTCTAACAACCAGTCATATACTTTCATGGTGATTCGAAATTATGTGGTTCTCCACCTATTGTCTTTTTTACCTTAAATATGAGTATCACGGCTCTACTCATAGCATTTTTCTTCTGGATATGTTTCTCCTCATGGTAGGAATACCTTAATCACCGTTTCATTTGTCCCAAGTGCTTATCTTAATCGGATCTACTCGGGGCATGAGTGCGTGATCTTTATACGTTTTCTTCCCCTCTATCTGATCTATCTAGGTCTAAACTCAGCTTCTTCCAAAAAGTTTTCAAAAAAAAAAAAAAAAAAAAAAGGATAGACTGATCCCTTGAAGGACAGCTACCCATACAATCAAATGAATCAAAAGATATAGACCATGCCCTCGAAGGATGGCTATCATTAAAATTCAAAATACAGACCGCTCCCTTGAAGGATGGTTGTTTCTCAAAAGAATACTCAAGGCTTCTTGCATTGATCAGCCTTTCAGTCAGTTTATACACTTTTTAGCATCACTGAAAGACTTCCCGTATTGATCAGTCTTTCCATATCAAGCAAACTTCCCGCATTGATCAGTTTGCTTTTCTGCCAGAAATCATGAAGCTGAGATATAAGACCTTTTGTCGATCATATGGAGAATCCTATTTTCCCAGTATGAACATGTATTCTGTCCCTTGTAAATTTCGACGAGATACCTACTTACTGCTCCTTCCGTTTCCCTCCTAAATCTGGTTTGCGGCTAGTTAGTGTCAGGTTTATTTTAACCTCATATAGGGCCTTGTATGCATAATCTTTTGGTTTCCTATCCAGATTCTATTTATGGTCGGTTGGGAGTCCAGCTTATCATTTTTCTTCTTATCTGGGTGTATATCCTTTATTTCTAATCAAGGTCATTTTCATTACATCCTTGGCTCTCGCAGAGAGTATTCCCCATTATTATTTGTTATTCATCCAGTTAAATTGACATTTCACATGTTAATTTAATCAAAATTTATCATCTATCTAATTTCATCTTATCTACTTTGACATATCAAAGCATGTATTGTCAACACATGTGGATCTGCCTATCTATTTTCATCAAAATTAAATTAACATCTCAAACATACCGAATCTATCAATCCCATCTATCCATCAAACCATCTAAAAACTTGTACATCCAAGTTACACTACATCTATCTATATCTATTTTTCATCAAAATTAAATCCATACATCAATCACATCTATCCATCTATCCATCAAAACATCTAAAAATATGTACATCCAAGTTACACTACATCTATCTATATCTATTTTTCATCAAAATTAAATCCACATATCAATCACATCAAATTACATCACGTCTATCTATCCTCTATGTCTATGTTCATCCAATCACATCTATTTATCATCTCTCAGCATATGTCTACATCCATCACAATTACGCTACATCTATCCATGTATATCAAAATTAAAAGCAGGAGAACAATCATATGACAAAGGAAATGATGAATCTATATATATACATGAGTGTCTGTACAACAAAAAATGGGTGGCTCTCAATCAAGCCATCTATAAAATGCCTTCCAATCGAGGCTACATCACTACACTGATACAAAATACATCAATATCTATATCGTGAAATCTGATGCGTGGAGGACACTATCTCCTCCACCCTCCTCTGGACCAGGCTGTCTCTCCTGACCACCGCCTATCGAGCTAGATGCACCTGCTGCTGGAGGCCTCTGCCCACCTCGGTCTCTCCCGGTGCTCCCTCCCTCTGATGCCCCGCTCGCTATGGCTATCGCTGATCTCCTCCTCGCCCGTACCGAGGCACATCTGGGGCATGCTGTGCTAGGGCATCCTCATAGTATCTCACCTCAGCGAGGAGAGACTGATATGTACTCAAGCTCACGGTACCAGGTGCTCGTAGTGGTGCTGCTGGTGCTGCTGGTGGTGCCCCTCCTATGGTCGTGCCCTGTGTCCCAGACTCTGACATGGTACCTGTCTCCCCATATTTGGCCCTGAGGGCCTCCCTATGTCAATGGTAGCGATCCCTCTGCTGGATCACCAGTATCTCGCTCCCTGGCGAGCGGTGTCTCTCTCCAAAATCAGGGCATCCCTCTCCACTGTCAGAGCTCTGATCTCCTCGAGAGCTGCCTGGTGTGTATGTGTCAGGGTGGCGTGCTCTCCCTCCAGTCTCTCCAGCACTGTAGCCATATCCTCCTCATCGGCATCTATAGATGCTGGAAGGTGTCATGGTAGCTCTGTCGCATACCATGCCACATAACCATCATCCACTCTGGCATCATCATCACTGTCTATGGAGGGTGGGGCCTCTCTCAATGGATCTACCGGGATCAAAATCGGTAGATCAGTGTCTCTGCTGTCTCTCGTCTGTAAGGCCTGTAGGTGGTCGGCACTGTCTGTACTAGGCCGAACTGTCTCAATACCCGTATAAACGGGACGCGCTCCCACATGTCAGGCCTGCGGCCCCTAACCACCCTGCTCCGTCTCAATGCCACCAAGTGAGCATCCTAACCGGCCCATGTCGGAAATACCCGATATGGTCTCCAGATGACCTGCTCTGGTGTCAGCGTCCTGAAATGCTCAACATACCAATCTACGGATCTCCCTGTATCTCCCGAGGCCATATCGGCCCGCCATCACCGGAATCCATAATCAATAGCTCCCACTACTGCTGGCATCCAAGGAAGCCCAGATGGCCTGATCACTGCTATATGCTCATATGCCCAGCAATGGAGCACAAAACTGACATCGATACCTATCCCTCGGCAGTGGTATACATCCATAACTCATGATATATCTGAGCTATCAAGGCATCAGCAAAGGCGAACACCTGTCTGAACTGCAGGATGTCACAAACGTAATCTAGTAACAACAATGGGAATCTCCCACCTCCTGAATCTGGTAGAGAAAAATAGGAGATCGCCATCTGAATCAAAACTATACGTCTACTCCTGGGAACATCCTGTCTATACTGCGAGGCTATCCTCACTGCCCAGGACACTATCTCTAAATCGTCTTCCCTGTCTCCATACAATCGAACTAGGGCCCTCTGCTGCTGCTCTCGTGGCGTAATCTCTATCGGGTCCCCAGTGATCGGCAGCCTCAAAATCCTGTATATATCCTCATGGGTGATGGTCATCTCACCCGTCCTGAACCAAAAAGTGCAAGTCTAGCTATCCCATCGTCGCACTAGTGCTCACATCAACTCTACATCTCGCAGCACTCGTCTGTAGTACCAAAAGCCCCCGAGCCCGACTAACTCTAAGTGGTGCCAATCTGCGTCAGTGACGTCAGGGAGAATGGTCTCTAGTAACTCGGGAATAGCATCCCTCATGTGTAGTACCTCTCATGCCTGCATCCACGACATCAAGAGCAATATTAGCTTCATATTTACCCAAATCGAACATCCAAAACAAATTTTATCATTCTCATCAACATGATCTATCCAATCGGCGTCATTAATACGTGGTCGACGCCGATTAATTCTAATCGGCGCCGCTTACATTAAATCGGCATCGATTCTACCAATCGACGCCGATTGTCAGGCCGGGTGTAGAACACACTCTGGCCTCCCACCAAAAAAAAAAAAAAAAAAAAATAAAAATAATAATAAAATAAATACGACGGGTTCAAGAAGAACCACTTACCCCAGGTCGTGTCCTCCTCCGCTTCTGACCGCTTCCAGAGGCTTCCATGGTGCTCAAATCCAATTTTTGACTCTCTCTGAATCAATCGTCACGGTGTAAATAAATCGTTCACGTTTTCCGTTCACATATTTATATGTGCTTTGAACGGTCGGCGCCGATTTTTTGGGGTCGGTGCCATTTATTTAGATCGGCACCGATTAGTGTGATCGCCGCCGATTTTCCATCTCTTTGCCATAGTGTTGATGCTTGGCTTATTTATCTGGTCATTATTGTGCGCTGAATGTTGCCTTTTGGCACATATTTTCGATATCACCATCCATTTTGAGTTTGTTCCCTTTGCGTGGGGCACTCGTACTTTTTGGCAACTTAGAGTTAACGGGTCTATAGGCACTAACGTCGTCTACTTTGCAGACCGTCTGGTTGTCCCTACCAATGTGTCTCTCTTTAGATGCTAACTATTTTGCCGCTCTCCTTACACTCATGGGTCTGTAGGTACTAACGTCGTCTCATGAGGAGACCGTCTAGTCTGCCCTACCAATGTGAGTTCCTTAGGTGGCTGCCTCTTTATTCATGTTTGTGCATCATTAATGATCAGATCTACTCCAGACATCCAAATTGGGGCATCCCACGTTTTCATCTACCTTTTTCAAACTTGGGATCGTTTGTTCTATCACCCATCCCATCCCTAGTTTGAGGGGGAGCACATCATCACTTTTTCTTCCTTTCTTCCATCTCCTTGTTTTTGTCTCATAACCTTGCTTATCGCAAGTTACTTGACAAAAAGGGGCAAAATGTAGACACCTAAAATTGGTTATCCAATTTAGTGTCCCTCGTGCGCGTTTGCTCTCTCAGGTAACCTGGGGCACGTTTATATCACCACTATCCCCTTGGGGTATTATTCAATTTGTGATTTAAACACCTATCCTAAGTTTAATTCACCCCATTATGTTTTACCCGTGAGTAATTAAATATTAACTATTTAATTACACCTTTTCACATGTATCCTAACCACTTATCTACCCCATATCTATCCTATCCATATATCCCCCCTATTTCTCCTCCTCCCAAAGCGGGATATTTCCCATATTTGAGGTGGAGGGATCACTCTTATCTTTCCAGAAATCACTCATTTTGGCCGTCTCGGGAGTCTGTTCCGTGATCGGCACCGACCGGTACTCGGTCGACGCCGATTTTTCGAGCGGCGCCGATTATAAATAGAAGCCCAGAACTCAGTTCTGGGGGCACACAGAGAGAGACAGATCGTGAAAGAGACACAGATTGTAAGAGAGAGAACGAGAGATCTTTGCGCATCTAGTGTGAACATTATCTATCGAATGAGAGCGGATCTTGTCCAAATCAATCCCTGAGAGGAGCACCGTTACTCTGCTCTTATCACATCAACATCGCACGTCTCCATTGATTTTCTGGTGACTCTGTTCCTACACCCAGCACGGGTGGAGTCTTGCTAGTATCTCTCCGGCTTCTGCAGATCCAGCAGACGTTGACGATCTTGCCTTCATTTTCGATTTCCAAATCTTCTCACACTTTGTCTCGGATCGACGCTGATCTATATCAGTCAACGCCGATCTATATCAGTTGACGCCGATCTGAACCAGTCGACGCCGATTCTACATAATCAACGCCGATCATCCTGCAGACAGGTAAAAGGACACAGGTAACACAAATCTAGCTTTGTTTTCACAGTTCCCTATTTTCTGTTGCTTTCTGTCTATGCTGTTTAGATTCTATTTATTACTTTGATCAGAAAATCTAGTCCTATACGTACATCTTTTATCATGTATGCTTCTTTACTTAATTGAAAACGTGGACTGACATCCACCGAGGGAGCTTACCGCTTCCCGGACCCGCTTCTCGGGTAGTCCACCTAAATATCTTTTAACGTGGTATTTTTCTGTCAAGCATCGGTGTCTCGCAGGTTACTTGGATCTACTGTGCAGAATTGCTCGTGTGCACCCGTCTTATCTACATCGGCTTCCTTATCCGTCTACATCCTCGGATCTTGTCCATCAGGTATCAATTTCTTTTGAGTTTTTCAAGGGTTTTGTGTTTAGTTTGGTACATTAACTTGGATAGGTAACAAGCGCGAAATTCTTGATCAACATAGGGTTTTTCATAAAATTGCTCCCTAGGGTGCAAATTGTGGAATTTTTAAAATTCGTTACATTTTCGTAAAGAAAAACAAAATTTATTTTGGGTTTCTCTTTAATTTTGTTATATTTGGTGGAATTATTATCGAAATCCAAAACCCTAAAATTTGACCGTGATCCCTACATCCTACTATTTTGGGGCATCATGGCGGGGCCTTCCACAAGGGGAAAAAGAATTTCATCACTCTAGGTAAAACACCGAGAAAAGGATGAGATAGTAGTTGAGGAGTTGGAGATAGAAGATATTGTTGATGGCGAATCACATCACCCTGAATGTCTACAACTCGATGGGTTAAGACTCTCGGTGCGATTTCATAACATAGAGCTTTTCCCATGTGTGGGACCTTGTGAATCGGGAAAGCTCTCCGGATGAAGGCCGGTTCCTATTCCTCTGTTTAGATGCACACATAAAAATGTAGAGGGTTTACTTAAAAACCTAATCTAACTTGCCAAGGAGACGAGGTAAGAAGATGCATAAAAATAAACCTAAACTAACAAAGGTGATGCACCGAGGAATGAAGAAACACCTGTCTTGCTAATAAACACAAACCATTGAAATGCAATGCAAGATCATGCATCAGATAACCAAATTTGTAGTGAAAGATCAAGAGGATGCAAATGAACACAAAGAGGGTTGAGAATCATCCATAGACATGCATTATTTTCTCCAAAGATTGATACAATACACTACAAAATGCCAAGAGGCAAAGTTGCATTACAATTTTAAATGGGAGGTTTGAACTCCACAAATTCACCTGCCAAAGAGAAGGAGGGAGGGGCAAAACAAGAATTTCTAACCTTTAGAAAGAAGCCCCTCCTTACAATTCATAGGAAGAATTAGAGAGGGAAGAGGGAGGAAATCCAAATCTACCCCAACCACTTCAGTTGTATTTAATTCATCTCATTATGGTGGTAGGTAAGAACCCTAAAGCAAACCCAAAAAGTGGTGTGGCTGTATTTTGCATTTTTGAAGAAATTGTCAACATGCTCTTACGTGCACCACAAACGCTGATTTTTTCATGTTGACATCTTTTGATGTGCGCCTTAACTGCACGAGGATGCATCCATTTTCATGTCGACATCCTTTTACTCCGCACCCTTAACCTATGACAGGTGCATCCATTTTCATGTTGACATCCTTTTACCTGCGCACCCTTAACTGCGCTAGGAATTAGGTGCATCCATTTTCATGTCGAAATCTTTTTTTATTGCACCCTTAACATGTGCTATGGTGCATCCATTTTCATGTCGACAACCTTTTTACTGCGCGCCTTAACTGTTGGCGATGCAATAAATGTCGGCGTCGAGTTTCTTTGATTTCCATATTCTTGCGTTTGTCTATATCTACCAGGGGAAGATATATACAACAGATATAGCTCTGATTCCTCGGGGTTAGGGTTTACTTCAATGGACCATAAAGTAAGCCAACTTTAGTTTAACCTGAGAGACCTCGAATCTAGGGTGGCCAACAAAGAAGATGTGGATAGGATTGGACATAGATTGGAGAATTTCATGCAAAAATTTAGTACGCATATGATGGGTAGTCATACTTATGTCAATCCAAGTGGATCCTCATGTCAACATAAAAGACACATGAGCCAGAGTGGATCTTCGAGTGTACACAATACAAATACGTGCACTCTGCAGGTTTGTACTATGTTTCCAAAAGTAGAGATGCGCAAGTTTGATTGAAAGGATCCACTCAATTGGATCAACTAAATGGATAATTTCTTTGAACTACATCATATTCCATCAGGACAAAAGGTGACCATGGCATCTTTGTATCTCAAACCTGACCAATTCATATGGTATCGATGGTTATGTGCTCAAAGGTAAAATAGTGGTATTAATGTTACATGGACAATCTTCACTGAAGATATGTAATTACACTATAGTTCTAGTGTGTCAGATAATTACTTCAGCCAATTAGCAAAGTTGAGGCTGACAGGATTTGTTAAGGATTACATTCATCACTTCCAAAACCTTTCTCTATGGGTGGAAAATATTACTAAAGAGAATTTGAATGACCTATTTCTTGGGGGTCTTAAGGATCACATTGAGCATGAGGTGTGTATGTTTAATCCTCATAAGGTTTCTGATTTGATGATTATGGCAAGAAGGGTAGAGGAGAAAAATATTTCAAGTAGGAGACAACATTTCAATTTTACTAGAGATTGCAACACCTTGGCCCCAAAGACTCGTCGGCCGGTTAGATTGAGACCTCAACAAATTGAAGAAAAAAGAGAAAAAGGGTTATGCTTTAACGTGATGTAAATTTGGACTGGAAATAAATGTGCTGAAAAGAATTTGTTCTACATTGATGGGCCTAATGAAGATGAAGAGAATAATGAAGATGCAGAGTCAGAGGTATTGGTTGAGCCGGAGGAGTCAAGAGATCCTCAGCCAACAATCTCATGCCATGAAATTTCAGGTATTAGCACCCCCCAAACCCTAAAGGTGGTTGGATTCCTAAAAAATAGAGGGTCACAGTGTTGATTGATTCAGGAAGTACTCACAACTTTATTAATCATAAGTTAGCAGTGTGCCTAAACTGTTTCATTTATCCAGCTCCTGAATGTCAAGTAATGATTCATTGATGGAGGTATTATTACTTGTTCTAGAAAATGCCATAGCATTAAGCTTTCCATGGGAGATTACATACTAAATAGTCCCATGTATGCCATTTCTATGGGAGGAGCAGACATTGTGTTAGGGGTTCAATGGCTTACCACTTTGGGAACCATTGAGATGAACTTCCAAGACTTGTTCATGCAATTTCACTCTGAAGGAAGGAATTTTGAGCTAAGAGGATTAAGAGCAAAGTCTCCACAAATAATAAGTTCTCATCAGATGCAAAAAATTCTAAAAAGGGTGCAAAGGGATTTGTGGCACAACTCTTTTCATTAGAGGCTCATCATTCTAAGGACATTATACCATCAGATATGCAAGCAGTGTTGGATGCACACTCTGTTGTATTTGAAAATATACCAAAGGGCTTACCTCCAAAGAGAGATCATGATCATGCTATTCAGTTATTACTAGGAAGTCAACCACCTAACATCAGACCTTATAGGTACCCATATGTGCAAAAGAGTGAAATTGAGAAGATTGTACAAGAGATGTTGGAAGAAGGAATCATCCACCATAGTTAGAGTGCTTATTCTTCTCCAGTAGTGATGGTATGGAAGAAAGATGACATGTGGCACATGTGTCCTAATTATAGGGAACTTAATAAGTACACAATCAAAGATAAGTTTCCTATTCCTGTTATTGATGATTTGCTTGATGAGTTGCATGGTGTTGTTTATTTTACAAAGCTTGATCTTCGTTCATGATACCACCAAATAAGAATCAAGGATGAGGATCTTCATAAAATTTCCTTTCGAACACATGAAGGCCATTATGAATTCATGGTAATGCCTTTTAGACTCACAAATGCACCTTTTACATTTCAAAGTTTGACGAATTCTATTTTTAAGTCATTCATGTGGAATTTTTCTTAGTTTTTTTCAATAATATATTAATTTATAGCAAAACACGAGAGGAAAATTTGCATCATGTAAATAATGTTTTAGAAACCCTTGAGCAACATCAACTTTATGCAAAACCCTCTAAGTGTTCTTTTGGACTCAAGGAGGTTGAATATTTGGGTCACATTGTCTCTCATGAAGGGGTTAAAGTGGATCCTAATAAGATCAAAGCCATGATGGAGTGGAAGGTTCCAAAACCCTAAAGAATCTATGAGGATTTTGGGGCTTTGAGTTATTACCAAATATTTGTAAGGCATTATGGAAGCATAGCTGCACCTCTCACAACTCTATTAAAGAAGGATTCCTTCCATTGGAGTGAGGATGCAACCAAAGCATTCGAGAAACTAAAGGAGGCCAAGTGCACCACTCCAGTCTTAGCTACTCCATATTTTATCAAAACATTCATTGTTGAATGTGATGCATCAGGGGTGGGTATGGGGGTAGTTCTCATGTAAGAAGGCCATCATATTACCTTTTGAGCTGTCAATTCAAAGGTAAGAATATTTCCAAGCCGACTTATGAGAAGGAAATGCTAGCCATACTTCATGAAGTAAAGTAATGGAGACCATATCTCATAGGAAGACATTTTAAAGTGAAGACAGATCATGATAGTCTGAAATACTTCTTAGAGCAATGTTTATCATCTAAAGAACAAAAAAATGGGTCTCAAGATGTTGGGATATGATTTTGAGATTATCTATAATAAAGGGAAGGAGAATGTAGTTGCAGATGCTCTATTGCAGAAAGATGACTCAAGCTCCATTGCAGCCTTTTTATGTGCCATATTCATATTACAGAAGATCGGATAGATGAGGCAAGGTCTGAATGGAGAAATGATCCAACCACACAAAACCTCATTCATCATCTCCAGAATGATCCAAACATGTCTCGAAAAATTTGTATTGAAAGGGGATGCTCTATGGTATAAAGATAGATTATACTTATGTAAGAACTCCACTCTTAAAAATAGGATTCTATCTGAGCTTCACTCTTCTCCAGTAGGGGGCACTGGATTCTTGAAAACTTATCATCAAGTCAAACAAGACTTCTTCGGGAAGGGCTCAAAGGAGATGTCAAAAATTTGTGGCAAAATACATGGTTTGTCAGCAAAATAAGGGTGAAAACAGATTCGATTCCCAGTGTCTTATACAACCTCTATCTATTCCTAGCCGTAGTGGGAAGAGGTTTCCATGGACTTTATTCAGGATTTCCTAAATCGAAGGATAAAATGTCAGCATGGTTGTGGTGGATAGACTCACCAAATATGCTCATTTTTTTGCCTTGGCACACCCATTTGCTGCAAGCACGGTAGCAACAACCTTCATGGACATAGTTCAGAAGCTTCATGGGACACCGAAGATTATAGTAAGTGATCAAGAACCTATATTTACTAGTAATTTTGGACTGATTTATTCTCATGTTTGGGTACTCAGTTAGCTCGTAGCTCTTCTTATCATCCCCAGTCTGATGGGAAAACAAAAGTTGTAAATAAGTGTTTGGAGGGATATCTTCATTGTTTTATGTCAAATAAACAAGCAATATGGGTCCAATGGTTGCCACTTGCAGAATGGTGGTATAACACTTCCTTCCATACTTCATCTAAAATGTCTCCTTTTTTAGCACTCTATGGGTACCATCCAACATCCATCACATCATCATTGAGAGGAAAAATGTGGGTTAGAGCAGTAGAATAACACATTCAATATCAATAAGAGGTCCTCTCTAGTCTCAAGTAGAGCTTGGTCATGGCACAAAAGCGCATGAAACAACGGGCTAATCAACATTTCACAGAAAGGCATTTTGAAGTCAGCGATTGGGTTTTTGTTCGGTTATAGCCATATAAGCAAATGTATTTGAAACAACAACAAAAGGATAACAAACTTTCACCAAAGTATTATGGCCCCTATCAAGTATTGCAGAAGATTGGTACTGTAGTATACAAATTAGAAGTTTGACAATCCATTAGAATACATCTAGTCTTTCATGTTTCTTGCCTAAAGAAAGTAATTGGAAAAGAGTATCAGCCCAAAAAGTGTTACCTAAGCTTGATGAGGAGGGTAGGGTCATCTTGGAATCTAAAAGCATCCTTCAAACACGCACTAAAAGATTGAGGATGTGGGTTATTACTGAGTACCTAATCAAGTGGAAGAATATGGACAATGAAGATGCAACATGGGAAGATATGACATTCCTGCAACAGCACCCAGAGCTTCTCAACATTGGGGACAATGTTTCTTTAAAGGGGAAGGGCATGCTACGCCCTCAACCTATTTCTTGTATTAGGATATGATTAGCCGACTTATGGCTTACCATATCATTTTATTATATCATTTATACTTTCTCATGCTTAGTACGTTGGCCTTGGTGATGGCCATAACATATGAATAGTATATATAGGGGATTGTAGGTAGTAATTCATCATCATTGGAGCATTTGAGTATTATTGTATGGTTTGGAGGTTGCCCCCTCGAAGTGGCAAAGCTATTCTAATTGCATATTGAGATCATTATTTTGGAATATTGTGTTATTTGGTGTTATATTGCTGCTCATGATCTGAATTATACAAGTAATTTCATTACATAACCTATATCAAAATCAAAATTTAATAATTCTTGAGTAAAGAGGACATTGAGATATTTCCATAATGCCATCATTTCTCAAACTGAGCTCTCTACCAAAAGTTATGGCCTTTTGAAGTTTTTTCTTCATTTGGCGTCAAAATAAAAGTTGGGAAAAATTTCCTTGGCGGACCCGCGGGCCTGAATTCTTCCCTTGCCACTTCATAAAATTTTTTAGAAAATTTTCCTAATTTTCCCCACCACCCCACAACTAATTGGAGGCTTCTATGTTGCACCATGAGGCATTGGCGGAGGGGCGGATCCCTTTTTAACTTGGCACTTTAGAAAAATTTTGGCAATTTTTTTTAAATTTTCCCTGCCGCCCGCCGGCCCACGGCCAATCAGGAGCTACCACGTGGTGTCGTGAGGCATTGATGGATGAGTGGGTTCCTTTTTCCTTTTGCATTTTAGGAAAATTTTGAGAAAATTTTCTAAATTTGTCCCACTTACTGCTGCAGCCAATTCGGAGCTATCATGTGGCATCATGAGGCGTTGTGAGAGGCATGGGTGAATTTTACCTTTTTTTTCCTTGGGGTGTTAAAATACTTTTATCCCCGCTGCCTTTCTTTCCCCGCGTTGGCTTAGGAGGTGCCACATGTCCCTTGTGGAAGTGTGGACTCACGGGAGCATGGGTGCAAAGGTGGCTTTTCGCCCTGCGTAGGAAATGTTATCTCTCAAAAGTGCACCCTATAGAGAGATGCCTTCAGGTTTTCTAAGATTGCAAAATTTGATCTCTCTCTTTCGTAGATATAATGGAAACACCTCAGGTATGTGGGTATACCTATTTTGAGGTGAGTCTTTGGTATCAAGGCCGGTTCCTTGTTGATGTATCCTAAATTGATTATGAGGTTTAGGGGTAAAAGATGACTGTAAAGTAATTATAACTAAGGTGATACACCAAATTTGTATGAGGGATTTGATTGAGTATATGCACAATTGATATGTGAAAGATTTTGGTGCACAAAACAACATTTCTTGGTAGAATATTAAGGGGAAAACACTTGGAGGTATTGAGGGAGATTATCACAACAATACTGCTAAGTTAAACATGCACATTAATATCATGCAGAAACTACTGAATTTTGCAACAGGTAAGATGATTAATCAAGGAATTTACATTCACAAGACTAATAGAAACATACACAAGACTGCAAATAATTGGGAAGGCAGAAATTCTTCACACTCAGAAGGTAAAATTGGCAAAAAATCGCTTCAGTACTCTATATCCAAAAAGTCCTCCAGAAGTTCTCTTGTGCTTTGCAAAGGCACACAATATATAGCAAAAATAATTTTCCCCCTTTCCTAAAAATAGCCTAAGGCTTGTACTCACCCATGCATCTTATTTTTATCCTTTACTTAATAATAGATAAAGGAATAAAAATAGAACATGTAATTACAAATAGGCATTTAATAGCCTTTATTACAATTGGTCAACTGAAGTTAACTGATTTATTTTTAAGAAAGCAAGAGTAAATAATTTTCTAAAAATAAGCTTGCTTGCAAGGCAAGTCTTTCCTATTTTAGACATGCCACTTTGTCTTCTTGTTTTATCTATCTTCTTGTGGAGCATGCAAAAATTTAACTCTCTATTCGTGGGTAAAAGAAATAATCATAATACCCACAAAACACCCACTATGGGGACCACTTTGCACTTCACCATAGATTGGCCATCTTTTGATTATTTGAAACATACATTATAATTTGGGTTTTTTGAAAATCAAAACTTGAAATGATAGCTTGGATGGCACATGGATTCTTTTTCCTTTGCTTTTATGGGCATGAGAGATTTTTTGAAAATTTTAAGTCCTTTGCGGACTTTCGGACCTTTTTGAAGTTTTGTCCCCTTTGCGGACTTTCGGGCTTTTGTGACTTTTAAGTCCTTTGCAGACTTTCGGGCCTACGGGATTATTTTGGCAATTTTAACTTTTGTGAAAAGGTCTCAAAATGTAGAGAGGGCCCACCGCTCCGCATTTGCTTTGACTTCTGTTCGTTGTTGACTTTTTCCTTGTGGGGTGTCGGGCTTGCGGGAGATTTTGGAAATTTTAAAAATACCTCCAGCCTCCACTTTTCTACTTCTTATGTAATGATGACACGTGTCCTTGTTAGGCATGTGGGCCTATGGATGAAATTTTGACAATTTGAAAATTTTGGAAATTTGACTAAGTTCGACTACCATTTTGATTGGACTCTTTTGCATCGATTTTTATGACTCGTTTGTGATCGTCGATCTCTGTACTTGTTGATTTTTTATCGTCAATCTCCAAAGTATGATTTTAGGGTTTCTGACATGTATTAAATGCATTTTTAAGGGCTCGAACCATGGTTTGCATTGAAAGTGTAGATCGATCCTCAACCTTTGATCTTTGTACTTGTTGAATTTTGATCGTCGATGACTTGACCATGGTTGAGTTCTGTTAACTCATCTCTTGAGTGTGCATGGTAAAGGTCAATTTGGCCCTAACTTGATCATTCCATTTGGATTTTCATTCTGCAGGTGAAGCCCTGGCAAAATTTTTGCTCGATGTCTTTGTTGAAGCTTCTGAAACTCAATTCAGATCATTTTTTTGGCCTTCGAGCATCTGTATCTTTCTTTAGAATTTTCTGAGAAAATATTTTGGGAGATTCTACCATTGTTAGATTTCGAGCTCTGCTATTGATATCTTCATGAGATCTAGTTAATCTAAGCTTTCTGAGTGGAATGGTCATGAACATTCGCCACCATTATTGTTAGATTTCGAGCTCTGCTACTTAGGCTTTATGTCTCTTGCATGTACTTTTGTGGTTTGTTACTCTGTCTGGGATTGATTCATTATTTGAGCAAGATAGTCCTCTGCCTTCTTCAAAACTATGTGAGCTTCTGGGTTTTCGAGATCTTTACCTTTTCCTTGGCCGCCATTGGAGCTTTGTTATGATCATTCTATTAGAAACTTCGATGGAAGTTATTGTCTTCCTTAGTTCAGGCCCTCTACAACTTTGAACTGTGAATGCTGAAAAGGGTGAGTTTCTTTATCTTTGAACATGAAAACTATTTCATTTTCACTGAGTTCTCTTTCCTACTCTGATTCTTTGCTACCCATGAATGGGTCTTGTTTATTTTCCGTGATCTATGCATTGACCGGTCTAAGCTTTGCAAGGTTGAATGATGTTGATAAAACTATAACTGAAATGGGTTGCTTGAAAACTCTACATTTTATATATCCCTTTCTTCAGTTCACTTTTTGAAATGACTACTTGTAACCTGTAGTTGCATTTATACTCTTTGATTCTAAAGTTGAAGATTACTATGATTGAATATTGAACTGAAAATGCCAACTGCAATAGAAATACACTTATGATATTTTGTAATTAAGATGCCTTTGTACCCTGCAAGTGGTTTTCTTGAAATTACAAGCAATTCTTCTTTTGTGTAATACCATTTTCAAGCATAAGCCTTGATTCAGATACTTCATTGAAATATTGTAATATGTTACTTTTACTGCATTTCCCTTTATTTCAGCTTGATATGGATACTAGAAAAGTCATAAATGTCCATTTTACATGGCGAAGCCCTGTCAAAATTTTCCCAGAACTCTCTGTTTCCTTGACTGTAATCTGAAAATGTACTTGTCTGCATGCATCTTCTTTGTTTTGTACTGTAACCTTTTCCTTTTACAGAAGATATCTAAGTTTTGAGTTACATTAACCCTTCTTTCTAGCATGTACATGGTCCTTTTCTACTTGTATCTGCAACTTGTACTCCGCACGAGTTAAGAAAATAGTTAGAAAATAATTAGTCTCTTGCCCCTGTCTTGTATCCATTTTCCTTATTTTCTTTTTTATTTCTTCTTTTGAGTAAGCTATGCAGTTTGATTTTCAGGTACTATATATATTTTATTGGTTAGAGATCCATATGCACGAATTAGGACAGTGTAGGAATATGGATTAACCTTGAGCTCTTTATTGATGATTCTTTCTTTTACTTTTCAGGTACCATGCTTTGAATTGTGAAGACAAGGATGGAACAAGCTAGAAGGGGGACAATCTGCACAATGAAGAATATACAAAGGCAATGATGGGTTCACTCATATTCCTTTGCTTTCTATTTCATGCATGTGTACCTCTTTCTTTAGTAGATGTACTTTACTTTTTAGTCACATCCCACGGCTTGTGTGGGAAACATTTGACTTTCCTTATGAATAAAACATTGAATTTTGTAAATGAGTTGTATATTTCTTTCTGCATTTCAACCTTTTGTATGGATTGTATTATGAACTAAACAACTCAGTCATATAATTGAATGTCTTAAACATGAAGGAAAGAACATTAATGAGAACCTGTAACATTTAGTAATGAACTTTGATTTCATGTAATCTGCACTTATGTTTGCTATCCCAAAACTCAACACTTCACCTACTCTGTAATTTGGTGTCTTCATCAAGACAACACAACTGTCCTTTGGGGCCTTTGTGTTCTTTTGTTGAAGGTATCATGAAATTACAGACTATGTGATCTGTTACATTTTGTAACAACACACATAGCTGCAGATTTCACTTAATCATTAATTAATTCAGCAGTAACTAATAACATCAAAACTTCCTTAGCTTAGGTATACTTCACCCATGACTTTCATCATAATGATGAAGTTTCAAGGTGCCCATTTTTGCACTAGTGCAAAAATTGTCAACAGGAAATTTACAAAATGTCTCCTGTCAACCCAACTCCTCCTCTAGGAAATATTTCTTCATGTGGCCTGCAGACTTTCCTGTGGGGAAATATTTCTCCCCATGGCCCGTAGACCCGCCCATGGGAAAATATTTCTCCCGCGGTCCACTGAGACTCCACCCTGGGAAAATTTTCTTCCCTGGGCCTGCAGGCCCACTCTCTTGGGGAAAATTTTCACCCCAAGGCCCGCCGACCCATAACTTGAGCAATATGAGGAGTTAGGAGGACTTCTTTATAACAATGGGAAGGTGAGGAAATTTCTTATCCAATGGGAATGATTTTAAGAAATTTTTTAATGCATTAATTTTGAGAGAAAACCAAGTTGAATCTTTAAAGCCTGTTAGAGAGTGGGTATGGTGAGGAATTACCCTCTTAACCTAATTGAACTTTCTAACCCTAAACTTTGGACCTTGTGACCTCTAATAATTGTTAATAAAATAAAATTATATTCTATTGGATTAGAATTGTTCTAGAACTTGTTAGTGACAATTGTTGTCTTGTAACCTGGTTGTAGACTCTTTTAAACAAAGAAAATTATTCCATAACTTTCCTAACTAATCCTACATTATTCTTGGGTCTCAAGTGGAATGTTTGTAGTGGGCGTTACATACACAAGACCCATAATTTGTTTTACGAGTAAAACACCTATTTCATAACCATAACAAATAAAATGTGAACATCAAAGTTAAAAATACAATGAAAACACCATTATAGGTTGTAAGCAAGTTCAAATATAAAATACCGAGAAGATATTTATTTAAAAATACAACCCATATTTCATTTAAGAAATAAAACAATATTCATCTTTTTTATTTCAATACCCAACAACCATATTGTTTTCCCTCATTGTTGAAAAGATTCATCCTAGATTTTAAAAACCGTAGAAGAAAAACTAGATTTCAAATATTTAATGTAAAATAAAATGACAAGTTTAGGATAATAAATCCAATCATGTAAAGTGCCTTAGTTCAATATTTATCCCTTAAAAATCCAAAACAAACCAGATGCACAAACAAATAATGATTTATCCATATTTTCTCCCAAATTAAACGTCTCAAATCATTCCAAATTTGACCTACAAAAAGCTATATACCCATGCATGAAACCGTAAATACCCTCCTATTTTCCCCAAAAACGCAACAGAGCCAAAACACTAAAACCTCACAAAAATGTGACTAGTTCATGCAAGTTTATAGCTTGTTTATCAAGCTTCATACTTTTCCCAATAACCATCCAAATATTAAATACATTTACTTCTTTTCCGAAGTTTTATCCCATTTACCCTAGAATCTTCCTTACCTTTGTCCATCCAAGTCAATTTCGCCATATTTGGACTTAAAAAAATATTTCATCATTAATGATTTAGAGTTATCAAAAATTCCATACAACACAACATGTGGTCAATGACCCACAAATCAATAATTAACAATGTCACCTTTTGCATGGTCCATAACCATTATAAATCAAACAACATTAGGCTATGTTAATTCTCCTAGGTCCAAGACCACAACTTTTAATAAAACAAATAAACTCTTTTAAACCTCTCATAGTTTGTGATCAATAATATAATCAATAAAACTTATAAACAATCAAACTTACCTCGTGGTCGATGACCACATTTATCATTAACTATATAATTTACAATATGGTCCATGACCATCGATGACCCTTTTAAACTTGTGTTCGGTCTAAAACCTTTGTAAAAAATGAGGTTGTATCACGGTCAAAGACCAACACGACATCTATTTATTACTCTCATTAAACTTATTGTTATTTACTATTGCAATGAATTGCGGTCTAAGACTCAATAGTAAATTAAACATAAAAGTATACTCACCTTATCAACAGTCGAAGGCCCTTATTTCATGCGAACAAAAATAATAACAAATTTTAAATCTTTTTGGCCCATGAACGAATTCAAAATGTGAAAGAGGAAGATTAAAACTTCAATACGGTAGACATTACCTTTTGTTACCTTGTGGGTTTGTCTCGCAACCAAGTCATTAAGATTCTAAAAAAATAAACATGTTCTTTGCATGATAGTCCATGAGCGATAATAACATTATTCCATTCAAACCACTTCGAGATTATGCAAAGCACACCAATAGATTAGATTTGTTTATATAATGAAATCAACAAATACATCCAAATAAGTGTTGTTCAATCAACCAAGTAAAGTACACAATGATAATTGATTGAGATCATGTGGGGTGACAAGTATACGTACGGTGTTGTATATACAACTACACACATGTGAATATCTATTTTCATTATATCCACATTTGTTTAGTTGTAAGACCAACCTCATAACCATATATCGACCAATAGCCTTCGTAGATTCTGTTATTTAATAAATCACAATTTATTTTAGAAAACATATCTGAATAAAAATGTGGGTTGTGACACGATAATATGCATACCTTTTATTTATTTATTTAATGAGAAAATGTTTACCAACAATTATAAGAAGGGCATCCACTTTAACTATTGCCTAGAGTGCTCCTAACTTTTAATTCGGCTCTGATTAAAGGAGCATAATCAAAAGAAGAAATAATAGTGAGATCTCAAAACAAAATTGTGGTGCGTGTCCCTTACTTTTGTTTGCAGTGAATGGGCTTTTAAATCTCATGTTCACTGTGAACTTGGATAAAAACGTTTGAGCCCACCAGCTCCAACTACGCACTCACGAACTCCAACTTTCCATATCCGCATCTTACCGTTCCGCAATATATTTTACTTAAAACATATTTATTGCTCGTTGTTAAATTAGTAACACCGCATTAAGCTGTTACCGTTTGGGGAATAATGGAATGTGTTGTTATCTTTTCCATTAAAATTAATAAAGATGCTAAGAAAAAGTAGTTTTTGACCGAACTATTTATTTTATGCGAAATTGCCTACGATGCCAAAATAGATGGCCGTTTGTTTTGCCCTACTTTTACCCGTCGTCTAAAGATCAAGTTACCATCACAAATGATATTTGTTAGGATCAAACATTACGTTGAAGAAGAACTCTGTATTTAACGATTTTACCAGCAGGTGAAACATACAAGCAAAATAGCCTCCTTTTGTATTAACTTCTACAGAAGCTTATAGTTTTAAGCATCCTTCCCACACTATAAATTCAGGGTGGGAAATGTTCAAATCGGTAGCAAATCATGACCAATCTACACAAAATCCAGCTGGTTAAACTCAACTGGAGCATTTTGATACGGCTATAATATCCGGTCTCGACGCTGTGCAGCCTGAAATTAAAACTTCAAACCCTAGATGCTCCTCGATTTATTCTACCGCCGAAATTTCTATTTAAGTCTATCTCAATCAATTTTAACTAGGAATCTACGGCTATAGTAAAATAAAGTATTCTATCCTCGCCAAATTGACCGCAATAAATAAATAAAATCTGTGTGTATATGGTTTATATTCTACAAATTTCTTTGTCGTACGGATAAGAAAATAAGGAAAATTCCGTGCGGCAATGGAATGTTGCGGTGTATTCCAACAAATAAGAATTTAAGTGGAGAAATGACATGTTGGACAAATCCATTGAAACGTCAATCACATCACAACTCACAAGGAACAATTCTTTTCACCTACGCAAGTTGGATGGACGTTTTATGGCTAAGTACCTTCCACATAAGTTTTTCTTACCCTTAAAATAATTTCTACTGTTTTCTATTACAATTGTAAGACACGTTATGTATGTCTCAATTTAAAAGTTGTATTTTTGTTAATTTCGGAAATGTTATAACTAACAATTGCATGTGAGTTATAAACTTTATCAGAAGTGATCTACCAAGTTAAAGTTAACTTGTGATTTTATTTTGATGTCAAAAAATTAAATTGAAAGGAATACATTTTATAAAACCACATATTCTTGAGTGATTTTGTCACATAGTTTTGATTTGTGTATGCTTACAAATTATATATACATCGCTACATGAATATTAACTATATATAATCCCCAAAAATATGCATTCCATTTTATTTTGATGGATGTCAAAATCATATTCTAAAGCTCCTATTTCAACATGAGCTAGTAGTATGTAGACAAAGGTTGTGGAGTTTTTATTTACTCCTACCAAATACAATTTCTTGAAAGATTCTAATGTTTTTTTAGCAAAACTATTATGTGCATAGCTTACATCATTATAATCCATAAGACCACATCTCATTGAGGAATTTTATCGAAGAGTTCATGTCTAACATAAATCAATTTTTCATCATGCTTTGATGGATGTCCTTATGCATATCCTTCATTCATCATAGTGTTGAAGGCCACATATCTTTGCACGATATTTTTGATAACTTTACACACATTGTGTATGATTCTACATGGTTCATACATGTCTACTATGGCCGCTTAAACCGCATGTAACAAAAAAATATTTCTACTATGGTTTGACAAATTTCGATGTCCAAATCTAGAACTCCCACTTTGAAACAAGTCAAGGATGTTGGAGAAAATTGTGATTTTATTTGTTAGATAAATTAGAAGACCTTTTCAACAAAACCATTTTGTATAAATCATGCAATCATTGCACCCCAATGAAAAATTTACATATCTTGTGCATGCTCCAACATTTTGAATACATACCTAATAGGAACTTTCTAAAACATCTTTAAAAGTGACTCCTCAATCCTTATTTGGTGAATGTATATAACCTTTTGGCATACATTGGGAGAAAGATTAAAGTATATTATTTGTAGACGACATTTGGGAAGGAGTTATATAGTTATTTTAAAACTTGTTTATAGGTGCACACCCAATATCAATCTCTAAGATATAATGGAAATGTAGACCAAAATAAGAAAGTAATCCTTTTTGTAATTTTCTTCTACTATGCCAAGCGTCCTCGTATCTATAGTTTATGTACTACCAAGTTTATAATTTTTTATCATTATTTGGAAAGCCTAGTAATTTCATCGAAATACCTATGAAATATATTAAAGAATAATCTAGTCTGGGATTTTTTGAAGTTTGAATATAGTATGGATAGTTTGTTTTGAAGTTAGGTGGCCTCTCGCATACTCCTTCCTTTATCATAGAAGTGAGTCCTCTTTTGGTAAATGAGACCATGTTTACTCATTTATTTTGTCAAAAACAATTGGTAAGCTTGTTGAATTCTTCCACATTCCATACATGTCTATCAAGTTATTTGTAGTTCTATGAAATCTTTTTTAAAAAAACTTTGAAATGTTTTTTTATGGATATCCATACCTTGTCCCAATGATCACAGTTCATTACAAGATGAAGGAATGATAGCAAGGGTAATGTGACTGGGTGGGATATTTTTATATTGCATTCAAGAAATTAGTTTTAACGACTCTTCAAGAAGCCCATGTTTTATCTAAGCTTCGAGATCATGTTCCATTAGAAGACATTTCGGATAGTAATATTTTAGCACCTTTTGATAATCCAAAAAAAACTATGTTTTTTTATACAAAGTTGATAAGTGTAATTTTCACACATAAATACAACACTAAAATACCTGAATGATTATTTTTACTTACATTGTAGTGCACATGACACTAAAGGAGATCACTTAGGAAGACACACAACACATGATATGTTTTCACAAACATTAACCCACATAGATCACAGAAAACACATGATGCACATTAAGACCACCTTTTTCTTCCAAATGACAAGGCTCAACATAAGGATTCAACTACAAAATAAAATTATAGACAGGGTCCTTCCCACGGCACAATATATTTTTTAGATTACACATTTATTACAAACATGTTTCAATACTTAACTTAAGTTCTAGAAAGGCTCGTAATGGAATAAGGATCATTTAACATTTACTTATGGTGTTTCTAGATTTCCTTTATATTGCTTAACATTTAACTTATGGTGTATCTCACTGAATAAGGATCATCTACATTATTTCACTTACTTTTTTATTCACTCATCCAATAATAGGGTATTTATTTACAAAAAGACTACTTACTTAGACACAATGCTACTAGGTGATATCCCTAGGATTCACTCCTAAGGTAATGCATCTTGATCTTGCATCATACATACGTTACGGAAAAGAACAAGTGTGACTCCAAAGGATGGAAGGTTCACATCTCTTCTCCACGATTTAGGGTCAAGTTTATTTCATTCATTTATAAATTGATAATTGAGTTAGTACACAATAAGTATTATAAGAAATAGGTTCTTTATCCATAGCGAGAGCATTGAATCACATTACAAGGAATATCCTCTTTCACTTTCCCATGGAATAACATCCCACAATTACAATTCCCAAGGCCAAGCATCAATTATAAGTTTACTATAGTTATGTTCTAATAGCTAGTTTAAGAATATGAAGGCCCTCTTAACATGGAAATATACTTCCTTATTTTTGTTTCTAGGTTAGGTTTTATGAGTATCATTTTACGTACATCTTAATAACATTTTCCCTAAATAGGTTCCTGTACCTTTTGCAATGAATTATGTAACCTATTTGTTAACATGGGAATTTGTATCCTCATGAGACTACTAGTCCCTATCTTAAGGGATTTTTCTCTAAGAACATGATCACATAGTTTCATGTCAGACATCCATTACCTAATATAACTAGTGGGAGACCAAGATGGAGTAGTTTATCATCTTAAGGGGTTAGGGTTAATATAACATTAGATTTTACACAACACAGTCTCGTTTCTCAACACAAGATGGTTTAAACATGATAAGAGAACGACCTAAATTTTACCTTTCTCCAAGCACATCATCTTATGGTTACGTTTCCTCAAAATAATCATAAACTAAAATGTTGTTAAGTTTCACCATTAACTCTTAGTTTTGCATCATAGAACCCAAATTATAATTAAGATTGGGTATTGAGTTCATTCATGAAACCAACTCTTAAAGGTGACTTCCAGGGTTAGTCGGCAGATCCTTGTCACCCCACACCCATCACTTAACATGTATTTCAGTCCAAATGAGTTTTACACCATTTTTATTATTGGTTTCCCATGGATTACTACCTTAAGAGAACACATGATTACAAATCCTAAGAGGGAACCACATACTCAAGATAATTTTTTACCATTTCATTCCAACTGTCAAAGTTCACGACAATGTTGCTAAGCATATAAGATATGACGACAAACTCAAACTTGGGCTCTTAGTTACTTAAGCTAGAAGATGTTATCGTGTGTAAAGATTTAAGTTCATTCTAAGTTTTTACTTTCTTCTTTGATAACAAATATCATGCGAGAAGGATATATATGCACAAGGTTTAAACTACGGTTGACTATTATATTTAGGTTTCCTTTTCGTATTTGCTACTTAAATAATACAACACTATAGACATTTCATTATAAATTTCGTGATGAGAATGCACTATAAGATGTCAAATTCAATTTTATTTAACATATTTATCCAACTTTTACAATACAAAATTTAGGGATCAAAATAACACCCATGTTTAGATGAACAATTCCCTCAAACACTCGCTCTTTAAAAATATTACAGAACTTCAATAATAAACCTTTTTACATTTCGCAAATTGTTGAATTTTTCTCTTCGTTTCACGAGTTGTAAGGATGCATAGCCAAACATTATTGTTCATATCAACATATATATAAAAATACAAACTCAACAAAAGAAGATATGAATCAAGAAATACTTACTAGCTTCAAAAAAATATTTTCCACTTTATGTAGTTATTAACTTTAAAAAATACTATGACCCACCATGAGATATCATCAACCTCACACATTTACGAGATTCTTTTCTTAAACAATGCAATCATCAACATATGCCACTAGTACATAAGTCACAAGATATGCTACTAAATAAAGAACCGATAGCTATTGCAAACATTGATTGACTAGCTTTGCTACAATACCACCAGTGTAATCAATGGTAAACCGTCATTACCAACCTACTTGTTTTATTTGCTCATAACAAACTTTAATTTGAAACGCATTCCAACATACCGTACAACCTATGTATAATTGCTAGTAATTTACTACGATGAGTTCCTTCATAATTGGCCTAATCGCATTCGTTTTAGATACCCTCAAATTAATGAACATCATAAACAAGTTAGCTAACAGTCAATACAATCCACGTATTTGGGGTGTGTCATAATGTAGCCTTTTAAAGTTTTAAATCTATCTTGTAATCTCTTAAATAGCATTTTAGAACTTCAAATTCTTAAATATATATAAGAAAAAGTGTAAGAAGCAAAGAATGGGTTTCTAAGCGTCATAAGAATATTGTCGACAAAACATATTTCTATTGAAAATAGACAATAACACAACACTAAAATTAAACTGATTGGAATAAAAAATCATGTTCAAAAATAATTACATAGAGACCATAGTCATGTTGAACAGTATTTCTTTACATACAATTGTTATTATCAATCCAAACAGACTGTCACATTGGTGACATCGTCAGCCATGAAAGCCATAACCAGTAGCACAGCCATTATGCATCTCGGAACCAGCAGAAATACCAGACGGGGCGGAGGCAGAGAAGGCACCATCAATGGAAGAAGCAGTAAAGTGGCAGCGAGGCACAAGAGTGCCAAAATGGAACCATTAACACGATCTGGCAAAGGCATGTTTAAGTCATAAACATTTGATGGCATAAAGAAATCCATGGGAAGATTGAGGTTGCTATGATTAGGTAGAGTAGGTTGTGTTTCAAGTAACGGGACATTTGCGTGATTGATGACCTAGCTTTGACGTCTGTCGTAAAAATTCAATGTATGCACTTGGCTACGAACGTCAACTCTCTAAATGTTTTGAGCATCTAACAAAACATTGTAAAATTCAACGTATACAAGACATAATGGTGGTTTCAATATAAAGCAGATTTATCAATGATAAAAAGTCCAATAAACAAGTAGGTGGCTCGATTTAAAGACAACGAAATCTTGTAACAGCACTATCTGATTGAAAATTTATTTCATTCCATTCCTCCCCTCCGTATTTTCTAACTTTAATTCATTGTATATTGCGAGGACCTCAATTGAAAAGGCCACAATGTAAAAGATGACATAAGAGAGAACATTGATGTCGATGTTAACATGACCTTTTAAAACTATACAATTGTCCAAATATTTTGGGTATATATATATATATATACTCTTTTTCTTTTGGTTAAGTCAATAAAATATCTTTCACAATTAAAAATTGACCAAACACATGTTGTTCCTAATTTATGCTAAAAATATGCAATGTGTATACATTTTATTTGAATAGGTAAAGTTTGAATACTATTTGTTAAGATTTATTTAGTAGTCATATGCAAAAAAATCTAGTTACCTAATGCAACACACTTATAGAATAAAATGAGTAATTTGATATGTTTAAATCAAATTAGTGTTAGGGTTTGTTATATAATATTTGATTTCATATATGTTTTGAAACATTCATTATTGATATGTGATCTATGGTACGTGATCAAGACCATGTGTAGGCGATACTTGTTGTAACTAGTCAAAATAAATGGGTCGCGCAAGCAAAGTTATACATAATAGAACATATAAAGGTATCTAATATAAGACATAGAACCATTAACATTCATATGCATGAGATTTGTAAAAGTGTGCAACTTCTATTCAAATAAAAACATAATGCATGTATATATGCTTACATTACGACATAGAGAGATAATGTGACCAAAAAGGGCATATCACATCCTCTCTAATTTGTGAAATTTGCAACTACTAGGAAGAGGATGAGATAAAGCTCCTATGATTAAGAGGAGGGTAGTTCATTAAGTTTAATTGATTGGTGTAGTTTAGGTTATAACCATTTAGGTGTTAGCTAATTAGGGCATACTAACATCTAGGAGAGATGACCAAATAATACAAGATGATTGAAGCATGTCAATGTTGAGGATACATATTCATAGAATATCTAATTCGAGATGGCTTCTATATATCATATGATTTACAATTTTACATGTCATTATAAGAAATAAAATGGAACATATGATAGTTACATAAGAGGATAGTTTCAGCATATGAACATATTTTTCCTAAGTGATGGTTTGATTTCTAGTAGGTGTATGATATTGACTTAACTTCATGTTCTACATTGATAAATGATGTGACATGGTAGAAACATTAAGGTTCTTTACATAACATGTCATTTAGTAGCGAGATGCTAACATGTGTATGTGAATAACATGATTGGTTCACATAAATGTGAAGATATTTGTGTGTTGAGAAGAAATTCACAACCATGATGAATTGCTAAAAGGTTGTGATGTCCCATACAACGTTGAAAGATATTTCATCAAATCGTAGATAAGATGAATCACATGACTTGTGTTGGCACAAGATTACAAGAGTTATGAGTTTTGTAGTATGATAACAAGAGACTAACAAAGCAATAAAAATAACAAAGCGGGTGTGTGGCATTACTATAAGATACAAATATTACAACATGTTTACAGAGGACTATAAATTTTGTAAGAGCCAAAAAGAAAAATACATAATGGCTCTATAGAAGTAAATGAGATTCCCGGAGATATCCATAAATTCCATATTATGTTTATCATGTTGCAATGATGCATAAAACGTCATGTAGACTACAAGATACTTCTAAAGCATTTATGGATGCAACATATCTATGTATGTAAGTTTGAGGTTCAAGGAATATGATGGGTGTCCCAATGTTAGACAAAGCTACATATATTGATGACAACATGTGCATCATTATGTGGAATACAAATACAAGATATATTTGTTTTAAATGTCATAATTTTTATTAAAATCACATTTTAAGGTTTGGGATAAAGGTACAATATTATCATGTGTATCTAATAAGTAATTTACATTAACCTTTTTCCTTCATAGGTTACATCAAAAAATTGGTGGAAATACAAAATATAATAACATTCACCATATTGAAAATAATATTGATGTAAATTCAATAATCAAGTATGTTAATGTTGAATGCGTATCCTTGTTATGTTATAATAATTGTTAAATCCATTCAAAAATTCTCTCAGAAAATTTTTAGGTTATGTTTAAAAAACAAGATGTAAGAGCATCCAAATTAAGATTTTGAATCTCAGCACACACAACACTCAAATTTTCAAAAAGTTTATATATTCTTTTTTTCTCAAAGAAGGTTTGTGCTCTCAGGAATAACTATTTTTACTCCTCATTTTTAAAATCCGACATAATTTGTGTATTCAATCTGATATACATGGACGATAATTAGAAGATACATTTAGATATATTAAATAATATTTTTTTAAAATTAATGAAATTATTCAATAAATCATTTTTAATTGGTGAATATTTTATCACTCTCATGAAAATATTTTATATGATTATGACAAACGAAATTAATAAAATTACAATTCATACCAATTTCATACTAATCGTATTGTGTAATGTTAGTCAAAAAATTCAATGATTGGATCTTTTAGGCTAATAAACATATTAACTAGTTTCTACATGTATTATCTCGATGTATCTGAAAGAGGATATAACTAAGATAAAGGGGACATGAGATGTAGCATATAACCTTATGCATGTTAAGAAATTTTATCTATAGGGAGAACCAAAATGGGGTTATGTGGACATGGATTTATACTTAATTTTTATTATGTATTTCAGTTAATAAGGTTGTTGAAAATATTTATATTATATCGAATGTGATATGTCAAGTTCATGAATAGGGACATTACTGACCTAAAAATATGAAATTGAGAGCTCAATGTTTTTTGTGAAAGATTATGTATTTAAATGGATAAAAATGTATGTAGGTGTTGTCATGAATTTGTAATACCCTAAAAATTTAAAACCGAGCAATGAAAACTATGCCAAATGTGAAAATGTTCTTCAAAATCTCCCTGAAACCCGTTCGATCAATTTTCCTTTCGTACCATGATCATCCCGACCTTGTAGGTTCTCGTAATGGATCAAATAAAAAATTTAAATATTTTTAAATGGTTTGGTAAGGTGCATCATTTCATTCATCAAAGTGTGCAATTGAAGACTAGTTCTCTAGTAGGCTAAGAAAGGCCAATTTTTTCCGTTCAAGGTAGGTTTGCATCCTCTAAGAATATTCCAAAAGCTCATAAACATCCATAGGTGGAATTAGAGAGTATTTTATGTGTTGGAAGTGGTTAAGGAATATTTAAGGAAGATTTGGTGGTTTAGGAACAATCGTAAAAGCATGTTTTTCACGTGTAAGGAATGAACGGTAAAAATATGAACATGATCAACTTCACCAGATGATTTTGGGATTTTCGTTAGTAGTTATGAGGGAAAAAATAGGATTTGGAAAGATGAAAGAGTCCTCTTCATGGTGTAAGAATATTATTTTACCGAATACCTCGGAATATCTAAAGGCATCTCAACTTCTGCAGTAAACAACTCGCTATCCTAATCGAAATAGAAACATGTTTTGGAATTTCAAGCTCAACTTGAATTTTAAACATATTCCATTGATATTGGAAATTTCCTTGGTGTCGAGAATTGTATTAGAGAAAAACTTGAAAAGCTATGTAAACTAGACTAATACCTAGTATCCTAAAGCTTAAGCAAAATCATTCAATAATAATCAAAATAAGAGAAGGAAAATTAAATTCAAAAGCATGCATTATAATTGAAAAAAGAAACATGATAAGTTTATTCTACTCTTTAGAAAGCTTAATGAAAGTGAGCCTAGTTTAGATTCTAAAATATCAAATTGTATGGTGTTTTATCCTAAATTTATATTTAAGAAATCTCTCCAAGTTGGCTATATGACCAAGCTTAGATCTTCCCTTAAAAACTAGATTTGGAGTGGATGGATGTAAGATGGAGGAGCTCTTAACAATGGAGTGTGGTCAAGATCTAAATGTTTTATAGCTTAAATCTATCACAAATGATGTATAATTCCTTTCTAAAGTACTACGATATCAAGATCAAGGTGTGTCATTGAAAGGGAGACATGAACCTTCTATTTCTATATTTTCATTTGGGCAAGATTGAAATCCTAGTCCATATGGGACAAATGAACAATCCAAAATATATCTTTTTAGATGTCAAAATACCTTTTTGACTAGATTAGGAGCTAATTAACCTTTTAGGATTAATTAGGGACTCTAAAAAAAGCTTATGACATTTTCTCGAGTTTCTCGAGGAATTTGGATTATATTTTGGGCATGTTGGAAGTGGTAAATAGCCAATGATAAGGTTCATTGATTAAATACGATATAGAAGACTCAATCAACGTGAAACTAGCTGATTAAAGAGGGTTCTCACCAATCAACTTGTTGTAAAATAGAATCCTAAGTTAGTTACAAGCATAGTTAGATAATGAAGTGTTGTTCTTTGAAATAGAGTGAAAGGAGATGAAGATAATCAATGCAATTTTTATAATAAGATTCCTTTGATCAAACTAGAGGTGACTACATTTGCCCCTCTTTGAGGTGTTGTAAACTACGTCACTTCAAAGATAGTAGACAATTATAAACAAGTAAAAATTTTGATAGGGGTAGAAGAAACATTAGTAGAATAAAGGATGCCCCTCAAGTGTTGATTGATGATCGAAAATATGAAGGTAATAGATATAAGAGTAAGGGGATAAGATGCCCTTAGAAAAGTTAAAGAATAGTGTGAAGAGAAGGAAATGGGATATAGAACAAAAATTAGTAGGAGGAAGAAAAATTGAGCTAACATCCATCCATCACCATGAAACCAACTTTATTTTCATCATTTTTCTTAGAATCTATGTCATCAGTTCTTATTAAAAATGAATGCATAATTTTTTTTTAATATGACATGAAAATCCATACACGATCAATTGTTCATTGCTAAAAAAACCAAATCCATGCAATAACGTAATGAATAATGTAATGCAATACGATAAATTAAATAAGATAATGTTAAAGACAAACAAGTAAAAACAAACATACTTTAACCAACACAACGTCTAAGATAGTTGTACCAATGTTTTTGTTATCAATCTTTAGTTCCAACCTATTATATTTAACAAAAATGTTTAATGATGGTGCCCTAGAAAAGATACATGCGACAAGAATAACAAAGGACACTTAAGTCCTATGGAAAAGCATTGTGCACTATGAAACAATACCAAGTAGCTTGTTCTACCCCGCTTAGAGTTTAGATGAAGCATGCGAGAATAGATTTGTTAATGAGGGTAGATCCAAATGATCCACATGTCACTTATGATAAGAACTAGGAAGAACCAAAGAGAGACGTTTTGTAGGATGATTTTCGATATTTAGAAGTTTTCTTAAACATATTTGAATGTTTTGAGTTTTCTAACATATTTGAATGTTTTTGGTTTTGTTGAAAGTTTTCTAAAACTATGTACATGAAGACAAATAAGTGTGGATGCCCCCAATGATATATGGGATGTACAAGGGAAGAATTCCACGCACATGCACAAGAAAGTGAAGATGTGAAAAATGCCCCAGTGTTAGGTTGAAGTATTCAAAGGAAAATTCTTCACACGCAGAGGCTTGATCAAGGCCAATATGGATAGGTTCAATCATGATGATGAACGTAAACCAATGATGTGTTAGGAAGGAGAAAGGATGCCCCCAATGTAAGTTGGCCAAGAAACACATGATAGAAAGGAAGTAGAAGATTGTTTTTGTGAAAGGGGACAAAGGTGTCCGAAAACATGTCAAAAAGGCAATCTTATACACATGGATGTTCTAAACATGTAGAATAATTATGTGAATGTTTTGAATGTATCTTAGAATCCCCACAATGAAAAAGTGATTAGCCAAAGGCACATATCGTGAGACAAGATACAAACAAAATTAAGAGTTTGAACAAGGTCCAAGAAAAAGAAACTTGGTAACATACTAATCATGTTTTCTCATAGAGATCCAGTGTGTGCACATGCAAATTAATTACCTCTTGAAGGGAAGATGTGATAAACAATATGTGAAGACACCTTAGCCAAAGTTTAGGAATGATTTATTTTCAAAGTTGATTTATGAATGGATTGTAGAAGGAGAACCATACATTGTTCTGTTTCCAGCCATGCATCCATAGCCCCAACGGAGATGTATTTGATTTTAATCACAACATTTCTCTACTTCTAGTCGGGAATCCATAACCTTGATAGAGATTATTGGAAATACCCCAAGAGAGAGTTAGATATCAATTTTGCTTTTGTTTTTAGCTTTTACTTTTTATTTGATTTATTTTGATTGATTCTTTTTCTTACGAAAACTTATTTCAGCTCTCTTGAATGACAAGGGGTAAAGAACCATTGATGGCTTGATGGAAAGAGGAAAAAGTACTTGTGATGATGACCTTTGCTAGTGACAACAAATATGTCAAAAATTTATATTATCACCGAATCATAGTACCCTACGATTTGTACAAGTGTGTGTGCTTGAGCTCACGGTGTGACTGCATAACATGGGTACTATATCCAAGTTGTGGGACTTTCTACTTGAGATAGACCTATAGAGAAAGCCTGTTCTTACTCCCAAACTACCGCCACAATCGACTCTAATGCAAGAAAAACTAACTTATCCTAACTTATCTTTCCAAACGACCAGGAGAGGAGATGCATGTAAATGTAACCTACACTAAAGCGGTGATACACCAGAAGAGGAGGGTGTGAGAATAGTATCCAATGTGTGAAAAATGGAAGAAAAGTGCATACTAGAAGGGGTGATAACAGTTCTCCATAGTCTAGCAACTACATTCACAACAATATTTCATGCACACACAATGATAATGAATCCTTGCAACAACATAAAATAGACATAATATATTTGTAATGAGGTTGGAGAGGTAAAAAAATGCAAACAAACACAACAAGGGAAGACACATTCAAAAACTTGTATCTATTGCTTCATGATATGCACAAGTTAAATCTATTACAAAATAAAGGCTTGGATCACCATGCAAGGAGTCCAATACAAGGGCCTACAAACACATTGGCTTCACAAAATCAATTTGACAAAGTTTTTCTACTCAAAAACTATCTCCCTTTACAATGAGCCCAACACTCTAATTTATAGAATTTAAGAGAGAGAGAGAGAGAGAGAGAAATTAAAATCCCAAAATATGCCTTCCCAAAACTTTCAAGATGCTATAAATGGAGTGAAATGGTGGTATGTTGCATGAAAAATGATCCCCATGCTGTCCCATAACTTGCAGCAGTGAAAAATGTCTACCCATGCTTCATTAAATACATCCCAACCACCAAGTAAAATCATTGTTCTGAACTTGGCCATGTTTTCAGAAAATTCACCATCAAGTCCTCATCAAATTCTGGATTTCTTGATTTTTTGTTTTGGTCTCAAGCCACGACTCCAATAGTACTAATTTTTCTCAATTTCATTGAGAAATGCAAAAGTTGTGGCCTTCTGAGTGTGAGAAGTTGTTTTGAGTTTACCAGGGATTTCTTGTATTTTATGGGAATGAGCATTTAATTTATTAGAGATGGAGATGTTTCTTTTATTTTCACATATTTACCCTCATTAAATTAATAAATCCATTTTTGTGATATAGAGGACGTTGTGCCCTTTCTGAAAAGTCAAATTTTGTGAAAAATGAAGCTTTGGGTCAAAAGTATCCAATCATTGCATGAAATTACAAATGTTGTTCTCATCCTCGATAAGTGTAAGGAAGGAATCATCCGCAAAATGCCCATTGAGGAGTTGAGAATTGGGCTCATCAGGTAGCGAGATTCCACACACAAGACCTTGTTCTTTGGCATGGGCTAAGAGATAACCAAAGCTTCGGACCGCTAGCACATAAAGTGTAGGGGTAAGAGGACAACCTTGCTTGATAGATCGGAATAGTCCAAAGGGATTTGAGCTAAGGCCATTGATATAAATTTGAGTAGATGTGTGCAAAGAGCATATTGATGGTTTGAATAAAAATGGGTCCAAAGCTAAGGGCTTGAAGCATGGCGAGGATGAAAGGCCATTCAATCCGATCATAAGCCTTCTCAAAGTCAATCTTGATAAACATGGCGGCCTGATGAGATATGTGAGCCCATTCCATGCCTTCCTAAACCATGATGATGTTATCTAGGATGAAACGCCCTTGTATGAAGCCTATTTTCTATGGCTAAATAATAACATGCGAAGATTACATAATCATAGAGCTAATGCTTTGGAAATGATTTTGTAGGAGACATTCAATAAGCGTAATCGACCGCCAACAAGTGATTTTCTCGAGATCTCCTTGCTTAGGGATAAACTTAATGTTCCCCTTGTTAATGCATGACCCTAGGGAGTGGTTTTGAAACCCTTCAAGATAGACCTAAAAAGGTATTTCCCAAAAGAATCCCAAAGAGTTTTATAAAATTCACAAGGGAATCCATCATAGCCCGACACTTTATCATTAACCATTTGCATAGTGGCTTCGTGGAGGAGTTCAATGGTGAGCATTCTTTCAAAAATCACCTTTTGTATCTCTAAAATCTTGTATGGAAAGAACCCCAAACATTGGTCAAGAGCGACTTGGCGAGATGCGGAGGGTGGCTACGCTTGAAAGATGAGCTCGTAATATCGCACAAAGGCTTACAAAATAAGTTGTGGGTCAGTAATTTGAGCTCTATTTTCCATGATAGCTCAGATCTATTGAGAAGGCTTTTTGGCTCGAAGAGAAAGAAATAATTCTTTTGAGACCGATCTCCAATCTTGAGCCTGAATTTGAGCACCTCTTACATTATAGTTGTCTGCAATTTTAATTTCATGCTAGAGTGTCAGAACTTGTAGTTGAGAAAATCAAAGAAGGGATCATATGTAGCACCACCGTCACCTAGTTGAGAGCTGAGGTGTTAGTGGTGTATGATCTGCACTAATGTTTTGGGAGCTAGTAGTCATAGATTCTAAGAAATCTGGCAGTCTGAGTCAGTGCATCTTCCCACCATTGTAACCAGCTGGTTTGCATAGGTGGATGAAATCATGACAGTGACTGGGTCATGGAATTAAATTCCAAATCCGCTTGATATGATTGATAGTGGGGCCATGTTGTATCAAGGCCATACTAAGAAAGAATTTTCCATTAAATGGGTGAACATCATGCCAACAAATACGAAACCATATAGGGGAGTGGTCCAAAAGGACAAAGTTAGACATAACCTCCATTGGCATGGAATAAATGCTATCAAACTCAAAAAAAAAAAAATTGAGTGACAAAGATGGCCCTATCAAGCCATTTAAGGATGTGATATATCCCTCCACGAAGATTAGACCACCTGTACAAGCCGCAGGTGGGAAAACAAGATGCATTAAGATCGAGGAAACGAAATAAATTTTGCATGAAGTACCACGCTTCCCTTTCACCAAGTGTCCACCTCATAGGCAGGTGGTCACATTTATCGTTTGGGGACTTGACCATATTAAAATATCCACTTATTACCCAGTAGGCATTGGGAATGAAGTTCGCTATCCATCGCCACAGATTGGCCCTTTCGGGTGCATCATTCGAGGCATAAATATTAATAAGCCCAAAAGATCGGCCCTCAATAATAAAGAGGACCCAAATGATACGGTTAGTGGGGTCAATTCCATGGTCAATTAATAAGGGCCACCATTTAGGGGAAAAAATTTAAATTAATGCCCCATGCCCTGCTTCATGATTTCTATAGAAAGCCAAACTCTCATGCCAAATGGATTTGCATACCATTTGTAATTGAAAACTTGTAATTTTAACTATTTGTAAAAATAAAACATCTAAATTTGCACATCGTTGTCGAGTTTCATGCACCACATACTTACAACAAGAGTATGTGAGACCCCTAACATTCTAGGATAAACAATTCATGGGAAACATTGGTCAAGAGCCATATCCCCATCTTCCAAGCCCTTAAGGGCATCATATTGATTTTACAAGAATTGAGCAACATTATGCTGCAAAAATCCTACAAATCAATTTTTTTCTATTTTGTGTACTCAATGTTTTATTCCACTTCAATGGAATCCACACTGCATGTTGTACTATGGTCCCAAGAGATGTGAGGTGGAATTTGGGGTCATTTAGAAGGTCCTTGTGAGTTGCTTGACAATAACAAAGGAACTAAATGCGAGATGGGGATGTGAGAAACAAAATTTGTCTAGTCCATGAGAACCAATGCCACAAGGGGTGTGCTAGAGTACTTTGGTAATGGGGTAGCCAAAATGGAAGTAGTAGTTGGTTCCTTAGCAGCAGCTATAGGCTTCTTAGCTAGAGTATTGTGAGAATGTTTCTTAATAGCTGGTTCCCGATGGCCATGGGAGCTAGAGGCTTTGAATTGCTGGGTTTTTTCTTGTTTCTCCGGCCCTCGACAACTTGCCAACTTTCCTCCTATTGTGGTTTGGTGGCTAGGGGCTATTTTTACCACAAGGTAGTTACTGGGGACATTAAGTGGACAATACCTAATCTTGTGATCAGACGCTTGACAACGGAAGCAAGTGTTGGGTAGATTGATATACATGACCCACTGGGAGTAGCATTTATCACCCATTTAAATATCCACAAATTCTTTGAGGTCATGCGAGAGATCAATCTCAATGCATACTCACTTCTAGAGATAATCATGGTGAAACGTATTGGTTTCTAGGTATACTACCCACCCAAGCGAAGCAAGAATTTACTACAGAAAATGGACATATGGAAAACAAAGACTAGGAAATTCAATCCAAACAGGCACTTTAAGGGTGGTATACTTAGATACCACAAAGTCCTTGTGTCATGGTGTTAACACAAGTAGTGAGTTATGGACATACCAAGTGGCTTGCTTAGCCAAAATATTGGGCGCATTAGCAGGGTCAAAGAAATGAAAAGAAAGAAACCCTTGGTCATGTTTTTAACACTATCAGATGGACCCCATGAGGGGTCCAGACTATGTTAGCCCAAGATTTAAGCATGCTTTCAGAGGGGATTCGACCCACAAAATACCCAATGAGGAAAAATTGTTCTAACCATTGACAAACAACATTAAATTCAGGAATGGGTATAACTACATCTGGAGGAGAGAGATTACCTCGTGAAAAACCTTTGGGAAAAATTTCTTGGAGCACTTCACCGAGGTGTTTGCTTCCTCCACTATCTCCGACGTAGTTGAAATAACCAAGTTTTAAGATGGCGAGGTTATTATATAGGAAACGCCCAAAGGGCAAAAAACTCTAGGAAAGACTATAGCAATAAATATCCGCAGAGCCCGAAAAGACCGCGATATGACTGTTAGAGGGGGGAACCCTAGAAGAGCCAACTCCAGCTTTTCATGAAAGTTGTAGAGCCTTATTCCTTTTGTCTTCTTCATCTCAAGTTTCAATTAGGGTTTTAATATAGACCACAATGTTTTAATTAAACAATAAACTCTTTTAAACCTCTCTAAGTTTATGAAAAATAATATAATCAATAAAACTTATAAACAATCCAAGTTATGTGGTGGTCCATGACCATCACATGACCCCTTAAAACTTGTGATGGTAAGAAGGAGCTCTCATTTTCAAAGCTTTTAGGGTTCTGGCTGTGAAACTAGGTTTTTCATGTCGAGAACAACGAGTTCATCTGCAATAAGAGATCTATTGCCATTAATGCATTTATTCGACCTCTTTCTAGAGCCTCGCTACTTGGCATGAGCTTTAAATATGAATTCACACAACTCTTTTCTAGTTGTTTCAACTGTGATGGAGAGCGGTGAGATTGCGAACAATGGCTCCGAGGAAATGCCCTCACAAGTTTGTACCGAAATTATTCCATGAGGTAACGATTCTCCCCTAATATTGTTTTACCACTTTCAGAATTTGATTCGCTTGTAAATGGCTAGAACAATTCTGTTTAATAGGATATTTTGTAGGAAGGACTCCCTCTGAAAGTATGCTTAAATCTTTGGTCCAATCTACTTGGACGGTGCACGGTATTATGATGGATTCCATCATGAACCTAACCGAGGTTTTTTTTTCCTACGATTTCAATTGACCCTAGCCATGCTTCCCTCATTCTGTATAAGCAAAAACCTGGTATGTGAGAAGCTCCCTGTTGGTTTTGTCACCCTAGACCAGAGACTTTGTTGTCTCTGACCAGACGGCCCTTAAAGTCCCCATTTGGGTTGAATTCCTAGGGCTTCCTATGTCTTGCTGGCATTTCTTAGAACGACTTTGTAATCTCTCCAGTATTATCTACACAGAACCTTCTAGGTTCTTTGCAGCTCGGCCACAAAAAGGGTTTGCATTGAATTGGACCTTTCAAGGACTCGAAAGAAATGATTTCCATTTAGGTTGGTTATGTGTCTTTTCTCAGAAGGTGGTATACATCAACCTTCCGAATACTTGTTTTCATTGTCAATCTTCTGAGCATAAAATTAGGGATTTTCCTTGTTGGCCACTCGCCATGCCATTTCAAAGCCCATGGGTGATCCCCACCCTCAACCTGAGGAGGAGGGCTGGCACACTGTGGGTGGCTGTAAAACCAACAAGATCAAGGCCACTCATATGGGCCTTCGCAACATGGTTTAGCTGCTCAAGCCGGAAAGGTGCCTCCAAATGTTTCCATCTCAGTTGCAAAGCAACCTTCGGATACCAAGTTGCCTCTAGCCCACATGAAGGTATTGGCTAGCAGTATGGTTGGTTCTTCAAGTAAATTGGCACCTCTGGCCTCAAGCTCTCAGCCTGCTATTTTGTAGCATGAGGGTCGGCTTCAACCGTTACTCGTACCTAACAAAGTGGTTTCTCCATGAAAGTAAGCAGTTCGACATTCTCGCAGCCCTCCTCATGAGCATGAGGAAGGGGAGTATAGCCCTACTAGCCGGTGGGCTGCTCAACTGTCTGATTTTTTTTCAGTTAACCAACAATAGTTTTTGCAGAACAGTTTTGGAGCCCTTGATGGTTTGAGTGAGCTAGACTCAGAGATGCATCTTGATAATGTTTCCTCATGAATTACTACTCATGGAATGTGTGGGGTCTCACAAAATCCACTCAAAAATACATTGTGCGATTTTCAAAAAGATTCCCGTGATATGGATATTTGTGTTTGTAGGAAATCAAAGTTTCAATGCTTTTTACTTGATTCTGTCGCCAGGACTATTTGGCCTGACAATTTAGCTATCTCTAACAACCATGCTGCATTGGAAGAGGTGGAATGATCACATTTATTTCTCTAAAATGGCAGCCACATTACGTCAATCATGGATGTGACCCTAAAAATGTATTCTCTGGGTGCTATTCAATATTGAAAATATCTCCTTTGGGATTATCAATGTTTATGCACCTAATGACGCGTTAGAAAGGACGACACTTTGGCGGTGGGTGGTTGATGACCTTCCAATTGCACACTAGCTGATTAATGGGGATTTTAATATGGTGGAGCAGCCCAATGATAAACTGGGTCTTTTACCCATGAGGTGGCTAGCTGGCGAAAGGGAGGCTTGGTTTTACATGCGCAATAAATTTGGGTTTTATGACCCAAATTTTTGCATCACACCAATACGCTGCCATGGTACACTTGGTCTAATCTTAGAAATGGCCAAGATCAGGTTTTTAAAAGGCTAGATCGTGCAATGATCTCTTTACAACCTTTCTTTAAATTTTCTAGTTGTTATTCTCTTCTGGTGGATGCATTGCCACCATTGTCCTTTCCAACCACATTCCAATCCGGTTCCATATTGAATGGACTTTTCAACTGCCACAGATTAAAAAAATGCGTTTTATTTAAATACTGCTTTATTACATCATGACCCCACATTGGCACACATTCGCCAAATTTGGAACCTTGCACCTCACCCTCTTGGTAAGGTTGGATGGATAAGTTGGTGGAAGGATGTTATAATTCGGCTAACTAAATTCCTCCGGATGTATGGTGTCCAAGTTGCTAAATTTTGGCGGCGAGCTTACTCCACCATCTTTGTTAAGCTAAGTTGCTCCACGGTGGCACTCACCCAAGCTCCTTTCAATGTGGCTTTGCAACTCCAAGTTGCTAAATTACGGCAACAAATCTGCATTGTTGATGATTACATAGCGCGGGGTGCTCAGATCAAAGCTTGGTGCACTGGCTTAAAATTGGAGACCGTAACACCAAAGAGTTTTACCAGCGGCTCAAAGCCAAGCACATAAACCAACAAATTTCTACTATTGTTGATTCGGTGTTTAGATTATAGACACTCCTCAGATGGTCCAAGCCTTTGTTAGGCACTATGTTCAGGTTTTCAAAGCCCAGGAGGAGTCTCCTGAGTGACAAGCCGCGCTCGCTAAATGCCTCTCGGTGGTTCCATGCAAACTCTCAAGTGCACAATGGGTTGTCTGTGACAGACTACTTACCTTAGAGGATTTATATGAAGTTGTCTCCCGCATGGCCAACGAAAAGCCCCTAACATGAATGGCTTTCTCTTGAGTTCTACAAAGCACTTTCTGACATGGTGGGCGGGATCTACTTTAAGTTTATCTCGAAACTCTCCACTCAGGGTCCCTCGGTAGCCTTATTAATTGGGGGCACATTAAGTTCATCCCTAAAGCAGGAGACCCAAAACTTATATGCAATTGGTGGCCGATTACATTGCTCAATGTCTCATACAAGATCATAGCTAAGGCTTTAGCTCTTCGACTTCGGCCCATCTTTCCAGTTATCGTCAGTCCTGAGTAGATTGGTTTCATATAGAGCAGGTACATTCTGGATAATATTTTGGCTGTGTGGGAAGGCATGGAGTGGGCTAGAACCTCTAAGCAATCTGCCGTGTTTCTCAAAATTGACTTTGGAAAAGCTTATGATAGGATTGAATGGCATTTCATCTTGGCGATGCTTGAAGCATTGGGCTTCGGTTCGGTCTTCATCACCTTTGTCAAAATGCTTTTTGCAGATGCCTTTGCCTCCCTTTCTGTAAATGGTCATACTTCTAAGTAGTTTGGGCTTTTCCACTCTATTAGGCAAGGTTTTCCTTTAGCACCTACTCTATATGTGCTTTGAAGGTTTTGGGTTTCTCCTTGCCCATGCTTGGGACTGGGGCTGGTGAGTGGAATTCAGCTCCCTTTCCCGACTCCCCTTCAGCTTATCAATGGGCATTTTGTGGATGACTCCTTCCTCACGCTTCTGGAGGAAGAAACTAATATTACCAATGCCATGCAATGTTTGGACACGTATTGTTTAGCTTTAGGTTCCAGTATCCAATGGCGTAAGACCTAGTGCTTCAGGGCATCTTTTCTCCCCAAGCCTGGTTGGCTTAATCATTTTGACTGGAAGTACATCCAGCATGGAGAAATTTTTAAATTCCTGGGTATCCTCTTTGCTTTTGATGCTGCCCCCAGTAAACTTTGGTAGTACGTTATTGACAGAATCGCACACAAGTTGGAATAATGGATTATTAAACCCCTTTCGCTGGAAGGAAAATTTTAGATTTGCTGTAAGATTTTTGCTGCCACTCATGTTTATTATTCTTCATGTTGGGTGCCGGCCAAAGCCTCCTACAAGAAGTGGAAAAGGTTTCCACAGAGTTTCCTAGGAGTATTGTTGCCTCCCTAGGGCTTCTGGAGGGTTTGGGCTGACCGATATTAGCCACTAGGGACCTGTAATCACTGCTAAGTGGATCATTCGGCATGTACTACACAGCGAAGCTTTCAAAGCCCCGATTCGTAATTGTATTTGCCAAGGTTCCCCTCAAGGGCACAAACGTTGGCAAGGGATGGATTTTCACAGTCTGCTCATTCTCAAAGCCCCAGTCAAGATTGTGGGCACCTTTGTTGTCAAAAGCATATGGAAAGCCTAGGAGTCGATCAAACCCTTTTTATTTTGGGAAGGGAATCGCTGTAATGGGCTTTCCATTAATGACCACAACATCTGGTGGTTTCCGCTCATTAATTTTCATGATGTGCCGCTTTTCCAAGTGCCCTGGGTTCATGCCCTTAAGTTATATCGATCAAGGCTTGCGCACTCTTAATGACATATTTTACAGGCAGTCTAGAATGCTTCTCACTTGGCCCTAAGCTAAAGCCAAATTTTGGCTTGTTTCAGCTGACAGAGAGTCTTATAAGGAAATTCTTGATTCCATTCCTGTTGAGATGCTTCACAAAGTGGGTATTGTATCTCTCAGGCCTTGGTGGAAGGATTGGAAATGGTTTCTAGATACCCCATTCTTAAATTACTCCCCAAGCAAAGGGTATGCTCTTCTCACCCCCAGGCTACCAATGGTGGCTTTGCTAAATTCCAGGTGGTCCCTCAACTCTAGATGGTCCTCCTGGGAAGCTAGATTTCACACAGTTTGGAAGGCCATCCTTCAACCCAAGCTAGCTTAGTGCTCTTTTACGACCTCCCTATTGGGCGCAAATTAGCTCATTACGGGATTGCTCCTCGGTTTTCCCCTTTTTGTGGGCATATTGAAATGATTACTGTGATTGTTCTAGCTTTTCCCAAAAGCTCAAGCTATTTGGGTCTGGATCCACAATTTTTTTCAGCTATTTCGCCTAGCTCCTTTTCTTTGGCAACATGTTTTGCTTGGGGATTTTATTTCCATTCCCCATGCTTTTGCACAAGTGTGGCATACTTTCTGAGTGGAAATATTTTTTTATATGGAAAGAACACAATTATGTTGTTTTCGCTAATTCCGCAATTTCTTGCTTGCTTTCGCATTATGATAAGGCCTTACTTATCTCGAATGTGTTCTTACAGATCCAGGATCAGGCCCGCAAGGTTGATTTAGAAGTGTGGCACCTCCAGACCCTCCTGGATCATTGGGCCAATGCTCCTTGCATTGTGGCATGGGAGCCCCCACCTCCCCTTCTTGGAAGTGTTCGTTCGAGAGGTCGTCGTGGATGTGGCCGGTCGAATGAACGTACCCACCATCATCGCTCTCCCAGGCGGCAACCAGATCAATGACGGAGCCCTGTTAATCGGGGTGGTTGGGGTCCCCGGTGGCCCGCGCATCATAGTGGCTGGGGCTCCCGCCACCACTCCTCGCCTCCTGCGCAATGGGATGGATGGGATTCTAGCAAAGTCCCAGGTGGCTCTCGCCATATCACCTAATCTACAGGACAAAGAAGAAGAAGAAGAAGTTGGCACCGACTGGCCGCCCCTTCTGGATGGAAATGATCTTCCAGGTGGTAACCTGGAAAAAAGCCCCCCCCCGCCTCGCTGCTTTATGTTCTTTGTGGCAACTTAGTTTATTTTCCTTTTGTTTTGTGGCATTGTTGCCTTTTGATACTTTGGACTCCTAGCCTCGGCTAGTTTGAACGTGGGGTGTGCCCTTTACCACCCATATTTTTTGTGGATAGCTGTAATATTTTTATTAAGTAATATAGTCTATTTCATCAAAATATATATATATATATATATATATAATATATATATATATATATATATATAGATTCTACCGGGAAATATTCTATTTAAGTCTGTCTCAATCAATTAATCGACAACTATACTAATATTGTGTATGCTTCCAAATTATATATACATCTCTACATGACCAATCTACACAAAATCCAAGTGGTTAAAATCAACTGGAGCATTTTGATACGGCTATAAGATCCGGTCTCGACGATATATATATATATATATATATATATATATATATATATAGATTCTACCGGGAAATATTCTATTTAAGTCTGTCTCAATCAATTAATCGACAACTATACTAATATTGTGTATGCTTCCAAATTATATATACATCTCTACATGACCAATCTACACAAAATCCAAGTGGTTAAAATCAACTGGAGCATTTTGATACGGCTATAAGATCCGGTCTCGACGCTGTGCAGCCTCTTTGGATATATTCGTCCTCAAATTAAACTTCAAACCCTAGATGCTCCTCGATTTATACTACCGCCGAAATTTCTATTTAAGTCTATATCAATCAATTTTAAATAGGAATCTACAGCTGTAGTAAAATAAAGTATTCTATCCTCGCCAAATTGACCGCAAGAAATTAAGAAAATCTGGGTGTATATGGTTTATATCTACAAATTTCTTTCTCGTACGGATAAAAATAAGGAAAATTCCGTGCGCCACAGGAATGTTGGGGTGTATTCCAACAACTAAGAATTTGGTTGTAGAAACGACATTTTGGACAAATCCATTGAAACGTCAAGCACGTCACAACTCATGTCCTCCGCACATGAACACAATGTGGAGGGGCGTAGCTACCCCTAAACGCTGATGTCAGCCAGCTAAAACCCTGACTTTCCGCACATGAAGTTCTCCCCCAAAGCACAGCCCTTTAAAACAGTGCTTACGTGTTAATTTTTGACTAGAAAACTGTCCATCGAACTATCTTTTCTGATATTATTTATTGAAATCCGTACCAAAAATAAGGTGTGCCTCGGCTGCATCAAAGTATGTGGCAAAGCGCAGTACGGGCATGTTTTGGAGGGCTACAGGGGCGCTAAAGCGCACTAAAGCCCTTCATGTGTGGAGGACATCACAAGGAACAATTCTTTTCTCCTTCGCAACTTGAATGGACGTTTTATGGCTAAGTACCTTGCACATAAATTTGTTAACCCTTACAATAATTTCTCTTGTTTTCTATTACACTTTTAAGATACATTATTTAAAAACTTAGTCCAACTATTTGGTGTGGTATAGAAAAACTTTCCTAATGGATATATGGAAATTTTTCTTTTTAGAAAATGAATTGGAGAGCTAGTTTATGTTGGCATGTATGTGATATTTGGAAGGGTGAAAAAGGCATGCAAACTATTCAACAAAAGCCCTTAATAAATGTTCTAAAGCTAACTCTCACTTCTTTGTTGTGAGATTGAGATTGGGATTGGCCACATGTGGCACTAGCAAGTGAAAATCAATTCTCATGACTCCTTCAAGCATTTTCTTTTCCTATGTTGAAATAGGTTTGTTGAAAGCATGTTAAATTGTAAGGCCAATAGATTTGAAATGTTTTTGCGTCTACATGATATTTTCTCTCGTATTCCTTGTGCAAAAAAATGAAATTAACTTTTTCTATCAAATAACATCTCCTTTCTTTTCATTTTGTAATATAGCTCACATGATTTGTATTTTCTTCCATATATTTTGCATGCATGTCCACACCAACATTAACAACTACAATATTTCAAAAAATACACTTTGGATGATGCTTTCATGGATGTTGATACTATATACTAAAGATCCAATTTTGGCTTCGGATAGGATCTTTGATTTACACTTTTAAAATATATTTTCTTGAAATTTTTGAAGGCCTCTTCAACAAAACCATTTTGTATATATCCTATATTCATTATAGTTTTTAAGGATACATCTCATCAAAGTATTTTTGTTAATGGTTCATGTGCATTGTGTATGTTGCCACATTTTATATACATGTCAATTAGGTATTTACCGCTATAACATTTGACAAAAACGTAACCATTCACATAATGCTTTAATGGATTTCCATAACCATCTTTTAGTTCCCATTGTGTCATAGACTGAGAGTATGATGGAAAAGGCCTTGAAGTCTAACTTTACACATACTAAATGGAATTCCTTAAAAAAATGAAGGCATTTTCAAAAACCCTTTATTGTGCATATCTTTGCAATAGTTGTAGTTAATGAGATCACATATCTTTGATGAATTTTTAAGACACTTCATGTTCCACTACTTAAATCATCAAGAATTCCTTTTGATGGTTTGTAAACACCACATGCATTCAATTTAACATAAACAACGATCTTAAGGGAAGTGAATATCAGCCTCAACAATATATACTCTTCATGACGTAAATTAAATTAATACACAAAGCTAGCTATGGAAAATTAGTTACTAAATCCATCCATAAATTAAACATAATCATGTTTATTGTCTTTGTTCTAAATCCAAACTACCCGAACATCCCAAAACCCATATAGATGAGCATAATTTAGAAAAATTGTTATCTAGCATGAATGAATTAAATAAATAGGGCATTAGATTATGAAATATTGTCCTTTTTATGCCATATATGTTTCCAAACAAGGCATTTTTTTAATGACTGTGGGAAACCCAAATGAAAAAATTGAGCAAACTCATCATGGTGGAAGGATTTTATTCCTTTTCACTGTATCATTGAAGCCCCTTTAGATTATGACGATGATTCTCTTTCGAGAAGAGCATTTTGAGGGTTGAGTCTACTCCTATAGCTAAGAAATCTTCTCAAGAGCCTCAGGTCGGATCTTCAAAGGAAAAACTATAGGTTTCAAAATGAGTGGTTAAAAAGAGGCTACTTTCTTCCCCTTACGGATTGATGTATCAACCTATTTCTTCGATCGATGTTATTCTCCCATGTGATCCAGATGGAGAAGATTCAAATAAGGGAGAATGGAATTTGGTCCAGAATAAGAAAAGAATTTCTTCAAGGAGATTTCAGCTCCAACACATATGAGATTAAGATCTCACTCTCTGTGATGGGATGAGGTTTTGTCCTATTTGGAGGGGTTTTATCCTCTTTTGTTTGTTTTGTGAGTCAAGTCTGTTTGGCTCTTTTTGTTGTGCATGTCTTTTTATCTTTGTGAACTTCATTGATATATCTTTTTCTAATGGTCCTTGGAGCCTTTCACAATATTATCAATCAAAAAATAAACAACGTTCAAAATTAAAAAAACAATTCAAGGATATAAGGAAATATATCACTGTAAATAGTACTTGCATGATTGTGTCCGAGGCCTTTTAGAAAAACACATTTGTTCACATATCTTGGAATTATTTATATAAATGAAGAGACATATCTCTAACACATTTTTTCGAATGGTTCACATGGTTCCATATTTTGCAGGAAAATTTTAGTGGTGAATTTTTGTAAAGTAGCGAATATTAGGAGTTTTGAAAATTGGAAATGGAAAATTTTAAGCGATCGGCTTCAGCCCAATTCACCGTAAATTTCAGCCGAAAGGTCATTTCCTCCACTATTTACGATTAAAAATGAATCTATGTATGTATTTCACCATCATTTGAAGTCAAATTGCACTCATATTCACGAGATATAATCCATATGGCTCGAGGGTTTGTAAGGATTTTACCCCCTATTGGGATCTAGTGGGGATGACCACCCGGTAGGGGGTTGGGGGTCTACGTGCCTCGACAGGGGTTTTGGGGACAACTCCCCTCAAAGCCACATTTTATATGTATTTATATAGTGATTTTATTACTTTTGTTTGTCACATAGCAAATATTCCAAACCTGTCATCCTACACTTATGAAGTCCATGAAAGACATGTGCATCTACGCATGGGAGAGACAAACATATAAAGTGATCTTCCGGTGCAACACCATCACACGATAGATGATCGTCCAGTGTCGAAAAAATTTGCACACATATCGCCATGAAACTTGAAACTAAAACATCAGAAAAAAATTCCATTCTTCATAATGGTTAGATTGCACGTGCACACCATATTTCAAGGATCTTATTTTTATAGTCCGGTAACATGATAGAAAGGATGAATTTATTTAATTCGACACATTTTGGTTGAATATGGTGAAATAATGTTAATTCTTAATGAGGATGCCCATGTCCTCTATGAAATTCATACATGAGTAGTTAGGAGGTAGACAAAAGATGTATAACAATTTTGACATGTGATTTCCATATTCCTAGTCATGCTCCTTACAGACAAAGTGTATGACATAGGTCTTGTGCTTGATGAATGAATACTCCAATTCATTTTTTGTACATGTTAGAACCTCTAGAGCTTTCCATCAAGACACATGATCATGCTATCTTCTAAAATCCTCACCATGATGTAAAACCCAAGCTAAGCTTATGTTCTTAGTTCAACAGAAATGACAAGGTGAGAGGAGCATGTGTTTACATGCCATGTTTTAGAGCTCCTAATGCTCCAAAAGCTAAGTAGCATGCTAACAAAGGTGTATTCATAAATTTGAACACTTAGTGGCTACATTTGGTAAAAACATCAATGCTTTTGACAAAGTCTTTGTCACCGGTCGACATTGATTATATTTTCTTGAGTGTTTCTAGGGTATTTTTAACAAACCCATTTATTTGTGTATCCTAGAATCATTATAGTTCTTTAGGACCATACATCCTTTGAGAATATTGTATAATAGTTCAAATGACTCCATGTTTTGGAGACATATATCTGCTAGGGTACCTACAACCAAAACATATTTCAAAATCGAATTCATCATAATGCTTTTACATATGTCCTTATTTTTTCAAGCCTCCTATGTTTGCACTGAGTTCAAAGTATGCTATAAAAGATAAACCAATAAGATAGGACAGCTTTTGCTTGCATTTGGTTAAACAACTTCAATGCTCTATGTAGAAGCCCTATTATCTTACCAACAAAGTGTCATTGGGAAAGGATACTAGAGAAAAGACATCATGAAAAAAATATGCTTGTTGACAAATTGAGCCTCGAGGTTGGATGCTTTGGGCATCAAAATTCATTAAACATTCAATAATATCCATGGTTTTCCTTATTAGTACCTCTGCAGTAGGGTACTCATGTTTTCGCTAGTTTGTATTAATTGGGGAAATTTGGTTTTTAGTTGCTTTTATGGGAATCTCATGTGTGCATAAAGTGCAAATTGGAAAAAAGAAGAAGAAGGAAGCAAAGTGAGAGAGAATTGCCTCAAGTATATGCACACCTCCAACATCCGCCACCGCCAACTCTAGCCATGCAAAGTAGTATCTCTCACCTTAAGCGAAAAAAAAACAACCACTACTAATGGTTATTCGAAATATTCATCCATCATCTCTTTTAGTTCATGGCTTCAAATAACAACCGAAACAAAACTTACCCTAAATATTTTGAAAAACTAACACTAAAGTGTGAATGTTTGACCTCATGATATTTAACCTATGTTCAAGTAGGCAAAGAGAATCCCCATAAACACGAACATTGCATACGAGAGATTCAAAAAAGGAAAACAAAATCTCAAAATTTGTAGGCATTTGAGGTATACCAAGTAGACATGAAAAAAACCTACTTGCTCTAGGTCACCACCGTCCACACAAGCTTGAATAGAGAAGCCAAGTGGGCACCTCACATCACAACATCACTCACTGCAACATTATCCAATCAAACAAAAAATTGCCTCCACCGCCTTCTATTGCTCCAAGTGAATATGTTATGGTAGATGATATAACATTCGTCGATCCTCACTCTCGACAGGCCACTCACTTACCCTAACTCATCCCCACTTGAACATCCACTCTCTAAATAAAGTGCACAATTTGGGGGGAAATGATGAAATCCTATTTTTTGGTCGTTTGAAAAAGTTAAAATACTATCAACAAAACATATTTCAATTGAAAATAGACAATAACACAACACTAAAATTAAACTGATTGGAATTCAAAATCATTTTCAAGAATAATTACATAGAGACCATAGTCATGTTGAAGCAAGATTTCTTTACATACAATTGTTATTATCAATCCAAACAAACAAAGATGACATTGGTGACATCGTTAGCCATGAAAGCCATAACCAGTAGCACAACCATTATGCATATCGGAACCAATAGAAATATCGAGGGTGGAGGCGGAAGAAGGCACCATCAATGGAAGAAGCAAAGTAAAGTGGTAGCGAGGCACAAGAGTGCCAAAATGGAACCATTAACATGATGCAGTAAAGGCATGTTTAAGTCATAAACATGTAGAAAGGGTTTGATGCATAAAGATATCCATGGGAAGATTGAGGTTGCTATGATTAGGTAGAGTAGGTTGTGTTTCAAGTAACATGACATTTGCGTGATTGATGACCTTGCTTTGAGAGCAATTAACTTTTAAGCATCTAATGAAACATTGTAAAATTCAATGTATACAAGACTTAATGTTGTTTTCAATATAAAGTAGATTTAATCGGTGATAAAAAGTCCAATAAACGTGGAGTCTAACTTTAATTCATTTTATTTGGGAGGACCTCAATTTAAAAGGTCACTATAGAAAAGATGAAATAAGAGATAACATTGATGTCAATGTTAACATGACATTTTACCACTATACAATTGTCCAAATATTTTGGGATTTTTATTTTTTTATTGGGGTAGTTCAATAAAATATCTTCCACAAATAAAAATTTACCAAACACATATGGTTAGTAATTTATGTTCAAAAATATAATATGTATCTATATTTTATTTGAATACGTAAAGTTTGAATACTATTTGTTAATATTTATTTAGTAATCAGTATTCAAAACTTTCTAGTTACCTAATACAACACACTTATGAAAAAAAATAAAAAAAAATAAGTAATTTGATATATTTAATTAAAATTAGTGTTAGGGTTTGTTATATAATATTTTATCTCATATATATTTTGAAACATTCATTATCGATATGTGATCTATGGTATGTTGTCAAGACCATGTATAGGGGATAATATTGTAACTAGTCTAAATAAATGGGTCTCCCTTGAGCAAAGTTGTAGATAATAGAGCATATAAAGGTATCTAATATAAGACATAGAACCATTAACATTCATATGCATGAGATTTGTAAAAGAGTGCCACTTCTTTTCAAATGAAAATATAATGCATGTATATATGCTTACATTAGGACATAGAGAGATAATGTGACCAAAAAGGGCATATCACATCCTCTCTAATTTCTAAAATTTACAACTACTAGGAAGAAGATAAGATAAAGGTCCTACGATCAAGAGGAGGGTAGTTCATTAAGTTTAATTGATTGCTGCAGTATAGGTTATAACCATTTAGGTGTTAGCTACTTAGGGAATACTAACATCTAGGAGAGATGAGCAAATAATACAAGATGATTGAAGCATGCCAAAGTGTTGAGGATACATATTCAGATAATATCTAATTTGAGATGGCGTTTAGATATCATATGATTTACAATTTTTACATGTCATGAAAAGAAATAAATTGGAACATATGATATAAGTTACATAAGAGGGCGGTTTCAACATATGACCATCTTTTTCCTAAGTAACAGTTTGATTTCTAGTAGGTGTACGATATTGAGTTAACTTCTTGTTTTTACATTGGTAAATGATGTGACATGGTACATGCATTAAGGTTACTACATAATATGTCATCTAGAAATGAGATGCTAACATGTGTATGTGAATAACATTATTGGTTCACATAATGTGAAGATATTTGTGTGTTGAGAAGAAAGTCACAACCATGATGAATTGCTAAAAGGTTGTGATGTCCTATACAACATTGAAAGGTATTTCATCAAATTGTAGATAAAATGAATTACATGAATTGTGTTGGAACAAGATTACAAGAGTTATGTGTTTTTAGTATGATACCAAGAGACTAATGAAGATATGAAAATAACAAAGTGGGTGTGTGGAATTACAAGAAGATACAAATATTACAACATTTTACATAAGACTATAGATGTTGTAAGAGCTAAAAAAAAATACATAATGTCTCTATAGAAACATATGAGATTGTTGGAGATATCCATAAACTCCATACATGTTTATCATGTTGCAAAGATCCATAAAATGTCATGTAGACTACAAGATACTTCTAAAGCATGTATGGATGCAACATATCTATGTATGTAAGTTTGAGGTTCAAGGAATATGATGGGTGTCCCAATATTAGACAAAGTGCATATATTCATGAAAACATGTGCATAATTATGTGGAATAGAAATAGAATATATATTTGTGTTAAGTGTCACAATTTTGTATTAAAATCACATTTTAATGTTTGGGATAAAGGTACAATATTATCATGTCTATTTAAAGAATAATTTACATTAACCTTTTTCCTTCATAGGTTACATCGAAAATTGGTGGAAATACCAAATATAATAACATTCATCATATTAAAAATAATTTTGATGTAATTTCAATCATCAAGTATGTTAATGTTGAATGTGTGTCTTTTTATGTTAAAATAATTGGAAAATCCATTCCAAAATTCTCTCTAGACAATTTTTAGGTTATGTTTCATAAACAATATGTAAGAGCATCCAAATTAACATTTTGAATGTCAACACACACAACACTCAAATTGTCAAATAGTTTATATATTCTTTATTTCTCAAAGAAGGTTTGTGCTCTTAGGAATAACTATTTTTTTAGTCCTCATTTTTAAAATCCAACACAATTTGTATATTCAATCTAATATTCATGGATGATAATCAGAAGATACATTTAGATATATTAAATCATATTTATTTAAAGGTTATGAAAATTTATGTTTAATGAAATTATTCAATAAATAATTATTTATTTGTGAATATTTTTCACTCTCATGAAAATATTTTATGTGATTATGACGAATGAAATTAATAAAATTACAATTCATACCAATTTCATACTAATCGTAATGTGTTATGTTAGTAAAAAAGTCAAAGATTGGATCTTTGTTTGCTAATAAACATATTAACTATTTCTTACATGTATTATATCGATGCATCTTGAAAGAGGATATAACTAAGACAAAGGGGACATGAGATGTAGCATATAACCTTATGCATGTTAATAAATTTTATCTATAGGGAGAACCAAAATGGGGTTATGTGGACATGGATTGATACCTAATTTTTTATTATGTGTTTTAGTTAATAAGGTTGTTGAAAATATTTGTATTATATTGAATGTGATATGTCAAGTTCACAACAATAGCGAGATTACAACCTAAAAATATGAAATTAAGAGCTCAAAGTTTTTGTGAAAGATCGTGTATTTAAATGGATAACAATGTATGTACGTGTTGTCATGCATTTGTAATACCCTAAAAATTTAAAACCCGACCAATGAACACTATGCCAAATGTGAAAATGTTCTTCAAAATCTCCCTGAAACCCTTTCCTGGTCAATTTTCCTTCTGTATCATGATCATCTTGACCTTGTAGGTTCTCGTAATGGATTGAAGAAAAAATTTAAATATTTAGAAATGGTTTGGTAAGGTGCATCATTTGATTCATCAAAGTGTGCAATCGAAGACTAGTTCTCTGGTAGGCTAAGAAAGGTCAATTTTGGCCATTCAAGGTAGGTTTGTATCCTTCGAGAATGTTCCAAAAGATTATAAACATCCATATGTGGCATTAGAGAGTATTTTATGTGTCGGAATTGGTTTATGAATATTTAATTAGGATTTGGTGATTTAGGGACAATCTTTGCAAAAGCATGTTTTTCACGTGTAAGGAATGAATGGTAAATATATGAACATGAACTTCACCAAATGATTATGGGAGTTCCGTTTGTAGTTACAGGGGAAAATATAGGAATTGGAAAGATGAAAGATTCCTCTTCATGTTGTAAGAATCTTATTTTACCGAAGACCTCGAATATGTAAAGGCATCTCAACTTCGCGAAACAACTCGTTATCCTAATCAAAATAGGGTCATGTTTTGGAATTTCAAGCTCAACTAGGTTTTTAAACCTATTCCATTGATATTAGAAATTTCATTGGAGGTAGAATTATGTTAGAAAAAAACTTGAAAAGCTATGTAAACTAGACTAATACCTAGTCAGCTTAAGCAAAATCATTCAATAATCATCAAAATAAGAGATAGGAAAATTAAATTCAAAAGCATGCGTTATAACTCAAAAAAGCAACATGATAAGTTTTCTACTCTTTAGAAAGCTTAATGAAAGTGAACCTAGTTTAGATTCTAAGATATCAAATTGTATGGTGTTTGCTCCTAAATTTATATGTAAGAAATCTCTCCAAGTTGGCTATAAGGCCAGCTTGGATCTTCCCTTACTAACTAGATTTGGAGTGGATGGATGTAAGATGGAGGAGATCTTAACAATCAAGTATGTCCAAGATCCAAAATTTTTATAGCTTAAATCTATCACAAATGATGTCTAATTCCTTTGTAAAGTACTCTAATATCCTTGACCTTGTATTTCTAGATTTTCATTTGGGAAAGATTGAAATCCTAGTACATGTGGGACAAATGAACAATCCAAAATATATCTTTTTAGAAGTCAAAATACCTATTTGACTAGATTAGGAGGTAATTAACCTTTTAGGATCATATTAGAATTTTTTTGGTGTTTTTCAAAGTTTTCTAAAACTATGTAGAGGAAGAAAAAGAAGTTTAGAGGCCCCCAATGATAGATGGCATGTACAAGGGAAAAATACCATGCACATGCTCAAGAAAGTGAAGATGCGAAAAATGCCCTAGCATTAAGTTGAAGTATTCAAAGGAAAACTCTTCACGCACAGAAGATGGATCAAGGCCAATATGGATAGGCTCAATCATGATGTTGAGCATAAAAAAATGATGTGTTAGGAAGAAGAAAGGATACTCCCAACGTATGCTAGACAAGAAACACATGAAAGAAAGGAAGTAGAAGATTTTTTTTTTGTGAAAGGGGACAAAGGTGTTTGAAAACATGTCAAAAAGGAAATCTTATAGACATGGATTTTCTAAACAATGTAGAAGAATGATGTAAATGTTATTAATATAGCTTAGAATTCTCGTGACAAAAAAAAAAAGTGATTAGGTAAAACACATAGATCATGAGACAAGATACAAACAAAAGTAAGAGTCTAAACAATGTCCAAGAAAAATGACACTTGGTAACATACTAATCATGTTTTCTCATAGAGATCCAGTGTGTGAATGAGAAAACTAATTACCTCTTGAATGGAAGATGTGATAGACGATTAGTGAAGACACCCTAGCCAAAGTTTAGGAATGAATTATTTCCAAAGTTTATTTATGAATGGATTGTGGAAGGAGATCATACATTACTCTACTTGCCAACCATGCATCCATAGCCCTAATGGATATTTATTTACTTCTAGTTAGGTGTCCATAGCCCTAACAAAGGTTATTACAAATACCCCAAGAGAGAGTTATATACCAATTTTCCTTTTTCTTTTAGCTTTTGCTTTTTGATTTGACTTATTTTTATAGATTCTTTTGCTTTCTAAAACTTATTTCAGCTATGTTGTTTGACAAGGGTTGAGAACAACCTGATGGCTTGATGGAAAGAGGTGAAGTGTTTGTGATGATGAACATGGCTAGTGAAAACAATAATGTCCAAAATTTCTTTACAACAAGTTTTTAGATGTTTATTATGATAATATCTCTAGGAGGTCAGTTGTTCTTGAATTTACCAAGCTGATAAAAGAACAAAATTCCAAACAAATGCCATAGGGATAATTGTCACAAAATAAGTGCAAATAGGCTAACCAAAATATCACCAAAGGGATGAAAATGATAGGAAGAATTTTTGAAAAAGAAGAAGAAGGGGAAGAAAAAACGTCCATGTGTATGTAATACCTAATTGCAAAGTGTGTTCATTTACCTTTGAATTTTTGAAATGTCTTTTTTTTTTTTTTGAAATTGTTTTGATTTTTAGATTTTGATAATTTTCTATAAAGTTGGGACTAAGAAAGGCACTTAGTGTGATAAGATCCAACAATAATGTTTGATATTTCTTTGATAAGTGAGGTTAGGTGTGTTTGCTTATCAAGAGTCATATTATCACTGATCTCAATTATCATGGTGAGCTCATACTTAAAAAATAACTATGATTTATCCTTAAACATGGATTTCACACGCGGGAGCTTGAGTTCCCTATCGGTATGTTTCAAAGTACTTTGTGCCATAATTGATGGTTTCGTTGGTTTGCATTCCTTAGTCATGTTTGATGTTTAACCTAAAGATCGAGTTAAGTTGATGGGAGCTTCGAGATCATGTGATGTGTGACCCGAGCTTGATGAAGAAGTCATTTGGGTTTCTTATAAGCTAGTACATGATTTTTTTGATCTAAAGAAGTGGGAGGGTAAAATTAAGGTTTAGAATTATTGATAGGAAAAGTAGGGATGATGGTGGGATTTTCCTGGTTATTGATAAAAGAAGAGCATGATGGATGAAAAGGATAGGGTCCAAGAATTGAAGAGGATGCACTACCTAGAGGTGGGCCATTGATATAAGATGATGAAGGGATATTAGGATGTGGCCCCAAGATGGAAGACAAGGAACTACTTAGAGATTTCCCATAGATAGAATAGGATTAAGGGCTATTAGGATACATACAAAGAATAAAATGTAAAGGGTTACCCTGAAGGTGACTCATGAATAAAGGATAATTGAAGGCTACTAGGACGTGGCCCTAGAATGGAAGGTAACGAGGATACCGGAGGTGAACCACAAGTAGAAATGGAGGGCCACTATAATGCGTCTCGAGAATGCAGAAGATAATGGGATACCCAGAGGTGACCCAAGGTGAGATTTTGATTAAGGAAACATGATACACTAGGAATAATTGGCTAACGAGAAGATAGGCCATGGATCAAGAAAATAATTGGCTAAGAGAAGATAGGCCAATCATGTTGTCATGTGATGAGGAACATGAAGATGGATGAATAAGAGGAGGATCAAGTTCAATGGTCTTAGGATCTTCCTCTATTTTTCTGACAAAAATAGTCAATGTCTTCCTCTATATACGCGAGCGCATCGAAGTCAAAAGAGAATTTTTGTGTCTAATCCTCTAAGGTAATGTTTTTTGTGACCCCATGATTTCCATGATCACTTCTTCATTCTGAAATGAATTGATTGGTATGGGTTGTTATTCTTCGTCCATAGGAGGTTGTTTAGAAGAAACGGGTCCAAATGGCATGGAAGGTTTAGAATACACTTGATCGGGGAATGTTTGACCTTATTGTGAGCAAAGATGAATTGGATAGTGCATCGAAAATATATCTTAGTACATCGTTTCTTATGAATGGTTCGACATGGATGCAAACATCAATCTTTAGAAGATTGATGAATATGGAATAAGGTATGATCAACATGATGTAGGGGATGAAGAGAGATTAGATTCCGATTGATAGAAGATGATGAATAAAGTGATGAAATATATTTGTATTGAGATGTCTCAAGACTAGAAAAATATGCCATTGGTTTACCTAGAAGATGAAATATTACTAGAAAAGTAATTGGATCATTCATCTAGGTAGTATATTGTGACGTATGGGTCAAATTGGATGATTGATTACAGGAACTTTGAGTCGGAGATATATTTGATGGAGGAAGGGGTGATTGAGGTGACTGATGAAGGAGGTCTTGTGGAAAGAAAGGGAGGACCACGATTTTGGTGTTGATTTAGAGGAATCGGAATAACAGTTGGGATCGGATTCATTAGAAGAAGGAGAGGAATCATAATCACAATTTAGATAAGAATCTTGAAAGAATGTTGATTGGTCTCATCAAAATATATCCACTAATCATGGTATGAAGGTAGGGAAGGTGATAACCAAACGATCCCTCTAGCGTGAAGAACCAAACAAGGTTCAGTTGTAATAGGAATATTTTGATGTAAATGGCTAAACCTAGGTTACTGCATTTTTGTAAGTGTAAGGAACTAGGTGATAGTCATTTTTTGTGTCATTTCATTACAAATTCCTAGACCTAGATATTGTTATGAAACTACTTTAAAGGAAGGAAGTTCCATGTTGATTTGGGTAGCATACCTACAACCAATTAGGTATTTTAAAAACAAAGGGATTCTCACATGATTTTCGAAGAGTGTCTAAGGAAAATAGACATTGCAATGACACCATTCTAATAATCCAACAAGGTTTGGATAACAAGTTACAAAGAACGTAATGAAATTTCCTAGATAGAAATCCATGCAATCAATATCATACAAGGAATTATCATGTAATTCTATGAGTAGACCAATCAATAAATCAATATACTACACCTAATGCAATCATTATCATTCAAAGGTAGTTGGATGTTTATATGATTAACACAAATGGTAATGCTTAAGTCAAGTTTAAAAATGAACAAGGCGTAAGTATTAACAAGATGTTAATGTGATATCGATCAAAGGATACTAAGGTGAGTCTAGAGCCAAGCAAGACACAAAATATTAAATAAAAATGGAGGTTACCCATGTGAGCCATGTAACCATACTATGCGGACACGTTACCTAAGCTCTATAAGGAATCTAGGTATTAGCACAAAAAAAAAATCAATACAATTCCTAACAAAGTAATTAACACATTTTCAAGATATAGGTAAATTTTTAACACCCAACTATGCCAAATTATTCTAAAGACTTACAAATAATGTGGGCATCGTAACATAACAATATGGACACTTAGATGACGTTTGCAAGAAACGATGATGTAAGTATCAAAATTTTGTTGTGATGATGCTAACAACACAACAATTCTAAGGAGGATCTAGGATGAACCAAGCCTAGCTACAAATGATAATGTGTCACAATATGGATTTAAGACAAAGGGCCTACTAGAACATGATGATGTACCAAGAAAACTTTCAACACTTGTATGTTAACATTACAACCTAGCGATGCAACTAGAATACAAAAGTGTTGGATACGATTATTTCTAGTGATATTCTCGTATGTTGTTTTATTTTTCCCCCAATAATGGACAACAAGATAGGAAAGGTGTAGAAACATCGGTGGTGAAATAAACTTAGCGTCACTTCCTCGAGTTTCACCTCATCCATAAATGAATAAAAACTAAGCTACATAAAATGTTGCAGATCTCATGATCAAAGAGGCTATGCTCAAACTAGATGTACTTGTCTCCTTGTTTGATTAGCAAGGTTTTGATTCCAAAAACGTTATCACTTCCTGAAAGCTAGATATGACACAATGGTTTGATATGGTAAAACTAGGATCCAAGAGAAAGCGGATTTCCTAAGTGGTTCTCCCAATCCAATTTGTAGCAAATGATCTCTGTGAGCTCGATCTTCTAAGAAAGTCACACGGACTAGTCTGGAATATCTTGGCTTTAGTTTACCCCTTCAAATACCATGAGCAATGAATACATTCACCCGTATTTTTCACTAGGGTCACAATGGAGATGATTTTGATGCTAAGTCACAAATGGAAACACTATTTAAGTGGGTAAGTGTAGCACTTCCCATTTCTTCCATGAGGTTACCTAGTGGTGGACTACTTTGAGGTTTCTAGGACCATCTCTTTTGTTAAAGCTTAAGGCTTATGCAAAAGAGAATATGTCCTAGTTTAAAGAGGATGGGGCATACCCTTATGAAAATTACAAATCAAGTGTGTGTTGATGGCGTATCACAGCACCCTTGAATGTTTGCAACTCAATTGGTTGAGACTCTCGGTGTGATTTCATAACATGGAACTTTTCTCAAGTGTGGGACCTTGCAAGTCGGAAAGCTCTCTGGGATGAAGGCGGTTCCTATTCCTCTGTTTAGATGCACACATATAAAAATGTAGAGGTTTTACTAAAAACCTAACCTAAATTGCCAAGGAGATAGGTAAGAAGATGCATAAAAATAAACCTAAACTAACAAAGGTGATGCAACGAGGAATGAAGAACACCTATCTTGTCACAAAACTCAAACCATTAAAATGTGATGCAATATCATGCACAGATAACCAAATTTGTAGTGAAAGATCGGGAGGATGAAAATGATTACAGAGAGGGATGAGAATCATCCATAGACATGCATTATTTTCTCCAAATATTGATACAATACAATACAAAATACCAAGAGGCAAAGTTGCATTACAATTTTAGATGGGAGGTTTGAACTTTACAAATTCACCTACCAAAGAGAAGAAGGGAGGGCAAAACAAGAATGTCCAACCTTTAGAAATAATCCCCTCCTTACAATTTATAGGAAGAATGAGAGAGGGAAGAGAGAGGAAATCCAAATCTACCCCAACCACCTCCAGATTGTATTTAATTCATCTCATTATGGTGGTAGGTGAGAACCCTAGCAAACCCAAAAATGGAGAATTGTATTTTCATTTTTGAAGAACTTGTTCTCACCTAATTAAATATATCTAGTTGTAGTTAGATAGAGCACCTTGTAAGCTTTGAAAATTCCAACCTTGCGTGAATATGAGCTCCCTGTGAAAAGTTATGGCCATTTGAATATCTGCATCATGGTTTGCTTTCTGTCAGGTTTAGGGTGTCAACACTCAAAATGTTGTGCCTCCTGAAGGTGCGCCTTGGTGCACCCATCCTCATGTCAACATAATCTTAAGTGTGCCATAGGCACTAAAAATGTGGTGTTGACATTTTGTGATCTGCACCTCCAACTGCGCCAGGGTGTAACTTTTTACATGTCGACATTTTCTGATTTGCGCCTCCAACTTGCACCTCCAACTTGTGCAAGGCACAAATTTTTACATGTCGACATTTTCTGATTTACACCTCTAACCTGCACCTCCAACCTGCACCAAGGTACAACTTTTTACATGTCTACATTTTCTTATTTGTGCCTCCAACCTACACCAGGGCGCAACTTTTTACATGTTGACATTTTCTGATCTATGCCTCCAACCTGCGCCAGGGCGCAACTTTTTACATGTCGACATTTTCTGATTTGTGCCTCCAACCTGTACCTCCAACCTGTGCTAGGGTGCAACTTCTTACATGTCAAAATTTTCTTATCTACTCCTCCAACATGTGTCAAGGCGTAACTTTTGGCACAAATAAATGCCAGGTTTCGAGTTTCTTTGATTTCCATATGTTCTTCTGTTTGTCTACATTTACCCAGGGGGGAAGATATATACAAAAATTTGGTGACTCAATCGGGATCACCTACCTACTAGGTAGAAGATCAGTTTCCTTTTAGCAATCCATTGGGCATGGAGTCATAAGCAATAACCCGAAACCAACCTGATATCTGATCCCAAGCCTAATACCGCAACTCCTTCTCCGAGAGCACACTGAACTGTAGAAATTCAACTTGAGAGGGAAAACATCTGTGCCGAAATGCCTAGGGAAATTGAAACCTAACTACAACAAGACAATGTGCATGTGCACACTTAGAGGAATTGAAATCTAAGCTAATATTTACAAGGGTAAACCTTTTCCTTTTAGTAGCAATGTTTAAGATAAATTCTGTTACCGGAATCGAGAGTTCTTCTCCATCAATGTAGACAATTGGAAGGCATTACTACTTTTACATCCTCGTGACCATGTAGGGGCCACTCCAAATGGCATCAAACTTGGAATGCCTTCCTAGTTTTTCCGATCTGCATCCCATTTCAGAACTAGGTCCCCTTCCTGGAAGGTCCTTGCTCTTGCCTTCTTATCAAACCATCTTTTTACTAAGGCCTGATCCTTCTCAATCGTCTGAACTACATGTTCTCTGATTTCTTCCAATTCCATCAACTCTACATACCTGGCCTCCATTGGTTCAAACTCAGACAACTCCAACTACTTCATGAGCTCCAATGTTGGTAATTCTAATGATATAGGCAATACTACCTCTTTCCCATAGACCAAATTGTAGGGAGAATTACCTATAGACCTCTTTGGCATTATCCTATCAGCCCATAACACTGATTTTATCTTGGTATGCCATGTCCTTTGGTTTTCATCCAGATTCCTTCTAATGATTCTTAGAAAATTCTTGTTCATGGACTCTACCTGTCCATTACCCTGTGGGTAATAATTTGAAGAGGTTCTCAAATAGATTCCATTCTTAACAACCCATTCTATAATCTTGGAACCTATGAATGCCAATGCATTATCGATATGATAGTGGCTGGCACACCAAACTTGGTCACTATTCCTTCATAAAAGTCTAGTATGTTAGACTCATTTGCTTCTTTGAGCACTACCGCTTGCTGGGTCCACTTGGTGAAATACTCCGTTGCCGTGAGAATCCACTTGTGGCCTTGGATTGAGTTTGGATTGATGACCTCGATAAAGTCCAATCCCCATTGCATAAATGGTCGGTTAACCAAAATTGGGTGCAATGGAAGTGCTGCTAGTCTTTCTTTGCCTATGAAGAGTGCACATTTCTTACACTTTCTTATCCATGTATAACAGTTGCTAAAAAATGTGGGCCAATAATACCCTGCCTTCATTATCTTAAGAGCTGTTATCCATGGGGAAAAATGTCCTCCGGAATCTCCATCATGAAAATCTCGTAACACCCTCTCAATTTGACCTATCCCACTTTGCACCTCAATAGAACTCCATTGATGCCTTTCTTGAAAAAAACACCATCAACAAGCACATATGGAATGACTTGTAATCTAAAGTATCTCCTCTTTGCTTTGCTCATTTCTGGAGGGCATAGGCCTACCTGTAGGAAGTGTATCATATTTTGAGTCCAACAAGGAGTGGTTACATCATCATTTTCCTATTCTTCACCATCCTGTAATACCAAGACAGTCTCTTTTTCATCACTGCGTCAACTTGCTGACTTGAGGCTAGTTGTTCACACAATCCCTTTCCACAGACTAGCTTAGTGACCTTAATTTGGATGTCATATTCCATGACACGAGTGATCCATCCTACACGTTTCTCATTCAAATCCTTGTTTAGAAGGAAGTCCTTGACTCCCGCATGAGAGACCAATAATTGGATCTTGTTGTTTGAGACTATGTGCTTTAATTTCTTTAAGCTCTTGATCACTGCAAGGACATGTTTTTCAATGAAAGAGTACCTAGTTTCATATTCCTCCAAGCCTTGACTGAAGAAAGAAACTGGTTATTCTAATCCCTCTTTGTTTTGTTGTACCAGGATTGCAAAAATTGTGTCTCCGCCACCGAAGGCATATAGCATGAAGTCCTTGGAGAAGTCTGGATTGATGAGAGTCGGAGCTTGAGATATAGCCTCTTTTATTGCCTAAAATTGCCTTGCCTTCGAGATGTCCACTTAAATACCATGCTCTTCTTTAACATCGGTGTTATTGGCTTTACGAGAGCTATAAAGTTTGGAACAAACTGTGGAGAAAATTGATCCTTCCTAATAAGCTTTGAGAGCCTTCTTATGACTTGGCAATGGCAATGCTCGAATTGCTTCAACTATTTTTGGGTCAATCATCAACCCCTCCTTTGAAACAATATGGCCTAGAAGTTTTCCTTCGTGAGCCAAGAATATGCATTTTTTGGGATTCAATGATACCCCAAATCTTTTACACCTCTGAAATACCTGCCTCAGATGAAAGAGGTGATCTACTATATTTTTGGAGAATACAGTGATGTCATCAAGATATATCAAAACTATTTTATTGATTAATCCCTTGAATGCCATATCCATTGCCCTTTGGAAAGTGGCTCTAGCATTTGATAGCCCAAATGGAATCTTCTTGTAGGCATAGGTGCCCCATTTGGTGGTGAAAGCCATCTTGAACTGGTCATCTTCTTTCACCATTATCTGATTATACCCTGAGTAGCCATCTAGGAGAGAGAATCTCTCTGAAATGGATACCACTTGCAATATTTGTTCCATTGAAGGAAGTGGGTAATGGTCTTTGAGAGATGCCCTGTTGAGGTCTCAGAAGTCCACACACAACCTGATTTCTCCACTCTTCTTCCTAACCGGAACCAAGTTTGCAACCTAGCTTGAGTGCTTGATTAGGAATATAATGCTTTCTTCTATTAGCTTGTTTAGCTCTTTCTTCATTAGAGTTTCAATGTGAGGTTGACTGGTCTCCGCTTTTGCACGATGGGCTTAACATCCGGATCCATTCTATGGTATGTCCCGCCAACTTCGGATTGAATCCTCTCAAGTATTCATAGCTCCAAGCGAAGACATCTCGGAAATTCTTGGCAAAAGTGTATGAAATCTTATTTCTCCTACTCAAGCAGCACGCCACTTTACCAATTTGAAGTGTTTTGCCTTCCCAAACTAGAATTCACTCGAATTTTCTCTCTTGACCTATATGTTAGCCTTTTCCTTACGGAACTAGTGATTTGGGTTGAAGACAAACTCCAATGTTACTAAACCCTTGGGAAGCTTTTTTGTAATGTAGCCGTAGTACTTGATCCCCGTACTACCGCTCTAGTCTCGTCTCGATTCCTAGATGAGAATTCAACCTCTTCTTGCAAAAAAATGATGATCTCGTTGATCATTCTTAAACACTTGCCGATTGTGTTATTATCTCGAAGGCTATTGACCTCATAATCACATGGATATATGGTTGTGTTTTTTCCTTTTTGATGTTTTTAACCACATCAAACATTGCCCCAACTATCTGCGAGCCTATTCGCGGCTTCATTTTTCTTCCGGGTATGGACACGATGTTAAAAGCTCGAAATCCTCAATGAGGTCCCATACCCTATTCTTGTAGTTCTTCAAAGAGGTCATTCTTTTTAGCATTTTTTCCCCGACTTGGTTGATGATTAGCTTGCTATCCCCAAACACCCGTAAGTTCTTTATGCCCTTTTTCCCGGCCTAATGAAGTCTATGAATCAATGCCTCGTATTTAGCCGTGTTGTTTGAACAAGAAAACTAGAAATGAAAGATAAAAAATATTTGATGTCTTGTGGTGAAATAAACATTGCACCACCTCCAGCACCTTGTCTGCTTCTCGAACCATCAAAAAATAGTTGCCAAACTTCAATTTCATCCTTTTATTCGAAGTGAATGATGTCAGAATGGATGAATTTTCTTCGTGTACACAATACATGCCCAATTCAGATTCTTCAATTTCCTTGTATGGGTCAAATTCATGACTCTTGTTTCCCATTCATCCAAATTCGAATAAGGAATTCCCTCGACCTTCGTACTGTTTCTAGATCAGTTGAACACTTCTCCTTATCAAAAGATGAGAAATTTGAATTGATAGGACTTGGTACATGAGGTTCAATATGGAAATTGGTGGGTGGTTCTAACTTGATTGTTGCTTTGGCCCGTACCTCATCCTAAAAATCATGTGTGACTAATCTCTGAGATAAATATCCACTAATTTTTGCGGTGAACTCTCTTGATAGACACAATGCAAAGAGTGGCAAAAGGTCAATCACAGACACATCTTGCAAAACTGTAACATTAGGACAGGCATGTAGTGTTAGGCTTAACCCTTTTATGACCCCAACTATTCAAATTGTTGTTCCATCTAGCTGTACTACTCCTTTCAACACTGGATCATACTGCAGACCCAGTTGATCCACTATTTGCTTCGGCATCACTGAACTACTTACCCCTAAATCTATCATACATTTGTGTACCAAGTGGTTTCCAATAACCATTGACACATAGAATGGTGGAGGCTTCAAATTCTTTCTTGGTTGAACCCCACCTGGTTGCACTGCATTAGTGAGAACTTTCTCCTGTCCCTAATTTGATACATTCGAGGAAGACCAATTAGCCATTGCAGATTGTAATAAATCTTGTTTCCCGAGATCGCCAATGATTCCCACATGGAAATGTTAACATTTTTCTTCTTCATTTGATCCATGATGTTGAAAGGGGATGATCTATCTTTTTGTTGTCCCTTACTTGCGCATGACCCTTTTTGGATCTTGAACAGTGCATGTGTTGCTACAATAGATACCTTAGGCTGATTTTGCAAATTTGGAACGTATTTGGTCTCTCGACCCATTTTTGTGTAGGAGTGGGCTGAGAAACAATCTGGATTAGATAGTTTCCCCTCATTTATGCTTCTCTTCTTTGACCGTGTGTTGTAACCATGCCTTGAAAAGGTTGTTGGTTAACTCCATAGAAGTCTTCTATTTGCCAATTGGCCAACGTGGTTTCTATTGGAGGTGCTTCTTGTTGTGTTTCTTGCTGCTGATTCCCTACTTGGCTTGGTTCTTGAGACACACCAATGGTTTACACCATCAAGGCTTGATTTAGTGCACCATTGAAACACACGTTGACTGATTGTGAGGTAGATTACAAGGGTAACACTAGTTGTACTCCTATGCCATGTTGTTTTGTGTTGGAACCAAGGCTCTTGAGGATGTCGTTGCATTTGGATCATACGGTTGAAATGGCCTGGAAGCTTGAGGTTGTCCCTTGTTTTGGTTTTGATTTGCATTCTAGGCTAGTGGTCTATTTTGTTGGTATGATGGCCTAGCCTGGTACTTCGCTTGAGGATGATACGATCTAGCACTTTGAGGTTGCTATCTTTTGATAGTCACTAGCTCATTTCGAAGGTTTTGTAGTTGTTTCATATCCTCCTACAATTCCTTTGATGTATTTAAAGAAGTCGATGCCTCATTATTGCTTTGATCTCTAGGAGTTGGGATGGGATTCAAATCTGGTGCTTAAACGGTTGTAGGATTTCCCATATCCAGATAGAGAGGCATTGGTGGCCTTGGTGCAAGCTTGCCAACTTTGATCAAATAGTTCTCTGCTCTGATAGCTATGTCATAGGCCCCTGCCAGCATTGTCCCTCCCATTGATTGGATCATCATGGCTATGTATGAATTTATAGCCTTTAAGAAATATAGAAATGTTCCTTCGGCGGTTGGTCTAATAATTGGAATTATGTCCCATGTCCGTTGGAATCAAGTGAAATCTATCATTTGTTCGTTAGGAGCTCTTTTGATTGTCGTCAGTTGTTCCAATAAAGACAAATTGTCTGCCCTCTCCCCGAATTGGTTGTAAAGAGCTAAACAAAGTTGGTTCCAATTCATAATAGACCCTACTGCTAGGCTTCTAAACCACTATAAGGCTTTACCTTTAAAAGATGAAGCCAACAACTTGACTACAACATCCATTTCATTTATTTCATGGATTGCACATGCATTGGCAATATCCTGGATGTGGTAAATAGGAGTAGTATGGTTGTCTCTCTGTGAAATAGGGGATATTCTTTAAGCTACTGCAACCAAAATCTGATTCTGAACATTTAGGGTGAGTGGACTACTACCCGTGAAATTGACAAAGGGATTCGATGGTAGATGTGCCATTATGATTGGCCTAATAACTCTGGTTGATGTGATAAAAGGTCTACCAAGTGGAGGTGTAGACAAAGTCCGGTTAGGTGGAGATGGTGATATTTGTGGTCCTCTTCCTCTCCTTACTCTGCTTGGTGATGATAGTTGCAAGTAGACAAATAGCCCCTGTTCTCGAGTATCGGACACTGGTTCAAATTCTTCTCATATGCCCGGGCAACTTCTTCTAATAAACGCTAAATTCTATCCCTTTGGAGTTGCTAGATGTGTTAGAGAACGAGCATCAAAAGGCTATATTCTACAAGTTACACACCAAACCCGACAATATTAAAAAAAAATTAAAACTTTGAAGGACCCAGAAGATACAGTTCTTCAATTCGGTTATCGGGTCTTGTTGTGCAGCTACTAATCCCTGAAAGGTACAGGTGAGATCCAGGTCATGCAAGGTAACTTACAAAACCTGAAATACAGCTTTTTGGAACTTGGGACATGCTCGACACACAGGAAAACCCAAAATGCTAAAAATATGAAATTTTGAAAGTTAAAATCTCAAAAATCTAAGAATAATATTTTGAATATTATCCCCCGATCTATCAATCGGTGAAATTTTTACTTGTTTTCAACAAGCTAAGCTCTTGAAAATTGATTTTGGAGTTCAACCTGGAAGGTGAAAAAAAATCTGAAATTGTATAACTTGCAATTTCTAATTCTAAATTTCTTGAAAATTCCTTCAAATCTTGTGGAATGACCTCTTGGTCCCACCGGGCATGCCAAAACTGTTGATGGCGTATCACAGCACCCCTAAATGTCTCCAACTTGATGGGTTGAGACTCTCAGTGTGATTGTATAACATGGAGCTTTTCCCAAGTGTGGAACCTTACGAGTCGGGAAAGCTCTACGGATGAAGGCCAGTTCCTATTCCTCTGTTCAGATGCACATATAAAAATGCAAAGGTTTTACTCAAAAACCTAATCTAACTTTCCAAGGAGATAGGGTAAGAAGATGCATAAAAATAAACCTAAACTAACAAAGGTGATGCACCGAGGAATGAAGAACACCTATCTTGCCAAGTAAACACAAACCATTAAAATGCGATGCAATATCATGCATGAGATAACCAAATTTGTAGTGAAATATTAGGAGGATGCAAATGAACACAGAGAGGGTTTAGAATCATCCACAAACATGCATTATTTTCTCCAAAGATTGATACACTACACTACAAAATGCCAAGAGGAAAAGTTGCATTACGAGTTTTAGATGAGAGGTTTGAACTTCACAAATTTGCTGCCAAAGAGAAGAAGGGAGAGGCAAAAAAAAAATTCCAACCTTTAGAAATAAGCCCCTCCTTACAATTTATAGAAGAATGAGAGAGGGAAGAGAGAGGAATTCCAAAGCTACCCCAACCACCTCCATTGTATTTAATTCATCTCATTATGGCGGTAGGTGAGAATCGTAGCAAATCCAAAAAATGGCGAATTGTATTTTGCATTTTGAAGAATGATTTCTCACCCAATTAAATATATCCATTCCTAGTTAGATAGAGGACCTTGTAAGCTTTCCAAAAATTCCAACCTTGCGTGAATCCGAGCTCCCTGTGAAAAGTTATGGCCATTTGAATATCTGCATCATGGTTTACTTTCTGTCAGGTTCGGGGTGTCAACTCTCAAAATGTTGCACCTCCCATCCTCTGTCAACATAATATTAGGTGCGCCATAGGCGCTGAAAATGTGGTGTCGACGTTTTCTGATCTGCGCCTCTAACTGCGCTGGCGCAATTTTTTACATGTCAACATTTTGTGATTTGCGCCTCCAACCTGCGCAAGGGCACAACTTTTTACATGTTGAAATTTTCTGATTTGCACCTCCAACCTGCACTAGGGTGCAACTTTTTACATGTCGAAAATTTCTGATTTGTGCCTCCAACGTGCCTCCAACCTCGTGCCTCCAACCTGCACAATGGTGCAACTTTTTACATGTCGTCATTTTCTCGATCTTCGCCTTTATAACTGCGCTAGAGCACAACTTTTGGCACAAATAAATGCCAGTTTAAAGTTTCTTTGATTTCCATATGTTCTTCTTTGTCTATTTTTACCCTGGGGAAGATATATACAACAAAGTGTGTTGAATGTGTTGTTTTTTTATCTTTTAGGATTAATGTAGTTTTGAATGCCATTGGCAACCGATAACAAACATGTTAGATTTGGTTTAGATTCTAATTTCTTCAACATGAAATATGGACCTTCAAATGAGATTACTAAGTGTCCACGTGATCAAAGCATCATATAAAGAAGATAGAATGTAATTTTTTATTTCCTAGGTCATCTTAAGATGGAAGGAAAGTGAATACATGACATAATACCTCACTAAATCTTGTGAAAAAATTGAAAATACTTAATCAAAATGCAAGAAAGAAACTTTTATTTAATCTAACTTTGAAGTTAATCCTTTTATAAACATTAATTAAAGTGTTTTATGAGAGCATAAAAAGGTCATAGAAGAGTTTTTGATTCCCAATATCACCTAAAAGGTGTGAGGGAAGATCATACATGTTTCAAATCCATACAAATGACAATGCAACATTAATAAACTCAACTAAGTAAAAGTTATTAGAAAATATATAATATTTATCAAAGCAACATGAAAAAACATTGATTAGTTTTAAAACCTTACAAAAGTGTTAGATATTTCAATGAAATTAACCCCTGCAAGTGTTAGAATAAAGTTTTTCTCTAAAAGTGATGCTTGTGCTCCCTTTATGATATGTGCACATAGGTTATGATAGGTGCATGGCTCTCTGAGAAAAGGTCAATGGAAAATTATACCTATGTGTCAAGAATGATACCTACGTTGTTTTTTAATTTTGTGAGAGCCACATAAAATGTATGCTCATGTTAGGTAAAAATATTGAGTAATAGAGAGTTTATTTAATTTCTGTAAGTCCCGAGAGATATATGCGTATGTATGTATGCATGTGCATGTTATTCAAGGTAAGTTTGTGTGGGTTTAAGCATATACACATGACATAAGAAACATGCGCGAGTCTATGAAAAATTCTTAATAGGCAGTCAAGATTACAAGGAAATGGGTGTGTGACCAGTAAGATTGGTTTGCATCCTTGCAAACATATGTGTGTGGATTTTGACATATGGCAGCGATTCAAGAAACTTTTGTGTGGTCCTAAAATACCACAAAAGGTCACGGAAAAGAAAATTCCAAAACTGTAAACAAGTTAGAATTTAGCCTTTTACTATAATTTCTATTATAACCCCAATAAAATAGCATGTAAAAGGAAGATTTACTACTTATAAGTTAATCAAATGATTGAAACAAAACTTTTTAACCCTTAAAATGTATGGAAATGGTTAGAAACTGAAATAAAAAGCTTGAAAAACATCCATTAATGGACTATGGACTAAGAGTCCCACCGGCATGCCAAATGTATTAGAGATAAACGTGAAAAGCTATGTAAACTAGACTAACACCTAGTAGCCTAAATCTTAATCCAAATCATTCAATAACCATAAAGATAAGAGATAAGAAAATTAACTTCAAAATCATGCATTATAACTGAAACAAGCAACATGCTAAGTTTATTCTACTCTTTAGAAAGCTTAATGAAAGTGAACCTAGTTAGATTCTAAGAAATCAAATAGTATGTTGCTTGCTCCTAAATATAGTTAAGAAATCTCTCCAAGTTGGCTATAAGGTGAAGCTTAGATCTTCCCTTACTAACTATATTTGGAGTGGATGGATTCAAAATGGAGAAGCTATTAACAATGGATTATGGCCAAGATCCAAATGTTTTATAGCTTAAAGCTTTCACCAATAATGTCTATTAACTCTAAAGTACTTTGATATCAATATCAAGATGTATCGTTGAAAGAGAGGCATGAGCCTTGTATTTTTAGATTTTGATTTGGGCAAGATTGAAATCCTAGTACATGTGGGACAAATGAACAAGCCAAAATAGATCTTTTTAGAAGTCAAAGTACCTTTTTGACTAGATTAGGAGCTAATTAACCTTTTAGGATTAATTAGGGACTCTAAACAAGCTTAGGAAGTTTTCTGAGAGTTTTTGGAGGAATTTGGATTATATTTTGGAAGTGTTGGAAGTAGAGATAGCCAATGATAAGGTTCATTGATTAAATACGAGATATAAGACTCAATCAACATGAAACTAGCTAATTAAGAGGGTTATCACCAATCAACTTGTTGTAAAATGGCATCCTAAGTGAGTTAGAAGCAGAGTTAGATAACGAAGTGTCGTTATTTGAAACAAAGTGAAAGGATATGAAGGTAATGAGTGCAATGTTAATAATAATAATTCTTCGATCAAACTATAGGTGTCTACAAGAGTCATATAACATTCCACATAAAAATACACCTGCAAGCTCTAGGAATGTTGTTTTCAAGTTTCCTCTAGTGTAAGGTATGTTGATCCGATAGTTAGTCATATTTTAAAGTTTCTCATGTAAAATTTTCTCTCCTATCACCCATTTTTATCCCTCTTACCCCTCCCACGGGGCATAGGGAAAAAAATGGCGCACCCATGGAATCCCCTTTCCTTGTTTCTCACCAAAGATTGTAAGGGGGTTATTTGGCTAGCTCCAACTATTGCATACTACTCAACTCTTTTCCAATCATCATCATATCTCTGATTTGGAAAATATTAAAATTATTTCTAAACCCTAATTACAAAGTAAAAATGCAAAGATAAATAATAAATTAAAGATATGACATAAGAAATAAACAATTAGAAAATGAAACCCTAAGAGTAAAAGATGGAATAATAGACTTAGCTGATTTGGTAATAAACCCAGAGATGCGTTGAGATGGAAGATTGATGAAATAGGAGGATGGAATACAAGAACCAAGCCCAGTGAAATTGTAGAATCATCTCGAGTGGGACTAGGGTGCCTCAATCGGGTGAGGGTGCCTAGGCTATAGAGACCTTATCTAGTTTCCTGTGACTACAGAGAACCTCGAGAAAATGATTTTTATTGTTCCACATGAGTGTTCCTAGCCTTTTTGTTTGTCCCCTATAGATCACTAAAACGTCGTCGAGTTCTCCTATTACCTCCAAAACAAAATACATCATGGAAAACACCAAAACACATAAATCCTAAAAATAAAATGATGCAAATGAGGAGTAGGAATGACCCCAAGGTGATCATGCGACTAAGTGAACTTACGATTCAGAACCACACTACATTCCAAACTCCATGTATTTCTCATGTGTATGTGTGTGTGCAATAATCGTTCTCTAGGAGGATCTTGCGTAAAAGGCACTTAATAGTGAGCAATAGCTAGATGAAGCAATGTATGTGTGGATGAACAAAATTAAATTCCCCTTCTATGAATTGTATGTTGAACAATGTAGTCACTTGTCCTTTTAATGATAGCTAGATGGATTCTTTGATTATCTTGAAATGCCTTTGGATGCAACTTTAGGTAATAGTAATAGACACTTAAAGCTTGGTTCTTTAATATGATCACATAGATTTCTATTTATATGATTCCCTTGGTTAAATTTCATATTTAACCTATAAAAGGATGACTACTAAGAAAATAAGATGCCCAAAATATGAAATAGACACAAAAGTTATGATAAAGATATAATGAGGTCGTGGGAACCCGGAGGGGATGAGAGTTCGTGGGACTTAGCGTCTTGTCTAGGTGATGGTACCAAGAGCTAAGAAAGATAAAGGAGTGAAAGTCATAATGGAAAGTGATGTGTGCAAGACCATAAAGAAAGAAAGATAACAAAGAAAGAGTTCAAAGATAGATGTCAACTACTAATTTTTCTTACTTAGGAATCATATTAATAGTGGTATGTGATTAGGAACTATAAATGTACCCAAGTGCATGATTTAGTGTCTACATTTTCCCCACTTAATGTTGTTGAGTGAGTAATTGATAATATAAATAAGATAGAAAATGTGTACTTGATAACCATGTAGATTGACGATGAATGCGTTCCAAGGATACAAGAAAAAATGTGGAGTGATAAAATGAAGCGTGTAAGCTAAAGAAAAGGAAGTGACCCTAGTGGTGAAAGTGTATATGCATATGTCACATTATTCTTAATGGTGTTGTTTCTTGATGTGTTTGTTGATGTGACTACTACTTCCCATAAGGACATACCTACAAGAGAGAAGAGGAAAAGTGTAGTAAACATCATGTATATGTGAAAACTTTGATCCAAGTATGTATAAAGTATGTATAAATGTGAAAAGTAACATGTGCACCTGATCCATGATTAGTGAAAAGGATAGAAAGGATGCTGAAAATAATATAGAAGAACATATTTTTGGGTGATATCATGTGAAGAACAAGTTTTTAAGGAAATCTCATGCCAAGTGTGAGTTTTAGGGTGATCTCATGCCAAGACAAAAGAAGTGTTTGAGAGAAAGGTGTATTGTTATTATCCAACCCTAACTACTTCACGATGATTTATACACCACCGTAAATGTTGTGATTCTAATTTGTTAGTGTTTGATCCATTCGATCCAACACAAATAGAAAATGGAGATAATATGCATTTGATTATTGGAGGAATGTGCCAATTTGTGAAAACCACTATGTAAAATGCTGAAAAATGTGTTGATCTAAGAAAAATATGTAACTACCCCTTGTCATAGGTTCCCAACAAGGGTCAAAAGTGCCCAGTGCCCTTGTTTGTTTTCGGCACCTTGGTGTTTTGTCTTTGTGCAAGTGGACCTAAGTAAGATTTTAGATCATTTCTATGAATGAAGACTATGTTTTTATTGTACTCTACTGGTCTAAAATGTGATTGTGTATCGCTTAATGGGGTCACTAATTCACCCAACGTATTCCCCCCTCATTTGGGGTGCATGTGACATCGTTAGGAGGATGCATCCCAAATGAGAGGAGAAGACTCTAATATGAAACTGACACCCTATAGGGGAGGGAATGTTCTTGGTAGGAACAAAGGCACATGTAAATAATGTGGATGGAAACATGTATTAGTGTAAACAAGACAAAGATGTATATAGAATCCAATGTCTAATATAACAAGAATGAAGAAAAAGGAGACGAAGAAAGAGGGGTTCAAAAATGGGACATCACTCACAATGTTGCAAGACAATCAAGGCCAAAGAGGTCAAAATCATACATTGTAAACACAAGAAAAAGTGTAAAGCCCACAAATAATTTAAACAATGAAAAGTAGTAGCAAGTAAAGTAACAAAAACCTATGGTGGAAAAGAGTTCCTACAAGAAAAATTTTACACATGAAACACCCATTAGCATGTTAGAAAGATAAAAATTTAGTCAAAAGCATGTATCATCTAATATAGTAGTGTGTTAGTAATAAGATGAAGTACTATGAATTGAAATAATAACACCTATAAGTGTGTACAAAATTAGATTACCCTAGGAGGTGTTGTGGGATTTGTAAGTGTACCTATAGTGCCAAACATCATTGTTGAGTCTAATACATCTATGTAAAGTCTACATTCACAACTAGAAGGAAATTAAATGAGTGTGTTTATAGAGAAAAGATAATGGCATACGATGTATCTCGTGTATAATGAAAACAAAGTGTACATGTAACTAGAATATGAAAGCAAGATTATATGCAACAAAGATATGCGATATGTTGTGAGTTTGAGTGGAATGGAATGCAAAGTGAGTGTGATAGGAGAATTGTTCTCCCGAACAGGTTTGTATGAGTATGTATGAGATGAGGTTCATTTATAAATTCCCTCTCAACAGTCAAGAATGATCCATAAAATAAGAGTGCATCATTAGGAAATGGTTTAAATTGTGAGCATATAGAAAGATAGATCACTGAAGTATAAATCATAAAGAGTGTGAATGTGGTGATGTTCATTTGAGATTTAGAACCTCTACGGTTGAGTATGAACCATGGAACTAGATTGCATCATAGGGTAGTGTATCGTGATGAATGTCTGCTAAAAGATTTATTATGAGCGCATCGAGTGTCAAATGTGTGGTATGTATGATGTGAGGTTCATGAATGTATGATTCCCTCAACATTAAAGTGTGAACCATAGCAAAAGTGTGCATCATCGTGTAATGACGATACAATTATATCAATATGTGTAAGATGCATGCGAAAGACTACATGAGTAAAAATGTGAGACACTTGAGAATATTAAAAGGGGGAGAATAAACATGATGCCCCCAAGTATAGGATACGAAGAAGAATCAAGTAATGTTATCTTAGATATCATCGTTTTCATGGTCGAAGTCAAATGGTGTTACATCAGAGACACGATAAGCTATAGTAAAAGGTTTATCACACAAAGATCCATTATGGCTTAAATTGTAAATTCCCAATGCATATTATTTTTCACTAAATGGTTGAAGTGGACAACCATGTTTATACAGTGAGTAATATTTTTTCATAGCTGAAAACGAATCATTAAAAATAAAAACATGACCAAAGTTACAAGGAATGAATTATCGATATAATCGGGATCTAAGGTACCAAAAATATAGTCAAGCTAAGATTGCATGAGAATAAGTTGCGAAAAGTGTGGAGTGTGTGCAACAAATACTTATAGATGAAATACTTGGAAGCCATAAACAAAGTAATGTGAACTTATCCATGATATAAATGTTGAACATGTGATGTAGGGATGAGATAATGTAATGTGAATCCTAGATAAGCCGGACCATCATGTGTGTAAATAGTATTAGACCAAGAGGGATTGAATGGAATGTGCGGACAATAAACATTATTCATGAAAAGAGAGTATGTGAAAAGAGGTATTATAGATGAAGGTTCTTGATCAACATCAAATAGAAAAGGAAAGTGGTATGAGATCCGATGTATAGAAAAATCCCTCATAATACACCATAGAATTAGTAGAAGGAGGGGGTGATCTGAATTAGATGGACCAATGTCTAATGCACAAATGATTCCTTTAAGTGGAGGTAATTTTTCTAGATCCTCCGTGGTTTGCAAATCAATAGTAGGGTGCATAGTAGGATAAGTCGTAATAGGTAACACAGTGGTTGGATCTAGTTGAAAAATATTGTATTGGATTACTATCAATGAGAACTGTATATTCAAATCCCTCATGTAAGAATTTAATGCATCGTGAACTATAGAAGGCACTACTTGCATTTTGTGAAGCCATGGCCTACCGAGTAAGAAATTATATGGAACTGGAATATCAATAACAAAGAATACTGTAGGGACATATTTTTGGGCCAACCATGATAGGAAAAGTAACAATGCTATGCATGGACACGTAGTAGAATCATATGCCTAGACAGAAATAGATGTTGGGTTAAGATTAGCTAAGGAAAGGCCTATATTTTGAATGAATGATAAAGGACAAATATTGAGCTCAGATCCATTATCAACTAAAGTTCACTTAACACCCAAGTTATTGATGCATACTCATATATATAGGGGAGGATCATTTTCATAAATAGAAATATTGTTAGGTATAGTAGATGGAAAAGTAATTTGCTGAGAAAAATAATCTACAAATGGTTGATAAACTATGTATAGATGAGTAGTAGAAGGAATTTGAGTATTATCTAAGAGAGAAATGATTTTATCTCGACAATCAAGATTGAATAACAAGAAATCATAAATAGAGATATCCATGATGAGAGGATGAAAGAAGTGATGAAATGAAGACCCAAGAGTTTTGAATGAGATCAATTTACCAAATGATTTGGAAAATATTTAAATTATTACTAAATGCTAATTGCGAGAGTAACAATAGAAACATAAAGAATAAATTATAGATATAACATAAGAAATAAAAAAATGGAAATTGAAATCATATATTCAAAATATGGAATAAGAGACTAAGATGATTTCACAATAAATACAAAGATGTGTGAAGCCGGAAGAATGATTAAATAGGAGGAGAACTATTACAACTAAGTGTAGAAAATAGTAGAATAGTTAGAAATGACGGGACTAGAGCACTTGAACTAGGTTAGGGGAGCCTAGGCATTATATACCTTCGTAGGCTCATGTGAGTGCGCCGAACCTTAGAAAATGATTTTTTTGTGCCAAACAAGTGTCACTAGCCTTTATTTTTGGTCTTCTATAGATCACTGGAAGATTGTCGATTTTTCCTTTAAAATGAAAAACAAAAGACCTCCTACAAACTAAAAAACACATCAAATCCTAAAAAGAAAAATATGTAAATGGGGAGTTGGAATGGCCCGAGAGTCTCCATACTAAGTAAAATTACTATCTAGGTGTTGCACTATATTTTTAACTTCATGTAGTTCCCGTATGTGTGTGTAAGAATCGTTCCCTAGGAGGCTCTTGTCCAATATGCAATTAATAGAGAGCAATAGCTAGATGTAGCAATGTAAGCAGATGTGTGGATGTCATAATGAACTTACCCTACTATGAAGTGTATTAATAGGAATTCAGTACCTTGTCCATTGAATGATAGCTAGGTTTATTCTTTTATACTTTTGAATTTCCTTTGGATGGAACCTTAGGTGATAGTAATAGATGTTTAGAGTTTGGTTATTTATTACGATCACATAGATTTGGATTTATATGATTCCATTGGTTGATTTTTTTAATTAACCTCTAAAAGGATGATTACCATGAAAACAATATGCATGGAATATAAAATAGGCCCAAAAGGGGTGAGCAAGATACAAAGAGGTTGAGGGCACCCAGAGGGGATGAGGGCACCTTGGTGCTGTCATCCTCATTGTTAGAGTAGGTATTTACCTTAGCTCATGTTCACCTAGGTACTTTATTTACCTTTATTGTATTTATCCTCACCCACTTATGTGTGTGGATATTTCTTTTATCTTATTTAGATATTAGGAGATATTATCGAGTTGTTAGGAATAGTTCTTTCCATGATCTATGGTATTGACTAGTTCTTTCCTAGATATTTGGTATTTACTAGATCCTTGATGTCTAGTTCTCTCATAAATCTATGGACTTGACTAGTTCTTTGATGACTAGTTCTTTCCATGATTTATGGTTTGATCTATGACTTTGATTGGTTCTTAGATTGTTATTCCTTGCCTATATAAGCAAGGTCCATTCTCATTGTATTTCATTGAGTTCCATAATAATATATGATATTGTTTCTCATTTATTTGCAAAGGTTTTATGTAAAGTTATTATGGTAAATTACTTTCATCTTATTGATCATGGTGTTTAATTAGCATCTGTGTTCTTGGCTTGGTATGATCTGGTTATCATTCCTTTCATGGTATCAGAGCAGGAGATTGCTATTGACATCCGTCTGTAAGTTTTATTTTGCAAATAAATTATTTGTGTATTCATATATTTGGGATTTGGTCATATTTTGTTTCTGCATGCATTTTTATGTAAAACAGAGGCTTCCATTGGATTCAAAAGGCATGAAAACCCTAAGATTGATTGTAAACTCGACCAATTCTGGAGGTAGTCATTTTTTGTGGTTTTTTTAATTTTTGCAGAGAAGCACATGGGCGCGCCTAGTGGGATTCAAGCCTAGAAAAAAATGTGAGTTTATTTATTCAAGTTTGTCGTATTCTCGAGATATATACTGGGATTTTCTCTGTTGCAGTGTATCTATCTTACGTTTCATGCAAGAAGGTTTTCGGTTCTTTCATTTTTTTGCAAGGGTCCACAGATGTTGTGCAAGGATTTTGCTATTTTAGGAAAATCCACGGGTGCTATTTTTAGCACCCATTAAAATCCTTAGCTTATCGGTGCTTAAAGATTGTGATTCCTACTAGTAGGTGCTTAACTTCACCTCCTTTTATTTTATTTGTGTGGTGTAACTTTTGATCGGCAACTCGGTTTTAAGTGTCGTGTTTTTTGCGAAGCGCTTGTTTTTTTGTGCTCTTTCCATTGGAAATATTTATTTTGAGACTTGCACTATAATTATAAAGTGTAAAATATGGAGGAGTGTTGTAATCAATTGTGGATGTAATTTGGTTGAGCCCGACGTCCTAAATTTTTTGGAGTTGCAGTTTGTACCTATCATGGATTCTGAGAATGATATGCTTTTTTCTAAAGTATGTGGACTTCAAGAGGATATTATAAAATGTGTGGAAGAAAATAGATCACTCAAGAAGTGAAATTCTCTTCTATAATCACTCATTCACGATAAGGATACAATAATACACTCCCTACAAAACAAACTTGCTAGCCTATAACATCACCATCATATTGTGGACAACCATATCCATGCTCCTAGTCCACTTGCAACTGTTGCTCTTGTACCCACTGACATTGATCTACTAGTCTTTGAGCCTGAACCTACTTTTGATGCTTCTAAACCTGTGAGGCTTGTTACTGCATGCTCTTCCACATCTGTGCCTATTACAGTACCACATGTTGTGTATCCTACTTCTTCTCAGTTGCATGGCTTTTTTGAGAAGCATACCACTACATTCAGTTCTCACATGCTCTATTCTATGGGTCTCACTAGTGAGTCATTAGCAGACATTCATAGGGTATTGTTTCTTCTATTCCACATGGTAAGTGGAATTCTTTTCATGACATTGGTTTTGAGAATATACTTCATTGTGATCACACATTGAAAGAGCTCCTTTTTTGTTCTCTGACTCTTTCTCGAGGACCTTGAGCAACACATGAGTTCGCACCTTCACTCGGAGTTTGAGAAACCTGATATTTGAGCTTTCGGACATGATTAACTTGATACACATTCTGATGTTCTTTTGCATTCACCCATTGTGCATTTTGCACCAAGTCATATGCAGGCATCTCCTTCATCCATCTGTGTTGATTTGGGGTGGATATCTAATCACTCATGGCGGCGACATAGGCATTCATTGAGAGGACTCTACAGGCATGGCTCCTCCACCATTCAACCTCTTGCTCCACTTTCTATACCTTATGCATTGTGATGCTTCTTGTTTTGAGCATTTTTCTTTAGCAGGTGTAGTGTATCTCTTGTTTGTTGAGAGATTTTGTATCTGTATTTTTGACACTTTTGACATGTTGACAGTATCTCTTGTGGGGATCTATTTCTGGTGAAGTCCAGTGTTATTTTGTCAGTGTTCGAGTAGTTGATTTTGGGCAACTCATACAGATTTGTAGCATCACTCCACCCATTCAGCAGTATGGGAGGGTGTGGTGTTGATCCTACTTCTTCGGGTTTCATGTCCTTGCCTTGTTACCTTGGCTTTTCTTGGATCATGACACTCTAGAGTTTGTGTCCTTTCCTTGTTGCTTTGGTTATTGTTCTTGGATCGTGGCACACCTATTTGAAGTAGTTGATCAAATTATGTTTGGTGTTTATTTTGCACTTTTGACATCACTCTGTTGACAGTCTTCTTGTATGGAGCTATTCTGGTGAAACCTAGTGTCAGTTATTTTTGAGTTTTGTGATCGAGCAGTGGATTTAGACCATAGTGCACACCAAACTTCTTCAGCATTGTATGATTTTTTTGAGCCGAGATTCTTGGGATGCCTTGGAGCGGGTTTTACTCTCTTTACTTTGTTGTTACTAGTTTTGGGTACCTTGTGGTGTCCCTTTTTTCCCAGTTATTGTACATGAGTACCTCATCAGGCCTAGTTGTCGGGACTCATACTGTGGACATGCCACTTCTATTTTGGCCCCTAGATTCACTTGAGGGGGGGTGTTAGAGTAGGTATTTACCTTAGCTCATGTTCACCTAGGTACTTTATTTACCTTTATTGTATTTATCCTCACCCACTTATGTGTATGGATATTTCTTTTATCTTATTTAGATATTAGGAGATATTATCTAGTTGTTAGGTATAGTTATTTCCTTGATCTATGGTATTGACTATATCCTTGATGTCTAGTTCTCTCATAAATCTATGGACTTGACTAGTTCTTTCCATGATTTATGTTTATTGATCTACGACCTTGACGTTCTTAGATTGTTATTCCTTGCCTATATAAGCAAGGTCTATTCTCATTGTATTTCATTGAGTTCCATAATAATATATGATATTATTTCTCATTTTTTGCAAAGGTGTTATGTAAAGTTATTCGCGAATTGCTTTCATCTTATTGATCGTGGTGTTTAATTAGCATCTTTGTTCTTGTCTTGGAATATAAAATAGGCCCAAAAGGTGTGAGAAAGATACAAAGAGGTTGAGGGCACCTAGAGGGGATGAGGGCACCTAGGTGCTGGTGTCCTCATTGCATACTTAGGTCTAGAGCCAAGAAAGATAAAGTATCAAAAGTCATACCGAGAGTGAGGTGTTTAATACCATAGAGAAACAAAGAAATCAAAGAAAGAGATTGAGATATTAACATCACGCTTTTTCATTACATCAACAATATTAAAAGAAGCAACCATTTTGGAAATAGATTCTACTATCTTAGCATAGGCTTTGGCAAAAACTGACTCTACTTCAACTACTTTTGATATATGAGGTATAAACAATATTCTTGGATCGGGTTGTGATTTTTTTGTTGTTCTTTACTAGCTAAAACACTGTTATTTTCGAGGAACAACAAAACTATTAGCTAACTTTTGGGATGTAGTTTCTGCTTTATACGTGACTATGGGAAGAATAGGTCTTTATTGAAACTTTTCACTTCCTTGGGCCTTTTCTTGGGACCTAGTAGTAAGCTATCGCAATAAAATTGTCTTCACTAAAACTAACCAAGTTCTATCCAATTACTTTCTAAACATGATTTTCTTATTGCCCTCCCTCCATTTGAGGCATGAAAAATGTCTCAGGTTGAGGTCATACAACAAGTCTTATATTCATGAATGCATTTGGGAAGTTGGCGCTATATGAGGTTGATTACAAAGTTGACATCATTCTTCCGTAGCTATATTAACTAGGACTAAAGAGTTAGATGAACTAGGAGCCTTTGGGTTAAACTACCTTTGCGAGATATGGATATCTATAATTCTAATTCTCTTGATAAGGTCATCTCTTTTGTTGCTTTTCTTGCCGATAAGGAGCTTGATACGGCTCTGCTAGGTAATGCAAGTCTATTTTCAATCAAAGTTAGCTTGTTTCCCACAATTTGCTAAACTTTAAACATTTCATCTAATGGGGCTACAATAGTAGGTTGTATAATGGTTATAGGCTATGGGATAGGTGCCAAATTTTCTAAGAAAAGGCATTGAAGGCCTTGGTGGTAATTTTCGAGCTTGAATAAGATTGTTTTTATCTCGGATAACAATATCATATGATGTTGGGAGAGTCTCTCCTCCCATAAACTAAATCATAGTTGAAATATAATTGTTTGGGGCTCTAAGATAATAAAGAAAAGCATGGTCAGCTTGATGCTTGACACTTGATGAAATTATTTCTCAAGTTCTAGAAAACAGATATTAAAAATGGCCATAACTTCATGAGAAGCTCTCTTGATTGTAGACAATTGTTCTATACGAGATAAATGATTTGAATTATCTTGGAATTGTTTTAGTAATTTACCACCTAACTCATCCCAAGTACTTATGCTTCCAATATCTAATTTTCTATCCCATTGTAATGTTTTCCCTTTAAATGATTTAACTAAAAGTATCAAGGCCACATCTTCATGTGTTATACTATGGACTGCACATAGGGCTGCAACATCTTTTATGTGCTCTGTAAGTGTAACCTAATTTTCACCAGTGAATGAAGGAAAAATTTTCATGGCAGTATTAGGAATATCATGATAAACTGGGATTACTAATGGGCTACCATTAGTAAAGGTCACAAAATTCCTAGGTGGTTAAATAGCCATTGGAAAAACTAGGATCTGAACAAAGAAATTAATACGTGGTAAAGGAGGATTAGGAGAAGGGTTGTTAAAACAAGGCCTATTATAAGGTAGGGTGTTACCACCTCTTCTTCTTCTTCGTGTGGAATTCAAAGGAAAATAAATAAACTCAGAAGGAATTCCTCTTACCAATGATCTTGTAGTCACTTTAGGCATGGAACATGCTGCAAAACTGGTCTGAAATCATCCTTACAAAGTTGCCAAATAAATATTTTAATCTTTAGAATAAGTTGTTGCAGCTTGTTGCTCCAAAAGTAACCTTTATTTACTGTGAATCTTCTATAAATTACCTGTAATTTCCTCGCAGATCTGATTTTTGTCCCCTTTGGGTGTGCCAAAAACTATTATCTCTTGAAAGTGCACCCTGTAGAGAGATGACTGTAGGGGTTCTAAGCTTTCTCTGGATCTCTCTCTTTCGTAGATACAATGGAAACACCTTAGGTCTGTGGGTATACCTATTGTTGAGGTGAGTCTCGGTATCAAGGCCGGTTCCTTCTTGATGTATCCTAAACTATTTTTTTGGGGTTTTGAGGGTAAAAAGATGATTGTAAATGAATTGAAAAACTAGGGTGATACACCAAACTTGTTGAGGGCTTTGACTGAGTACATGCAAAAATTTGAGAATGGATTCTGGGTGCACAAACCAATAGTTTTCAGCATAATATTAAGGCAAAATACTTGATGTATTGAGGGAATGATTCACAACAATTAAGATAAGCATGCACACTAATATTATGTAGAAATTACTAAATTTTCAGCAAGGTAAGATGATCAATCAGGGAATTTTGACATTCAAAAGAAATAATAAAGTATACATGAAGCTGTAAATAATTGGAAAGGTAGAAATAAATTCTCATTCAAAGGGAAAAACTTGCACAAACTGCTTCAACACTCATGTATCAAAAATTCCTCTCCCATGCTTTGTCAATGCACACAATATATAGCAAAATTATTCATCCCACCCTTCCTAAAAATAGACTAAAAATTTTACTCGCCCATGCATCCTATTTTTATCCTTTATCATGAATAAATAAAGGAATAAAAATAAGCATGCTAATACAATGAGGCATTAATAGCCTTGTTTACAAAAATACAACTCAGTCAAAAATAGTTGACTGTTCTATTTTTAACAAGGTTGGATGAATAACTTAGCTAATAATAAGATTTTCTTGATGAGCAAGTCTTCTCCAATGTGCATGCAAACAAATCGTCATGTATTCTGATGTGACATCTGTGTAAGAAAGGTGCTCTCATGTTGATAATGACATCTTTTTCTTCTTCTTGGAGGAGCCACCTGTACACATGTGAGAAATAATATTCCCCTTTGATTTATCTTTCTCCTGAGGGGTACAAGGTATTTTGCAAAAAAGGTAATCTTACAAGGTTTAAGGTAAGGTTCTTCTTTGACTTTTACTTGACCCATCATTTGCCTCATCTTGACTTTGTCGTGAGCATATAATAATCATATATTATTTGGTCTCTTTGTATCATGGCATACTATGAAAGACCTTAGCCTAAGGTCAAAAGGTAATGATCATTTTCAAATAATTCAGCCCTCTTTGATTTTCTGGTATAGACTATAGTCAAAGTAAAAATTATTAAGGGAACCCCCTCCATGATGACTCACCCCTTTATCATTGTGTTGGTGGCATTACTAACTCAGGTCGAGTTAGGGTTTCTTTGGAGCTTGACAAGTGTATTGATTTTGACTATGGTTGAGTTAGGTGATCCTTGTGCATTGTTGATTTTGTACTTTGCATCGTGCATCATCGATCTTAACCCATTGGGTGAGTTAGGTGATCTGGTGGTTGATTTTGGTTGGAAAAATGATATCGAACCCTAATCGATCTTTCATTTTTGACTTGCTCCTTGAGTGGCGAAGCCCTGGTAAATTTTCCATTGGAAGCCATGAATACTCTAGTTTGAAGCTTATTGTGGTCATTATTGCTCTGGCATTGCTCACCTTTTGGGTATTTTGATTTTTAGTTGCCATTATTACTTCTCTTCAGCTCTAGTTTGTTGAAGTTCACCATTTAAAAGGAAATTTGAACTTCTGACTACATGGTAATGATCATTGTGGCTCCATGGCATAATTTGACTAAAGAAGAGGGTAAGTTACTATTGTTTGAGCACAAAATTTCTATTCTTTCGCCACTATTGGCCTCGATATGTACTGATATTTTGTTTTTCCCTTGTATTTTGATAAAAGATCATATCTTTGAAGCACCCATCGATGGGTTTTTGTGTTGATGACACTCTCTGAAGGCTTTAGCCATTTCTTCACTCATTACCTTGAATATCGATTCAAAGCTTCTTTTCTTCTGGTTTTCGAGCATTCGAACTCTATTGTTGTTCACTATTGGAGCTTAAGTATCTTGTGTTGTCCATCATTGGTAGAAGCTTCCGGGTTTGCTTTTGAGTTGGGGTTTTATTATTTGGAAACCCAAAGCTCTGTTTTCTCTGAAAAATCCTTCCCCATGGTGATTTTTCTCTAACTAAAGCATTTTCTACCTCTTAGTTTTCAGATCTAGGCATTTTGAATTATGGGTATTCATATTTCTGAGTTGAGTATTTCTCTTTGGCTATAGTCACCCATGTTTCTACTATTTTGAGCTCAAATTTCCTTCTCGTAGTGATTTTCGTGATTCCATGGCACTGTGGATCTGTTTGAGAAAAATCTTTTTGGGTCTTTGATTTTGTGACCTTACTCTAAGAATTTACTCAAATTTAAATTAAACTAGTAAGTTTCAACTGGGTACTCTTATTTTCCTCTGAAAATGCATGGATTTGGCACTCTATTTGTTGTAATATTTTGTGGTTTTGAGTTCATACTCCTCAAATTCCTGTTCTTCCTTTTCTTGTGAAATCTAGGTTTTATCTATATTCTTCTATAAGATCTCGATCTGAAAAACTTCATCTGGGTGTAATCTGGGCACCATTCAAAAGGTTCCTGAGTTTTGATTTTCTTATTTTGTAGCCTTTTGTTCAGCTTATAGACACTATTTGTTGAGGTTTTTTGAGCTCTGATTCATTTTAGATTGTAATACTTTGATGCTTTTAAAGAACTTTGAAGTGGCACCTTGCTCGAGATACCTAGATTTGGGGTCTTATTTTATATTGAGTATTTGGCCATGGAAGATATGATTCTACCCATTTCCTTACGTTTTTCTGAGTATATAGAATCTTGTATACTGGAGCATTCCATATTCTCATAGAAAATGTCAAAATCTATAATTTTCTTGCCAAAATATTACATACTATAATGAACTCTGAATTCCTTTGATGACTTGGCTTGATGCTAGAAATTGTATTTCTAGATATGAACCCCTGTATTGGTGACTTGATCATGTTTTTGTAACATTTGACTTTTGAAATGTGACTAACTTGTATAGTGGATTTGTTGTTTCTTATAACTTAATGTGGATAGAGCTTCAGTTGATACTTGAGGCCTACATTCTGATGTTTGTAGAATTTGTATTCATATGCCCATACCAAAATAACCACAACATACTTGATTCTTCCATGAGGAATGATGGGAATCTCTATTTGATTCAACATTTTGTGATGAATGTTTGAATGTAATTTGTTTCTTCTTATTATTGGCATATTTCATCTCAAAATAATAGATTTTGTACTGATTAATAGCTCCACTCTAATGGAAAATGGTAACCTGAGGAACATGGCTTGGAAATGTTCTTGTAAATCTATACTTTGAAGATTTTAACTTTTGTTGTAACTTTGCAAGATGGCTTGTTCTGATTTATATTGAACAATGCTTTGAAATTTGTGTTGATAGTTGGTTGGTAGACGATGATGCCTTTGAGATGTAATTTACATCAATTCATGTACCCTTTTGATATACCATGTGCTATAATTTAAGGTCTCTTCATCATTCTGAAAATAACAAAGTGTTGGTCCTCGTAAATTAACTCTTTGATACTAAAAATGACATTTTCTAATACTCCTATAGGATTGTTCCTATTTGAGTTGGAAACTCTTGGCATGCATGGAAATGACTATAGTAGAACCTTTATCTGAAACAAGTCCTAAAATGTAGTATTCAAAGTATTTTGAACTTCATTTTGCAACTAAACTATATTTTTTTGATATTGTAGCTCTTATGGAACTAAAAATGTATGTTGATCATTCTTGCATTCTATATTGTAGAATTTTGTCCTTATCCATTGGGATGTACTTGAATCACTTGTAATGATCACATTACTTTGATTTATCTTTATAGAATGTGGTACCTTCTGATCTGAATGTTTCAAAGTATGCGTAGTGGTTTGGAACCCTTTTCTTGAGACTATGGAAGTTTGTTCCTTGTGATGTCATGATTCTCTAAAGTTGATCCTGTAGCTACACATTGAGTTGGTTGCATTGTGTACTTTATCTCTTCATCATGAATTACCCTCTGCATCCTTAGTTATACTGTAACTGAAGTTGTTCTTTATCATGAAGTAACTTGTATTCATCTGAATCTGTAGCTTTGACTATACAATGTATTCTCTCCTTTCTTGCATACTATTTGATTAGTACAGTAGTTTATCTTTTGTCACAGCTTTCAAGCATGTATTAGTTGTGAAATAACATGATGGAAAGATGTAAAATGTCCATTTTACATGGCAAATCCCTGTCAAAATTTTCTCAGATTTCCTTTTCCATTCTGTTTCAACTGAAATTTTTAACTCATTCCATTTGTTAGAATTTGTCAGCACTAAACTTGCATTTATTTTATGGATAAGTATAGGTACATCTTTGTATATTCATCCTTTAGTCTGAATTGAAATAAATGTACTTTTTCTTTTATGATTCAAATTAAAGAATGTAATATTTTTATATGTAAACACAATAGTTAGTGTTTATTTCCTTCTTCTTACCTGTACCTGCACATTTAGACAAACTAGTTAGAAAACATTAGGATTTTTGGCCTCTCTTTGTTCCATAGTTTTTTTTTATATCTTTCTCTCTGAAATGATTGTGAGAATCATATGTACTGATGTAGAATATACTACTTACTTTTGCTATGCATTTATATTTTTTGTAATCATACCTCCTGATATCAGGAGATTCATTTGCATGAAGATAGATAGTACAAGAACATGATTTAATCTGAGCTCGTGACTGACAATCTCTTTTCTATTTTTTTTTCAGGTACAATGCAATGTTGAATAGAAAGGATGAAGATGGAGCAAAGATGGAGCTAGAGGAGTTGGAGCAACAAAGACAAAAGAAACAAGGAAATGATGGGTTCCTTCATATTCTTTTTACTTTTATTTTCATGCACATGCACCTTCTATTTTAGTAGTTATGATGTTTACTTGAGTCACATCCCATGGCTTGTGTGGGAAACATTTGAAATTCCTTATGAATAAAACATTGAATTTTGAAACTGAGTTGTGTACTTCCTTCTGCATTTCAGCTTTGTATATGGATTGTATAATGAATTAAACAACTCAATAACATAATTGAATGTATTTAATCATGAAGGAAAGAACTTTAAAATACCTATAACCTTAGTAATGAACTTTGATACTATATAATCTACAACTCTAATTATTGTTCCAAAACTTAACACTTCATCTATTATGTATTTTTATGTCTTTATCAAGATAACACATCTATCCTTTGGGGCCTTTGTGTTATTTTGTTGAAGAAAAACATGAAATTGTAGACTATGTGATTTGTTATGTTTTGTAACAACACACATAGCTACAAATTACATGTAGTCATTAATTAATCCAATAACAAATATTAACTGAAAAGAACCTCCCTAGCTTAGGTTCACTTAACCAATGTCATCCATTGTAATGAAGTTTTGAGTTTCCCAGCAATAATCATGAAAAGTATATCTAAAATGGAGAAAATATCTTCTTGTTGATTTAGTACAAATTGAATTAAACCTTGATTTTGGATTAACTACTTTTGTAGTGTATGATATACATGTGATTAGTAAATGGATAAGAAAAAAGCATACATTGATATGAAACCCTAAACAATACAAAGAGAGGATGAATTAGTTGATTTCATGTAATCTAGTGATAATATGGGTATGTTAATAAATGGAACATATTAGAAGCACTATTTTCAAGGTCAATGGAAGTTACGAGACCCGAGAAATGTGTAGGATAGAAGCACAAATGGGAGGACAGAGTACTCTAGCACTAGTGTCCACCTAAATTCACAATTTCTTATAATTTTAGAGGAGGAGCTTCATTGTTGGTCTCTATATGTCACTTTGGATTTGTTCCAATTTTGTTGTTCACAAATATAACCTCAAAAATAGATACCTAGCTGCATATACTCTCAAACCACATCAACACTAATAAATAACATGCAAAATGGAGGGAGTCATAGTCACCCATGTGGTCACCCAAAGAGTGAACTTAGTACCAAGTGTTGCACTACATCTCATACTCCATGTAGTTATATGTGAATGTGTGTGTAATGATGCCCTAGGATGCCCTTATGCAAGTTACACAATGATAGTGGGATAGATCTAGAGTATAAAAATGTATAGAATGTGTAAGATGGAATAAAATGAACTTATCCCTCCTATAATGTGTATGAAGAGTGATGTAACCCTTGTCCCTTATATGGATGTGTGAGATGGAATCTTTATATAGATATTTATTCCTTTGGATGCAAGGTTAGAGAATAAATGATAATGCTAGTTCTTGGCACCATATTTTAGAGCTATAACTTTGTATATATATGATTCCACTATTTGAATTTCGTAATTGACAACTAGAAGACCGAATCAAAAGTGTAAAATATGCCCAAGAAGTAAAAATAAAAGAGACCTAAAAGAGTGATAAAGTGCTACAAATTGTCATCGGGAGCACCCAAAAGGGACAAGAGCTCTTGGGAGGTAGTGTCCTATTTGGGTAGAATTATTAGAGGCTATAAAAGATAAATCAATCAAATACCGAAAAAGTTGTAGGGTGTGTAAGGTCAATAGAATTATAAGAGACAAAAATAAAGTCCCATAAGATATTGTCAATTACTAGGTTTCTTGCTTAGGAATCACATATATATTAGCATTCTTTAGGACCTAGAAATGTACCCAAGTGCATTAATTTTTCTCACATTTATTCATGCTTTATGTTGTTAATTGAATAATCCATAACATAAAGTGGATAGGAGATGCATACCTTATGTTCCTATATAGAAGAGTGTAGGCGATAGCATACCGATTGGATAAGCTGAAGCATAAAGTGATCTCAATTTGAATCGTGGAGACTAGGAAAGGTAAGTAGACCATAAGGGGTGAAGTGTATACATTGTAACATGTTGTTGGAGCTTGTACTTGCTGATGTAATTTTTATTATTGTGTATGATGATGGTCCTATAAAAGAAGAGTAAGAAAGTAGTTAAAGTCATGTATAAGTAAGTAGATATTTTAAAATTGTGTAAAAGGAAAGTGTGCCCCTGATATGTAAGAGAATATGAGATAGAAAATTATCATGTTTACTTGGATTTATTGGATTTGAATGGCGATGGTGATATTTTTAGGTGATGTCACATCAAGAGATATTTTTAGGGGTGATCTCACGCTAAGAGTGAGTTTTGGGAGATCTCATGCCAAGAATGATTTTTGCATGATCTCATGAAAAGAGAAGAGTGTGTTGACACTAAATCACACAATTTTGATATTATTTAGTCTCATTCTTATACCACTATTCATATTGTTTATGAGTGATGAAAGCACTAACTAACCCCCATATTTTGGCAATTTTACTTTGATTTTCATCATCACTACCGACCTCACCATATATATGCCTAGTCTATTTTTGTCACTTTGCATGATTTTAGCTTTGGTGGGGGTGCCCACAGGTGCCCTGGTCCTAATTGGGGAACCCATATCCTTTTCCCATTTTATCTCCATCTTTAGGGTAATTTCTAGCCATTTGAGATTCCTAGCTTTTTGGTGGTGGCCTTTTCGGGGTTAATTATGAAATTAGATCAAAAGAACCATATAAATATAAATTTATGTGACCATAATGAGGGACCAATAACTAGTCACTAACATCATCATCTAAGGTTACATCCATTTAGAGCTCATTTGTATCCATCTAGCTCAATCACAAGGGATAAGGTTGGTTAATCTATATTGCACATCATAAGAGGGAAGTTTATTCTATTCCATCTACCATTCCATTACATTTTCTACACATAGCTATAGCTTTGTACTTCACAATGTGTGATTGGCACAAGAGCACCTAGGGCATAGTTCACACAAACACACTCAGAACTACATTTGGTTATGAATGTAGTACAACGCTCGATTTTAAGTCCACCATTATCGCCATTGAGGACAGTCTCACCCCTTCATATTCATATTTTTTTAGGGATTTGATGCTCATCTTGGGGTTTTGAAGTTTTAATCTTCATCTCAGATTTTCAACGACGTCTTTGTGCAGTCTAGTGGAGCTAGTGTGACAAGAATCAAAGGAAGGGAACCATCAATTAACACCTCGGAGGAGGGTTACAAAGCTTTTTACGAGAGCAGGGTGCCCATATATCATACTAAGGTGCCCAAAAGTTCCCTTGGACCTATCTAGGCACCCCAATCTACTTATATTTCCCAAATCTACACTTTGTTAGACTTTGGAATAGTTGTTTCCTATTCCTATTCCTCCAACCACCTTTGTGACATAGTCAGCAAGCTCATCAAACCAGTCGAGTTATTTCTAACTCTCCTTGCACTTTGGGGTTTTACGTATCTACTTCCCTAGTTGTTTGGGTCACTTTCTATATTTATTTATTGTTGTTTACCATTGTTCTTAGTTTAAATTAACTTAATAAATACACATTTTAGTTAATCAATTTTGTGAACCCAACTCGATCAAACACTTATAGGTTTTTCATGCTTATAGCTTCTTTATTCATTACTTATCACCTTAGGGTTTTGTCATCATGAGTATCTCAATCAATTATTATTTTATTACAAATAATTATCTAAGAAATAGAGTCCAACATCTTCTTGCTACTAGTCGCATGCATGCTACACTTTATCTTGACTCGTCAATCAAACATTTGTTGATGGATTTTCTCAACACATAACATTACGGTGTAATTCTCTTGCTGATCTTCATGCTTTTTATAATGACCACCTTTTCATATCATGTGTCGTATTAAAAACTTAGTTATTAAGCACACTATAATTGATAAAGGATATGAACTCAACCTTTTTCCCATGTCATTCCTTGAAGTCCTAGGTCTTTCCACTCATTATGTTATTCCATATTATATTTCATTGTATGCTTATTATGGTTTTGTTCTTCCATGTCTTGGTCACATTATGATTCCCATCACCGTCGGTCAAAATGATCAACATTGTGTTTTTGTCATTGATTTTATGGACTCTCACAATTGTTTGCTAGGTAGGCCATGACTCCATGCCATACAATCCATCACTTCTATTGTACATCATTGTGTAAAATTCCAATATTTTGAATGAGATCCCGACACTAGTATCCCTATTCCACGTAGCAACACTACAGATGATCCTCCACCTATGGAGGATTCACCTCACTGTCACCACTCGAAGGTGTTATTTTTGTGATAGATACAATTTCTTCTATACCAATCACAAGAAGAAAATGGAACGGAAGAATCAAGTATTCAGAAAATGAAGAGAGGAACACTTTTAGACACATATATTACATAATGGTATCTTAATTATGCTTGGTAAAATAACAAGATTTAAACTATGCATATATAAACATAGGAAATGCATGCAATAGACACAATGTTCTAAGCACAACATCAACTGAAAGACACAAAGTTCTCTTTCGGATACACAAATCTTTTCATGAATAAGACTAAGAATATAAAGAGATAGAGAAAGATAAACTACAAAACTTGTACTATATTGATTGGTAATTTAGTATTCTTTACATCTAAGACATTAAAGTCTGATCATTTTAAATGACAAGAAAATATCTTTAAATATCCTTAGGAATGGTTACAAAAGATCCTTTTCATTTTCCCTTATTTTAATCAAAATATTAATATCTAATTAAGTATTATAACATCAATTTGTCTTTTACTTACATATTATATGGAAAGAAAGAAAATAACCACCTTAATTAGATACTTTAAATAAAATAGGAAACTAAGAACTAGGATTTGGGACACTCGAAGGAGTGCTTGTGGCACTATTCACTTTAAGGACTTGGTTTATGAATATCTTCAATGAATATTCTATGTCCATTCCTCGGGAATAGTTGTTTTTGCATTCACATGAGTCCAATTGCCTAGACACTTCTCCATCTCTTTTCCAAATTCGTATTCTTTAGGAAATCATTATTGGATTACGTGATATCTTCCTCTCTCAATTTTTTCAATTAATCTTGACACTATCTTCTTCAAATTATGCACTTAACTCTTAGGTGTAGATTCTCCAAGGAGAATTCAAGTCAGTTCCAAATCACTTACAAATAGATTTATTTCATCCTTGTCAAGCTTCGGCTTAGTAATCTCCATGAATTGTTGACCTTGAGAGCACTGAGATGAACCTAGATAGAGTTTTATCTTTTTTTGTAGACGGGAGAGGAGTAGTACCTAGAATATCTACCACAACATTAAACTTAGGAGCAACAATGTGAGATGTGGCTTATCATTTCTTCATTTCCCCCAATGGTTATATCTAAGCAAAAGAAGAACTAGAAGCAAAAGAATAGTAGGCCCAAGTGTAAGTGTGCCCATTACACTCAAAGTTTGTACAAAAAATAATTCTAAGATAGATGATTCAAATTGAAGGGCTGAAACTTACTTGAAAGAAAATTCATTGTCAAATGATCCTAGAACATCCATTGATTCTAAAGCCCAGTCTTTCAATTGTTCCTCTTTTTATCCTTCTTTCTCTCCACTACTTTCTTTAGGATTACCTTTTCCTTGTTCTTCTTGTTCCTTCTCCTCATTGTCATCATCACAGAGGTATATGATTGGTTCAACTTCAAATATTGATTGCAATTTCTTTGGAGGAAATAATTTTTCACTTTCTTGGATTACTTCCTCCATATAATCATCCTTCTTAACCTTTCATTTCTTTCGGGTATACCAGAGTTGAAGGTTCAAGTGGAGAAGGGACATACTTACACATGTTCCTTAGGATTCATCACATGTATTTACTTCTGAGGAGTAGAGGTTTCTGGGAAGAGGACCTAGAATTACCAACTCAGAACATCTTCATTTTCTTGTTAGACCAAAGGTTGGTTCTCACCATGACAGGTTTAATGAGTTCCTTCAAATAATATATTTCCTTAACAAACCAATCAATGGTTTCAATGAGAGTGTGTTTGAGAGAAATTTCATATTATAGAAACTGTAGTTCCTCATCATAACCTTGAAGTTTGTATGGTACCTTGTACACATCAAAATATTTGATCTTATGCAGGGAAAATTTGCCATAATACCTTCTCATGGCTTGACAATCATCAACACAGGCAGCCCAAAGTAGTCTTCACTATCGAGAGAGGTGATGAAACCCATTCTAAAATTATTGGAAATAAAGCCCTTGATATCAAAACAAGTCCTTGGTTTGAAATAGTGAAGAGTGAGTTGAGACATTATTTTGTCCACATTCTAGGCATCTAAAGCAACCTTGCAAGTGTAATTACCTAATGTGATTGGAAATTGGATGTCAGCAATCTTCTTGTCTCTAAAAGTCCTATGAAGCTTTTCCAATAGATTTTACATTTTAACTAGAGCTATTTTATCACTACAATACATAGGGAGTTTCAAGGGTGTTCCCTCAAATCTAGCCAACTGTATGTAAGATAATTTCTTGAATTGAGTGTAATAACTACCATAGACATTAATCAATCACTTAGCTTCCTCTAAAAATCTCGAGTTTTATATCCCTCTAACAATCTGACAATATACATGGTGAAGGCATCATTCACCCTTCTAAAATGATGATTAATGATCTTCAAAGTTAATTGTGGATAATACTCATAAATAAGAGCATCTTTCTTATCTTCATCAGAGAGAACCCCAACCATTCTCTGTATGTCAGCAATAGTATACATCAAATAGGAAGTCATATAGAAATTCATGGTCCTTTAAAAATTAGTAAGTTTCTCAAAGTAAGGATATCATAAATTATTTCTCACCAATTCAAGCTTTTCTTTCCTTCATATATGATGTTGATAAAATGACACATCCAATAATGGAACTCATTTGTCAAGGGCATTTAAATTATTCTTGTAAGGAGGTGATGACATCTGACATATCTTCCTTGAATTCAATCCTATACATAGTCTTTGGCAATCTTGAAGCTCCCTTATTTGGGTTTTTAAACCATTACTTGGCCACTCTACTCTTATATTGTTCATTGTCATAATCAAACAAAGAATTGGGCCTAGGCCTTAGTGAGAGTGTTATAATATTCAACTATATAATTTTGAGGGAAGTGCTAATATAGTTAGCATCTAGTCAGCCACTACCTTTCCATGAGGATTAATGACCTCTTTTGTATCTAAGTTGAAACATGAGCCACAAGTTAACACAATATCAACACATTGAATAGAAACTAGAAAACCCCTACATGAGCAATTCCAATTTCCTTGATTAATTGAGTAATGGGAGTAGGTTTATTATAGTCAAGCCATGCCTAAAAATCATCTAGGTCAAGGTGTTGAGCATCACTATCTCTAGTATGACCATCTCCAATGAAGATAGATGCTTGTGCCCTTTGTAATGGATCTTCATTATGTGGAAATGGCAGAAAAATCATGTAATGCACCTATTGATGCTCTGAAATTAGCTCTTGAGGATTTGGGACCTCTACTAGAACACATTGCACCTAAAATTTTGAAAAATAATAACACAAGGACCTTGCCATGGCTACAAATAGTGGGGAGATAAAAGGAATGATAACCAGATCGTACCAAGCCAAGAACATAGATGCTAATCAAACACCACAATTAATAAGATGAAAGCAATTCACCAGAATAAATTTACACAAAACCTTTGCAAACAAATGAGCAGCAATATCATATATTATTATGGAACTCAATGAAATACAATGAGAATGGGCCTTGCTTATATAGGCAAGGAATAACAATCTAAGAACCGATTAATGTGTAGATCAAGCCATAAATCATGGAAAGAACTAGTCATCAAAGAACTAGTCAAGTCCATAGATTTATGAGAGAACTAGACATCAAGGATCTAGTCAATACCATAGATCTAGGAAAGAACTAGTCAATACCATAGATCAAGGAAAGAACTATACCTAACAACTAGATAATATCTCCTAATATCTAAATAAATAAAAGAAATATCCACACACATAAGTGGGTGAGGATAAATACAATAAAGGTATATAATGTACCTAGGTGAACATGAACTAAGGTAAATATCTACTCCAACACCCCCCGACAAGTGAAGCTAGGGGCCAAAATAGAAGTGGCATGTCCACAGTATGAGTCTTGGCAACTAGGCCTAATGAGGTACCCATGTAAAATATATCCATGAAGAAATCTCAAACCAAAAGAAGGAAAGAGAAAGAAGAAGAAGAAGGAAGATGTTCTCATGAACACCCCCAAGAACAACTTCTGAAACCCGAAGCATTCCACGTAACTCAAGGTAGCGAGGTGATGCAAAAGGCTTCGTAAAGATGTCTGCAACCTGCTACTGAGTCGGAAGGTACTCCAAGCAAAGAACTCCATCCTGAATGCGCTATCGAATGAAGTGGATGTGTATCTCGATATGCTTGGTCCGCTGGTGCTCAACTGGGTTAAGAGAAATGTGAATTGCACTTTGGTTGTCACATGAAAGTACAATCAGTGAATCCTATGGGAATATGAACTCTATCAATAACTAGCAAAGCCAAAGATTCTACTGACTCATTGTAATTGCTGCCCTGTACTCTACCTCTAAAGATGAAATTGCAATAGCTTGTTGCTTTTTACATGCCCAAGAAACTAGAGAAGAACCAAGACAAAAAGATAGCCAGAAGTGGAACACCTGTCATGAATAGAACCTACCCAATCTGAATCTGTATAGCCAACCAACTGAGTAGAGTCCCTAGTGTAGTGTAGGCCAAAGTGGGAAGTGTCGTGTAAATAGCGTAAAATCATTTTAGTAGCCTTTTAGTGACTAATATGAGGAGAATGTGCAAACCGAGATACAAGCCCTACTGCAAATGAAATATTAGGGTGAGTATGGGTCAAGTACATGAGAATCCCAACCAACTACCTATACAATGTAGGATCACAAAGTGGTGTGGTACATGTGGATGTAAGAGTAACCCCAGACTGAAAAGTAGATGGACTTGGCTTGCAATCAGCCATATCAAAGTGCCTAAGAAGATCATGGGTGTATTTTTGCTAACACAAATGAATCCCTGAATCTATCTGAGAAATCTACAAACCAAGGAAATAATGCAATAGCCCAAGATCTGTCATGTCAAAGTATGTAGAAAGAGCCCTTTGAATACTTTAAATGTGGGAAGAAGAGCTATTAGTAAGTAACAGATCATCAACATACAAAACAAGTATCACAATATCCTCACTGACATGCTGGGGATACACTATATGATCGGAGTGGCAATGAACAAAACTAGTAGATAGAAGAAAAAATCCATCTTCTCATACCAAGCCCGAGGGGTTTGTTTGAGACCGTAGAGAGACCTTCGGAGCTGACAAACAAGAGAACAATCCTAAACAAATCCATCGGATGCTCCATATATATTTCCTCTTTTAGATATCCATGTAAGAAGGCACTCTTCACGTCCATATGGTATACGGTCCACCCCTGTGATGCAACAATAGTAAGTACAAGGCGTACATAATCCATCTTGGTAATGGGTGCAAAAGTCTTAGAGTAATCAATACCTTCGACTTGTGAAAAACCATTTGCAACAAGACAAGCCTTATACTTGTCAATGGACCCATCAGCTACGTATTTGGTTCAGTATACCCACTTACACCTAACCATCTTTCTTCCTTTAGGAAGAGATACCAAATCCCAAGTATGATTCTTCATAAAAGAAGAATACTCAGTTGTCATTGCATCATCCCACTCCTTGTATCCCATGAGCCTTTGAAAAAGACTGTGGATCCTCAGAAACTACCTGACATAAAAGTCTAGAACCTATAGAATGTGTGTGATGATGCCTAATGGGTGGAAGATCCTCTATGAAAGGTGTTGCCTCAAAAACTGTAGTATGAGCCCATATAGGCATAGTGACAACATCGGTGGGAATAGGATCCTAAATGGCATCTATAACCTCCTCATCAATCTCCCCAAAGAAAAGATCCTCAAGATGAGATGAAGAAGAAGAAGGAATGGAATAAGATGAAGAATCATGAGGAGTGAAACGCTCATCAAATTGAACATGTGTTTGAAAAAGAACATCATGTGTATCAGGATCTAAAAGACAATAAGCTCTCATGTCCTCACAATACCCTACAAAGATCAAGGGTTTACTCTTCTTATCCAAAGCTTTCCTTTTCTTCTTTGGCACAAAGGCCCAAGCATGGCTCCAAAGACTCGAAAAAATGAGACATCTAGCTTAGTGTTGGACCAAGCTTCCTCTGGAGTCAAATGCTCAAGTGCTCTATGTGGTGTGTGATTTTGAATATAGTTAGCACAATTAACTACTTCTACCCAGTAGATAGGAGGTAAATCTCTAGAATGCATCATACAATTAGCCATTTCCTTCAAAGTTCTATTCTTCCTTTCTGCTAAGCCATTCTGTTGTGGAGTATGAGGAATAAAATGTTGGTGAATAATGTCATGAGTTGCCAAAAATTTAGAAAACTCATCGCTGAAGTACTCCCCCATTATCAGTATGAAGGTTCTTTATGCAACTAGAAGATTGTTTCTCGACCAAAGCCTTGAAGACTTTGAAGTGTGAAAAAACATCACTTTTGTACTTGAGAAAATAAACCCAAGTACGCCTCGAGAAATTATCAATAAATGTAAGTGCATACTTAGCTCCGTTGAAAGAGGGGGTAGGAAAAACCATCAAGTCACTATGCACAAGCTCAAGTGGTGAAGAAACTCTCTTAGAAAATTCTTAGGAAATGGATCTTAGTGTTGTTTCCCTAATGCATAGCCAGAGAAAACTCCCTCAAGACTAGAAACTCTAGGAAGACCATCTACCATACCATGAGTGCTCAACTCCTTCAAATATCTATAATTGAGATGTCCAAATCTTTCATGCCAAAGCTTACTCTCTGAATCAGAATGAGAAACCAATCCTTTCCCTATAGAAGAAGTGTCATAAAAACCCTCAAAGTGATATAGTCTTGAAATATGATCAACAATACCCTGAGCAACAAGTGATAAATGCTCTAACAAAGTTCTTACTTCTACCTCATGTGGTGTAAAAGTCACTATTTTCCTTTGACCGAGAATGATAAATTTGATATACATAAAGAAAATTTGTAGTGATGTTAGGAACATATAGTGCATCTTGGATATTGCCACCATAAGGTTGTATATCACCTTTTCCCCATATAGAAAGAAAGGAAGAATCTCAACCTCAATTTTGGAAGAAGAACTGAAACCTAGAGAAAAAAAGACTCCTTGGGAGAAGTCATGTGATGAGAAGCACGGAATCTATAACCCAATTGTCTGCAAGTGGTGACTGAGATCTTCCAACAACATTAAGTGCTTTTCCATGCTGATTAGAAGGAGGTGGAGTGGAGATAGAAATTTTGTGTTTCTTAATTGCATCCTCTAAGGCTTGCATTCGCTTATAACACCTATTTTCTTCATGATTACTACCCCCACAAAAAGAGCATGAACGGCTAGACTTATTCTTGGATTTAGAAGACTCCTTGGGTTTTGAGTTGTTTTCTTTAGGTTTAGAAGCATTTTGAGATGGAGGTGTGGATTTGGTTTCTTGTTTGGTTTTCCCTTGCCCTTAGGATTAGATGCAACTAATGCCTTTTGAGAGGTGGAAGACTCAAGGTGAGATAATTTGGATTCTTCCTAGTAAGTCTTTCACAAAATGTTTCTAAGTTAGGCATTTTGAAGTTTGTCACCTAAGGCATCCATGCTAGAGAAAAAGCTAGAAGCAAAAATTTGGAATGGTCCTCTCAACTTGGATAGAATCAAGTAAACACACTCTTCATCTTTCTTATCTCTTCCACTCCCCTTCAATTGTGTCAAAAAATTCTTGAACTTGGTAAGATAGTCTATAATTGTTGGAAAATCTTGGGATTAAGAGAGGTGATCTCAATTTCAAGTTGCATAGCTCTCATCTGATCCACCTTACCAAATAAATCCTCAATTTCTCCCATATTTTGAAAGGAGAGTCAAACTTTTCCAAATGAAATAAAAGACTGTCACTTACATGAGTTCCTATCAAACCCATACACTCATCAAATTTTTACTGGTATTGAAATTTCTCGTATTCTCTAGTAAACACTGGTTGTTCTTTAGAAGTTAAAGCCCATAATCCTTTTTGCTTAATTATTGTTTCCATTCTTGGTTTCCATGTGTGGTAATTATGTGTTGTTAATGGCTCAACATGAGTTAATGTAGAAGTAGATTCCATCTTAAAAAAATCACCAAAAGAAATGGAAGAACCAAGTAATGCAACAAGACCCCCAAGCAATGCAACAAGAGCCCCCCAGATTTTGGCACTTTATAATGAGTGCGTGTTATAATATGGAACTTTATAATTATAGTGCAATTCTCAAAATAAATATTTCCAATGGAAAAAGCATAAAAAACTATGCACTTTTGCAAAAAACGGCACTCAAAACCGAGTTACCGATCAAAAGATACAAGGTTTTCAATATTATGCTCTACTATTTATTTTAGTTTCCACTAAAATAGAATAAAATGCTCTTGCCTTCACCACACAAATAAAATGAAAGGGGGCTGGAGTTAAGCCCTCACCTACCATATGACCGAGGGGGCTAAGGATTTCAATGGAATAGCAAAAAGAATGTGCCGTCATCCGTGGACCTCTGCCAAAAGAGGAAAGAAATGTCTTTTCGAAAGAAAATCATGCAAAGCTGAAAATGTTTAAGCCCTCATATGATCCATACCAAGTTTTTCTTCCTTTGACCGTATGGGAATAAGGATTTATGGAACTAACAACAACAAAAATACAATGAGAATGGGCCTTACGGATCCAATGGAAGCCTCTATTTTGCATAAAAATGCATGCAACAACAAAATACAAGAAAATCCTGAAATATATGAATATAAGAAAAAATTAGTCAAGGTCAATAGTAATCAATACCATAAATCATGGAAAGAACTAGTCTAATCAATTAATAAGATGAAAGTAGTCAAGTCCATAGATTATTATGGATGAAAACTGAGAATGGGCCTTGCTTATATAGGCAAGGAATAACAATCTAAGAAGTCAAGGTCATAGATCAAGCCATAAATCTAGGAAAGAACTAGTCTCAAAGAACTCAATAGTCCATAGATCATGAGAGAAAGATCAAGGACTATACCATAGATCAAGGAAAGAACTAACCTAACTAACTAGATAATATCTCCTAATATCTAAATAAATAAAAAGAAATATCCACACACATAAGTGGGTGAGGATAAATACAATAAAGGTAAATAATGTACCTAGGTGAACATGAGCTAAGGTAAATACCTACTCTAACGGGAGAAAGAATAGAATGGGAAATAACAACTACGTAGGTAGTGTGGTAAAAACAATCGAGTTAGCTTGAGTATTTATACTCATTACATTTGAGTAGGTATATTGGAGGAATTAAATGTGGGAATTAATGCACTATGCTGAGTTAAAATAGTAGATTGTGGATATGGTAGAGAAATTGTGTTCAACTCGGCCCGAGGGACACTGGGACACTTGGGACTCAATGAGAAAAAAACCCATAGTGAATGGGATGTGGAAAAAGAATGCTTATGGGTAAATGAAGTCCAAGAGGTACAAGGTATGTTCGGGATGTGGGAAGCCAAAATATCCACAATACATTAGAATTGGGTAAGTCGAAGAAACTTGCACAGTTGGCTCTCGGGACATTGGGACGTGAGTTTTCCACAAATTCAAAGTACGTGTAAAAAAATGGAAAGAAATAAATTAAGGGGAAGGCGGGTAATCAGAGAATTGGAATTCCAATGGAACTTGGGATGCGAAGGATATCAAAACAAAAATGACCGCACAATAAAAGGAAAACCTTAATGCTCGAGAAAATTACTAACTTTTGAAAATAACTCTTCCTTCAGTGGGGACCTTAACATACACATTCTCGATTGACATCTTACCAAAATATATATTTTTAAAATGAGATAAAAATACACAAATTTTGGGAAGCTGACAACAATCAGCTCTTTTAAGGATGAACTCACGTGAAAAAAGAGATCAAGGTAGGACCAAGAACTCTAGAATCTATTGGAAAATACCAGGAAAAAACCATTGGGAAAATAGAGTCTACGAAGGAAGAATATGAAAGACACACACACACACACAAACAATAAATAACCACAACATAAAAACCAAAAACAAGAACTATTAACAACTATACAAAGGACTGCCTAGTCACCTAGGACTGAAACAACTTCAAATATTTCCCACTATATGGCAGTGGAAGAGAGGTTCCATCCATATAGCTCAAATAAAATGAGTTTTCTCCAGAAAGGGTCTATTTTTTAAAGGACCCAGCCAAAGAGAATTGAACTTACCTTGGCTTTCTTGAGGTTCTCACCTCTTGTCCTAGAGTAGGACAATGTCATCAACCTCAAAATATCTAAGTCTAATTTTCTTGTAAAATAGTTGTTTCACCTTTTTCGATGTGTAGTAATCATGTCCAGTACTTGAACCTATCTTCATCCAACTTCTGCAGATACATGATTCTTTTCTCCAAAGCATTGGTGAAATTTGAGTCTTCGATGCCTTTCATTAACTACAAGGCTAGTAGTTCTACAGTCACTTGTAGCTGAGCTTCAATTCCATACACCACCTAGAAAGGAGACATCCCAATTTCTCTTTTGGGTGTGATTCTATCTTCCCAAAGAGCATCATAAATCTTCTTATGCCAATTCCTTTGAGATTCATTCACAAGTTTTTGAATGATAGTCACCAAATTTTTGTTTGTTAACTCTTCTTGTCTGTTTCCTTGGGGATAGTAATAAGAAGAATGTGCAAGGAAAATTCCATATCCATAGAAGAAATCCATAAAATCATAAGAAGAGGATTTAGGATCATTTTGAGTGATAATTTGTTTTGGTACTTCAAATATGATCAGGATGTTTTCCTTGATAAAATTACATACCACTTCAAAAGTTGTATTTTTCACCGGAATGGCTTCCACCCACTTTGTGAAGTAGTTAGTGGCAGTCAACACATGAGTATGTCAACACTATAATGGGGGTTAAGAGTTCCCTCAAATTCTAGTCCCCACTATTGAAATGGTTCTTTTATGACTACTATTTTAAGTGGTAAGGTGGCTAGCTTAGGCCTCCCTAGAAAATTTTGGAAAACTTCACATTTTCCCACCCACTTAGTTGCATCTTAGAACAAGGTTGGCTAGTGATATCCTACATGAAGAATTTTATGAGCAGTCATAGTCAATGAAAAATGTCCTCGAAAAGCTTTATTATGGAATGCTCTAAGAAACCTCTTTTTATTGTTCTTTATCCACACATATCAGAAATATCTTGTCAATTCCTATTGATGTGTAATCACAGGACACCCGAATGTCTAAAACTTGATGGGTTGAAACTATCAGTGTGATTTCATAACATGGAGCTTTCCCAAAGTGTGGGACTTTACGATAGGGAAAGCTCTTTGGATGAATGTTGGTTCCTATTCCTCGATTTTACTACACACATCAAAATTATAGAGGATCTACTCGAAAACCTACTCTAACTTGCCAAGGAGATAGGGTTAAGAATATTACAAGAAAATAAATCGAAACTAATATAGGATATGCACCAAAAGGAATGTTGAAAACCTACTTTTCCATCAAACACAAACCATTAAAAATTTAATACAACCACCATGCAAAGATAATCAGGATTACAATAAAAGATTAGGAAGATGCAATGAACATAAGAAAGGGTTTAAAATCATTCACAAACTTTTATTATTTCTCCAAATATTTGATACAGTGTATTACAATGCCAAGAGGAAAGATTACATTTACAGTTTAGATGGGAGGTTTGAAATCCACAAGATCAATTACTGACAAGATAAGAAGGGAGGGTGAAAAGAAAAATTTTCCCATCTAGAAAAATTCCCCTCCTTACAATATATATGAAGAATGAGAGAAGAAAGAGAGAGGAATTCAAAATCCTACTCCAACCACCCTAAAATGCATTGAATTCTCCTACAACAATGATGGGTTCCACTGCAAAACCCATGCCTCCATGTATTTTTCCTTTTTGGGAAAGAAAGGAAGCCCATACCTTCATTATTATGGTAGGTGAGAAACCGAGAACATAATTTAAAATAGCAGACTATAAGCTTTCAAAAAATTCCTTCCTTGTGCAAATCCAAGCTCCTAGTTAAAAGTTATGGCCATCTGAAGGTCGGGGAGTCATTCTACAAAAAATGTGAGTTCTTGATATTCATTTTTCAAAGTCTAAATTTCATGTAACCTATAAAATCTTGAAATTCACAATTTCAGACATTTTAGTTTTGGAAGTTGAGCTCTTGTTCATCTTCTTGGGTGCACTGAAGAATTTGAAACTCTAAAACCCAAAAGTCTGAAATTTTGGACTTTTGGAATTTGGGAACTTTTCCTTTCAGACTTTTTGGCATTGTTCATCCTTCAAATTGCCTTGAGATATATGAAACTCGAAACTCGAATCTCTCAAACTCCAAAACCAAAATCTCTAAGACTTGAAACCTGAAATTCTAAAATTTCAGACTTTGAATTTATGAACTTTTCCTTTTGGATTTTTGGCAATATTCATCCTTCAAATTGTCTTGAGATCTCCAAAACTTTAAAACCAAATATATTAAAATCCAAAACATGAAAGTCCAATATTTTAGACTTCCAGAATTTTTAAAGTTTTCTTTTCAAAGTTTTTGGCACTATTCATCCTTCAAATCGCCTCGAGATCTCCGAAACCCCAAAGTCCAAAATTTCAGACTTTCAGAATTTCAGAACTTTTCCTTTTAGATTTTTGTACTTTTTATTTTTTAAACTTTTTCCTTTCAAAATGCCGAATGCCGAAACTCTAAAATTTTGGGCTATGCCCCCATTCTTTTCTGTGTAACATCATGTTTGTTTAATTTTTCTTGAGGGAAAAATTGGATAAAAATTCATCTTTTGAATAGGTAATCATCCCAAAGTACATAATGTGGAGACCTCGGATTTATGGCCTTGTTATCCTTACTACTTAAATGGGGTGGGAACTCTCCTTATGTTAAAAATGAGCAATTTCAGCATACCATTCATCAGTCAAACTGAGAAAAAGAACAGTGGGGATATTTATGTCTTCCTTGGGTGGATCACCTTTAGCACCTTTAGAAATCAATTCATAGAGTCCCTTGTATTAGACTAACTTAGTTGGCATGATGTCTATATCATACTCTTGTACCTTTGCCACCCAATTCCTTATTTTTCCCAAACTCTTGTTGTGTGAGAATTGATTTAATAGTTGTATCAAGCACAAAGACAATTGAATGAGAATTGAGGATATAGAAACAAAATTTCTTGACTTCCTTAACTACAAAAAAGCATGTTTCTCCATTTGAGTATATTTCAATTCATGATCTTTCAAGACATAACTCATGAAAGAAATGGGTAGTTCACAACCCTCATGATTCTTTTGTGTCAGAATGGAAGCCAAAGTATTCTCGGTGGCATAGCAATAGATTAAGAAATCTTTCTCAAAATCAGGACAAGCAAGAATTGGGGTCCTGGCGATTACTTTCTTGACATTTTCAAAAGATTCTTTCCCATCTGGTCTCCTAAAAATGGAATACTTTCCTTTCATCATCTAAGCTATACTCATAGTCAACTCTATAAAATTAGGGATAAATCTCCTTAGAAAATTTATTTTTCCAAAGAAAGAGTGCACACCTTTTTTACTCATGGGGAGGGAAATTTGCTGAATAACCTAGAATCTCTCTGGATCTATCTTGGTCCCTTCTTTGGAAATGATATGCCCAAGAAACTTTCCTTTAGTGACACCAAAGATAGACTTTTTTGGTTCATAGATATCCCATTCAAGATGTTGGAAATGGTCTTCCCTATTTTTAGAGAAAATAGTCAAATCATCAAGATATACAACAATACATTTTACCTTCAAAGCACCAAAGGCCAAATCCACTGCCTGTTGAAAAGTGGAACTAGCATTGTTTAGGATGAATGAAATCCTCTTATAAAAAAAAGTACCCCATGGAGTTGTGAAGGCTGTTTTATGTTGATTTGGAACATCAACTTCAATCTGATTGTACCTGAAAAACCATCCAACATAGATAGCATTTCAGAGCCAGTGATAGCTTGCAGGATTTGATCCATCATGGGAAGTGGATAATTATCTTTAAGGGAAGCCTGATTCAAATTTCAAAAATCCACACAAATTTGAATCTCACCACTCTTTTTCTTACTAGCACAATGTTGGCCACCCAAGTTGAGTGATGGATAGGAAAAATTATCTTTTCCTTCAATAACTTTTGAATTTCTTGGTAAATGGTATCTACAATCTTGGGATTATACTACCTTTGTTTCTACTAGAAAGGCTTGATCCCTAGTTTTAGAGGAATGTAATGCTGCATTTCTCTTGGTTTAAAATATTTTAAATCATCATATAAATAGGAAAGTACATCTACATATATTTTTAATAAGTCTACCATCTTATTTCTCTCTTCATGAGTGCAACATTTTCCAATATTAACAAGTTTGGGTTTTACTTCACTTCTAATGTTAATCTTCTCATGCTCTAATGACTGATGAACCCCATGTGATATCTTTGACTTGATATACCTATCGTGTTTTTAAACAAATCTTCTTGGCTTACTAGTCCGCTAGTTATTTTGTTACTTGTTAACCTAATACAACCATCCTTATCATATTCTTCTTTAATTCCTTCCTCAGCCATGAAAAATGATACAGATTCATGAGGAGGCCTCACTTCCTTCAAAATACAACTGACTAAAATTCTCCTGAAGTTCAAGAAAGAGAGAAAATGTTGATCATCATTGAATACTTGCCAATTATTTACATTATCCGACACACTCAGCCTATGTATCATTTCAATTGTGAATTTTTCTTGGGAAAAGTCAAGATGAGGTATCAGTAAGAACCTTGAAACAGCTAAAGTGTTCACTCTAGTGCTATTTTCCCTAAGAACAACTTCAAGAGAAAATGCATCAAATAATTCAATTAAGTCCAACACTATATTTCTATAGTGTTTTATCCTTTTGTTTTTAAAAAAACCTCTCGACTTGTTTAACAATGAGTTCACCATGCCTCTCCGCCACCCACCTCGCCTCTGCCTCTAAACGTCCACTCACCTGTGGCTTCAGGAGACTCAACCTTGAGACTCTTGCAGCAGGGAAAGAGCCTCTTGATCTTGACATTGCACGTGACCTGCTAAACATAAGTAGTGCCAGTCCCCGGGAAGCACAGATGGATAACCCTTCCAAGAGACTGGAGGCCTTAGAGGCTGAGATAAAAATGCTGAAGGATGAGGTCAAAAACCTAGCTAAGCAAAAAGGTAAGAAAAGCATGGAGGGGGAAGGGAGCATTGACAATGGTCAGATTGAAGACATATACAAAAAGCTGACCTCCTTGGACTCCCGCCTTGGGAAGGCTAAGACTAGGCATGATTACAACATTGCCGCCTTTAGGGCCATTGAGGAATTCATCGTGGGGCATGCCAAAAGTGTTTCCAACCTCAGCGGTGTCCCGACTGCACTTTGGGGCAATGAAAAAGAGAGCAAAAGAACCATCGAGGAGCTCGATAAGACGGATGCTGCCCACATGACCGCTTTGGGTATGTTTCATGCTTGGAAAAAAGTCAAGATCAGTGTTGATCAAGCAGCCAAGAAGTAGTCCTGCATGTCTCTTTTGTTATTCTTACTGTTTCTTGGCTGTCGGGTTACTGTTTTTTTGCTGATGTTTTGCTGTTAAGTCTCGCTTGTGTAGCTGTTTCTGGGCTACGTGGAATTTCATTGTATTACCTGGACTTGGTTAGTCCTGCTATGTTTCTCACTCTTATTCCGGCTTAAAGGCCTTATTTTGTATTCAAGGGTATAGTCCCTTTCAAAAAACTATTTGCCATTATTAAAAAAACAATGAGTTCACCATCTCCCCATGCACAAATATTCTTATTTCCCATTTCTCTTGCCATTGCCAAACCCAAAATAAGAGATTCATATTTTGTTGTAATATTTGTATTTTCAAACTAAATATTATAAGAGAAAGGGTACGACTTAATTTCAAGAGAAAATAGGACCACACTGCTCCAAAACTAGTTGAAGAACAACTCCCATCAAATTAAAGGATCTAAACACTATTAGGGTCATAAATCACACCCATTAGAACCTACATTTCCTCTTCCGACATGATCATGTAGTTGCCATGACCAATGTCTTCGTACAAAAAAATTTTCGGGACAAGGGGTGAAAAGGTATATTTACCAACTAAATTAAATGTTAGGTTAACATACATTAATAAGTGGAAATATAAATGTGCACACCATAATAAAAGTAAATAGAAACATAAAAAAATTACATAATGACATTGTATATAACGTGGAAAACCCGTAAATGGGTAAAAAACCATGGAAGAATAATCCACTATAGAGAAACATTTTACAACCCAGTCTAGTAACTCCTCCCTCAATTTTACTCCATGTATTTACCCTAGAATCCATTGATTCACGTGATCTAATGAATATGACCTATAATCATATTTAAATAACCCGAAGGGTTATGTCAATATCAAGTAACGGGGCACACCCTGATTTAATAAATAGTTAGTTAATAATTAACAAACATAATCTAAAATTTAAATTTAAATAATAAAAATATAAAATATTGTATATTATTTAACTATAAACTAAACATTATGATGCACTTAATATTATAGTTTGAACACCCCCCTTAATATTAAGTGGAGATCCATATGCCAACATTACTTGTTTGTACAAAAGATTTAGAAATCCATAAACCCTTAAGGTTTAGGCTAGCACATGTATTTTGAAGGAATTATAACACCTTCATCATGCTCAACTTACCTTTTAGTACAAAAGGATTTGGAATCCATAAATCAGACATATTATTTAGGCTAAGCATGATTTGTGAGACTACATATCACCATTTCTCATGGAAATATTCTTATACCACATCTCTAAGAGCCTTTTATAACATAAGGACCTCCTTTACAAATAGATGCACATTGGACTATATTTTCCCGTAAACTCTATCAGTTTACATGTAAACTATATCAGTTTACTTTAGATCATACAAGATCTTTGACAATGCTTTTAAATCAGAGTTGAAGTATAGAGGAGAAGGGGTCAACAATCTGGACAACCATTAGGAGGTGACATTGCATTCACACTCCCCCTTAATGAAAACTCTAAAAGGCCAATCATTGCACACACTTGCAGTATTTTACAGCACACAATGGCTCGTAAACATAACTACAATCTTAATCTTTAGTCCGGTAGAACTAGAGATCTCTATCACCATAGAGAACCTTCTCTCGAGATAACACATATATGAACTTCAATATGCTTCATTCTCTGATGTTGAACTGGATTCTTTATCAAGAGTAATACTACTTTGACTACCACATAGAATATGAATACTTCCTTCAACTTCCATGTGTATCTCTTCCAATAGCCACTTCAACCACATGGCTTCTTCTTGCTTCCATTGTACTTCTCTACCTCAGTAGAAGAAATGGAGACTATTGGTTGCTTTTAGCTGTTCCAAGTAATGTTTCTGCACCAAAAACTTGAACACATATCCAGTATATTTTATATCTAACACAACATCAGCATGGTTAGAGTCTACAATATCCATATAGACATCATAATAAGCATAATATAAATCATTATTGATTTCACTTTTAACCAACTGTAAAAGTTAAATACAAGTTGTAAAACAACTAACATAATAATATGCTTAACAACTAACCATGTTAGAATGTGTTGAAAAAATTTCAACATACTATCGTTGTAAAATATATATTAGATGCAATCAGTATTGGACGTCTCCAATACAAACGCAAGGGCATCCCCAAGTGTCATTTGATATGCATATAATAATATTTTAGTTTACATACTAAGAAATGTTTTATAAAAAAATATATATATATATATATATATATATATATTATCTTATTGTAAGCCTTTACAAATGAGATAAGACTTGATAACATATCAGATAATCAAGTTATACAAGAATAATCATAGTATTCACTGAAAACATAATCCACTGACTATGGACACTTCTTATGGAGTTTGCTTCAAAAAATGACATGTAAGCACCCTTCAATACATTTCATAGGAAAAATTAAGTTTAGACATGCCATATATGATCAATTTTTATGCCACAAAATGAACAACAGTTCCATTTTTGAATAAACTATCAAAAAATGAAGCAAAAATTTAAAGCATATATAAGTCATTTTGTGTATGTTTTTCAGTTGTAGTTACTTCTAGTTTATTTTTCACAAACCCATCTGAGTTAAACAAAGAAGAAGAAAAAAACATCTCTTTTTTCAACAATATATTTCAAATAGAAGGTATACTTTTCATTTAGAAGTAATTTATAAAGCTATTATATTAGCACTATGATTATTATCATCATCATTATCTTGATTTTGATATGATTTATTCCATTTCTGATTTTTGAAATTTGACTTATTTTTAAATTTACAATCCTCTTTCTTATGTCCAAATTTCCCACAATTATGACATTTACCATCAAAACTAACTTTTAAGTTTCTGGTTTCTTATTTTTATTAGGAGTTTTAAAAGTTGATTTTTGATTCTTGTTAATCCTAGAAGGTTTACCTTTTTCTTTCTGAGAAAGAAGTGCATGTGTGGCATTTTATTTTGAATCAAAATTAGTCATAACCTGCTCTTCTTGAACAAGGAGATTACTAAGGGTTTGAAAATTTGGAATGTCTTGTTTAGATTGATACTTTGAATTCAAAATTGAAATGAAATTTCTAAATTTTTCATGAATATTTAATTGGAGAATAAAATAGAGCAATTTATCATGAATCAAATTACTACTAGATCCATCTAATTGTGACTTAAAATTTCTTATTTTTTTGCTAAATAATTAATCACTTTTTAATCTACCTTCATGGGAATTTTCATAAGCTCTAAAACCAATTTAATAAATTTAGATAAATGTGTACCTTTTTGCATCAACTCTAATTGTGTCCAAGATTCACTGGGACTCTCAAGATTTCCAATATGAAGTAGAAAGTCATCTTGTACACTTTGCAAGATAATAAACATTTCCTCTTGTACTTTCTGTTGATATGTTACAATATTATTAGTAGTTGCATGTCTTCTAGTAGGATCTCTCTCTGTTCCATTTACAACTTCCCACAATTTTGAGCCATGAAATCTATTTTCAATCAAATCTTCCAAATGTTGTAGTTGTTTCCATTCAACATATGAGATTTATCGATTGAAAATTGATTAGAACCCATTTTTGCATAAAATAGAGATAAAAGAAAATATTAACAAACAAGGATTAAAATAAGAGTTTTATAGAAATTCCCCCTATCATATTGTAATCCTTGTAATCAATCACGATCAATTTTATGCCACAAAAGAAGATCATGTATATAAAATAATCTATACATGAAAAATTTAGAATGATATCAAAAATTTGAATTGAAACATAAGTGAAATTTTTAGTTTTTAAACAAAATGATAACAATTTTTTTTTGTCGTACCATATCATACAAATATTACTATTTTTACAAAAAAATAGTTTTCTATGAAAAAGGACAAAAAATTAGTCACCGTGTTGGAATAAAATAATACTTCACATTACGTCATTACAAATGTTAATTCATTTAGCTCCTAGGGTAAACAAACAATCACCGACAACGTGACAAACCAATAAAAAAAATCGCATGGAGAAGAGTTGACATAACGAGCTTGTGGCTGAGACCAAGGTTGAGTTATTTAAACTAATTAAGGAATGTGTGACTTAAGTAACGTCATTAAATGTATCGAAATGGTTGTAAAAATCCTTCTATGACATTAATCTTAGTCAATGTGGGACTAAGGTCTACAGATTTCAAACATTTAAAACAAAACGAGAAAATACTATAGTTCTGCAGTTAGAGTTTTGGGAGGCCAACATGTGGAGTGATGTGGAATGAAAGGTGAAGTAGGGTCTTCACGAGGGGACGGTTTTTAAAACCCATTAAATATTTTAATAAACCAACATACATATATGTGAAACAAAGAAAACGACAATTAATTTGGAGTTAAGATGGTCACATGCCACCTTAAGAGTTATAGGAGATATGGTATTTAATTTACTAATTCTCCCCCAGCATCATGTGCTTGCCATGTGGAATAAATTACATGTGCTTTGAAGGAATCAGGAAAATGTATGGGGGAGAGAATGATTACCAAAAAAATTATACTCCACACGAAATGCTTTTACTGCCCTTATACTCCATGTAGGTGCCACACAAGTAGTGGCTTAACCTTTGAACAGTCACATTTATGTGGCCCACCAAGTATGGTTTGACCAATCCACTACTTGGCGATGTGGTCGGTGGGAATAATCCCATAATGGGGAGTGATGGAAGTTTATGAAAAAAAATTATAAGAATTTTGGGTTGGTCTAAGACCATGAGCCAAGAACATATGGGGCGGTCACACCTCAAAAAGTGGTAGGTTTATAAATATTTCCATTTTAAAATGTGTCATCAAAAAAATTCAATGAAACCCTCATTCATATTTATTATTTTAATAATCTATAAGTTTTTAAATAGAATATTAAGAAAAAATCAACTAGCCCATATAAAATTTAATAAAAGTGGCTAAACCTTTAAAATTGAGCCATGTAAAGTGGCCATAAAAACAAATTCCATGATTAAGTAGGAAGGGGGAATTTTAATAAAATTAGATTTTAGTTTATTAAAATCATGTTATATGATTTAAAAATATGTGAATAGTTTCAACTTTTATAAAAACTCATAGACATAGGGTTTGAATTTCTCATAGTAAATAAAATGTGAAAACAATGTTACCAGGAGACAAGGAAATTAACTTGACCAATGAATAAATTAAGAGTGCCTATTTTCTCGAGTCTTGTCTCCTGTGCACTTATTTTCACTTGGACATTTTTACTTTGATTTCTTGAATGCCTGCATACCATATAAACTATACAAAATATTTCAAAAATATTTAATAGTTTTTACCTTGATTTTGCAGGGCCAGGTAATTCATGAAGTTGAATTATTTTTAAGCAGTTGAAAATCCACAATACCTTTTCACCTGTGCAATAATCATCCAACCAACTATGCGGAACTAGAAGGGGGATTAAATAATATTTCAAATATTTCAACTACCTTCCCAACCGTTATGTCCTTAGGTTACATTAGGATTATATTTAATTTATTAAACCCGCTCTGGTACCATGTCAGGACAAGGGGTGAAAAGGTATATTTACCAACTAAATTAAATGTTAAGTAAACGTAAATTAATATGTGGAAATATAAATGTTCACACCATAATAAAATTAAATAGCAATAGAAAAAAATTACATAGTGACACCGTATATAACGTGGAAAACTCATAAATGGGTAAAAACCACGGAAGAATAATCCACTATAGAGAAACATTTTACAACCAAAGTCCGATAATGCCTCCTCACTTCTAATCCATATATTTACGCGAGAATCTATTGATTCACATGATCTAATGAATATTACATATAGTCATATTTAAATAACTCAAGGGTTATGTCCATATTAAGTGATATTGGGCACACCCGATTTAATAAATAATTAGTTAATTAATAGCTAACAAACCTAATCTAAAGTTTATATTTAAATAATAGGAATATAAACTATTTTATATTATTTAAATATAAACTAAATATTATGTTGCACTTAATATTATATCTCTAACAAATTTGGTCCTTAGAATTATCATTTTTTTATGGATATACTTGGCTAGTATTTTGGGTAATAACTTATTCATTTTCCCATTAATCAAGATGAGAGCATGTGACCAATCCATCGGATATCTGCTCCCACTTATTTACAAAAAAATTCTTAGCAACATACCATAGGATGGGGGAATATTTGCTACTAAAATAGTAGCTTTGACTCTTTTCTCTGGGAAATCAGTAAAGGCTACTTGTGCATCCTTTATCCTTCCTACCAATGGCACCTCTTTAATTTCCATGGAATAACATGAACCAAATGTGTATGTCAAATTCAATCCCAAAGCATGGGAAACTTTAGCAAGCATATCATTTTCGAATGGTACTTGAATCAATAACACAATTACTAAGCCTATGACCAGATTATAAGCAACGTGACATAGAAATTTTCAATTAATTTTTGTTGAGGTGAAGCGGTGGGAGTAGGTAATAGGCCTTTAAAAATGGTAGGTGAAAGATTGGGTTTGGATTTGAAAAATTTGATAACTTGGGAAAAGGCATCAGGATGCATCTGATAGAATTCAGCCTCGGAAATTTGGATCTTGGTTTTCTTAATGTGGTCAATTATGTCGAATGATCTTGAGGTCCTCCTGGAACACTTAGGTCTATTTGATTTGACATTTGGGGCTTCCTTGGTTACAGGAATTGAAGCTACATTGGCTTTAGGTGCATAAAATGAAGTAGAGGAGCATAAGCACTACTTACCTTCGGTGGAAGTGGTTGGAATAGGATCTCCTATTTTTGCAACATTTGGGATGGTAAAGAAAATTCCTTGGATCTTTTTTAGGCTGGAATTCTTCTTTTCTCTGTTCATGAAAACATACGATTCATTATTCATATCCACCACTACCTTTACCAATGAAATGACTTTCCATTCTCAAGTAGTGATTGAACCTTTTGAGAGATGGGGTTGGATGTTTTTGGTCCCTTTAGTCCTTCTTTAGAAGGTCCAAGGAACATATTCTTGTATGTACTGATTATGTGACAAAGTGGGTAGAAGTGTAGGCTTTAACAAATGCCATTGAAGAAGTAGTTGTTGATTTCCTTTGGCATAGAATTATGGTAAAGTTTGGAGCACCAAGGAGCATAGTTTCAGACTAGGGACCACAATTTATGTCTAATATGATCCAGGATTTCACAATGTATTATCAAATCAATCATAGGAATTCATCTCCCTATCACCCACAATCAAATGGACAAGATGAAGTAACAAATAGAGAATTGGAAAACATCCTTACCAAAACAATTGAAGTAGGAAGAAGAGATTGGGTAAAGATACTACCTGAAGCTGTCTGGGCTTACAATACAACTTGGAAAACTACAACATGGTTTTCACCATATGAGTTAGTTTATAGGAAAAATTCCTTGTTTCCTATTGAGTTTGAACTACAGACATTGAGGACAACAGTTGAGGTGAGTATTGAGTTGGATGTAACTCAAAAGGAGAGAATCCTTCAACTCAATGAGTTGGATGACTTGAGGATGGAAGCACTTATGACAGCATGGAAATAATCCAAGATCAAATAAAGCAATCTTCTTTAACCTTCTTGAAGGATGATACCCAACTCATTGCAGATGAAGAAGTGGCAACTATCTTTCAACAGGTAGGATGGCTGGAATTTCTAAGGAAGTTCCCCAAGTATAACAATGAATTGGTGAGAGAATTCGTTATAAATTTAGAAAAATCTAGGAAAAAGGTTAGAAATGTTTTCATTCCTTTTCTTTGAAAACAATAAGTAATATATCTGGAGTGCCAATTTTGCATGTCCCAAACCCTGTTAGAGGGACATTAAAAGAACTGGTTGAAACCTTGCTAAAAAGGGGGAAGCTAAACCCCAATATATTTACAACACGAAGAAAATCATAAAAGGGGTCAGAAGGGCCATCTTTCCCAAACCCTTTGACAGAGTGGCATTTTAGATAGTTAAGTATTTAACCTGTGATGGTCAATTCGGGTCAGTAGGAAGAGAAGTTCTAAAGATCCTCATATACCTTAGATATGGAGCTACAAAACCAGAATATATAGTAAACCTTCCAAGGTTTCTTTTTGACTCCATCCATACAATGGCCCAAAGGTATTCCTGGGGTGTGGGAACAATCAGACATCATGGGTTAGTGCATTTAGTGTGTCCAACACCATTTTTTTCGAAGAAAAATGGAGAGGAAATGTGGGAGAAATTTCTTAGCAAGTTTAAGCAGAGCCCTCATATTCTCAGGAGAGTGCTAGAAAATCCTTCTGATCCTACAATTAATTTGGGAATTGATGCCACTGCAAAGGAAAATAAAGAACTAGGTGGAGAGGAAATACTAAAAAGAAGAAGATCTGGAAGAAGGAATAAAATTTAGAACCTACTGTGCCTTTTGAATAAATTCCTTCCTCTGCAGTAGCTACAGGAGAGCTAATATCTGTCTCCAATAGTGAAATTTTATCTAGGCAAGAGCAAGAGGTGAAAATCAAAAGAAGCTCTAGGAGGAGACCCATTTCTATACATTTTGAGGCTCCTCAAAGAAGGAGAATTCATAAAAGGTATAGAGAAATTCCAGAGGAAATGGAAGATCAAGAAGGGATGGAAAAGGAAGTTGTTGATATTTTGGGTAGCATGGCCATGACTCCTCCTGGACCAAGCCAAATAGAGATAGAAAAAGAAGATGATATCTTTAAGGAATAGGCTTTTCAAGAATTCGGTGAACTAGCAACATTATCACATGAAGAAGAAGAGTTGGCATCTTGGAGATGAAAAGGGAAATTTCCTTTGATAGAAGAAGAATGCTTAACTCCCCAAGAAATTTCAGAGAAAGAATAAAAATAGTAGGTTAAACAAGCTCTTATTTTTTCTAGAGCAGAACTCATTATTAGAGAAAAGGATGAGGAGTTGAATTTTCACAAACATAAATTGGAACAGAGATAAATGGCTATTGGGGAATTAACAACTCATCTTTCTGACAAGACTGAGGAATTTACAAGAGTTAAATAGTAGATAATGGAGAAAGAGGAAGAATGTCAAAATTCTAGAAAACAAATAGCTCTATCAACAGTCTCTGCACAAACTGAATTAACTTATTGTCCACTTACACAACTATGGGATGATAGTTATAGATAACTCAGTGAAGCCAAGACATCCAATGAGGACTTGAAAAGAAATATAGAAGAAGAGAAGAAAGCAAGAAAAGAATTTGAAGAAAATTTTTACAAAGAAGAAAATGAAAAATTTAAATATATTGTGAAAATACAAATGGTTTGCATGATGAGTGATAAATTTCTTGGATGCGAGGAAACCTCTCCCGCATATAGTGTGTTTTTGGACGAATAATTCATTCGCTGGCAGTTGTCAAGGATAACATGTGGCCTTCCACATGACATAAAAGATGAAACTGATTTCACAACCTATTCCTTAGCCAATGCAGAGTAGAAAAATCTTCTCTACAAATTCTATGTTTGCAAGTTTATGTTGGAAAAGAACTGAGGTTTTATGATCAATTTGTATGTAGGGGAGAGCCATCTTAATGCATTTTTTTTGTTCTTCAAAATCAGATTGCATGGAAGGAAATGGATTCAGAGCATTTGTTAAAGGCTATTTCATCTAGTCTCTGTATGAGGATTCATTATGGTAAACCATCCACCTTTTCTACACATTTCAGATCCCTTGCATTTGATAAAAGGTTCAAGGAACCTTATCTTGCCAATTTACAAAAAGTATTAATGCTTTCACCTCTTATGAAGAGGAAAATTTTAAATGTATTTATGAGGCATGTTTGAAAAGATGGGAATTTCTCATGGTGGCATTGAGAAGAAGGGAAGTAATATCTCCCACAAAATTAATCTAGAATTTGCATGGAAGAAAAGCCTTGTGTATGCTAATTCCTCAAATCAACGAAAAGCACAAAGGCATATGGATGGGAATGAGAAAAAGACCTCCATCCTTCTTACTCCCATGTCACCATGGCGAGAATACGAAGCTATCGACACTAAAATTTTCCTCCGTAATTTCTATTTCATTAATGTATGTATTAGGAATAGGATGTTGTTAAGTATAATTAGTAGTAGCGTCCCGATAGAAGATAACGGTGCTTTGCTCGGCATGATCTGATGTATGCCATAATGTATAATATGGTAAGAGTCAAAAGTACAATAGGAATGTTGTGGTAAAATGTAAATATTTTTCATAAGTGGTGCAGTAATGTTAAAATGTCAAAGTTAGGGTAAGTATAGACGTACGGTCTACATGATTACGAATTAGAAATATTATATTGGTAATAAGGACAAAGAGTGAGGGCATAAATATTTTGTGTATTTTATTTGTAAAAAGTCTAAAAATGTGGAACCCATGTGAAATGATAAGGTTTATCTTATCTTAAAAGATAAGCTTACATGTACGAGATAAGAGTTAAGGTATGGAATATGATTCGTAGAGTGGATTTCTTATCCTATCTTAGAGATAAGATGGATAAGCTGGAAGTTCTATAAATAAAGAGACCACCCCCCTCATTTAGCATAGAAGGAAGTAGTGAGAAATATTGTATGAGTAAGTGTGTAAAGGAAGCCATCATTTTGAAGGTGTGTTAAAGAAGCCATTAAGAGGTGTAATTGTGAAGTTTCTCCCATAGTTATTATTGGAAGGAAAGTGAAGTCAGTAACACTTGAAGTACCTCATGGGTGAGATTGTAACAATTTCATGTTGATATTATAATTTACACTGATATTTCAGATTTATCATCATTCCTTCTTATCATAGTCTATGGTATTCTTGTGTTATGTTTGTTGTTGTGTTTCCAAATTACATCCACCAAACTAAAAGCTGTGCATTAGTAAATAATCATAGCATGAGGAGTTCCGATGAAGAATTATCATAGTGCCGGATTGGTGATGACATTTTGGTTTCATTGCCGGGACCATTCCTCGTTGGTGGATTTTCTAGAGAGATATTCCCACTTAGTCAGAAAACATTTAGAGGGTAACTTTGTTTTTACTATGCATAGTAGTTACCATGGTAAAGTCACTTTTCCGTGAATAGTATTTACCATGATAAAGTAAAATTTTAAGTGAATAGTATTTACCATGCAATAATTTCACTTTTTACTTTGAATAGTGTTTACCACAAGTAAAGTCAATTTTTACGCATGATAAGTCAAGTTTTACCATAGTTTATTGTGGTCATTTCTATATTCTATTATAGTGATTCTAATTATTTGTGCACATAAGTCTTGTTGATTGTACATGTGGGTTGGTATTTCTTGTGGTTACTTTTAGAAATGGGGAAGATTCTTGTTTTTCGGCCTAATCTAGTGAAGATACTTCCTCTTTCATTCAAGAGTTTAAACGATCTTGTATAATTTGTAATGGCCTTATAAGAAGGAACAATGGATTGAATTTTTTTCCTACCTGTTTGGATGGTTCAACCCTTAGGTGGTTTGAAACACTAGGTGATAATGTGAAAAACTCATGACATTTATTAAGCGAAAGTTTTCTTGAAGAATTTGGTGAACAACGAAATATGCGAGATCTCATGATCGATATCACAAAGCTATCCCAAAGAGAGAAGGAGAAGATAAGGGATTATCATGCTTGTGTTCTAGAGCTAAGGAAGAAGCTCGATGCCCAGATCTGGAAGGAAGGATTAGTGGATGGGTTGATGAATGGCGTGGATAATCTCCTATGTAAGCACTTCATTCTTGGGATGAAGCTAGAGATCAGACAACGAGTGAAGTATGACCACCCAGCTACCATTGAACAAGAAAAGGAGATTGCAAGAAGGTAAGAAGAAAGCATGGAAGAGGAGCCCAAAGAAATTGTTGCTAAAGTAGAGCCTACACCAGCACCTTTGGTCCAGAATCCACAACCACTCTCGGTGAGCACAAATCTTTCTCCTAGTACATCTACTGAGTATGAAGATCTGCTCAAGAAGATGGGTCAGTTAACTATTAATCTTCTTGAGGAAAATAATTTAGTTCTCGGGGAGGAGATAGAGGTCAAAAAGAAATATTTCGAAGTTGTATGTTATGGTTATAAAAGGTCATTATAAATATAATTGTCGAGATAGAGCTTCTACATACGGTAGAAGAGATAATAATAAAGGAAAAACACTGTGAATTATTTTGATGTAGTAGATAAGAGCATAAATAATGAAGTAGATGTGTTTGTAACAAAAATAAAGAAAGAAAAAGATAATCAAGATGGAAATTATCATAAGAAGATGAAAGGAGAAAACTAGTAAGAAACATAAGAGAAGAAAGTTGGGTGTGCGGGATTTTACGATTTCACAGGGGACAAGGACCATACTCCATCTTAGAAGATCTGTCCAAAGGCCTACAAATATTACATATGGTCAACTCTTGGCTATGTCTTCCGAGAAGAGGCGGGAGCTACTGAAGTGGACTCAATGCTCAGCGAAGGAAGGAGGTTGAGGTCCCTATTTTAGAGGAAGAGGCGATTCCTATGCTCCATGTGAGTATTATGTAATGGTATTTCAATTCATGATGTCTTAGTTGATGGAGGTGTTGTAGTTAATGTAATGGAGTCTGTAATGAATATGTTGGGTTTAAAATTGATCGCCCTTAACACTTATGTTAAGATCATTAAATAAGGAAAAACTAAACCAGAAGGTGTAGTTTCAAATGTGGCAATATCTGTTATGGGTGTTGTATGTGTGGTAGACTTTCAGGTGATGAAAAATGGTATTGTTATGTACCCAATGTTGTTGGGAAGACCATGGCTAAGAAGAGTTCATGCAAGAAACTACTGGAATGAAGGCTTCATGACACTTGGACGTGGTAGACAGAGGGTGAAGATAAACATGATCCCTCGGCATCATAAGGTAGAACCTGTGGATTCAAGTGATGGCGATGATTGGACATCCTACGATTACTCTAGTACCATTGAAGTGGACACGAGAAGATGAAGAATGTGAGGTTGATGTTTCGATCATGGATATCCTTCAGTCACACCTGACTCATGAACCCATAAAATTATACGAAGAAGAAATTGATGATCATCTCCAAAAAATAAAGATTGGTGATCTTTGTGATGGAGAGTGAGAAGGAATGCTACCTCGACTCTTTTGAAGGTACATACACCTATTCAATTTTAATTACAAGGAACTCCGTCAAGTAAGTTGGGTAGAACATTCTATTGAGCTAGTAGATGGTGCTAATCCCATAAAGAAAATGCCATATAGAATGAATCCTAATTTTTCCAAGACTATAAAAGAAGAAATAGATAAGTTGTTTGATGCAAGATTCATATTTGTTGTGGAGAATTCAAAATGGGTTTCTCCCATTGTGATCTCAATAAAAAAGAATGGGAAGCTACATATTTTTGTTGATTATAGGAAGCTCAATAAGGCAACAAATAAGGATCATTACCCTCTTCCATTCTCAGATAAGATCTTGGACAAAGTAGGCGGCGGGAGTGATATAGTTTTGCTTAATGGATATAGCGGATACAACCAAGTTTGTATAGCGAGAGAGAAAGATTAATTTGAAGACCCATGTTCACCATTCCTTGGGGAACGTTTGCTTATAGAGTTATGCCTTTTGGGTTGTGTAATGCTCTAGCAACATTCCAACATTTGATGAATAGGGTGTTTGAACCCTACATTGGGAACTTCATAAGAGTATTTCTGGATGATTTTTACATCTATGGGAGCAAGATGGACCACTTGCACCAAATGGAGACAACATTTCAAAGGTTAGATGAAGCACAAGCCTCACTAAACCCTACAAAGTGTGTCTTTGGATGTTTAAAGGTGTTTTGTTAGGGCATGTGGTATCAGGAGATGGTGTTGAGTGCTGATCTGATAAAGTTTCAAAAATCAAAGAGTTACCATTTCCTATGAATAGAAGTAAGTTGAGATCATTTTTAGGCCATGTGGGTTACTATAGAAGATTCATCAAGAATTTCTCAAAAATTACATAGCCACTAACCCAATTCTTGAAGAAGGATGTTACTTATGAACCAAGAAATAAGGTGCATGAAGCTTTTGAACAACTGAAGGAAGCCCTGGTGTCTTCACCTATTTTAAAGAATCAGATTGGAGCAAGCCATTCATTGTGTATCTGATGCCTCGATACCTAAATGACAGCACTAGGAAGTACTCTAAGCCAAAAGGATGAAAATGGGAATGATCATCTACTTTACTTTGGGAGTAGACAAATGAGTAGTGCGTTGAGGTAAATTATATTATAACCTGAAAAAGAGGCTCTAGCTATCATTTTTTTGTAAAGAAGTTTAGAAATTACTTGTTAGGGCAGAAATTTATAGTTGTAACAGATCATCAGGCTCTAAAATATATTGTCAATAAGCCTAACCTATCGGGAGGATAGAAAGATGGATAATTTTTCTACAAGAATTTGAATTTGATATTATAGATAGGCGGAAAGAAGCATGTCAATGCAGATGCACTCTCTCGAGGCTATGATTGTTTTGGTTCATCTTGTGATGATGATGATTTCCCAGATGCAGCATTGTTATCCCTTGACATAATCCCTAGTGAATACATAGATATTTGCAATTATCTGAATGAATTCAAGTTTCTGATGGTTCCAATGTAAAGACTAAGAGGAAGATTACTCAAGCCGATTGTCCATATTCTATTGCATGGAGTATTATTTCGAATAGGACTTGATGGACAGTACAAGAGGGAAATTAGACATGATCAAGGGAAGGAGCTAATAGAAGAATTCCAAATGGTACATGTGGAGGCACTTCTCTGACAATGACAATAAGAAGGAACTTGGATGCAGGTTATCATTGGCCCACTCTTTTTAGAGATTGTTATAATTATTGTAAGACATGTGATATTTGTCAAACACATGGTAACCGTAAGACTTCATCAGCTCCATTATGCCCTATTCTTCCACTTGGTCCCTTTGAAAAGTGGGAATAGACATTGTAGGTCCACTTCCAACTACCCCATGCCAAAATAAGTATATTGTAGTTGCCACAGATTATTTAACCAAGTGGGTTGAAGCTAGGCCATTAAAAATAGCTTCCATGGATGAAGTGGCAAGGTTCATAAATAAATGCATTGTCACCAAATTTGGTTGTCCATTAGAAATTGTAGCATTAAGGAAGCCACTTCATTAATGAGGTGGTAGAAGCCCTATCAATAAGTTTTTATTAAGCATGAAGAAGGCAACAACATACAAGCCAACACAAATGGATAGGTGGAGCAAAGAAAATTTTGTGTTGTGTCAAATTCTAGCAAAAGATGTAGCCTTGCAAGTATATAAGTGGGATAAAAGGATTCATGCGGCATTGTGGGCATATAGGGCAACATCAAAGTCAGCAACAGGATACTCCCCATTTCGGTTGGCTTATGGTATTGATCCATTCTTCTATTAAGTTTGATATTCCCCTTTGTGAGAGTTATGAAGAATGAAAGGATGGATGAAAGTGATTGAGTAAAATAAAGGTTGGTACATCTTCATTTGCTAAAGGAAATGAGGGAAATAGCAAAGGATCAAGCTATAAGAAGAAAATGAAGCGAGAAGGAATACTTGGTCAAAAGATCTGTTGGTCTCCATTTCATGTGAATGACTTGGTTCTAGTATATGATTCAGATAAAAAAAAGAAGCAGAGAAAATTTCTTCCAAAATGGATGGGGCCCTACAAAATAGCAGCTATGCATGAAAATGGTACATACCGATTGGAGGAATTGGATGGCACTCCCATTATGAAATGGGTCAACTATGACAAGTTGAAGATTTTCCAAGCACCGAATAGTCTACTCAAAGGACGGAGTAGAAGCTAGGAAGGGGAAAGATGTCGACACTAAAATTTCCCTCCATAATTTCTATTTCATTAATGGATGTATTAGGAATAGGATGTTGTTAAGTATAATTAGTAGTAGCGTTTGATAAGATAACGGCTGCCCGATGAGTCGCCAATAATGTATAGTATGGTAAGAGTTAAAAGTACAATAGGAATGTTTTGGTAAAATGTAAATATTTGTCATAAGTGGTGCAGTAATGTTAAAATGTCAAAGTTAGGGTAAGTAGAGAAGTAGAGTCTACATGATTACGAATTAGAAATATTATATTGGTAATAAGGACAAGGAGTGAGGTCATAAATATTTTGTGTATTTTATTTGTAAAATGTCTAAAAATGTGGAACCCATGTGAAATGATAAGGTTTATCTTATCTTAAAGATAAGCTTACATGTACGAGATAAGAGTTAAGGTATGGAATATGATTCGTTACGGTGGATTTCTTATCCTATCTTAGAGATAAGATGGATAAGCTGGAAGTTCTATAAATAAAGAGACCACCCCCTCATTTAACATAGAAGGAAGTAGTGAGAAATATTTTATGAGTAAGTGTGTAAAGGAATCCCTCTTTTGAAGGTGTGTTAAAGAAGCCATTAAGAGGTGTAAGCTGTGAAGTTTCTCCCATAGTTATTATTGGAAGGTAAGTGAAGTCAGCAACACTTGAAGTACCTCTTGAGTGAGATTGTAAAAATTTCATGTTGATATTATAATTTACACCGATATTTCAGATTTATCATTATTCCTTCTTATCATAGTCTATGGTATTCTTGTGTTATGTTTGTTTTTTTCCATATTACATCCACCAAACTAAAGGCTATGCATTAGTAAATAATCATAGCACGAGGAGTTACCGGTGAATAATTATCATAGTGCCGGATTGGTGATGTGAGAACCACAAGATCCCACTTGAATTTGAGGCATGGCTAAAGAAACTAGAAGCATGAATAGGGTATAGTACCTCGAGTTAAAGCATTGGGATATTCGGTTCCAGCCATTTGATCTAAGCAATAAAATGGAATGCAGAATATATAACCCCAAATTTTAAGAATATAGTTTGTAAAGGGACTTAAAAACAAGTAAGTATGGGGGAAATGATGATGAGGCGAGAATATGCCCGTTAAATGTACAATAAATGATCTTATCTTACTCTCCGTTTTATTAAGTTTATTGCATTTTTTGACTTTTCTTTGATACGATATGAGTTAGGATGTAATATTCCATCTTTTTTTTATTATGATTCTAACATTTAAAAGCTTTGTAATTCCTAAAAAGTGTTTTGGAAACTCAGTTTTGTAATAAAACAAGTCACAATCAGGTGGAAGAACAAATATGAAGCAGATTGCATGTTCTTGGAAGCATTGGAATCAATACGGTTTAGTTTCGGAACTGACAAACTTAGTTTTGGAACTTCATTACACAGTCACAGGTTTTTTCACTTAGTTCTAGAACTTCTAGACTTAGTTTCAGAACTCTAATACTTAGTTCTAGAATTATCGGAATTAGTTGGAACTTCTGCAGATAGCTCTGGAACTCTCTTGGTTAGACCTAGAATGATTTCTTTTAGTTCCAGAACTCTTCTAAACCTCTAAAATTGATAATAATATATTCCAAATAGCCATTTATTTGTCAAATCAATGATCCTATTAATCAAGAGTAGATTAGAAGACTTCCGAATCTCCACACTTGTAAATCCAAGATAATTATCACACAGCTGAACATCCAGCCATGTTCCAATTCAACATCTATTACTGGGAATGATTTAGTTTCATCTTATCGATGGAACAATTATGGCCATAAATGTACCCCAGAAGAAGTATATATATACAAACCTACAGATAGCTTAGATATAGGAATATAGATATAAAACAAGAGATAGATATAGATTGATACACAAAAATATAACACGTTTTTGTAATGGAGAATGTTTTCTCACTAAAATAGCCATTTCTATTATGAGATAAAATTAAGTTGTCAATCCTATTTCAAGGCAAAGCAAGGCTCACTCCTCTAAGAACTAGGATCCTCATTTTTGTTGGTATTTATATTTTTAGAGAAAATAGTTTAGATCTGTTAATTCTATATCACTTTCAATTCCTTAAGTTGAAATATGTTGTAGACTTATCCTTGTAGGTGTTCTAGATTAAGTTCTTATTTCTTTGTAATCATTTTCCAAGCATTATTAATTGTGTGTTTATTTCTGTAATGTTTGTTTATTTCCAAGCAATTCATTTCTGCAAAGTGTGTTTACTTCCAAGGAAAAGTGTGTTTATTTCAAACAATTCAATTATTCCTCTTTTTTTCCTTGTTTCTCTCTAATACTTTCTTCAAGATTAAATTTTCCTTGTTCTTCTTGTTCTTTTCCTCACTATCATCATCATAGAGGCCTATGATTGGTTCAAGTTCCAATACTACTTACAATTTCTTTGAAGAAGACAACTTTTCACTTTCTTGAATTACTTCCTCCATCTTTTCATCCTTCTTAGCCTTTCCTTTCTTCATGTATACCAGAGTTGAAGGTTCAAAGTGAGAAGGGATAGATTGCACATGTGCCTCGAAGTCACCAACGGAATTTCCTTATGAGGAGTAGAGGTTTCCTAGGAAGAGGACCTAGATTTACCATCTCTAAAAATCTTCATCTTCTGTCAAACCAAAGTCTAGTTATCACCAAGACGGGGTTCATGAGTTCCTTCAAAAATATATTTCCTTAATAAACCAATCAATGGTTTAAATGGGATTTTTTTCGATAAAAATTTCATATTCCAGGGACTATAGTTCCTCATCATCATATTTAAGTCCATCTGGTACCTTTTACACATGAAAATATTTGATCTGCTCTGGGAAAATATGTCATAATACCTTCTCCTGGCTTCATAATCATCGGCATGGCGACCTAGTAGTCTTCAATATCAGTAAGATGATGGAAACCCATTCTAAAATTATTGGAAATAAATCCCTTGATATCAAAGAAAGTCCTTGGTTTGAAATAATGAAGAGTGAGGGGAGAAATTGTTCTATCCACATTTTGGGCATCTAAAGAAGTTCTGCAATTGTAATTACCCAATGTAATTAGAAATTGGATACTTGCAATCTTCTTGTCTTTGTAAGTCCTATGAATCTTGTTAAACTACCTGTAGATTTCAACTAGGGCCATTTTATCACTACAATACATAGGGATTTTCAAGGGTGTTCCCTCAAATCTAGCCAACCGTATGTAAGAAAATTTCCTGAATTGAGTGTAATAACTACCATAGACATCAATCAATTGTTTATCTTCCTCCGAGAATATCCGAGTTGTGTCATCCTCTAAAAATATGACAATATACATGGTGAAGGCATCATTCACCCTTCTAAAATGATGATTATTGATCTTCAAAGTCAATTGTGGACAATACTCATAAATAGGAGCATCTTTCTTATCTTCATTAAGAGAGAACCCAAACCATTCTTTTTATGCAACAATAGTATACATCAAATAGGAATTCATATAGAAGTCTTTGTCCTTTGAACATTAGAAAGTTTCTCAATTAGGCTATCACATATTATCTCTTCCCAATTCAAGCTTTTTTTTCCTTCACATATGATATTGATGTAAGGACACATCCAATAATGAAACTCATTGGTAGAGGGCATCCCCATTATTCTGGAAAGGAGGGTGATGAAATATGACAACTCTTCCTTGAAATAAATCCTATACATTGTCTTTGGCAATCTTGAAGCTCCCTTCTTTGGGTTCTTAAACCATGACTTGGCCACCTTGCTCTTATATTGTTCATTGTCTGATCAAACAACAAGTTTGGACCTAGGCCTTGGTGAGAGTGTTAAAATCTTTATCTACTTTGGAATTTTGAGGGTAGTGCTAATACAATTATCATCCAATCTATCCATTACCTACCCATGAGGATCAGTGATCTCTTTTGTATCTAGGTTGAAACATGAACCACAAGCTAACACAAAGTATCAAAAAATTGAATCAAAATTAGAAAATCCCTTGTGTGAGAAATTACATTTTCCTTGATTAATTGATATATGGGAGTAGGTTTATTGTAGTCGAGTTGTGCCCAAAAGTCATCTAGGTCAAGGTGTTGAGCATCACTATCTCCTATCTCTACGGTATGGTCGTTTCCAACAAAGATACTTTCTTATGCCCTTTGTAATGGATCTTTATTATGTGGAAATGATAGAAAAATAGTGTAATGGACGTCTTGACGCTTTGAAATTTTCTCTCAATGATTTGTGACCTCTTCTAGAACATGTTACACCAATTTTTTGAAAAGAATAGCACAAGGAACTTGCCATGGCTACAACTAGTGGGGAGAAAGAAGCGAAACAAGAAATAAGAACAAATGCAAGGAGTGTGGTAACAACAATCGATTAGCTTGAGTATTTATACACATTCTATTTTGAGTTGGTTAGTTGAAGGAATTGAATGTGGGAATTAATGCACTTTTCTCGACTTAAACAATAGAATGAGAATATGGCAGAGAAAATGTGCATAAATGGCCTAAGGGACACTGTGACACTTGGGACTCAAGGAACCAAAAACCCTGTAGTGAATGGGATGTGGAAAAAGTGGGCTTGCGAGGAAATGGAGGTTGGTAGGTAGAAGGGATGTGTGATATGTGGGAAGCCAAAAAAATTCAATACATTGGAATATGGTATGTCAGAAAAAACTCACACAATCATCCCTCGCGACATTAAGACGTGAGTTCTCCGCAAAGAGCGAATTACCCAAAAAGAAAAGTGAAACCAATACAATATGGGGAAGGTAGGAATCGAGAGAATTATAAGATCGATGGAACTTGGGACGTGAGGGACATCAAAACCCAAAATTCCCACACAATAAGAAGTAAAAATTAATGCACAAAATATGACTAACTATTGAAAACAACTATTCCTTGAGGACCTTAACATAAACATTCGAGATAGACATCTTACCCATGAATTTTTAAAGAGTCGAGAAAAAAATAAACAAATTCTTAGAAGGTGACAACATAGTTCATACACAAAATATCACTCATTGATATAAGCATGATTGTCCATTTCCTCTATTTACTGATGAGGAATATGCCATGGGTATGTACAACTTAGGCCTCAATGGATCATTACATGATACACCAGACACTATTTCTTATTAAGTCACCAATGCTTATCCATTTGACTATGATCCTGAGAGTGATGATATTCTAGATGAAATTACATGATTAACATCTTTCATCTTACATGCTTGGGGGGTATTAGTATGTGCACATTCCCCAACATCATATATGCATCATGTTGGCGAGGAAATTTTTCAAGTAGACAAATTTGTGAATTCCTTGCCAATGCTTTGGGAATCTATGTCCCTCTATTAAACTAGTGTAGTTTTTGTATATGCATGCGTGAGAAAATGTGGATTACTATGGTGGCATTTATTTGGGGATCCAACAGAGGGCACTCCACTAACACTTGTAGAAAATGCTTTCATTATCTACAAGGGGAATTTTCTTTGAAGGTGGGAAAGGGAGTGAGAAATGAGATAGGGAAACTAATGTTGTAGGTAGGAAATTAGATTCCTGCACACATTAGTCAAAAACTTTAACACATACATTTGTGAGAAGAAACAACCCTACAAATGGAAACAAGATGAGATAAGATTGTGAACTAAAATTTTCAAAAATATCCTCATCAAAAAGGCTACAAAATCCTTCTTCTTGTATTGATGCTTAAACAAAAATTGTACATAATGGGAGAGTGGAAGAAATTTGAGAATGGAGGGAATTAGAAGAAAAAGGTTGTCTCCTTTTCTTTCTCTAAGTACAATGAACTCGTGAGTTTACAAGATCAATTTGCAGCCCGTATAATGTTGCTAGATTCCATTATATAGCACATAAGAAACGTTACAATCTACTCGGGTGAGTAAGAAATAATTACAACCTCCTCGGGTGAGTAAGAAATAGTTACAACCTTTTCTATTTGTTTGTGGCCCTTCAATTTTTGATTCACAGAGAGATGCTTATGGCAAAAAGAAACAATTTTAAAATATTTAGCCATTACATTATTTTTTGAGTTACTGATGTGGGCTGTTCGATTTTCTTTTACAAATTTAAATCTGGGCCACCCACATGGAAGGAATTGATTGGAACAGGCCTACAAATGCTTTAACTATCTACCATTTGTTTGGTTGGGCTGTATATCTGACCCTGGACACGTGGCGGGCTAGCGCTCATTTGGAACCTGCCTCTAGATTTTTCTTTGAAGTTGTGCTAGGGTGACATGTGGATAGCTCTGCCGGTTCCTTCATACCTAACCGATATGGGCTCTATTCTTGTTTGACTCTTGTTGACCCCTAAACACATGGAGAGTTGGTGCTGATTTGAGTTTCTGATTTGGAAGCACCTTCGAAATTGTGCTAGAATGACACGTTCACCTTCTTCCAAGGTTATTCTTTTCACTGGCCAACTCTATCTCTCTAATGACTCTAACCATGTGGCGATATGGTGCTACTTAGATACTAACCCTTGTGTTTTTAATTTTAAAATGGCACCATGTTGATGCATGATAGCCTCCATTGATCCTTATGTGGTGAGCCAACACTCATTGGAAGATGTGCCCTTTTGGTTTCATTTCAAAAAAGCGTCTTTGAGGCACATGGAGGCTCTTGCAGACCCACTCATACTTGGTCAATTTCAATGATCGACTTTGTCCCTTTTTAGACCTAGGACACATGGAGGATTGGTGCAAGTTAGACAACTACCCCCATCTTTGAATCTTGAAAGCTGCGCTTAATGAGGAATGTGGAACCATCCACTTTGAGCCTTGCATACTTAGCCAATTTGGCTTGTTTTGTCTTCATTTTGGACCACGGAAACATGGAAAGCTTATGCCCATTTGAGGACTATCCCAGGACCACTGCTCCGGAGTTGCGTCATTTGGACAAATGGAATCTTTTGCTGAACCTTGAGATATGACCAAACAACTGTCAATCGAGAGATGGCCACGTAGTACCCATGGATCTTTGAGAAAAATTCAATGGGGAAGATCTGCCCATCATTCCCGACTGTGGAAAAATGTAGAGAAGAAGAAAACTCCACCATTTCATGCCCGATCCTCAAATTTTCTTTCATGAACCAAGGAATTGAAAACAATACAAGGTTCAATGATCCATGGTCATAAAAATATTGAAAATTTCATTCAAATGAGGACAACAATAAAATTTTCAAGTGTTTAGACAGGAAAACAAAAAATCTTGTCAAAATAAGCAGACTGGGGATTTGAAATAACTCTAGGGCATGGATTTTTCTATCTCTTCAAACTTTCAACTTGGCTTAAATACTTTAAGAGGGTGAGAGCTCAAAATTTTGAATTTAATTTCAAATTGTCCCACACTTTGTTTCTATAATGCCAGAGTCTTGGAATCTTCACCTGATATAGTTGGTGGACCTACTTTACTACATCTACATCACCTCGGCATATCCGTTTCTTGATTCGCATGTCCTCTACTACACTCATACCTAAGATTAGTACTTCATACTTTGCGGTGTTATTTTTATTATCAATTTGCAGCTTGTAGGAAAATGGGTACAACTCATTGGAAGGAGAGTACAACACTACCCTAGCTCCTTAACCTTCTCTGGAATGACTACCATCAAATTCCATTGTCCAAATTTGATCTTCCTCTTCCTCCATGAGAAGTGGTAAGTTCTCTTTTTATTATGTGAGGAAGTAGTTTCCTATCCCACAATCTTGAAAGAGAATGTTTGTTTTCGAGATCATCAAACTTACGTTACGTGAACTTCATCTTTCTTACCAGTACCAACTTCTTGATCTCACCTTTCTTGGGATAGTCGTAGATGACCAATCAATTTTATCTCTCCACCCGGTCTCTGCAGTGAGAAACTCCTACTCAACAACATACACAAAGATGCTTTGGGATGTTTATTGATAGTATGGTTAGGAGCACCTTTTTGTCGGAAAATCAGCTAGTGCTACTGTGCATCTTTGATTCTTCCTACCAATGGCACTTGTTTGGATTTGATTGAGTAGTAGGTGTAATTTACCTTGGTCAAGGTGAGGCCTAGAGCATTTGCATCTATGACTCGGCATCACATTGTCTGAGGCTCTAGAATCTATGATACAATTATTTAGCTGAAAGCCTTTAATGAGGAGTGATAGGTAGAAAGGTTCAACTCTATTGATGTTGGAGGCACTGAGGGCTACCATGTTTTGGGAAGTTAGTTTGGATGGTGTAGGGAGTAAGCCTTTAGAATTTGGATTTGAAGAGATAGGGTTACCACCATAAGCTGTATTGATGAATCTATCAAATTGGGTAGGATGTGTTTGTAGGTATTCTATTTCGAGAGAGCTGGACTTTGGTTTTGCTTGCATGTTCTAAAAATTCAAATAGGGAAATGGTGAGTGAGGAAGAGGATCCTGAAATGGAGGAAGATCTACATAGTAGAGAATTTACTAGTTTTGGTATTGGGTTCTCTTTTTAGATGTAAGAATTGGCTTTGAAGGGGCTAAGGGTGTATCCTTCGACTAAACTTTAGATGTTTTTGCAGGACCAATATTTCGAAGAGAATTATTCATAGAAACTTTTGAGATGGAAGAAGGATCAAATGACTTACTTGGTATAGTAGCATGCTCTTTAACAACCAGTGAGTCTATTGATTTTCTTTGGCTGACTCCAAAGAAGGTGGTAATGGTGATCCTCTACTGATGATTTTATTTTGTGTAACCTCTGGAGGAAAATCTTCTTTATTCTTCTTCTTATCCTTTGCTAGCAACTGTTGGGTCTGAAATCTCTTTCTTGGATTGTGCACGAGTGAAGATAGCACATGAGAAACTCAGAGCTTCTTCATCATCCTCATCTTCATCATCAACATACTCAATTAGCCCATTGTGCATATCAACTTCCTTGACTTCAAGATAGTTTTCATAGTCTTCCATATTTTCTTCTTCAGTTTCATCAACTTATGCTTCCTCCTTTGGCTCTTTCTGTCACAAATAGCATTGGTGGTGGTGCTTCAAGAGCAAGTCGACAAGGAGGTGGAGAAATCCTTGGCCTATCTAGAGGGTTTGGTCTCCTTGAAGCATTCCACATTGTGATATGAGATAGTTGCTTCTTCAAGGCAACCAAGTCATTTGCCATTTTTTGGAACATCGGATCTATGGTGATAGAGTTTGAATTTTGACCCTTTTGTTTCCCATTGGGGCCTTTCACCTTTCCAGAAAGGATTAGATCATCATCGGTTTCTATTGCAAAGTCCTAGGCTTGCCTCAATGTTCTTGGTTGGGCTCTTCTAAGGAAGAAACCTACTTCTGATGGTGAGCATTGATGAAAAACCTCTTCAAATTTTTTTCGGGAGGCACCACATCTTCAAGGATCCTTCTTATCACTCTATCATATCTTGCTATGAAGTCCCTCATTGACTCGGAGGTTTCTTTCTTCATTTGTACCAATTGGACCAAAAGATCCTGAAAATCTTCCGTGGTCTTGAACCTATGTTTGAATGCACTTCTTATATCTTCCCAACAGGTGACAGACCTCGGGGTAGCATGTAGAACCATTCGAAAGCCTTTTCTTGAAGTGAATCCATAAAGAGTCGACTGACACATCTCCATCCTCAACACCCAACACACTGCAAGCAATGATAAATGCTGCTATATGCTCTTTAGGGAGTTGAGAACCATCCCCTCTAAATTTTGGGAAGTTTTTCTCGAGCCTCTCGGTATCTCATGGAGTGGTTGAGAAAGAGCCAGTGGACTGGTGTTTCCTCCCCATGGTACATTAGGCCTACGGTAGTCATGATCACGTTCGCGTTCATGATCAGGATCTCCCATTCTATGTTTGTTTCTATCTTTAGCCTTGATAAGGATACGACTTCAACTGCTGCTCTTTTGTCTTCCTTGGCTTGAAGTCTCTTGATTTCTTTGATTTGAGCTCTTATTTCCTCTTCCCCTCTTGCTTATCATTCTCTAGCTTCTTCTTCATACTCTAAGTTGGTGAAATATTCAAGGTTCTCATTGATGTATGGAAATTCAACATCAAAGGATTGGCAACACTCAAGTTCCAACGTGACCGGTTCTTGAGAAGGAAGCCTCAAGATTCCAAGTAGCTCTTGTCTCCTTTGAAGTTCCTCAAAAATGGGATCATTTTTTCCTCCTTATCTCTGTTTCTAGGAATATCTTTTATCTGCCAGCTTGAAAATCTATGCTCTTATTCATGGTGTTGGAATTCATCTTTGCCTCTCCAATTTAGCAAGAATGTTCCTCTTCAAGGTCCAGAATTCTCGTGGCAATGAAGTAGTGATTGGCACTTTGTCTATTATGTTAGATAACTTCCCTCAAATCTAAAGCAACGTCTTCTTGGATGTGGAAGATTGATTCAGGTATTTCAATAGGAGGATTTGCTAGAATAGCCATGACTTAAATCCATGTGGCTCATATAGCCATTTGAATTCCATAAATTTTTTTCTCTCTTTTTTGTTCAATTTTCTTACCTTGCGGTCGCATTCGGGTGCAGATGTTACTAAATATGCCCCATGGTGGGCATTAAAAAAACTATTGGCAAGGAAATTTGTCGGTGGACAAATTTTTGAATTCCTTTCAATGCTCTATGAATCTATGTCCCTCTACTTAACTTGGTGTAACTCTCATATATGCATGCATGTGAAAATGTGGATTCTTGTGGTGGCCTTTTGATTGGTGATCCAGCGGGGGCACTCCCTTTGTCCCTGTGACAAATGCTTACAGTTATTTGCAAGGGGGAATTTGCTATGAAGGTGGGAAAGGGAGTGAGAAATGAGATAGGGAAACTAATGTTGCAGGTAGGAAATCACATTCGTGCACACATTAGCTAGAAACTTTAACACATGCATTTGTGAGAAGAAACAACAATGAAAATGGAAACAAGACGAGATAAGATTGCAAACTCAAAGTTTCTAAAATATCCTCATCAAAGAGGCTATAAAATCCTTCTTCTTGTATTGATGCTTAAACAAAATTTGTACATAATGTGGGAATGGAAGAAATTTGAGAATGGAGGGAATTAGAACAAAAAGGCTATCTCCTTTTATTTCTCTAAGTACAATACACTCATGAGTTTACAAGATCAATTACCAGCCGCATATAATGAATTTTAGAGTCCATGATATAACGCATAAGAAAAAGCGATTCTGATCTACTCGGTTGAGCAAGAAACAATTACAACCTCCTCGGGTGAGCAAGAAATAGTTACAACCTTTTCTATTTGTTCATGCCCCTTCAAATTCTTGATTCACTAGAGAAATGCTTATGGTGGAAAGAAACAGTTTTAAAATATTTAGCCATTACATTATTTTTCCAGTTACAACATGGGCCGTTCGATTTTCTTTTACAACTTTAAATCTGGGCCACCCACATGGAAGGAATTGATTAGAATGGGCCTACAGATGCTTTAACTATCTACCTTTTGTTTGGTGGGGCCGTATATCTAACCCTAAACGCATGGTGGGCAGTTCTCATTTAGAACCTACCTCTAGATTTTTTCTTTGAAGTTGCACCAGGCTGACATGTGGAGAGCTTCACTGGTTCCTTCATACTTAGCCGATTCGGGCTCTATTCCTATTTGACTCATGTTGACCCCTAGACACGTAAGTGCTGCACCGATTTGAGTTTTTCTTTGAAAGAACCTTCTAAAAGTTTTCCAGGCTGACATGTGTCTCCTTCCACTGGGGTTAGACTTTTCAATGGCCAACTCTATCTCTCCAATGACTCTGACCACGTGGTGAGCTGGCACTACTTGGAGACTAACCCTTGGGTTTTACTTTTGAAATGGCGTCATGGCCTTCATCAATCTTGACATGGCAAGATAGTGCTCATTTGAAGATGGGCCCTTTCAGTTTCATTTTTGAAATGCATCGTTGAGGCACGTGGAGGCTCCCATGCAGACCCGCTCATACCTAGTCAATTTCAATGATCGGCTTTGTCCCTTTTTGGACCTAGGACATGTGGAGGATTGGCACAAGTTTGAGAACTGCCCCCATCTTTGAATCTTGAAACTACATCGATGAGGCATGTGGAGCCATCCACTGAGCCTTCCATACTTAGCCAATTTTGGCTTGTTTTGTCTTCATTTTGGACCCTGGACACGTGGAAATCCTACGCCCACTTAAGGGGTGTACCACAGGATCCACGCCCTGGAGTTACATCATTTAGACACATGGAAGCTTCCACTGAATCTTGAAATATGACCAAAATACATCCAATTATAGATTCCCACGTACTACCCATGGATACTGAGGAAAACTTTAATGGGGAAGATCTGGCTGTCATTCCCGATTATGGAAAAATGTAGAGAAGAAGAAAACTCTAGAATTTCATGCCCGATCCTCAAGTTTTCTTTCATGAAATAAGTAATTGAAAACAATACAAGGTTTGGTGATCCATGGTCATAAAAATATTGAAAATTTCATTCAAATAAGGACAATAGTAAAATTTTCATGCGTCTAGATAGGAAAACGGAAAATTTGTCAAAACAAGTAGACTTGGGATTTGAAACAATTCTCGGGCATGGATATTTATATCTCTTCAAACTTTCAACTTGGCCTAAATACTTTAGGAGGCGAGAGCTCAAAATTTTGAATTTAACTTGGAAAATGAAAAGAGATTTTTGGGAGACAACACATCAATAAGTCTCTCATATTTGCATTACCATACATCAATCTCCTCACATAGGCATAATCATCACACATTCTAGCATCGGCATTACCCAATGACACACTTTTGTGTTTCAGTTAAGATATGACTTTTAGGGCATACTACACATGAATCCCACACATTGTACAATAGTTACTACATAATGCCTCTATTCACACATCATGCATCTTACATCACATATTCTAAAGTTATTTTACATCATTTTAACATTTACACATATTACACGTCATACATCATACTACTCTTGATGATCCATATACAACACCCTCATGGTATATGTGTCTAGCATTATACACTCCTCATATTACATACTATATAATGCACATCTTACACTTTTTAGTCTACATAAATTTTTGCATTGCATACATCATACATTCTACGCATCATTTAGTCATCTTTTATCATCACGCATACTACGTATTCTATGTGCTCCACTCATTACCCTATGAGGAATTATTTTTACTTGGTCCATAAATGAATGTCGATGGTTTACCAATAAAATGGACCTTATCACACTTATAATTTAATAATTTTACCTTCTACCATGTGACATTCCTAGGTTAGTGACATACGCTATATGCTAAATGGTCACCTATTCCTTTATCTTGTAGTGGTATACACTTTAGGCTACATCACCACTCCCTCTATTCATCTTGTAGTGATATATGCTTTAGGCTACATCATGACTCTTTCAATAATTTTGTCGTGATATATGGTTTGGCTATAATGGTCACACACGTACATCATTTCTAGGTCATATGTCATTAATACATGTACACAATCATCACAACATGTTATACACAACATAAACACTTCAACTATTTCCCGATGACAAAATCTCTTTCATAATTCATTCTTGAATATTGAAGGGGTAAATGAAATGAACCTCATTACATAAAAATCCATTTTCTCGGGAGGCACACGACTCTAACATCCATATTTCATCCCATTCCATCCATCCACAATATACCGCATATCTTGGTTGCTTTTACTCTTTCTTGTAATTTCTTGTACATGTTCACTTTATTACACATGCTAGATAGATTTCTTATATGGTATTTATCTATACCATACACACATGTGCATTCACATATTTTTCTAGTTGTGATCGTAAATACAATTCTCTTACACGTAACATGGGTGTTTTCCTTCTAACCATCCTACATTGGTCATTAGGGGCATCCACATTCGTATCTTACATGTTTATTGTTTCATTTTGTACTTAGTACTTTTAATTAATTAGTTATACATGTTTTTAACATATTGGTTATCTTTCCAACATGCTAACGGGTGCTTCATGTGCAACATTTGTTTTAAAGGATTCTTTGCTTCTATGACTTTTTTTCTATTTGTTTACTATTTCTTGACAGTTTTTGCTCTTGTATGCGGGCCTTGCCCTATGTTTAGTGTGCATACTTTTTTTTTGTATGAATCCATTATGGTCTTGCATTTCTTGCGACATAATGATTGATGTCCCATGTTTTCCACCTACTTTGTGTGTTTACATTACTACTTATCTTGGTATCTTTTACACTATTTACATAGGTTATACATTGCTTTCTACATTCATATTTGTTCGTACTAACACTTGATTTTGTCTAGACTTCTTGATTGTGTGCACCTTGGTTTCTTCCAAGCGCATACCTTTACCCCAGCAGGGAAGAGTTACAAATTTTATGTGTTTGGTACTCTTTTGGGGCTGCATTCTCCTTTCAATGACATCGCATGCACCGATAAAAAGGGGGCATCATTTTGGGTTTTACATACTACATGATGCTTCTACATTGGTTGGCCAAGATGCAGATTTCTTCCTTTGCTTTGTGGGTTATACAATGACCCAGGTTCAAATGTTTCGATGAACCTCATCTACATTTATTTTTATAGGACATTGTTGTCTATAACATTATGGGGAGTAGTTACAAGTTAGAGTATATAATGGATTTCATCTCCACACTACTTCAGCCAATGGCATCGGATCGCCTAAAAAATAGAAAGTACATAGATCTTTTCACACACACGAGTTCAGGGGAGGCATTTATAGGTTGGAGAAGAATGCAAAATTTCTTCCTACACTTATTTGGCTAGGTGGCATGAGATTTCCCAAAAAACTCATAGTATAGAATATCCTTCTAAAAACTCTCTCTCATCATGGATTAGGTGCACATATTTCATTTTTCATTTGTGTAATTCATATTTACACAATTTTACATACATATACATTTGTCTTTTACACTTGTTGTTAACATATGTATATGCGTATTTGACTACTTGATCATCTTCTCCTTGCAGGTCCGACCGTATGAGAAGAAATCAGTTAACAACAATAACAATGTCAACAACAACATTTTGTGGTAGCACACACCATACTAACATGTAGGTACATCACACACATCAGCAACTACACACATATTTCTGCCCTAGGTTCACTCTCATCAATTTTTTCTCTTTTGCATCTTTAGTTTCCATGCTCCATCATATTGTTTTCACTCCATCCTTTGTTTAGTCCTTTGGTGCTTTTTCTACATCATTCTACATGGACATCAAGTACACATCTCTATCTACATTATTTAATTGAAATTTCTACTCAACAACATAAATGGGGGAAAATATAGACACTAAATCACACATTTTGGATATTATTTAGTCCATGTCTTATACTACTATTTATATGGTTTTTGAGTGAAGAAATTTCTAATTAACCCCCATCGTTTGGCCATTTTACTTTTTTTCCATTGTCACTACCCACCTCACTTGATACATTCCCAAGCTATTGTTGTCACTTTCCGTTATTTTATTATTAACTAGGGCACCCAAGATAGTACTGGGGACGTCCCTGGTCCGATTGTGGTGCCCGATCCTTTTCCAACTTTTTCTCCATATTTTGGGAACTTTGTATCCATTTGATCTTCCTATTTTTTGGTGGAATCCATTTGGGGTTAATTACGAAATTAGATCAAGAGAACTATCTAAATACAAAGTTATGAGACCATAATGAGGTATCAAAGCACTATTCACTACTATCATCATCTAAGGTTTCATCCATCGAGATCTCATTTGCATCCATCTAGCTCCATAACAAGGGAAAATTCTTTTTCATTTGTATCACACATCATTGGAGGGAATTTTATTTTATTCCATTATTACATTTTCTACATATAGTTATAGCTTAGTACTTCACAAAGTGTGATTGCCACAAGAGCACCTAGGGCATGAATCACCCACATACACACTCAGAACTACATTTGGGTTTGAAATGTAGTGCAACACTCGATTAGTAAGTTCACCATTGTGGTTGACTAAGGACATTCCAACCCCTTCATATGTATATTTTTTTTTTAGGGATTTGATGCTCATCTTGGGGTTTTAGAGGTATAATCTTCATCTTTGATTTCCAACAACATATTTCGTTATCCAATGTAGATAGTGTGATAGAAAGAAAAGGTAGGGGATCATCAAGTGACACCTTAGAGGAGGATTATAAATATTTTTCATAGACGAGGCTACCCCTATCTCAAATTAGGGCTCGCAAAGGTGCCCATAAACCTATCCAGTGCCAGGTCCACTTAAATTTCCCAAATTTGCACTTTTTTGGACTTGAGCATAGCCATTACCTCCTCCTGTTTCTCTATCCACCTTTGTGACATAGTCCAACAAGCTCATCATATCCACCTTTGAGTTCTTTCTAACTCTCCTTATACTTTATGGTTTTACATATCTGCTCCTCTATTATCTTGGGTAACTTTCTATATTTATTTACTACTTTTATTTAATGTTATTCCTAGTTTATATTAGCTTAATAAATCCACATTTTAGTTAACTAGAGTGATGGGGAGAGATCTTTGGATTTTCTCTCCTTCAATGATGCTTCCTTCTAAGCACGACTACAAATGGTACATCCTTGATTTTTTCTTGTTGCTCCTTTTCTTTCGATTAATAACTAAAATGTAAATAGAGGTAAGTTCTTGCTACTAGAGACCTAATATGAAAACTACTGTAAGGTGTGATGGATGACTATTTTTCCCTAGGACACAAGCACCCATTATTACTATCATTGAGTAGGACCTATTATTTGCTATGTGTTTTGGACCCAAGTTTGATTATATATAAGTTTTTAATTATGTTCATGTGTTGATTATGTACTATGCTTATTTTTATTGAATCTTTGAGTTGTTGTAGTGATGAATTATTAACCGAATAGATGCCTCCCTCGTTCGGGGTGCTAGAGAGGTAGGAGAATGCAGTTCAAAGTAGAGGAATGTATACATATATAGATATATAAAGTGGATACCTATAGGGGTAAGGGATGTGCATGGTGGAAACCAATGCACATGCAAATATGATATGCTAGTATCAAGTGTTATTATTAAAATTAGCTAGTATGCAAGAGAAGACAATGTAATAAGAAACTAGGAAGACAAGATGGACCACAAAAAGTGGATTTAAAACATGGGACATTGATCACAATGTCACAAGACAACCAAGACCATAATGTACATAATAAAACCATGATCAAGCAAGACATTGAGCATAGAAAAAAAAAAATAGTAAATAATAGGAAATATAAATTAATAGATAGCCATGGTTGCATTGATCCTGCAAGACAAATGCTACACATGAAGCACCCATTAGTATGTTAGAAAGATATCTATAATGTAAAATAATTTAGAAATCAAAGTGACAAGTATTGTCATAATGACCTGAAATAGTAAGTACTTAAATAATAGAACATGTGATGTGTGAAGTATAATAGTAGCTAAAGTAGATTCCCCCATGAGCCTCATTGGGAATGGTAAAGAGATCTATCAAGTATCCTGCATCATTATGAATTTTTATAGGTCCTATAATAACCTCAATATACGAAGTGAATGTGCATGTGTGTATATAAAAATTTAGTGACATGATAAGAATTTTTCTAGCATAGGAAATAAAGTGTAACACATAAGTGGAATAAGGTAACAATAGTAAATAAAACCAAGATGTGAAAATGTTATGCAAATATGATAGTGTGCTATGATGTGCAAGATGTGGAAAGAGGAGGATCCATGTTTATCCCCATCCAATGTGTTTGAGATGAGGTTCATTTAGAAATGCCCCCTCAAGACTCAAGAATTAACTATAGAACATGTGTGCATCATTAGGAAATGAATGTGTTTGTGCAAGATCAGATGTTATAAATGATGTATCGTGAAGCATAGAACATGAATTGTAGATGATGAGATGTTGATATAATAATTATACCCTTAATGATCGATTGTGAACCGTAGCACTAGATTTTTTCATTGAGTAATCAAGAGAAATTATGTGAACCAACGATGTGGTGATTCTCAAAAAGATAATCATGAAGCACAAAGAAAGAAAGTGTAGTAAATGTTATTAAAGATGCATCGTGAAGTATTGAGATTGAATTGAATATAGAGTAGAGGATGTGAGGTTCATGGGTGAAATGTTCCATTAATACTCAAGTGTGAACCATAGAATTAAAATATGTCATCCGTTATTGATAGTATAATGTTTGTACCAAATGTGTAGGAGTGATAAGGAAGATTAGACATGAAGCAAAGAGCATGAAGTGTAGTACTAGATACAAAATATAGTGATGGAATGGGTGAAGAAAGTTTTATGCCCCCCCAAGTGTGTGCTTGATAGAAGGATATCTGAAGATAGTGAAGGAGAGGGACCCCCACGTGATATGTGTGGAGAAAAATTCATGTGACCATGATCTAGGATCAGTGGTGTAGGAGAATAACTATGTACATGTGAATTAAATAAAGGTCAACAACACCTAAGAGAAGGATATTCCTGATTATGGGACATAGGGTGGTGGGGTATACTAATGGACCGATGAGGAAAACAAGGTTATGATGTAGGTCCTATGTAAATAGGATATCTAGGTATAGAAGTATATTTACACTTAAGAGGCATAAGAGGCCTAGATTTCATGACTGGTGCAAATATATCATCAAGAGTGCGACAAGGTAATGGTGTACAAGGTGGAATAACTTCAATGGTGATAACCAGTTTCTTATGGATGTACTTAAGACACAAGTTATGCATGGAAGGGATGGCCTAGGTAGCACGGATCCAAGGAAGACTCAAGAGTATGTCACAACCTATGATTTTAGAGGTAGCCATGAATTGTTTATAGAAAGTAAGAGACCCAAATGTGATGGGAAGAATGACATGACCATAAGAATTAGGAACTGGAAATGTGATTAGAGAGGTGGGAAATTTGATAGCTAAAAGAAGTGCCACAGAGCATGCATTGGTAAGTGCCGATGGATAAATACCAATAAAAGTATTGATATGTAATGAATTATAAGAAAATGAAGAATGATAGTCATTATCCATGAATGTGATAAATGGTGACGTTATGTCAATAGTAGCAACAAGAAATTCAAGAGGCCTAGAGGAAGTAGGCGGCATAATATGATACATATGGTTTGTAAAATATTCATTAGGTTATTTGTCATGCTTGGGTAATGGTTCATTGAATATTTTTATCTTTTGATAATCATTGACTAGATTGGAAGAAGATGACTAAGGAGCTCGATTTAATTGTTAACAATAAGATCTCGATTTACATTTAAAGCTTAAATAAACAATCGGTAGGATGACCAATACATTAGTAGTATTCATGGCATGAATTTTCTTTGTAGTTGCAGACATGGGGGTGAGAAGATTAAAGATTGAGTGATGGAGGAAGAGTAATAAGATTAATTTTGATAAGTTGCGGTAATGGTATCCAAGGTGCATAAGCTACTTTAGTAAAATATGCCTCGTGGGTTACAATTGAATATTTTTGGATGTTGAAACAACTTTAAAATAGGTCCTTACATCTATGGGATTAGGATATTTTTTAAAATTAGATTTATCTTAAAACCTATTGGAGGATGAGGATGAAGTAGCATCATAATATTTTAATTTTCCCATAGATAAAATTTTACTTTCATGTAGTTTGAGTGTATGGCATAATTCATCAAAGGATGGATACATGTGAAATATAACACTCTCTTGAAGTAGGGGTAAGAGAATTTGAATAAGGAGATCTTGTAGTCCTAAATCAGCTAGTACATGGGTCATCTTAGCAATATTATTCTTATAGCATAAAACATAGTCAGCTAGACATTCATTTGATCCTTGTTTGAGTTGAGCAAGTTGTGCATAAGATATCTTGGTACTGATATTGATAGAAATTTGATCAAGGAAAGCATCAAATAATGATGTAAAGGAGGTTCTTGAATGAACTAGTAGTTCATAAAAGTATTGCATAGAATAATTTTTAAACTTCGAGGAAATAATTTAGCTAGTAATGTGATGTCATCTACATAGTCAAGACATGCCACATGAAAATATCGAATATTATCCTAAGGATCACCATGGCCATTGAAGGTGGGAATCTTAGGTGTAATGAAATTGGGAGGGATTGGATAAGATGAATGACAGTGCAAAAAGGATATGAAGGAGTAATGAGGAATCAAGAGATGGAGAGGAATGTGAAGTAGCTTGTTGTAATTGGTGGATTTGGATTTGCAAATCCTAGTATAAAGAAGCTAGGTCTTTGGTGGTTGAATAGGAGAATTTTTATGTGTGATAAGTAATGTGATCGGGGTCAAATTATTGGTAGGAATAGCCATAGAAACAAGAACATTAGAGATGTTTGGTACGGTATAATAAGAAAGTTGTTTCGTAATAGGAAGATATATATTGTTAGTGACTAACAAGTTGAGCTCAGCTAGATTAGTGGCTTCCTCATGAGAAGTGAATAATAAGAGATCTAAGTCTTAAGGATGTTAAGGAATATGGGCCTGGAGGTCACGAATATATTCATTGGTAAAGAGTTAATAAGTCTCGTGCATGGGAGAAGAATAAGAAGAATGCCCGGAAAAAGGTAGCATTCGAGCAAGTGGGTTCAACAAATGATTTAATATAAATTGAATTAAATTTTAATTTCAGAGTAAATACCATAGTGTATGATATACAAGTGATAAATTACATTAAATAGAAAATCAACAAGCATAAAATAGTTTAAAATCCTAAGGAAGAGAGTGAGAGGTTGACTTAGTTGATTTCGTGTAATTGGGAAATGATCAACACATGTGAATAGTTGGAATATATTAGAAGTTATGTCTTCAAGGCTCACTTGAGGTTATGCGACCAAAAATGTGTAAGATAGAATCACACACGGGAGTAAAAGAGTTCTTAGGTACTAGTTCAACTGAATCTAAGTGTTCAACTCGAATCAGTGTTGGTGTCCAACCAATTGTTTAGGTTCGATCTTTTCTATGAAGGAGGAGCTTCATTGTAGGTATCCGTTTGTGTCTTTGGATTTGTTATAATTTTTTTATTCACACCTATAACCAGAAAAATATATACCTATATGTACACACCCATTAACCAAATAAAACCTAATAAATAAGATGCGAGAAGGGAGTCATACTAATCTTGATGGTCACCCGAAGAGTGAACTTAGAACCGACCACAACACTACATCTTAGAATTTGTGTAGTTATGTGTAAATATCTATGTAATGATGCCCTAAGATTCCATTGTGAAAGTTACAAAATGATAGCGAGATAGATCTATAATATAGAAAATGTATATAATGCGTGAGATGGAATATAATGAACTTCCCCCTCCTATGCTATGTATACAAAGTGATGCATTCCTTTTCACTTGTATGTATGTGTTATATGGATGCTTTGTAGAGTTATTTGTGCCTTTGCATGCAACATTAGGTGATAGTAGATAACTTTATTGCTTGGCCCCTTATTTGAGAGCTATAACTATGGATATATATGATTCCCTTGTTTTAATTTCATAATTGACAACTGGAAGGATGACTCAAAAGTGTAAAAGATTCCCAAGAAGTAAGAGAGACCAGAAAGATTGAGAAAGGCATAGAGGCTTAGGAGTGACCAAAAGGGATAAGAACTCCTGGGTGCTAGTTTTGATGCCATAAAATATAAATCATTCAAATACCAATAGGACTGTAGGGTGTGTAAGGTCAATAAAATTATAAGAGACAAAGAAAAATGGCCAAAAGAAATTTTCAATTACTAGCTTTCTTGCATAGGAATCATATATATATTAGTATTCTCTAAGACCTAAAAATGTACCCAAGTGCATTGATTTTGTTTCTACACTTGTGAATTTCCTACCATCATATCCTAGTGGGAAAAATTCAAGTGAACTATTCTAGAGGAATGAAAATGGGAATCATACCTATGGATGATCCAAAATCCAAGAGCGTTACTAGAAAGATGGTAAATAGATATGATATACTATATGAAGGGCATGGAGATGAAGAATCCATTGAAGGTAATATTTTCAACTTCATACGGTGGAATGAGAAACTCATATCCATGTCTTTTGTCTCTATCGTAAGTAAACAAGAAAGTTGATCCTCCATTCATAAATTCATTTTTCCTAGAAGCACAACCATTTGGAGAAATAATGTGAGCAAGGGATAAAGATCATTGTTATATGAAATATGATGTAGTTCCTTATGCAAATTCTTCCAATCATGAATATGTTGAAGAAATGAATTATCCTTCCCACTACATATTCTTTAGGAGGATGAATTTGAGGTAATCATGGATAATTTTCTTTCCAATTTTGAATCTTCAATTGATGCACAAATGTTAAATGATGAAATGGAGATAATTGAAGAATCAAATTCCCTTCTTGATAAAAATGTGGATGAGAAAATTTAACATGACCTCTTCAAGGATCTTATTTCACCATCCTCACCAAAAGGAGTCCAACATTGATTACCTTACCGAGTATGGATTTTACCTGTTTCTTTGCAAATAGAAGACTCTATAGCAGATTTTCATGGTGGAGAAGAAGATTTTCCTCATGTTGCAACATTGTATTTTTCATCATGGCATGAAGATTATTTGATGAATATTTAATTGAATTTTTAACCCTTGCCCACGTAGTTTGGATATCTTCTATCTGCATACGAAAATGATGAAAACTGGGCATTCTTGAGCTTGAAATAAGGTAACCCTCTGAAGACAATAAATTTGATGTAGAAGCATGATGATTTTCTAAATGAGTTTTGACCATGTGTAGATTATATTTCAAGCCATCTCCTTAAGGCCCAATATGAAGACTCTAAAAATGATTTTCTGACATCTTTGAAGGAAGAATCTATGAAAGACATCTTGAAGATTGTGGGATAGATAAAATATCCTCAACTCGGTTTTGATGTCCTAACTCATGTCATGGATTTCCAAGACAAGTATGAATTTATTCATGATCCTTCTTTCATGCACAAATGTTCAAAAATGAGATGGAATAAACATATGAGATTAATTTTCTCTTCAATTCCTTGGTAGATGAGTATGAATATGAAAATTAAACTACCTCATTCTAGTTCTATGATTAATATTTTATTAAGGGTGAATGTAAAGAAAAGGAAGTATTTGAATGTCTTACAGATGTCTTATTTCGTGAGGACAACACCTCATCTATAGAAAATGATATTGAATATTCTGGTTCAAATGGAGTTAGTATCATCTTACTTTTCACCATTTATGAAGCATATGCTGATTTTTAACATGAATTCATGTTACAAAATTCACCAAGGATGAATAACTCCTTCATATAAATTCAATATTCTCCACTTTTGAAAAAAATTGTTCAAAGAATCAAAGTGAGAGGCTTGAAGAAGATTTTCAATGGGAAGTAAAGGGTATTATTGAATCCCTTATGGATATTTTTAGTCATAAATACAACACCTCCATTATTTAAAATGATATCAAATACGATGTTGACCTTGGTTTGTATAGAAAATAATTGTTCGGAGAATCAATGTGAAAAGATACAAGAGGCTTGTGAGTGGGAAAAGAATCAAATTTATCTCACCACTCCTAGATTCCCTTAAGATTATAATAATGATTTCATACTAAAAAATTCATTCAGGGATGGTGAATACCTTCATGAGATAAAAATTGACTTAATTTTTGAGAATGTGGAGTAATGGCTTCTTTTCTTCATGAAGCATCAAATTGAGGATACAAAAAGAAATACATTGCAACAAGTTACAAAGTTTTCATTGAATGTAAGAGTGTTAACTATGCAATATGAGTATAACTACAAAATATTGGTACATCTCTCCTTCTTCTAAAACCATGTAAGGCCATTAGAAGAGCATGATATGATTAGATAATGATCTTCACGCTTCGGAAGTTTGAATTTATCCCTTTGTTCCATGATGGTGGACTTCTCCAAATGAGTGTGTGTACATTCTTATCCAACCTATATGAAAATTTCCACCATTTATCATAGTTTTCCATTCCACTTCATTGTTTTTCCTTTTTGTTGGTGTGTTTGTTTGTTTTTTTTCTTATGTGCACTCATTGCTTTTGTTAGTGGTGATGAATTTACTCTAGCCCAATTTGAACAAGAAACTAAGATGCTCACCCAATATTGATAAGGTCATCTATTTCCCTTCTGATTTAATTTATCTAAGTCAAAGCCGATTGTTTTCATCCATTTTTCTAGCCGAAAGTCCAAAACTTGATCCATGATAGTAAGCCAAATGTGAATATTTGATTCAAAATCTCACCAAACCCCTCCCCTGGAAAATTTTCCTTCATTTTCATGATCATGTAGACCTTGAATACTATCATAATGGATTGAAGAAACATTTTCAATATTTAAAAATGGTTCGATAAGGTACACCATTTGATTCATCTAAGTACAACTAAAGACTAGTTCTTTTCAAGGGCTTAAAAAGGCCATTCTTTTCCATTTCTAGGCATGTGTTCATCTTATGGAAAGGTTGAAAAGATAATAAACATCCAAATTTTGTATTTTATATTTTTGGATTTGTTTTATGTGGTTAAGGAAGACAATATTTGTAAAAGAGGGTTGTTATCTCCAAATCACAACACCCTATGGTTTTCACAAGTGTGTGTGCTTAAACTCACAATGTGATTGGATAACATTGGTAATATCTCCAAGTTGTGGGACTTACTACTTGAGATAGACCTCTAGATAAAGTTGGTTCTTGCTCCTAAACTACCTACCACAATATACCCTAATGCAAGAAAAACTATCTTATCCTAATCTAACTTTCCAAGGGACCTGGGGAGAGAGAGTGTATGAAAAAACAAATCCTACACTTAAGTGGTGACACACTAGAAAAGGAGAGTGTGAGAATAGCATCCAATGTGTGAAAAATATAATCAAAGTGCATACTAGAAGGGGTGATAATAGTTCTCCACAATCTAGCAACTGTATTCACAATAATATTTCATGCACACACAATGATAATGAATCCCTGTAATAGCATAAAACAAAAAAATATTTGCAATGAGTTTGAAAGGGCAAGAAGAATGCAAAAAAACATAGCAGGGGAAGATTTATCCACAAACTTGTATCTATTTCTTCATTGATATGCACAATCCAATCTATTATAGAATAAGGGCCTAGATCACCATGCAAGGAGTCTACTACAAGGGACTACAACACATTGTCTTCACAAAACAAACAAATTTTATAAAAATTTCTACTCAGAAAATATCTCCCTTTATGATCCCAAAACACAATTTTATAGAATCGAGAAGAGAGAGAGAGAGAGAGAGAGAGAGAGAGAGAGAGAGAGAGAGGGAAAATGAAAATCCTGAAATTTGTCCTTCAACCACTTGCAAAAGGTAGTAAATGGAGTGAAATGATTTTTTTTTCTTGCAAAAGCCCCCATACTATCCCATAACTTGAAAAAATGAAATATGTCATCCCATGCTTCATTGAATGCATCCCAACTACCAAATAAAACACTGTTCTAAACTAGGCACATTTTCAACAAAATATCCATCAATTCTTCATCAAATTCCAAATTTCTTGTTTATGTGCATTAGCTCGGAACCAAGACTCCAATGGTAATAATTTTATGTGTTTTTTTATAAATGAAAATTTTATGGCCTTCGAGTGCGAGGAAGCTACTTTGGGTTTTCGAGGAATTTATGTCATTTAACGGGAATGAGCATTTGATTGACTGCAGGTGAATATGTTTCCTTTATTATCATATGTCTAACCTCATAAAAATTAGAAAATCTAGTGTCTATGGTGTAGAGGATGTTGTTCTCATTCTAGAAAGTAAAATTTCATGAAAATTGGCACTCGGGGTCAAAATTTGTGGCCATTTGAAGTTCGGAGGGTCTAAAGTTGACTTTTCCTTTGTATGCAGCTATTTAAGTGAAATCGGGTTTTGGTGTCTGGATTTTTGTTGACCACGACGTGAGGGTTTTGGTGTCCCAATTTTTGTGTTGATAAGTACGTGAGGTCTGTTAACCTCCGCTTCCTTCGCATGACACTCGACTTGCTTTTGCAAATCGGACAAGTTGGCTTTTCATCCGCACATACTGTGTTTCGGTACATCCAAGCAGATCACGCGGGAAAAATAAAGGAACACAATGATATCTAGTAGTTGAACCAGGTAAACAAAACCTAGAACCATTAAAAATACTTTCAACAAAATGAAATTTCCTTTCATAAAGGCATTAAATAGAGCATATCATTTTAAAGAGTTAGAGCCTATCATGCCTAGTAGAGCTCCTAATATCTTCTCTCCAAGCTTCATGAGTTCTTCTCCAAGCTCAAACACCAATCGATTCCACAGAAAGATCAAAACAATTTCCACAAAAACCTTCCAACCCTTCCATTCTCCACTTTCTTATTTTAATAGCCCAAGCCATTAAGAGTCCCTCAAATTTCTCCTCCATGCAACAAGAGATTCAATGTAGAACTAGAAATAGATAATGCATTAAAAAAACAAGCCAAATGACATGCAAAGCCCAAAAGCTCGAATGGTAAAACAACAAATGAAAACCAATTCCCTTATTTTCCTTCAAAACCATCGTTCCCTTTCCAAGGCCGTTATGATCTATTCGATGCAATTAATGAAATGAAAGGATTTGTCGGTTACTTCCACAATTCCGCCAACCAACCACATTACCAATTCAATTTAGAGATCAAAACAAAAACTAACAAAAAATTAACTAAATTTTTATCCAAGATTTAACATGCTTTGCCAAGTTTTACCCATATTCAATGCTTAGAAAATGGTGGTGGCCATTTAAAAAACAATTTAATATGTCAAGTACAAGTATGAGGTGTAATCCCAGCTCAATTCACCATGCAACTGACCCCTTTCAAATCCAACCGTAGTTAGGTCTAGGTTAGATCTTAGGTTTCGTAATATAGATTGGAATTTATTTAAATCAACTTTCATCCATCAACCTTAGGTTAGGTTGTCATTATCTAATCAAATGTACATAGTGTAACATTAGGCTCTTTGCAACTTTAAACATCACCATAGCATAGGTTAGTTTAGGATAAGATTAATCACAAAGAATATATATATTCTTCAACTTAAGCCTTAGTGCTTATCTAAATGAACTAGTATTATTAATGAAATGTATGCCTTCACTAAGAAAGAAAATTATAAACAACTTAGATTATATTAAATTTATTAAGGCCTGAAACAAAATAGTAATCCAGAATCCATTAAGTAGTTAAGTAAACTTTCTTACTTATAGTCATAATAGTATATCGATTTAGGAGAATACCCTAGATCATTGAAATTGATCCAGGGTGTTATCCTGAATCTTATTATCGATCCAAAAGTATCAACAGTAGTAGTCATACAGAAAAATTGAGAAGCTTACCCCCCTTTACCTTATTACTCAACTTCTCTAGGACCTGATTTGCACTATCCAAGAGCTGAAACCACTAAGTCCATTTCAGAAATCAGATAAGTAAGTTCATTATGATCTTAACAAGCATAAGTACAGATTCTGCAATTTAAGAATGTTAAGTCTTCCAGATCAATAAGTAAATGATGTCATTTCAGCAAACATGCAATAACGAATCAATAGTGAACATCAACTTAGAACACAATCACATGCTATTATTTTCCAACCAATCACAGGGTCCAAGTACAATTATGAAAAGAGAAATGGTATTACATACCTCCCCCATTAAAAGCATCATCATCATAATGATTAACTTTAATAAAATAGGTAATAAATATAACTTATTCAACCATTAATTTCTCAAATAGTAAGCATAACTTGCAAAAATTCAAGTTTCTAGAAGTTCAAAACAACATTAAATGGTTAGCAAGAGAGAGAGAGAGAGAGAGAGAGAGAGAGAGAGAGAGAGAGAGAGGAGAAAATCCCGAAATTTGTCCTTCAACCACTTGCAAAAAGGTAGTAAATGGAGTGAAATGATTTTTTTCTTGCAAAGGCCCCCATACTATCCCATAACTTGAAAAATTGAAATATGTCATCCCATGCTTCATTGAATGCATCTCAACTACCGAATAAAACACTTGTTCTAAACTAGGCACATTTTCAACAAAATATCCATCAATTCTTCATCAAATTCAATATTTATTGTTTATGTGCATCGGGCTCGGAACCAAGACTCCAATGGTAATAATTTTATGTGTTTTTTATAAATGAAAATTTTATGGCCTTACGAGTGCGGGAAGCTACTTTGGGTTTGCGAGGCATTTATGTCATTTAACGAGAATGAGCATTTGATTGATTGGATTTGAGTGAATATGTTTCCTTTATTATCATATGTCTAACCTCATAAAAATTAGAAAATATAGTGTCTATGGTGTAGAGGATGTTGTTCTCATTCCAGAAAGTAAAATTTCATGAAAATTGGCACTCGGGGTCAAAATTTGTGGCCATTTGAAGTTCGGAGGGTCTAAAGTTGACTTTTCCTTTGTATGCGGCTATTTAAGTGAAATCGGGTTTTGGTGTCCTGGATTTTTGTTGACCATGACGTGAGGGTTTTGGTGTCCCAATTTTTGTGTTGATAAGTACGTGAGGTCTGTTAACCTCCGCTTCCTTCGCATGACAGTCGATTTGCTTTGCAAATCGGACAAGTTGGCTTTTCATCCCGCACATACACGTGTTTCATTTGTCCAACAGATCACGCGGGAAAAAAACTTCTAACTTAATAGATTTCTTCATTTTCAGCAATTTTGATGATGCACGTCCTAGATGTCTGCATGAACTTGTCTTCTTGGAATAGGAAAACCCGACTTAACCAATTTTCACTATTTTCGACCATTTCGGGCAAATTCGGTTTCGGGTCCTGACTGAACCTGTGTGGCCTAGGACAAGAATATTTGATTTTACTACATTTCACTTTCTTCTTAGAATTTTAGAAATGAATTTGGTATGATTAACCTGGTACCATCCGCCTTGGTTCCATCTCGTAGCTCTCGAGATCCGATTTGCATTAAAATAGGCCTGCGACCTCATTTTTTCATATTTTTGCAATTTTTTACTAACTCCTTGGATTTTTCTTGGACATGGGAGTTAGAGAAAAGTGGAGGGATACCCCAAAATCCAATTTTTTCCCTTTAACCATTTCAACTTGCTTGACCTTGAAGGAATGATGCAAGTTATCAAAATTACCTGAAGGGGTGGATTTTGGACAACAAGGGTTTTTCGGGTGCAACAAATGAAGGGTCAAAATATGAACTTGAGATTCACAAGATTATTCTAAGAGCTCTTGTTAGGATTTATGAAGAAAAAAATAGGCATTGGAAATATGAGATAGTACTTGATCATGGAAGAATAATATTTTACACAAAACCTAATAATCTCTCAAAGCATCTCAACTTCGCAAACACCTCCTTGTGTAGATAAAAATAGAAAAAGTTTTGGAGTTTCTACTAGATTTATGATCTAAATTTTTTTCATTGATCTTGAAGGTTGGCCCTCGAACCATTTCAACCTACTTTACACTGAAGGAATGATGCAGGTTATCAAAATTACCTTGAGGGGTGGATTTTAGATAACAAGGGTTTTAGTCAATGAATGAAGGGTCAAAATATGAACCTGAGATTCACCGGATGATTATAGGATCTCTGTTAGGATTTATGAAGAAAAAAATAGGCATTGGAAATATGAAATAGTACTCTTTATAATGGAATAATAATATTTTACATAGTACCTAATAATCTCTCAAAGCATCTCAACTTCTGCAAACACTCCTTGTGTAGATCAAAACAAGGAAACGTTTTGGAGTTTCTAGTAGAATTAAGATCTAAAACCTATGTCATTGATCTTGAAGGTTATTTGGAGTCATAATAATATAAAATTCTGCATAAAATAACCCCTATAAGTTATGGGAATGTTTTTTTCAAGTTTCCTCTAGTGCAAGGTATGTTGATCCGATACTTAGACATATTTTCAAGTGCCATATGTCAACTTTTTCTCATGTCACCCATTCTTCATCTTATTTTTCATTTCCTAAATAGAATTAGGGTATAAAAATGTCTTTCCCATGCAACCCCCTTTCCTAGTTCTTCATATGATCCCCCAACTACGTAGGGGCTTATTGGGCTAACTCAAATTCTTGCACATGACATAGATATTTTCCAACTATCATCATCTCTCCAAACTGCCATTTTTGAACCTCTTGTGACTTTTACCAAGGGAAATAAGGGATAAAAAAAACCATGATTAAGCCCCTTCTCTGCTTCTTCTTATGACCTTGTTTCATCCCCCTATGCTTTCTTTCTAATCTTTGTAACCCTCACGTGCACGATGCTCCAAATATTTACAATTGGAAAACTATCTCAAAAGAACTATTTTTCACCCATTTTCCATTTTTCCAATGGGACAAAAGGGACATAAAATGACACCCATAAATAAACTTTACTTTAAACTAGTTTCCCTCCACCTAAGGTCAAAATTGTAATTAGCTTGGGAAGAGATGAAAACAAACTAAACTCAATTTCAACTTATATTCTTTACAATGATCACCTTCTAAAAATTTCTAAAAATTGAATAACTTCAAAAAAATCAAAATATATATAGGTTCTTCTAACACATTACATAGAATCCATGGCTTCCGAAAACATGATTTTCTCATAACTCAATAACTAAATATATGATTTATCTATAACTTTCACATATTGTTCTCATTCCACGTGCCATTGAAATGATTTGAATATTCATACTAGATAACGCCATTATTTTAGATAGTAGAAAACCTAAAACCCTATCTGTAAAATTTCTTTTTTGATTTGTAAGAGTTCCAAAAGAATAAACACAACAAAAATAGGAGCATGAGATCTCAAAGAAGAGACAAATCCAGCGATGGTGTTTTCATCGAGAAAATAAATGACACGATTATGAAAGGATTCTAAAAATAGAACATTCTATATAAATTCAATTATAAAAAAGGTAATCCTCTCAAAATAGAAATATCCATTACTCAGAACATCCATACATGGTGTAAAATAATAAATAAGGTAAAACAACTAATTTTCCCAAAATAACGAGTTTACGAAATAGTAACCTACTAAAAATAGAATATTACTAAAAATGGAAAATCATAATTAATTGAGGTAAATTGAGTGTGATAGGTTATGTAGAACCCAAAATTTTATCAAAAAGGAAAAATTTCCCAAAATAGTAGCTCATGATTCCCACTAACCAAAAATAAAAAGTTTAGTTTTAAGTTTAGAAAGTTGTTGTTGGCTCCATTTTCACTCATCTCACTAATTTTCATCATCCTCACATGGTTGTAAACTTGTCTCACATCTCAAAAGAAAAAAATATGTTCATAAGTATCCTAGAGCATAATTGTGCTCAAAATTTTCTCAAGGAGTCGGATAGATAATATTGAGGTACAACAAAGGTTAAAATTAGGAACATCACTAAGCCAATAAGAAAAGCGATAAGGGTCTAGTTCCCAATTGGAATCAAAATTTCATCAAAGTATTTCACCACAGTCATAAGTGAAATGGGAAACTCATTAGGAAAGTTGGGAAACATCATGCCTTTAATCCAATGTCCTTCCTCGGAGATGAAAGAAAAAGTGTGCTAGTCGGGACATAAGAGTATTCAATCCATCCTGTGTGAAGAATGATAATTAATCCTTTTCAAATTGGGAGAATCTAAGAAAGAAGGTATGAAATATCTAAAATCTAATTTCATTCAACTGAAAGTTTGAAACTACATTTACACACGGCATAATAATGTTTAATAATCTCATATATTTCGACCTTAAAAACTTATATATATATATGAAATGACATTACTATATTTTAGGAAGTAGCTAACTATCTGCCATGAATATCTCACTCGAACACCATATACATTAGTGGTTAAACTCACATAACAAATAATTTTTATAACAAAACATATAACTAATAATACAAGTTGTTATCCAACTCATATTATATTACAAATAATAATCATAATAAATAATGTTAAACACTACTAATCCTAACATCAACTCATATGGAGTAGTGAAGGTTAAATAAGTGATCTTCATTGTGATATCATGACTGCGAGAACAAGAAATCATCCCAATTTCATTTGATGTCATAATGTCAAAAACCTTTTAGTGTGGTCAATTCTCAAATGATGAAAAATTTCAAGTGCAACCAAAAACCATTGAACATGAACCTTCAAAAGGAATATAATGAAAAGAGTGAACACATTGGTTCCATATTATTAGAGGATTAATAAGAGGTAAGGATCAATGCATACCCCATATAGCCTCTTGAGTCAAGAAATATGGATATAACATAAGCCTCGACTCTTCATTGGTATCCAAATGTATCTTTCTCGACGTCAAAATATTTCCATGAGAAACATGAGAGGAGGAGGTGCGTGATTGGATTTCATTCAAGGAAAATTCAAGAGACAAGAAAGGAAAAAACATAAGAAGGAAATAATCTTCATTTAGAGAATTATATGTGCAGGAATGAGGAATAATATTTCTTTCATTTTCTTCCTCTCACTTACTAATGTTCTTACAAACTCAAGTAAGGCATTGTAATGTGAGCATATCTAAACAAAGAGTGACATTCTCATTGTCTCATTCCCTTCAACCGAGTGCCCAACTTTCAAGGATTTCACTCAAGGGTAATTATTTCATCTACATGATGAAAAATCATCTCAATAGGAGAAGGATAAATAAAAAGAGGTTTAACAAATAATGAATTTGTCTCTCCCGATCATTAGAACCATTTGTGAAAGCTTAAACAACAAAAAATTGATCTTCACTCTCATTGTGAGATCAATAAGGAACCATCATGAGTGATTCCCACAGTCATATCAAGATCACATTGTAAAGCTTTAAAATAGTGTTTCTAAACAATCATTCACTAGTCTAGAGTGTTCATACATTTTACAGAGAGGAGGGAATTTTGATAATCATGCTTCAAATCTGCAAGTTATTCATCAAAAATTTCTTCTCTTCATTAATTAATTCAACCCCTTGTCTTTCTCCCTTCTCTCTCTCCATATTCTAAATTTCAATTAAGAACATAATTTTTTCTATTTTTTTCCTATTCACTTAAGTGACCTTTAGTCACATATTCTAAGACTCCTTTTCCCAATAATAAGAAAAGTCTCACTTCCTATGAATATCAAATGCCACAAGTGATAAGGATAGGTGAATAGTTACATGGGGGAAAATGAAAGGATAATTTGTAATGATATAAATTTGAATGGCCTCTCAGCTCCAAGAGGTTGTAAATTATTGATTAAATGTATTTTGTTGAGATTAACCCTTCTACATCAAGTAATAAAAGTTTCAATTCTTCTAGTTCTTATCTTATGTTCTTCTACTTTCTCTCTTTCCATATTTACATACATTATAATCTTGTAGAACCAAGAAAGGTGTCTACGCATTTGATAAATGGATGAATGGAACTCTATGTCTATGATTTTTATGTCGTGTCATTATTTGAATTGTTGTGTTCTTCTAATTGGATGTGGAATTACTATTGTTATTGTATGTGAATTTGGTAATCCTACTTACAATAGTAACTATCTCTCTCTTTATTTCCCCAACTCTTCTTTACCTCTCTCTACTCTTAATTCCTCCCTTCTACCTTGTACAAGAATTTTCCATAGGTTCGGTGGAGTTTTATTGTGTGATCCCCATCTTGTTGGCCACCCCATAGCTTTAAGATAGTATAGGTAGATTACATTTAATAATGGGAGCATCCCCATACATAAGGAGGGTATTAGTCTCGTATTGTTGGTGAAAAATTTATAATTTCCAAGATAAAAATTTATTTCACCAACACTAGGAGATTTATTAAAAGTAAAGATAAGTTCCAATCATGTTAAAATGAATGAGTAATGTAGCTATGGTTAATTTTACTAGAAACATCATTTCTTTGACCATAAATTTTCATAAGTCATAGATAAATATACTCACCAATAACAATAATTTTATTCATACATAAAGAATAAAAGAAACATGAGAATCATTATTTGGAGAAACTAAATTGTGCACTTTGGGTAATATTTAGTCTCAATCGCATACTACTATTGATAAGGTTTTGAGTGAAGAAAGTGTTAATTTATACTGTCTCTTAGTGATTTTTATTTGAATTTTTCATCATTCTCTACCTTCACCATAGATATGCCTAGTCAATTTTTGTGTCTACCCATCATTTTAGCATTTTGGGGGCACTCGAGCTACTACTAGGGTGGCCATCGGTTCCCTATTCCTATTTTTGGTGCCCTAATCCATTTTAGACTTTCCCGCCACTTTTTGGCCACTTTCTAGCCATTTTACCAGTCTATCTTTTTGGTGGTCGGCCTTTTCGTGGTTAATTATGAAATTAAAACAAGATAACCATATAAATATAAAGTTATAGGACCATAATGAGGGACCAAGCACTAGTCACTACTATCATCCACCTAGGGTTGCATTCATCAAATGTATTTGGAGATCATTTGATTTCATTTATCTCCATCACAAGGGATAAGGCTAGTTCATCCTGGATCACAAAGCATATGAGGGGATTCTATTCTATTCCATCCACCATTTTAGTACATTTTTACATCTAGTTATTACTCACTACTTCATAAAGTGTGATTAGCACAAGAGATCCTAGTGCACATGATTCACACACACACAAGAAGACAATTTTGGTCTGAAATGTAATGCAACACTCAGCTAGTAAGCCCATTGTTATGGCATGTAAGGTCGGTCGAAATATTCATATGAATTCTTCCTTTTTAGGGTTTTGATACTTCTTTTGGTTGTTTGTAATTCTTCTACTCATCTTGGATTATCGGTAACACTTGGAGTAATGTAGTGAATCTAACACATTATATAGAAAAGTTTTCAAACTATATTCCTAACTTGTAAAACATAGTTTTGGCCCTTCCGCACAAATCAAAGAACTAATAGTACAAACAAGGGTGCCCACAAGCACCCTAGTCCCTCTCTACGTTCCCTAGTGTAGATAAATAGACAAGATATGTCCTTTTTAGGACCTCTACATCTTCATTCCTATTTCTAAAATTTTCTGTTTATTTTATGACATAATTCGGATCACCCTTTGAATCAACTATGTCATTTCCTTGTTCTTCTTACACATTAGGGTTTTAATTTCAGTAGATTATTTTCTTAGGTCATTTTACATAGTTATTTATTGCACTTATTTACTATATTTAAATTTTGTTCCTAGTTTAAATTAATTTCTTTAAAATCACATTTTTGGTAATCATTTTGGTGAACTGACTTGATCTTCATTCTCCTAGGTCCTTCACACTTATAGTTGCTTTCTTCATTACTTCACCTAAGGGATTTGTCATCGTGAGTGTCTCCATCAATGATTATTTACTTGTTAATCCTTACTTTATGCATCGAATCTAACATATTTTTTTCTATGACACGTGTTCCTCTTGATATGCATCCTCGATTCAATTTACCAAATGTTTGTTGATGGATTTTTACAACATATAACATTTAAATCCAATCCTCCCACTGATGTTCATACTTTTTAAAATGATCCAATTTTTCATATTATGTGTCATATTAAAAATTTAGGTTTAAACACACTCTAATTGAGAATGGATGTGAATTCAACTTGTGTTACATGTCATTCCTTGAAGTTCTAGGTATTTTTTCTCATAATGTTAGTTCATATTGTATTTCAATGCATGTTTATGATGGTTTTTTCCATCCATGTATTGGTCACATTAAATTACCCATCACCGTTGGGCCAAATACTTTCAATTATTTATTTTTGTTATTGATTTCCAAGTCTCCTATAATTTTTTTTTGGGAAGGCCATGGCTTCATGCCATATAGGTTGTCACCTCTATGATCCATCATTGTGTTAAATTATTACATGAGGGCATTGGGCATACTATTTTTAGTGACCATGATCCATTCCAATATTGTGACCATGCTCTTAATACTAATCCTCCTATTCCACGCACTTATACTTCGGATGAGCCTCAACCTATGGATGAACCACCTCACTTACTAGCACTTGAGGATACCATTTGTGTGATACATGTAGTTTCTTCTATACCACCTACTACTAATAATGTTATGATTAAATATCGGGGCCCGACCAGGTCCATAGATCTCACTATATCACTTACAAATTCACATGTACCACTACATTAGCATGCCCACCATTCACTTGCACACTTTTCATGAATAACTCATATTGGGAACATATTCCATTTGATCCTACTTACGATGAAACCATATGTACACATGCAGGTTTTGCTCGAATAGGATTTTCTTTTGAGGAACTTTATCCTCCTCCTCATGATCAACATATTTATTATGACTTCATCACTATTACCGCTTCTTATGGTTTGCATGTCTTTCATCTTACTATCTATTTGTTGCGTATTACTCAATCTTCACCACTTAAATTAGGTAAATGATGGCTTGATTATATTGGGGAAACTCTAGATCTTGATCACATAGAGATCTCTTTTCCTTTTCCATTTGGACATATCTTCATTTGCAATAGCTCTTTTCTAGGTTATACACAAAATCTCACTCATTGGTATGTGCACAATTTTCCACTTCCTCCATTTATTGATGAGGAATATTCCATGGGTATGTATAATTTACACCTCAATGGCTCATTGTGTGATCAACCAAACACCATTTCTTATCAACTCAGCAATGCTTATCCATTCGAATACAATCCTAAAAATGATGATCTTATAGACGACATTACATGATTGCATCCTTTATGTTACATACTTGTGGGGCATAACATCTAACACATCCCCTCCTCATATTAAGCATCAACACATATTTCATACTTGCATCATCATACATCAATCTTCTCGATGTCGCCATACTCATCACACATTTTAGCATCGACCATTACTCGATGACACGCTCTTGTGCTTCGGTTCACACTTGATTGTTGAGGGTTTAATACACATGAACCCCACACACTGCATTATAGGCACTATACATTTAATTTCATAACACATCTCACATCATACATACTGAATTTAGTCTATAACATTACAACATTTTTGCATCTACACATTATAAACATTTTACACATCATACATCATATTGCTTTTTCATCATACAAATTTCATACACTTCTAGCATCATACACTACTCATCCTACATAATACATTATTAGGATATATATATCTCACATTACACATTTTATATCACATCATATGTCTTACATCTTGCATTATACACTCTACTTTTAGTTTAGAACATTTACACATTTTCCCTTATAGACATCCTACATATACTAGTTTTCATCATACCTATACAACACCCTCATAGTCTACGAGTCTATAATTTTACATACTACATCACACACATCTTACATTTGTTAGTTTACATCTAACATTACATTTTACACATCATATGTTGGTCTATCATCACAACATATAGTACATATTCTACATGCTCCAATCACCACCATATGACAAACTTTAGTTCCTCGGTTCATACTCGACTTCCAAGGTTTTACAAGTCAAATGGACCTTATCATATTTACATGTCCATCATTCGACCATATATTATGAAACATTCCTAGGTTAGTGGCATATGCTTTAGGTAAATTGCTCAACAATTCCTTCATCTTGTATGGGTATACGCTTTGGGCTACATTACCACTCCCTTTATTCATCTTGTAGTGATATATGCTTTAGGCTACCTCATCACTCTCTTGATCATCTTGTCATGATATACACTTTAGATGTAGGGGTCATGTACACATCATCACTATGTCTCATCTCATCACTACACATATACACTCTTTATAATGTGTTAGACACACAACACACACATCAACCGTTTCTCGATGATGCACTCTCATTTGCGGTTTATTCTTGGTGGTGAGGGGAAAAACTAAAACAACCTCATTACATAAAATTCCATTCACTTGGGGCACGTGGATCCTTCCATCCATCCACATCATACTAAACATTATTGTTGCTTTTACTCTTGCTTGCATTTTCCTGTTCATGGTTGCTTTATTACACATCCTAGTTAGAAATCCTATATGTCAATAACATATATCATACAAACATGTGATTTCATGCCTTTTTCTATTTATGATCACATATACATGTCTCTTACACAAAACATAGATACTAACCTTCTACCCTTAGTACATTGGTCGTTAGGGTCATCCACATTTGTCTCTTTTAGATGATATTGTTTCACTCGGTACTTAGCACTCTACATTACATTCTTATACATGCTTTTGACATAATTTTTATGTTTCTAAAATAGTAACAAGTGCTTCATGTGAAGTATTTATTTATAGGATTAATTACTTCCATGGTTATCTATTGTTTGAATTTGTTTGTTATGTATACGGACCCGCCCTATGTTTGGTGTGAAAATTTGTTTGTTTTTTTCTTCTATGATGGCCTTATGTGTCTTGTGATATCATGAGTGATGTCCCATGTTTATAATCCACTTTTGTGGATTATATTTTTCTTCTTACGTGTATACTAATTTTTTTGTTTGATTTTATTGTTGATACGAAATTAGAACACCCCCAAATAGATTTAGATGTGTGTGGGGCATTCAATGTAATTTTCATAACATTCGACCATATCTCAAGTTGTGGGACTTCAGTAGGCTTGAGATGATCCTCCATAGAAGGCTTGTTCTCGATGCTAAACTACTTGCCACAATATACTCTAATGCAAGAAAACTATCTAATCCTAATCTAAATTTCCAAGGGACAAGTGAGAAAGAGTGCATGAAAACAAAGCCTTCACTAAACGGTGATTCACCAAAAAAGGAGGTTGTTGATAAAAATTCAACTACTAAAATGGAGAGAGGTGAGAAATGGAGAGGATGGATAAGATACATCATAGAAAAAGATGAATTTCACATAGAACACCACTTCAAACCCATTAAACACGGCTATCAAAACCTACAATAGACATCAAATATATGCACAATATACCCTGTAATGATGAGAGGCAAGAAGAGACAATAAAATAAGCAAAGGATGGACAAAATGCATCATGAAACAAATTTTATTTCTCCATGAGTTCACATAGTACATCATTAGTGGGAAAGAGGAAAGAAAATTCCATTACAAATAAAAGAGAGGAGGATTAAGCTCCACATTCAAACCTATGTAAGAAGGAGAGAGGGGAAAGGAGAGAAAAATGACCCCCTTTTAGAAAAATGTCCCTCCTTAGAATATATAGGAAGAATGAGTGAGAAGGAGAGAAGAGTCCAATCCTCGAAATTGTTTTTTCAACCACTGTAAGATATAATAATGAGTAAAATCAATTGCACCTTGCTTCTAAAATAATCCTCCTTTGTCCCCTAACCTATAGTAATGAGAGAATTATGACCATGCTCATTAAATGCATTCCAAACCACCTTCTAATTGTCTCCTGAATTGGGCTCGTTCTTTAAAAATCGCCATCAAAGATTCATTAGTCTCTACATCTCTTGATTGTTGTGCGCCGTGCTTGGTGGATTGGAGCTAGAGATGTTTATTTTATTTTCACCCACCTACCCTTACTAAAAGTACAAAATCCACTTTCTTTGGCATAGAGGATGTCAAGAGATTTCCAAAAAGTTCTCTCTTGCTCAAAATCGAGCTTTACCAAACGTTATGATCATTTGAAGGTCAAGGTTGGGAGTTCCATGCGAGATCTAACAATATTGCTGCCTTTTAGGGCCTTGGGAATGTGAGGTTGGATACTTGACATCGACCGTGAGCCTCCCTACTTTCCTTGTGTTTTGGCTAAGTCCCTTCTAGTTAGGAGCAACTATGTTGGACCTTAAACACGTGAAGGGCCAGCACACATTTGGGGGACCTGCCTTTAGATTTACCTTTGAAGTTACGTTGAGCTGACATTTGGAGGATTCCACTTTCTCTTCCCATGCTTAGACTTTTAACGGTCAATTCTTCCTTTTTGACCCTAGACACGTGGAGGACATGTGCTCATTTGGGACCTTCTTTTTGATTTTACCTTTGAATGTGCACTATGATGACATGTGGAGGACTCCACTAGCTCTTCCCATGTTTAGAATTTTCAACAACCGGTGTGCAACTTTATCAGATCTAACCACCGGAGGGCCTGCGCTTGTTTTGGGATCCCCTTTGGATTTTACCTTTAAAGTTACACTGATGAGGCACGTGGCAGGTTTCTTTTGTTCCCATCCTTAGACCTTTTAATGGCCGGGTGCAACATACTTTGGATTTGACCACGTGGAGGTCATGTGATCATCTTGGACTCGCCTTTTCAGCATCATTCCAAAAGTGCACCGAAGAGACATGTGGAGGCTTCCGCTGGCCTTTTTATACTTTGATGATTTTGGCCTCGTGTGAAAAAAGGTATATGCGTTGAGATCCATGTGGGGATCAAGCACATCCCTAGGGTCTCTTCTATTATTACACCTTTTGAAAGTGCACTGAGTTGACATGTGGCACCTTCTGTGGCTTTGTTTCTTTGCTTCATTTTTTCAACCATCTGTTTCCCCGAGATCCCCGAAAATGTGAAGTTTGAAAACTTTGAGCCTTTCTCCATTTTTCACTTGATCTTTGGTATTATTCAACATTTCCATTAGCCATTCCATTTTTCCCACCTTCCATTTCCATTGCTGAGCTAGCCTATAACCTAATTTTTTGGGAATGAATGTGAGCTTGCACGACTGAACCAACCTTTCCATTTCTCATGTGCAAGGTTTTGTTTGATAGATTTTTCCCGATGGAAAAAATTAGATAACAATTTAGAAACTCATGGCATCACCTTCTGCTATGTGGAAATATCAGCTTGCCTTATTACAACCATTGGGCATGGAGTCATGAATGATAGCCCGATATTGATCTTGTGCTTGAAAACGAACTCAAGCTTCGCTCTCCATTTTCGTAAGAATATCTTGCAGATGAGATTTTCGAGAGAAAAATATTTTATTGACTGGGACTTCACCTATTCTAGAATGGAATGTTACGAAACCATATTTTAGTTGCTCTGCAATTTGCTTTCTTTAAAAAACAACTACTCACATGCAACTATGAGGTTCTTGTTGTAACAAATGAAGGGCATGATGCACTACACTGATGAAGCAATACGAACAAAAGCTATGTACAAAATAGAAAGATCATACATGCCCTAAGTGGAACATGCAGAGTGTGCAAAAGCACTTATTCTACTGAAAGTAAACCTACCTACTCTACACTAATTAGACGCAAAGGGAACTCAGAAACATTCTCCAATCGATAGGATAAGTAGCTTCCCTTTCTCAAAATAGTCAGCCATGTAAATGATTTGGGATTGAACATGGATATTATTATGAGTGAAAAACTGACAATAGGTAGATCCTCCACCCAAATAACCAAAGTATCAACATAAATCAAAAACACCTCCTCAAGTTGATTGGCATTGGAATCTTGGAGGTGTTGATGGTGACCCTTGGTGCTTTTTATATCATCCTCATGCTTAGAAGTAAGCGTGACTGGTAGCAAATCTAAATCTTTCTCCAATGAAGCCAAATACTTGATTAGGAAAGGTGTGATCTACTGAATTTTCCCATTGCACGAAAGCCCAACTTCAATAATGAAGTCTTCTTGTAGAAATTCCTAGGTGGATGGTGCAGAAGAGATGAGATCTTTGTGCTCTTTTCCTTCCTTCATTGTTTCTTGAAGACCGACTTGTTCTGGGTAGCCTCTTCCTCTAGCATGAAATTTTCAAATTGAAATCTTCAATTCTCTGCTCTAGAGGACTATTTGGGGTAGCAAGGTCTTCTTGATAGCTCTCCTCCATCATGGATTCATCAATCAAATCAGGCCCTTCAAATGAAAGCAAAAATCTTCAATAATTCTTTCTTCATCAAGTGACTTCAACTCTGATTTGATATCTTCCAGCTGCTCCTCTTCAATAGGACTTGGAGCTAATAGTTCTTCCTCCCTCTTAATTGGTTTTGAATCTTGGATTAGATCAGGATTCTCTTCATAGAAAGTGTCATTACAAACACTCCATTCAAAGCATATGAACTTCCGATCTTCTTCTTCTTGTTCATGTTCTTGTTCTCACACAAACTCAGCTTCCACCACTTGTGGTCTCGACATTTGGCCTCCTCCGACGGTTTAACCATCAAGGGAATTTTTTTATCCCAAATCTAACATCCTATCTTACCAATATTTTGATCATTTCTTTATCATTTGGCTCTCCTTCTTGTTTCTCTCCTTGACTAGTTTTTGGAATTTCTTCCTGACATGGAATTGGGAAAGTAAGAGGAGAAGTGGATGGGGTTTCAACTAGTTTTGCAATTATTTTTGGTGGTGAGAGAAGTGGAACTTATTTTTTGTTTGGAGGAGATGAATTCCTAGAATGGAAAAGGATAGAAGAATTGACTTGAGATGGAAGACTAGGGGATGGAGAAGGGAAATCAACACTTGGGGCAGCATACAATGGGCTTGAATCTTAACACTGTTGAAATGATATTGATTGAGAAAGAGGAAAAGAAAATATATGAGGTGGTATAATTACCTATTAACAAGGTTCTCTTGTATCCAACTCATAAGCCTCAATCTCCTCAGTCCATTGTTCAAGTTGGGGAAGCATTTCAACCATGAATTCAATCTTCTTCTGTAAGCTATAGTGTCTTGGAAAAGGGCCTACCCATGGACAAGGTGCCTCAAAACCAATCTTGAATGCTTTCATATGATCTATAGTCCTAGATCGCAACATTTTTTCTTCAATTCTTAGAGTTTTCATGAATAAATTATCTTCTTCAGGTGTGGAACTACCTCAAAATCTATATATCCATGCTCTGGTACAACTGTATATTTTGGTAAATGACCAAATTGATTTGAATCTAGCTCACCTGGATATCCATAGTGCTGATTTTCATTGTAAAACCTTTTTGGAGGTGTGTTGAAGTAACTTGGAGATGGATCAGAATAGCATTTTTGCTACAAGTGTGAATTCCATGAGGGAAATGAAGTCATGATTACACAACTTCATGGAATGGAAGAAAATGAAAGATATGGAAAGAATAATGGGTGAAAATTAATGGAAGGAAAGTATGCAACTTAGAGAATGGGTTGTTGACTAGATGGAGTCAGCATATGTTCTTTACATGTGCCTCCAAAGGATGAATCTCACCAAGAACACATCAACTTGATGAAATGAAGTGGTAAGGTGCTTCAAACCCATCCCACCGAGTGTGTCAAAACTGTTGATACAAAATTACAAAGCACCCCGAATAGCCTTATGTGTGTGTGGGGAATTTGGTGTAATTTGCATAACATTGGACCATCTCTCAAGCTGTGGGACTTGTAGGCTTGAGATGATCCTCTAGAGAAGGTTGGTTCCTACTCCTAAACTACCTGCCAAAATCTATTTAATGCAAGAAAACTATCTAATCCTAATCTAACTTTCCAAGGGACTAGAGAGAGAGAGTGAATGAAAAAAAAATCCTACACTAAAGTGGTGATACACTAGAAAAGGAGGTTGTTGATCACAAATCCAACTTCCTGAAATGGAGAGAGGTGATCATTAAAGAGGATAGAAAAGATGCATCACAGACCAAAGATGAAGTTCACATATAACACCACTTCAAACCCATTAAACACAGCTCCCAAAACCTACAATAGACATCAAAGATATGCACAATATACCCTACAATGATGAGAGGCAAGAAGAGATAATAAAATAAGCAAAGGATGGACAAAATGCATCATGAAAAAATTTTATTGCTCCATGAGTTCACACAATACATCATTAGTGGGAAAGAGGTAAGAAAATTCCATTACAAAGCAAAGAGAGGAGGCTTAAGCTCCACATTCAACCCTAGGGAAGAAGGAGAGAGGGGGCAGGAGAGAAAAAATTAACCCCATTTAAAAAATGCACGTCCTTATAATATATAGGAATAATGAGATAGAAGGAGAGAAGAGTCCAATCCCGAAATTGCTTTTTCAACCACTTGTAAGATGCAATAAATGAGTGCAATCAATGGCACCTTTCTTGTAAAAGACTCCTCCTTCTATCCCCTGACCTGCAGTAATGAAAGAATGATGGTCATGCTCATTAAATGCATTCCCAACCACTTTCCAACTATCTCCTTGAATTGGGCTCATTCTTTAAAAATCGCCATCAAAGCTTCATTAGTTTATGCATTTCTTGATTGTTGTGTGTCGTGCTCGGTTTATTGGAGCTGGATATGTTTCTTTTATTTTCACCCACCTACCCTTACTAAAAATACAAAATCCAATTTTTTTGGCATAGAGGATGTCGAGATCTTTCCAAAAGTCCTTTCTTGCTCAAAACTAAGCTTCCATTCGAAAGTTATGATCATCTGAAGGTCAGGGTCGGGCATTCCATGCAGGATCTCACAATATTGCTGCCTTTTGGGGTACTAGGAATGCAATAGTTAGACACTTGGAATCAGTCCATGAGCCTACTCTACTTTCTTTGTGTTTTGGATAAATATCTTCTATTTAGGAGCAACTATGTTAGACGCTAGACATGTGGAGGGCTAACGTGCATTTCAGAACATACTTTTGAATTTACCTTTGAAGTTGTGTTGAGCTAACATGTGGAGGCTTCCACTGGCTCTTCCCATGCTTAGAATTTTAAATGGACGGTTCTACCTTTTGGACCCTAGACATATGGAGGTCCCGCCTCGTTTGGGACTACCTTTGGATTTTACCTTTGAAGGTGCACTGAGCTGAAACATGGAGGCTTCCACTGGCTCTTCCTATGTTTAGAATTTTCAATGTTCAAAGTGCATCTTTATCAGGATCTAACCATGTGGAGGGCCTGTGCTTGTTTGGGGGCCCCCTTTGGATTTTACCTTTAAAGTTTCACTGATGAGGCACATGGTAGCTTCTGCCGACTCTTCCCATTCTTAGACCTTTCAACATCCAAAGTGCAACGCTCTTGGGATTTGACCATGTGGGAGGGCTACGCTCATTTGGGGACCTACCTTTTTAGCATCATACCAAAAGTGTGCCAAAGAGACAAGTGGAGGCTTCCACTGGACTTTTTTATACTTAGCCGATTCGGGCCTCGAGTGAACAAATTATATGCACTGAGATCCACGTGGGGTTAAGCACATCCCTAGGGTCTCCACTTTTGTTGCACCTTTTGAAAGTTCATTGAGCTAACACATGGCACCTTCTGTGGCTCTATTTCTTTGCTTCATTTTTTCAACCATTTGTTTCCCGAGATCCCTAAAAATGTGAAGTCTGAAAACATCGAGCCTTTTTCCATTTTTCACTTGAGCTTTGTCTTCTTCAACATTTTGTTGGCCATTCATTTTCCCACCTTCCATTTCCATTGCTGAGCATTCCTCTAACGTGACCTTTTGGGATTAGATGTGAGATGGCACAACTCAACCAACCTTTCCATTTCTCCTATGCAAGGTTTTGTCTAATATATTTTTCCCGAGGGGAAAAGTTGGATAACATTTACATTGTTTGCGTAGCTTACCCACTATCTTCTACATGCATGATTTTTCTTACTAACACTTTTCTTTGGATAGCCTCTTCTTTTTGTGAACCTTGGTTTGTACCAAACACATTGCCTTCCCTTGTAGTGCATAGTTATAGAGTTCATGTGGTTGTTCCTCTTTTGATCTACATTCTCCTATCAACGACGCCACATACACCCTCAAAGAGGGGGCACCATTTTTTTTTATACATACTACACAGAGAATCTAAACTGGTTTGGTTCATTTATATACAACGAGTCGGTTCAAACCATTCTATGAACCCCATACATAACATATATTATAGGAAATGGGTTTCCTTAGCATTCGATAGAGTAGTTAATGGTTGGAGGATACAAGGAAATTCCTCCCAATTCTTCTTTTAATTCTCGTGTCGATCAACAAAAAAATAATACAATACCGAGATCTCTTCACACATTTTTAAGGAAGAAGATTAAGAAGGAGAATAATGCATCTTTCTCCTTACACTTCTTATACCAAGATGGCATGAGATCACCAAAAAGATCGGTGTATAGGATATCCTTCTACACTCTCTCTCATCATGGATCAGGTGCACATGTTCCATTTTTCATTTGCGTATTTTACATTTACATTCTTTTTCATACATATACATGAGTATTTGACAACTTGATCATCTCCTCCTTGTATGTCTTATTTTATGAGAAGAAAGTAGTCAACGACAACAAAAACAAAACACACAAACAATGTTTCCGTGCTAGGACACCATACTAATCATGCAGGTACACACAGATATCAGTAGCTACACACACATTTCCACCCTAGGTTTACTTTCATCACCTTTTTTCACATTTTAATCTTTAGTTTCTATGCTCCATCATATTTTTATCACTCCATGCTTTTGTCTAGTCATTCGACACATTTTCTACATCACTCTACATGGACATCAGGTACGCATCTCTATCTACTTTATGTTACCGAGTGTTCCGCTCACCAACAATAAGTGGGGAAAATGTAGATACTAAACCATGCACTTTGGCTAATATTTAGTCCTAGTTTCATACTACTATTCATATGGTTTTTTGAGTGAAGAAAGTAGTAACTAACCCCCATCTCTTGGCAATTTTTTTAATTTTTGTCATCATTCTCGACCTTCACCACACATATGCCCAGTCAATGTTTATCACTACCCATAATTTTAGCCTTGACTAGGCTCCCGGGCTAGTATGGGGCACCTATCGGTGCCCTAGACCCATTTGCGTGTGCCCTAATCCTATTTACACATTTCTACAACTTTTTGGGTATTTTCTAGTCATTTTAGCATTCTATCATTTTGGTGGTCAACCTTTATGGGGTTAATTATGAAATTATAATAAGAGAACCATATAAATAAAAAGTTATGAGACTATAATAATGGACCAAGCACAAAGTCACTACTATCATCAACACAGAGGGTTTTGTTCATCAAAGGCATTTGGTGATCATTTGCATTCATTTAGCTCCATCACAAGGGACAAGGCTGAATTATCTGCATCACACAATCATATGAGGGGATTCTATTCTATTCTATCCACCATTTTACTACATTTTTACATCTAGTTATTTTTTACTACTTCACAAAGTGTGACTAACACAAGAGAACCTAGGGAACATGATTCACACACATAAACAACACACACGTAACTACATTTAGGACTATAATTTAGTGCAACGCTTAGTTAGTAAGCCCACTATCAGAAACAAATGAGTTTAGTTCAACCTTTCATATGCATTTTTTTGGGGGGTTTCATAATTCTTTTGGTATTTTATAGGTCTTTTACTCATCTTAGATTATTAGGGACACTGATGCAATGTAGTGAATCTAACATAACATACAGTGAGGGTTTTGGACTATCTACCAAACTTGTAAAGCTGGGTTTTGTCTCTCCTTCACCGACTAGAGTGCCCACACTACAAACTAGTTCATCCATAGGCACCCAAGTCCCTCTCCATGCACCCCATTCTAGATAAATAGTATAGATCTATCCTTTTAGGACCTATACATGTTTGTTCCTAGTTCAAGAATATTATGTTTATTTTGTGACACAATATAGATTAGCCTCTAAATCAGCTAAGTCTTTTCCTTATTCTTATCAAACATTAGTTTTTTTACTTTCATTAGATTAGTTTCTTAGGTCATTTTCCATAGTTATTTATTACACTTATTTACTATATTTACATGTTGTTCCTAGTTTAGATTAACCGCTCTAAAGTTTATGTCAATTTTTGGATTATTTTAATACTCGGAAGTAATTTTTTTGTAGAATTATAAACAAATAAACATTATATTGTTTCCTAGATAATTATATCATTCTAAAAAAGTTTACAAAGAACTTTACATACAACACTCCCTCAAATCCGAATCAAGAATCTAAGTATATTCAAAATTTGAATTAAATTAAACACAACCTTTCTAACTAGATTTATTGGCATTCTAAAAATATAATAATATTTGGATGCTACGATGAAACATATTGCTAACCCAAAACATGTGAAGTTTTCCCCTATTTTAGGCAGCACCATTGACATTTCTCATGGCAGCGATGTAAGCTACAAGTGGTAATCATGATGACTGTGTTAGATCTAGTCATTGCATAGAAATATTGTTGTAACCGAAGCATGACATAGGGAGTTAAACGAAACTTGTTGGAGATTCACATATAATTTTTTCTTTAGGGATGATTTCTCTCGACATTTTAAATCATAGCGGATCGGGTTCAAAACTAGGCACCTTAGTCTCTCACTCCCTTGGCAAAGATGATGGTGGTGACTTTTTGGGCCCTACTCTAGAAAATGATGATGGAGGGAGCTTTTCCTTTACCGAGTTTGTATATAACTATCTTCCTAGACATGGCATTATGTTGTCTAGTGGAGAGAAGGATTCCTTAGGGAATGTAAACCCATGAAGCTAGGGCCTCCCAGGCTGTGTGTTCCCGTGATGGATCTCAATGCAATAAATATGGTAAATATAGTGTAATATCCATCTGATATAACAACACGTGTTCGAGGAACTCTGTACCTGTAAAATGGAAAACTTTAGAGGTTTAGTCATCGACCTTTGATAAGTGAAATGTTTTATAGTTGGAGGGAATCCCGAGGGTTAGAAAAATTATCACAAAGGAGTATTCAAGTGATATTAACACCAAGGAGCTGATTTTAGAAGATTCGGGGATGTTTTGAGGTTTTGGAACTAATTCATCTCAAGCAAAATTTTAGGCCTGAAAGAGCATGCATGGGAAAGAGAACTCCGAGCTTTAAAGAAGGATTTTGAGAGCTACTATTATCTCTCGAAAGTGCACCTATAGAGATATGGCTATAGATTTTCTAAGCTTACACAAATGATCTCTCTCTTTTGTAGATACAATGGAAACACCTCAGGTCTTTGGGTATACCTAATTCGAGGTAAGTCTCCAAGTACCAAGGCTGGTTCCTTATGGTGTATCCTAAAATTCTTTCTAGGACTTTGAGAGTAAAAGATGACTGTAAGAATGATTAAAACTAAGGTGATACACCGAATTTGTGTGAGGGATTTGACTAACTATATGCCCAATCGATCCGTGAAGGATTCTTGATCCATGAACCAATAGTTTTTCTACGTAATATCTAAGGAAAAACACTTGATTGATCGAGGAGGATCATAATGTTTTTAACAAGTTAACATGCACATTATAAATTAAGCGTAAAGGACTGAAATTTATAGTAGGGTAAGGTGGTTGATCGGAGATTTACATTCATAAGATTAACATAACATACACAAGACCGCAAAATAACTTGGAAAGGTAGAAAACACTTCACACTCGGAGGGAAAAATTCAAAAATTTACTTCAATACTCATATATCCAAAAGTCCTCTAGTCTCGAATCCTTGTGCTTTGGAAAGGCACACAATATATAGCAAAAAAAAATTCACCCCCTTCCTAAAAATAGCCTAAGGCTTCAGACTCGCCCGCATCCTAATTTTATTGGAATAAAATAATACAAACAAGAGCATGCAGATTAAAAACAATCATCAATAGCCTTGTTTACAATATAGTCAAACCGAAGTTGATCGTTTCTATTTTTTAATAAGGTTGGGTCAATAATTTTGCTAAAAATAAAATTGCTTGCTAGGAAAGTATCTCTCCATGGCATTCAACTTGTCTCTTCTTTGTTCTATCTTCTTGTGAGCATGAAAAAATCAATCCTCCGCTGTGAGAAAAATAATTTTATTATTTGCAATACTTTGTAAAATAATTCATTCAAGTATCAATCTAACTTGGACCACATTTTTCTTTGATGTTGACACTCATTATATTTTCTAGTGATCACATGGATAACACTTACAACTCCACTTCAACTCCTTGGTGTGGGGACCACCTTCATATTACTGGTTTGGCCACCTTGTGGACTTAGCATATTATTATGTCTAGATGTGCATGGGGGCACTTGGTAAAAAAAAGTGTCACCATGATTTACTCGGCCACATGATATAGTATATACTTTCTGTCCCATAGTTTTCAACCTTGGCATTATTTGAAGGAAAAGGTTGGAAATACCTTTTATTTGATCATTTATATAATGATTTGGTCAACTTTTGTTTGTTTTGAATTGACTATAGTTTTGAAATTCATGGTAATTATTATTTTTTTGGTGACGTGGGCTGGCCCCCTCCCGATGGTGACTCATTTTGTTGGTTGAGATTTAACTCAGGTTGAGTTTGCTTTGATATTGATGATGAAAAATAGGTCATTGATCTTTGTACCTATATTTTTTATGTTGTCGATTTATGACATTTAGGGTTTCGATGCATTGAATGTTGGTCATGGGAGGCTAACCATTGTTATTCTTTGATCTCTGAGCATGATCTTTGGCCATTTGATCATTGTACTTGGAAAATTTGAGCCATCAATTCTTCTGGATGTGGTTAGGGTTTATTGATTCCTCTTTTGAACTCTGTGGTTAAGTTGATTTGAGCCATTCATCAGGTAACCTGCAACCATTACATTTGATCCTCTAGTTCTTGAGCAAAGACCTAGAAATAATTTTCTAGCCACCATGGTTGATCACTTCAATCTCGGCTTTGTTTGGCTTATGGTCTTCGAAATCTCGTTGGGACAGCAATATTGTCACAAGAAAAATAATAATATTGATATTGTATTCGACCAATTTGAATTACATGAGCTATTAAATAGCCATATACATAGGAAAACTGACTTCCTATAAAATAGGAAAGTGTTACAACAAATAAACCTATTTAGTTGTGATTGTTACTCCCGTAACAATACACAACTCAACACCAATAATATATTATTGTTTATATAACAATAATATATTAATAACACATTAAACTAACCATATAAATAAACCATGTGAATACTAATTCCTAACATTCCCCCCCTTAGTGTTTACATGGTAGAAAAACATCCACACACTCCTCTGCAGTATGCTCACCCCTGTGGCATGTCCAACTCTGTGACTCATGACCTTGATCCAAAAGAAAGGCTCGCTCCTTCCATGGTTTTAAACAGGCTTACCACAAACCTTGATGTGAACAGGTCCCATCAACTGTCCACCTCGTGTGGTTTTCTGGATCCTCCCACAAACCCTTTCAAGATCCATGAACTGACTTACTCTGGTGCTACTGTTCATCACTATGCTTATACATCAGGGAATTATGTAGGAAACACAACTTGCATATCACAAAACTGCAGAATAGAAGATATATTGAAAAAATTTCACATTACTTCCTATAAGAATCGTAATGTTCTTAATTGTAGTCTCTGTCTTTGATCACTGCCACTCGATCTCGAACAACATAGAAAATCGCCACTTTGCACCTGGAAGCTTTCCTTGACTAAGTCGTTTTGGGTGCAGAATGGGAATGGAACATTGGTATGTATTCCCCCCCACAATGTGAAATTCCACTCATATAGATACTGAGAAGCAAACTGCATCGAAGAACATACTCCTGAATGGATCTTGCTAGTTAGGTCTTGCTGCACATGGTCACTAATGCTAGTGAACGTATTCTCCTAGCTGACCATCTTCCAACGAAGTACGGCAGTCAGAGGACCAAGTCAGTCAGAGGATCACTGACAGTCATCTGTGCTCCAACACAACTTTCTTTCCAACATCCATCAAATACCAAACAAAACAGGAACTCTGAAAAAGAATCACACCAAGCTGAAACTGGAACACTGCAAAACTCAAAAACAAGTACTCACACTGCACACCTGTGCCACCAAATCATTACGTATGCCCGTTGGCTGCCAGGATCGACGCGAGGTCGCCTGATTCGACCTCCTTCCTCCGATGCCTCCTTCCTCCATCATATGGGTGCTTAACTCAGCCGGATCTGAACATGAGACTACATGGTTTCCACATTGTATTTATTTAAGCTTCTCCCCTCAATGTGAAACCTTTTATTTCGTGACGCTACAACTGATAATGCGTCCACAAGATGGCCAAAATAGAGGGTGATTTTCAATTTTTTATTTTCTCCCAAAATTAGAACCACTAGGACGGGAATAAAAAAATATACACTTTTGGAAAAAACGGTGCTCAATTTTGAGTTACCGTGCAAAAGTTATTGAGGTTACAATTTCCCGTAAATTGGTCCAATTAAAATAAAATTGAATTGCCCTCAAAATTCAATTATTAAGCAAAAACTATAGAAATATATATATATTTTAAACTATAGTTTTGCTAAATAATTTAAAAAATTGACCAATAAGAAAAAACCTGTGTGTTGCATTTCTTTTCCCGGATGTGCATTTCCAGCCACAAAAACGTCTGTTTGACAGCAATTTCGTCATATCTGCATTCTGAATCTGACCCTGATGTAAACTACAAAGTTGTGCGCCTTTTTCTCATCTTTTCAACCCAAAAAGAATCGCCTCAATCCGATATTTTATGAGGAAGATATGATCATTTTACTGAACACTACTTGCTGTATTTTTTTGGACGGATTTTTGAATATTCTCTTTGGCCTCTTAAATCTTCTTGGCTCTCATAGGAATAACCTGCTCTGGTACCAAATGTTGGGACAGCAATATTGTCACAAGAAAAATAATAATATTGATATTGTATTCGACCAATTTGAATTACATACACAGGCTATTAAATAGCCATATACATAGGAAAACTGACTTCCTATAAAATAGGAAAGTGTTACAACAAATAAACCTATTTAGTTGTGATTGTTACTCCCGTAACAATACACAACTCAACACCAATAATATATTATTGTTTATATAACAATAATATATTAATAACACATTAAACTAACCATATAAATAAACCATGTGAATACTAATTCCTAACAATCTCGGTGTGATATCTCATTATTTGTCTTACATTGATGAGTTCAACTTTCTTGATGAAAAAGGTTTCCTGCCTTCTATGGGATTCTTTGAGATTTCTTGGTCTTGAGCTTTCAAGGTGAAGCATTTTGGTCATGGCCGCATCTTTCTTATGAACTTTGAGCTCAATTTTTGAGGTTTATTTGGTTTCTGTATCTTCATGCTTCTTATATATTCAGTCTTTTGCTCTATTATAACTTTCTAAGTAAATTTGGATGATGCTCGTCATTTTTTAGGGTAACCCTCGAGCTCGGTTCCTGACTATGAATGTGTTTTCTAAATTTTTTGAACTTAGTGAGGTTTGTGGACACCATTTCTATCCCTTTTGAGCTTCGTTAATTTGGCTTTATGAAAGAATGGCCAACCTCTCTACCGAGCTTGGTTTATGTAACTGGCATCACTATTTGATGAGGATGGTAAGCTTCTTGATTTCTTGAGTTTTCACTGTTAATTGGTCTTTATCATTTCAACTTCAAAATTGATACTCATTTTTCTTTACATTTTGGGATTTTGTGGTTCCTTTGGGGATTTCAAGTTGAAAACTCATTCTGGGCTCTTCGCTTGACTCCCAAGTTTGAAACTTCTCATGGGCATATGGATTTCTTGTCTCATCATTCAGTTGCTTGAAATTTTTAACTGTTTGATTATAAATGGTGAGTTCTTTGTCTATTACTCTGATTTCTTGATACCCATTAATGGGTTTTGTGATTAAAACTAGAAACTGTACTCTTCCCTGATTTTGAATCGTTTTACACTTAGATTCATTCTATTCTTGGTTGATGTCAAAAAATTGGAACAAAACTTGACCATGAGTTCGAAACCTGCATGTTCTTCTATCTCTATTTCTGGGTTGCTCGTGCTTTTGGGTTTTCTTTGAAATTCTGTCCATTATTAGGAATACCACTTTTTTATGACTGAGAGTTGCTTCTTGTAATTGTTGAGTTTTGTTCACTTCAAAGCAGATGGGATTGTATTTTTAAAACTCATAAGTCTTCCTTATTCTGTGAAGCAACCTTTTGATCTTATTTGTTTTAGACCTTGATTATGAGAAAACTGGTAGGCTCAGCCTTGTCATTTTGAGCTGTGGTTTTGATTCCTCATGATGTTTACTTGAATCCTTGATACTTATAGATTTGAAATGTTAAATACAATTCCCATTTCTGTTGGAACACTATGGTCTGGTATTTCTTTGTTACATCTGGCTTGTAAAAGAAATTGCATTTATTTGAATACTTTGGTGACTGTGATGAGCTTCATAATTTTTCCTTGGCCTCTAAAGCTCTAATATTGTCACTGTTATATTTCACATATGTTCTTGTGTCAGCCATAAAGTAGTTTTCTTCTTCTGTAACGCATTTTGAACACTGCCTTTCTGTATTAGTTTCTTTTTCCTTAAGAAAAATGTCATCCCCTTTGCAGTTGTTGAGAATATTGTGGAAATATTAGCTATGCTCTCTGTATTTAACCAAAAATCCCTTCTTTATCATTGGTGGGTTTGTAGAATTCTGAGACCTTGATAAACGCTTCCATTGATCTCTGAGTAATAAGTTTTGTAACTCATTCCTGTAGAGTTAGTATTGACTTCAAAATATGATACTGTGTTTGATGAATTATGAGTTTTTCATTCTCTATAAGTTTCTATTGACTATTTGACTAAGTGAAAAATCTCAAATCCATTTGAACACTAGAACCTGGATTCACTGTTTATCTTTTTAGAGATCTTCATCCTTTACTCTATTCTGAAGATAGTTATATCTTAAATCTGGGTTATTATCTCTTTCTAAAGCCCTTTACAATTGTAGATTTTACCTGAATCACTTCTCACTTCTAATGTCATCATGAGATAGCTCCTTTGTTTATTTGTAATGGCTTTTGATCATGTCATAGATGAGTACTACTTGCTTGAATGAATATACTTCAATGACATTATAGTATCTATGTGTTCTCATATTTTCTTTATTTTGAAAACTACAACTTAAAATAGCTGAAATTTGTAAGATTATCTTGGAATTTCAATTCTCTTTAGTTGTTTGAGTTATAAAGAAATCTTTTCTGTATTATATATTGTATTTCCTTTCATTACAACTTTGATATGTATGCTGAAATATCCGAAATATCTATTTTATAAGGCAAAGCCTCTGGAAATTTTTTTTTAATCTTTTCTTTAATGAATTTTCAGAAATAATAGTTATATATTCTGATCCAGAATATAGAAAATAACACTTTTCATGCTGAAATGATATAGCAATTAAGAACTAAAAATGTGATAGTTGTTTCTCTTGATCATTTAATGCTTTTCTACTTTCTGTATCACTTATTTGATTTGTATAGTTCTATTAAAGCATGTAGTAATTGAAACAACATGAGGAAATGTTGTAAATGTCCATTTTACATGGAAAATCCCTGCCAAAATTTTCCCATAATCTTCTCTCTCATCCTGTTTTAACAGTAATTCCTTTTACTCTTAGCTTCAGCTTCTTGAAATCTGATTCTCCCTTTTCTTTGCAAACTGAAAAATGTACTTCTATCTTCCATTCTCTCTTTTGAGCTCTAACCTCTTCCATTTGCACAATGTTTTTGAACTTTGACTTGCAATCTTCCTTTTTCTTAGCATGTACTTATGAATGATTTATTTCTCTCTTTGGTCAGAACTCGTATGTGCACACTTAGGAAAATAGTTAGGAAATATTTAGGCTTTTGGCCTCTCTTATGTCCATGTTTTCTTCTTTCTTTTAATTTCTTCTTTTCGTGAAGAAAGCATGCATGTAGTTTTTCCTTCAAGTAGAATACGTCTCCTACTTAGGGGAAGATTCATATGCATGAAGTAGGATAGTGTGGGAATATGGATTAACCCTGAGCTCTTTATTGATGATTTCCTTGTTTTTGTTTTTCAAGTACCATGCCTTGAGGATGAAAGGAGCTAGCAAGGAGAGCTCTGCACAATGAAGAATATATAAGGCAATGATGGGTTCACTCATACTCCTTTTCTTTCCTTTCATGCATGTGTATCTTTATTTTTAGTAGTTGTACTTTACTTTTCAGTTACATCCCATGGCTTGTGTGGGAAACATTTGACTCTCCTTGTGAATAAAGCATTGAATTATGTAAATGAGTTATATATCTCTTTCTGCATTTCTACTTTCTATATGGATTGTATAATGAACTAAACAAATTAGTAACATAATTGAATGTCTTAATCATGAAGGAAAGAACATTGAATAGAACTTGTAACATTTAGTAATGAACTCTGATTTTCTTGTGATCTGCACTTATGTTTGTTGTTCCAAAACTTTACACTTCACCTACTCGCATTGGATGTTCTCACCAAGACAATATAATTGTGCTTCGGGGCTTGTGTTCTTTTGTTGAGGATGGTCATGAAATTGTAGACTATGTGATCTGTTATGTTTTGTAACAACACACATAGTTACAGATTTCATGTAATCTTTTAAAATAAATCAGCAATAATAACATAATCTGATGTGATCTCCCCTAGCTTAGGTATACTTCACCAATGCTATCCATCACGACAAACTTTTGAGTTGCCCATTTTTACACAAGTGCAAAAATTCTCAACATTTTTGGTGATCCTACGGGGAAAGTTGTCTGCTAGCTTATATACTAGTGCCTTGCTCTTGTCCATTAGGCATGGAGTCCAAACATGTAACAAAATTTTTCCTTTTCGAAAGGTCCAACCCTTCCAAAACAAAACTAAACTGGGAAAGGATCTGGTAAATTAGATCACATGCATGAATGCACTTATTGAATTGAAAAATGATGCAATGTGCAGAAACTGCACTTATTGAAGGGAAATCCTACTCTAACAATCACTTGTAATATTTTCAATAAAAGTGTTTGAGAAACATACCATTCATAGGAATGGGAAGTTCCTCTCCATTCAACTTCAAAAGTTGAAGTAGTGTTATGTTCCTTACAAGTCGAAATCATGTAAAGACCACTCTAGAGTGTATCAAACTTTAAGTGTCTTTCCGGCTTTGAACGATCACCATCCCACTTTAACACAATATCTCCTTCATCAAGACTCTAAATTTGGATTTCTTGTCAAAAGTCTTCTTGATTTTTTTTTGATTCTTTTCCATATTTAAATGAGCTTGATCTCTATGCTCTTGTAATTCCATTAAATTTGTTTAACAAACCTACAATGGTTCATTCTCAAGAAGCTCCATTTGATGCAAAGAAATCTAATGTCGGTAACTCAACTAAAATAGGCATTCTTGCTTCTTTTCCATACACAAGCTTGTATGGTGAATTGCGAACTGATCTTTTGGGAGTCACTCTATCAGCCCAAAGTGTGGAATTCAACATCAGATGCCAAGCTCTTTGATTATCCTTGAGTATTCTTCTGATGATTCTTAAAAAATTGTTGGTAGTACTTTCAGCTAAGCCTTTACCTTATGGGTAATAATTAGATGAAGGACTTAGATATATTTTATGTTTGACAGCCCAATGTACTATCTTTTCACCAAGGAATGCTAAAGTATTATCTGATATGATAGTTGTTACAACACCAAATCTGCAACCTATTCCTTCATAAAATAATAGTATCAAAGCTTCATTAGCATTTTAAAAGGCTATTGCTTCATTCCATCATGGAAAATAATATTTAGCAATTAAGATCCACTTGTGTCCTTGTGACGAAGGTGGGTTTATCATGCGCCAATAAAATCAAGACCCCACCGTAAAAATGGTTGATCAACCGAAATAGGCCTGCAAAGGAAATGAAGCAAGACATTGTTTTCCAACAAAGAAAGCATATTTCTTACACTTTATAATCCATTCAAAACATTCTTTGAATATGCTAGGCCAATGGTAACCTGATTTCATAATTTTTAAAGTTGTAGTACGCTTTGAGAAGTGACCTCTCGTACGTCCTTCATGGAATTCTCGATCATATTTTTGAATTTTATCATAATTAACACATCGCAACAAGATCCCATTTATATCCCTTTTGAACATCACACCATCAATGAAAAGATAAGGAATCTTGTAATTTGAAATATCTTCATTTATTCTTCTCCATACCTTCCGGATAGGTGCCATGCTGTAAGTAGTTAACCAAATCAGTCATCCACCTTGATTCTTGGATCTCTTGAGAAAGTTCAGGTTGCTGATTTTTTGGTTGGACCATGATATTTGATTGTTGATACGTAATTTCAGCATGCTTGTTTGAATGTTTAGGTTCGCACTTCTTTGCTGTTTTTCCATATCAGCAATTAGATGTTCACATAAACCTTTACCTCGAACCATCTTAGCAACCCGGATATCAACATCATATTCCATAACCTTCATTATCCAAAGCCTTATCTTTTCTCATTCAATTCATTATTCAAAAGGAAATCTTTCACACTTGGATGAGAAACAAGAACGTGAATTTTATTATTTGAAATCATGTACTTAAAATTCTTTAGTACTTTGACTATTGAAAGTAATTGTTTTTCAAGAAATGTGTACCTTGTTTCGTAATCATGAAAACTTTGTCCAAAGAAAGCAATTGGTTGCTCAATATTTTCATCATTAACTTGAGTCAAAATAGCTGAAATTGTTTCAGCTCCTGCAAGTGCATACATTGTAAAATATTTATCAAAATTTGGGTTTACAAGAGTAGGATCTTGAGAGATAGCTGATTTTATTGCTTCAAAACCTTCCTTCCTTCGATGGTCCAAGAGAAATTTTTCTCTTTCTTTAACATAGTTTTAACGGTTTAACCAATGCTGTAAAATCTGGAACAAATCTTCTAACAAAGTTGATTTTTCCAAGAAAACTTTACAATGCCTTCTTATGATGAGGTAATGATAGCTATGATATGGCTTCAATTATGAAAGGATCAATTACTAAACCTTTCTTAAAAACAATATGGCTGAGTAATTTACCTTGATGTATTGAAAAGATTGACTTCTTGGGATTCAAAGATATTCCAAACTGCCTGCATAGTTGAAAAGTCTACCTTAAATGCATTAGATGTTCTTTAGAATCTTTTGAAAATACAGTCACATCATCTAAATAGACAAGGATGCATTTATTTAATAAGTTGTGAAAATCCATGTCCATTACACGTTGAAACATTACACCAACATTTGAAAGACCAAAAGGCATTCTTTTGTAAGCATAGGTACCCCACTTGGTGGTAAAAGTTGTTTTGTATCTATCTTCTTCTGGACTAAAATCTAATTATAGCCATTATAACCATCTAGAAGAGATAGTCTATCTAAACCTGAGACTGTTCTCAAAATTTGATCCATATTCGGAAGTGGGTAATGATCTTTTAATGAATCTTTATTAAGATCTCTAAAATCTACACATAGTCTGATTTCACCGTTCTTCTTCCTAACAGGAACAAGATTGGCTACCCATCTTTAATGTTTAACTGGAAAGATAATACCTAATTCATTCAACTTGGATAACTCTTTCCTCATCGAGGTTCTAGTTTTAGATTTATTGTGCCTCTATTTCGTCTTACAAAGCTTAGCATTTGGATGTAACTCGATAGTATGCTATGCTAAACTGGGATGAAACCCTTTCAGGTCTTGGTATTTCCAAGCAAAGACATCCTTAAACTCTTTGCAAAGATTAATAAATGACTATTTTCGTTTAAGGAACATACCTTTCCAAGAAGTAAATTTTTCCCTTCATCAATTGAAATCTCTTCATAGTTATCAGCATGCGTTGATAGCTTAGTTTTATCTTTTCTTAACTAAACAATAAGATCAAGATGTCTTCCAAAGTTACAGGACATCAAGGAAATTTATTTGTCTTTAGTTGGACAATCTGATCATCGTGATAAATGCTGTAACTTATCCTAATTTATCGCTGAAAATTCAGCTTCCTACTACAAAAACCTACTGATTTGATCATAACTTTCAAAAACTTTCCAATTTGATTCATTATCAGGTATAGAAGGCCTAACAATTAGCTTATATGAGGATGGAATTTGTTGATTTCCATCTGTTCCAACACTTCAAAACTAGCACCAATTGCTGCAAGTCTATCTACATACTTGTTTTTAGCTCTTTGAATAGACTATATATTAATAGCTTCAAAATATTCCATTAAGTATGAAACTCTATGTCCTGTAAGACTTCATTAGTCAATTCTTACAAACATTGAAGTTTTTTACTTGATTGATAACTAACTCAGAATCACCAAAGATTTGTAATGTGTTGATACCTTTCTTTCTTCGCCCAAAGTAAGCCATGAATTAATGCTTCATATTTAGCTACATTACAAGTACATGTAAATTGGAGACTCAAAGTGAGAAATATCTTTTGTTTTGTGAAGTGAGCATCAAACTTGCTCCCCTGTCCTTTCTTGTTCTTAGCTCCATCAAAATGAAGCTTCCAAATCCCTTCTATTGAATTTTTGTTTTAGACAACAAGAGAAGTGGTGTATTTTCTTCATGCATATAATACACACAAAAATATGTTCTTCAACTTCCTTAAAATGATCATGAGAGTGTTCTTCAATTGTCTTTTCATCCATGTACATGTTAGAAACACCATCTAAAGCTGAAACCCGAGCTACATCATCAAAATTAGATTGCTCTAAAGCCGAGTAATTACCTCTACCGCATTTGAAGAATGAGGCTCAATATGGAATCGGCTAATGGTTTTGAATTAATAGTAATCTTAGTTCCATAATGTGTAGTAAAAATAAGAAGGACCAATTGAAGAGAGATAACCTCCTATTTTGCTGCGAAATCTCTAGATGAGCACAAGGCAAAGTATGGAGGTAGATCCACAACAAGAACATCTTGCAGAATAGAAACATTTAGGAAATCATGTAACATTACCTACAAGTTGTTTATTATACCAACCATGTTATTTGCAGTTCCATCAAGATGTAAGACACTCTTTTCTATAGGCTCATACTACAAGCCTAATTTTTGTGTAATTACTTTTGGCATAACTGTGCTACTTGCACCACTGTCCACCATGCAATTATGAACTAAATGTTCTCCAATGATCAGTGATAAATAAAATGGTGGTGGTTTCTTGATGTCATGAGAATTTAGAACTTTCTAAACCATCCACTTAACTTCCTTAATATGGTCTTGCTCAAATGTTCCAAGGACCATTTCTGTCTTCTAAATTTCCTTTTCTATTGTATTTGAAGAAATCTACAAGCTGAGCTAGTTCATGAGAATGTAAATCTTGTTTTGAGGAATACTTAGAGCATCCCACATTGAGATGTTAACATTATGATTTTTCATTACATCAACAATGTTAAAAGAAGCAACTCTCTTAGAGACAGAATCAACTGTCTTAGAATAGGCCTTAGCAAAAATGATTCTTCTTCAGCTACCTTGGATATCTGAGGTATAAACAGTCTTCTTGGATCAGGTTATAGTTGTCTTTGATGAATTTTATCAACCGGGACACTTGCTGATTTTTGAGGAACAACAGGGTTGCTAGTTGACTTTGGAGCTATAGATGTTGTCTTGTCACAAGAACAACAACATGATAGGCCTATTTTGTTGTGTTTGATTTTTAAAGCAGCCCTCCTTGAGCCCTAAGAGTGACCGCAACAAAATACTCCTCATTAAAACCGACTAAATTCTATTTAGGTGCTTTCTAGACATTAGTCTCTAACGCCCACCCTCCATTTGAGGCATAAACAATGTTTTAGATTGAGGTTGTGCAATAAGATTCAGATTTAGAAAAACATTTGGGCAAGTTACAGCTGAATGAGGTTGATTGCAAGGCTAACACCACTCCTCTCGTAGCCATATTAACGGAACTAAATCATTAGAGAAATGGGAGCCATTGGGTCAAACCGCCTTACTGGTAAGTCTACATATAATTATAATTTTGTTGGTAGGGATGATAAGGAGCCCGGTAGGGCCTCGCTAGGTAATGCAATTTTGTTCTAAATGAAGTCAACTTATTTCCCATAGTCTCGCAAAACTTTGAATACATCATTTGATGGAGCTACCATAGTGGGCTCTATGATTGTAATAAGCCGAGGAATAGGCACTTAATCTACCAAAAAGGTATTGATGGCCTTGGCACCAATTTTCTAGCTTGAACAAAACTATTTTCAGCTTGGATAGCAATATCATAAGTTGTTGTGAGTGTCTCTCCACCCATTGAGTAAATCATAGTTGAGATATCACCGTTTAATGCTCTAAAATAATAAAGGAAAGCATGATCAGGTTGAGGCTTGATACTTGTTGGAATTCTCTTGCAAGTTCGGAAAATGAATATTGAAACTAGACATAAATTTGTTGGGAGATCTTTTAATAGTGGAAAACTATTCAATGAGAGACAAATGTTCTAAATTGTCCTAGAACTATTTCAGCAATTTTTCACCTAAAATATCCCAAGTTCCTATGCTTCCAATTTCTAGGTTTCTATACCATTGTAAGGTTTGCCCTTTAAAAGATGCAGCTAAAAGTCTTAGGCTATGTCTTCATGAGTGATATTATGGATTGCACATAGGGCTGCAACATCTTTGATATGTTTAGCTGGTGTAACCTGATTTTCACCCGTGAATGATGGAAAACTTTTCATGGCAGCGTTGGGAATATCATGATAAACTAGAATTACTAATGGGCTGCCATTAGTAAAGGGCACAAAATTCTTGGGTGGTTGTAGGGCCATTGGAAAAACTAGGATATTGATAGAAAAATTGACACGTGGTGAAGGAATATTAGGAAGAGGGTTACCAAAACCAAGTCTATTATAAGGTAAAGTTTTACCAACTCTTCTCCTTCTAGCAGAATTCAAAGGTAAAGAAACAAACTAAAAAGGAATTCCTCTTACCGATGATCTTGTAGTCACTTTAGGTATGGAACATGATGCAATACTGGTCTAAATTAAACTTTACGGAGTCTCCAAAAGATCATAAAATATTTAGAATAAAATAGTTGCAGTTTACTCCCAAAAGTGACTTTTAATTTGTGTAAATCTATTGTAGATCTATTGTAGGTATGAAACTCTCATGCAGATCTATTTTTTTGTCTCACTGTGCATGTCAAACATCGTTATCTCGAAAAGTGCACCTGAGAGAGATGGCTACATGTTTTCTAAGCTTGCACAAATGATCTCTCTCTTTCATAGATACAATGGAAACACCTCAGGTCTATGGGTATACCTAATTTGAGGTGAGTCTCTGGTATCAAAGTCGGTTCCTTATTGGTGTATCCTAAGGTTGGTTCTTTATTGGTGTATTCTAAACTACTTTATGGGAGTTTGAGAGTAAAAGATGACTATAAAAATGATTAAAACTAAAGTGATACACCAAATTTATGTGAGGGCTTTGGTGACTATATGCACAACTGTCGACTTGTGAAGGATTCTTGATGCACCAACCAATAGTTTTTTGCAGAATATCTAAGGGAAAAACACTTGATTATACTGAGGGAGGATCACAATAGTACTAATAAGTTAACATGCACATTAAAAATTAAGTAGAAAGGACTGAAATTTGCAGTAGGGTAAGGTGGTTGATCAGGGAATTTGCATTCACAAGATTAATATAACATATGTAAGACTATAAAATAACTTGGAAAGGTAGAAAAAATTCACACTCAGAGGGAAAAACTAGCAAAATTTGCTTCAATACTCATATATCCAAAATTCCTCCATTGGAATCCTTGTGCTTTGCAAAGGCACACAATATATAGAAAAATAAATTTCACCCCCTTCCTAAAAATAGCCTAAGGCTTGTACTCACCCATGCATCCTAATTCTATCCTTTATTTAATAATAAATAAAGGAATAAAATAATACAAACTAGAGCATGCAGTTAAAAATAGGCATTAATAGCCTTGTTTACAATGCAGTCAAACTGAAGTTGACTGTTCTATTTTTAATAAGGCTGGGTGAATAATTTTGCTAAAAATAAAATTGCTTGCTAGGCAAGTATCTCTCCATGGCATGCAACTTGTCTCTTCTTTGTTCTGTCTTCTTGTGAAGCATGCAAAAAATCAATTCTCTACCCGTGAGAAAAATAATTACATTAATTGCAATACTTTACAAAATAATTCATCCAAGTATCAATCGACTTGGACCACCTTTGTCTCGATGTTGACACTCATTTTGTTTTCTAGTGATCACATGGATAACACTTGCAACTCCACTTCAACTCCTTGGTGTGGGGACCACCTTCATATTACCAGTTTGGCCACCTTGTGGACTTAGCATATTATTATGTCTAGATGTGCATGGGGGCACTTGGTAAAAAAAAGTGTCACCATGATTTACTTGGCCACATGCTATAGTATATACTTTCTGTCCCATAGTTGTCGGCCTTGGCATTATTTGAAGGAAAAAGGTTGGAAATACCTTTTATTTGATCATTTATATAATGATTTGGTCGGCTTTTGTTTGTTTTGAATCGACTATAGTTTTGAAAGTCATGGCAATGATTATTTGTTTGGTGATGTGGGCTGGCCCCCTCCCCATGGTGACTCACCCTCCATGCATTTTTTCGGTGGAGATTTAACTCAAGGTTGAGTTTGCTTTGATATTGATGATGAAAACTAGGCCATTGATCTTTGTACCTATGTTTTTTATGTCATCGATTTATGACATGCGGTTAGGGTTTCTGTATGCATTGAATGTTGGTCGGTGGGAGGCTAACCGTGGTTATTCTTTGATCTCTGAGCATGATCTTTGGCCATTTGATCATTGTACTTGGTGAATTTGAGCCATCGATTCTTCTGGATGTGGTTAGGTTTATTGACTCCCTCTTTTAAACTCTATGGTTAAGTTGATTCGAGCCATTTGCGACCATTACATTTGATCCTTTAGCTCTCGGGTGAAGCCCTAGAAAATTTCTATGGCCACCATGGTTGATCACTTTGAGCTCGGCTCTGTTTGGCTTATGGTCTTTGAAATCTCAGTGTGATATCTCACTATCTGTCTTGCATCGATGAGCTCACTTTCCGATGAAAAAGGTTTCCTACCTTCTCGTGGGATTCTTTGAGATTTCTTGGTCCTGAGCTTTCAAGGTGAAGCATTTTGGTCATGGCGCGTCTTTCTTATGAACTTTGAGCTCAATTTTTTGAGGTTTGTCTGGTTTCTGTATCTTCGCACATCTTATATATTAAGTCTTTTCTTTCTATTAGAATTTTCTGAGCGAATTTGGATGATGCTCGTCATTTTTAGGGTAACCCTTGAGCTCGGTTCCGAATGTGAATGTGTTTTCTGAGTTTTTGGAACTCAGTGAGGTTTGTGGACACCATTTCTATCCCTTTCGAGCTCTGTTAATTTGGCTTTATGAAAGAATGGCCACCATGTCGACCTCTACTGAGCTTAGTTCTATGTAACTGGCATCACTATTTGATGAGGATGGTAAGCTTCTTGATTTCTGAGTTTTCACTATTAATTGGTCTTTATCATTTCGACTTCCAAAACTGATACTCATTTTTCTTTGCATTTTTGGGATTTCACGGTTCCTTTGGGGATTTCAAGTTGAAAACTCGTTTTGGGTTCTTCTGCTTGACTCCGAGTTTGAAACTTCTCATGGGCATATGGATTTCTTGTCTCATCATTCAATTGCTTGAAAGTTTCGACTGTTCGATTATAAATGGTGATTTTTTTGTCTGTTACTCTGATTTCTTGATACCCATTAATGGGTTTTGTGATTAAAACTAGAAATTGTACTCTTCCCTGATTTTGAATCGTTTTACACTTAGATTCATTCTATTCTTGATTGATGTGAAAAATTAGAAAAAAATTGACCGTGAGTTCAAAACTGCATGTTCTTCTATCTCTATTTTTGGGTTGCTCATGCTTTTGGGTTTTCTTTGAAATTCTATCCATTATTAGGAATACCACTTTTTCTTGACTGAGAGTTGCTTCTTGTAATTGTTTTGTTCACTTCAAAGCAGATGGGATTGTATTTTTAAAACTCATAAGTCTTCCTTATTATGTGAAGCAACCTTTTGATCTTCTCTATTTTAGACCTTGATTCTGAGAAAACTGGTAGGCTCGGCCTTGTCATTTTGAGCTATGGTTTTGATTCCTCATGATGTTTACTTGAATCCTTGATACTTATAGCTTCAAAATGTTAAATACAATTCCCATTTCTATTGGAACATTGTGGTCTGGTATTTTCTTGTTACATCTGGCTTGTAAAAGGAAATTACATTTATTTGAATACTCTGGTGACTATGATGAGCTTCATATTTTTCCTTGGCCTCTGAAGCTCTAATATTGTCACTGTTATATTTCACATATGTTCCTGTGTCGGCCATAAAGTATTTTTCTTCTTCTATAATGCATTTTGAACACTGCCTTTCTATATTAGTTTTTTTCCTTAAGAAAAATGTCACCCTCTTTATAGTTGTTGAGAATATTGTGGAAATATTAGCTATGCTCTCCGTATTTAACCGAAAATCCCTTCTTTATCATTGGTGGGTTTGCAGAATTTTGAGACCTTGATAAATGCTTCCATTGATCTCTGAGTAATAAGTTTTGTAACTCATTCCTATAGAGTTAGTATTGACTTCAAAATCTGATACTGTGTTTGATGAATTATGAGTTTGTCATTCTCTGTAAGTTTCTATTGACTGTTTGACTGAGTGAAAAATCTCAAATCCATTTGAACACTAGAACCTGGATTCACTATTTATCTTTTTAGAGATCTTCATCCTTTACTCTATTCGAAGATAGTTATATCTTAAATCTGGGTTATTATCTCTTTCTAAAGCCCTTTACAACTGTAGATTTTACCTGAATCACTTCTCACTTCTAATGTCATCATGAGATAGCTCCTTTGTTTATCTGTAATGGCTTTTGATCATGTCATAGATGAGTACTACTTGCTTGAATGAATATACTTCAATGACATTATAGTATCTCTGTGTTCTCATATTTGCTTTATTTTGAAAATTGCAACTTAAAATAGCTGAAATTTGTAAGATTATCTTGGAATTTCAATTCTCTTCAATTTTTTGAGTTATAAAGAATTATTTTCTGCATTATATATCTGTATTTCCTTTCATTACAACTCGATATATGTATGCTGAAAAATCTGAAATGTTTATTTTATAAGGTGAAGCCCTAGAAAAACTTTTTTAGAATATTTTTCTTTAATGCATTTTCAGAAATAGTAGTTATATGTTCTCGATCCATAATATAGAAAAAACATTTTTCATGTTGAACTGATATAGCAATTGAGAATTGAAAACATGATAGATGTTTCTCTTGATCATGTAATGCTTTTCTACTTTTTCTATCACTTATTTGATTTGCATAGTTCTTTTAAAGCATGGAGTAATTGAAACAATATGATGAAAAGTTATAAATGTCAATTTTACATGACAAACACCTATAAAAATTTTCCCAAAATCTTCTCTCTCATCCTGTTTTAGTTGTAATCCCTTTTAATTTTAGCTTTAGCTTCTTGAAATTTGATTCTCTCTTTTCTATGCAAACTAAAAATGCACTTTTATGTCCCATTCTCTCTTCTTAGCTCTAATCTCTTCCATTTGCAGAATGTTTGCTAAACTTTGAGTTGCACTCTTCCTTCTTCTTAGCATGTACTTATGAATTATTTATTTCTCTCTTTGGCTGTAATCAGTAACCACACACTTAGGAAAATAGTTACGAAATATTTAGGCTTTTGGCCTCTCTTATGTCCATGATTTCTTCTTTCTTTTACTTTCTTCTTTCGTGTAAAAATAGCATTCATGCAATTTTTCCTTCAAGTAGAATACATCTCTTGCTTAGGGAAGATTCATATGCACGAAGTAGGATAGTGTAGGAATATGGATTAAACCCAAGCTCTTTATTGAATATTTCCTTGTTTTTGTTTTTCAGTACCGTGCCTTGAGGTTGAAAGGAGATGGCAAGGAGATGCTCTACATAATGAATAATATATAAGGCAATGACTCTCCTTGTGAATAAAGCATTCAATTCGTCGTAAATAAGTTATATATCTCTTTCTACATTTTTGCTTTATGTATGGATTGTATAATGAACTAAACAACTCAAGAACATAATTAAATGTCTTAATCATGAAGGAAAGAACATTGAATCAAACTTGTAACATTCAAGTAATGAAATTTGATTTTCTATGATCTCGCACTAAGGTTTTTGTTCCAAAATTTTACACTTCACCTACTCGCAATTGGATGTCCTCATCAAGACAAAATAATTTGTCCTTCAGGGCTTGTGTTCTTTTCACTGAGAATGGTCACAAAATTGTAGACTATGTGATCTGTTACATTTTGTACAAAGACACATAGTGTAGATTTCATGTAATCTTTTAAAATAAATCATCAATAATGACATAATCGATGTGATCTCCCTAGCTTAGGTATACTTCACCAATTTTATCCATCGTAACAAAGTTTCAAGTTACCCATTTTACACAAGTGCAAAAATTGTCAACAAAATGCTTAATTAATTATAACTCCAAAAAGGTACCTAGATAAATAATTTTCCATGCCCTACATGGCTGATAAAATTGGACATCTTTAAAAATCATACACTTTCCGAGGAAACTCATTCTTCTGGCACATAACTTGAAATACAAAATAAATAAGAGGCCTTTTAGAGGTTTTTCACTCAAAATTGTATCTTGATACTATCACCATTGGATTCAATTTGTTTTTTCCAAGTAGAATCATATAAAATTTCACCCCAAAATTCATCCTGGGAGATCGATTATCACCTTCACTAGTTGGACAACCTAAGGTTAGATGACCGGGGTTAGACGGACAAGGGTTGGATTGCTTGTGTTTAGATGGCCCGAGGATGTATAGCTTGGAGGTTGGGTAGGCAAATAGTAGTTTTATTTTCTGGTTATATGACTTAGAAGTTGCATGTCCGTCTAACCGAATATGATTGGAAGGCTCCTTGTCAAAGTAAGATGGGTCGGGATCCTAGGTCAGCCCGCTAATCTATTATACAACTCACCTCTTTGGTTAAAAATTCATGGGTTGTATGGGTCTTAGATCAAGGGATGGTAGGTGGGTGAATGATAGCCCAACAACCGGTTTTAATGAAGTATGTCGCACGTGTCTTCTTTTGTCATAAAAGTACCCTTGAGAAGTGGATTTGTATAACTCATACCTCTTTAATGCAAGCTATTGATTAGTGAACAAAATTTGAGGTTCATTAACTATATTTTATGAAAACCCCCTCATTTGAAGGAGATATATTTTGGGATGTGGAGAAATGTGTCAAAAGTGTTTCTCAAGACCAATGAGTGCGAGCCTTCGCATGGGCTTGACAAATGTATTTGTGCCTCTATTTCATCAATTTAATGGAATGTTCATATTTGAAGAGTAATTAAATTTGTATTTTTGGTGTTCTTTCAAGCATTACATTGTTTTTTTGTATCTCCTTTCCTCACCATTCTTGGTTGTGATTTTTTGTGCATGTATTTCTAATTTGTAGGTTCAAGTAGTTATGTTTCATGGAGTGCACAAGGTGAATGAAGATGTGGGTTTTTCTTACAGTTGTTTGGCCTCTCTCTACTCCATTTCCTTCTCCTTTCTTACTCAACAGGATATTTTTCCTGCAATTTTTATTAGTGTTATTACCTATGTTAGTCTAATATTTCCCTTTTCATGCACTCTCTCTCTCTCCCTGTCTCACTAGAATGTTTAGGATAGGATTAGTTAATTGTTTTCATGCATTACGAATAGTTGTAGAATTAGGAAAACATAGAAGAATTTGGCCTTCTCGAAGGACCACCTCAATTTTCAAGTCCCACATATTGAGAGATGGTCCAATGTTATACAAATTACAATGATTACATATGCACACACTCATGAGAAATTAGGGGGTGATGTAATTTTGACATAATAGTTTTGGCACGCCTGGTGGGACATGTTTGAAGCACCTTACCACTTCATTTCATATAAAATTTTTGTGGTCTTAGTGGAATAATAGCCTTTAGGGGCACATGCAAAGAACATATGGAGACTCCATCTCATAAAAAAATGCTCTCTAAGTTGCAAATCTTCCTTCCCATCCATTTCCACCAATTTTTCCTCCCACACCTTTCCATTTTCTTCCATTCCATGAAGTTGTGCAATCATGATTTCATTCCCATAATCGAATTAACACTTGCATTAACAACATTTCCATTCATGTTGGCCTCCCAATCTGTAAAATTCATCTCTAAGATATTTTAAAACCCCTTCAAATCTGTCTATGAGAAAAAATAGTTTGAGTATGCATACCCCCATGAGCAATATCAGGATCGGTTTGGCTAACCACCAAACTATAGAGCTATTGAAGAGAAGGGGTAGGAAAATTTTGGAGGCTATCCTACACCTAGAAATGCAGAGTTACATTTGAAAATTCAGAGTATGGATGATAAGATGATGTAGTTAACGGCTACATCTAGATGAAAGCATTCAAGAATGGTTTTAGGAAACCTTGTCCATTGGTTGGCCCTATGCGATGAAATTACAACCCCTCAAAAAACTTGAGTTCATGATTTTGATGTTTCCATAAAATGAAAAGTGGAATGAGGAGATAGAGGCTTATGAAGAAAGTGCCTGCATAACCTTGTTAATGGTTAAGTCCTACACAACCACCTCATAGTCCTTGTATTTCTCTTTCCCAATCCACATCATCCCAATCTAGGCTTAATCTTCCATGCTTCACACCTCCGCCCCCATTATGGAATTTATTTCCCCTTCTTATATTATTCTATCCCATCTAAATTTTTCTTCTCTTTTCCCTTCCAAACCCAAGTCCCCTCCACAAGAGAAAAATGTGATACCTTCCTCCATCACTAAAAACTCAAACAATAGTTTAATTCCAACCCACCCCTCCTCTTGCATTCCTAAGTTCATGTTGGGAAGAAACTCAGGAAATGCTTTAAGAGGCACAACAAGAAGGGGATTCCAATACATAATAAATGATGAAAAATTTGAGAAATTGGGCTTTAAGATTTGGAATTAATAAAATCCCTTGGTGGTTAAGCCTTCAGAAGAGGTCAAGGTTTGAGAGGAAGAGGTGAAGATTGATTTTTAACAAAAACAAAGCTCGATTAAGAAAGTGATGATCAACACTCCATCTACTTAGAGTGTAGTGTGCATGATGGCACCATCTTTTCACATGTTACTAATCCACTATCAGCTATAGAATAAGTTAGAGAGGAAGAGAAAGAATCAACTCCAAGTCCAGTTAAAGAGGAGAACAAATCAGATTTGGAGACATTGAATGAAGATGATATCATTGAAAGATTTTTTATTTCATTTGGAGAATCTGATTTGGTTAATGAGTCCTTGATGCAGGAGAACATCCAACAAGACCTTTCTTCCCAAAAAATCCTCATGAGTAGTAGGTTGAAGAGTTTGATTTTTCAAACTTCATGTTGGAAGAGGAGATAATTTAAGAACAGTTCAGTGTTCAAGTGGAGAAGGAGGAAATCCTAAGTGAGCACTAGGTTTTAGCTTGTTACGGTGACCCAAAAATGATCCCATTAGATGTCTGTAAGAAATAACTTTGAGCTACATGTTAGGGAGGAGTTCTAGTTTGTTAAGGAAGGGGAAGGAAAAAGATGAAATCATTGTCAAATTATTCATCAATCAGGAACTAACTATTTGTGGATTCCCGACAATGTCAAAATGAGCATGTGAATAGTCACCTTTTCTACGAATGCTTACAAGAAGACTTCCTTAATGAAGTTGAATTTTAGAGAAGCACGGTCAAATCCAAGTGGATATGACCTTTCCCCAACATGTATTTGGAAACATTGGATCTAAAGGCGGAGCCACATCTAGTCATTCTTATTTCCAATCATAAGGATGAGTTTCAAAGTGCCAACGATCGGTTGCAATGCCTCTTAGAAAAAAATGAAGATCATTTAGAGGAGGTATTTGTCTTGTTTTTAGTTGATACCTTGATGAATGGAGTGGAAAATCAGCTTGCAGTCAGTTTTTCACTCTTAACCACAACTATGTCTAGTGCTAAATCATCTACATAGTTGTAAATTATGAGAAAGGGAAGCTACTTTTCCTTGCTAGATTTAGGTTTCATTTGATTTTCTTGTTTATTTGGTTAGTGTAGGGTAGGAGTAGGTCTTCTTTCTATAGATTAAGTGGTTGTGCACACTCTTCATACTTCATTTAAACATGTATGATATTCTTTTTGTACATAGTTTGTGTTGTTTTTGCTCTTGCATAGTTCACATTACTTCGAGAAAGTGGAAAATTTGTAGTAATGGGTTCAATGTGCAAGATACAATTTTTATATTTAAGAAATTCCATATAGAGAGAAACTAAATATGATTTAGAGATAGTTATTCATGGGTTTCATCCTCTTTCCTCTTCAAATTATTCATGATGTGAGCTCCTAATTCCTCTTCTATAATCAAAAATTTAGTTTCAGGGGTATTTCTATCTTCAACATTTTAGTTTAGGCATTTCAAAAGGAAAGTTCGTTTTAACAACAATTCCTAAGTATCTCCTAATTAACATATGTTTCCAAGATCTCGTAGTGTTTAGTCTTGCCAATAAATCACTAGTTTGGTAATGCTTCATGTTGAAAGAATTAAATGTTAAGGCAACAAATACATGTGTTTATCTTGCAGCCTTATACATCATAGTTGTAAGAAACGCAGCGGTGGTGATCTCATGGTAGTGTTTAAGCAAGCTCGTGGTGTAACTTTACCAAGTTCATATCATTATGGATTACTTCAATAGACTCCATGCCCAATGGAGGATTTAAGGAATCTATTCTACTCCATCTAGCGAGACAAATGGCTCCATGAGTCACCAAATTGTTATCCATATTTTGCACCCCTATAAAATGGACAACTTAACAAGTATAAGCATCGGTAGTTGATAAGTGAAATGTTTTGTAGTTATAGGGTGGCACGTGGGTTGGCAAAAATTATCACGAGAGGAGTATTGAGTGCTAGTTGCACTAAGGAGATGATTTTGAAGAGGAAGTGAAGTTTTATATGTTTTGGAGCCAATTCATTAGAAGCGAGTTTCGGCTGAAGGAGCATACACCGTGAAAGAGGACCTGAGCTTCAAATAAAGATTATGAGAGCCATGTGAGGAATTTTAATTCCAACAAAGTACCTATGGAAATAAATTTCCATGCCCTACATGGTGGAAAATATGAGACATCTTGAAACATCATACACTTTCCAAGGCAACTCATTCTACTGGCACAAAACTAGAAATCAAGAGATATAAGGGGCCATTTGGATATTTTTTAGTCAAAATTGTATCTTTATAACAAATCCTTTCGATTAAGTGGGTTTCTTCTAGGAAGTTTCATATAAAATTTCACCCCAAAATTCATCTAGGAGCTCGAGATATTGCCTTCACAAGTTGGACAACATGGGGTTGGAGGGCTCGGGATTAGATGGCACGGGGTTAGATGGCTTGGGGTTAGATAGCTCGAGGTTATATGGCCTATAGGTTTAGAGGGTTGCCGGTGGTTTGTTGTTCTGGTTGTACGACCTAGAAGTTGGATGACCGTCTAACCCCACATGATTAGAAGGCACGTTGTCGAAGTTGGACAAAGCACATGGCTCATAGGTCAACAAAATTCTTATACAAATCATAGATCTCTGGTTAGATGGTTTGTTGGCTAGACAAGTCTTAGATCAGGTGATGGTAGGTGGGTGAATGATAACCCAAAAAATGGTTTTAACGAAGTATGGTGCCCATGTATTCTTCCTTCAAAAAAGTACCCTCAAGAAGTAGATTTTTATGGCTCCCTATACCTCTTTAATGTATGTATGTCGGTTGGTGAAGAATATTTGAGGTTCTTTTCCTATATATTGTGAAAATCCCCTCATTTGAAGGAGATATAGTATGGGATATGGGGAAACTATGTCAAAATTGTTTCCTAACAACAATGAACCGCAAGCCTTCACATGGGCCTAGAAAATGTATTTTTCCTCTATTTCATCAATGTAGTGTACTATGCATATTTTAAGAGTAATAAAATTCATGTTTTTGGTTTTATTTCAACCCTTGCATTCTTTCTTGTATCTCCTTTCCTCTCCATTCTTGCTTGTGTATTTTTGTGCATGTATTTCCCATTTGTAGGTTCAAGTAGTTGTGTTTTATGGAGTGAAGGAGGTGAATGAAGATCCGGTTCTGTCACACCTGTTTCACCTCTCCCTACTCCATTTTCTTCTCCTTTCTCCATCAACAAGATATTTTCACCCCCTTCTCTTGGTTCTATCACCTCTTTTAGTGTAGGATTTCCATTTTCATGCAATCTCTCTCTCTCTCTCTCTCTCTCTCTCTCTCTCTCTCTCTCTCTCTCTCTCTCTCTCTGGAATTCTTAGGATAGGCTTAGTTAGGTGTTTTCTTACATTAAGAGTAGTTGTAGCATTAGGAATAGGTAAAAGAGGTCGTCCTTATCCGGATGACTATCTCATGTTAGCAAGTCCTATATCTTGAGAGATGGTCCAATGTTATGCAGATTACACTTATTGCCCATGGATACACTAACGAGAAATTGAGGGGTTCTATATGATCTCGTAGGAAATTATGGAGGATATTTTCCCTAAATATTTCGTAGCATTACAAGACAAAAACTAACTTCGGGACCTTTCCAACTATTATTTGAACTTGAAAATGGAGTCCGTATGCAAATCAAGTGGTTGGTCAAAGTTACGGCTAACCCTAGGTGAGACTAGGTCAATTAGAGAATTATGACCGAGTCACAAAAAGAAAATGAAGGTTGTTCTAGTTTTTTGGAACCTCCAGTCTTCGACAAGCACTAAGTTGGTTATGAAAACAAGAGGCTCAAAATTTGTTATGGAAGGGAGCCCATCCACCATGAGGATTTTGTTATTATCACCGATGTGGTGGGTCCTCAAGCCACCACGTGGCTTGCCACCACAAGTTCGATTTCACTCAATATGCCTATTGAGAGTTGATGTGTGGATTTAAATAGTATTATGCAACTCAGGCGAGTGAGCTATTATTTTTGTCTCGGTGGGGTGATCAAATCCCCACCGAGTTAATCACATTGCATTTCACATGGATATCTATTGCCACATTGCTCGGGATTGGGTTTAATTCCTTATGGTTCGTGATGGTTTAAATTTCCTATTACCTTGGAAGGATAGCCTTATCAATTCTACGTTAGATATCAATCAATGCATGAGATGATCAGTGTATAGCTCGGAACCTATTTGGTGTAGTCAACAGGTCACAAATCTTGACATAATCAACAATGCTCGCAGCCCTATCTACATGGGCAACTCAAACCAAACAACTCGCCACATGACTTGGCATTTAAACAGGCCAACCAACCCCTCCATGTAGCTCAGCAACATTTAACAACAACACAGTGAGCTGACCAATGTAACGGAGGGAAAAATCCATCAGTGGCGTTAGCCTCGAAGATGTATGGGGATCGATCCCCATTTAAATACATATCCTTCCTCACAAGGGATATATGTGGGAATTAGTCCCCAAACAACAAAAGCAGTAACAGCACAAAAGGTTAGCAAGTAGTTTTGAACCCGTGACCTGGGCGTGAGGAGTGGAATGGCCCATAATGAGTTGGTTGGGATAAGTGGTGGTCAATGTGGATGAAAACCACATATTTCAGATGTGTCAGGCCTATAAAAGTACCTTCCCACATCATTCTCAAACACACGAGCTTAGTTATTTGTTTAAGTATTTATACTATATTAAAATATTGAATTTTATTAGTGGTGGCTTATAGAATTAATATAGTATTGGCACTATATTAAATTCTTGATTTTATTAAGGCATATTTTTGTATTATTGTCGGCCTATTATTTTTAGGTGACGATATATAAAATATATTGTGATTGGGAGTTATTATTACTACCCAATAGGCCCATGAACCCCATTAATACTGCTAAGCCTAGAGTTTTGGATCGAAGAACCATAGGGCGTCTTGAGAATGTATAGAAGGTCAATTTAAATCCATAGGATTATTGAGTGCCAAGAAGGTGGAGGATGGACCGATTGATCGTTGGTGTTCTTCGAAAGGATGGAACACTTTATAGGAAAGTAAGATTCCATTAGATGTTCATTGTAAGATCAATATTTGTACTTATGAATTTTTACTAGTGGAATGGTTCGAAAGAACCTAGAGACATAGGATATTGTAAAACTCGTAATCAATCATTGTGTAATTTCTATTACATTTCTGCATTAATTTGGATTTGATTACTTAAAAGGAGTAATTTATCAGAAATTATTAAAAATTCTATAAGGGTCTGGAAATTTTTGGATCAATTTTCGGATCACCGTAAGTTTGACGTAACATATTCCTTTGTTTATAGTGTAGAACATGGTAAACGCCGAATGCATATCCATTCTTCATATTAGATGAATTTATTTGGGGATACAAAATATAGGAGTGACCATGGTGCTAAAAATTCTTTTAGTGAATCATTAAAGAGGAGGAATGGTAAACCTACACCCATCATACATTAACTAGTATTCCTCCGTGCATTTTCTTGAAATTTTTGTAGCCTCTTTTAATAGCCCCATTTTATATATAACATGCATTCATATCTGACCTTAACCACCATCTAAAAGAATTTTATTATCATTTCACGTGCTCGGCATAAAGGAAGAATTAAAGAGATAATTCTTGCAGAGATGTACGTTGAATAGAAGGAAAGGTAACTTTCAATATTTAATCAAAACATCAACTACATGAGATAAAAGGTAAGTCACATTTATTATTTCTACAACCAACCAATTCTTTGTTAAATTACAAAGGTTAACTTGTGTTTCCTAGTGGTTAAGGCCTCATGATCTCAAAAAAATGTCTCAGTATTATTATGTAATGAAATGACAGTCTATAAAAGGATGTGAGGATACATCACTTCCATGTCATTCCTCGATCATAAAAACCTTCCTTGTTTCCCATGGGCCCATGGATTTCAAATCACGTATTAATAAATTATTATTAATATTTCACTAGACATTAATTAAATATTAGGAAGGGGGCATTACATCTCCCTCCCCTTACAAGAGCATCGTCCTCAATTCAACACAACATGGAAGCTCGAAGGATAAGTAGGAAAGAAGGTATATAGTGACACATTTACTTTAACAAAATAAATTGTTAGTACAACACGACCACAAGAAAGAGACTAAGTTTGGAAATATCCTAAATTTTAATGTTCTCTAAAGATTGGTAATTAGTTATCTTTTAATTTATTACTTAATTTGTCTCTTTTTCCCTTTACATGATTTATTAATCTCAATCTCTTAATATTCATTGTTTAAAATTTCAGTTGTCTTATGTTCATGGGTGCCAAATAGTGATTGGCCTCCAGATGTCATACAAAACTCAACACAACATACATCTCTGCAATGAATTTCATGACTATATCACATAACTAGACCTCTAATTCCATGATGTAAATACAATAAGTAGTCTACATAATGAATAATTTCCAACAATTATGTCATAGGAATATATCCAACACACACATGATACTATCAAACAAAATCATCACCCGATACATATACAACTAGTATCACATGCCCCAAATACCATGAATTTAGCTACATAGTGATAATACAATATCCACAAGTACATATTAATCCAAGAGGAGCGCCAAACCTCAATCATAACAATGTCTAAAAAGACTCACAAGAGTAAACATAACACTTAATAACAACTCCACACATCACAACACATCATGAAACAAATCCATATTTCTCCAAAATCATCAAAAAATAACTCCATATACCTACAAAATCATCACAAAGAACCTCCATATACCTCCTAAAGAGAAAGAATCATAGGGCCAAATCCAAGCCTATGGTTTCTCAACCATAGAGCCCCATCAAGAATATCAAGTCATCAACCATAGAGTGCCATCGAGAATATCATGTCACTCAACTATAGAGTCTCATTGAGAACATTAGGTCACTCAACCATAGAGTGATATCTCTCTTTCTCCATATAATGAGGTTGAGTTATCTTTGTGTCCCTAGGCACATAGAGCCTCATCACTCCTAACCCAAGTGACATAATAAATCATGGTTAAATAACCCGCTAGTTATGTAACTCCTGGGGCATACCCCCATCAATAAAACGGGTCCATAGGTTCAATGAATCCATGGTGAATCCTATAAACCTATTCCAACACATTACGACATTAGAACCAACATAATAATCCATTTCAAATGCAAAGTGGTAACAATACCAAGCCTCAAGAAGGCTATAAAACTTTTAAACATGAAAAGAAAGTTTAAAACTAAAAAAACAAATGGCTAATTAGCCATAGCTATTACAAAATCCACATGTTAGTACAAAAATCCAATAAAAATACTAAAATATATACACACATTTATCATGAAAATTGTTGGTTATGACAAGAAAATTGATAATGATCAATATGAATAAAATATGTATATAGAAATAGCACATTACAATCACTACATGGCCTTATCCAACCACCAAAGGGGTACTCATCAAGTTGTTGGCACTCGGATGTCAAGCCTCAACTTGTAAAAGTATACATGTAACAAGAAATGAGTATATAAAAGATTGTAGCTTTGTCATCATATATGTCCGAATCATCCCTCCATAATCTCACAAGGCTCAACATAGTCAAAATCACATAGGATTGTTCAATGGACAACCCAATAGGAAAGAGCAGGGGACGCTAGTTTACATAAGTTGAGCCTAAGGTGGTGCACACCCACAATATATTGAGCAAGCTCAAAGTATACTAAACAAATAGAGGTGGGTTTTTTTCATTCTATATAAGATTCCACTTCCTCACTTGTACTCGGCTCAAGATTATGAAAACCTGGTCCATTCCTCTTCTCTCCACACATACACTCTTGATGGTTTCTTCCCTTAGGGTCATCTAGTGTAAGGTTCACAACATAACACATAACTACATCACTAACACAATGGTGATTCACATACATTAAACACATCGTCTTACACATGGAATATATACAAGGTATAATTAAATCATTACTTTCATGGGTTATGATACATCACTTTTCAACATAATGCACCCAAGGTGCAAGTACTGCACAATAGGGGTCATACAATCACCATGTGCCCCTAATTCATGACTTGAACCATCACATATTACACATATGAAGAAAATGTTGACTAACATTACAACATACAGTCAATTGTAATACAAAATTGTTACACACGTGATTCTTCACAACATGGTGGTGACATCAAAATAAAATAAAATTCACTATGCAATTTTTTTTTCATGTAACACATCAACATGCCTTCATATCACATAATAACAAAACACTCTAACACTCCATAAACCACAATAACATTATTTTCATACACAACAAGGCAGCACATCACACATGGACTCCTCATTGATTCCACAAAAAGGAGAGTGAATACTCTCATCACAAGCACATCATCATCATAACAAACATGCACTAAGTGATATGCACCACATGTGCATTCATAATATCATAGTTACAATGTTGGTCACATAAAGACATATATCACATTACTCTTCCAATCTCCACAACCACTATGCAAAATCGTCATAACTCCAATCCATCCCATAGGTTCGATACCATGAATCTCCACTCGATACCATATATAATACCCACAAATTTGACTGAAAAATACAATAGTAAAATTATAGGAATATTATATTTTTATTTTTCATTTCTCATAACATGACACCACATGGGCTCAAATAGAAAAAGTCAACATCACATAAGACACTTACATAAGCATGGACCCACATAGACAACATGATAACATAGGGTACACATCAATGTCTTACTCAAATGACGTAAACCAAGACAATGACCCAACTATGGTAAGGCACACATAATAGGCATACTCCACAACACAACCTTTTTATGGTTTACATATTTATTACATTTAGTTCTCCATTATATAACCTTATAGGTTTCTAGTGAATTAAACTGGTAAGGGTGTAAAATTTTCTTTTTTTTCTAAAACTTCAAATACTTTATTTTTGTGTAGCATTAGCCTTTAAAAGAGGATGCATTGTTGGTTCCTTTCTCAATTACCATTAATTATCCACATATCATTTGTTAATCAAATTCATTTTATATACCTAAGTGCCTCCTAATATTCATTCTTACATTAAAGGTTTGTTTCTCAAAATATGTTTAATTGATGTTAAATTTTATCCTCACTATGAAAAGGAACTAACAAGATGCTAAGGTTCTATTTTTCAATACATATATTCCATGTTTAAATTTTACCTTTCCTAGACAAGGGGAACTATCGTGAGATTAAAAAGCTATATTATAGGCTAAAGGGAGATTTAGATTCAATATATTTCTTCCCATAAACATCCCTCCATCATAGTACTATTTTGACTGAATCACAATACCCTATGGTTCACACAAGTGTGTGCGTGATTGACCCCACTATGTGATTAGATAGCATGGGTACCATCTCCATGTTGTGGGACTTACTACTTGAGATAGAACTCCCAGAAAATTAGTCCTTACTCTTAAACTACCTTCCACAATCTAATCTAATGCATGAAAAACTATCTAATCATAATCTAAATTTCCAAGGGACCAAGGAGAGAGAGTGAATGAAAACAAAGCCTACACTAAAGCGGTGATACACTAGAAAAGTAGAGTGAGAATAGTCTTCCAATGAGTGAAAAATAGAAGTAAAATGCAAACTAGAAGGGGTGATAACAGTTCTCCACAATCTAGCAACTGCATTCAAAACAATATTTCATGAACACACAATGATAATGGATCCCTACAAAAACATAAGATAGAGCAATATATATGTAATGAGATTGAAAGGGAAAGAGGAATGCAAACAAACACAACAGAGGAAGATACATCCAAAAACTTGCATCTATTTCTTCATAAGTATGCAAAGTTAAATCTATTACAAGATAAGGGCCTGGATTAGTATGCAAGGAGTCCACTACAAGGGCTTGTAGCACATTGGCTTCACAAAATAATTTTGACAGATTTTTGCTAATTAAAAACTATCTTCCTTTACAATGAGCCCAACACTCTAATTTATAGAAATTTGAGAAGAGAGAGAGAGAGAGAGAGAGAGAGAAAATAAAAATCCAAAAATCTGTCATTCAACCACTTGAAAAAGGTAGTAAATGGATTGAAATGATCTTTTTAGCTTGCAAAAGGATCCCCATACTATCCCATGACTTGCAAAGCAGTGACAAATGTCAGCCCATGCTCCATTGAATGCATCCCAACTACCAAATAAAATGTTGTTCTGAATCTAGGCACGTTTTCTACAAAATCACCATTGCTTCCTTGCCAAATTTTGGATTTATTGATTTTTATGCATTGGGCTCAGAAACATGATTCCAACGGTACCAATTTTGTGCATTTTGTTTGAGAACTACAAAAGTTATGGCTTTCACGTGGAGGAAGTTGTTTTGGATTTTTCAGAATTTTTTCATTCGACGAGACTAGGTTTTTAACTTTACTTTGGAGCTGAAAATGTTTTTTTTTTTAAAATTTACTACATTTTTATGAGGTAGAGGATGTTGTGCCCATTCGAGAAAATTCCATCTTTTTGAAAATCAGGGCTCGGGGTCAAAAGTTATAGCCATTTGAAGTTTGGGGTCTTATTTGCATTGTCTTCCCTTGCATGGTGCTATATCAGGTATTTCAGGTCTTGGTGTCCCAAATGTCAGGAAAAAAACCTCCGATCCACCAAGTAAGTATCCTTCCTATCGGAATTTTCATAAAAATCAAGCCTTAGCGTCTTGCTTGTCCCAATGTCAACCAGGCCATGAGGGTCATTGACTACTGCTTCGCTTGAATCCCTTTGACCCGCCTTACAAAATCAAACAAGTCAAGTTTTCAGGTCCTATGGGTTCCATGGGTACTTGTGTTGCCTCATTGCTTTGACCTAAATTTTGGCATAACAAAGGAATGTGGCCATTTCCTCTTTGTGGGTCCCACATGTCCCAATGTCCCGTGGTCCACGTGGACCAAATATACCCGACTTTGCTGATTTGAACTACCTACAATGATTTTAGGATTTTTGGTCTCGAATGTCCCATGCATACCATTGCAATGCATCCTAGGCTCCAAAACCTAGATTTTTCTGATTTCTTTACAAATCAGGCCATGTTTTCCATGTGGATCCCAACTATCCCATGCGTACCTATGCAGCCTAGGCTCCAAAAACCTGATTTTTCCGCACAACACTAGCACAGCCGAATTTTTTGCATCTTTTGCAATTTTTCAACTTGTTGGATTTTTCTTGGTTAAGGGACTTAGAGAAAAGAGAGGAGGAACCTTAAAAGTCCAATTTTTTTCCCTCTAACCATCTCAACCTACTTTACCCCAAAAAAATTGAATAATTTAACAAAATTTACCTTGAAAGCAAGTGGATTTTAGATAACAAGTACCCTATTTTTTGTTATAGGGGTATATAGTTCAATAACTTGTTTGAATCCATTCAACTCTTTCACATCAAGAAATTTTATTTAAATTTTTATATATATCTTTTTTTTTCTCGAAATTTTGATCTCACCAAGGGAAATTCATATTTATTTTTAACAACATGAAAGTGTCTAGTTGAGTTATAAGGACTTCAAGCATGATGTTATTCCTAATCCCAAAATCTTGTTAACTCTTGAACTCTTTACACTTACATCGTACTTTGGCCTCACTATTGTTTTTTATTTTAACAATTAAAATTCAAATGATATGTAATTTACACTTAGGGATTCATGACTATAAGGAGTTGTGACATTGCACCTATCTACTTATTTCATTGCTCTTAGACCATCAAGAATTAAACACATATAAAAAGACAACCCAACAACTATATGATTCTAAAATGCCTTCCAAGGAACAAATTAAATCGTTGTGTAAAATGCATCAACATTTCTTTCACCAATACCCTTAAGAGAGGCTCTATGATCTCCTAACTTCAAATGCATCATGGATGGGGAAACTACACCCTACGAGAAAGCACATGGTAATTTGCTACTAAGGGTAAAAATTATCTAAGAGGGACAAAGGGAGTTCGAATACAAAAGTTATAAAATTTAATGTATTTCAAAATCCTTCTAAGGTAATATTTATAATCATTGGTGACAACACATCATAGTTCCTTTGTTCATTAGCATCATAAGAGGTCACTGAAGTATTACATTCATTTCTACTCGAGGGTTTCTACACCCTACCACAAGTCAAATTAAGAGTAATCAAGTGTCCATGTCTTGCAAGGAATTCATGCCACTCGAGGTATCCCGAGAATACATTTTCTCACTTTTGTTTAACATTTATCTTATAAAGGGTTCCATTAGCTTTGGTTCGTTTATTTAACTACCAATAAAATATATCACTCGATAGTTAATTTCAAATATCCTATCATATACACATTTTAGGTTTGATTCTTAAATGGGAAACTATGTTTTCTTATTCACTTGTTCTCACGTGGATCAATTCACATCCACCTTCACATCATAAGAAATATTTAATATGTTGCAAGCGATCTCCATGACCCTTGAAATGATTAGATCGACATCCCAAGGGTATGTTCCCAAATGAGGGAAAGTTACAAATTTACTTTACAATTAAAAACTTAATAGTGAATTAATGCACAACCTAACTATCTTTGTGGTCCCACCCACTATTCATTACATTCCACTTCTAACATTATTTAGTCTCTAAAAACAACCATGATATTTCAAGCTCAATAGGTCATCTTGTATGCCATTAAAACAATGTTATGCCTTGCACTAAGGAATCTTACACACTTTCATACCTATGTGAATGCTCTCAACTAGGTTTCTAGGGATGAATACAAAAACACATACAATACCTCTAAGTCTCTAAGACTATGAAGGATGTTTGGAGCTAGCCTAACTTGGAGCTTACTAGAGAGGGTCATTACATTCAACACAGGTAAATATTTTGAGCTATATGTTTGTTTGGTTGCTTTCCACTCAATATGAAAAACACACACAAATGTAAGTTGATATTTTTATTTGAATATTAAGTGATTTCCTAGGTCATTGCAACACTAGCAGATAGGTAAAAACACATCATTTTAAATTACTTGCTAACAATTTTACTGGCACAATCATATCACAATTACGACGACACTAAACATTTTAAATGAAAAGGTTCCAGTTTCATCCTCCTATATTTATTTTGACACTAAAAGAAGGGTTCTTTGACATCGTTTTCCAAATCAACATGATATAATCAACTTCATTTACTTAATAGAATATACACCATTACCACCAAGAGTAACATTCATTAAATAGGAAAAAGTACAACTATGTACAAAAAAATACATTTTCCCAATACGCAACACTATCATTTTCATCATGGAAATAATGAAAATAATACATTCTATTCATAAAAATATCATTGAAATATTCTAAACAATTACATTTCCTTCAAATAACATGCTAATAAAAGACACAAGTGTCATTTTTACTACTCCTTTTTGCTCAGGTACCTGCAACCAATGTTGTGTCAGTCCTAGGAATGAGTATGGAAAACCCTTACACTCAAGTACAAATAAGACATTCATCATTTCAAGTAATTTCAAACAAATTACAAGAGAGAGGTAGAGATAAGGAGAGAGAGGAGAGATAATTTCCTCACACATTTATTTACTTTTTTTTTCAAGAGAGAGAGTAGGGAAGAGAGAGAAATTGTAAAAAAATTATTTTCTATTCATAATAATTTGACCATTTCTCAATTTATACCCATTTTCATTTTATTTAAAACTCATTTGAATTTTTAATCCATTCATATTTCCAAGACCAACCACAATTTCATATTTATATTAAGAGATAGAGAGAGAGGGAGGAGAGAAAGAACACTTTAAATTGTAAAATCCTTTCATACAAAGTAATTGATTAAATAATACTCTACACACACTGTAACACTATAAAAAGGGTTCACAAGTAATTTACAGAACCGATGGGATCCTAAGAAATATTTTCTAGCTTAAGTTGCGAGTGTGTGAAAACTGACCAAATCAACTAAAGTGCTCACAATATGGTTTCCAAAACCACTCGTTTTATGTTCAAACATAAATTTCATCGAATCTTACATACTCGCCTATAAACAAATAACTCGCCAAATTCGATGGAATTTTATTACATCAAACAAGGTTCAATTTAAGAAGGTGACTTCAAGACCAATTATTGTAAACACATCAAACACTTCTATTGTACAATGACCGATGGCTCCATCATCCACTTGAAACTCTAACTTACGAAATTATTTTTATGAAACTGAGAGTTGGTTTCAATTCTCGCATAGGAGTGCTAGAGGTAGGTGAAGGTGTTTTCTAGTTACACCAAATCGATATGACATTTGTAAGTCAAAACCAATCACAAATTCATAAAGTGGGAACATCACCAAAAGTGACTGAAGTGTTAAAAGGGTATCAAATCTCACCTCGTTAAGGCATCTAATCGAGTTAGTCATCTTGGTTAAGAAACTTGATGGTGTCTTGGGTTGACATGGATCTTGTTTGAGGTTTTGTTTCCCATTAACCATTCGACATGGAGCTCCATGTGCATGGTTCTAAAGACTGCTTTTAAGTTTTGTTTTATAAGTTTAAAGAAAAAAATTTGGGAAAGGTAAAAAGCATATCATTTATTCCAATTTGCATTTTAAAAAATAAATAACATACTAAAATCCAACACTAAAATAAATAAATGATGAAATGTTTAGTTTGAAGCGAGAGGAAGAGTGATCCATACCTTTTTACACTAATCCCATGATCCCCACATTGGACAAGACCGCATCAGCTTTAGGCATTCCGACAACAATTTGTGGACTTGCTCATACTTCATCGCTTTACACAGAAAAAACAACACATTTACAACTACAACATCTTTTCGCCAAAATCATTGTGTGAACATGATGCAACCACCACATTCCATGATACTGAACTCCCTAGAATACTTTTAACCTAGTTTACATGCTTGCACAAGCATCCACTAATTTTCTTCATTTTCACACAACCATGGAAGAGTATTTTGCAAAGGTTTTGAGTGGCCAATCATAATCTCTCATATAAATATGGTGTTGAATTACCTACCCTCAACAATACCTTCCATGAAATTACATGTCTCGAGAAAAGAAAAATTTTAGATGATGGAAGTATATAATACAATATGTCCCATTTATCCAATAAATCTTGTTATGCCTTAAATCCTGTAGTAGAACATTTTCCAATCACCATTCAACCCAGATAAAAAAATTGCATTTGACCGAGATATCTCAAGGAAAGATATGGGAGGGATGAATCCATGCATTGGAGGCCCTATTTATGAGAGGATTTTAGTCAAGTAATGTACACGCCCAGAAAAGAACAGTCGCAAAACTATGATCATTTTGTGAAACGGCTCACGTGCAACCCATATGGCTCAAAGTATGTATGTTTTCACAATATGGGAAATGGTTTGGACTAAATGCCTACAATCTGCATTTTCTTGAAATTTTTGTAGCCTTCTTCAATGAACCCATTTTATATATACCATGCATTCATTTATGAACTAAACCACCATCTTACAATAATTTTATCATCATTGCAACTACCTAATGTAGAGGAAGAGTGAAAGAGATAATTCTTGCACAAGTGTAATTTAAATAGCAGGAAAGGTAACTTTCAATATTTAATCAAAACAATAGCTAGTTGATATAAAAGGTAAGAATCAATGGAAAAAGTATGGTAACAATCATTTACACTGAGAATGGTGTTGGAGGGGTCACAGTGCACGCAACACATGTGCACATAAGTAGAAGAAGGAGATTCAACATAGTTAGAAACCATGCTTTCCTCAAGTGCCTCTTACATCCTCAAACTTCTCTTTCTTCTTCTCCAAATAACAAATAAAACAAAAACAAGGGAAATATTCTCTTTTGAAATACAAATCACATTGCTTCAGACTCATATATAGATCCATATCAGTAAATTTTTGTAAAGTAAATTGAGGGGACATTAGGGATTAATATTTATTTCCCTACACAAGCTGATTTGACCTAGACATGGGTTTATTTAAGGACATATTTTAGCAGACCTCCCTTTGGAACAACTCCCTTACCATGTTTCTTCTTTCTGCAAGCAACTAATTACTTTGCTAAATTACCAACGTTAACTTGGGTTTCCTATTGGTTAAGGCCTCGGGATCTCAAAATAAAGGCCTTGTACTATTCTCGAAGGATTTGAGAGGTCTAAAAAAGGATATGAGGATACATCACTTCCATAACATTCCTCGAGCCATAAAAACCTGCCTTTCTTCCCACCATCACATGGCTTTCAAATCACATATTAATAAATTATTTTTAATATTTCACCAGACGTTGATTAAATATTAGGAAGAAGTCATTACATATAGCTTCCTTGTTTAACACAAATGCTTGTAATGTTTCTCCATAAAGAATCATTTCATTCGGATTCATGATTTTGCATAGTTCATTTCCATCAAATAGTTTTGTTAGTAATTCCTACATCTTGGGTGTCCGGATAGAACCCTAGATTAACACAATTTCGTTCAATTCTCCCTTTGTCATATTTGCATATTTTAATCATTTTTGAGGATTTTATAGGTTTTTACGAACAAGTACATGTTGAGATCTTCAAAACTTGGCTCAGATGATCTTGACATTAATTATTTCTTTAGTAGAGGTAGTTGTTATCGATAACAATCTTAACTATAGAAATTAATAAACAAAGTGATAAGACATGAGTTTACATACTATCTACTTTACAATTTCAACAAACAAGAAATTATTATCATTGTTAAATAAGGAATCCAAAACTATGTATCACGTAAACCATAAAATGTAGTGTACATACATCGTTTATCCTCCCCTTCAACCCTATATAGAGTTATTTCCAATCTCTCTCTATCATTGATGCAGAAAAATTCTAAAAGCATTTTCATTCTCTCTTATCCATTCATGATTCAGATAATTGAGATAATAATCCTCGAGTTTGCAATACTCAAAAGCAACTACTCTTCCCTCCTGCATCAACACACCTCCAAGTCCTACCAAAGAAGAATATGTGCAAATGTAGAACTCTCCCTGAGGGTAAGGCACTAGTATAATAGGCTCTTTCGTGAGGAATTCCTTCGGTGTGCTAAAGGCCTAATCACATTTGTCTAACCAAACAAACTTATTCCCTTTCGTCTGAAGGGAAGTGATGGGGTGTGTAATCCGAGAAAAGTCCTGGAAAAATCTCCTATAATATCCTGCCAAATCCATGAAGTTGCGCACCTCAATCACACTAGTGGGTGCTGGAAAATCCATGATAGCTCGAATATTGGAAGGATTGATTACGATGCCTTCCCTAGAAATGATGTGGCCCAAATACGGAACCTCTGTCTAAAAGAACACACACTTCTCCAAGTTCCCGTAAAGATGCTACTCACGAAGACACTAAAGAACCTAGCGAAGGTGTTCTCATGCTCCTCACGCGTACGTGAGTAAATCAAAATTTCATCAAGGAAAATGAGCACATGAAGTAATCCAAAAATGTCCTGAATACCCCATTCATCAAGCTCATAAACACTACGGGGCATTTTTCGGACCAAAAAGGTACCAATGTGACTTCGTAGTGGCCATATCTCGTACGGAAGGTAGTCTTATGAATATCTACCTTCGTAATCCTCAGCTCATGATACCCTGACTTAAGATCTATCTTAGTGAAAACTATAGCCCCCTTTATCTGATCAAATAAATCATCAATGTGTGGAAGGGGGTAACGATTCTTGATCGTTACTTTGTTCAGATGGCGGTAGTCGATACACAACCATAGAGATCCATCCTTCTTCTTCATGAAGATCACTAGTGCACCCAAGGGGATACACTAGGATGGATTAGGCCTTTCTCCAGAAGGCCCTCAAGCTACAACTTGAGCTCACATAGCTTAGGAGTAGTTATCTGATAAGGTGCTTGTGAGATAGGCTTTGCGCCTAAAACCAAATCTATGTGAAAATATTTCTCACATGGAAGAGGTAACCCCGGTAGCTCCCCTAGAAAAACATCAGAAAACTCCCTCAAGATGGGATGGTCTAGTAGACTCATCCTCAAATTTGTCACTAACCGTAACAGCATACATCTGACAACCTCATCACAAAACCACTTAATTTGCATAGCGGAGATGGTGTGAATGGAAACGGGCCTGCTAACCCCTAATATCACCGACTAAACTCCTAGATCATCTCGCACAAGCAATAGTCTTATGGTAATAGTCCACTCGAGCTCTATATGTAGGCAACAAGTCCACGGCCAAAATGACACTATAAGAACCCAACGGAAGGATTCAAAAATCAGAATTAGTGATGAAGGGTCCAAATCCACTACACACTCAACAAAGGAGTCAACAAAATTTGGCTCCAGAATTTATCTCGATGTCCCAAGTATGACCCTGCCTAACTACCACCATCCTGTAATGCTCTACTAAGGATGGTGCAATAAAATAATTAGATGAACCAAAATCAAATAATATAGAGGTGAAATACCACCAATACTAATTGTCATCTCTATCACGGTACTCTAGTGCTCAGCCTGGCGGTTCTTGACCACTGTGTAGATCCGATGGCTCTATGCCATATCTCCAACAATATGCTCACGATATCCGCATCTTACCCTTATTGCTAGGGTTTTGTGGGCACTCTCTCTAATGATTTCATGTAATGCCACAACCATAACAGCTACCCCGTCCTCTCAATGGGATGCGACTCCAAATTTGGTACACTACAAGTTTGAGTTGTGGATCTTAACAATCTAGAACTGATTTCTAAGATCATTTCTAAAGAGATCATGCTAACTGATCTCTCGGTGCACCCTATGTCCTGATGGGACCCATAGGAGGAGGCCCCATACTCCACCCTCTTTGTGCATCAAATATCTAAGGAGGTTTATAAGGTGGGTGGGTTTGCAAACTCGCCGCTGCTAAGGTGGCTGTTGTGGTGGCTTGAATGAAGCCTATCCTGAACTCTATCCACCACGTGGAGGAGGAACTAACCAACTCAATTTTCCACCCTACATCTACTAGATATGGCTCCAAAATCTATCTTTAGCTGTTGTGTCTTCCTTCGTGTCTCCTCTACAATATAGGCCTTCTCCATGGCCTTTGCTAATTTCTGTGGGCAGTGAATGTGCACCACGCCACCCAAATCCAAATTTAGGCCCCTGATGAACCTATGAATCTGTACTGCTCATCTTGCATATAGTCGACATATTGGAGTAGGTCCAGAAATCGACTCTCATACTCATCTATGGTCATCGATGCTTGACAGAGGTCATGAAACTTGTCTAGATGTTATTGAATAAACCTCCTGGGAAAATACCCGCTCCTGAAATGCTCCTAAATAGCTTCTAGGTAATTTTTCTCGAATCGACATGGAGCTTTTGCTCCTTGGTCCTCCACCAAACTCCTTCTCCATCCCTCATAAGATGGATCACAACATGATATTTCATGTTCCTAGTACAAGGGTAGAGCTTAAAGCATCTGCTCAAGCTCACCAACCAAGACTCTGCTGAAACCACCCTGTATCTCTGAATAGTGAGACGGTCGTTTCTTCAGGATCTCCACGATATGGTCTCTGTAATTGACGTCTAATGAGCCCTATGTCTCTAGATGCTCCCCCTTTTCTAGGGCTATGAGATCTATCCCTATGATCGAGTTCATGTCTTCATGTCCTCTCTTTGGTGATTCTACCTAACCAACTCCACATGAAATTTCTCTACCCCATGCTCCTCACTATATCGAGGAGATGCCCTAGCCTCAATTGATGGCTCCATATCTTATGTAGCAGGTTGTCCGCCTAGGGACACTCGCGTATAACGACATTGACGTCATGAAGCATCTATAAAATATGAGGTAGAATGGTTGCTACAGACCTACTCTAGAGGTGGTATATCTAGGTCTATGTGAAAAGACCTCTCATCTGATCCGTGCCTCTACACAGATCAAGGTGAGAGTTAGTTCATTGTTCTAGGTCTTGTTTTAGTTTTCTATGTTTTCTAAATTATACAATTATCAGACATTGTGGTTTTCTAGATTAAAAGAAACCAATTTTGCACTAGGTTAAGTGTTCATATTTCATGTCTTCTAGGTGTGCCTAAGGGTCCAAGCTTTGAACCGAGGGCTCTAATACCAAGTGTAACACCTACAAAAATGACGTTCTAAGAACATGCTACATCCTAACACTTAACTGAAAATTGTGACTATTTTTTTTTTAAAGTTATAAGAAGGTTACAAGGATGTTAATCCCCTAGGGTACAATAACTAACCCGCACCAATAAACTCCACTTTTGATTAAAGAACCGGATCTAGAATTCTAAAGTACATTAATATATTACTCATTAGGAAGGTACCATAAATTATTTTACATAGTTGATTGATTTCTTCTCTTTAGTTAATGCTCAACTCCAATATGGTTAACCTCATGCTTAATTAATCTAGTTTCAATATTCTAATAGTATTTTGTCCTTTTATTAAATTGTACAACATGCTAAGGATTAACAAAGACTTTACACCCTCAAGGCAATTAAATGGCCTCACTCACTCATTTACACATACCGTGAGGATTTTAAATAAATACATTTAAAATATATTTTCACCAAACAAAAGGAGGGTTAATCCTCCACCCTTAGATCAAATCAAACTTGGCCACTAGATCTTAGGGTTCCAAACTTATCCCTAAAATCCTTATGAATTTTATTAAAGCCTTTCCTTCATTCTATTTCCCTCATTTGGTCTATTTGTTTTGCTAAAATTTGCAGGTTGGAGAGGAGGAAGCCATGGGAGAAAAAGAGGAAGAGCCATGGAGGATTCTATAAGGAAAATCTAGTTTAGACTTAGTTTAGTTTTAGTTTTATTAATGTAATCTATTTCATTCAAGGATTGGGAGGGATTTCCTCCACCAATCTGGTTTTGTTTCCACACTAAGTGTATTTGGGTTTTCAAATTTGGGGCAAACCCTACCCCCATTGTTATAGATGAAAATAATGTTTTTAATCCACCATTTGTATGTTTTATTGTTCAAATCCATGGGATTACTCTTTGTTTACATGTTGGTAGTCATTAGTTAAATTTTACATCTTATAAATTAGTAAAAACCAGTTAAAGTTTTCACACAGGCGCGGATCTATGGAGTTCTGTCGTAAGTGACAGAACCGCCACCCAGAGCGAATCGGTGATCTTGGGACCACCATCCTTCTGGTTAACAAACCATGGACTACCACCCCAAGCGAGAAATGGTTTTGATACCGCCACCTTAGCTTGAGTGGTGGTTATGGGACCGCCGCTACGCACGCATGTGGCGATCTTGTTTACGAAAAATAGAACCATTAATCGATATTTTTACAAAAAGTAAAAGTTGCTTAAAGGTACTAGATTGCATTCTGAGCTTAATTTTTAACATATAGAGTTTCTAGTTTTGTGATTTCATTCATATTGTTCTCTTCTTAGTTAAAATTTATTCATTTAAACATTTTTCCATTCCAAAATAGTAATACAACTACAAGGTCTATTCTATCTTGTTCAACTAAATTTTCTTCAATATCAAGAGTTAAAAGAAATTTACATCTACTTCTAACATTGTTATCACCATTTCTAAATAGCAAATACTTTCAATTTGTTGTCTCTTCCATTCAATACAAATTATAGATTCAAAATTACTACAATAACTTTCTTTTCCATTCAAATTTACTATGCATGCATTTTCAACTTCTTACAACTTCTATTTTTTCTTATTTCACATTTACAATAAAACAACTTCACAATGAAAGTAAACTTTCTTTTCCATTGAAAATAGTTCATATCTTTTAACACAAAGAACTACTTTTCTCACAATACAACCAAGATTTCAAATAAAGAGAATTACTTTCTTTTCTTTTTCAAAACTAACTCTACCATATAAATCTTTCTCCTTTCTTTTCTCATTTGTTTCTTTCCACATACAATACAACTTTAATAACAATTATTTTAATGCAACTTTCCTTCACAAGATCAATACAATGTCCTCCACTTGAAGTGGGTAAAATCATACAATAATGCAAGCTAAAATAGAATACAATATTACAAGTTCTTCCACTCTAAGTGGGAATAACACAAAGGAAATTTTATTACAAGAAGGGTCTTCTTAGGGACTCCACCAAAAGCTCCAAGCTTCACAACACCAACAAGATAGCTCCTCCAAGATTTGTTTGATTCACAACAAAATGGGGGAGAGGAAACACTCTCCACCCAACCAAGATATCCAATGAAGAGGAGAAGTCATCCTCTCCATTGGCCCCCGAGCCCCAACCACATTACAATGGGAGATAATTCCAACACATGGCAACAACAAGCTTCCACAACACAAAAATTGTTTCACAACCATTCCAACCACATTTCAATCATCTACAACACAAGAATGAAATAAAAACAACTAAACAACAAGTAAACAAGGCTTAAAATGAAATCCAAAGGAGCAAGACCTATGGGGAGGCCACTTATGCCTCCCAATGGGAATGGATGCCCACCTTAAAGCCTCTAATATATCTCAGTCCCCTATATACTCTTATGCCTCCCTAAAGTACCCCTTATACCTCCCACATGCTCTTATGCCTCCCCCAATCTCTTATGCCTCCCTCATAAAAGAACAAGAAATGAATGCAAGCATTCCTTGTACAAAGCGAAGAATCAACCCAAAATCCATTCGTAAAAAGGGGAAACTCTTATGTGTCCCTACATGAAAAATCCCCATAGTCTCCTCCTACTCCAAAACATAGGCAATCTACCCACCCACAGCATTCCAAAGAAAACAATATTCAACACAAGCATATAAACACAAAATAAAGCATAACATAAGTAAGGTAAATCTCCTACCTTAGTAGAGCTTGTTCAAGAGTAAAAATTAAAGCTCCTCAACATCAAGCAAGCATTCACAAGATAGAACAATCCACAAGCTCTCCCAAAATTCTCTAACTCTTCCAAAAATGCAAGAGAAAAATAATGAAGTAACCCCCAAACAAGCAAACGAATTTCAATAAATAGAAAAGGGGAGAGGAGGATGATGTGGCTCCAAGTAGGATGCCACCTCATTTCCTCTCCACTCCACATCACCTTAGTCAACATCATATTTCAATGCACAATTAATAAGTGGTTGAAGGAATGACATATTACTTACACACACCATCTAAGCCCACACCCCCTTAAGGAAAAAATTAATTACTTGAAAGAAAGTGCAATAAACATTTCACCTTTTTATCTTCCCAAAACACCTAATGGGGTCTAATTTTGACCCCCAACCCATAAGAAGGGTTATCATAGTAATTTAAGAGGTGTGAGACAACTTTGACATGTCCCACAAGCTTCCAAATTTAGCCTCTAAGGCTAAATTCGAGTTTCCCATGAAAGGTAGAGTGTACAACACTCAAGATCTTAAGCATTCAACACACAACACAAAATCCAAGAGAAAATCAAGTCTAATAAATGAAATCCTTTTGGTCACATCTTTAATTAGTTTAGGACAAGGTTAAATTAGCTTAATTAAGACACTACAACCCATTAATAATAAAGGGGTAAAACATACATCAAAATCTAAATAATTAAAACAAGTAAATTACATTACTAAAAGAAACACATACTAACATTAATAAAAGGGAACTAATAATAAAAGACAACACATGACCCCTTGGTCACAATTTTCCCCTAACCAAATAATTCTAACACACACAAAATTACATGTTGCCATGGTGACCCTTGTTGAATTCATCTAGAATTCCAATGTGGTTGGTCTCCAATCCTCTCCGATGTTTGTTGTGAATAATTTTACCTGAAAAACACATAAATACCTCCTTTGGCCTCATGGCCGTATTAAAAACATCTATGATAAAATATGAAATATAAATCTACAATCATTTATATACGAATCAGGATATCATCTAAAAAATACGATATCATTTACAATTTCTAGCAACATTTCTATCCAACGTTTCATCCATGTCAAAATGATCACAACATTACTTCAATTATCAAAGGTCTACTCAATATGATGAAATATATCACATCAGATATATATATATATATATATATATATATATATATACATATATATATATACATATATATATAACCATGTCGATATATCGTATCAATATGAAATGTCTCTAATGATCCACATGCATCATATATGAATCAAATCAACAACAATTTAGTATTTCTAACATCTAACATCATACTAAATCAAAAGCCATAATCATATCCATAAGTGTAGTTGGCAATATCAAAATCAATAATCAAAAAGGTGTCGAAGGGAAGTGGGCACTACAATTACCATCAAGATGTTAGATACTCAAGACATACTAATATGCAAGAGATATGGCCAACAAATGCAACATTTTTAAGCATATTCAAGATATGCAAGAGATATGGCCAACTAAGTCAAAACTAGAGTAAGTGGGATGAGGCGGATGTCGGGGGAGTTAGACGAGTAAAACCCCACACATTACCTTTTCAAACGGTCCCTCTCATTTGCGAGGGTTAATGGATGTGGTCTCCAGGAAGGTGGGAATTCTATTGAAAATTTTATTCTTGTGCCACAAGGCAACATATCATCGAACAATCCCAAAATGATTCGGTTGGACAAGTGACCCCACTTACGAAGCATTGCAAAAAGGCAATTCTTTGTGATTTCTAAATCATTGGGGAAAGTGGTTATAACAACTACAAAAGAAGGTTAAGATGGATGGAAAAGCATCAAAAACAAAATGTCGCATGCTCTTTGCCAACCCACGGTGACTAGGATTCGTGGTCCTAAATTCTAGAGTCTTTCCTTTGGTTGTTGTTCCTTTCGATTTATTCTAGGTACCCTATTGGTTTTATTATGGTTGTCAGAGGTCGTCCCTGGTCTAGTCAATCTAGTTGTTTTTTATTTTCGTTCTTGTTTTGTTCCTCAAAATGTTTATGGTTTTCCTAAATGGTAGATCTGTTATAACAGGGACGGGACCTTGACAAAATCCTCCTTTTACCAATTATCAAAAAAATTGAAGATATATATTGAGAGCATGACAAAGTTCTAAATGGCTTCTAGATATCATATGCTTTACAATATATATTTCTTTATAAAAATCAATTACAACGAGAGTCACACCTATTTGTTAATTGGTGTAAGTTAAATTTTTCATTAAATTTAAGTTGCGTCTATTTATTAATAGATGTTAGTTTTGTTTTAAAGTAGATTTAACTTGTTATAAATTGTTACAATTATTTTCTTGAGGCATTTGGCTGGCTCTCAAGTTGTACTTTATATAGATAACATCAAATGTATTAAATGCGATTATTGGAAATTGATATTCGAATTACTAGGAAAAAATTGACATGAATTTGTGTACTATATCGATTTGAAATAGCAAAATGAAACCTGCTATAGGAGATACATAATTCAAATTGTATTTGCGTTAGAGCATATACTTTTGCTCCTTCGTCGTTGCACAAATGCAGAGCCAAAGAACCCTGTTCAAACATGAGTAAATTGTGACGCCCTCGAAAGAAGTCACTGCAGGTGTACCGTAGAGAAACAAAATATCAACTATATGAAAAAATTTACTTATTAGAACTTGTGCTTTATATTTGAGAAGAAATGAATGCAAACCATAAATCATTAGAAAACCAATTTGAAAAATGTCATGATAGTATTTTATTGTGGTAAGAGTATGCAGCTGGAAACATCCCTGCAAACCCATCATCTTTCTTGATTCATTCATCTACAATGACATCCGCAGTAGACAACCAAATTGACATTCACCTCCAATATTGTGTTTTGAATCTCAGGTACCGTAGTCTTTCAAAACATAATTTGATTGAGCAAAGTTTTTTTATAATCCTTTATACCAGCCAAAAAATTCAAACTTTACAATTGTTGACACCACAGATAGTCGAGAATTACATGTCTTTCTAAACTAAGAAATCACCGTTTGCCTTCATTTATCATTTATGGAATGCACCTTATTTCTCATCAGAAATATCTTGTGCAACTAAATAGGTTTTCACTAGGCATTCTACAATCACCAATCATGGCAGATTTATAGGAATTGATCCCCGAACTCAAGGGCCTAACTAAATTAGGCAGTTGCCTGCTAACAATTAGGGGCACCAAAATTTTAGGATTTTTATTAAGTGGTCTCTTATTTTTACTAATTATATATATATATATATATATATATATATATATATTTTGGCACAATGTCTATCAGAGATAATATAATATTAAAATTTATTCAATGTAAAGTTATCATTATAATATTAAAATTAAGCCACGGGATACTAATTTCCTTGGGTGAGAAAATTTGAATAATAACAAATTTATCATAATATTACTAGATTGTACTTTTACTATCTCGTGAAAATTATTATGGTTATAATAGTTTAATGTTTGACAATGCTCATTTTTAATAAATTAATATTAATATTTATTTTGTATTGTACTAACAATATGGTAGTGTCTTTAATTAATGAATCTACACATTTGTTATGATCATTTAATGTGCCTACATTGTTATCTAAATATCAATATGTAGTTGTCGATTTATATTCCCTTTCTATGTATGATTTATAAGATGCAACAATTTTCTTTCAATTATATTTTTAAAAATGACAATACAAAATAAAACATTTTAACAAATTAAGTAGGTATTTGGCTTTAAGTATTGTTTGGGGCTCTAGAAGTTTTTAAGAAACAATACTTAGCATAATTCATCATTAGTAGATATTTGAATAAATGTAATAAGTTAAAGTATTTAATTTTTTACTTTAACTTAAGTCAATAGGTGTTAGTTGTCATTAGTTGTTAGTTAACTATGAGATAGGGTTTTCATCCCTATGTTTGTGGGAAACTTTTATTATATGTTTACTAGTAGAAATTAGGGGCAATATGTTATTTTTGCATATTGCTTAGTTTAGATTATTCGATCCATTTTTCATGGACTGGATAGAATTTGTTCAATGCCTATATAAATTGTAAATCTTTCCATTATTTTGTAATCTTTATATTTGTAAATTAATAAAATTGTCGAGATTCGCCATGTTTGGTCAATAATATTTGGTATTAGAAATGTATTCCGATCCAAGGAGAATGATGGAATTTTTAGGGAAGTTTAGGGAGATCGTATAAAAGACAGAGCTAGGAGGAGTCATAAAATCCCCCCGCCCTTTCAATGCCCCTACCCGAATCCACACCCCGAATCATGGCTTACAACAAAATAAAATTTGAAGATTTTAAAGTTTTCGGTTGAAGAGTGCGATCACAGTCCTTGTAGACCGGGATGCAACTCAATCAAATCAAGTAGTGACATTGTTTGTTTTCTTGATTGAATTCCTGCATTTAAAAAAAAAAAAAAAAAAAACCTTTTACCTCTAGATTTAGGGCTCTATTTGACAATTGCTTTGTTAAATTTAGTGGCCTATGATTAAAAACATGGAGAATTTAAAAAAAAAAAAGATATATATATTTTTTTGTGGGGACCTTGAGGTTTTTAAGCTCCCCATAAATATTTTTTTATAACTTTGTTTTGTAGTTTAGTCCACTGTCCAAGTTGTTCGAGCTCCTAATCGAGCTAAAGGGTGAGCCACCATGGAATGTCTGAGTTGCATCATTTTGGATTGAGCTATGCAGTTTGCATTGACCAAAGGCATGTTGGAGAGCTATGCATGTGCTTGGCATCTTGCATTATATAGATTGGTTAAGCCAAATGTCAAACTAACCCAGTCTGGCTGAGTTAGATCTCAAACGATCTTCCCATGCACAAGCCAGAGGCGTCAAAAGTGCGTTACAAAAACCTATAAGAAAAAGACGACCTGAACAATAAAACAAGGAATTACACAATAAAATAATGATCTGTAATCAAAGCTCTACGGTTTAAAAAATAATAATATTTGTCAAGTGGCGACCATAAATTATCTAAAGGAGATTTCAATCAAATAGAAAAGCAAAGGGTAGGTACAAATTGATTCAAAATCCATTTTGGGCACATAAAACAACAAAAAACCCTAAAAATATATTCATCCCTTCAAAAATTTACCACTTGGGCCTCTGCAATGTTTTTGGGTCGCTCCATAAAAGGTTAGTTATTGTTTTTGTAAAAATATACCAGTCAACGTCCTTTACTCAATTATTTGGTTAAGGGTAAAGTCTTGGGAGTGATAGGTCAATGGTTCAACCCATTCCCAATAACCATACTTTATGTATTGAAAAAAACAAATTTGAATTTGGTGGCAATTTTCGAGGATGTGCCAAATTTAGCACCCTCAAACCCCTAATAAGTCTCTTAGTGATGACTAAAATCACAACTAAAATTAGTTGTTAGAACCTTGTTTGCACTAAAAATAAATCTCCCATTTTATCCAAATCATGATTTTGGGAAACTTTTGTAAAGGAAAAGAGGCCAAAGAGCCCGAGAATAAAAATGGAATTGCTTGGGAGGGTCTTGTTGTGCACTGAGTGAGTAACATTCATTTAAAGCCCATAAATTTTCATTCGTCAACGAAAAATGTGAATTTTTTTGACAAATTCTAGATTCCAATATGGAAATCATAGAATTGGTATAGAGATATTGTGGCACATTTAAGTATTGTAAAAAAATTCAAAGTTTGATATAATGTTTAAAATCAAGTATTTTTTCAGCAAATTCCCAAAAATTGTAAAATTGACCAATAGAGCTAAATTTTTCTATTATTGTAGATTGTCCGATAGTGCCAACTATTGTAAATGACTGAAAAAATGCCCAAAATCAAACAAATATTATTTGGGGGTGTGCATGCTTTGAGGGGGTGAAGTGCTCAATTTTTCTTCTACTATTTAGGAGTTTTCACAATGGCCACAATTACGGTACCCAAATTATTTATACCAGATTCTCAACTTTTTAATCTGATAATTATCCAGTGTTGAAAACAAAAATTAATGCACAACTTGATTTTGAAAAGATATGGCCCGTAGTTTCGGTACATTAACAATATTTGCAACAAATGTTACACAACAAAGTACATTTCGTGATAAACAAAGAAAAGTTAATAATATTGTTTAGTATTTTGTATGATGTAAAACCTCATATTCATGATGCCACAATAGAAAAATAATATTGGGACAAGTTAAAAAAATTATATGAGTGAAATACAAGAACACAATACTTCATCTCCAAAGTCAACTATTGAACTTGAAAATGCATCCTACTAAGAAAGATGAAATTATTTTTAGAAGAGTAAAATGTTGTGTGCATCACTTGAAGCTTTGGAAGAAGAAGTAACTATCACATCACTTGTTTCTATAGTATTGAGAGCTCTTCCTCCTTCTAGGAATTTTGTGACCACGTTAAACATAACTAGTTAAACAACAACTTTTGAACATGTAGTGAATATGCTAAAACAAGAAGACAAGTTAAAAGGACATGAGTTAAAGAATTGTTGGCACAACACGTTCCAACAAGGATCGTTAAGTAGCAAGAAGAGTGATAACCAACAATTAAAACTTGGCCAAAAATAGAGTAACGAGGACAAAATAAGTACAAGTGGAAGAAGAAACCAACTCAATAAGGAAATGTAGCTAAACCTGGAAGATTTATTTGATGATGATGATTTCTTTTATCCTCCAAAGTCAAAAGAAATATATTATTATACAAATCAAATTTGGTATGTAGACTCAGTGTAACTCGACACATGATAGGAAAGAAAGATTGGTTTTTCACAATGAGTAACACACCCACAAAAATCATGTCTCTTTAGGTGATGATACATCATATAGTGTTGAAGGAATTGGTTTTATTTTACTACTACTTAGGCAACATAATTACAAAATTACAAATGTTCTTTATGTCCCTTGGTTAACAAAAAATATGTTATCCGTAGGTCAATTATTAGATAACAATATCAAAATTGACTTTGATTGTAAAGGCGGTAAAAGATGTGCGTAATTCAAGATAAGTCCTAAAACTTGAAAATTGTTGCAAAATATTCGAATGTGGGTAGAATGTTTCAATTTGATTTTGTTCAACAAAATGATTGAGCACTTGTAGCCAAGGATATATCATCAACTCAATTATGGCATCAAAGACTTGGAAATGTGATTTTTGGCTATCGTGATACACTTTGTTGATAAAACATGGTTAGGGGTTTGTTGCCTCTTAAAAGGGTAGAGATAAATGTCATCATTATTTGGCAGCAAAAAAAAAAACAACATAGAGCACCATTCAAACATATTACATTTTTGCCTAACACAAAACTAGAATTGGTGCATAATGATCTATGCGGAGAAATGACACCTAGCTACTCTGGATTTCAAAATTTCATGCTCTTTTTTATGTTTTCTTCAAGGAAATGTGGATATATTGTCGTCATACAAAATACCAAGATTTTATAGCTTTCAAGAAGTTCAAAGCCCTTGTTGAAATAGAGTCTACTCGGAAAATAAAAACACTCTACTTAGATCGATGGGGGAATACACCAAAAATGTTCAATGATTTTTGTAAACACATGCCATGCGTCATCAAATAGCTCATCCTCACACACCATAACAAAATGGTGTTGTTGAAAGGTGAAATCGTATTATCATGGATATGGTGCAATGTATGATTGACGATGAAGGTTTATGAAATTTTTTTGGGTCAAATCAGCTAAAACGAAAGTCTATGTACTAAACAAAGTTTTCAATGCAGCTCTTGATGGATTAATACCACAAGAAGCATGGCAGGGAATAAGCCATCTATTTCATACCTTATATTTTTAGTATGTAAAGCTAGTATGCACATTCCTAGGAAAAAATAACTAAGCTTGATATGAAATCAGAAAAACTTATCTTCTTGGGATATAGTGATGAAGCACTTGGGTATAGACTTATGGATCCAAGAATAAGAAGGGTATACACTAATCGGGATGTTAATTTCTTTAGAAGGAAAGAAGTAGATGATCTTTCCATATACTCACATGATGAAAAAATCATTTCTAAAATGAAAATAGAGGATGGTAATCACCTTGATGAATACAGTCATGATGGGGAAGATGGTGAAATTCAACGCATCATAAAAACCACTAAAAGTATGCCTAAATGGTATACAAGTATGTTTAGAGATGTAGTATTAGATAGTGACCACGACACATCTACCACCGTAATGAGGACTCATAGTATGGCTCCAAATGACATTCATTCAACCTTAATGAGGAAATTTGTTGAAACTACTAATATATCCATAGTTTGAGAATCTTTGGAAGTCTAAACCTTTGAAAGATGTTATGGATGCATAATATAAGTCACTTATGATAAATAATGCATAACAACTTATAAATCTTCCACTAGAAGAAAATTATATTAGATGTGTTGGTACCCAAATTGATTACGCCTCGAAGTTGAGTAGCATCATAGGTTTGGCAAGAAGCTTAGAGACAAGAAGAACATGTAATGTGTCGTTTTGTAACCATGGATGAATTGCAACTTGCTCTTTCTCCCTCATATGTGGAGAAATGGGTAGCACCCTTAAGAGGATTTGACCTATCCTCATTACTTTATGGTTGTTCTTTTCGACCGGGGTGAGAGGAACCCTTTTGTAGCATGTTGTTTGTGGAGGATATGGAGATATCATTCCTTGTTAAATTATTAAGAAGACCTCGAAGAAAACATGATCAATGAAACAAAACCTAACTCTCACGAACTATCACTCTAGATAATGGAGATATTTTCTAAGCAAGGTTCAAAGCCACTAAAGGCAATAAAACCCTGATTGAATCTACATGTTTTGGTAGTAAAAATTATGCATTTGTATACACACATGACAAACAGGGGGTAGAATGGGTATGATTGGTTGTTTCTAAATGAATTTTTGTGGGAGGTGAGGTAGAAATGAAATTGATTCACGGTGTTCTTGAGAAATTTTACAAAAATGGAGAGCTTGAACAACAGAGAATGCTTGAGATAGCTAGGATGTTCCTTTAACTAGAATATGTGCTTCAATGGAAGACCAGATCGAACTTTTGACACAAACTTCGAGGATCCAAAATGAAGGCTCAAATTGGAAAACTTAACTAAACATTATCAACCTCTATTTCATTACGCCTAAGATACTCTCAAAGGCTAACAAACAATCTTATATTCATGTTATGAGTCACAATGATATTAATATTTTTTATTTCACTATCAGATGAAATCTCTTGATAAATGAAATTGAAAATGCCACCAAACTATCACATGTAGTGCCCCCTTATTCTCATTTCCTTCTCGGATGCCACATTTTGCTTCGAGTCCCGGACCTTGAGAATCGCTAGGGCGTGGTTTCAATCTTACCTGGTTCAACCTTAACTTATTGATGATGGGTTTCCAAGCATAACTGAAACCCAAATCATCATCCCTATTTGATTTTTGATTATGCTATAGATAACTCTAGTGTAGTACAAGATGCCCATTGGGCTCACAATAGGAGACATATTAAATGCAAAATTAGCTGTTAAAAATTTAATATTATTTTGTAACCTACTACCTTTAAAACATGAAATGCTCATATACTAAACTGAGGGGTTCTCCCTTAATTTGTTTATGATGGGTCTCCAACCATGACTCAAAGAAAACCATCATTCCTATTCAATTTTGAATATACACGCCAATGTCAACCACCTCTCCCAATTGATGCTTGTAAAAGTGTTTCTCCACAACCACAACCTTGGCATCCTTGATGTGAATAGAGTGCTTAGTTTTACAGGAGTCTTTAGCTAATGCCAATTTTTCTTTTTCCTTCAAGGTGGATGTTTGTGGCATGCTCTTTTACCATAGTTTAAATGGACCTACCTATTTCACCAGTGTACGGGGCCCCATACAAGACCTCAATTTTATAAATACCACTTTTTAAACTCAGTTCGATGTGATATTTTTCCCGCCTTAAAGCCTTTCTCAACTTGTTTTAGGTATAAAATAATAAAAGTGGTTTTTTATGTTTTGGCACTTAAATATATATATTTTTAAAAACTCTAAAATTTTCTGTTAGGGTTTGTTTATTTTGCTTTTGGGAATGGACGAGTTCATGGGTGGTAGTGCAAACACCAGGTCGAGTTGAGGGCAGTAGCACAACAAACACCAGGCTATTTTGCCACATCCCCTCTCTATGTGAGCCATGGATTGTTGTGGCCTATGCCAAGTATCCTCCCGACTGCGTAAAAAAAAATGAGCCCCAAACCTTTGCAGTGTTGATCAAATGAAAGAATGAGACAAATTCTCGTGGAGCATTTTCAGCTGTGTGTGGAAGACATGGGTTCCTCAAAAACCAGTCACACTGTTCCACCTATGCAAGTAAATAGATCTTTGACCATCAGTTACTCCTTACATGCACCCTACCTGTTTCAAAATGCCAGGTGTTAGATTAGAGTAGGGACGTCCATCAAAGCATAATGGAGAGAGGGATTTTGACAGATGTTGTAGTTACAAATGCTTGGGGGACATGTATGAGTCTGTGCCATTCATAGGCCCTTTTCTCCAACCCAATCAGTTTACATTTGCTAGCGTACTTCCAGCCTATGCACAAAATGGATTTGTTGAAAAGGCGTGTGAACTGTTTGATAGAATGCCTCAAAGAAATGTTGTCTCATGGAATGCCATGATTGTAGGATATGCACATAATGGATCTGTAAGGATATTTTGGGTGTGATTGTGTGGCCACCCAACCATTTTGGGGAAAAATCTAAACTACACATTCAAATATATTGCTTATGAAGGTTGTATAGAGGCCCTTACCTTTTTGTGGCAGATCTACACGCCTCAGCCTGTGTAGAATGAGAGGTTGTGGGTGGGAAGGATGTTTGGCCCACAACGTTTGTCAGCACCTTCTAAGTTTGCATATGATCAGACCCCTATCGTTGTATGGAAACGCATCTAAGGACAATGAACAATGGTTTTTGCTCCTCTAACCGCACCCTTGATTTTTAAATAAATGGAGTTATGTCAGGACAACGAACTGTTTGGCAAAAGGCCTTAGTGAGATGTTGAACCGAACCTCGGAAATTTGACCAACTTCATTTCTCCAGGCATGGTTCATCTTCTCTTACCTCTCATAATTCTCGTGTTTTAGTTCTCTTTTACAACTTAATAGAATTTTAAAATATTAGGATTTTAATACCATTAAATGTTTATTTCAACTCGTGCAAAAACCATGAAATGTCATGTCAAAACACATGAAGTCAAAATAACCCATTTGCATTAAAACATGAACTTCCACCCTCATTTTGAGGTGATGTAGAAAACTTCCTACCCAACTAGATCACTACAACATTGTTTTATCGACTAGACAAAATTGAATTTCCAGTATTAACGTTGATCATCTCCCGGTTTAAATAGTTAATTTTTTCATTTTTTAGAGACTCATTAAATACCCTTCGTAACTCTGAAATGAGATGTTAAGTTTCATTCATGTACCTTGGTATGTGAGGATTCACTTTGACCTTAGGATTGACCCGAATGAACATGTGAGATCATTTTGACTCTCTTATAGGAGCCTTTTTACACTATTTTATAGTATTAGAAAGTTGTTAAATCTAGAAAGTTGGCTTTCATTTTGAACCGCCATTCAAAACCTGGATAGAGAAATTATTTTCATCTTCACAAACCTCTAGTGTTTATACTAGACAATTACATGGAACATTCATTTCAGGGAAAAAAAACTTTTCTAGATAGTTTGTTAAGGCCATTTTGTAGGCCTCTAGTCGCAGTTTGACGAGGTCAAATTAGACCAATTTCGACTTGTCAATCCAAAAAACTTGTCGCTGTTTGAAAATGTTTTTCTAGTTCTCATTCTCGTCGAATCTGATGAATTCTCCTTATATAGGGGAACTTGTAGGAAGTGTCTCGTTGCATGCTCATCCATCAAACGTCAATTTTGGACATGGTTTTCTGAGCCCTTGAGCTAGCTTTTGTTCATTTGCAGAATCGGGCCGACTACGACCAAAGAGCCCTTAAAACTAGCCGCTAAACGTAAACCATTCACTTTTTCCCAATTCCATCAATTTCTATGAACTCTTGGTATATCTGGGGACACGTAGAAAGTTAATCGTGGTGAGCGTTCTCATCGGAAGATAATTTTTGAAGCAGTTTCTTAGCCTCCGAGCCCGTTTTGAATGTTTTGTAGCTAGTGACAAAATGTTAAAATAGAAAGTTGTGGGACCCTCATAGGGTTGCCAACTACCCTGGAAACTTTTAAGACATGCAAATAACTATTTAAAACTCTATAGTGTAACTTGTTGTGTGAATAGAACTTTTGACAAATGGTGTTTTCTCTCTCTTCCCTTCTTTTCTCTCTCTTGGGTAAAAAAGTAAATTGAAATGTAATGCATACATGTCTCTAAATATTTTATTTCGATTGAAAATTGTAATTATTATCATATGTAAATGGGAAACTGAAAAATGATAATTATGTTTGATTAGGATGGATGCCATGCTAGTGATTTATCGCTAATATCTTGCTCACGTGGTTCTTGCAGGGTGAAAGAATGATGACATAACGACATTGTGTAAGGCATTAATTATCATTATAATCTATATAGTTCATTATTAAATGAATAAATGTATAATGTAGTCTCATGTTACAGAAGGTTATATTTGATAATTTGTTGCTATGTATGAGATGTTGGATTCAAGGACATCTAGGAAATGTGCATTTAATCATAGGTCATTTTGATTTATAGTACACCTAGTAAAAAGGTTTGATATTTATATAAGGTAAATGAATATGAAGTAATATCTTGTAGTGCATATTTAGTGTTCAATAAATGATTAATGAGTCATCTTGTGCATTCATACTTTGTAAATGTAATAAAGAGAATTAATCGAAATACTCTACCCTTGTTCAATATTGGGACATAACTTGTTTTTTAAATGCGGTACTCCTTACCGTAGAAGACATTGAAAACCGTAGTTTGAATGTATACTATGCACTCGATGGAACCTCCTAGTTTGAGTAAACAAGAGCCCAAGAATGGGTTTATCTCCTTAGTATGTTTAGTGACATTGTCTTAAACCCATCTGATAGGAGTGACACAGTCAAACTTTTCTTGGAGTGTGTAGAGCTAACTCCTCCTTCGTAGCCCTGTGGACTACCTTAACATCGAAAGATAGATTTAAAATTAAATTTCTTCATTGAGTAAAAACCCTGTTGGATCTAGACGACATATAAGGAGGTGGTGAATTAGTTGTTCTAGGTCTTAAACTCTTGTTAACGAACTCCTTAGGTATGCTCAGCTAGATGTGTTACCTTGGTTTCTCTCAACATTACACCTTGGTCCTTTCTAAAGGTGGTTTAGCATAAATATGTCCTCTTTCTTAAAACACATATATAGTTGAGGGGTAGACCCTTAGGTGAAGTTGGAATTACTCTAAAACCTTAGTTGATTCGGATGTTAACTTAGGATTCGTGTGTAGTTACAAGTCTTATAATCTTTTGTCTTGTGGAGGTTAGACAAACACTTCGTAACTCCCTTTTCAAGACAATGCTAAAAATAAGACCATATTGTGACGTAGAAAATAAAGCATATAAGAGTAAAAATGAGAGTGGAGGTTTGGAATAATGCCACTCTTGAAGACCTTATAACTCAATTTAATATATGCATTTGTTTCAAAGAATATGAATTTCCTTGGTATAATCCACCTTCGAGAAAACAAAATACATATATAAAACAAAATGGAAATTCACAAGTCATTGAATTAGAATAACTATGGTAGGGAAATAACCTTACCGTGATCAAGAAATGTTTTGTGGTTAAAAAGCTATCTTGTATTTAAATCTCCGTTAAATCCTAATATCACTATATGGACACCAAGTCACATTCACATGAGTTGTAAGAGTAAAAAGGTAGACATTGAATATATGTTTGAGAAGAATATTTTTAACATAAGAACAAGATGATTAAGAATTTTAAATGCATTCGAATTATGCCAAATAAGCATGCAAGTTATGGAGGATTTTGTAAAGAATAAGAAGTCAACTTAAAATGGTCGAATCAGTAAATTAAATGTGGAATGAACTTAAAGTTTCTGTAGATGGAAAAATGAGAAATTTATCCTTACACAATAATGTTCTTAGAATGTTAATCGTAACTAAAATACAATTAAAGAAATGCCGTGTTGTGGGTTTGCCATTCCTGAAGTCATTTTTCTTGTTGTTGGGTCCTTACTAGTAACCATTCATTTGGAAAAGTGTGGTGTCAGTATGCCTATGTTGTTTTCATATGTCTATGTGATTCGATGACTTATGTGATTTTCGTATGCGAGTCGAGTTTCTATTCTTGGAGCCCTTACGTGTTCGTGTAGTGAGCAATGTAAGTCAAAAAAATAAATTATCTTGATATTTTTTGTTGTAATTGTGTGTGTAAAAGATGGGTGCTACATCACGAGGATAAGATCTTGTGTGATTCACATAGATTTAAATGTAAGATTGTAACAGAACAAGAAAACTACTTGAAGACATTTAGAAATGAAGCAAACACAAACTTTGCCAAAAAATAATGCAGATTAACTCAAGTTTGATTAAATTTATCAGCAGGGGAAAGTTTCTAGAACAATCTCAGAGCTTGTCAATGGTCGTACACCTATAAGTACCTTGGCATGATCAAATTTAACACAAAGGAGATAAACAGGTTCCTTCATATGGTTTCTCAGAAGGACGAGTTCTATCAAGCTTTTCTCTTAGAAAAATCAGTCCCGACCTCTAACACTCCAACCATTTACACAAAAAATTCATGCAATTTATAATACTTCATTTACAACAAAGTTTTCCCCAAAACTAGAGACATTCAAGTCACCATTGTGTGCTGAGACTCCTAGAATTAGATTTACGAAGACATTTTCAGGTGTGTAGAGGGAAAATCTCTTCAAATATTTCTAGCATTTAATTCTTCACCTAGTAGGTCATTCTTCATCTTCATGCCAACTACTTCCTCCTCCAATCTATCAAATCTAGTTCTTTGCATGCCAAGGAAAGAAAAACTAAAAAATCAGATCAAAGCCAATGGTCGGATCACATCTTGATGGAAAATGACGTCTTCAGATTTTTCCCACTCAACCAGGATACCAAATTAATGTTCCTCTTAATATTACATGCAGGAGACTCTAAGAAATGATAAAAACCATAAAAATCGCATCCCTAGAAGCTTTGGATCATAAATGGTGAAAATCGAGATACGAGACACACAACTTCCTTCAATATTTCTTTTGAATTTGGATTGTCCATCTAAGAGATCCGAGCTAAGATGAGCCTAGGGTTCCTTTTTACCTTTTACACCTTTTGGAAAAAATATAAAAATTTCTCAATTTTCCTCGCCCCTCCACCTTTGAAAAATGTGCCGACACATGTCTCAATGTGGGTCCAAAATGAACCATGGCTAAATTATGCTATTTCACCTCTTTTCGGAAAAGTAATTTTTTTCAAGTTTTCCCGTAGCTCGCGCCATTCGCTTCTAGTTTTCGATGTGGCTCTAGCGGAATCACGCTTCCTTTTTCACTTTTAACTCTTTTTTCCACAAAAGGAAAGTTTTCTAATTTACCCCTAAAATTCTGCACCTCCACCATTGATTGGAGAAAAAAATTGACTTTTGCTATTCGGGTTTGTGGGTCATTTTGATGATTTCAGTCTTTTGAATATCAAGGGAAAAAAATCCAAGTTGCCCCGATGGCCCACCTCCCTACCTCTTGACTTTTCAAACCGCCATGCATCTCAATGGTGCATCTTGAGATGGTCCCCAAAAGTAGAGACCCTAAATGAGCGTGGGCTCACCATGTGTCTCAGGCCTTTTAGGAAGTTGCTTTGAAAAAAATAAGGAAAGAAGACCTAGAGAAACCTCCACATGTCTTTATGGTGCAACTTCAAGAACCTTATAAGGCTTCAATATGATTTGACGGGGCACGCTTCCATTTTAGAATTTTTACTCCATTTTTCCAAAAGGGAAAAATATCCAACTTGCCTCGAAGGCCCACATCTCCGCTTTTAACTTTGCCACGTGTCCTTCTGGGGTCAAAGTAAGACTTTTTCCCTGCCGCTTAAATTTTGCTTTAATCAAAACCTGGTAGGGGCCGCAGGGTGGGTTCAATTTTTTTTCCAAAGTAGCTAAAAATAAAAAGTTCAAAAAAACAAACCCACCGCTTTGATCCAAAAAGAAGAAGCCATGTAAATACCAAAAGAACCAATAAAAATTGAGCAGAGCTATGGGACCAAATTTTTCCTTTTGCTAAATAAGCACAAAGTAACAATTCAAAACATTTATTCACCATCCCTTGACCAATGAAATAAGCCACATGACCGCGGAATCTTTGAGGAATAATTTTGACAGGAAAAAGATGCCCGCTAGACCGTAAAAAACATAGAAATTCACCATTCATGCCCAAAATCTGATTTTTCGCTAAGGATGAATTTTTTTGAAACAAAACCAAGTGAATCATGGTTCCAAGCATCTTTCAACCATGGATTTATATTTTTAAAGGCATACAAATATAAATTGATCATTCTCGAGATTTCATGGTTGGGGAAAAATAGGAAAAATGATAGAGCCCACAGATTTTGAAGAAATTAGGGAAAAATAGGGCAAACTCGGAGACTTCTTCAAAAAGGGCATGACAATGGATTCTGCAAACAATTCGAGGCATTCAAATGGAGGTAAAAGCTTCAGAACATCCACATCGAGAGATAAAATGTTTCATAACACAAAAATCAAAGGAAAATCAGGGCAAATGGTGTGAGGTTAAAATGAGCACAAACATTGGCTCTCGATTCGAGGATGATCACTCCCGTGAGTGTCACAAGAATAACTAGTAGAACAAGTGCCAAGAATAAACCATTGGGAAACAGAGTCAAAATAAAAGCTAGCATAATGAACAACCACAACCATCCTCCAAATACCAAACCTGAGAAACCCACAAAACCAAGCTACCGAGGACCAGAACGAGGAAAACACAAAGATAGAAAGCAACCAACAAGTTGTACACTATACAAGTGATGTTCACCTTGATTCTAGGGAATCAATCCAGGAAATGCTTCAAGTGCCTGCCATTAACATGTAATTTGAGAAATTCACCATCCAAATCTTTCAAGAAGAAGGTATGCTCACCAATCGAATGTCAATGGAGTAAGGGCCCATCCACAGTGCATCAAATTTACCATGCTTTCCCTTGTCTTCATGTCTACTATCCCACAATAGCACAAGATATCCAATGTTGAAATCTCTAGGAGTGACCTTCTTGTCAAATAAATTCTTCAATTTTTCTCTGAACTTCACATGCCTTTGGTGAGATGCTCTCCTTTCTTCATCAAGTTCAATAATCTGGTTAATGCGAGCCTCATATGGACTAACTTCTTGATCTTCCAATTGTTGAATGAACTGATATGAGGATAGTTGCATATGCAAGGGCAATAGAGCTTGAGTGCCATACACCAATTCAAATGGACTTTTTCCAGTGGCTCTTTTAATAGTAATTCTGTCAGCCCAAACAACGAACTTTAGTTGTTCACCCCATTTTCTTTTGTTCAGCTCCAAGGTTCTTTTGATAATCTTCAACAAATTTTTATTACTGGACTCAGCTTGTCCATTTCCTTGGGGATTGTAATTAGAGGCATATGTCAAATTGATCCCGTATTCTTTGCACATTGCCACCAAAGTTTTAGCTCTAAAGCTCATGTAATTGTCAACAATAATTTTAATCGGCACCCCAAAACCTGTAGATGATATGGTTCAACATAAAACCCATGACAATTTTTTGTGTTGCTCTTTTGGTGGGTATTTCCTCCACCCACTTGGTTAAGTAATCGGTGGCTACAAGAATCCATTTATGGCTAGCACTTGACGGGTCTAAAATCTCACCAATGAAATCCATTCCCCATTGCTTGAATAGGGCTTCAATTGATATAGACTACAAAGGTAGGGATCTTGAAGCTTTCGGTCTTCCAGAGAGAAGCATTGGCAACTCTCACATATTCTAACCAAAAGATTTGTATCCTTGAAGATAAATGGCCACCAATAACCAGCCCTCAAGATATTGTGCATTGTGACTCTTCCAGCAAAATTCCCCCACAAAATCCTCCATGAAGATCAGAAATTATCTTGGGGGCTTCATCTTCAGTAATGCACCTTAAGAGAACTCCCTTAGGGTTATTCCAAGCTAACCCATAATTAGTAATGACATATTTTAGGGAAGCCAACTTAAGGGCTCTTTTTGGTTCTTACTCAAATGCTCAGGGCATTATAGATGTTTGAGATAAAAATTACATCTTTGTACCACTTAGAACTCATCAATTTTTAAAAATCATCTACACTTCCTTCTTTTACCTTGTTTACTTCAATAGTTTGCAAGTTGTTCTCAGCCATAAGATTATCCAAGCCCAAACCTCTCACCAACTTCGTAGTTTGGATATCCATGTCATATTCTTGCAACTTTTTCACCCATCTGCTTCTTTTACTTGAGACTTACATCTTTGATAAGACGTCTTTCACCATAGTGTGGGGAACATAAGCAATAATTTTAGAGCTCAATATGTAAGGCCTGAAAACATTTGTTGCTTTTACCAAGGAAAATGCTTGTTTCTCCATAATAGTGTACTTCAGCTAGGCCACCTGAAATGCATAACTAAAAAGGAAATTGACCTCTCAACCCCTTCATCATCTTTTTGCAAGAAGATAGATGTAATAGTGTTCTCTGAAGCAAAAGAAAACATTTGGAAAGACTTCTTATAATCTGGAGCTACTAAAATAGGGTCATGCATTAATGCCTCCTTGATCCCATTGAAATCTAGAATGGCATCCTCCTCCCATTTGATGGCCTTGTCCTTCTTCAGCATGCCAGTGATTACAATGGTCAACTCAAAGCAAAGTTTGATATGAATCTCCTGATAAAGTTTATTTACCCAAATAAGGACTAAATCCCCTTCTTGGTTCTTGGAATTGGGACCTTGCTGATGGCCTCTACCCTTTCCGGATCAGTCATTACCCCTTTTTGTGACACAATGTGACCAAGAAATTTTTCCTTCTGTACTCCAAAATGGCACTTCTTTGGATTGAGTGAAATTCCATATTCTCTACATCTTATTAGCATTTTCTCCAAGTGCTGCAAATGATCACCTCTCTTTCTGGAGAACACAGTTACATCATCTTGGTAGACAACAATAAAATCATTTATATAACCAGAAAAGCAACATCCATTTCCCTATAAGAGTTTGCTCCAACATTCATCAGTACAAAGGGCATCCTGACATATACATATGTTCCCTAAGGGGTGGTAAAGGTTGTCTTAATTCTTTCTGATTCCTTTACAACAACTTGGTTATAACTAGAGAAACCATCCAGGGTAGATAAAGCATCTCAGAAACGGTCACTAACTGCAACATGTTTTCCATGTTTGGTAAAGGATAATTATCCTTCATTGATGCTCTGTTTAGATTTCTAAAGTCCACACACAGTCTGATGTCACCATTCTTCTTTCTAAATGGTACTAGGTTTGCAACCTAAGAAGAATACCTTGTAGGCTAAATAATCCCTCCGTCCCTCAATTTCTGCAGTTCTTCTTTCATTTTAAGAGATAGGAGTGGATTGATTAGCCTTCGTTTCTTCCTAAATGGTTTTCCATTATATTCCAAGGGAATATCATGTTGAAATAGATCCTCTCTATATGCCTTTAATTCAGAATAAGTCCAAACCATGCAATCTTGATATTTTTCAGCAATTGGACATAAGATTGTTTTTCCTCCTTGCTGAGATTGCTTCCCAACTAGATCTTCCTTGGTTTCTCCTATTTTACAAGGTCATGCTCCTCAATATCCCTTGAGGCTACTATGCATCTATTGATAATGTGATGAGAATTATCAAATTTGGATTCAAGAGAAACCAGCCCTCTGGGAATGGTATTAGTCTTTAGTTGGATTATTCCTTTTCCAAACAAGGTTTCTTTACCCTCTACTACGCACACCATTGGATCCCAATCAATATTTTGAACAGTAAACTCCCCTTTGTTCTACAGAAATCTTTTGACTTGAGAATCATCATCAAAAACTTGACAATGTTTAATGTTTTCAAGTACGGATGGCCTAGTTAACACCTCAACATCATATTCACAATATGGGGATACTGTACAACTATCAAACCGAGATCCCAATACTACAAGTTTGTCTACCAAATCATTGAACCTTTTATCATCATTCACAATATTAAATAAATAAAACATCTCAATGACATCCCAAAGCGCATGCTTGTAATGTTTCATTCGCTGATTTTTTGTGGCATAAAGCTTTCTGACTTGCTTTACAATTAATTTTGAATATCCTTTGAAAATGATGTCTTTAACACCATATTTCCAAGAAATCCTCAGACCTAACAAAAGTGCCTCATCTTGAGCAATGTTATTAGTGCACTCAAGTTGAGTTTGAAGGAAAATAAAAACTCTTCGACCTAGACAGGATCGAACAACACCAACACCATTTCTAAACTTGGAGCAAGCTCCATCAAACGATAAAGTCAAGGAAATCTGCAAGTTCAAAAATTTGCATTCTTCAATCTTGTGCTCTTTTCCATCAAAAAATTCTACAAAGTTATCAACATCAACACTTGTGTACAATACTTTATAAGATGCATTGTTTGGATCTTCAATAAGGTGCAACATCTTCTTTTTCCATGTAACTCCGACAAAGCTTCCTTTAATTGAGATGGTAGCATAGGACATGTCCATTTGAACACTCCCACCAACACTTGTAGCCCATTTTGTAGATAACAACATACCCCACTTGGATGGGTAATCAACAATAACAACATCAAGTGTCAGGTTTTTACCTAGGTAAGCTGTAATTTGCAGTACCAGACCTTTCACACATCCCACTATTGGCACTTCTCTGGAGTGCATAGTAGTACACTTCCCATATGATGTTGTTACTTTGATATCCAGCTCATTCATGACTTCTAGAGACATGACATTACATGATGCCCCTGAGTCAAACATACAATTGTGTAGTAATATGTATTTAATGATCGAGTTCATGAAGAATGGATCCAAATTTAGCTGAGACTCCACCAAGGATTTCTCCAAATAAACCTCAGATGGTTCACCTAGTTCCTCCAAAAGTGGTAGTGTCTCTAACTCTTCAATGATTATGTTGACATTTTTGCACTTGTGCAAAAATGGGATACTCAAAACTTTGTTATGATGGATAGCTTTGGTGAAGTATACCTAAGCTAAGGGAATTATATCAGATTATCTTGTTATTATTGATTTGTGAAAGAGATTAAGTGAAATATGCGGCTATGTGTGCTGTTACAAAATGTAACAACTCACATAGTCTACAATTTCATGAATATCCTCGGCAAAAGTTACAAGGACATCCGTGTTATCTTGATGAAGAAATTGGATTACTCATGTAAGGTGTATAGTTTCGAACAACATTTCATAGTGGAAGTTCAAGTAATCAGAACGGTTATTATCTGTGTGCCTATCATATTTATTGCTCTGTATTCATTAAAGTTTTCAGGATTAATGAGTTTGCATTTATGGGTTGATGAAGTTGATGGACAAATATAGGGTCATCCGTGGACATCATATTGCAAATAACAACATAATATCAAGTAGGGATTATTAGAAATACATACACTCAAAATTAGACAAAATTAGTTAATGGAATCGTAGCATATGGAATCTAGTTTCTAAAATACTAATTTTTGTAAAAATGGACAAGATTAGCTATATTAAACACTCAAAATTCAATGACTTGGTTTTCTTTTTTAAAAACGCCGATAAGATTATAGTCCGTTTGCCCACAATTTGGATGACCAAAAATTGATATATATTTTTTTCCTTTGGTACGAAGTTATATGCCACTATCTATCTTGGGATGGATTTTATTTTGTATTTTTTGAGTAATATTTTATTTTTTATGATTTTTTCCGTGAAAGTGGTATGAAAACATAAAGAAAATGAGCCATAACTTCATCAAAAATATTGAAATCAAATAATTTTTTTTTTTTTTTGAACATGTATATAATTTCACCACGGTTGGGATGGTATAAGTTTTATCACATTCTAATAAGTGAAACTGAGTCTTAAACATAGACATAAACATTCACGTAAAAAATGTCTTAAAGACCTACTATTAGTAAAAAATTATAAAATGATATTTATCCTCTTCTATTCACTTTAAAATCAGTATTTATAGAAAGCTTATAGTCTCCCCTATGCAATTACCATTTTTATGACATAGTTTTTACTTTTCGGCATGGTTCAAGTCGGAAGATTAAATTTGATGTTTTGCTATTTTTAATATAAAATTTAGGATTTGATGTCCACTTAATTTCCCCCAACTTGGTGCACTTACCCTTATCTATGCTACCATAAAATGTCCAAATGGAGCTACTTCCATCAAGAAAATATTGACAAACAAACAGTGACAATAATGTCCAAATGGAGATAGCAGAAAGGAGTCAAAACGAAGAATGGAAGCTAAGATAATCACACACATACAAAGAGACACATTTCATTCAATGATTATCCATTGGAGTTACATGTATTCACTTCAAGTTATCCCTTATGTTAATTCATTTTATTGAGATATTGAGTTACCTACATCATTGTACAATCAAAGGAAAACTGAATGTAGAAAGAGATAATAAACTCATTATTTCAATTTAATGCTTTATTCATAAGAGATCATAAGATTTCCCACACAATCCATGGGATATGACTAAGTGACTCATCATATACATGGAAATGAGAATACTGCATGTGCTAAAGAACAAGAGTAGAGGAGTAAAAAGGAACCCATCATTGCCTTTTCTATCTTCTGTCTCCACTCCTCAGCCTTTCCATCTCCATCTCAACTCTTCCATCTTCCGCTTCCATCTCCATTTCTTAACACCTGCAAGACAAGAGAAGTATCTGTCAAAATTGAGCTCAGGGTACAATGTTATTCCAATACTCATGTTCTAAAAGCAAATACATATTCTGAATTCAATGCATCTAATGGTACTTGAAAGAAAGAAGTACAGAAACACATGGCACATGAAAAGAAAGAAATACAAATGAGTGGGCAGCAAGGAAGAGGCAGAGTCCATAAAGTAAACCTAGAAAGAGAAGGATTTTGAAAAAAAAATCACGAGAGTTTCCCTTGCAAAATGGACTTTTCTCAGAAAAATAGAATTGAGAAATAATGAAAGAATTGAAACAGAATTGCTACTATAACTTCTAGGAAGTGAAGTACTATTACAGAAAAGAAAACTAAATATTTTCTTTCACTTTCTAGAAATGGGATACTTACTTCATTATACAAACAATATGCAATCATGTTTACAACAAATAAATAGCATACAACTTCTAGATTCATCATTCTGAATGCAAATATCAAGCTACAGAATACACAAGTAGCATTCAGCTTCCAACTGAAGGAGTAAAACTACAAAGCCCAACAAGTTTTCAAATCAAAGCATGCCTTCTAGAAAAGGATAAACTACAAGTACACATGCACAAGGTTCATAAAAGTAGTTTGAACTACATCTACAAAGAGAAGAATGCATCTACAGAATGAAAGAAGGATTGCAAACTGCAAACATGCATGTATAGAATGGAGAAGATCTGCATAAAACTCCAAGTAGACATCTATCTATAGAAAGTAAAACAAAAGGAGCTCACACACAGGATAAAAACCAGAACAGTCAACAATTTCGGATACTATGCCAAGTCTGCAGGGAAGTATTATTAGAAACAATGCTATGGAGTGATGTGCCCTCACTACACTTTCAGAATGAGTCCAACAGTTACAAATATTACATCTACAAAGAGAAGAAGGAAAGGCAACAGGTCTATAATCAAATGGATGACTTATTTCCAAGCTTACAAATGCCCACTTGAAGAAGATACAGGTCTACTAAAGAAAGTAGCAGGAAAGATCAAATATACATTTACAGATGCAAAGAAGTAAAAGAAAAACAATCAGGTGTGCATCTTCCATGGTAAGGTAAAACAAAAAGAGCTCATGTTTCAGATGGAGAACAAACAATATGCATCTACCAAATGTGAAACAGAGTTCGAGTATCGAGTTGGGAAATGAAAATAATTAATATTTCCAAGCACCGAGCCAAGCCCATAGACAATTCATCAAAATGCACAGAACGAAGTTTCAACAAGTTTTAAATGATGAGTCAGAGTTTAAAAGTTCACTTTAGAATTAAAAGGAGCGAACCCACAAAATGCTTTCGATTTACAAAGATTTTACTAGTATTTGCAATGGGTTCAGAGTTACAAGAACAAAACTTGAGCTCAAAAGGGGAAAATAGTGTTGGAACTCACCATTGCCGAGAATGAAGCAATCGGAAGAGCGAAAAAAAAAAATGGTGGCGACTTCTCTCTACGGAGTTCGTCTCGAGTCCATTATCCTTCGACTACCAAAACAAGATAGAAAACAGATGCCAAACAAATATTTATCAATCTATGAGGAAGAAAAAAGTAGTTTAATCGATAAATGATTTTCATATCATATACGAGAAGGAAACCGAACAATAGAACAAAAAAAAAAAATACCTTTGAAAAAACATGCATGCAATAGTTGAGCAATATTGGCATCGAGAGTTCAGAAACAAAATGCAAGCTTGAAAACCACCGAGTCTTGAAGCATTCATCGAAAAATCACATAGCGGTAAAAAATAATTCAAGGCTTCACCCACAGAGTGAAGATGCAAATGAAATGACCAAATGCCAAGCTCGAAGGTATAAACTCGCATTCAAAACTAGGGTTCCAAACCCTAACTCATGGTCGAGATCAACGACCCATCAAATGCCAAGTGGAAGATCAAACGGTGGTCATTCCTCACAGGGTCCCAGGTGATAAGGCCCAATTAAACACCACCGACCGCATTAATTGCTCAAGCTAGAACCCTAATTAGGGTTAGAAGATCTATGGTGGAGAAAATACCAAAGCACTAGATCAAGGGTCCCAAAATGCTTCACAAAATCCAAGTTAAAACCGCCACGGTCGGGTTCCACAGACCAAGGTTAAGCGAAGGGTGAGTCATCATGGAGAAGGGGCCAGCCCATGTGGATGGTCAACATAATCAATTGCCAAGACTTTGTAAAGTCTAAACTATAGTCCATGCCAAAAAAAAAAAAATCAAACAAATAATATCATATGCCATGATCACCGAAAAGGTGAAAAGTGGTATTACATGCCAAGGCCCAAAGGTGGTGAACCAATTATGCATGGTGGGCTAGCCAAAAGGGTAAACCCCTTAATTTTTATACATGCTAAAATCTACAATGTGGCAGCATTCCAAACCAAAGGTGGTCCCCACTTCACTTTATTTTTGCAAATATGGCTAAGGTTGCATCCTTTTGCCTATACACAGGAGATGATTTTTGCATGCCTTCACAACATGACAGAATAGAGAAGATGACAAACTTGCATGTGCAAAGAGAGAAGACTTGCCTAGCAAGTAAATTTTAAAATTAGCAATTGTTCACCTTTCTTTCTTAAAAATAGAATAGTCAACTTCAGTTTGACTATATTGTATCTAAGGCTGATAATGCCTATTTTTATCACATGCTTTAGTTTGTATTATTTTATTCCTTTATTTATTATTAAATAAAGGGTAAAATTAGGATGCATGGGTGAGTACAACTTTTAAGCTATTTTTAGGAAGGGGGTGAAATTTTGCTATATATTGTGTGCTCTTGCAAAGCACGAGACTAGGGGAATTTTTCAGAGATTTTTCCCAGAAGAACTTTTGATATGAGTACTGAAGCAATTTCTGCCAGTTTTACCCTTTGAGTGTTGAATTACTCTTGCCTTTCCAAGTTATTCTGCAGTCTTGTGTATGCCAGAATTAATCTTGTGAATCAATATTCCCTGATTAGTCACTTTACCCTACTACAGATCTACTATTTTCTACTAAATTTCATTGTGCATGTTAGCTTACTAGTACTGTTGTGATTTTCCCTCAGTACAAATTAAGTGTTTTTGCCCTTACATTCTACGTAGAAAGTACAAATTGGTTCGTGCACACAAAGAATTCTTCACAAGTCAGTTGTGTATTCCACTCAAGTCAAGTTCTTTATTCAAATTTGGTGTATCACCTTAGTAATTATTTCATTTTCAGTCACCTCCTAACCCTAAAACTCCTAGAAAACAGTCTAGTGAACACCAATAAGGAACCGACCTTTTAACCTTGGAGGTTCACCTCAAAATAGGTATACCCACAGACCTGAGGTGTCCCCATTGTATCTACGAGAGAGAGAGAGAGAGAGAGAGAGATCTTTTGTAGACTTAGAACACCTGCTACCATCTCTCTGTTGGGTGCACTTTCGAGAGATAATAGTTTTTGGCATGCCGGTGGGACCACGAATCAGATCTGCATGCAAATTTTAGATTCTAGAGCAGATCAAAAGCAGATTTACAGCAAATAAAAGTTACTTTCGGGAGAAAAGCTGCAGAAAATTAATTCTAAAGATTCTATGATCTTTTGGCGACTCTGTAAAGCTGATTTCAGACCAGTATTGCAGCATGTTCCATGCCTAAAGTGACTACAAGATCATCGGTAAGAGGTATTCCTCTTGAGTTTGTTTCTTTACCTTTGAAATCTACTAGAAGAAGAAGGGTTGGTAATACTTTTCCTTATAACAGACTTGGTTTTGAAAACCCTCCTGATATTCCTTCACCATGAATAAATTTTTCAATCAATATCCCGGTTTTTCCAATGGCTATTCAACCACCCAAGAAATTTTGCAGCCTTTACTAATGGTAGCCCATTAGTAATTACAGTGTATCATGACATTCCTAATGCTGCTTTGAAAAGTCTGCCATCATTTACTGGTGAAAATCAAGTTACACCAACTGAACACATCAAAGATGTTACAGACCATATGTGTAGTCCACAATATTACTCATGAAGACGTAGCTTTAAGACTTTTAGCTGCATCTTTTAAAGGACAAGCCTTGCAATGGTATAGGAACCTAGAGATTGGAAGCATAAGAACTTGGGATGAATTAGGAGAGAAATTTCTGGAACAGTTCCAAGACAATTCAGATCATTTGTCCCTGATAGAACAACTATCTACTATCAAGAGAGCCCCTCATGAATTTTTGTCTAGTTTCAACATTCATTTTACTAGAACTTGGGAAAGAATCCCAGCAAGTGTTAAGCCTCAAGTTGATCACGCTTTCCTTTATTACCTCAAAGCATTGAATAGTGATATTGTAACTATGATTCAATCCATGGGAGCTTTTACTCTTCCAGGGGCCTATGACACTACTATAAAAGCTAAAAAAACCTTATTCAGTGGAAAATTAGCACCAAGGCCTACAATGCCATTTTTGGCAGATTTAGCTCCTATCCCATAGCTTATTACAATCATAGAGCCTATTGTTGCAGCCCCATCCCCATATATGTTTAAAGCCTTGTAAACCATGGGAAATAAGATGACATCAATTGAAAATAAGCTTACATTGCCTAATAGGCCATATCAAGCTCCTTATCAGCAAAACCAATAGAATAGGTAGCCTTACCAACATAATCAAAATTACAGGCAACCTTATTTGATTCTAATGTTCCTAGTGCATCTAATGCTTTGGTTCAGTTAATATGGCTACAGAAGAGTGGTGCCAACCTTGTAATCAACCTCATCAAACTACAAATTACCCAAATGCATTCTTGAACCTGAATCTTATTGTGTAACCTCAATCTGAAGCATTGTTCATACCTCAAATGGAGGGTGGGCAGCAAGAAAGTCATGTTCAAAAACACTTGAACAAAATTTGGTCAACTTTAATGAGGAGGATTTCATTGTTATTACCACTAGAGCTCAAGAGAAAGCTACTGAAAATAAAAAAACAACAAAACAGACCTATGCTACCCACTATTACTGATATATCAACATCTACAGTCTCGAAACTAGCCAACAGTCCTGTTGTCCCTCAGAAAACAACAAGTGTTGCAGCTAGTAAAGAGCAACAAAAACAACTTCAGCCTGATCCAAGAAGATTGTTTATCCCTCAGATATCCAAGGCTGCCGAAGCTAGAATCAATTTTTGCTAAAGCTTATGCTAAAACGGTCGAGTCTATCTCTAAGACTGTTGCTTCTTTTAATATTGTTGATGTGATGAAGAAGCACAATGTTAACATCTCGATGTGGGATGCCTTAAGCATTCCAGGACAATAGGATTTACTCTCTCATGAACTAGCTAAACTATAGATTTCTTCAAAAATAATAGTAAAGGAAGTCCAAAATATAGATATGGTCCTTGGAACACTTGATCAAGATCGTGTAAAGGATGTTAGATGGATGGTTCAGAAGGTTTTAAATGCTCATGACATAAAGAAGCCACCACCCTTTTACCTATCTCTGATCATTGGAGAAAATTTAGTTCATAACTATATGGTGGATAGCGGTGCAAGTAGTACAGTCATGCCTAAGTCAATTGCTGAAAAATTAGGCCTGCAGTATGAACCTACAGAAAGGAGTGTTTTACAGCTTGATGGGACTACAACCAATATAGTTGGAGTAATAAAAATTTTGGAGGTAATGTTACATGCTTGCCCAAATGTTTCCATTTTACAAGATGTTACTGTTGTGGATTTACCTCCATATTTTGCTTTGTGCCTATCTAGAGACTTTACAGCAAAAATAGGAGGCTACCTCTCTTCTAATTGGTCTTTCTTATTTTTCACTACACGTTATGGCACTAAGGTTACCATAAATTCTGAGCCATTGGCTAGATTTCATATTGAGCCTCATTCACCAAATGCAGTAGCGAATTATTCAGCTTTAGATCAATCTGAGTTTGATGAGGTAGCTCAGATTTCTTCACTAAAGGTGTTTCTAACATGTTCATGGATGAGAAAATAGTTGAAGAACATGCTCATGATCCTTTTAAGGAAGTTGAAGAACATATTTTTGGTGTTTATTGCATGCACGAAGAAAGTGCAATAGTTCCCTTGCTATCCAAAACAGAAAATGAAACAGAATGGATTTGGAAGCTTCATTTTGATGGAGCTAAGAATAAGAAGGGGCAAGGAGCAGGTCTGATGCTCACTTCCCCAACAAACGAAAGGTATTTTACAGCTCTAAGTCTTCAATTTTCATGTACTTGTAATGTAGCTGAGTATGAAGCATTAATTCATGGCTTACTTTGGGCCAGAAAAAGAGGAATCAACACGTTACAAGTCTTTGGTGATTCTGAGTTAGTAATAAATCAAGTAAAAAAATTCAATGTATGTAAGAATCCATTAATGAAGTCTTACAGGCATAGAGTTTCAGACTTAATGGAAGATTTTGATGCCATTAATATTCATTCTATTCCTAGAGCCAAAAATAAACATGCTAATAGACTGGCAGTAGTTGGTGCTAGTTTCGAAGTGCTGGAACAAATAGAAAGCAACAAAGTTCAGCCTCATGTTAAGTTGATTGTCAGACCTTCTATACCTGATAATGAATCTAATTGGTAGGTGTTTGAGAGTGATGATCAAATCTGTAGGCTTTTTTAGTAAGAAGCTGAATTTTTTGAAGTAAATGAGGATAAGTTACAACATCTATATGGTGACAAAATTGTTCAGTTAAAGACAAACAAGTTTCCTCGAGGACTTGTCACATTGGAAGACATCTTCAGCACTAATGACCAGTTAAGAAAGGACAAAGCTAAGATGTCTACTCATGCTGATAATTACAAAGAGGTTTCAGTTGATGAAGGAAAGAACTTATTTCTTGGAAAGGTATGTTCCTTATCCGAAAAACAATCTTTTATTAAGCTTTGCACTAAATTTAAAGATGTTTTCACTTGGAGATACCAAGACTTGAAAGGGTTTGACCCCATTCTAGCACAACATATGATTGAATTACAGCCAAATTCTAAACCAGTTAGGTAGAAACAAAGGCCTATAAATCCCAGAATAGAACCTCTTATGAGGAAAGAATTATCAAAATTGATTGAATCAGGAATTATTTTCCTAGTTAAGCATTCAAGTTGGGTAGAAAATCTTGTTCCAGTTAGGAAAAAGAATGGAGAAATCAGATTATGTGTGGATTTTAGAGATCTTAACAAAGCATCATTAAAAGATCATTATCCACTACCGAACATGGATCATATTTTGAGAACAGTTTTAGGATCAGATAGACTATCCCTTTTAGATGGTTACAAAGTGGATATAATTAGATTTTAGTCCGAGGAGAAGATAGATATAAAATATTTTTACCACCAAGTGGGGTACTAATGCTTATAAAAGAATGCCTTTTGGTCTTTCAAATGCCGGTGCAACATTTCAACGTGCAATGGACATGGCTTTTCATAGCCTACTAAATAAATGCATACTTGTTTATTTAGATGATGTCACTGTATTCTCAAAAAAATTTGATGAACATCTAATGCATTTGAGACAGACTTTTCAGATCTATAGGCAGTAGTTTGGAATATCTTTGAATCCCAAAAAGTCTATCTTTTTAGTACATGAAGGTAAGCTACTCAGCCATATTGTTTCCAAACAATATCTAGCAATTGATCCTTTCAAAATTGAAGCCATATGAAAACTATCATTTCTTCATCACAAGAAGGCATTACAGAGCTTTCTGGGAAAAATCAACTTTGTCAGAAGATTTGTCCAGATTTTGCAGCATTGGTTAAGCCATTGACAACCATGCTAAGGAAAGAGAAAACATTCTCTTGGACCAGTGAAGGGAGAGAAGGTTTCGAGGCTATTAAAACAACTATTTCTCAGGCTCCTACTCTTGCAAATCCAAATTTTGACAAAGATTTTACAATGTATGCACTTGTAGGAGCTGAAACAATCTCAGCTATTCTAACTCAGGTCAATGATGAGAATATCGAACAACCAATTGCTTTCTTTAGATAGAGCTTGCATGATTACGAAACAAGGTACACATTCCTTGAAAAATAAGTACTTTCCGTAGTCAGAGGACTAAAGAATTTTAAGTACATGCTTTCAAACAATAGAATTCATGTTCTTATTTCTCATCCAAATGTGAAATCTTTCTTGTTGAACAAAGAGTTGAATGAGAAAAGAGCAAGGATAATAATGAAGGTTATGGAATATGATGTTGATATCCGAGTTGCCAAGATAGTTCAAGGTAAAGGTTTATGTGAGCATCTAATTGCTGATATGGAGAAACAACAGGATGTAAAACCTAAAGTTTCAAAACACCATGTTGAAACCACGTATCAACAATCAAATGTTATGTTGCAACTAGAAAATCAGCAACCTGAACCTTCTCAAGAAATTTAGGAATCAAGATGGATGACTGATTTGGTTGACTATTTACAACATGGCACTTATCCGGAAGGTATGGATAAGAATAAACAAAGATATTTTAGATTACAGGCTATTCCTTATCTCTTCGTTGATGGTGTATTGTTCAAAAGAGATATAAATGGAATCTTGTTGCGATGTGTCGATTATGACAAGATTCAGAAGATATTATCAGAATTCCATGAAGGACCTACAGGAGGTCACTTCTCAGCACGTACTACAACTTTGAAGATCATGAAAGTAGGTTACTATTGGCCTAGCATATTTAAGGACTATTTCGAATGGATCAGAAAGTGCAAGAAATGTGCTTTCTTTGTCAGAAAAGAATGTTTAGCTTCGCTGCCTTTACAACCTATTTCAGTTGATCAACCCTTTATGCAGTGGGGTCTTGACTTTATTAGGATGATTAACCTACCTTCTTCATAAGGACACAAATGGATTCTAACTACTACAGATTACTTTACACGATGGACTGAAGTAGTAGCCTTGAAGGATGCTAATGAAGCTTCAATACTAGCTTTCTATGAAGGTATAGTCTGATTTGGTGTTCCAGCAACTATCATATCAGATAATGCTTTAGCATTTCTCGGTGCTAAAGTAATAGATTGGGTTGTTAGCCATGGAATCTACTTGATCTCTTCATCTAATTATTACCCACAAGGTAATGGCTTAGCTGAAAGCACTAACAAGAATCTGTTAAGGATCATCAGAAGAACACTCAAGGATAATCAAAGAGCTTGGCATCTAATGTTGAATTCAAGCACTTTGGGCTGATAGGGTGACCCCTAAGAGATCAATTGGAAACTCACCATACAAACTTGTGTATGGGAAAGAAGTTAGAATGCCAATTTCAGTTGAGTTACCTACATTGGATTTACTGCATCAAATGGAATTACTTGAGAATGAACCATTGCAGGTCCGTTATGTAGAATTGATGGAATTACAAGAGCTAAGAGATCAAGCTCATTTGAATATGGAGAAAAATTAGAAACAAATGAAGAAGACTTTTGACAAGAAAGCCAAATTTAGAATCTTCAATGAAGGAGATATTGTGTTGAAATGGGATGCTGATCATGCTAAGCCAGGAAGACACTCAAAGTTTGATACACTCTAGAGTGGTCCTTACATGATATCAGCTTGCAAAGAACACAATGCTTTTCAGCTTTCCAAGCTGAATGGAGAGGAACTCCCCATTCCTGTGAATGGTATGTTTCTCAAACACTGTTATTGAAAATCTTACAGTGATTGGTTAGAGTAGGATTTCCCTTTCAATAAGTGTAGTTCTACACATTGCATCGTTCTTTGTTTTCAATAAGTGCATTCATGCACATGGTCTGGTTTGCAGATCTTTTCCCAACTTTAGTTGTTTTGAAAGGGTTGGACCTTTCAGAAAAAGGTAGATTTTGGTTACAAATTTGGACTCCATACCCAATGGACAAAAGTAAGGCACTAGTCTACAAGCTAGTAGGCAGCTTTCCCCACATGATCGCCAGAAATGTTGACAATTTTTGCACTTGTGCAAAAATGGGAAACTCAAAACTTTGTTACGATGGATAGATTTGGTGAAGTATACCTAAGCTAAGGGAATTATATCAGATTATCTTGTTATTGCTGATTTGTGAAAGAGATTAAGTGAAATCTGTGGCTATGTGTGCTGTTACAAAATGTAACAACTCACATAGTCTGCAATTTCACGAATATCCTCAGCAAAAGAACACAAGCCCTGAAGGACATCTATGTTATCTTGATGAAGACACTGGATTACAGAGTATGTAAGGTGTATAGTTTTGGAACAATAGACATAGTGGTAGTTTTCAAGTAATCAGATTCATGGTTATTATCTATGTGCCTATCAGATTTATTGCTCTGTATTCATTAAAGTTGTCATGATTAATGAGTTTGCATTTATCTATGCTGCCATAAAATATTACAATTGACTCCTTTCCTGCTACTTCCATCAAGAAAATATTGACAAACAAACAGTGACAATAATGTCCAAATGGAGATAGCAGAAAGGAGTCAAAATGAAGAATGGAAGCTAAGATAATCACACAGACATACAAAGAGACACATTTCATTCAATGATTATCCACTGGAGTTACAGGTATTCACTTCAAGTTATCCCTTATGTTAATTCATTTTATTGAGATATTGAGTTGCCTACATCATTGTACAATCAAAGGAAAACTAAATGCAGAAAGAGATAATCAACTCATTATTTCAATTTAATGCTTTATTCATAAGAGATCATAAGCTTTCCCACACAAGCCGTGGGATATGACTAAGTGACTCATCATATACATGGAAATGAGAATACTGCATGTGCTAAAGAACAAGAGTAGAGGAGTAAAAAGGAACCCATCATTGCCTTTTTTGTCTTCTATCTCCACTCCTCAGCCTTTCCATCTCCATCTCAACTCTTCCATCTTCCACTTCCATCTCCATTTCTTAACACCTGCAAGAAAAGAGAAGTATCTGTCAAAATTGAGCTTAGGGTACAATGTTATTCCAATACTCATGTTCTAAAAGCAAATACATATTCTGAATTCAATGCATCTAATGGTACTTGAAAGAAAGAAGTACAGAAACACATGGCACAGGAAAAGAAAGAAATACAGATGAGTTGGCAGCAAGGAAGAGGTAGAGTCCATAAAGTGAATTTGGAAAGAGAAGGATTCTAAATTTTTTTTTGCGAGTTTCCCCTTGCAAAATGGACTTTTCTAGAAAAATAGAATTGAGAAATAATGAAAGAATTGAAACAAAATTGCTACTATAACTTCTAGGAAGTGAAGTACTATTACAGAAAAGAAAACTAAATATTTTCTTTCACTTTCTCGGAAATGGGATACTTACTTCATTATACAAATAGTATGAAATCATGTTTACAACAAATAAACAGCATACAACTTCCAGATTCATCATTCTGAATGCAAATATCAAGCTACAGAATACACAAGTAGCATTCAACTTCCAACTGAAGGAGTAAAACTACAAAGCCCAACAAGTTTTCAAATCAAAGCATGCCTTCCAGAAAAGGATAAACTACAAGTACACATGCACAGGGTTCATAAAAGCAGTTTGAACTACATCTACAAAGAGAAGAATGCATCTACAGAACGAAAGAAGAATTGAAAACTGCAAACATGCATGTACAGAATGGAGAAGATCTGCATAAAACTCCAAGTAGACATCTATCTACAGAAAGTAAAACAAAAGGAGCTCACACACAAGATAAAAACTAGAACAGTCAACAATTCTAGATACTATGCCAAGTCTGCAGGGAAGTATTATTAGAAACAATGCTATGGAGTGATGTGCCCTCGCTACACTTTCAGAATGAGTCCAACAGTTACAAATATTGCATCTACAAAGAGAAGAAGGAAAGGAAATAGGTCTGTAATCAAATGGATGACTTATTTCCAAGCTTACAAATGCCCACTTGAAGAAGATATAGGTCTACTAAAGAAAGTAGTAGGAAAGATCAAATATACATCTATAGATGCAAAGAAGTAAACGAAAAACAATCAGGTGTGCATCTTCCATGGTAAGGTAAAATGAAAAGAGCTCATGTTTCAGATGGAGAACAAATAGTATGCATCTACCAAATGTGAAACAGAGTTCGAGTATCGAGTTGGGAAACGAAAATAGTTAATATTTCCAAGCACCGAGCCAAGCCCACAGACAATTCATCAAAATGCACAGAATGAAGTTTCAACAAGTTTTAAATGACGAGTCAGAGTTTAAAAGTTCACTTCAGAATTAAAAGGAGTGAACCCACAAAATGCTTTCGATTTACAAAGATTTTATTGGTATTTGCAATGGGTTCAGAGTTACAAGAATGAAACTTGAGCTCAAAAGGGGAAAATAGTGTTGGAACTCACCATTTCCCAAGAACGAAGCAATCAGACGAGCAAAAAAAAATGGTGGTGACTTCTCTCTACAAGCTCATCCCGAGTTCATTATCTATCGACTACCAAAACCAGACAAAAACCAGATGCCAAACAAAGATTTATCAATCTATGAGGAAGAACAAAGCAGTTTAATCGATAAATGATCTTCAGATCATATACAGGAGGGAAACTAAACATAGAACCAAAAAACAACAAAAATACCTTCGAGATTCTTTAGAAAATGCGTGCAACAGTTGAGCAATAATGGTGTCGAGAGTTCAGAAACAAAATGCAAGCTCGAAAACCACCAAGTCTCCAAGCATTCATCAAAAAATCACAGAGCGGTAAAATTTTTGCCAGGGCTTCACCCACAGAGTGAAGATGCAAATGAAATGACCAAATGCCAAGCTTGAAGGTATAAAATCACATTCGAAACTAGGGTTCCAAACCCTAACTCATGGTCGAGATCAATGACCCATCAAACGCCAAGTGGAAGATCAAACGGTGGTCGTTCCTCATAGGGTCCTAGGTGATAAGGCCCAATTAAATGCCACCGACCGCATTAATTACTCAAGCTAGAACCCTAATCAGGGTTAGAAGATCTATGGTGGAGAAAATACCAAAGCACAGATCAAGGGTCCCAAAACGCTTCACAAAATCCAAGTTAAAACCACCATGGTCGGGTTCCATAGACCAAGGTTAAGTGAAGGGTGAGTCATCATGGAGAAGGGTCCAGCCCACGTGGATGGTCAACATAATCAATTGCCAAGACTTTGTAAAGTCTAAACTATAGTCCACGCAAAAATAAAAATCAAACAAATAATATCATATGCCATGATCACCAAAAAGGTGAAAAGTGGTATTACATGCCAAGGCCCAAAGGTGGCAAACCAATTATGCATGGTGGGCTAGCCAAAAGGGTAAACCCCTTAATTTTTTATACATGCTAAATTCTACAATGTGGTAGCATTCCAAACCAAAGGTGGCCCCGACTTCACTTATTTTTGCAAATATGGCTAAGGTTGCATCCTTTTTCTTATACACAGGAGATGATTTTTACATGGCTTCACAACATGATAGAACAGAGAAGATGAAAAACTTGCATGTGCAAAGAGAGAAGACTTTCCCATAGCAAGTAAATTTTAAAATTAGCAATTGTTCACCTTTCTTTCTTAAAAATAGAATAGTCAACTTCTATTTGACTATATTGTATCTAAGGCTGATAATGCCTATTTTTATCACTTGCTTTAGTTTGTATTATTTTATTCCTTTATTTATTATTAAATAAAGGGTAAAATTAGGATGCATGGGCGATTACGGATTTTAATCTATTTTTAGGAAGGGAGTGAACTTTTACTATATATTTTGTGCTCTTGAAAAGAAAAAATGGGGGGATTTTTTCAGAGATTTTTCCTAGAAGAACTTTTGATATGAGTAATGAAGTAATTTACGCCGGTTTACCTCTCACGAGTGTTGAATTAATCTTGCCTTTCCAAGTTGTTTTGCATTCTTGTGTATGCCAGTATTAATCTTGTGAATCAATATTCCCGATTAGTCACTTTACCTGTTGCTAGATCTACTATTTTCTACTAAATTTCATTATGCATGTTAGCTTACTAGAATCTTTGTTGTGATTTTCTCTCGACAAATTAAGTGTTTTTGCCCTTATATTCTGTAGAAAGTACAAATTGGTTCGTGCACACAAAGAATTCTTCACAAGTTAGTTGTGTATTCCACTCAAGTCAAGTTCTTTATTCAAATTTGGTGTATCACCTTAGTAATTATTTCATTTTCAGTCACCTCCTAACCCTAAAACTCCCAGAAAGTAGTCTAGTGAACACTAATAAGGAACCGGCCTTTTAACCCCAGAGGTTCACCTCAAAATAGGTATACCCACAGACCTAAGGTGTCCCCATTGTATCTACAAGAGAGAGAGAGAGATATTTTACAAACTTAGAACACCTACTGCCATCTCTCTCCCAGGTGCACTTTCGAGAGATAGCAAATTGCTAGAGTCTCCACGGTGTTTATATTTCTACCTAGGGAAGTCTTCTCCTCTTTAAGCCCCAAATACTCAAAATCCTTTTTTGTGCTCGGGAATTCTAAGCAACTCAACAATTAGAATTGAGATCTTGATCTGACTTAAGATTTGGGCAATATCATAAGGTATAGACTTTGGCAATGCAAAGCATTGGAAGGAAGGTTTATATACTCATTAGATGGCACAAGAATTTTGTGACTTGGGCATGAGGAGGGATATGAGTTTTGTTTGGGACAGCAAGGCCCTTGGCAAATGCATCTTTCTTAGGAGCCTCTTTAGAAATATTTGAAAGCAATGGAGTTTTTGGATTAGCTTGAGGCCCTGTCCCTTTGACAACCCTACTTCTTGTGTTATACTCCTCCTGGGAAACAACAATGTTCATCAACAACTTCATGTCTTCCTCAGATGGGATTCCTTAATCATACTTCTTTATCATTAAAGGTCTTAAATATTCAAATTCATTATTGGGCAATTCAAAAGCTTGTATAGTATCTACTTATAAAGTATGAGAGGGAGGAAGAATAGGTACCCGGTGGATGCAATCCAAAAATCAGAGTAGTTCTATCACTTATTACCTCAGTTGAAGTTGCCCCTTGTTGTGAGCTCATGGAGCAACCCATCATGCAAACATCATCATCATTATCATTATCAACTTCTTCTTCTTCCTATTGATCTTCCTCACATGGAGCATGGGGCATGAAACATTTGTCACACCAATCAATGAAATTTGTCTCCTCCACAATAGCAACTATGGCAGCCAAAGGATCAGGTACCATTCTATTTTCCCTAGCCTGGGCCTATTTATTTCCAAATCTAACAGGTCCTTTTCCTCTGTCATCAGATCTATGATCATTTCTATGATGATTTGTAAACCTGTCTTGGCATTGTTGCTTGTGCTAACCTTGTGAACTATGCCCAATTCCCTTTTCTTCTGGGCTAATTTGTATGATATTTCTTTGTCAACCCCTACCAAAGTTTTCACAATTTCCTCCAAATAAGAAGCCGTACTTGTTTTAGGATTTTCGGGTTAATTAGTTTTACACCCTCCCTTTTTGGAGGCTTTCCAATTAACATGATGTTGTTCTTAATTTGCAGAGCCGTCATGAAGGCCTTCCTCAAATTAGATATATTTTTTTCCCTCAAGTAGTAAGTAACTTTTTTATCAAATGCATCTGAATATTTGATCAAACATGATTCATCACATGGCCTTAGGCTAACAGGAAATCTCCTCAAGGTCTTCTTAAACCTTGTGTTGAAATCATGTATTGACTCATTAGGATTCTTCATGATGTTTTCAAATTCTGATAGAAGAAACCTAGGGTTAGTTCTATCACAATACTACAATGTAAATGCATTATTCATTTCTTTCCAAGAATCAATGGAATTATTTGGAAAAGCTTTATACCAGTCCCTTGCATCCTCTTCCAAGTCCTGGATAAAAAATATGATATAGACATCTTCATATTCAATCTCAAAGTCTTCCATCATATTGATAAAAACCTTTAAATGTTCATCACCGATTATAGCCATGTTTGCTTGGAACTTAGGTAATTTATTTCTTACATCATGGGGAATCGCATTTGGATAACTTGATCATCCTGTAAAATTTATAAGACCAAAGGTGTTTACAACAAAAGGAGGTTAGGGTGGGGGCTAGGCCGTGTTGTTTTGAGGAGGTGACCCTAGAGGGAAGACAAATTGATAAGGGGAGAGGGTATTTGAAACATAGGAGTATGAATTTCAAAATGGATATCCCCTAAAGGCCTTGTTTTGGGAAAACCCTATCAAATTTTGAAAAGACAGGGGCAAAACAAGAAGCAAACTTTTTAAAATCAAACAAAGGCCCCTCTTCAATTAGATAATTCAGCTCCACAAAGAGGCTACCTGATTAAGAAGTACTTGAATGGAAGTCTTTAATGATAGGTCGATCTCTTTCATCAATAGAGATCCCTTTTCTCGATGTTGATCTCCAACAACTCTCAAGGCTTTTCCTCCTTCTCAATTTGTTTTTCCTAGCTCTGTAAATAATTTCTTAGAAGGATCCCTAGCAAAGAAATATCTTCTTCCTTCCATATTTGTAAATATTAGTAATAAATCTCACTTGACAGAGGTTAAGACAATGGTACTTATTAAGAATCAGATCAATAGGGAGTCGCCACTAAGGATTTCCACCTTAGTTGTGAAAATGCACTAAAATATGATCTGTCAAATGTCTGTCAATACTAGAAACTGGAAATGGAATGATTTGAATTTTCTTTACCCATATTTATCAATGAAAGCTAGTGCACTAGGTGTAGAAACTGAAAGAATTACACACAATGTTAGGAAATAAGAGATAAAATATGCGAGAATAATCCCTTACGAGAATCACAATAGTAGAAACTAATATGCAAAAATATTATAGATCTCAAATAAAAGTGCGAATAAATAACACAACACAAAGAGACAAGATTTAAAGTGGTTCACCCAATTTGAGCTACGTCCACTAAGAATCACTTTCTCAGATTTCATTACAAGCCTCCACTCTCTCAATACAATACCCAGATCTGTTTGGAGCTATGCTCAACAAACTCTACAGAATTCACATCCAAATTCAAAGCACATCTAAAATACATTTTCTTGTCTATCTATCATATGCATAAGACCATATAAATAGACAATTGCTTAAGCAATTTGATTGAAAACCGTGGGTATCAAAACCATGGGCAAAAAACTATGGGTATTAAAACAATGGGTACTTGAAAAACCATGGGCCCAAAAACAGCCGATATGATTACCCATTACCCATGGGTTAATAAACCCCCTTGACCCACTCACTCCGGCGAGTGGGACCATCGTAAAAATACACGAGTGTAACATATAGAAGGTATACTAGACTCTAACATGAAAAGCAGGATCCACAAACATAACACATAGCATTTATAGCTTTGAAATACTTCTTCTGAGCCCGAACATAAGATGATGTTTGAAAAAATGTATTAGTATGTAGAACATATGAGAAGTGTTTACTAGGGTCTAAATATGAACTGTAACCTTGTCCCAGCAGCGGTGCCAATCAGGTGTTGGTACCCAAATTAATTCTCCCTTAGAAGCTGAGAAGTATCACAACTTTAGTAGGAAGCTTAGAGATAAGAAGAGAATGTAATGTGTCATTTTATAGCTGGGGATGAAATGCAGCTTTCTCTTTGTCACTCAGATGTGGAGAAATGGGTAGCACCCTTAAGAGGAATTGACCTATCGTCAATAATTTATGGTTGTGCCTTAACCAGGGTAAGAGGACCCTTTTTGTAGCCTGTTGTTTATGGAGGAGAAGGACATATCCTTCCTTTTGGAATTATTAATAAGACCTCGAATAAAATATGATTAATGCAACAAAACCTAACTCTCACGAGTTGTCACTCTAGATAATGGGACCGCCGTAAAAATACGAGTTTAACATATAGAAGGTGTACCACACTCTAACATGAAAACAGCTCCACAAACATAACAATCTCCCACTTAGATATCGATTTCCACCGAGTAAGCTTCTCAACCCTTCTTTGTCATTTGTGAAGGCCAACCAAAGCTGAACATAGCTTTAGGTTATACCTTGTGACCACCTTGGTCATCATGTCTGCAAGATTCTTACTGGTATGAATCTTCTCCAACTTCAACTTATCTTCTTCCAAAGCTATCCTAATGAAGTGATATCTCAACTGTATATGCTTCATCTTGGAGTGGAAAGCAAAGTTCTTATCTAGGTGTATAGCACTCGACTATCACTATACAACTTATATTCCTTCTGTTTATGCCCCAACTCCTCAAAATTGTTGTAACCAAATCATCTATTTGCTTGCCTCTATGGTAGCAACATACTCATCCTCCATGGTTGATAAAGCCACCAGCTTCTGTAGTCGTGAAATCCAGCTCACTTTGTTGTCCCACCTATAGTGTAAATATAACATGTCATGCTCCTCCGCTGTCAACATCTCCAGCCATGTCTGAATTGACATAACCACGTAAAGTTGTGTCTGATCCATTGTAGCACAAAATTGTCCCCATTGTCCCTCTCAAATACCGAAGGATCCACTTTACTGCTTGCCAATGCTCTTTACCTGGATCACTCATAAATCTACTCACAGCTCTCACTGTATGGGAAATATTAGGCCTACTAAACACCATAGCATACATCAAACTACTAACCACTGATGAGTAAGGTACCTTGGACATCTGGTTTCTTTCTTGTTCTGTCTTGGGACACTACTCCTTTGATAACTTAAAATGGCCTGCCAAAGGAGTCCCAACCGGTTTAGAATCCTATATGTTAAACCTATCCAATAACTTCTTAATGTACTCTTCCTGAGATAAATTCAACTTCGTTCCTTCCTATCCCGAGTTATCCTCATACCAAGGATTTGTCTAGCTGCCCCCAAATCCTTCATATCAAAGGATTCACTTAGTTGTTTCTTGAGTAATTTTATTTCTGCATGTTTTTACCGTAACCAACATGTCATCAACATACAAACACGGGATAATATAACTTCCATCCTCAAATTTCTTTGTATACAAGCAATGGTCAAAATGACATCTAATATAACCTTGCTCCATCATGAAGCTATCAAACTTCTTATACCATTGGCGTGGAGCTTGTTTCAGGCCATACAAGCTCTTCTTCAATTTGCACACCATCTCCTCTTTACTTTTGACTTCATACCCTTACAGCTACTACATATATAGCTCCTCCTCCAAATCACCATGGAGAAATGCAATCTTTACATCTAATTGTTCTAAGTGCAAGTCTTCTATTGCCACTATTCCAAGAACAGTTCTTATAGAAGTCATTTTTACTACGGGAGAAAAAATCTCATCAAAATTTGTACCTTGTTTATGTGCAAACCCTTGACCACCCACTTGGTCCTTATATCTTTTCTTTCCTCCTTTTTGATCTTTAAATCTATAGACCAACTTGTTTTGTAATGCTCTTTTGCCTTGGTAGCTTCACCAAATCCCAAGTCTAGTTCTCCATGAGAGACTTATGCTCCTCATCCATGGCTTGCTCCCACTTCTTACTGGAATTTAGTGCATTGCTTCATCAAAGCTCTCTGGCTATCCACTATCAGTGAGTAATAAATAATAAAGAGAAGGAGAAAAACATTCAGGTTCTTTTCTTACCCTAGAAGACCTCCTCAATGTAGGAGTTTGGGGTTCCCGAACTGATTCATGGGTCACTTTCCCATCCCAAAGATCCTCTACCACCGCATATACTTTTTGGATTCCTCCCTATTTTCCCGCAACTATTGCTTATACATGACTTTCTCATTAAAACCACATCCCTCGACCGAATGATTTTCTTGTCTTTAATACTCCAACATTTAAATCCAAAGTCATCACCACCATAACCAATAAAAGTGCATTTTTTTGATTTAGCCTCTAGCTTGGTCTTATCATCCTTGTCAATATGAACAAACACCTCACATCCAAAGAATCTAAGAAATGAGTAATCGATTTCTTACCATACCAAGCCTCCTCAGGTATGCCTCCATCCAAGGCACTTGAGGGTCCTCTGTTTATCAAGTACATAGTTGTGCTCACCACTTTTGCCCAAAAATAAAGAGGCAGTCTTACATGTATCCTCATGCTCCTAGCACATTCCATTATTGTTTTGTTCATCCTTTCTGACACCCCATTCTCGCTGGGGTTCCTGGAACCATCTTTTTCCTACAAATTCCATTCTTAGAAAAATAATCATCAAATTCATTTCTACAATAATCTCCTCCATTATCTGACCTATGACATTTTAACTTAAGGCCTTTTTCATTCTCTACCAAGGCTTTCAATTTAACAAAAGTATCAAATACATCAGATTTGTTTCAATACAATAAACCAAAACTTTCCTTGTTGGATCATCAATAAAAGTAACATAATAACTTGAACCCCAAGAGATGATACCGAGCCAGCCCCCACACATCGAATGTACTAGCTCTAATTTACTCTCTTTCTTCATAGGTCTAACCTTGAGAAACCTTAGTCGCTTTTGTTTCCCATATATACAGTTCTCATAGAAATCCAAACATGTTTCTGTATATCCAGGAAAATTCTTCTTTATGATGTCCATGCCCTTATGGCTCATATGACCAAGCCTATAGTGCCATAATGTTGTATCTGCATCTGAAGCCACAAGATTATAATCATTACTACTATAAGTGGTTAAATACAAGGTACCAACCTTCTTACCTCTTGCCACCACAGAGCACCCTTGGTGACCTTCCAAAAGTCAACTGTAAATATCACAGTACAACCATCACTTCCCAATTGCCCCCGCCGATATCAAATTTCTCCTTAATGTAGGTACATGTCTAAAATCCTTCAATAGCCATGTATTCCCATTCGCATCTTAACCTAAACGAAACTTTTCCAACTATTTTGCAAGGCTCATCATCACTAAGAAAAACATGCCCAAAATCCCCTTGAACATAATCAACAAAATAATGCCTATGTGGAGTAGCATGAAAAGAAGCCCCCGAATCTAAAACCCAAGATTCATTAATATTATGTAAAGAAAGAATCAAAGCATCCTGACATACATTACCCGATGCCACATTTGCCTCCTTGTTTTCTTCCTGTTGTTTCTTCTTATCTTGAAGCTCCCAACAATCCTTCTTTGCATGCCCAGACTTTCCACAGTGCCAGCATACTATCTTGCTTTTGGATTTTGACCTTGCCCGATCCTTTGATTTTCCACGGTTTCCTCTATTCTTTGTCTCCCTCTAGTTTCCACTGTCAAAGCATTCCTCTGAAGTAGAAGATTCACTAGAGATTTTTCTTCACATTTCCTTGCTTAGAATCACCCCTACAACATCCTCAAACTTCAACTTCAAGTTAGTGAACCGAGTTTCTTACCGCCATTACCAAGCTATTTCAACTTATAGGTAAAAGCACAGAATTAATAAAGCCCTAGCTTCTTCATCAAATTCTATTGTAATGAAGCTAGCATATTCACAACCATATAGAAATCATTTAAATGATCTGCTACTGAACCATTCTCAGACATCTTCATATTAAACAACTTTTTCATTAAAAATATCTTATTAGAGGCAAAGGGTTTTTCATACAACTTTCCTAATGCATCCATCAGTTCTTTTATAGTCTTTTCCTTTGAAACATTAAATAATACCGAAGATGCAAGACACAACCGGATCATTCCAAGTGCCTTCCGCTCCAACAAATCCCATTCCGCATCTGTCATACTCGATGGTGTGTTCACCTTCTCAGACAAGTGGAGTATAAAGATCCTTCTGATAAAGGTAATCTTCCATCTGCATCTTCCAAAGAATGAAATTTTGCCCGTTGAATTTATCAACCCTAGATCTTCCATCATCTGCCATAGCTCCCACTCAAGCTACAAACTTTCCCTATGATTCAACACTTCAGCAAACCAAACTAGGCTCTGATACCAATTGTTAGGGAATAAGAGATAAAATATGCAGAATAATCCCTTACAGAATCGCAACAGTAAAAACAAAAATGCAGAAAATATTATAGATCTCAAATAAAAGTGCAGAATAAATAACACAACACAGAGAGACAAGATTTAACGTGGTTTACCCAATTTAGGCTACGTCCACCAAGAATCACTTGCTCAGATTTTATTACAAGCCTCCACTCTCTCAATACAATACCCAGATCCATTTGGAGCTATGCTCAACAAACTCTATAGAATTCACATCCGAATTCAAAGCACATCTGCAATACATTTGCTTGTCTATCTATCATATGCATAAGACCATATAAATAGACAATTGCTTAAGTAGTTTGATACAAAACCGTGGGTATCAAAACCATGGGCAAAAAACCATGGGTATCAAAACAATGGGTACCAAAAACCATGGGCCCAAAAATAGCCCATAACAGTTACCCATTACCCATGGGTTAATAAACCACCCATGAAAATACCCGAGTGTAACATATAGAAGGTGTACCACACTCTAACATGAAAACAAGCTCCACAAACATAACACACACTGTTTATAGCTTTGAAATACTTCTTACAAGCCTGAACACAAGATGATGTTTGAAAAAATGTATTAGTATGTAAAACATATGAGAATTGTTTACTAGGGTCTGAATATGAACTATAACCACTATGTCCTTGGTAATGGTGCCAATCGGGTGTTGGTATGCAAATTAATTATCCCTCAAAAGCCGAGAAGTATCACGACTTTGGGCGGGAAGCCTAGAGACAAGAAGAGAATGTAATGTGTCATTTTATAGCCGGGGATGAAATACAACTTTCTCTTTGTCAATCAAATGTGGAGAAATGGGTAGCACCCTCAAGAGGAATTGACCTATCCTCAAAAATTTATGGTTGTGCCTTTCAACCGGGGTAAGAGGACCCTTTTTATAGCCTCTCTTTGTTTGTGGAGGAGATGGAGATATCCTTGTGAAATTATTAGGAAGACCTTGAAGAAAATATGATCAATGCAACAAAACCTAACTCTCATGAGTTGTCACTCTAGATAATGGTGATATTTTCTAAGCAAGGTTTAGGCCACTAAAGACAATGAAATCCGATTGTTTTTGCATGTTTTTTTAGTAAAAGTATGCATTTGTATACACACATGAAAAATAGGGGTAGTATGGGCATGATTCGTAGTTTTCAAAGGAATTTTGGTGGGAGTTGAGGTAGAAATGAACTTGATTCACTAGGTTCTTGAGAAATTTTATGAAAATGGAGAGCTTGAACAATGAGAATGTTTCAAGATAGCTACGATGTTCCTTTAACAAGAATATGTGCTTCAAAAGAGGCCTAGATCAACACTTTTCACATAAACTTCAACGATCCAAAATGAAGGCTCAAATTAGAAAACTTAACTAAACATTATCAACCTCTGTTTCATCATGCCTAAGATACCCTCAAAGGATAACAAACGATCTTATAGTCATGCTAGGAGTCATAGAGATTTTAAATTTGTGTATTTCACTATCGATGAAATCTCTTCGATAAATGAAATTTCAAATGCAGCCAAACTATCACAAGGATAATATCTTGTGTGATTCTGAGATTTCAAAATAAAATTGCAACGGGAATAAGAAAAATACTTGCAGACATTCATAAATGAAGCAAATGCAAACTTTGCCCAAAAATAATGAAGATTAACTCAATTTTGATTAAATTTATCAAGCATATGAAATTTTCTAGAACAATATAAGAGCTTGTCAATAATTGTACACCTACAACCACCTTGACATGATCAAATTTAACACAAAGGAGATAAACATGTTTCTTCAGATGGTTTCTCAAAAGGACGGGTTCTATCAAGCTTTTCTCTTAGAAAAATCAGTCCCGACCTCTAACACTCCAACCATTTGCACAAAAATTCATGCAATTTATAATACTTCATTTACAATAGAGTTTCCCCAAAACCAGAGGCATTGAAAGCACCACTGTGACTTGAGACTCCCAGAATCAAATTTGTAAAAAGTTATTAGGTGTACAGAGGGAAAATCTCTCTAAATATTTCTAGTATTCAATTCTTCACCTGGTAGGTCATTTTTCATCTCACACGCCAACTTCTTCCTCCTCCAATCTGTCAAATTTGGTTCTTTGCATGCCAAGGAAAGAAAAAATGAAAATTAGATCGAAGCCAATGGTCAGATCATGTCTTGATGGCAAAAGACGTCTTCAGATTTTTCTTGCACAACCAGGATACCAAATTAATGTTCCTCTTCATTTTACATGCAAGAGACTCAAGAAATGATAAAAACCATAAAAATCACATCCCCAGGAGCTTTGGAGCAGAAATGGTAGAAAATCAGATATAGACGCATTTACGATTACCATCAATATTTCTTTTGAATTTGGACTTTCCATGTCAGATATCCAAGCTAAACGGGCCTAAGGATTCCTTTTTACCTTTTACACCATTTTCTCCACCCCTCCACCTTTGAAAAATGGGCTTGACATGTGTCCCAATGTGAGTCCCAAAGGAACCATGGATAAATTATGCTATTTCACCTCTTTTCTGGAAAATGGAAAATTTTCCATGTTTTTCCCGCAGCTCCACCCCTCCGCTTCTAGTTTTTGATGTGGGTCCTAGCGGAACCACAATTCCTTTTTCACTTTTAACTCCTTTTTCCACAAAAGGAAAATTTTCCATTTTACCCCGAAAGTCCGCAACTCCGCCATTGACTGGAGAAAATTTTGACTTTTATCTGTTGGGTATGAAGGTCATTTTGATGATTTCAGTATTTTGAATATCAGGGGGCAAAAATCCAAGTTTCCCCTGATGGCCTTCCTCCCCGCCTCTTGAATTTTCAAACCGCCATACGTCTGAATGACACATCTTGAGATGGTCCCTAAAATTAGAGATCCTAAATGAGTGCGGGCTCGGCACATGTCTTAGGCCTTATAGGAAGTTTTGAAAAATGTAAGGATAGAAGACCCAACGAAACCTCCACATGTCTTTATGGCGCAACTTCAAGAACCTTATAAGGCTTCAATATGATTTGGTGGGGGCACACTTCCATTTTAGAATTTTTACTCCATTTTTCCAAAAGGGAAAAATATCCAACTTTCCTCCAAAGGCCCACATCTCCACTTTTAACTTTTCCACGTGTCCTTCTACTGGGGTCAAAGTAAGACTTTTTCCCTGCCACTTAAATTTTTCTTTAATAAAATCTGGTAGGGCCGCGGGGTGGGTTCAAAATTTTTGCCAAAGTATCCAAAAATAAAAAGTTCAAAAAATAAAACCACCACGCCTGATCCAAATAGAAGAAGCCACACAAGTACCAAAAGAACCAATCAAAATTGAGCAGAGCTACGGGACCAAATTTGCCCTTTTTCCAAAAAAGCACAAAGAAACAAGTCATAACATTTTACCACCATACCCTAACAAACTAAAATAAGCAACATGACCACTAAATGCGGAGGAATAATTTTAACAGGAAAAACACATAAATTTACCATTCATGCCCAGAATCGATTTTTGTTAAGGGTGATTTTTTTGAAACAAAACAAAGTGAATCATGGTTCCAAGCATCTTTTGACCATGGATTTGGATTTTTAAAGGCATAAAATATAAATTGATCATTTTCGAGCATCCACGGTCGGGACAAAATAGGAAAAATGGTAGAGCCCATGGATTTTGAAGAAATTAATGCAAAAAAAGGGAAAACTCAGAGACTTCTTCAAAAAGGGCATGACAATGGATCTTGCAAAAAAATCAAGGCATTCAAATGGACGTAAAAGCTTCAAAACATCCACATCAAGAGATAAAATGTTTCATAACATGCAGATGAAAGGAAAATTAGGGTAAATGGTGCGAGATTAAAATGAGCACCAACAAGATTTAGATGGATCTTCAAAACAAAGTACAAAGAAGATGAGAAGATTGATAAACACAAGGATAGACTAGTTTCTAAGGGATATGCTCAAAAATAAGGTATTCACTATGAGTAGACTTTTTCTCCCATAGCTAAGATAAAAACTTTCAGGTTAATCTTTTCTCTAGCTACACAATTTGGCTGGAAAATACACCAAATCGATGTAGAAAGTGCCTTTCTTAATGGTTATTTATAGGAATAAGTTTACATGACTCAACCGAGAAGGGTTTTTCATACCTGTAAAGAGGAAAAGGTATGTAAACTCATAAAATCACTATATGGTCTAAAGCGGTCTCCCAAGGCATGATACATAATAATTGACGAGAATCTCATTTAACATGGATTCAAAAGGAGTCCATACGATCCTAATATTTATCTCAAAAAGAAAGGGGGCGAAATAGTGATTGTTGTAGTATATGTCAATGATGTAGTCATCACTGGAGGAATGGCGAGGATGATTGAATACACAAAGAAATATCAAACATGATCATTTGACATGACCGATCTCGGCTACAACATTATTGTCTTGGACTTGAAGTTTGTAAAAGATAAAATCATATTTTTTTATCACAATTGAAATATGATAATACAATGATTGAGAAATTCAATATGATGGATTGTAAGACACTTTCCACACCCATGGAGACAAGACTTCAACTATCTAGAACAAATCCATCACAAGTAAATGCAATGCTCTATCGGTAGTTAATCGGGAATCTCACCTACATGACTTACACTAGGACAAATATAAGCTATGTAGTCATCTATCTTTCATGGTTCATGCAAGAACCAAGGGTTTCTCACCTGGAAAGCGAGAAAAGTGAATACTTGATATACATAAATGGAAATATTGACTATGGCATAGAATACAAGAAGAACAATAAATTCTTCTTGAGAGGATATACATATTCAGATCATGCACGAAACATAGATGAGAGGAAATCCACTTCACGATTTGTATTCTTTTTGGGATCGGATTGATATCATGGGTGAGTAATAATTATACTTCTATTTCAATGTTGCCCAGAGAATCATAATATCGTGCAACAAGTGGAGCTATCTATGAAGTGATATGGTTCCAACGTATACTTGAAGGATTGGGAATACCACCTATCGTACATACCGATAGCGAAGGAATAGAAAAAATTTCTCGGAATCCAATTTTTCATGAGTGCACCAAACACATTGAGGTGTAGGTAAATTTTATTCATGAACACATTTAAAACAACAACATTTAGCTCCAATAATTCCCAAAAGATATGCAACATGCATATGTCTTCATAAAGTCACTTTCTAAAGACAAATTTGAGGGCTTTAGAGAATTTCTCTCCATTTCACTTTGGACCATGTTGAATTAAGGGGGGGAATGTTAGAAATAATACTTAGCATAATTCATCATTAGTAGATATTTGAATAAATTTAATAAGCTAAAGTTTATAATTTTTACTTTAACTCGAATTGAACACATTTTAGTTGTCATTAGTTGTTAATTAACTATAAGATATGGTTCTCATCCCTATGTTTGTGGAAAAATTCTATTATGTGTGTTCTCAAATATCTCTCGATAGTAGTTACTAGAAGAAATTAGGGGTAATATGTTATTTCTACATATTCCTTAATTTAGATTATTTGATCCATTTTTATGGAGTGAATAGAAGTTTTTCAATTCTTGTATACATTTCATCTCTCTCTGCTATTTTTTAATATTTATATTTGCATGTCAATAAAATTGTCAAGCTCCGGTTTGGTCAATAATAGTTTTAATTCAAATTTTCCTTGACTTGCATTTTGATAAACAACAAGATGTGTTCTGTCTTAGAAAGATGGTTTAAGTGAAATCAATATTGGCAGCCATTGTAATTAAAACTAGCGAGTTAAGCATCACCTCAAAAACAAATTTGTTTTTATACTTTTACTATGGAGTTAGACTATATTTTTCAATGCATTCTAGTCATCATAATATTGAGAATTTAGACTAGGTAAACTCATTTGGGCTTCGATTTAGAGGCCAAGAAGAAAATATTTTTAGTTTGGATTCGACTAGGTTTATGTTTATGTCCCACCACATCATGGTATCGAGCCTTAGAATCAACAAGCCCATTTTGAGTTATGATTTTAACTCTAGCGAAATAAAAAATTAGGACAAATGCCTATCAAACAAAATATGTAAAAACTCAATTCATAAAATTACTAAAAATTGATAAATTATTTATAAAAAAATCTTATTGATACTTCAAATATTAGTGTTTTCTAAATGAGGATTAAAAATATAGATGTTAAATGAAGAAGAAAAGGGAAATTTATAAAACAAAAGGTTTTTTCCTTTTTATTTTTGTGTGATTTATTATTGCATGTTGAGTCTTTTGAGTAAAATGTGTTTCATTTTTGAGGCCTCTCTAGGTGAGTTATTCTCCCTGCAAACTAACCCGAAACCTCAAAAAAATTATAAGTAAAAAATAAGACCATAATATTGGAATTTAAAGTGTCACAAAATACACATAATATATCATCCAAGGAACACTAAAATAGAACCTCTAAATGATATTCATATTATTCAACTGGCTCTTTGGTTTTCTATGCCTCTTGCATAGTTTCCTTGTCACTACCATGTTAGTGGTTAATTCCAACTGACCACACTTCAGTTCACCTAGCACAGATTGTGGATCACTGCCTTCAGCTGAGTTAAGATCCACTCCTTCTACTCAATCAAGGTTGTTAACTTCAGTCTTCCCCATAGTTGTTGCTCTTCATACGATGCTTCCTTTCTATTAAATAGTGTATTGTTTGTTTAATCTAATAGAAAGAAAAGTTAATATGATGTGTATCCATTGAATGCTCAGGTGTTTTTTTTTCTCCAACTACTCTATTTTCTTTTTAATCTGCAAAGTTCTATTTTTTTCTTTCTGGTTGATCTATGAAGCTATAGCTATAAATTTCACATGGTACAAAGCAAAGGTTTGAATCTAGGAAGAAGTATATATATATATATATATATATATATATATATATATATATATATATATATATATATATAGTAATTAAAGATCAGAGCTATTGAAAAGAATGGAATTTTCAGCCTCTGTTATTCTCACACCATACAACTATTTTGATTGGAAGCCAAAGATTTTGCTTCAACTCAGAAGTAGAGGCCTCTATCAGATAGTTATGAATACAGAGGTTGAGCCCAATCCTGTAGTTGAAAAGACTAAATACTTCAACCGCATGGATGAAGCATTTGGTTTGTTATGCTTATCCATCTCTCCAGAATTGTTGTTTCATGTTGAGGCATGTACAACTCCAAACCAAGTTTGGAATGCATTGGAGGGTCTATTTGGAAAGCAAGATGAGATGCGGGGTCATATCCTTGAAAATGAGCTCAACTCATTGGATCGAAGGAGTTTTTATAACATTCAAGATTTCTTCACAAAATTCAAGGCCTTGTTGCTTGAGGTGAAAGGTTATGGTATTGACAAATCCAAGCAAGAAGGAAAATTAATCCTTGTTATTCTATCAAATTTGGGTCCAGAATATTCTATATTTATCTCAACTTTCCACACAGTCAGGCTCACAACAGGAATAACTTGGAAGATTCCTACATTGTATACCTTCATTAAGTCTCGAATACATGAGAAGGATAAGCTTATAAAAATTGGCACATTGAATAATTCCAAATCTCATGCACTTGTGGTGTATGCAAGTGAGAAGAACAATTCCAAATCCAACCATAAATTCAAAGGAAAAGTGAAGAAGGATTCACATCCAAGAAAATAAGGCAAGCCCAAACCTCTAGATGGATCTATAGGCTCAACAGAAAATAATGACAAAAACGGAAATTAAAAGTGTCACTATTGCAATCATGGGTACCATCTAGAATCATCATGCATGAAGAAGACCATTGATCTCATGGTGCAGTCACTTCAGCAACATAATCTTGGTAGCCTTATCCTAGAGAGTGCCAAGAAGAAGAAGGAAGAAAAATCACCAGAAGTAAGGGAAAATGCTCATGCCTTGATTGATATTCATTCTTCTTCAAATGTATGGATCATCGACTCTGGAGCTTCACACCACATGGCAGCCACAAAAGATGCTCTTTCTTCTTTGAAACCATATTCGGTTCTCCTATTCTCATGGGAGATGGTTCTTCTATAGAGGCAAATGGAATAGGGAGGATGGAGGTTGAAATGGAAGTTTTGAGAATGTGTTACATATTCCAAAGATTTATGTTAATCTTCTTTCTATGTATCAGATGACACATACTGGAACTGGCAAGAGAGTTGAATTCACACCAGATTTAGTGAGCATCTATGACATGCAAGACAACTCCAAAATTGTTGTTGGTAAGGTGAATCATCAATCTCATCTATACACTTTCTCTAACTTTGTTTCCAAATTAGATTCTACTTTACTACTAACACATGCAAATGATGAAAGTATAATTTGGCATGAAATATTTGGACATCTGAATTTTAGATACATGTAACAACTTAGCAAACAAGAGATGGTGAAAGGCTTGCCTACCATAGAATTTTCTCGATGGAGTTTGTGAAGGTTGTGCTCTTGGAAAGCATCCACAAGAAAAGTTTCCAAAGGGGCATGCATGGAGAGCCTCTTCTCCATTAGAGCTTGTTCATAGTGATCTTATGGGCCCATTTCCTGTACCTTCCATGAGCCAAGCTAAATATGTGCTAACATTCATTGATGATTGCACATGATATACATGGGTATATTTTCTCAAATTCAAGTCTGAAGTGTTTGAGCATCTCAAGATCTTCAAAGCTCATGTAGAGAAGCAGTCTAGGAAAATGATCAAGATCCTCCACACTAGATAATGGGGGGGAGTATGTCAACAATGATGTCCAACATTTTTGTGATGAAGCAAGAATACAATTACAAAACACAGTTCCTTACACTCCACAACAGAATGGGGTAGCTGAGAGGAAGAACTGATCTTTGAAAGAGATGGAAAGTTGTATGTTGCATGCAAGGTATCTTCCCTCCAAATTATGGGATAAAGCAATCAATTGTGCTTCATACATACAAAATAGATCTCCTCACAAATCTGTCATAGGGAAAACACCTTTAGAAGCATGGAGTGGCAGGCAACTGGAAGTCACACATTTCCACATTTTTGGATCACGTGCATGGGCCCGTATTCCTGTAGACAAGAGGAAGGCTTTGGAGCCTACAGAAAAGAATTAATATTTTTTGATAAATGGATGGTGTGAAGGGTTATAGATTTCTAGATCTTTCTACAGAAACACTCTTCATTGAGAGGAGTGTCTATTTTGATGAAATTCCCATGCAAGCATCTTCTGAGCATCCCTGCATCCACTTTTGTGAAACCTACTCTTACTGATCTAAAGGATGATGCATATTATCATGCTGATATGATATTAGATACATTTAAATCTGAATCAGATGAACATGTGCATGCATGTGTGCAAACCCATATTCATATCCAAATCCCAATTGGGCTTCCAGTGATGATTTAGTATCTCTTGTGAGAAATCAAAGAACAAGGAGCTTGGCTGATATTTATGATGTGCCTCATGCATTTTGTGCTACCGATCCCATCATTATGCCAATGCATGCCTATGTGATTCAAGCATTTGATCCTCAAACTTATGCAGATGCTACAGGAATCCTCATTGGGAAGCAACCATGGATGAGGAGTACAATTCTCTCATTATGAATCAAACTTGGGACTTGGTTCCACTTCCATCCAATCGTAAGCTTGTAAGGTGTAAGTGGATCTACAAAATAAAGAAATCAGCAGATGGTCTAGTGAGAAGATACAAAGCAAGGTTGGTAGCCAAAGGTTTTCAGCAAGTTCATGGCATTGATTATGATGAGACTTTTTCTCCGGTGGCAAAAATGGACTCCATTTGATTGGCTCTTTCCATTGTAGCATAAAGAAGGTGGGATATTCATCACATGGATGTGAAGAATGCATTTCTTCATGGTGATCTTGAGGAGGAGATATACATGGAGCAACCACAAGGGTATGTTCAAAATTCCTCATTGGTATGCAAACTCAAGAAGTCACTATATGGCCTCAAGCAGGCACCTAGAGCTTGGTATGCCAAAATGGATTCTTACCTTCTGTCTCAAAATTTCATGTGATGTAAATATGATCCAAATGTTTATATGTTGATAACATCTGAATCTTTGTTGCTCATAGTACTCTATGTAGATGATCTGCTAATAACAGGTGATTTAGCCACAACCATTACTACAACCAAAGCAAATTTACATGATAGATTTTCCATGATAGACATGGGTCTCCTCAAAAATTTCTTAGTCTTGAAATCAGCCATAATGAATCAAGTTTCCAAGTTACTCACCCAAGTTTGTAAGCAATATTTTGGCTAGATTTCACATGAGTGACTGTAAGACAGTAATCACACATTTTGTATTAGGGGTAAATCTTGAGGATGGCGAGGATACACCATTAGTTGATTACACACTCTACCATCAACTTTTGGGAGTCTTCTTTATCTCACTCACTCTCATCCAGATCTATCATATGCAAAGTGGGTGTTGTTTCTAGATACATACAAGAGCCTCATGAGCTACACTGGAAAGTTGTGAAGTAGATACTTCATTATGTTTAGGGAACCATCAGCTATGGGATTCATTATTCAGCTAGATGTACTTTGGATCTCATTGGCTATACTGATTCTGATTGGGCTGGTGATAGCATTGATCACAAGTCCACTTCAGGATATGTTCTGAGTTTGGGATCTGGTCCCATTTGTTGGTCAAGTAAGAAGCAATCTTCCATTGCTTTATCATCCACAGAGGCCGAATATAGAGGTGTAGTCAACGCTACCATTCAAGTTATTTGGTTATAGAATTTTCTCACTGAGATGGGTATCTGTTTTCATCACCCGACCATGATTTGGTGTGACAATCAAAGTACACTAAAGGTTTGTAGAGATCCAATACAATGATAATGGACAAAGCACATCGATATCCACATGCACTTCATCTGAGATCTGATCCATGATGGTGTCATTGATTTGAAGTATTGTCCAACGTCTCCCTAGATTGCTGACATCTTCACGAAGACTTTCACGGAACAAAGTTTCACTTTCTCCGAGATCTTCTTGGGGTGAAAGGAACTTAACATAGTAGTTTTCTTGCTATGTTAGAATCTATTTTGAGGGGGTTTTGTTCCCACTGGATTTTCTCTCTTTCCTCATTATTTTGTTTTCTCCTTAGTTAGAATTAAGGGGGTGTTAGTGGTTAATTTCAACTGACCACACTTCAGTTCACCTAGCAAAAATTATAGACCACTGCCTTCAGCTGAGTTAAGATCCACTCCTTCTACTCAATCAAGGTTGTTAAATTCAGTCTTCCATGTAGTTGTTGCTATTCATACGGTGCTTCCTTTCTATTAAATAGTGTATTATTTGTTTAATCTAATAGAAAGAAAAGTTAATATGATGCATATCCCTTGAACGCTCAAGTGTTTTTTTCTCCAACTACTCTCTTTTCCTTTTAAACTGCAAAGTTTTTTTTTTCTTTCTAGTTGATCTAAGAAGTTATAGCTATAAATTTCACATACCACAACTGGGTAACATCATAAAAATTGAAACAAGGGGAATTCAAGTAATGTCATAGTTTCGCACTCTCATAGCCCATAGAAAAAGTAGACAAAATCTCGAGTGGAAGAAGATTGGTATAGTACCCAATTATTGTAAATAACCTATGAAGTGCCCAACTTTAAAATTTAAAAATAAAAATACACACAATAAATTTAAAAGACATTGCAGATTAAATGCAAGTGGGTGGTTGAAAAAAATTGCGAGTAGGGATGTTGGTGGGAAATGAATGCATGTTTGGAGAATGTCAGGAGTCTGAAATGGGGTATGGGCATCCATCATTCCAATAAACTTTGTCGATGTTGCAGGATGCCTCCAATTTGGTCACTCCACCTCTCATGCATCCTCCCATCCTGTGCCAAATCAAGGGCTTTGAAGACATGGTTGTGCACCTGTCAATAGGAAATAACCATGCTGAAACACAATTTCATGCTGTAAATTTAGCAAATTGTAGCGTGTATAGAAGACATGGGTTTCCTCACAGTCAGTAATATTGTTTCACCGATGCAATAAAAAGGTCTCCAACCTGATCAATTTACATTGTTGTCTACTCTCACCTATGCCAAAATGTGAGTTTTGGAACATTTTATCGACATCCATCAAAGTAGAAAAGATAGAGGAATTTTTTAGATGCCAGAGGTTGTGGTTGCAAGCACTCCGGTAGATACAAACTGAAAATGTGGAAGGAGGTGAAAGATAGATATTTGGGGAGGATAAGACTTGTGTTTTTAACTAATAGAGTATAGTCAAGAAGAATGTGCAGTCTTGAACTTGGTAACCAAAAATTAATTACCAGTACACATAAGGGTGTCATGAATAATCTTTAGATTACCTTGAGAAAGAGTAACTACCTTTTATCTTGTGCATCAGATGGATAAGCTGTTTTTATTACATTCACCAGGCTATAGATAATGATAGAGGAGGATTGGTAGCAAAGCACAAATCCCTTTTTTATTCTTGATAAACAGTTAGAGTATGGGCGATCTGAACATGATATTTTAATTGTAGGTCCCTTGTGATTTTCCTACAAGCGTGGCATTCTCTTGATACCCCATCCCTTTGAGGTGTTTTTTATTCAAGAAGTGTCCCATCTTGTATGCCAAAATGATAATTTTTATCGAGATATTGTAGTTTGGCATGCTCTGGTAAACAAGTATGCAAAGCAAACGTGGAAGCATGCGAGGATGTGAACTGTTCGACTAAACTCTTGAAATGTGGGCTCATGGACTACAAATATTGCAGTAAATACACAAATGAGTTCATTGAAAATTCTTAGAAACTTTCAAAGAAAATGCAATGGGCAAGTGTAGATCTATGTTTCCACAACTTTTTATTGCTGCACCATCCCATCTGGTGTCAAAATGTGTTCTCAGGAGTAGTGTTTGGTTATCAACAAAATCCTAAATGATAAAGTAATACTATTATATGTTGTAGTTGATATTTCTCGATAGATGTGCAAGTGAATGTGAAAACCGTAGTGGTATTTGATCTGTCCTAGGAAAAATGTGGTGTATGGTTTTCAACGTCTCTCTCTAGGCTCGATTTTGGGTTCGTTGTAAAGACCTAGGTGACTTTGGCACTACTTTCTTTCATGGTTGTGGATCCAACCTCTCATCTCCCCTAAATATTATTCTCACATTCCAAATTGAAGCTATGTGGAAGGACTATTGGTTGTTTCTTTTCTAGGATGCTACTGCACAATATAATCATGCCTGTGTAAGGTTGTCAACTATTTGTTTTAATGCTTAAAAGGGAGTTCATCATTCTTATATTGTCATTTGGGTTTAGCATCTTGGTAAACTAAGAGGATGTACACCTATAATCTTCCTTTTATTAGAGATTTTTTTAGCCTCAACAAATTCATAGTAGTGTTTGGAGGCATTAAAAGACTTTTGAAAATTCTAAGGAACACAAGTGAAAAATGTGTTTCAGGATCCATAAAACCTTGCCTAAAATTCTTCCATCTGATTTGTAGTATGAATCCTTGAAAGGTCTTAGTCAATCATCAAAATATAATGGGAAAAAATTTCTTTTTGAAATTTTCAAGGGATCAAGAAGATTTATGTGTCATCATGGAGGATAAATCGATGCTCATGAATTGTTTGATGAAATGCCCAAGTGAGATGTTGCATGAATCCCGTGGGTTTGATTGGTTTCATTCCTCCAGGCATGGTTCATCTCTCGTTATCTGTCGTAATTCTTTTACTTTAGTTCCTCTTTTGTGATGAAATATAATTTCAAAAGATTACAATTATCATACATTTAATTGTTTATATTAACTTGTTTAAAAACAATAAAATGTTGTATTGTAACTCGTGCAATCAAAATAACTATTTTATATTCAACCATCAACTTCAACCCTCATTCGAGGTGATTTAGAAAATTCCCGACCCAAACTAGATCACTAAAATATTGTTTTACCGACAAGATGAAGTTGAATTCAAGGTAAATATGTTGATCATCTCCTTGTTTAAATAGATAACTTTGCGTTTTTCAAAAACTCGTATAGTAACCTTTGGAACTTCGAAAATGGGATGTTAAGCTTCATACATATACCTTGTTGTGTGAAGAGTCACCTTAACCCTTGGTTTGACCCCGAATGATCATTTTTTATCCTTTTAGCACCATACTAGGAGTAATGTTAGACCTTTTGTAGTTATAAGAAGTTAATAAAACTTACAAGTTGGCTTTCATTTTGAACCACCATTTAAATCCTGAACAATGAAATGCTTAATCGTCTTTGCAAACCTATAGTATTTTTACTAGAAAATTGCCTAGAACTTTATGCCTTAGGAAAACACTTTTCCTCATATTTTGGCAAAGCCATTTTGTAGGCTCCGGTCGTAGTAGTGTGACTAGGTCAAACTCGACCAATTACGACAGAGAGGCTCCAAAAGCATCTCTGTCGTAAACCGTTCGCTAGTTCGAATTCCGTCAGTTCGTGTGAATTTTTAGTGTATAGGAGGACACGTATAAACATACTTTGAGTGTGTTTTCTCATTAGAGGACATCATTTAAATTTGGTTTCTTAGCCTCCGAGTGATAATTCAATGTTTTACAACATTAGCAGAGAAACGTAAGAAGGAAGTTGTATGACCCATGTTAGGTTGTCCAACCATTATGGAAATTTTTTGACACTTGTAAATAACTATTTAAAGCTTTATTGTGTTACTTTTTTTGAAATTTAACTTTTGGATAAATAATACTTCTCTCTCTTCCCTTTTTCTTTCTCTCTCCTTGGTTAGGAAATGAAGCTAACTAAAATGAAATAAATGTGTCTCCAACCTTTTTATTTCAAATGAAAATTATTAATGTTATTATGTAAATGGAAAACTAAAAATGATAGTTATGCTAGATTATGGTGGATGCCATGCCGTGATTTATCATTGATTTCATGCTCACATTGTTTGTAGGGTGCAAGAAAGATGGCGAAAAGGCATTATGCAATTCATGTTTTATTTTTTAACTTATATACGTCATTGTAAAATGTACATATGTATAATGTAGTCCCATGTTATAGAAAATTTTTATTTGAAATTTGTTAATATGTCTCGAGATGCTAGTTTTAAGGATACCTTGTGAAACGCGTATTTAATCATAGGTTCAATTTGATTCATAATTACTTTTAGTAAAAAGGATTGATATATGTGTGTGTGTGTGTGTGTGTGTGTGTGTGTGTGTGTGTGTGTGTGTGTGTGTGTGTGTGTGTGTGTGTGTGTGTGTGTGTGTGTGTGTGTGTGTGTGTGTGTGTGTGTGCGTGTGTGTGTGTTAAATGAATTTGAATCTAATATATTATAGTGTGTTTCTAGTTTTCCATAGAGGATTAAAAAAATTTGTCTTGTGTTCCTTATCTTTAAAATGTAATAGAGAAAATCTAAATAAAACAAACTACCTTAGTTTAAAACTTGCACTTATGTTTCTCGTACGTTCCTTATTAACATAGAATAATTTGAAACCGTAAAATGAACTTAAATTATTTTTAATGAACTCCTTAGTTCCTCTCATCTAAATGTGTTATTGTTATCCAAAATTCACCCCTCGGGTTAATTTTGATAACATGCATCAATTGTTGAGTCCTGAGCAAGTAGATTGATTTAATGCCCAAAATCGTGTTTTGGGAGCCCATTTGGCTTGTCTAACTCTCCCATCCAAGGAAAAATCCCAACGAGTTAGAAAAAATTAAAAAAATCCAAAAAATGGGGTCGCAGGCTTGTTTTAATACATTGTGGGTATGAAGGCTGCGGGTCATACTAGTGTGGGTCTTACCAAGGTTCGTCGCACCAAGTTTGCGGCCAAAATAAAAAAGAATCGACAAAGTTGGAACTTTTTTCCCGGGTGGTCTCGGGATAGTTAGGGACGTCGAGGATGCACGGAAGCACAAATCTGAAATGGCCGCAGGAAGTGAAAGTCAAAAAAAGTAGAAGTTTTTCTTCCCCGAGCTGGGACAAGCTAGAACAAAAGTATGCGTGGGACGTGAATCGGTCGATTTGCCGCAAGTCATTCTATTGCGGGTGGTGCAGATTTTTTGTCCGAGACAACCAGACGAAAGTACGTGAGGGACACGTGGGATGTGAAAAGGTTAAAAGGCCGCAAAAGGAGCCAAGGAAGCCCTAATCGGTCGATGTAGAAGAATGTGTTTGGGACAACCAGGACATGTGGACCCGATTTTGCAACAGTCCATAAATCAAAGAGAAAAGTCAAAGTTTGACCCTATAACTTCAAACGGCCATAAATTTTGACTCCGAGCTCGATTTTCATAAAATTGAACTTTCTAGAATGAGCACAACATCCTCTACCTCAAAAAAGTTAATGCTCATTTTTATCAAATGATAGAAAATGCCTTTCGGACACAAAATATATGCTCGCACTCAAAAGGCCATACCTTTTGTATTTCTCAACAGAAGCTCACAAAATTGGTACCCAGAGAATCGTGGCTCTTGAGATCGATGCATAGAAATCAAGAAATTCTATATTTTAAGAGAAATCGATGGGGATTTTTCATAAAACATTTCCGGGTTCATGACAACATTTAATTTTGTAGTTGGGAGTGCAATTAAGAGGCATGGTCATCATTATTTCTCTGTCAGCAGCACGGGATGGTATGGGAGCCTATTATAAGTAACATACAATCATTTTAGTCAATTTAGTGCCTTTTACAAGTGGTTGAAGGATATATTTTAGATTTCCATTTTCCCCTTCTCTCTCTCTTCTCATTTTCCTATAAATTGGAGTATTGGGGTCATTGTAAGGAGAGGCGGTGTTTTGTAGGAAAGCTCGGAAATTTTTTTTGTGAATCCAATGTGTTGCAGCCCTTGTTATATGGACTCCTTTCATGGTGATGGAGGCCCTTATTTTGTAATAGATTGAATTGTGCATATCATGAAGGAATAAAATATAAGTTTGTGGATGCATCTTCCCCTGCTATGTTTTCTTGCATTCTTATTGCCCCTTTAACCTTGATTACAAGTGTATTATGTCTATCCTTATGCCCTCATGACGGATCTATTTTTATTTTTCATGTATGAAAATTTTTTGCGAATGCATTTTTAGATTGTCGAGAACTGTTATCACCCCTTCTAGTATGCGCTTTGCTCCTTTCACACATTGGAAGACTACTCTCACACCCTCCTTTTCTGGTGTATCACCACTTTAGTGTACGTTTTCATTTTATGCATTCTCTATCTCCTTGGTCCATTGGAAAGTTATATGATAATAGTTAGTTTACCTGCATTAGAGTAGATCATGGTAGGTGGTTTAGGAGAAAGAACCAACTTTCTTTGGAGGTCTATCTCAAGTAACAAGCCCCAAAACTTGGAGATAGTACCCATGCTATCCGATCACACCGTGAGTTCAAGTATATGCACTTTTGTAAACATAAGGGTGTTGTGATTCGGTGAAAATAGTTACCTTGGTTACTAAAAGTATCTCACCTTGGTCATTCATGAAGGTTGTCTATCATAAACATATCTTTTTTCTTTAAACTCATTCATATGTGGGTCTAGATTCTTAGGTACAATTGGAATTATACCAAACAAAGGTAATTTTCCTATGATATTCCCATGATTGATCTCTTAGTGGGATTATATTACACAAGTCTATGTCTTGGTTGCAACATGTGTTAACTCTACGGTGTATAAAATAAAATAATTGGGTTATCTCATGCTAGTTCACAATCCTTGTATTAGTGAATCCATTAGTGAAAATTATGTGTTTTTTTGTTTTAAAAGGTGATAAAACGATTCTAAAAATGAGACCATAGTACAATGTAATAGTAAATAATATAAGAGGAAAATGATATTGGAGGTTAGGAATAATGTCACTCTTAGAATCCTTATAACTTAGTTACACATTTACTTATGTTAAAAAAGAACATGAATTTTCCTTGGTAAGAGAAAACATTGATAAAACAAAATATATACTTCTTCGAGAAGTTAGGCAAGTACTTTCATAGATCTTTATGTGACAACGAGACGCCAAAAAATGGATACCTAAGAAACAATGTAAACGAAATGAGAAACAAGAGTATATGTGATAATGGATTAAGAAAAGAAATTCACTTGAAGTCCTTATGGTTGATTTGAGAATTGAATTTTGTTAAGAATGGATACAAATTGTTCGTGGGAGATGTAAGCATTTGAGCCAATATATAGTCCACTAATAATAAAATAAAATTATGTCATGAGGCTTAACTGAATCAAACTAACTTTGGAACTAAAACTACCATAGTATGAGAACAAATGTGCTTCGAATGAAAGGAAATTTATAGGAAAGAGAAACTTGAACCTTCACCTCCCTTGAATCGTATTATTTTTTTCTCAACAACTTTTGGTTGGTCCCCATGCATAATGAGGATAATATTAAACATCAACTAAACATTTTTTTAGAAACTAACTTTTAGAGCAAGAACGAGAGAATTAGGAACATTGTATTTAAATCTAAAATATGAAAAATAATTATGTAAGTTATGGAGATTGTCATAAGGGATAAAGAAAAATTAAATGGTTGATCTCTGTAAGTTAAATGTGGAATGAAATTATGAATCTGTACAAGCAAAAAAAAAAGATAGAAAATTATACTTACCTAATAATGTTATTGGAATGTTAATCGTAATTGAAGATGAAATCATGGTAATGATGTTTTGTGGGTTTTCCAATCCTTGTGTCCCTTTTATTATGGTTGAGTCATTCCTAGTATTTGTTCATTGGGTAAAGTGTGGCATCGAATTGTAGATGGTGTTGTCATTTGTATATGTGAGTCGAAAACTTATGAAAGTGTTGTATGCATTGTTGAATTTCTTTACTTGGATTCCTTGTGGCGTTGTGTAGTGAGTAATGTAAGTCAAAAAAAAAATCCTGGTATTTTTTTGTTGTATTTGTGTGTGTAAAATGTGAGTGTTACATTTGGTATCAGATCGAGGTTCATGCTCTCGAACCTTTGGGATAGATTGGAGTTAGGATGGTTTTGCATGGTGGTGTCGAAGATTGGAAGAGTAATGTGATATCAACGTGATATGAACTATGTCATAATTTGGATTTTGTAAACGCACATGTTGTGTATGTCACTTAGTGTGTATTCATTATCATGTTGATGTTCTTGTGATGGGATTATTATCCATCCTTTTCATGGATTCTATTAAGATTTCACGTGTGATATACCACCCTATTGTGTGTGAAAAAGAATGTTATTCTAGATTGCAGAGTATTGGAGCATTTTGGCATTATGTGATATGAAGGTGTATTGATGTATTGCATGACAAAATTGGTGTAAAGTGAATTAGATTGTATCGTGATGTTGTCAACGCATTGTGATGAATCCTTTTCATCACCATGTTATGTTATAGTAAGTTAGACATTGTGTTCCTCGTATGAATAATTCATGTAATATGTGATGGTTCATTTCGTGATTTAGAGGCATATGGTGAGTGTATGATCCCTAGTGTAAAGTGATTGCACTTTGGGTGCAGAATTTGGTAATGTGATGTATTGTAACCCATAAAAGTAATGATTGTGTTATACCTTGTACATATACCATATGTAAGATGTTATGGTTAATTTTTGAATCACCATTATGTTAGTGATGTAGTTATGTGTTATGTTGTGGACCCTACAATAACCGACCCTAAGGGAAATCGGTAAAAGGTGTATTTTTGTAGTGAGGAAATGTGTACCATTGGCCATTCACTCGAGTCGAGTACAAGATAGGAAGTGGAGCCTTACATAGGTTGAAAACCCACTTTTTTTGTTTGGTATGTGTGGCATTTGCTCAATGGGTATCATACATATTGTGTTTTGTAGACACCTTAGGCTCAGTAGATGGTGACTTGTACTCCTTTCTCTCTCCCAATATGGTTATCATATGGATTCAACCTATGTGATTTTGACTATGTTGAGCCTTGTCGAAGTGGTGGTGGGATGATTCAGATAAAGATGATGACAGTTGTATTATTGATATGATATTTTATGAGTTGAGGCTTGATGTTTCTGAGTGCCAGCAACTCGTTGAGTACCCCCCTTGGTGGTTGTATAAGGCCACATAGTTATCGTAATGTGTTATTCCTATACATGTATTTTATTCGTAAATCAAACACTTTCCCTTTTCTTGCTAGAACCAGCAATTTTCTTGACTGACATGTTCTTATATTTTGGGCATTTATTTGGTTATTGCACTAACATTCAAATTTTGCACTAACCATGGCTAATTAGCCATTTTCTTTTTCTTAGTTTTAAATTGCATATCAAGTTTAAAATTTTTATAGCCTAGCCCAAGGCTTGGGATTTTTGCCACTTGGCATTTGATATGGATTGTTATGTTGGTTCTAATGTCATAATGTGTTGGAATAGGGTCATGGGATTCACCATGGAGTGGTGGAACCTATGGACTCGCTTCGTTGTATGGGGGTACGCCCCAAGGAGTTATAGATAACTAGTGGGTTGTTGAACCACGAGTTATTATGTCACTTTGGTTAGAGGTATCTGGACTCTATGCACTTAGGGCCATAGGTGGCCGGCCTATTTTGGGGAGTGAAAAGGAAAATTTATATTTATTTTATTACTTGAGGGAGACATAAGAGACTTGATAGAGGCATAAGAGATTTGTGAGCCATAAGATACTTGAGGGAGGAATAAGAGACTTGAGGGAGCCATAAGAGACTTCAGAGAGGCATAAAATATTTGTGTGGGTGTGATTGATGATTTGGGAGGTATATGGAGTTGTCTTGTGATTCTCTGGAGGTATATGTATTTGTTTTGTGATGCTTTGAGGGAGGCATAAGAGACTTGAGGGAGGCATAAGAGACTTGTGTGTGTGTGTGATTAGTGCACTTGGAGTTTTTTTTATGTAGTTGTTGGTGATGCTTTGGGAGGTATATGGAGTTGTTTTTGATGTTTTGGGAGGTGTATGGTGTTAGTATTATGACTTTATGTGTACTCTTGAGATTCTAGTTTATGTCTTGCGACATTGTTTCCATCTTGACACTATGTAGCTACAGTTATGGTCTGAAGTTTTGTGAAACCTTTGTATGTGTACCTATTGGGAATTCCATGTTGTTGTAGTCTGCTTATGTTATGAGTGCATTTGTGTTAGGTGCATGTGTGATAAGTACTATGTTGCAAGGGTTATCTATGTTCTTTCCGTGCTTGGGTTCAAACCTTGTGATGTGATACATTCATGAAAGTATGTAGCAAGATGTCTCATGGGTTGTTTGTGTTGTGTTAAGTTTTGTGTGACATCTTGATGTTAGTTACTATTAGGCACCCACAAATATAAAACAACTAAAAATTCTAAACAATGAGTATTAAGTTTTTGAGATTAAGAAGTATTGTAAAGAAATAATAACTAAGTAATAATGTAAACTAAAAAAAAAAAAAAAATAACACCGATCTCCTCAGAACATTAAGAAGTGTCAAACCTTGCTTTCTTCCATGTGGTTGCATTTTAGCAACAAGTATCTTTTCACTGGTGCATGAGTTGTTGATTGTTTCCTCCTTGCTCATGAGTAACCCTTTTAACTCCTTGACAATGTGTTGCATCGAGGATGATGCTCATATAATGGAATGGAAATGTAGTGCCTAACTTTAAAATTTAAAAACAAAAATACACGTAATAAATTCAAAAGACGTTCTAGATTAAATGCAAGTGCGTGGTTGAAAAAAAATTGGCGATTAGGGATGTTGGTGGGAAATGAATGTGTGTTTGGAGAATGTTAGGAGTCTAAAATGGGGTATGGGAATCCATCATTCCAATAAAATTTATTAAATGTTATAGGCTACCTCCAATTTGGTCACTCCACCTCTCATGCATCCTCCCATCATGTGCCAAATCAGGGGCTTTGAAGACATGCCTCTACACTTGGAAATAGGAAATAACCACGCTAAAACCCAATTTCATGTTGTAAATTTAGCAAGTTGTAGCATGTATAGAAGACATGGTTTTCCTCACAATCAGTAATATTGTTTCACCGATGCAAGAAATAGGTCTCCAACTTGATCTTTTTACATTGTTGTGTACTCTCGGCTTGTGCCAAAATGTTAGTTTTGGAACAAGGTATCGACATCCATCAAAATAAGAAAATATAAGAGGAATGTTTTTTATATATGCTAGGTGTTATGGTTGTAAGCGCTCTAGTAGATACAAATTGAAAATGTGGAAGGAGGTGAAAGATAGATAGTTGAGGAGGATAAAACCTACATTTTTACTAATAGAGTATAGTCAAGAAGAATGTGCAGTCTTGAACTTGCTAACCAGAAAGAAATTACCAGTGCACATAAGGGTGCCATGAATAATCTTCAGATTGACTTGAGAGAGAGTAACTAGCTTTCATTTGGTGCATCGGATGGATAAGGTAGTGTTTATGAAATTCATCAGGATACAAATAATGATGGAGTAGGAATGGTAGGAAAGCACAAATCACTTTTTTTTTCTTGATAAATAGTTAGAATATGGGATCTCGAACAAGCTATTTTAGTTACAGGTACCTTGTGCTTTTCCTACAAACGTGGAATTCTCTTGATACCCCATCCCTTTGAGGTTTTTTTCTTCAAGCAGTGTCCTAGCCTATATGCCAAAATGAGAATTTTTATTAGATGTTGTAGTTTGAGGTGCTCTGGTAGACAGGTATGTAAAAAAAATGTGGAAGCATGCGTTGACATGTGAATTGTTTGACTAAACTCTTGAAATGTGGGCTCATGGACTGCAACTATTGCAGGATATACACAAATGAGTTCATTGAAAAGTCTTAGACACTTTCAAAGCAAATGTGATGGGAAAGTGTAGATCCAGGTTTCCACAACTTTTTCTTCCTACACCCTCCCAGCTTGTGTCAAAATGGGATCTCAGGAGTAGTGTTTGGTTATCAATGAAAGCCTAAATGATAAAGGAATAATATCAGATGTTGTAGTTTCTATTTCTCTGATAGACATGTAGGCTAATGTGAAAACTAGAGTGGTATTTGACCTTCCCTAGGAAAAATGTGGTGTATGGTTTTCAATGTTCTCTCTAGGCTCAGTTTTGGGTTTGTTGTAAAGACCCGGAGATTTTGGTCTTTGGTGGTTGTGGAGCCAACCTCTCATCTCCCCTGCATATTCTTCTCACATTCCAAATTAGGGCTATGTGGAAGGATTGTTGGTTGTTTTTTTTAGATGCTGCAGACAAGATAATCATGCCTATGTAAGGTTGTCAACTATTTGTTTTAATGCTTAAAAGGGAGTTCATCATTCTTATCTTGTCATTTGGGTTCAACATCTTGGTAAACTAGGAGGATGTACACCTACAATCTTCCTTTTATTAGAGATTTTGTTTTAGCCTCAACAAATTCATAGGAGTGTTTGGAGGCGTTAAAAGAATTTTGAAAATTCTAAGGAAACGCAAGTGAAAAATGTGTTCCAAGATCCATAAAACCTTGCCAACATTCTTCCAGCTCATGTTGAGTATGGAGCCTTGAGAAGGCCTTAGTCAATCATCAAAACATAATGGGAAACATTTTTTGTTTGAAATTTTCAAGGGATCGAGAATATTTGTGTGTCGTCATGGAGGATAGATCGATGCTCATGAACTATTTGACAAAATTCCCAAGTGAGATGTTGAACCAAATCCGCGGGTTTGACCGGATTCATTCCTCCAGGCATGGTTCATCTCTCCTTTCCTTTCATAATTATTATACTTTAGTTTCTCTTTTGTGACAAAATATAATTTTAAAATCTTAGAATTATCATACATTTAATTGTTTATATTAACTTGTTACAAAATAATAAAATGTCGTATTGTAACTCATGCAATCAAAATAACCATTTTGTAGTCAACCATGAACTTCAACCCTCATTTTGAGGTGATTTAGAAAACTTCCTGACTCTGACCAAACTAGATCACTAAAATATTGTTTTATCAACAAGATGAAGTTGAATTCCGATAAATATGTTGACCATCTCCTTGTTTAAATAGATAACTTTTGTTTTTCAAAACTCATATAAGTAACCTTCAGTAACTCTAAAAATGGGATGTTAAGCTTCATACATATACCTTGTTGTGTGAAGAGTCACCTTAACCTTTGGTTTGACCCCGAATGATCATTTTTGATCCTTTTGACACCATACTGGGAGCAATGTTACACCATTTTGTAGTTGTAAGAAGCTACTAAAACTAAAAAGTTGGCTTTCATTTTGAACCACCATTTGAATCTTGAACAACGAAATGCTTAACCGTCTTCGCAAACCTCTAGTATTTTTACTAGAAAATTTCCTAGAACTTTCAGCCTGAGGAAAAACACTTTTCCTGATAGTTTGGAAAAGCCATTTTGTAGGCTCCCGGTCATAGTGTGACTAGGTCAAACTTTAAGAATTACGATTGGATGCTCTAGAAAGCATCTCACCATTTGTAACCATTCGCGAGTTCTAAATTCCATGTGAGTTCCTGTGATATTTTTGTGTATAGAAGGACATGTAGAAACTTACCGGAAGTGTGTTTTCTCATTAGAGGACAACATTTAAATTTGGTTTCTTAGCCTCCGAGTGATAATTGAACATTTTTGCAAGCTAAGCAGGGAAACGTAAGAAGGAAGTTGTATGACCCATGTTGGGTTTCCCAACCATCATGGAAAGTCGTTGACACTTGTAAATAACTATTTAAAACTTTATTGTGTGACTTGTGTGAAATTGAACTTTTGGAAAAATAGTGTTTCTCTCTCTTCCCTATTTCTTTCTCTCTCCTTGGTTAGGAAATGAAGTGAATTGAAATGAAATAAATGTGTCTCTAACCTTTTTATTTCAAATGCAAAATTATTAATGTTATTATGTAAATGGGAAACTAAAAATGATAATTATGCTAGATTAGGGTGGATTCCATGCCAATGATTTATCATTGATTTCATGCTCACATGGTTTGCAGGATGCAAGAAAGATGGTGAAAAGGCATTGTGCAATTCATCTTTTATTTTGTAATTTATATAGGTCATTGTAAAATGTATATATGTATAATGTAGTCCCATGTTATAGAAAATTTGTATTTGAAATTTTTAATATGTCTGAGATGCTAGTTTTAGGGATACCTTGGGAAACATGCATTTAATCATAGGTGCAATTTGATTCATAGTTACTTTTGGTAAAAAGGATTGATGTGATGTATGTGTGTGTGTGTGTGTGTTAAATTAATTTAAATCTAATATATTGTAGTGTGTTTCTAGTTTTCCATAGAGGATTAAATAATTGGTGTTGTGTTCCTTATGTTAAAAATGTAATAGAGAAAATCTAAATAAAAAAATCTACCTTAGTTTAAAACTTGCAAATTTACCTTTCTCGCATGTTCCTTATTAGCATAGAATAATTTAAAACCATAAAATGAACTTAAATTCTTGTTAATGAACTCTTTAGTTCCTCTCAGCTAAATGTGTTACCTTGGTTACTAAAAGCATATCACCTTGGTCTTTCATGAAGGTTGTCTATCATAAACATATATTATTTCCTTAAACTCATTCATAGCTGGGGTGTAGATTCTTAGGTGCAATTGGAATTATACCAAAAAAGGTAGTTTTCCTATGATATTCCCATGATTGATCTCTTGGTGGGATTATATTGCACAAGTGGATGTCTTGGTTGTTGTAGCATGCATTAACTCTGCAGTGTATAAGAGAAAAGAATTGGGTTATCTTGTGCTGGGTCACACTCCTTGTAGTAGTGAATCCATTAGTGAAAAGTATGTGTTATTTTGTTTACAAAGGTGATAAAACGATGCTAAAAATGAGACCATAGTGCAATGTAAGAGTAAATCATATAAGAGGAAAATGATATTTGAGGTTAGGAATAATGTCACTCTTGGAATCCTTATAACTCAATTAGACATTTACTTATGTTAAAAAAAATATGAATTTCCTTGGTCAGAGAAAATTTGAGAAAACAAAAGATATACTTCTTCAAGATGTTAGACAAGTACTTTTGTAAATCTTTATGTGATAAAGTGACGCCAAAAAAAGATACCTAAAAACAATGTAAATGAAATGAGAAACAAGAGTATATGTGATGATGGATTAAGAAAATAAATTCATTTGAAGTCCTTATGGTTGATTTGAGAATTGAATTTTGTTAAGAATGGATAAAAATTGTTCGTGGGGGATCTAGGCATTTGAGCCAATATAGAGTCCACTAATAATAAAATAAAATTATGTCATGTAGAGGCTTAACTGAATCAAACTAAATTTTGAACTAGAAAAACCATGGTACAAGTAAAAATGTGCTTTGAATGGAAGGAAATTTATAGGAAAGAGAATGTTGAACCTTCACCTCCCTTGAATCATATTATTTTTTTCTCAACAACTTCCAGTTGGTCCCCGTGCATAATGAGGATAAGATTAAACATCAACTAAACATTGTTTTTTAGAAACAAACTTTTAGCATAAGAATGAGAGAAGTAGGAACCTTGTATTTAAATATGAAATATGGAAAATAATTATGTGAGTTGTGGAGATTTTCATAAGGGATAAAGATCAAACTTAAATTCTTGAACTTTTGTCAAGTTAAATGTGGAATGAACTTATGAATCTAAGGAAACACAAGTGAAAAATGTGTTCCATGATCCATAAAACCTTTCCAACATTCTGTCGCAGCTCATGTGCGTATGAATCCTTAAAAGCGGGTCATAGTCAATCATCCAAACATAATGGAAAATATTTTTTGTTTGAAATTTTCAAGGGATCGAGAAGATTTATGTTTCTTCGTGGAGGATAAATTGATGCTCATGAACTATTTGACAAAATCCACAAGTGAGATGTTGAACCGAATCTCGTGGGTTTGACCGGATTCGTTCTTCCAGGCATGGTTCATCTCTCCTTGTCCTTCTTCATTCTTGTAATTTAGTTTCTCTTTTGTGATGAAATATAATTTCAAAAGATAAGAATTATCATACAGCTTAATTTTTATATTAAGTTATTACAAAACAATAAAATGTCATATCAGTAACTCACGCAATCAAAATAACCATTTTGTATTCAACCATGAACTTCAACCTCACGAGGTGAAGAAAACTTCAGCTCTAAAATAGATCACTAAAATATTGGTTTATCAACAAGATGAAGTTGAATTCTCGATAAATATGTTGACCATATCCTTGTTTAAATAGATAACTTTGTGTTTTTCAAAAATCAGTATAGTAACCTTCAGTAACTTCAAAAATGGGATGTTAAGCTTCATGCATATACCTTGTTGTGTGAAGAGTAACCTTAAACTTTGGTTTGACCCGAATGATCATTTTTGATCCTTTTGACACCATACTCGAGGCAAGGTTAGACCATTTTGTAGCTATAAGAAGCTACTAAAACTAAAAAGTTGGCTTTCGTTTTGAACTACCATTTGAATCCTAAATAACGAAATGCTTAACCATCTTCTCAAACCTCTAGTATTTTTACTAGAAAATTGCCTAGAAATTTCATCCTGAGGAAAATCACTTTTCCTCATAGTTTAGCAAAGCCATTTTGTAGGCTCCCAATCATAGTGTGACTAGGTCAACCTGGACCAACTACGACTAGAAGCTCCAAAAAGCATCTCGCCATTTGTAAACCATTCACCAGTTCTAAATTCTATCATATCCTATGAATTTTTGGTGTATAGAAGGACACATATAAACATACCTGGAGTGTGTTTGCTCATTAAAGGACACTTGTTTAAATTTGGTTTCTTAGCCTCCAAGTGATAATTGAATGTTTTTGCTTCCCTAGCAGAGAAATCTAAGAAGTAAGTTGTATGACCCATTTCAAGTGGAAGGTTGCTCAACCATCATGGAAATTTGTTGACACTTGTAAATAACTATTTAAAACTTTATTGTGTGAACTTTTTTTGTGAAATTGAACTTTTGGCAAAATAGTGTTTCACTCTCTTCTCTTTTTCTTTCTCTCTCCTTGGTTAGGAACTGAAGCAACCGAAATGAAATAAATGTGTCTCTAACCTTTTTATTTCAAATGCAAAATTATTAATGTTATTATGTAAATGGGAAACTAAAAATGATAGTTATGCTAGATTACGGTGGATGCCATGCCAGCGATTTATCACTCGATTTCATACTCACATGGTTTGCAAAGTGGTACAAAGAGATTGTGAAAAGGTGTTGTGCAATTCATATTTTATTTTGTAATTTATATATGTCATTATAAAATTTATATATGTATAATGTACTCCCATGTTTGTAAAAGTTGTATTTGAAATTTGTTAATATGTCCGAGATGCTAGTTTTAGGGATACTTGGGAAACATGCATTTAATCATAGTTGCAATTTGATTCATAGTTACTTTTGGTAAAAAGTATATATATATATATAATGAATTTGAATCTAATATATTGTAGTGTGTTTCTAGTTTTCCATAGAGAATTAAAAAATTGGTGTTGTGTTCATTATCTTAAAAATGTAATAGGTTAAATAAAACAAACTAGCTTAGTTTACAACTTGTGTAGATTTAACTTCCTCATATGTTCCTTATTAGCATAGAATAATTTGAAACCATAAAATGAACTTAAATTCTTTTTAATGAACTCTTTAGTTCCTCTCATATAAATGTGTTACCTTGGTTACAAAAAGCATATCACCTTGGTCTTTCATTTGAAGGTTGTCTATCATAAACATATCTTCTTTCCTTAAACTCATTCATAGCTGGGGTGTAGATTCTTAGGTACAATTGGAATTATACCAAACAAAGGTAATTTTCCTAAGATATTCCCATGATTGATCTCTTGGTGGGATTATATTGCACAAGTGGATGTCTTGGTAAAGCAGCATGCGTTAACTCTACATTGTATAAAAATAAAAGAATTGGGTTATCTCATGCTAGGTCACACTCCTTGTAGTAGTGAATCTATGTTAGTGAAAATTATATGTTATTTTTGTTTAAGAAGGTGATAAAACGATGCTAAAAATGAGACCATAGTAACAGTTGTATGAGTAAATCATATAAGAGGAAAATGATATTGGAGGTTAGGAATAATGTCACTCTTATAATCCTTATAACTTAGTTAGACATTTACTTATGTTAAAAAAGAATATGAATTTCCTTGGTAAGAGAAAACTTTGAGAAAACAAAATATATACTTCTTCGAGAAGTTAGACAAGTACTTTCATAAATGTTTATGTGATAAAGTGATGCCAAAAAAGATACCTAAGAAACAATGTAAACGAAATGAGAAACACGAGTATATGTGATCATGGATTAAGAAAATAAATTCACTTGAAGTCATTATGGTTTATTTGAGAATTGAATTTTGTTAATAATGGATACAAATTGTTTGTGGGGGATCTACACATTTGAGTCAATATAGAGTCCACTAAAAATAAAATAAAATTATGTCATGTAAAGGCTTAACTGAATCAAAATAAATTTGGAACTAAAACAACCATAATACGAGAAAAAATGTGCTTCGAATGGAAGAAAATTTATAGGAAAGATAAACTTCAACCTTCACCTCGCTTAAATCGTATTATTTTTTTTCTTGACAACTTCTGGTTGGTCCCCGTGCATAATGAGGATCATATTAAACATCAACTAAACATTTTTTTAGAAACAAAATTTTAGCGTAAGAATGAGAGAAGTAGGAACCTTGTATTTAAATCTAAAATATGAAAAATAATTATGTAAGTTATGGAGATTTTCATAAGGGATAAAGAGAAAACTTAAATGGTCAAACTGTAAGTTAAATGTGGAATGAACTTATGAATTTGTAGGTAAAAAAAAAAGATAGAAAATTATACTTACCTAATAATGTTATTGGAATGTTAATCGTAACAGAGATGAAATCATGGTAATGATGTGTTGTGGGTTTGCCAATCCTTGAGTCCCTTTTATTGTGGTTGAGTCATTCCTAGTATTCGCTCATTGAGTGAAGTGTGGCATCAAATTGTAGATGGTGTTGTTAGGTGTCTTTGTGAGTTGACAACTTATGAAAGTGTTGTATGCATTGTTGACTTTCTTTACTTGGAGTCCTTGTGGTGTTGTGTAGTGAGCAATGTAAATAAAAAAAGTATTATCCTAGTATTTTATTGTTGTATTTTTGTGTGTAAAATGTGGGTGTTACAACCTACAAAATATATGAAAATTAAGTCAACTTGAAAAAAATAGCGAGAACACGATAAGAAATACCTTGAACTGTTACACGTAAGCCAAACTAAACTAGACTTAACTAAAGGAAAAATTAAAATGTTAAACTAGACTGAACAGAATCAAAGATATAGACCAACCTTTTCATAAACTTAGGATATGGGATTGAGGTTATAGGCATGGGAAAGGCTAAAATGATGGTGACATAGAAATCCTCATGGTCTAATACATTTTCTCTCCCTTTCTTTCAAGTATCTCCGTGCTATATAACTCGAATCTATCTCGCAACTAGGTTAAATGTGTTTTTTAACAACTTTGGATGAAAATTACTGTAATGTGGCAAGAGTAGGGCATAAAATAGGAGCATTGAAGATAGTAGTAACTTCAAAGAACCATTGAGATAACGATCTATACGAGCTCAAAATGATATTAGAGTGTTTCTTGGAAGAGATTTTGAAGTCAAAATTATGCAAGTTATGTGCGATAGAACCCTTGGATTATATTAGTAAAATCCTTCAAATAAAGATAAGTATACATTATCCAAAAGCTATCTATGCAAGTCAAGATAGGTATCATGGCGGTAGAGACTCGAGTCATTTTCTAGTAATAAAGAAAGGACGTATGTAATTATGTACTTTTCTACATTTTTCTATTACAATTTGTTTTTTCTTATTATAATATTAAATCTAACATTATTAAATGTACCCACATATTTATAAGAGCATAAAATTAAAAATTCAAATAAATGAGTATGACAATTGCATTGGAAAAAGTATTTTTTTTTCCAATTCAAAAAAATACTCCTTGTGATTATTTCCTATGATTAGTGGATTGCAAAAAAGTATTTCCTTTTAGTGAAAGGGATAGTAATCCTTCCACCTAGAGGGACTAATAAACAATGTTTACATAAGAGAGAAGGTACAAGAGTGGTTTTGTTGTGGCCCAAGTGACGATTGAAACTCTTGCAAGTGTCATGGTTCAGATTCTAGTTTTTATGTTGACAAGTGATGTAACATGGCATAAATATGAGAGTATAACTTTAGCTTGTCACGTGGCAACATAAATGTCCTACTATAAAGTAATTTGAAAATTTGTTAAAGTTTTGAGATGCTACAATGTAAACCACAATTCCATGAGGGATTCTGTGACACTGTAAATGTGATGAATTATCTAACCGAATTTGGCATAAGAATGTAAGAGTTATAAGCCTTGCAGAGTTCTACTGTGAGGATGTATAATATAAGAGGACTAAAATGAGTGTGTATGACATTACTACATTGTAATTAGACCCATCTATTTTTAGGTGCAAACAACAGTTTGTTCTTTTGCATGAATCCATATATTTAATATGCTCTATTTTTAAAATAGAAAATTTCAATTTATTCTAGTTCTTAATTTTAGGAAAAGCATAAATAAAAAAATTAAATCTGCATGCTCTGGTTTAAGCATGTTTTATTTTGTAACTCTAATTTATTTTTAGCATGTTCTATTTTAAGAGAAAGACCTGTATTTGTGTGAGGTAATTATAATCTATGCAATAAGGAAGCAATAATGGAAGCCAAAAGGATTTAAGGAGGAATTCTAGCTCACAACGGTGTTGTTCTAATTTTATTTTTGATTGTATTTGTAATTTTAATTTTTGTATGTGTTGATTTTCTACAAATTGGTATCAGTGTAGGATTTTTAAATTTACAAAAATTAGATAACATATGCATCTAGAGCATCTCTATGAAGTTTGTAGACTCCTCAATTCATAGGAAATAATTATTAGTATTGGTCTTTAACAAAGAAGGCAATGTTTAGATCCTAGAATGTTTCAAATTGATTAAAAACGGATCCATAGAACTACTAGATCCAACAATATATAATGGACTCTCACGGTTAGAGAAGGATCTCTTGAAGGAGAAAAGAAAGAATGAAATAAAATCCCTCTTCAAGACACATCAAACTCGTATGAATGTATTCTTTGTAGTGTGGAAGTAACCTATCAAGAAAAATAAGCATAAGATACTCTCTAGGTTTCATATTAATATAAGGAGAAAGTTAAAACTACAAAACACAAATTTCTTATAGGAGATTTTGAATATGGATATGAAAGTATCACACTATGTAGAGTCATTTTTAATTATGTAGTTTGCCTAGTAAATAAGATTAAATCTCATGCACAAACATTAGACATGATGGAAGAATAATTAAATAGATGATTAGGAGTTTACCTACAAAATTTGATCCTTTGGTTAAGGACATAGAAGAAATAGCTAATTTGAGTCATAGTTTAATTGATGAGTTGTATCCATATTTAATAAATCACGAGAAAAGGTTGAATAGATCACATAAAGCTTTAGATAAGAAAATTTCATCCTACAATTCAAAAATTTGTGGTAAAGGTAAAGGTAGGTTCAACCATAGAGATAGAGGAAGAAGTTCATGTAGAGGATACAACAACAGTCCAACAAATCAAAGTGGGAGAGGAGAAATTCAAGAAGACATGAATAATTATTCTACTTGTTAGAGATAGGATAAGTCTCATGTGTAGTGTCATTACTAAAATAATTGTGTGTACTATGCTTATGAGTGCAGCAAAAAGTAATATGATCAGAAAAAGAAAAATCAAAATAAAGTTTGTATTTCTACATCAACCTCAATGTAACATACTACCGAAAATTTCCCACTAGCATTAATAAGTTTTCGGGGTTCAAAGTGGAACTTACCAAGGAGATCTTTGAGTCTTCTATAAAGGATAAAATGATATAGCACTTACCATCCTTTACCAAATGGTAGTGGATCATTCTCCTCATGAAGATAAAAGCCTTGATATGTAGATAGGAACCATTAATGGAAGAAGTAATAATGTGGCGAGATAGATACAAGAGTACCAAAATGGACATAATAATCCAATAAGGTGGAGGCATATTCAGGGACATGCAAAAATTAGATTATACCTTATGTTACATAAGAATCATAGAACCCTAATTTCTTGCAAGTGAATGATAGGGCAATCATTCTAACTTGAAAAACATGGAGTTGTCCCAAGTTGTGTGACCTTGTAGTTAGGACAAAACTCTAGACAAAGCTAGTTCTTTTCCTTAATCTAGTGTAGTAACTAACTCTAATGAAGGAAAACCAAGCGCCTAATCCTATCCTATCATTTCCAAAGGACTAGGGAGGAGGAAGTAGTATGAAAGTAAGAATATCCTACACTATGGGGTAATAGGACAAAGAAAGGGATGGTTCAACACTCTCTAAAACTAAGACTAGATTGAAAATGGTAGATAGAGAGGATGTATACAACTTCACGATTTATCACACACACGGTTGTAATATCCTTTCAATGAAATACAACCATTCAAAGCATAACAAAACCACGAAATTCACAAGTTACCTTAAAATTTCATTGTAGAGGTCATATGATGTAAGAAAACAAAAGAAATGGCAGAAATTTAACCACGAGATTGATTATATTTCTCCCAAACTGACACAGTTCATTGCATTCAAAGAAAAAGCCACAAAAATCTTTGTCAAATGCTTCAAATTGTAGATCCCAAGATTGCAACACCTATAATATCTAAAGAGAAGTAAAGAAGCTGAAATGGAGAAGTTGAACTCTACCCAAAATGATCTTTCTTTACAATATAATAGAAAATAGAGAGAGAGGATAGAGTTTCATCTTTAACCACCACAAAAACTTATTGAATGAACAAGAATAGTCATGGAGTGCCCTAATAAAGCCATACTTCCAAGTACCTTTCCTTGTGAAGCAAGATAGTCGACTCCCCTCTCACTTAATTCATTTCTTCAACTTGGGATGTATCTTTTGAATCTAAGTGCTTCTTGGTCTCTTCTCCAACTACCCCACCAAATATGTATTTCTTATTATCTCATAATCAAGAGTGAGGAAAAATGAGCCTGTTGGAATGAATCTTTCTAAAAACCATGATCTGTGGAGGGAGAAAATGGAATGCGGGTTTTAGAGTTCGTTTGGCTATTTTAATAGTTTTATTGGGCCTCTATGTTCCTAAGTGGCACCTGACACCCTCGAACTAACTTACACTAAAATATAAAATTTGGCCCAAATTCTTAAATTTTTGACCTTAACAAACTCTTCATATTTCCTCTTGTGAAAGAGGGGAAACAAGACTGGATAAAAATTTGGTGAACTCTCTAGAACATCTACCTATTATATGAGCGACCAAAGAACCTAAAGCATGATTGGGCATGGAATCAGTTTGATACATCTTAAAACTAATCCAAAACATTGAAATCTTGTCCCTAATCTATTTAAACATTGTTGTTTCAACCTAAACCTACCTTTTTATCACAATTTCTAGCTTTTATAAGAAAATATTAAAGCTACGATTGAGTGGAAAATTGTTTTGATCTTGAAAATTCTATTTCTCCATTTTATTCCGCTAAAAATATGATTTGTTCAGAGTGCATGATAACACCCGAACTCACCCCATTATTTGATTTCAACAAGTATGAGGCACACTTGAAACAAATGATTTCTTGACATGCATAACACATCACATAGTTTTTAGTAGAACACTTGTTGTTTTTGGACACCATCAAAGTCTATTAAAATATGATTTTTACCTTCTGAATGGTTGCTTGGAACATTGTTTAAGGGTTTGAACAATTGGAAACAAGCAAGGCAATTGGAACCTATTATCTATGTTAACACCAAAATCTGCCCCAACAATGATTCTATGATTATGTGAATGGTAATGAAAAATTGAGCTTGTCATCTAAAGGAGCAAAATAATGAGAACATTGAAATATGCCCTCAATTTCATTTTAATTGCTCTACATTTGAGTTTTCTTAAGGATAGCGACTCATGCTTAGAACTCGAATTTCTTGTGGCAACATTCCCTCTTTTGGAAATGAGATGAACTATGAAAGCGAGAATACTAGAGCAATAAAAACTATGTAAAGAACTTATGGAAAGAAAACCTTCTCTAACATCAAAATGGTGAGCTATAAGAGCTTGGAAGAATTAGAAAACCTAAGCTAACATGTATAAAGATTCAGAAAATTCTTTAGTAACAATGTTTACCTTGGATTCAATTAATTGGAATCAGTAAATATTCCCATATAACTTGGAAAGTTGGAAGGAATTACTATTCTTGCACCCTATGATCATATAAGGAGCACTCCATATAGCATTAAAATTTGAATGTTTACCTAGTTTTATCCTCTGTCGGCATCCCATTTTAGCACCAAATATCCCTCTTAGAAACTCCTAGATTTAGATTTCTTGTCAAAGCTTCTCTTAATAAATGATTGATCCTTCTCCATGGTTTGCATTGCATGCTCTCTTTTTTCTTCTACCTCCACAAGTTCGGATACCCGATTCCATGGGCTCAAACTCTAATAATTCCAGCTGCTTGAGAAGCTCTAATGCTGGAAATTCAAGTGATATGGGCAGCCTTGCCTCCCTTTCATAGACTAAATTTTATGGAGAGATGCTTATAGACCTTGTTCACTATATCCTATCAACCCACAAGGCTGATTTGAGCTTTGTGTGTTAGGTCCTCTACTTTTCATCAAGAGTCCTTCTTATGATTCTTAACAAGTTCTTGTTTGTGGAATCTTCTTTCCCATTACCCTTGGGTGATAACTAGATGAAGTGTTGAGATATACTCCATTATTGAAAACCCACTTAGAAATCATGGTGTCAAGGAATGCCAAAGCATTGTTTTATATGATTCAAGCTGGGACACAAAATATTGTAACAATCTCCTCATAGAAGTCTAAGATTCTAGACTCATTTTCTTCTTTAAGTACCACCGCATTAGTCCACTTGGTGAAATAATTTGTTGTTGTTATGATCCATTTGTGACTTTGGCTTGTGTTTGGATTCATGAATCCAATGAAATCCAATCCCCATTGCATGAATGGTTGATCAACTATAATTGGATGTATTGTATCGCGCTAGCTTTCTCTTTGCCCGTGAAGAATGCAAAGTTTTTATATTTATTGATCCATGCATAGTAGTGCTTAAAGAATGTGGGTAACCAAATTTCATGATCCTGAGAGTTGTCACTCGTGGAGAAAAGTTACCTCCAACTTCTCCATCATGGAACTCATGAAGCACCTTCTTCAACCGATTCATTGGAAAACATCTTAAAATAAATTCAGTCATGTCTTTCTTAAATAATATGCCATCAATGAGAGCATATGGAATGGATTGTAATATGAAGTACCTTCCTTTTTTGTACTCAACTCTAGAGGGCATAGATCCATTTATAGAAGTGTGTTATATTTTGGGTCCAACATGGAGTGGTTACACCATCAATGGCTATTCCTTATTGTCTCGCAGCACTAAGGCAACTTCTCTTTCATCATTTAACTCAAGAGGTTGGTTGGAATATAGCTACTCACACAATCCTTTGCCACAGACCATCTTGATCACCTTGATTTCTATGCCATATTACATCACATGAGTGATCCAACCTACCCTTTTTTCATTCAAATCCTTGTTTAGGAGAAAATTTTTCACCACCGCATGAGATACTAATTGTTGCATATTATTGTTTGGGTCTAAGTGTATGAACTTATTTAGGATCCTCATAATAGCAAGGACATATTTCTCAATGAAAGAGTACTTCATGTAATAATATTCTAAGCTCTAGCTAAAGAATGCTATGGTCTTATCTTATCCCTCTTTATTCACATGTATTAAGGTAGATGATAATGTATCTGAACCACCAAAGGCATATAGGATGAATTCCTTTGAAAAATCTAGATTAATGAGAGTTGGAGCTTGTCATATTGCGTGTTTTATTTCCACAAAAATCCCCTTTGACTTTGTTTTCCATTTGAATGCAAGGTTCTTCTTCAACATCATGCTCAATGGCTTAACCAAATTTAAAAATATCTAGCACGAACGTTCGAACAAAATTGATTCTCCCCAAGATGCTTGGAAGAGCCTTTTTGTGACTTGGAAATGGTAGTGCACAGATGGCATGAACTCTTTCAAGATCAATAGTTAGCCCTTATTTTGAAACAATGTGACCTAGGAGCTTGCTTTCATGTGCCAAAAATTTACATTTCTTAGGATTCAAAGATACCTTGAATCTTCTACATCTTTGGAACACTTTCCTAAGGTGAAAAAGGTGATCTACTCCATTTTTAGAATACAATGATATCATCAAGGTAAACAAGTACCATCTTGTTAATCAACCCTTTAAACGTGACATCCACTACTCTTTCGGATGTAGCTCTAGAATTTTATAGTTTGAATGAAATTTTCCTATAAGCATATGTTCCCAATTTTGTAGTGAAGGTTGTTTTGAACTGATTATCTTCTTTCAACACGATATGGTTATAGTTTGACTAGGCATCCAATAATGAGAATCTTTCGAACCAGCTACTACTTTTAGATTTTCTCGATGGATGAAAGTGGGTAGTGTTCCTTGAGCGAAGCTCTATTCAAATCACAGAAGTCCATGCACAATCAGATTTCTCCATTTATCTTTCTCACTTCCACCAAGTTTTCTACCCAGCTTGAGTGTTTGATTGGAAAGATGATGTTATCCTCTATCATTTTATTCAGTTTTTTTTTCATAAGAGGTTCTATGTGAGGATTCAGCAAGTATTTTCTTATTCTTGGTTGGCTTGGATTTTTAATCCAATTCAATAGTATGTTGTGCCAATTTTAGATTAAATCCTCTCAAATCTTTATAATTCTAGGGAAAGACATCTAGAAATTCTTGGCAACGCTGGATAAAAACTTATTTCTCTTGTTGAGTACTCACCTTTCCAATTTGTAGTACCTTACTATCACCTACTGAAATAGACTCTAAGTCTTCACCCTTTACCTAATAATTTACTTCTCTTTTAGAACTCGACCATTAGGGTTGAATATTGATTCCAAATTCACGATACCATTTAGAAACCTGTTCATCCTCTTCTAAACTACTTGATCACCAAATTTTCGCTCCAATTGGTCGCTTCGCAAAAAACACGGCTTCATCCTCGATCAAGTTAATGATTTTTGGTCATTTTCTAATACTTTCTAGCTAGTATTGTTGTTAAGGAAATTTTTTCTTACTACCAATTTTTATGAGGCTGAGTTTTTTCTTTCTTGATATTTCCACAACATCAAACAGTGTCCCAATTGCTACAAGTCTGTTTGCAACCTCATTCTTCTACCTTGGAATGGAACTTATGCTAAATGCCTTGAAATCTTCAATAATATCCCATACCATATTCTTGTATCTCTTGACAAGATAATTTTTAGAAGCATTGAGCCCTATAACCTGATTTATAATGAGTTCACTATCCCTAAAAACTTTTAAGTTCTTGATACCTCTTTTCCTAGCCCAATGTAACCCACGAATCAATGCTTCACATTCAACTATGTTGTTTGAACAACTGAATTGAAAACAAAATCCTAAATAATACTTTATACCTTGGGGTGATGCAATAATTTCTCCCCGTCTAGAAACTTGTCTACTCCTCGAGCCATCAAAGAACAACTATCATACATCATTATCATTTTTGTCTTCTGGTTTGGTGATGCTAGGAAGAGATGTGTTTTCTTCATGTAAACAATAAATACCCAAATCAACCTATTCCATCTCTCTGTATGGATCATATCCATGTCTTTTGTTTTCCCCCTCATCAAGATTCAAGTTTGGAATGCCTCCAACATTGGTATTTGTCGATGTAGTTCTTCCAAAGTCTTCTTGATCAAATGCTAGGAAATTGGCATCGATTAGGCTCAAGTATATATGGATTGATATGAAATTTTACAATTTGATCCGATATAATTATAAATTTATCCTCGTACATTTTCCATAAGATCATGTGGTACCAAGTTAGCAGACAAGTAGCCTCCAATCTTAGTAGTGATTTCTCTTGATAAGCACAAAGCAAACAATGGTGGCAAGTCAATTATAGATAGATCCTGTTGAACTATTACATTTGGGAATGTATGTAATGTGAGGTTCAATCCTTTGATCACTAAGACAGCTTATCACCGATGTCCCATCCAATTGCACCACACGCTTGGAAATGAATTCATACTTAAAACCCGGATGCTTTACAAATTGTTTAGGAATTATCGAGCTACTTGCCCTAAAATCAATCATATAGTTGTGTACCTAGTTGTTTTCAATTATTAGAGATAAATATAATGGAGTATGTTTTACATTTCTACTTGATTTCCCTCCTTGTTGTTTAATTGTGTTGGTTAATACCTTTTCTTGTTCCCTGAATTATTCATTGGAGATGGAGAAGTTGGCCATGGCATCCTGCAGAAATGCCTTTGACTTTCGGGATGGTGTGTGATTCCCACATTGAAATAGTCACGTTTATCTTCTTCATTTGATTATTGATGTTGAATGAGGATGGATTTTATTTCTACTTCCATTTGACAAGGACAACTTTCTCTTAAACATGAGGTGCTACAACTAGTATTCTAGGATGAATTTATGCATTTGGGAATGGATTTGAATGGTTAACTCTGTTACGTGTGATAGAAGATTGATAAGCACTAGATTTTGATGAATTTCCTTCTTCTATATTCCTCTTTCTAGACCTTGTGTTGGCTTCTACACTTTGGGGAGGAGCTTGATTAATTCCATAGATATCCTCTAGTAATGAAGTATCACTGGAGGTGATTCTTATGGGGTTGTTTTCTATTGGTTTACCTCTTGATTTGTTTCTTGGGACACACCAACGGTTGTCACCATTAAGACTCTATTTACAACACCAATGAAGCATGTTGATTGGTTATGAGGTTGAATACAAAGATAACACCATTCATATTATTGCTCCATGTTGTTTTGAGTTGGAACCAAGGCTATGGATGTAGATGTAGCATTAGGATTGTAAGGCTGAAATGGTCTATTTATAGGTAGATTCCCTTGGTTTTGATTAGTAGCTTGAGCAGTGGTCTACATGGCTAATATGGAGGTCTATTAGGCTAGGATTGAGGTTGATATGATCTAAAATTTTGAGATTGTTTCGTTTTGAGAGTAACCAAGTCATTTCCTAAGTTTTTCAATTGTTTCATGGCTTCCTGGAGTTCATTTGAGGTGCTAGAGGAAGAGGTGGAAGGTTAATAAAATTATAAGTTTTAGGGGGAATGGGAGCTAATGTAGTTGTTTGACTTCAATTAGATTCCCTATTTCGATAAAGAGGCATAGGTGGTCCGGTGGAAGTTTACCGGTTTGAATCCATCAATTTTCAGCTCTAATAGCAATGTTATAAGATGTGGGTACTGTTTTACCTCCCATTCATTGTATCATCATGGCTATATCGAATGAAGATATTTTAAGAAATAGAGGAATGCACCTTCAACAGCTAGTCTGATAGAAATTGGAATCTTATCCCATGTTCTTTGGAATCTGAAGTTGAAATCAACCATTTACTCATTTAGTGCTCTTTTGATTGTAGTTGATTTCTCCAACAAGTTGAAATATTCTTTGCCTTCTCTCCAAATTGGCTACAAAGAGTTGTGCACAATTGATCCCAATTTGTAATTGATCTTTCCTATGCTTTTCAACGAAATTAAAGCTTTACCTTTGAAACAATGTTTTTTAGGGGTGAATATTCGTAAAATGGAGAATATTAGGATTTTTAAATTTGAATTTACGAATTTTTCATTACCATACTGAAGACAAGCTCGCCAAAATTTAGGTTTCATAAATAAATTTGACCCTAGTTTCACTAAGGGACAACCAATGTTGGTATATTATCCATTATGTTACCATCCGACAACATAATATATGTTGCCAGACGGTAGCATTAAATATGCTACCGGCCAAGATTATCATATTTTATGCTACCGACTGACAATCTATATTATGAACTATTTGGTAGTATAAAATATGTCATCGGTAGATAACATATTTTATATTACTAGACGACAACATAGTATATCTTTGTCATTTGGTAGCATAAAATATGCTACCTGCAAATACATAAAATATTCTACCCATTGGTAACATACAAAAATCTACCATCCAAGCAATAGATTTTTTTTTTTAAAACAAGAAAAAGAGTATGGGAATTTTTTTTTCTTATGCCACATTTTTGGACAGTTTTTTTTTCATTGAGATGATCATTTTAATCGCTAACATCAAAAAATTAAAAAAATGTAATTTTTCCCATACAAAATTAGCAAAATTTACAATTTTTTCAAAAAATTCACTTTATTTGAATTTTTTTCACTACGCCATAGTTTGGAAGGATAGATTTCTCATCAATCCATTCATTTTTACTATTATTGGGATAAGTGCACCAAGTTGGGGGCCAAAAGGGAGTCTTAAGTGGACGTATTTTTCCGAAAAATAAAAACTTCAAATTGTATGAATTTTTGAAATAGTTACACTAAAAATTGAAAGATGTTGTATAAACATGAATTGTAGAATTCTGAGTCTAGTTTCTAAGCTACTAAATTTTATTGAAAATAGATAATTTTAAGTGGTTCAAATAACTAAAATACGAATAGGTGCTCTTTTTTTGTTAAAAACACATAGTAGAGTGATTTTTGTGCCCTCCACCATTTTTGAGCACCATTTAGTAGTTTTGAAAACCCTTTTGTAGAAAGATAGCCTGGAGCATATAGTTTTGCTAGATTTTTATTTTTGTTTTTTTAGCAAGTATTTATTTTTATGATTTTTTTAGTACATAAATTTAAAGTTTTGAAAAATAACGGAGCTCCGACCATACCCCCACTGCAACTACCTCAAAAAATATTGAAAATTAGATTTTTTTAATATGTATAGAATTATGCCTAGTTTGTGCTTGTATATTTGTTTTTCAATTTTGATGATTCAAAAAAAATACACGATGAAAGATAGGCATATTTAAACTTTAAAAAATAGATATAAAAAGGCATAGTTAGAAAATAAATAATATAGAAACCTTATATTAGTCAAATAATTTGAAAAGTTTTTTTTTAGAAAAAAGAAACTTTCCTCTATGTCATGGTATTTTTAAAAATGAATTGATTGTTTTATGTTGATTTATCATTGTGGAAGTGGAATTTTTAAATTTTCTTGCAAAAATGTTGTTTGTTGTGTTTGTACAGGTCCATGCCTCAGGCTTGGTGATCCAAACTAGGCTTGGCTTGGAAAAACTGAAAACACAAAACGCATATGCCTTCGTATAATATGAACATTATATGTGCTTCTACCATGTTTTTATTTGTTAAAATATAAATAATAATAAATGAAATACTTATAATTTACATTTAGTTTAGTAAATATAATAAATTAGGGCCACTCTACACCTTATGGAACTAGTCTCACGGCAGCCATTAGTCACAATTTAGGAGATAGTTGTTTATAGTATAAACTGTTAAGACATAGGTAGTTTTCAGATTTCAACATTGAGCCTAAATTTTTAGTGTTTAAATTCTAAAATCAAAACCCTAAACCTTAAACCCTAAAACAGAGACCCTAAACCTATACCCTAAACCCTAAACCATAATTCCTAAACCCTAAAACCTAAAACCTAAACCCTAATCCCTAATCCCTAAAACGTAAACATTCAACATTCAACCCTTACCCATGATCTTTAATCCTTAAACCTTGATCCTTAAGCCCTAAACCCTTAAATCTAAACCATGAGCCCTAAATGCTAAAACTTAAACCCTAAAAACTAAATCCTAAACCATAAACCCCAACCCCTAAACCCTAAAACCTAAAAATGAATTATAAACCCTAAAACCTAAACCCCGAACCCTCGAACTCTACGACCTAAACCCTTAACCCCGAATCATTAACCCTAAGACCTAAACCCTAAACTATAAACCCTCAACCCTCAACATCAAATCCTAAACCCTAAAACCTAAACCCTAAACCCTAAACCCTTAGCCTTAAGCCCTAAACCATTAACACTAAATCTAGATGCCCGATCTCTAACCCCTAAACCTTAAACTTGTAAATCTAAACCTTGAATGTTGAGACACAAACCCCAAACCATGAACCCTAAACCATAATCCCTAAACCCTAAACCCCAAACCTTGAACCCTAAACACTAAAATTTACACCTTGAGCCCTAAACCATAAATCCAAAGCCTTGAGCTCTAATGCATAAACCTCAAACTTAAAACTATGAACCATGAATCCTGAGCCATAAACCCTTAATCTCGAACCCTAAACCCTAAGATCTAAAATATAAACCCTTAACCCGAAGCCTTGAACCCTACACCTTCATCCCCGAGCCTTAAACCCTAAACCATGAAGCCTAAACCTAAACCCTAAACCTTAAACCCTAAACCATGAACTATGAGCCCTAAATGCTAAACCCTAAAACCTAAAAACTAAACCTAGACCCCGATTCCTAAACCCTAAACCCTAAATCCCGATCCCTAAACACCAAACCCTAAACTCTGAACTCTATGACATAAACCTTTGACCCTCAACCCTTAAATCTTAGACCTAAACCCTAAACTATAAACCCTAAGCCCTAAAACCAAAATAATAAACCCTAAACCCTAAAAACTAAACCCTAAACCCTAAAACCTAAACTTGAATGATGAGCCTTGAACCCTAAACCCTAAAAACTAAATCCATAGCCCTAATCTCTAACTCCTAAACCTCATATATTTCTAGTAAGTCTTATGAGTGAGTTCATTTGATTGAATATCAATATTAGGACCTTATTTCCTAGTCTTGTGTGTAGAACCATCATTGAGTCTTCTTGTACAACTACCTTGTTTATGATAGGTGCGAAAAGAAACTAAATGGATATGACATCTACCTTGAGCCTTGTAATGCATATTACACATCTCTTCCAAACATGTATCTCTTGACATATACTTGCGTTCTTGAATGTAAATTTAATTACACTCTGAAACAAATTTCACATTTCTCATATTTCCATGTATGGTATTATGCAAGCCAGGATGACCCATTAGAAGCTTGAAAAAATAACCATCGCAACACAAAAATTAATCTCAAAGGAAATGGAAGAAACACAGATAGTATACCAACGTGGAGGTGTAGGATCAGAACCAAATTACCTACAGTATCCTCTCCTCTGGAGAAAGAGAAATCTCTTCTATTACTAGAATGGATAGTAAATTTTGACAGAACTTCCGAACTATTCAAAATAAGCATAAACCGGGAATTGTTAAGAACACGAAGGAGCTATCAATCCCCTAGTAAATATTTCTTATTTAGTTTTGAATGGGAGTCAACTAGCCTACAACTTAGTGACCTTCCATTCATTGTTAATTCCTTCATGATAAACCCATGGATAATTTCAAAAGAGCCTTAAAAAGATAGGGGTAATCATCAATCATAGTGAAGCGTGTGATGCGATTTCCAAACAACTTTAAATTCATACAAATTTAGGGTTCATAACATGAATTTACAAATATCTCTATCATTATAAATGGAACCCAAGTAACGGTGTCTCTTTATACCCAAGGATTGAGGACTGCCGTCTATGGCAATATTGGATATTTAGGAATCATTGAGTGTCTGAATCAAAATTTCATTACATCTAGAGAAACATTTTCAAACATTAGAGTAATGCATGTTGGAAAATAAACTTGAAACTCAGAAATCCTCTCAAATTTCCAGCTTACATAAGAATTGGACATATCAATATTTATTCTTCAAATGAAACCTTCATTCACATTATCTTCTAATTTGAAATAATTATTTAAAAGATCATCGAAAAATTTCTTTGTACCAAATTATTCATGGATATCTAACATTTCCTCCTTCAAATTATCAATAGATGTAAGAAACCAGATTTTGATTACTCTCTTTAAATGTTCAAGCCTTAGAAGTAGATGAACATTTTCATTTGAATACTCTTTGTTAATACTAATAAGAATATGTAAGACAAAAACATTGAAGTGAGTGAAATAGATCCCATGCGATGGGAACAATAAGATAGATGCATTAGGTAACATTTATTTGTACCAAATTTTTCTTGGATATATTACATTTCCCTCCAAAATATCAACATATGAAAGGCATCAAATTGTGATGAATACCTTTGAATGTTCTACCTACAAAGTAGATGAACCATTTTTAGTTGAATACTCTCTGTCAATACTTATAAGAATGGGTAAGACATAGAACATTACAGTGAGTGAATGGGTGAGCCTAAACCTTAAGCCTTAAACCTTGGGCCCTAAACCCTAACCCCTAAACCCTAAACCTTGAGCCTTAAACCCTAAACCATGTCCCCTAAACCCTGAACCCCTCGACCTTTAAACCTTAAACCCTGATCCCTAAACCCTAAACCTTGAGCGCTAAACCCTAAACCATAAACCCTAAACCTTGATACTTAAACCCTAAACCCTAAAACCTAAACCTAAACAAGCTTCAAACCCTAAACACCAAACCTTAAACCCTAATCCCTAAACCGTAAGCCTTTAACCTTGAGTCCCGATCCATAAGACTAAGATAAAACCCTAAATATTGAACCCTGAAACATGAACCCTCAACCCTAAACCCTAAACAATAAACCCTAAACCCTAAGCCCTAAACCTCAACCTCAACCCCGAAATCTAAACAATGAGCCCTAAACCCTAAACCCTAAATCTTAAACCTTTGACCCTTAACTCTAAGCCATAAACCCTAAGATCTAATATGTAAACCATAAACCGTGAACCCTAAACCCTAAACCCCGAAATTTGTATACCTAAACCCTAAAAATGAACCATGAGCACTAAACACTAAACCATAAACCATAAACCTTGAGTCCTAAACCCCGAACCCCGAGCCCTAAACCATAAACCCTAAACCCTAAATCATAAACCCGACCCAAAGGAAATTCTAAATAACATCATTCACTATTTTCAGGTGTGTAGGGAATAGTGTCTAAGATGATTGATCAAATCATTTAGATTTTATGTGAGATTACTTCCTCTAATGGCTAAAAAGGACATTTTTGGTAATTTTTAGATAATTAAATACAATTGAACAAGCTAAAATGAGTTAGTCATGTCATTGAGGTATCAAGAACCATCTTGTGTGAAGTATTAAGGAAACATTTTCTCCACGAGAGACATATGAGCAAAAATATGTATTAGAATTATGAATTTGATTCTATGAAAGGATAATTTTAGAGCTAGCAAAGGTGAGGGGATGATCATATTTATATGGAGCACCATGTTTCTAAGAATGAGAAATCATATGATTTTACTTGATGCAATTCACTTAGTACTATTCATAAAAACTCATTTAACTCCTAGTAGTGTGATCAAACATTAAGGAGGAGGCACATTACAATCACCTCATTTTGGCCATAGGATAAGAATCCCATTTAGGGAGAAATCCTCTATCTAAAAAGTGAGGATCTCATTTTAGTAAGAAGTAGACAAGCATCATAGAGTTGATTCATGGTCGAGTAAATTTAATTATGGACCAAATATAAAAATTGGTACCAATTCAAGCAGTGATAGGGCCAAAATCAAATTTAGAAGGTCAAAAACCTACAAAACGAGTATATGATTTCCCAAAACAAAGACCAAATACAATATATATGCCCTGAAAGTTTTAGGTCCTTTGCTGAAATGCTCAAAACGAGTTAAGTACTGACTAGATTAGATTTTCAAAAACTATCTTCTAGATTATAATTGTTGGAGCTATGGGATCACTTCCATCAAGTGTAGAGTGACCCTAACTTCTTATATTTACTAAAATAAATTTAAATTATAAGAAATAATTAAAGTATATAGAAATAATAAAAGAAATACTATAATTATTTTTGTCAAGATACGCCCCAAATACACATATATAGTCTATACTATACAAAACACATACACATTATAACACATACGCGTTTTTCCTTAACTAAAACGAGTCTGCTTTTTAGGCTCCGTAATTACCAACACAAGAAAAATAAAATGAGTCTCGCTTTTATGGAAAAATACATACGCGTTTCGGATTTTTTTCGGTTTTGTCCACTTTTTGGCCCCCCAAGTTGGTGCACTTACCCTTTGTCAAAAAATATTTTTAAAAAAATTTAAATATGTTTTTTTCGACACCATTAGTAAACTTCAAAACCATTTTCGTTAGATTCGCCTTCATGTCCAAAGTAATTTTCACATATTTGCCGAGAAATCTATTGAAATTTTCTCGGGGAGGGGTATTAAAATGAACCCCGCTTTGAAAGAAGATGCTAAAGGTTTCACTTCCACATCCATCTCAACAATCTCATGTATGGCACAACCATTTACAATTTCTTGGATGTGATTAATTTATGTTGTGTGGTTCTCCCCATGAAGAATGGAATGTTCTTTAAAGTTGCCACAGGACCAAATTCCATGCGGTGAGGGAAAGTAGACTACCGCCTATGAAATTTTCAAATGGATTAGGAGGTGATTGATTTGATTGTTTATGTGCCTTCTTGATTGGTCTAAGAACCCTAGCTGATTAAAGAAATGGTCTACCAGGTGGAGGTGTTGACAAAGTTTTTTTGGGTGGAGATGGATATCTCTAAAATTTCCTTCCTCTCCTTCCTTTTCCTAGAGATATTTGTATGAATGTGAATAAACCTTCTTCTCTTGTCTCAGATTGGGTTTGAATCCTTCTCATGAATTTGAACCACCGGTACTACTGAAACCGGTTGAAATGTGACCCTTGGAGTCACAAGATGTGTTTTTACAAAGCCTCCAAAGGCTGGAAATTCACCAAGACACACATCCAATCCTAGTAAAAATTGAAGAATTGACCTTTGGTCCCACCGGGTGTGCCAAAACTATTATCTCATAAACGTAGCACTCCCGAATTCTTACGAGGTGAATGGTTGGACAATCGGTGTAACTTGACAAACATGGAGTTGTCTCAGGTTGTGGGACCTTACAATTGAGACAACCCTCTAGAGAAAGTTGGTTCTCTTCCCTAATCTAGTGCACCAACTAAATTTAATGAAGGAAACTAAACATCTAATCCTATCCTATCATTTCCAAGGGACTAGGAAAGAGGAAATAGAATGAAAGTAAGTAAATCCTACACTAGGGGGTGATAGCACAAAGAAAGGGATGGTTCAAAACTCTCCAAAACAAAGATTAGAGTGAAAATGGGAGATAGAGAGGATGTCTACAACTTTATAGTCTATCAAACACACTTGCAACATCCATTCATTGAAATACAACCATTAAGAGCATAAGGAAACCAAGAAATGCACAAATTACCTTAAAATTGTAGTGTAGAGGTCATATGATGCAAGAAAAGAAAAAGGGAGGAAATTTAATGACAAGCTTGATTATATTTCTCCCAAACTGACACAGTTCATTGCATTCAAAGAAAAAGTCTCAAAAATATTTGTCAAATGCTTCAAAATGGTATATCCCAAGTTTACAATACTTGCAATATCTTAAGAGAAGGGAAGAAGCTAAAATGGAGAAGTTGAACTCTACCCAAAATGAGCTTGTTTTACAATATAATAGAAAGGAGAGAGAGAGGGGGCTCAAGTTTCAGCTTCAACCACCACGAAAATGCATTGAATGAACTGGAAAATTCATGCAGTGCCTTGCCAAAGCCATACTTCCAAGTACCTTTTCCTTGTGGAGCAAGAAATTCGACTCCTTTTCATTTAATTCATTTATTCAACCTAGGATGTGTCTTTTGAATCCGAGTGATTCTTGGTCTTTTCCTCAAACTACCGACCAACTCTGCATTTTTATTATTTCATGATGAAAGGGAGAAAAAACGATCCTGTTGAAATGAATTTTACTAAAAACAATGATCTTTAGAAGGAGAAAATCAAATGTGGGTTGTAGTCTGTAGAGCTGCGTTCATTTTTATTATTTCTTAATTGTTTGGGCCTGTGTGTTCTTTCTTCCAATCCCCACTTGGTCGATTTCGATTTATTCTTTACCCCGACTTCAATTTTTTCACTTTCCATGTCCTTCGTTGGTCGGATTATTTCGGGATGCGGGGAACTGTGTTTTATTTGGAACTGGGGTATTTGATCTTGTCAGGACCGAATTGGCCAAAATGACCGCATAACTGCCACCCTTTCTCCTTGTTATGTGGACTGACGAACCCCTGCAGGGACTGAACTCTATGTCGTCCCTTCCTCTTGCGTCTAAAACTACTCCCATCCCCCGCAATCAATGTGAACCCGTCCCCAATGCAAATTGGGCTTAACCTTGCGGAGAACACGAGCTCATTTAGCCTGTTTTGGTCATTTTCCGCACGACCCGTAAATGTCGATCTATATTAGGGAGTTGAAATTATGTTCAAATTGGCCCAATTTTTGGTTGGGAACCAAGTTCCACCCACTCGAGTGCCACTGCCACCCGACACCCTCCAACGGAATTACACTAAAATACACAATTTGGCCCAAATTATCCAATTTTCGACTTTAACGAACTCTTCGGATTTCCTTTTATGAAAGGGGGAAAATAGAATGGATAACACCGTGATGAAACAAAGGAAATATTCAATGGAAGCTAGAGTCGTGTAGGCAGCATTTAAGTCAAAAAAAGTTGCGTGATTAATCAGCATTTTGTAAATATTATATGTATGAAATACTGTACAATTCAACATAAAGATGAATTAGTCGGTAGGAATAATTCCAATCAACAGATGGATGTCTAAGTTGAGGTGGCTCCACTTAATCCTTAGCGGCTATTGTTAATAACGACAACATTGTCACCAATAAAAAATAATCGTGTCACATTGAGTGTTTTTGATTCTATTTTATCCTGAGCAGTTGCAGCTCAGTTGTCATTTACGTTCAAATGGATTTCAATTGTTTATTTGTTAGTTGCACATATATCTTTTGACTCTCTCTTAGACAACATATTTTCTACTGGTTTTTAGTTCTTCAACCTTCTGATTGTTGATTTGTTGTTTCTTTTTTCTCTATTTTTCTTGGAGATACTTTTGGCACTCCCTTTATGTATTAGTCCTTGTATTTTTTCTGTCCCATAGGCCATTCTTTTCCTTTTTGGATGTTAATATCTAAATTAAATTAAATTCATATATGATATAATAATTGAATTTTACTTTTTTTGTACTTTTGGTAAATGGTTTGAAGCGATCATACCTGTATTAAAAAGGATCGTAAAGCCGAGATAGACCATGAAAGCATAGTGGTTTTTTTATACATGGGGAACACACCCCAACAAAAGCCTAGGAGCTAGATAAAACAATAAAAACCATGGCAAGGCCAACCTACCAACATGGAACTAAAAGCAATTTTAAATGCTATCAAAAATAACTTCACAACAAAAAAAACCCAACTACTACCCATCGAACAAACAGAAGAAGGAAAGGGAAAAATGAGAAGCGTAAAAAAGCCAAAATTATACCAATGTGGGAGGGACAATTTTTTTATGGATAGTTCTCTTCTTTTATGAAGCTTTTTCCGCCCTTGAGATCTCCTCAATAGAAAGAATAAATTCAAAACAAAGCAATTCAAATCAGTGTGTCAATTGTTTTTGTAAAGGAAAATTTCCAAAATTTTGATTTAATGTCCTTCGAAGTGTTTCTATTTCAAAGAGAGAAATTCAAGAAGTTAGAAAATTTCACTCTTTGGGGTCATTTTTAGTGTTTTGCGGTTAAATCAGACATTTTTTTCTCCCGCATGTCCCAAGTATTGTCAATCCTTTAGTTTGTCGATTCACCACTTTACCCGCACCACTTACTTGTTGGCTAAATCAGCTCCACGTGTGCCACATGTCCCAAGTATTGTTGGGCCCTTTATTCGTCGATTCACCGATTTTCCCGCACTACCTTGTTTATTGGCTAAAATCAACCACCACGTCCCACATGTCCCATGGACCGTTTGTGCTCTCCAAACCCGCTTTTTCCGCATTCTTCTTGGATCAAGTATATTGGCTCCGTGGTGTCCCTCGTGTCCAAGTCGTCCCATGTATTGTTCAAATGAGATCCCAAAGTGAATGCTTGCTAGTGTATTTTTGGGTGACTTTCAAACCTGTATATCACCCCTTTTGAGTTAGCATAGGTTATTTATTGCACATTCATTATTTTCTCTCTCCTTCATTCAAATTCATGGCTATTTAAAGGAGTATAACTATTCTTTCTTTCTCACACTTGCCTGCTCATTTTTCCTTTCGCATTCATGCACAACAACGTGTTTCCCATGTATGTACTTTTTAATTTCTCTTGCAGGGATTATTTGAGATCGTGGTAATACTACATTGAAGATTATCTTCTCTACCTCTGTCACGATGAAGATGCAATACCAAGGGCACGAACACCTCTCCTCATTGGAAACCTTTGTGCTTGACATCGGTGACAGTGAAGCTCAACATCTAGACCTTGATGATTTATGGAGCAGACTTGGATGTGATAACCCTACTCCCATTTCCCAAATGATCAAAGATAGTGGGATTTCATTTGCCGACAATTTTCCTATCTCTGTTCAGTGTGATGATACCGTGCTTTCTTGTGGAGCTTGTTTCAATCCAGAATCCAAAGAGATTGTTGATCTATTTATGAAGTAGTTGCCCTGCGAATAGATTCCAAAGCTATCTCTTGTATAGCCCTACGCATCCCAATGGTGGAAGGGGAAAATAATCTCACTCTTGCTCGAGCAAAACCACTATTCAATCATGCAAGTGAAAGATACAAGGCTAGAGTCGCTAAATCGTGGTTGAAGAACCCTAAGAAGGGAGCATCCCGACTTTTTAAATCATTTTTCAGGGTTGATTTCAACAAATAACTTTTAGACATCATCACTATTCTAGCTAGGATCATGGGAATGCCCTCTACAAATGAATTTCATTTTTGGATGTGTCCCTATATCAATATCATTTGTGAGGGGAAGAAGAATCTAAATTGGGGTGAGATAATCTATGAAAATTTAACAGAGTAGCTGGTTAATGTTAAAGAACAAAGACATTCTACATGTCTTCTTATCTCATGTACACTATTACAGCATCTAGGGAATGGCTTGGCTTCTCTTTCATTGAAGATAAGAAGGATGCTCCTATATATGAGTATTGTCCCCAATTCACTCTCAAAGTTAGTAATCATCATTTCAAGAGAGTCAATGATGCCTTCACCATGTACATTGTGAGGCTTTTGGAAGGAAATATTGCTTGGAGATTTTCTAAGGAAGCAAATACCTTGATCTCTGAATATGGGAGTTTCTTCACTCAATTTAGAAAGTTTTCATATCTCAGGTTGGCTGGTTTTGAAGGTTCCCCTCTAAAGCTTCCTATGTTTTGCAATGATAAAATGGCCCTGGTTGAAATTTGTAGGAAGTGGATAAACTTCATCGAACTTGCAAAGATAAAAATATTGTTGGCATCTATTTCCCTATCACCTTGGGAAATTATACATGTAGAACAACCCTCGATGCTCGAAAATTGATAGAACCATTTCTCCTCTTACTCTTCATCATTTCAAGTCTCAAACTTGCTTTGATATCAAGGGATATATTGCTAAGAATCTCATATTAGGTTTCATCCACTTTGTTGATACTGAAGATTATTGGGTCGATTGCGTAGATGACTTTGAGGCTAGGAGAAGGTACTTTGGTAGATTTTCTCTTCAACAAATTATAGATTTCAATCTCTACAAAGTACCTAAGAAGCTCTAGGATGATGATGAAGACCTACAATCTATTGAATATGAGAGGTCCATCAAACACTCTCCTCTTGAAACCATTGATTGGTTTGTAAAAGAGCAAGATGATTTGAAAGAAGTGATCAACCTAGTTTTCGTGAGAACCAAGCTCTGGTTTGATAAGAAGATGCAAAATTTTAGGATGAACAGAGCTAGGTCTTCTTCACAAGAAACTTCCTCTCCTAGGAAAGAATAACCTACACTCGATGTTGAGATTCTAAGCAATCCACTCCTTCCTCTTCGACAAAGGTATACATGAAGAAAGGAAAGGTTGTCAAGCAAGAGCAGATGATAGAGGAAAAGGAGGAATTTTCTTTGGAGCAGTCACAGGTTCTCACAGTCAGATGATGTCATTGTTTTGAGTGAGGATAATAGTGAAGAACTGAAGGAAGAGGAAGAAACCCCTGTCAACACTACTGAGATGGATAATAAGGGATGCATGTTTGAATCTCTGGGTTTTGTGGACCATTCTTCCAAGGATATTCCTGAGGATATGCCAACCTCTCCATTAGAAACATCTGTGGTGCAAACATTGAGTGCAATGAGTACACTTGCACTTGGACCCATTGCTCCTTCTGCCTCTTCCTCCTCCTTTGCTTGGTCTAGCCTTTCATTGATAACAAGAAAAGGAAGTCCACCTCTCAAATTGTGGTTCCCAAGTTTGATGTTGTGGCAGCCTTGCTCGGTACTACTCCCCCTCCTCCAGTAAAGAAAGAAAATATTACCTCAAGGCTGGTGTCGGATTCACAAGGTCAGAAATTCATGGAGATTTTAAAGCCTAAGGTAGATAAGGAGGAGAAAGATATTTTAGTTTCTGACTTGGAGCTCACAAGGATTCCACTTGGGGATTCTACGCCTGAAAGTGAGGTTCATAACCTCAGGTAAAATGTCACTCGAGTCATTGAATGAGTGGAGAAGGGAAAGCAGACTTTGGAGCAATTGGAAGAACAAAATCAAGTCCTTTCAAGTTTTATAAAATCATTATTGGAAAAGCATAAGGTCTTGGATCATACTCCACCATTTGACTTATCTTCCACCTCCCCTAGTTCTTAGCAAGGATGAAGTTCATACCATCAAAGATATTAATAAACATGCCACTTATGGAAAATCCATTGAATTACTAGTTGATGATATGATGGTGTTTGGATTAAACTTCATTGAGGATGCCTTCAAGTCATATGAGAAGGTATCCAAATTACAGTTGAAATTCAGCACAACACTCAGTGGCTTGGAGAAAGAACTGAAGCTATGGTGTGAATGCATACAGGATATTCGTTTGATGAGTAGGACGGATGATCAGATCTTGTTAGCAAACAAAGTATTCGATGAGGCCAAGAACAATCTGTCAAGATCTTGGGTTTTTAGTGTTGAATGGAAGATCAAGGTTTTGGAAGAAGCATTAGGAGAACTAAAAAACATGTGGCAAAAAGGAGAAGCTTTCAAGGCCTATGTTCTGGTTGCTTTCCAAGATATTCATTGTCAAATCCAAAATGAAGACTCAGGTGATCACTTTTCTTTACAAGAAATCAAGGCTCAATTTAGTACCTTCATCAAGGATGATCTCATCAAGGAGGAATCAATGTCTAAAGAGAAGATGAAATATGTCTCTCTCTCTAATCAACTATCACCAAGGAAAACAAAGAGTTTCTAGAAAACAAAGAGTTTGAGAAGGATATGGAGAAGTTTCTTGGTATGTGGACTCATGCCACTTCTAACACCACCATCCCAAAGTGCATGGAGATAGCTGAAGCATTGAAAAGATTTAGACATTGGATTCTTAAGACAGTTGGCCCTTCTAAACCTCCTTCGGATGTTTCTGCTCCCAAGTCCTAGGTCACTTCTTTTATTTTGGGGTTTTAAAACCCATGATGTAATACTTGATTAAAGACATTTTATTAATGTATTTGTTAAGTAGTCTTTAATATTTAGATTAAAAGAAGTTGGAACCAAATGTAACTGTCTTTGTAAGCTATTTAATGGGATCTTCATGCCATTGTTAGGGATACCCTGGTACTTTTGAAATGTATTAGAATTGAAAGTAAATCAATACAAAAGATTTTCCCTTATCTCTCATTCTCATCTACTATCCTTTCTGTTCTTGTTTGAGATTCATGAATCATCAATCTTTCATGTTAAGAAACTTTGCGTTCTTGTGATATGATTTCTAGAAATTTGTGTCTGTTGAATAATATCAGATGTTGCCAATATGAATGATTCTATTATGTGTTCCTTTTGCTAAGTACGTATAAGGTTATATTTTGCTATCTATATTACCTGAAAGTATTGTTGTGTTCTTCCTTTTTAGTTTCTTTGTTCTTCCACTCTTAAGTATTGATAATCTATGTTAGTATGAAACATTTCAAAGTATCAGAAGTCCTCATCAATATAAAAGTTGTATATTTGTATATAAGCTTTGTTGTTTTCTTTCAATAAGGGAATCTCTCCCATAAAGAAGAGGCATTTGCCTTCCCGACATTGACTACTACAGAGTGCTATTATAAAAACAAAAATTATGCATCTCAACATAATGAATAAAAATGAGGCATCTTATATACACGACATGTCAATTTGGTCACTTATAAGAATGCTAAAAACATATATTTTCTAAAAGAATTACAAAAACATTAACACCACCATATTTTGTCTAAATGATTTAATCCTTCGTAAAACATATACAAATATCTCTATATGCACTACACCATGTAATTGGAATATAGAATCTAATATTTGAGAAAAATTCAAATTTAATTGAAAAATTTACCCTTTAACAATATTGAATTCTTTTGAGAAATGTAGTGATGTGTGTATATAGACGCAATCAATTACTTACAATGTATTTCCTAAGACATGATACCTATATGAAGTCAAATGAAAATCAAATATTAACTAGAACATCGGCTCTAAGGAAAATTCTCACAATTATAGGCAATGTAATTGCACATAGAATCAATAAGCATATATGTTGAAATTTAATTGAATTTCATCCTCCATCACTTATGACATTATCATTTTTCCTAGCATATAACCTTATGCTCTATCGAAATACACAAACACACACACACACACACACACACATTATCTAAAATTTAACCTAAGGTTATTTCAATAACTTGCACAATTTATACAGACTCAGATACATAGAAATGGTGAAAATAAGAAATCTAATTTTTGGGGCATGCCTTTTCTTTTCTCTAACTTCTCTATTGAATAAAAATCTAAGGAGTTAGCTAAAATTTGCAAAAATGGGGAAGAAGGCATGAATTTTGGGTGCTGGGGGCTATGGGTGGAATGACCCGCAGATTGAACTACGGTTCCTCGTCTTGACTTGGGTCCGAAAGGCTAAGGAAACAACTAATTGTAGAAAAATCGGGTCCCGATGGCCTAGGCGGTCCAAGTTCCTTCGGGCCATGCAACTTCCCAAAAACTAATTTTCGTGATTTGCATAAGGGTTGAAGTGGATTCTTTGTAATGTGAAAAATGGAAAACTTTGCAGCCGGGTGCTCCAACTTCCATCGGGCCACAAGTTCCCCAAAATTCCTACTTGCCCGATTTGAAAAGGCATTAAATTGGGTCTAGTGTATTGTGGAAAAGGTAGAAGTTTGCAGTGTAGCACCTAAGTTCCATCGAGCCACAAGTTCCCCAAAATCTTGACTTGTTAAATTTGCAAAGGCATTAAAACAAGTCCATTGGATTGTAGAAAAGGTGAAAGTTCACAACCCAGGTGGTCCAAGTTCCATCAGGCCACGAGTTCCCCAAAATCCCAACTTGTTCGATTTGCAAAGGGATTAAAATGGGTGTAGTTTTTGCAAGTAAGGCGGATTTGGATAGCCCAAATTTTATGGGTGAGTTTTGATGTGAGTACATGGGAAGGCCAAAATGGCCGTAAGTCTATATGGTGTGGTGATGGTGGGGTCGGGTGGTCCAAGTGAACCATGAGCGTCATGGGCCCATAAAAGACGAAACTCCCACAATAAGCGGGTGCGGGTAAGGTGGAGATAATTAGCCAAAGCATCTCATGGACTTTGGTGTTAGGAATATTTTCTTTAGTGCTCACATTTGTTAGCATTATATTGTGTAGAATTATTATTAAAATGAGTTAACATAAAATAACTCATTTAATAATAATATAGTAGTTTAGAATAAATTAATACAATCTCATATTGAGTTGTATTTTATTATTGTACGTGAGTTGTAGTACAACTCACTAGAGATTTTAGGGAACTAGTAGAGATATTATGGGATATTATGAGAGATATATGGGATAGAAATTGAGTGATATGTGGATCATGGAGAGATAAGGGGGATTCATGATGTGAGTTGACTCCTCCTTTGTAGGAGATCAAACTTCTATATATTGTAACCTCTCTACAATAATAAATTGATCCAAATGAATTGAGTTTGTGTGTTAAATCTATGTTTTATTTAGAATGTTATTTAGTGAAATCTAATACCAAAATAATATTCACGTGCATTAAATAGGCGAAATACCCACAATGCAATAGGAAATATGGATTATAATAGCCCACGTGGAATACCATGACCCGAACATTGAAGGAGCATATCTTTTAACCCAGAGCTCCGATTTGGACAAAATTGGACTTTTTGGAAAGCTCTCGACATCCTTTACACCAAAAAATATAGATTTACTATTTTTAGTAATGGTATGTGGGTGAAAAAAAAGGAAAAGCTCCAACCCCAAAACTTAAGTAATCGGTCTCGTAAAATGTAAGAAATCCTTGACAAACTCAAAATAAATGCTCACACTCAGAAGGCCATAACTTTTACAATTTGCAATGGATTTTCACAAAATTGTTCTCCTTTTAGAAATTTCTTCAAGAATGGAGCAAAACATCAAGAAATGTAGAAATTGATGAGGATTTGATGATGATTTTAAGGAAAATGTGCCAAGTTCTTAACAATGATTTCATTAGTGGTTAGAGATGCATTTAGTGAGCATGGGCAGCCATTCCTTATCTTTTTCAAGTCATGGGATAGTATGGGGTGCCTTATGTAGTTCATCTATCACCATTTGGGCACAATTATGACATCTTTCAAGTGGTTGGAAAGGGAATTTCGAGAATTGCATCCCCTCTCTCTCTCCTCTCAAAATTATATAAATTGATGTGTTATGTTCATTGTAAAGAGGATAGTTTTTAGTGGAAAAAATCTATAATTTTTGTTTTGTGAAGCCAATGTGTTGCAAGCCTTTATAGTGGACTCCTTGGATGGTGATTCAGGCCTTTCCTTTGTAATAGTTTGGACTGTGCATATTAATGAAGCAATAGATTCAAGTTTGTGGATGTATCTTCTGTCTTTGAGTTTGTTGGATTACGCTTGCCTCTCTAATGTTATTGTAGATGTTTGTGTCTAATCTATATTCCCATAGGGACCTACTATTATTGTGTATGCATAAAAATTTGTTGTGAATACGGTTTTTAAACCATGGAGAATTGTCATCACCCTCTATGATCTACATTTTGCTTCTATTTTCACACATTATAAATTGTTCTCACACCCTTATTTTTGTGCATCATCTTTGTAGTGTAGTTTTCATTCATTTTTATGTTATTTCTCTCTCCCTTTCCATTATAAGTGATAGTTTAGGAATAGTAGTCATTTTATTTCAGTAGATTTATTTTGTACTAGGATTAGGAGGAAGAACTAGATTTCTTTGGAGATCTATCTCAAGTATCGAGTCCCACAAGTTGGAAATAGTATCCATGTTATGCATTCACATCATGAGCTCAAGCACACACACTTATGAAAATATGAGGGTGATGTGATTCACGATAACCACACACACACACACACACACACACACACACACACACACAAAACCTATTATAAGAATTCCCTATGAGTTGTATTTCAATCATGACATAATTAAAAATAGACTATTGCAATATTAGGATAAACCTTACCTCAAAATGCATTAACACATAGACATCCCTTCGATGCTTCACTATTTTGAAGGTTCATGTTTTTTTCTAATCCTAGATGGTTACATCATTTCTTAAAAATATTATCTACAAGAAACATTGTATCACATACCTGTAGGAAACTCTAAAATAATTCCATATGGAAAAATATGTGAGAAATTTCATAAACATCACAAATATAGATGCACATGGTATAAAGCCAAAAATGACAACATATTATATGCATAAGAAATATAACGCTTATTTAAGTAAATATCTACATATTCCAGGTGAATCTAGACTCTAGTATTACATATTTTTGTAAAAATATATCACCTTTTTATATCTATTGGATTCTATTTCTATTACTACTAGATTCCATTATTAAATTTATCATATTCCATTAGTAGTAATATTGGATTCCAATAGGGTCATTATTAAACATAATGGAGTTCTAATTTTGCTATTATTGGATTCCAATTTTGCTATTATTAGATTCAGTTTCGATATTATTGGATTCTAATTTCATTATTATAAGATCCAAATGTCAATATTATTGGATTCTAATTTCTCTATTATTGGATCCCAATGTTGATATTAATGGATTCCAATTTTGTTGTTTTTAGATTTTCATGAATTTGGGAAAATCGTGTTGGTACTATGTAATGTTAGTAGACACTAACTATTATAAGGAATGAGCCCATTAGATTAAAAATAAAATCTAACATAAAATTCCTATGAAAGCATGTTCAAAGTGTGAACCTCGCTCTTTGAAAAGGCAAGGATCACTCGTTCCTCATCCTTTAAAAGTGCAATCCTCGATGTAAGGCTAGTGGTCGTTAACTATTATAAGCCATGAGCCCATCGGATAAAAATTAAAATAAAAACTAACAATAAATTCCCATGGAATAAATGACAAAGTGTGAGCCTCACACTTTCCTTGAAATTTGAAAGTTAAAGGACTAGTACTTTCAATTTTGGAGTCATTATGTGCATCCTTGATATTGACATTGGCCTAAAATGCTAATGGTGTTATTTTGATTTCTTGTTAAACTTATAATAAAATTATGTCCTCACCCCAAAATATACCTTATTTTTTATGATTCTCTCAAAATATGAATCATGAACACTAGATAAAATGAAGTGTCATATTTTCAATGTTGTTTAAATAAGTATAATATAAAGCATATCAACTTCAATTGTAATGTCCAACATTCAAAAAATCAAAATTCCATGAAGATTCTTTAAGATTCCACTTTTAATCTTGGATTTTATGAATTAATCCACCTTTTGTGGTCAAAACTTGGCATATTAGTATTATTGAATAATGTATAAACCTTTTTTTGATTGATATTATAATAGTTATATTATTAAAGAAAAATATGGAACTCGTTCTAGTTGGTCATTATGTTTTTGGGTTATGTTTGGAAAATTTGAAGATAGGTGGTAGAATTAGTTTAATATTGGTAGACATTTAAGTTTTCTTATCTTATTCATAACATTGAAACAACTCGAGTCTTCTTTTCTTAGATTATACATGGCCTTAGGTTTACTACTGTTTATTATTATAAATTATATCACATATTTATCCTTAAAAGCCAACAACATCATTGGGAGGTATGTATATCAAAAATTCAATTACTATGAAAGAAAGTATAATTTATTCTTGTAAATTTTTCCATACTCCATAGAAATGATGATTCACTTGCTTCCATGAGGAATAAAATGAATTAATACTTAAAACAATGCAAATAAAATTCTTGTGAGAAACACATTAAAACGCCTTTCGAGATACATTGAACAAATGGTGTATTGTTTACATCAATAAAAATACACATTTTGCGAAAATTTTATTCTTTTGAGTCAAGAAATGCCACCACCTTTTGCCCACTACCTATTTCCTAGAGTTGAACATTGTGAATGAGCTAGATTTTCTTCACACTCATCATTTTGGAATAGCGCATTTCTCCAATCTGTTTTCTCAAGTCCCCCTCTTGTAGCCCATTCTCTTAGCCTTGTATAAGTTGAGTAGATCTTCATGGGATGATTGAATTGATATATAACTCCCAAATTCCATGATGTTATTGAATACTTTGATTGGAATATAAGTTTCAAATAATTTCAAATCCATATCAATGAAATTTACTTACACAATCCAAATCAATTATGCATGTTCCAAAAAAAAGTAAAAATGGAAATATTTTGTAGGGTCAAACAAGAGGTATATATGCTTCTCCCTGTCTCCTTTAACTCCACCCAACATATTAGTTTAGATGATGATTGGATACTCAAACCTATTTCCTAAGAACTCAAAGCCTATCACATCATGTTTTAAGTTATGTTATGAGAGATAAAGCTCACAATAACACAATTGATGTGTAATACAACAAAAGAGGAAAGAAACAATAAAAGTAGGAGAACACGAATGACATATTAATGGTTCGAGTCACCAAGAATTATCTTTATTTACATACTGAAGTGCCCAAAAAATGTGTTCCCTTGGATTAGAATCGAGTACCTACACCACTTGTTGGTATCCAAATTTGTTCTCCCTTTCAATATGAGCAACATCATTGATTCGACATGGCACTTAGAGATAGATAGATCATTATGTGTATTTTTGTAGATGGGGATGAGATATAACTAACCCTTTGTCACTCAGATTTGTGGAGAGATGGATTACACCTTCAAGAGGATTTGACCTATCCTCACTTTGCTTTAGGCCATGCCTTTCGACCAGGGGGTGAGAGGACCCATAGTTTAACCTCTGTTTGATGAAGGGGATGGAGATATCCTTATTTTTCACAAATTTTATGAAGAAAACCTTGGGAAAGTACGGTCAATACTCCATAATTTAACTCTCAAGAGTTATCACTTCTAAAAGATGGAGACACTTTCAAAACAAGGTGGCTAAGGTTACTGAAGACATTATGGGATCTTGATTTTTCTACATATTTTAGTAAATAGATTTTTTTCCTTTGTTGATATACAGGGAAAACAAGGGTAGTTCAGGATGGATTCATGGTTTTTAATAATTTTCATGGGAGATTGAGTAGGATAAAGTTGATTATACCAGATCTTTGAGGAACTTCTCACAACAATGGAAAAATAAAATACATAAAGCTTCAGAATAGTTAAGAAGTTCCTTCAACTAGAAGGCGTGCTTCAATGGAGGCCCAAATTAGCACATTTTCACTAAATATTTGAGAATCTAACATGAAGGCTCGAGTTAAAAGACATAATCAAACACCAAAATCTCTTATCAATCACGCCTAAGGTAGACCCAAAGACTTAAACCAATATTTATAAAGAGATGATAGTGAAGTGATTTTAAATTATTTATCTAATCACAAGATGAAGGATCTTCTTGAAATGAAGTTGCAAATGCCACTAAAATGTCACATAGATGAGATCCTGTGTGATTTCACAAATATTTCAATGTAAGATTGCAATAGGAACAAGAAAAACTACTTGTAGACATTCTGAAACAAAGCAAACACTAATTGCTTAGAGATTGACACAAATTAATTTCAAATTTTCTTAAATTCATCAGTAGGGGAAATCTTCTAGAGAAATATCAGTGCTCGTCAATGGCTATACATATGTAACCAACTTGACATGATAGAAAATCTAACATAGAAGAAATTAACAAGTTATCTTGAAATTGTCTCTCAAGAAGACGACTTTTCTCAAATTTTCTCTTAAGAATTCAACCCCTGACCCTTTGCAAGAGTATTCTCATTGCATTTATACATTTTACTCACTCAATTTCCCCCAAAAGAGAAAAATATTCGAGGGACATTTTCTTGTTACAAATTGCCCTAGAAAGTGAAATTTAACAAATTCACATCTAAAAGCTGCCAGGTGGACCAATAGTGAACTGATCATGTTTCTTGGGCCCTCGACTAATGACTAGGATGTCATGCCACAATGTTTTGGAAATCCTTCTAATCATTCTGATTATGTCATGTGAGAAATCCCTTTTTAATCATTTTTGAGAGGCTCTGCATTTGGATATGACATGGTAATCTTTTTTTGCTCTCAAGGCAATACCTTTTTCATATTTTTCACCTACTGACTTTCATCATTTCATCCTTTTCTCTTTCTTTCCTCTACAACAACATCTGCATCCGGCTTTCTCTGGTAATTCCCATTTTTGCAAGTGCCCGCACAATTCCAACTTCAAAATATCAACCTTAACAATCCTTGGACTCACAAATTAAGTTCGAATCCATTTAATGGAACTTTACGAGATAAGCGACGACAAGGAATTTCATTAAAAATTATGAAAAAGCAGTATGTATTCGCATCTCCGGGAGTCAGGAGAAAAAATGGTGGAAAAATGGATGCAATGCACAACAACCATTGATTCTTCCACTTCTCCACTTTATTTTATAACCATCCACATATTTCCTTGGCATAATTGCAAAGGAGAAGTAGAAGGGAAAATTTCCAAACAAGTGTGGGCCTTTCACGTGCCCTGGGCCGAGAAAAATGCCTTTTGGTCTCTAAAAAAGTCTCAGCAAAAAAGGAACCAGCGAAACCTCCACATGTCTCAATGGTGCACTTTGAGATGGCCCCTAAAAGCAGAGACCCCAAAAAGTGTGGGTTCACCACATGTCTCAATCCGGTAGAGTTATTAAAAATTTGAAGGATCAAGTACAAGGGGCCATATGTCTAGGGTCCGAGATAGTTTTCATTTGGCCATTGAAAAGTTCAAGTAAGGGCGAAGTGAGCGGAAGCCTACAAGTGTCATCCTGGTGCTTCTTGAAATAAAATTTAAGGTTTGGTCCCCAAATAGGCGTGGTCCCTTCACATGTCAATGGTCTACCAAAACTATATCGGTCGCATAAAATTTTTGTCTAAGTCTTGGAAAGGTAGCGGAAATCTCCACGTGTCTCCTTAGCACAACTTCCAGGACAAACCAAAAGGAAAATTTTTAGATGAGCACCGACTCTCCATGCAATTTTTTTTTGAATTGAAGTGGGCCTTATAGTTTCAAAGTTCCTCACCGAACCGCATCTAACCGAGAAAGGACCACTTTTCCATAGATGATGAGATATAAATTTGACCGGGAAAAATACACACGTCAAATCATAAAATGTAGGAAAATCACCATTTGCACCCAAAAATGAATCCTTCTTTAAGGACAGAGAATTTGGAAAAGTTATAAGGCATAAATATGATCTTTCGATCTGCATCCAATCACATTTTCAGAGATACTTGGGATAGAAACGATAGGGAAAACAAAACGTGACTATGGAAAATGGAAGGAAGGGAAAAAACCCAAATTTTCACCCAAGTTACTGAGATCTTTCACATGGACAAAGGGCGAAAACAAAATTATGGACTTTAAGTGATCCTCGACCAAGGAAGGGGATGATCATGGAAACCAAATGGAGTACATAGTTTTCATGCATGGATACGGGGGAGATAGAGAAGATGACATAGCTCACAACCTGGATAACTTTAAGGAAAAATGGGGTGAGACCAAATTGAACACCAACATCAGGTTTGACTTAGTGATGGGTATCCCTTGTGAGTTCCACAAGAACAAAAAATATACCAAGTTCCAAAAACAAACCATTGGGAAATGGAGTTAAAGAATAAGCTTATAAAGTAGAGAAACCATAACCACCCTCTAAAAAATGAACTAAGAAACCAGAAAAACCAAGTCACCAAGGACTAGAATGAACAAAAACACAAAAGAAGAATGAAAACAAAGAACTATACACTATACAATGGAGTATACCTTGATTATGAGAAATCAATCAAGGAAATGTTTCAAATGCCTGCCATTAATAGGTAATTCAAGCAGCTCCAAATCTAAGTATTTTAGGAATAAGGTATTTTCACCAATTTGAATGTCAATTGAATAATGGCCCATCCATAATGCATCAAATTTACCATACTTTCCCTTATCTTCATTCTTATTTTCCGATAATAGCACAAGATCCCCAATACTGAAAGCTCTTGGAGTCACTATCTTGTCAAATAAATTCTTCAACTTTTCTCTGAACTTCACATGCTGCTGATGGGATGCTCTTATTTCTTTATCTAACTAAATAATCTGATTTATTCGAGCATCATATGAACTAACTTCTTGATCTTCAATTTGTTGAACAAACTCAAATGAAGACAATTGCAAATGAAGGGGCAGGAAATCTTGAGTTCCATATACCAATGCAAACGGGATTTTACCGGTAGCTCTTTTGTGTGATTTTGTCAGCCCAAACAACAAACTTGATTTCTTACCCCACTTCTTTTTGTTCGAGATCCAAGGTTCTTCTAATGATCTTCAACAAGTTTTTATTATTGGACTCACTTATCCATTTCCTATGGGATTGTAGTTAGAAGCATATGTAAAATTGATTCCATACTCTTTGCACATTGCCACCAAAGGTTTGGCTCTGAACCTCATGGTATTATGAGTAACAATTTTATCTAGCACTCCAAATTTGCATATGATTTGATTCAGCAAGAAGTTCATGAAAATTTAGTGTGTTGCTTTCTTGGTGGTGATTTCTTCCACCCACTTAGTGAAATAATCAGTGGCTACAAGAATCCATTTATGAACAGCACTAGAAGGATCATAAATTTCACTTCAGTGACACATGATACAAAGGAAGGGAGCCTAAAGATTTCATTATTCAAGAAAAATGCTTTGGTAAATTTTACATTTCCTAATCAATATAGTTGTATCTTTGAAGAGAGTTAGCCATCAATAACTAGCCCTGAAGATTTTATGTGTTGTAGCTCTTTCAACAAAATCTACCCTAGAAACTCCTCCATAGAGATCAGCAATTACATTTGGGTCTTCATCCTTAGCAATGCATATTAAGAGCACTTCCTCTGGGTTCTTTCAAGCTAACCCAAAATCATTAATAACATATTTTTGAGAAGCTTACTTAAGAGCTCTTTAGTACTTTTTAATCAAATGTTTAGGGCAACATAGATGTCTGAGATAAAAGATTATATCTTTGTACCATTCAGAGCTTACCAAATTTTCAAGGACATCCACACTTTCTCCTTCTACTACATTCGCCTCAATAGTCTGCAAGTTTCTCTTATCAGTAAGCTTAGCTAGGCCTACACCTCTTACCAATTTCGTGGTTTGATATCCATGTCATATTCATACAACTTGTTCACCCATCTGCATCTTTTTCTTGAGACCTCAATCTTTGATAAGAATTCTTTCACCATGGTGTGGGGAACATAAGCAACAACTTTAAAGCTCAAGATGTAGGGTCTAAAAACCTTTGTTGCTTTTACCAAGGAAAATGTTTGGTTCTCCATGATGGTGTACTTTAACTCAACTCCTTACAATGCCTTATTGAAAAAGGAAATTGGTCTCTTAGCCCCTTCATCATCCTTCTACAACAAATAATATGCCATGGTATTTTCTGAAGAAAAAGAAAACACTTAAAAAGGCTTCTTGTAATTTGGAGCTTCTAATACGAGGGGCATGTTTTAGTGCTTCCTTGATCCCATTGAAATCTTGAATGGAAGCTTCTTCCCATTTGATAACTTGGTCCTTTTTCATCATGCTAGTAATGGGGATGGTCAGCTCAGCAAAGTTAGACACAAATCTTCTAATAAATTTTATTTGTCCAAATAAGGATTGAACTCCCTTCTTAGTTCTAGGAATTGGAACCTTGTTGATGGCTTCCACTCTCTCGGGATCAATCATGACCCCTTCCTTTGATACAATGTGACCAAGAAGCTTTTCCTTTTTCACTCCAAAATGGCACTTCTTGGGATTCAATGATATGCCATACTCTCTACACCTTAAAAACATTCTCTCCAAGTGTTGTAAGTGATCATTTCATTTTCTAGAAAACACAGTTACATCATCTTCATAAACAACAATGAAATCATTGATATAACCAAAAATGCTACATCTGTTTCTCTTTGGAAATTTTCTCCAGCATTCAATAAGTCAAAAGGCATCCTAATATAGAAATAAGTTCCCAAGGAGTGGTAAAGGCGAGTCTTTATTCTTTCTAACTCCTTCACAACAACTTGATTATAGCCAGAGAAACCATCCAAAGTGGATAAAAATTGAGAACAAGTTACCAATTGTAGCATATTCTCCATGTTTAACAGAGAGGGTAATTATATTTCAATGATGCTTTATTCAAGTTCATGAAGTCTATGCACAACCTTATATCACCATTCATTTTTTCGACAAGCACTAGGTTTCACTGACCCAAGATGAGTACCTTGTGGGTTGAATGATCCTTCCATCCCTCAACTTCTTTGATTCTTCTTGCATCTTTAAAGAAAGGAGTGGATTGATAGGCCTCTATTTTTTCTTGAAAGGATTGGCATTAGATTCAAGAGAAATTTCATGTTGGAACAAATCTTCCTGTATGCCTTCAACTTAGAGTACAACAAAGCTAGGCGAGTCTTGATATTTCTTCAATAATTGAACACATGATTGCTCCTCTTCCTTTCTCATATTACTTCCTAACAAGTTATTACATGGTTTTTCCTTTGTGCCCAAGTCATGCTATTCCACATCTCTTAAAACCAACATACTTCTTTTAATAATACAATCAACATTATCAAAGTTTGATTTAAGAGCCACCAAACCTCTGGGAATCATGTTTGTCTTCAGCTAGATAATGTCTTTGCCAAATAAAGTTTCCTTTCCTTCAGCAACACACACCATTGGTTCCAAATCTATATTTTGGTCAGCAAAATCACCTTGGTTCTATAGAAACCATTTCACTTAGGCATCATCAATGAACACTTTCCCATTTTTAACGTTGTATCGGGGACAAATGGACGTGTTAGTATTTCAACATCATACTCACAAAATGGAGACACTATACAATTCCCAAATTTGGATCCTAGCATTGCTAGCTTATCCGTAACAATATTAAACATTCTATCATGGTGCACAATTTATTAAAAGAGTTAAACATTTCAATCAAATCCTAAACAAAGGCATGCTTGTATTGTTTCATTCTCTTATTTTTAGTAGCATACAATTTTCTAATTTTCTTAACAATCAGTTTTGAATCCCCTTTGACAATGATATCCTTTATACCATATTTATATGCAATTCTCAAGCCTAATAAGTGCTTTATATTCAGCAATGTTAGTGCATTCAAACTTGAGTTTGAAAGAAAAAACAAATTCTTCTTGGGTGGAGAAATTAGAACAATATCAGCACCATTTCCAAACTTGGAAAAAGCACCATTGAATAACAAGGTCCAAGGTAAACCTACTTGTTCAAGACATTTACATTCATCAATCTTATGCTCTTTTCCATCAACAAACCCAACAAAGTTATCAGCATGTACATCATCATACAAAAATTCATAAGAAGCACTATAGGGATCTTCCATGAGGTACACCATCTTCTTCTCTCCATATAGCTTTACAAGGCTTCCTTCAATTGGAATGGTGACAAAAGACATATCCATCTGAACACTTCCATGAACACTTGCAACCCACTTTCTTGATAACAACATGCCCCATTTGGCGGGAAATCAACAATAAAACATCAAGTTTCAAGTTCTTACGGATAAGCTGCCGGTTGCACCACCTAACCTTCTACACACCTTATAACTAGCACCTCTCTAGAATCCATTGTAGTACAATTGCCATAAGTTTCTATCACTTTCATGTTCAATTCATTCATGACTTATAGAGGCATAACATTCCATAATGCTCGAGAATCAAACATAAAATTGTGCAACTGATCTTGTCCTTAAAAATTAGCATTGTAAAAAAGGATCAACATTTAATTGAGACTCAACCAAAGATGTTCCCAAGTAAGCCTCAAGTGGTTCACCTATCTCCTCCAATGCTGGTGGTTTTTCTAGGTTTGCAATGGTTGGAGGAGGAGTGTTTACATTATTTATATTTCTACCTTGGGCACTCCTATCTTCTACCAATCCCAAATACTCAAAGGCCCTCTTATTGTGCTCGGGAATCCTAAGCGGTTCAACAATTGGGACAAGAATCTTTATCTAGCTCAAGACTTGTGAAATATCATAAGGAATGTATTTGGGCAAAGCAACATTTGGAGAAAGATTGACAAACTCATCGGATGTCACAAGATTTTTACCATCTTGGGCATGGATGGGAACACCATTTGATCTTAAAACGGGTGTTTGAATCCAATAATTATTAATCTTTTCAAAGGATCGTAAAATATAATCAAATTAAGAGGTCTTAATACTCAAAATTATTGATTTAAAATATGATTTAAGACCGAATTCAAACTGAAATTAAGTTTGTAATTTTACTCAAAATTTCACTATTTGTTTGAAGCCCCAAAAATCATTGTTTCAGATTTAATTGATTTTTCCAATTTTATCAATTATTATTATAGTTGCATCCATATTCATATTTTGAATTTAACTTACTTGCAAATATCAGAAAATGAAAATAAAATCAGAACACAACACCTAAATTGTTTACGGGGTTTGGAATTCCTGCATCCCCGAGTTCGTGATGAACCGATCCATTAATAATGTTAAATATGTAAATACAATAACCTTTAAATTAACCAATAATGAATCAAAAAACTATAAAAATTTGTTTCAGACCTTCAAAGGATGTTAATGGAGCTCAACCTCTGTCCTTCACCTTCCTGATCCACTTGCAGCAGTTGTCTCTATTTGGCTCTACACCTTTGTGTGAATTTAATGACAAATAACTCTATTACAAAAGCTCGAAATCAGATAAAAGATCATGTCATTCGATTGCCTCAAAATTCTGAACAAATTTCTTATATAACTCGAGATCTGGTTTTGAGTTGAAGTGCCTCAAAATTATATTTTTCTAAAATTGCTTGTTTATTGGCTTGACAGAGACGTGGCACTTGTTTATTACAAATACAAGTGAGCTTTATTTATGCCACTTACAAGAGGGTGGTGGGTTGGTAAGGCTGCTTATCTTTTTAGATGAGGTGTTGGGTTCAAATCCTCCTTCCATAGGTTTAAGCACCCAATTTAGCCATTGACCCCACATTTGGTGGGAAAACGATAGGATAAGCCTTTAAATAGCTTTTTGTCCACAAAATCTTCCTTATCCCATGGGATTAGGCTTATTCTTATGTAATGGATTAAATAAAATATTATTATTATTATTTTAAATCCAAAGCCACTAAAAACCTACCAAGTGTCACGCCCATAATATGCCATTTGTCGACGTCAAAGTGTCTCACGTCATCATTTGACCACAACTTTGACTATGCATATCTTTCGCATACTGAACTCAGATTTGGTCCATTCAAAATGCGTCAGAAATATTACGACGAGCTCTATACCATGGAACTGAGTTTTAAAATATTACAAAACCATCAATTTTACATTGTCACCAATTGCCACGTGTCACCTTGCCATTAGTCCACTTGTTGACTTGTTGACCAAAGTTGACTTCTCTGTTGACTGAACTTTGACAAGACATAACTTGAGCTCAGAGTGTCCGTTTTCACGTTCTTATAGTCATCGGAAATATCTCTGAAGGATATACTACATAGGCATATTCTAGGGAAGTTTAGGGAACTTTTGACACTAAAAATATCCCCTGATCACTCCTCCCTACTGAGAAGGATTTTTGTCCACAAAAAGTTGTTTATCAACCCACAAATAATGCTATCTCTTCCTACATTGCACAAACACATACAAGAACCCAAAATAACATTATAGGTTAAAATAAATGCAAATAGTTGATTAGCTAATTACATAACCGATCAGATAATAACACCCAATTAAGCTAGTGTTTAACTAAAATACTACAACCCTGTCAACTCTACACACAACTATGAATTGTCATACCCCATTGTAATGCCATCACAAATAATTGACTAGATAATAACACCCATTCTATTACAGAAAGCTAGTGTTTAACTGTCACTTTGTGATACTGACCAATTACTTAAATTATAATTTCATAACACATATCAGGATACTAGACATCTAAATTGCCCACAATTAGGCTAGTGCCCACTGTCCATATGAAACTATAACAATTACAATTATTCACTATCCATAATAAAATAGACTATTAATGCCCAAAAATATCTATAGTCAACAATTGAATCCACATGAATCTGCCAAAAACATTGTATTGCCATCACAAATAATAAGTCGGATAATAACACCCATCTATAATGAAGCTAGTGTTTAAGCGACACTTTGTGATTATGTTGATTATAACTACAAATATTCACTATCCGAATCATTAAACCAACAACGCCTAAAATGGCTATAGTAAAAATCTGAATCAACGTGAATATGCAAATATTTTATCCATACATTGAACTTTAAAGGGATAGATTATAAACTGTATGCTTACCCAAATTGGTGAATTGCCATAATCTGTAAAATGGTCACTTAGTGCCTTTGCAAACTAGTTTGTTATTGTAATAAATTTACACCCTAATTGCAACCACATCTAATAGTTACAAATATCAAATTTTCCCAAAATAAGGTATTATAAATTAGTGTAAATAACACATGTGGATACAACAAGTTTTTCTATTTATTACAATATCAAACAGGTTCCCAAATGGGTCTTATAAGCATCCATAATATTTACACAAATGACAACACAATAAAACTACAAATTTCAAAATAGACATTTTGACGATGCCCATATCCATGCATATTGTTGTCAAAAATGGAATAACCAACCAAAATGTGAGAAGATGAATATGAGTATGATGAACCTATCACTCAAATCTTCTTTACGGCTACTTCCAAATTATTTAAAAGCTAAATAAAAACATAGGATCAAACCCCTAAAATATAGCTTTGAAAATGTTTGCATACTATCACCGATTCTTGTAGTGCAAACATAAAGTTGAGGAATGTTTTTCCCATCCAATTACTTGAATTTCTCCATTTCAAAGTGGTTTTAATTCCCAAGATACTAGAATGAGCATTTACATGAGTTAGATCAACAAATTTTGGTTTGACATTATTTTCCTTTTAATGACTTTCCAATGTTACTTTGAAGGAACATACCAACACATCATGACCATTCCTTTTACAATGGGAACAAAATTTAACTTCCTTATTTTTAGGAGTCTTACCCATTTTTCCATTCCTTGAAATCTATCTAGGAAAATGATTCCCCTATTTAGGAGACATAACCTTTTTCCATTTATCGCCTTACGGAGTGAGGTTGGTCTTTTGCACCGCCTTGTCATTCACAAAAGGCATTAAATTCTTTATCATATTTTTCCTCTTCCAACAATATGCTAGAGAATGATTAGTACCTTCACAAAATGTGCAAGGAAAAGCATACGCATGTCTACCAAAGCTATATTGTTTAGATTAAAAGATTGTTTTAGAAGTCTTAGGATTAAATTTCCCCTTAGTGTTATTTTTAGTGTAAGTGGGAGGAGGTGGAATTTCATTACCTCACTTACTTGCTTTCTTACACCTTTCATTATTCCTCCCGATGGCGAATCCTATAATTCTAGAGGCGTAGTTCCTTGGATGTTGGAAACTTGTCTTCCTTCAACTACTTTGGAACTTTCTCCAATTTCCATTTGCCCACTAGAATAACCCAAACCTGCAAACCGAGGTTGATCCTCTACCTGTATGGGATTAGCATCACCTTGTTCATTTTTACCAAGGCCTTTTCCGTTATATCCCATTTTAACCATTAGTTTAGACCCAATTACCTTAGTGTGTTTTTCAAACTAACCCAAAGGAATATCTAAAACTAAATTAGATGAAGTATTTTCATGTGAACAACTTACAATGCATTCTGTCATAGTACCTGCATTTGATTTGGAAGTCATTTCCTTCTTGTGTTCACCTTATTACAGCTTTGCCAAGAGGGCATCCTTGGTCCGTATTTCTTCATGCAACTCTTTAACAAAGATCATTAACTTCTTTCTTTGTACAAACATCTTATTGACATACTCCTCTTTCTTGATTATAGAGGATTATGGCTCAGATTTTAACCGCATTATTTCCTCTTCCAAGAAATAAAAATTAACTCTCGGGAAAGAATTTTCTTCCGGAGTTGGTTTACGACTTCAAGCTCATCTAGTTGCTCTTATTTGGATGACTTGCCCATGATTCCTTGTTCCTGCAAACATAACCAAAAGACTTCAAAAATTGCACACTCCAAAAGAGGATTAATAAGCCCCAAAATGTTTGCACACCGAAAACTAAAATCAATATTGAAAGCCGAAGCTAAATTTTTAAACACAATTAGAAGCTAATCCGGCAATCTAATTGCTCGATACCAAACTTGATCTCAAAATGGGTGTTTGAATCCAACACTTTTAATTATTTCAAAGTATTGTTAAATATAATCAACTTAAGAGGAATTAATACTCCAAATTATTTATTTAGGACTTAATTCAAACTGAAATTAAGTTTGCAATTTTACTCAAAATTTCACTGTTTGATCAAAGCCCCAAAAATCATTGTTTTAGATTAAATTGATTTTTCCAATTTTTTCAATACTGATTATAGTTGCATTCATATTCATATTTTGAATTTAACTTACTTGCAAATATCGAAACTGAAAAGAAAATCAGAACACAACACCCAAATTGTTTATAGGGTTCGGAATTCCTACGTCCCCGGGTTCGTGATGAACCGATCCATTAATAATGTTAAATATGTAAATATAATAACCTTTACATTAACCAATAATGAATAAAAAAACTACAAAAATGCATTTTAGACCCTCGAAGGATGTTAATGGATCTCAACCTCTGTCCTTCACCTTCCCGATCCACTTGGCAGTGTCTCCCTTTAGTTCTACGCCTTTATATGACTTTAACAGTAAATAAATCTATCACAAAAGCTCCAAATTAGATAAATGATCACATAATTATGATTGTATTGAAATTATGAACAAATTTTATATATAACTCGAGATCTGGTTTTGAGTGGAAGTGCCTCAAAATTGTATTTTTCCAAAACTATCTGCTTATTGGCTTGACACAGACTTGGCACTTGTTTATTACAAATACAAGTGAGCTTTATTTATACCACTTACAAGAGGGTGGTGGGTTGGTAAGGCTGCTTATCTTTTTAGATGGGGTCTTTGGGTTAAAATCCCCTTTCCATAGGTTTAGGCACCCAATTTAGCCATTGACCCCACATTTGGTGGGAAAACAATAGGATAAGCCTTTAAATAGCTTTTTGTCCACAAAATCCTCCTTATCCCATGGGATTAGGCTTATTCTTGTGGAATGGATTAAATAAAATATTATTGGTATTATTTTAAATCCAAAGATACTAAAAACTTTCCAAGTGTCATGCCCATAATATGTCATTTTCCCACGTCAGAGTGTGCCACGTTATCATTTGACCACAACTTTGACTATGCATATCTTTCGCATACGAACTCAGATTTGGTCCGTTCAAAATGCATCATAAATATTGTGACGAGCTCTATACCATGGAATGGATTTTTTAAAAATTACAAGACCATCAATTTTGCATTGTTGCCAATTACCATGTGTCACCTTGCAATTGGTCCACTTGTTGACCTATTGACTAAAGTTGACTTCCTGTTGAGTAAACTTTGACCGGACATAACTTGAACTCAAAGTGTCTATTTTTCATGTTCTTACAGTCATCAAAAAGTTATCGTAGGTTATACTACACTAGCATGGTCTAGGAAGTTTAGTGATCTTTTGAAACTAAAAATATTCCTTGATCACCATTTCTACCTAAGACAACAAGGCCTTTGCAGATGCATCTTTCTTTGGAGTTTCTTTTGGGACATTGGTGAGGACCGGGGTTTTGTTTTGGCTTGAGGCCCTACCCCTTTGACAAATTTAATTCTTGTGTTATACTCTTTTTATTTGGCAAAAACAACATTCATTAACAGATATCTATCCTCTTCGATAGGATTCCTCCATTATACTTCTTAATCATTAGAGATCTTCGGTACTCTAAATCATTATTAGGAAGTTCAAAATCTTGTACCATATCTATTTCTAAAGCATGAGAGGGAGGAATAAGAGGTACCCAGTTAATCTAATCCTAAAAAGTTGCAGTAGTTCTTACACTTATTACTTCAGTTGAAGTTGCTCCTTATTGTGAGCTTGTAGAGAAGTCAACATGCATGCATCATCATCAATGTTATCATCATCATCAGCTTCTTAAACTTTCTTATCTACTTCACATGGTGAGTAGGGAAAGAAACACTTGTGACACCAATCAATTTAATTTGTCTCTTCAACAACAACAACTCTAGTATTTATAGGATCGAGACACTACTCTATTTTCCCTAGCTTGGTGTTGTCTAGCTCCCATGGGTCTTTTACCTCTGTCATCAGATCTCTGATCATTTCTAAGATGATATGCAAACCTTTCTTGTACTTATTTCCTATGTTGACCTTGAGAACCTTGTCCAATTCCTTTCTCTGCCCTTGCTATCTTGTAAGAGATTTCTTTGACAGATCCAGCCAAAGTCTTTACAAATTCCTCAAGATCCATAGCCTTACTTGATTGAGGCTTCTCTAGGTTGATCATCTTAACACCCTCCCTCTTAGGAGGTTTTCCAAATACTTTAATGTTGTTCTCAATTTGTAGAGCCATGGTAAAGGCCTGCCGTAAAGTTCCAGTGTTCTTATCCCTCAAATAGTAATCAACTTTCTTATCAAATGCATCTGAATACTTTATAGACATGATTCATCACATGGCCTCAAATTAATAGGTAGTCTTCTAAATGTTTTATTAAATCTTGTATTGAAATCATGCACCGATACATTAGGATTATTCTTTATATTTTCAAACTCTGATAAAAGAAACTTAGGGTCTGTTTTATCACCATATTGCATTCTAAAAGCATTCTTCATCTCTATCCAAGAATCAATAGAATCATTTGGAAAAGATTTATACTAGTCCCTTGCATATTCTTATAGAGTATGGATAAATAATTTAATGTACACATCCTCAAATTCTATTTTAAATTCCTCCATTATATTGACAAAGAGCTTCAAGTGCTAATAACCAATGATTGCATTATTTCCTTGAAACTTAGGCAATCTATTTCAAACGTTTTATGGCACAACATTTGGATAGCCAACATGCTATGTACCTTGGGATATGATAATATAATATATATGGGTTGATGGAGATGTTGACATGTGGCACACATCCCCTTAGTTAGTTATATGGGCTCACATAGAAGTTAATTATATTGGGTAATGGGTTGGCCTACATTGGGATAAGGTGTTACCCATCCTATTTAAAGGATTTGAGTATCATTATGAGGAGGTCAAGTATGTATGAGTTGAGTCTTCTACTTGGTAGAGGTATATTGGAGGTGTCCCCCTCGAAGTGGATTCTCATCTTGGGATATTGTGGAGTTACTCCTTCCTTAAGGAGCATTGTATGGTGTCACCCTACCTTAAGGGTATTATTATACATATTTGGGCATCTTGGCCCACCCATATCTCTTGTGTTGTGTTATCTTCTACAATTTATTGATTTATTATATGCAAGGTTCTTACCAAGTGGTATCAGAGTATCGATTTTGGCAAAAGAATTGGGTCTAAACCCTAATTTAAGTGATTCGGAAATATTTTGGAAATAGATATGAATATTTTCTCAATTTTTTTACCACATTTGTGGAAGGGTTTTATAAATCTACAGTCCAAATTTCATAAATTTTCAAGCTTTTTGTTGAAGTTATTGCATTTTTAGGGTTTCACCTAAATTTACTTCATAGGCTGCATTGTTTAGAATTAATTTTTAAATTTTTTACCAATATTTAGAATCCATATCAAGAAGATATGGTAAAAATTTCAAAATTTTTGGATCTATTTTGTAAGAGTTATTGTAGTTTTATTGTTTTCACTATTTTGCTCCACAAGCCGCAATTTGAGGAATTTTCCTGAATTTCTTACATTTTTAGAAACCTCTCAAAAATTAAATTTGGATTTTTCTTTCGTGAGTTCTTATTTTTGGCCTAATTTTATCCAAAATGGTTAGAACAAGTTTTTATCAAAAGGGTCTATTCCAAAACCCTAGTTTTGTGGATCATGGGGATGGTAACTTTTTTTGGAGATGGCAGGATTGATGCTAGAGAATGGTGGAACAAATTTAGGCATAAATTATCTGAACTATCAGATATTTGGTTCTTCAAATTTTGGATTTTCTACATAGATTTGGTTTTCTAAGTTAGAAAAGAAAAAGTCTAATTGGTCCTTGGAGGAACTGGAACAAGTTTTCATGGACAGATGGGAAACAAAAGAAGAATTTAATGATAATAGTGAGGAAGAGGAAATAGAAGAAGAAGAAGAAGAAGAAGAAGAATTAGAATAAGAATAATAAGAAGAAGAATAAAATGTTGATGATGAAGTTGTTACACATGATAGTGCATCTCCAAAGAAGGAAGCTTCAATATTTCAGTTTGAAGGGTGTATTCAAAGGAAAAAGGTAATTGTTTCCATAAACCCTAGCAGCAAATATAACTTCATCAATATGGATGTAGCTCAAAATCTACATGTACAAGAAAAACATATTAAGGAAGCTCAAGTGGATGGTAAGCATATTCAAGTTTTTGAAGATTTAAAGCTCTCTATGGATAAATATGTTTTACATTCAAATTTTTATGCTTTAGATATGGATGGTATGGATATTGTTCTTGGATATCCTTGGTTAGAGAGCTTGGGAAAGATTAATCTTAATGTACAAAAGAAATTAATGAAATTATGGTACAAGAGAAAGAAAATTACATTGCAAGATATCACACTTAGCAAAGAAAAAAGTAATGTAAAATTAGATCATGAAAATGAATTTGAAGATGGTGAAGAAGGGAATAAGGATGAATCAGAAGGAGAAAATGAAGAACATAAAGTCACAAATAATTTCTCTACTCAAGAGAAAAAAGAAGTAACAAACAAGGTGGAAGAGGACAAGAAAGTTGAGGAAAAGGTTGATAAGGTTGAGTATACGAAGGTGGCACCATATCGACACCCACACCATCATGAGAGGAAAAAATCATGGAGACATGTTAGGACACATGAGGATAGAAATCCATATGGATATATAGGGAATCACAGGAATACTTTTGGCTATACATGGAATCAATGGAACAATAATTATATGACATGGAATCACAGGAATAATAATTATGGATATGCATGGATGCCGAGAAGGAACACATATGGACCAAGATGGAACCAGATGAGCACAATGGAATATGGAATCAGGTTTGGAGTAGCATCACCCAATAGGATTTCATATGGGTGGTTGGATGATCGAGCATGGTGACAAGTGTGTAATAATTTAAAGTGCACTCATTATATGGCTTCTTCTTATGTTTTGGGGATGAAACATGTCAAAGAGGGAGGCAATGCTATGTACCTTGGGATATGATAATATAATATATATGGGTTGATGGAGATGTCAACATGTGGCACACATCCCCTTAGTTATATGTATGGGTTCACATGGGATATAATATTATAATGTATATGGGTTGATGGAGATGTCGACATGTGGCACACATCCCCTTAGTTAGTTATATGGGCTCACATAGGAATTAATTATATTGGGTAATGGGTTGGCCTACATTGGGATTAGGTGTTACCCATCCTATTTAAAGGATGTGAATATCATTGTGAGGAGGCCAGGTATGTATGAGTTGATTTTTCAACTTGGTAGAGGTATATTGGAGGTGTCCCCTCAAAGTGGATTCCCATCTTGGGAGATTATGGAGTTACTCCTTTCTTAAGGAGCATTGTATGGTGTCGCCCTACCTTAGGGGCATTATTCTACATATTTGGGAATCTTGGCCCACCCATATCTGTTGTGTTGTGTTATCTTCTACAATTTATTAATTTATTATATGCAAGGTTCTTACCACAATGATACCTTTAAAATTGATGGGACAAAAATTATTAACAACAAATGAAGTGGGTGGAGGCTAAGCCATATTATTTTGAGGAAGTGATCTCATAAGAGAAACAAAATGATGGGGAGTGAGGGGTCTATGTGGTACAGAGATGAAATTCTCATAATGTATTTCCTCTAAAGGATCTGTTTCTTTGAAAACTCTATCAGATTTGGAAAATGTTGGGGTAGATTGAGAAGAATTTTTTTAAATACAAATGAAGGCCCTTCTCTAGATGGAGAATTTAATTCAGGAAAGAGACTACCTGATTCAGATTCACTTGAGCAAGTATTGCAATATTCAATCACAGGGTGATCACTTTTACAAATGTAGATCTATTTTCTTGATGCGTGATCTCCAATAACATTCCAAATTCTTTTCCTTTTGAATTAGAATTTCTGAGCTCTTGAAAAAACCTTCTACTAGGGTCCTTGGAAAGGAAATATCTTCTTCCTTCCATCTTTACAAAGATTAATGAAAAATCATACTTGATCTATGTTAAGACACTAGTATTTATTAAGAATTTAAACACGAGTCGCCACTAAGGATTTTTACCTTAGTTTGTGCAAATGCACTATGAAATACCCATCAAATGTCTATCAATACTAGATTCATGCAAAGCTTACAAGATATGCTCTTCTTATACCCAAATCATCAATGATGATGCAAACTTTAGCGTAATAATTGTATAAGCTAGAAATATTACACTCAAAACTTACAACTTTGAACAATTCTTACAGATTTGAACAGATAATGATGTTTCAGCAATGTATTATCACACAACATGTGTAATAAGTATTACCAGGTTATGTATGTACTACATTTGTAAAATACTTCAAATAGTCCTCGGCAATGGCACCACTAGTGTTAGTATCAAAATTTAATCTCCCTTTCAAGATGAGAAACATCAAAGATTCGAAATGGAGCCTATAGATAGATAGATCATAATGTGTTTCATTTTGTAGCCGGGGATGAGATCTAACTAGCCCTTTGTCACTCAGATTTGTGGAGAGATGGATAGCACCTTCAAGAGGATTTGACCTATCCTCACTACTTTAGGTCGTGCCTTTTGACTAGGGTGAGAGGACCCGTAGTGTAACCTCTGTTTGATGAAGGAGATGGAGATATCCTTCTTTTGCACAAATTTTATGAAGAAAACCTTAGGAAAGTATGGTCAATACTCCATAATTTAACTCTCAAGAGTTGTCACTTCTAAAAGATGGAGATACTTTCAAAACAATGCTAAGGTTCTTGTTAGTGCAAAATAAAAACACCCCCAAATGATTTCTATAGGTATTCTTTTCTAAGGCAGCGTCCTTTCATGTGATCCACATAGCATTAAACTTTCCACAAGGTGTGGGACCTTGCAAATGGAAAAGCTCTGTAGATTAAAGGTTGGTTTCTTATTCCTCTATTTAGGTGCATATGTGAGAACTTGCAGAGGATCTATCTCTATACCTAATCTAAAATTTTCCTAGGAGACAGGGATGAAAGGGATATAAGAAATAAGAAATGACTAAACTACAAGGTGATGCATCAAGAAATGATGAACACTAGTTTTTTGATGAACAAAAACCAACAATATATATATATATATAATAATCAAGCACGGAAAACCAGATTTATAATGAAAGACAAGATGTGAGTAGAAGAGACAAAAAGGATCTAGAATCAATAATAACAAATGTGTTTTGTTGCTCTACAAAATTGATACAATGCATTACGAAATAGCCAAGAGGTAAGAACATACTGTAATTTTAATGGAAGGCTTGAACTCCACAAATTCCTTTGCTAGAAGGAAAGGGGAGCCTGTAAAACAAATGAATGTCTAAACCTTTACAATGAGTCCTGACCCAGTATTTATAGACTCAATCAGAGAGAAGAATGAGAGAGAAGCGGGAAAAGTAGGTTGAAACTCAACCACTACTATTAATGCCTCTAAAAAAATTTTCCCCAAATTCGTCTTGACTCTATAAATCTTTGGTTCAGTGCCTTGAAGGAGGAATAAATGGCGGAGAAGATTGAATATGATCGATTCTTGAGGCAATAAGACCTGCATTAAATGCCTAAAGATGTTTCTCCATTTTCCACATACTAAGTCTTGAAAAAATGTTTTTTTATCTTTCCATGGTGTAGAGGACATTGAGACGCTTCCAACGGTGTAATATTTGTAATATTTTGAGCCCTGAGTCAAAAGATATGCCCCTTCAAAGTTTGTATCGGGTCCATACAAATGGGTGGGAAAATAGTTTGAAAAATAGATCTCCTTTTTAATACGGGGCACGTGGTAGCTAGATTAGGGAAAATTTGGGTTTACGCGTCGTAATTTATCTTTTCCCCGATGGCCCACTTTAGCGCTACTAGTTTAGGCTTGCCACATGGCGTTTCCTCTGTTGCCTACCCAATTCTATGTTTTTGGCTAAGTCTTTTGCTTGGTGGGGTCATATCTCTTGACCTAGGACACGCGGCAGTCTGGCACTTTCTTGGAAACTCTCTCTCTATTCAATCCGAGAATAAGCACCATTTAGACACTTAAATGACCTCTGTCCGGACTGCCCCATGTATTGATTATTCAACCGACTCTGCCCCCTTTTTGAGGTTGGACACGTGGAGGCACCACGCTCACTTGAAAGCCCGATTCAAAATTTTCCTTTAAAGGAGTGTCGAGTTGACACTTGGCAGCCTCCGCAGTCTGTGGACTTTTCAACAATCCTCTTACTTTTTGGTCTTTTGGCTGCATGGAGAGCTCACTTTCATTTCATTCTCCGCCCTCGGGTGACTCTTGGAGATGTGCCACACTGACACTTGGCATTCTCTCGCTTACACTTCTATACTTAGCCAATTTTAAGACCACCCTATCCACCTTTTGACCCTGTTTGACCATTTGCTACATGGAGGGTTGGCACAAGTTTGAGTCTCTACCGTGGGCTCCCATTTTAGATTTGTGTCGAGCCAACATCATCGACACCTTTTCTCTTAGTTAAAGAATTTTCAATGGCCCCACAACATTTTGGGGCTCTAGAATCATGGAATCTGGCGCTCTTTTGGGCTTCCCTTTTTGGATTAAACTTTGGAGAAGCACCACGTAGACACGTGGTTCTTTCCGCTTCCTCCTCCATACTTAGTCAATTTTGGACTCTTTCCTAAATGGTTTCGAGTTCGAAAAACTTCAAAACTTCACCAAGCTTTTTTCCCTTCTTACTCTTGTTTCCTCTACAAGATTGCCCCTTCTTTCCTCATCCTATTATTCCATTGTTGATTCTACCTGTAACTTGACAAAAGGATTAAGAGATAGAAATAGATCAATAGATTCGTTTCTTTTTGCATATGGTCATCTAATTTTTCTCGGCCTCCACCACTTATTGTTGATTCCTTCTATGACCAATTTACGAGATATGAATGATTTTTCTTAGGTTTTCTCTAGGAAGGGTCATGGCCGATCTAATATTTTTTCTAGGGAGAAAAATATAGATAACAATTTGGCGACTCACAGGGATATTTGCTTGCTAGATGAAAAGAACAATTGCCTTGTCATATCCGTTGGGGATGGAGTAAAAAACAATGGTTTAATACTGATTATGCCTCTGATTCACGAGCTTGGTTTTTGCACTCTCAATTTTCATAAGAAATCTTGAAACGAAGGTTTCTGAGAGTAGAAAATTATTTTGACCCAGGGCTTCATCTGTCTCTCTGAATGGACTACATAAGAGAAACAAAACAACACCACAACTATATAAAAATTTGAAATCATACATACTCCAAATAGAACATGCAGAGCATGCAAAGCACTTAGGAGAAAAGAAACCTAAACTACAACAAGACAATGTGCACAAGCACTTAGAGGAAAAGAAATTAAACTAATATGTACAAGGTGATAACCTTCCTTCTAGTAGCAATGTTTAAGATAGATTCCATTTACTGGAATCTGCAATTCCTCACCATCCAATGTAGACAATTGGAAAGCATTGCTACTTTTACATCTTGTGACCATGTAGGGGCCACTCCAAATGGCATCAAACTTAGAATGCCTTCTGTTTTTGCCCGATCTGCATCCCATTTCAAAACCAGGTCTCCTTTCAAGAAGGTCCTTGTTTTTGCCTCCTTGTCAAAGCATCTCTTGATTGAGGTATGATCCTTCTCTATTACTTAGAGTGCATGCTCTCTGGTTTTTGCTAATTCTATTAGCTCCACATACCTTCCCTCCATCGGTTCAAATTCAGACATCTCTAGCTACTTCACGAGCTCCAATGCTAGCAACTCAAGTGATATAGGAAACACTACCTCTTTCCCATAGACAATTTTGAATGGAGAGTTGCTTGTAGATATCTTGGGTGTTATCCTATCAGCCCATAAGGCTGATTTGAGCTTTGTGTGCTAGGTTCTCTTATTTTCATCAAGATTTCTTTTGATGATCTTTAGCAGGTTCTTGTTTGTAGACTCATCTTGGCCATTACCTTGAGGGTAATAGTTTGATGAAGTGCTCAAGTAAGTCTTGTTCTTAACAGCCCATCCTGTGATCTTGGAACCTATGAATGCCAATGCATTATCTAATATAATGGTGGCTGGCACTCCAAATCTGGTCACTATCCCTTCATAGAAATCTAGTATACTAGACTCATTAGCTTCCTTGAGTGCCACTGCCTCAGTCCACTTGGTGAAATAGTCTGTCACTGTCAGAATCCATTTGTGGCCTTGGCTTGAATTTGGATTGATGACTCCAATGAAGTCCAATCCCCATTACATGAAAGGTTGGTTGATTGAAATTGGGTGCAATGGAAGTGCTGCTAGATTTTCTTTGCCTTTGAAGAATGCACAATTCTTGCACCTTTTGATCCATGCATAGCAGTCACTAAACACTCTGGACCAATAATAACCTCCTTCATGATCTTGAGTGCTATCACCCTTAGAGAAAAATGGCCTCTAGCTACTTCAACATGGAATTCTTGTAACACTCTCTCAACCTGATCTGTCTCAATGCATCTCAGCAGAATGCCATTGATGTCTCTTTTGAACAAGACACCATCAATAAGAACATATGGGATGGCATGTAGTCTGAAATGTCTCCTTTTTACTTTACTCATCCCATGAGGACATAATCCTATTTGAAGGAAGTGCACCATGTCTTGAGTCCAACAAGGAGTAGGTACATCATCATTTCCTTCCTCTTGATTATCCTGTAGAACAAAAATAGCCTCCTTTTCACTGTTTGCTTCATCTTGTTGACTGAGGCTAGTTGTTCACACAACCCCTTACCATGGACTAGCTTAGTGACCTTGATCTTGATGTCATATTCCATGACATGAGTGATCCATCCTACATGCTTTTCATCCATATCCTTCTTTGAGAAGCAATTCTTTAAATCCTTCATGGGAGACTAACAATTAGATTTTATTATTTGAAACTAAATGCTTAAACTTATTTAATCCTCTAATTACTACCAAGACTTGCTTTTCACGGAAGGAGTATCTCACTTCATAGTCTTCTAGACCTTGACTGAAGAAAGTAATTACTTTTTCTATATCTTCTTTGTTCTACTGAACTAAGATTGTAGAAATTGTGTCACTGCCACCAAAGGCATACAATATGAAGTCTTTAGAGAAATCTAGATTCACGAGAGTTGGGGCTTGTGATATAGCTTCTTTGATGGCCTCAAATATTTCCTTTCCTTCAGCTTTCCACTTGAATGCTAAGCTCTTCTTCAACATCAACGTTATTGGCTTAACAAGGGCAACAAAGTTTGGTACAAACTTGAAAACAAAATTGATTTTTACCAGGAATCTTTGAAGATATTTCTTGTGGTTTGGCAATGGCAATACTCTTATTTCCTCAAATCTCTCTAGGTCAATTTCCAATCCTTCCTTGGATACAATATGGCCTAGGAGCCTACCCTCATGCGCCAAGAATATGCATTTTTTAGGGTTCAATGATACCTGAAACTCCTGCATCTTTGAAACACTGGAAAGGTGGTCTGCTACATTTTTGGAAAACACCATAATGTCATCCAGATAGATCAATACTATTTTGTTGATCATCCCTTTGAATGCCATATCCATTTCCCTTTGAAAAGTGGCTCCAACATTGGACAATCCAAATGGCATTTTTCTGTAGGCATAGGTGCCCCATTTGGTGGTGAAAGTTGTTTTGAACTGATCATCTTCTTTCACCATGATCTAGTTGTACCCTGAGTAACCATCTAGGAGGGAGAATCTCTCTGATCTAGACACCACTTGCAAGATCTGCTCCATTGAAGGGAGTGGGTAGTGATATTTGAGGGAAGCTTTGTTCAAGTCTCAAAAATCTACACACAACCTAATCTCTCCATTTTTCTTCCTGACTGGGACCAGGTTTGCAACCCAACTTGAGTGTTTGATTGGAAATATGATACTTTCCTCTATCAGCTTGTTCATCTCTTTCTTCATCAGAGGCTCAATGTGTGGATTGACTGGTCTCTGCTTTTTCCTGATGGGATGAGCAGCTAGATCTAGTTCAATTGTGTGTTGTGCTAGATTTGGATTGAACCCTCTTAGGTCTTCATAGCTCTAAGAAAATACATCTAGAAATTCTTGGAAAATTTGTATGAATTCATACCTTTCTTTCTTGGTGGCCACTTTACCAATTTGAAGTGTTTTGCCTTCTCCAATTGGGATTGACTTTGAATCTTCTCCTTTGATCTGTATGTTAGCCTTCTCTTTTCTAAACTGATCATTAGGATTGAAAATAGACTCCAATGTCACTAATCCTTTTGGAAGCTTGTTCATATGAAATTATACTATTTGATTCCCGTATTGCTGCTCTAAGTCTGCTTTGATTTCTAGCTGAGAATTTAGCTTCTTCCTGCAAAAATTAATGATCTACTGATCATTCTCGAACACCTACCAACATGTGTTGTTATCTCAAACTGCTGGCCTCACAACTATATGGATATATGGTTGTTCTTTATCTCTTTTGATGATGTTGACCACATCAAATGTTGCTCCAATTGCTGCAATCCTATCATCAACATTGTTCTTCTTTCTAGGTATGGAAATAATGTTGAAGGCCTCAAAATCCTCCATGAGATCTCGTACCCTACTCTTGTAGTTTTTGAGCAGGTAATTCTTGACAGCATTAATTCCTCCGACTTGATTGGAAACCAGTTCACTGTCACCAAACACTTGCAAGGTCTTGATTCCTAGCCTCCTTGCCCAATGAAGACCATGGACCAAAGCCTCATATTCAATAGTGTTATTTGAGCAGGAAAAATGATATTTGAAGGCTAAATAATACTTCATACCTTTGGGGGACACAATCATATATCCTCCTCCAGCTACTTGTCTACTCCTTGAGCCATCAAAGAACAATTGCCATACTTCATTGTCATCTGTATATTCTGGCTTAATTAGGCCAAGAAGTGGATGATTCTCTTCATGTAGACAGGTAGACACCTAGCTTAGATTATTCCATCTCCATATAGGGGTAAAAAGCATGTCTTTTATTGGTGCACTCATGAGAGTTAAGTCGGGATACATCCCACCTTGGTATCTGCTTCACCAGTGCTTAGGAGGTCTTCTTGATCAAAATATTAGTAGTTGGCATTGATTGGGCTAGGCACATAAGATTCAATATGATAATCAACAATGGGCTCATATCTGATTGTGGCCTTTTCCCCATACCTTGTTCTAAAGAGCATATATGACCAATCAATAGATAGATAGCCTCCAATTTTGGCAGTGAAGTCCCTGGACAAACACAAAGCAAAATGTGGTGGCAAATCTATGATTGACATGTTTTGCAAAATAGTCACATTAGGGCAGGCATGCAAAGTGAGGCTTAGATCCTTGATGATTCCAATAGTTGTCACGATGTCCTATCTAATTGTACTACCCCTCTAGAGATGACTTCATATTGGAGACCAGTTGATCATCTATTTACTTGGGCAATACAGAACTAATTGCCCCCTAATCAATCATACAATTGTGCACCAATTTGTCTCCAATAATCAATGAAACATAGAATGGAGGAGGTCTCAGGTTCTTACCTTGTTGTTCTCGATGGTTTTCCCCATGTTGAGCTATATTGGTAAGCACTTTCTCTTGCTGGTTAGGGGTGTGATTTGAGCTTGACCAATTTTGTATAGTAGTCTGCAATAGATCCCTCTGCCCTAGAATGGCCAGTGACTCCCATAGTGAAATGTTCACACTTTTCCTCTTCATTTGCTTAATGATATTGAATGAGCTATCCTTTTGTTTCCCCTTCCCAGGCACATTTTTTTCTTGCACATGGGTTGTTACAACCGGTGCTTGAGTGGATTTGGAATCTGGCTTAGATTGGCTTTGCATATTGGGAGTTTCCTTTGGAACACCAAAACCTTATGGAGTGATGGAAGGTTGAGGGTTACCTGAGTTTAGTGGTTGACCTTCTCAACTATTTCTCCTTTTGGACTATGTATTGGTAGCTACACTTTAAGAAGGAAGTGATTCATTCAAAAGAAGTCATCAACTTTCCAATTGACAAGAATAGTATCACTTGGAGATCCCTCCGGATGAGCTCGTGTTGTTGATCTCCTTCATGGATAGGTTCTTGTGACACCATACTAGTCTACACCATTAAGTTCTGATTTAGTGCACCATTAAAGAACATTAATTGGTTATGTGGCTGATTGCATGGTAAACACCAATCATATTCTTGTGCCATGTTGTTCTATGTTAGAACCAGTGCCCTCAATATTGAAGCTGTGTTTGGATCATATGACTGAAAGGCTAGCTATGAGCTTGAGGTTGTCCTTGGTTTTTGCTCGATTTACTGATCTAAGATAGTGGTCTATTTTGTTGATAATGGGGTCTAGCACGAGGTTGATACGACCTAGAACTCTGAACTTGCTACCTTTTGATGGTTACTAACTCATTACCCAAGTTTTAAAGCTATTTCATTACTTCCTAGAGTTCTTTTAAAGTGTTAGATGATGAGGTGGAAGCTTCAGCTGAGCTTTGACTCCTATGAATAGGTACAGGGGCTAATGTGGGCATTTGGCTAGTACCTGGGTTTCCTAACTCGTGTTACAAAGGCATGGATGGCCTAGGAGTGAGTTTTCCATCTGAATCAAATGATTCTTAGCCCCTATGGAAATACTATAGGCTGTAGGTAAGGTTGTGCCCCCCATTGACTGAATCATCAAAGAAATATAAGAATTTAAAGCCCTAAGAAAGTATAAGAAGGAACCTTCATTAGTGGATTTTAGTGCTATTGGAATTTTGTCCCAAGTCCACTAAAATCTGAGGTTGAAATCCATCAGCTACTTGTTCAGGGATCTCTTGATTGTTTTTAGTTTCACCAACAAATATAAGTCATCACCTTTTTCTCCAAACTAGTCGTGAAGAGCTATGCACAATTGGTTCCAATTTTGGATAGAGCCTACTTCAAGGTTCTTGAACCATTATGAAGCTTTACCTTTGAGTGAAGAGGCAAGCAACTTGACTGCAATGTCCATCTCATGGATTTCATGGATTGTACAGATATTTACAATATATTGGACATGATCACTAGGAGAAGTCTGGTTTTCCCCATTGAAATATGGGATGCTTTTTAATGTTGCTATCAGGACCAGATTTTGTGCATTCAGAGCAAGTGGGCTATTGCCATTGAAATTGACATAAGGATTTCTTTGAGCCATCTGATCGGCACGAGTACCCCTCTTGATTGAAATAATGGCCTGCGAGGAGGAGGTGTCGATAAGGCTCTGTTTTTTGGGGATAGAGACCTCTAGGATCTTCTTCCTCCCCTCCCTCTGTTTGGGCATAATTCTAGATAGACAAATAATCCCTCCTCTTTGGTTCTTGACCGTGTTTGTATTTTTCTCATGAAATTTCTTGCCCGCTCTTTGAAACCAAGTGAATTTGATTCTTTTGGAGTCGCGGATGTACAATTTTAAAGCTTCTTAAATTTTAGAATCACAACAAGTGCACATCAATATTATTTCAATACGATGGATACTTCTCTCTATCCCACGGGCATGCCAAAATTGTTAGTGAAAAATCACAAGCACCCCAAATTATTTCTATAGATCTGCTTTTGTAAGGTGGAGTCATTGCTATGATCCACATAGCATTGAACTTTCCCAAAGGTGTGGGACCTTGCAAATGGAAAATCTCTCTAGATTAAATTTTGGTTCCTTATTCCTCTATTTAGGTGCATACGTGAGAACTTGCGAGAAGATCTATCTCTATACCTAATCTAAAATTTCCCAAGGAGACAGGATGAAAGGGATATAAGAAATAAGTAATGACTAAAATACAAGGTGATGAATTGAAGAAATGATGAACACTAGTATTTTTTTATGGATGATAACCAACAAAATACATACAATAATAAAGGATAGATAACCAAATTTATAATGAAAGACCGAGATGTGAGTAGAAGAGTGAAAGGATCTATAATCGATCATAAACATGTTTTTTTGCTCTTTATTTTGATATAATGCATTACGAAATAGTCGGAGGCAAGAACATACTGTAATTTTAATGGAAGGTATGAAATCCATGAATTCCTTTCTAGAAGGAAAGGGAGCCTTCAAGATAAAAGAATGTCCAACCCTTTACAATGAGTCCCGACCTAATATTTGTAGACTCGATTAAAGAGAAGAAAGAGAGAGAAGTGGGAAAATTAGGTTGAAGCTCAACCAATGCTATTAATGCCTCTGAAAAAATCTATCCCAAGTTCATCTTGACTATATCAATCTTTGGTTCGGCACCTTGAAGGAGGAAGAAATGACAGAGTAGATCAAATCTGATCTAGTTGTTAAGGCAAGAAGATCCTGCATTAAAGGCCAAAAGATGTTTCTCTATTTTCCACCTACCAGGGCTTGAAAAATGATTTTTATCTTTTCATGGCATAGAGGATGTCAAGACACTTCCAACGGTGTAAGATTTGCAATATTTCAAGCTATGATTCTAAAGATATGCCCCTTCGAAGTTTGTATCGGGTCCATACAAATGGGTAGGAAAACAGTTTGAAAAATAGGTCTCCTTTTTAATATGGGGCACGTGGTAGCCAGATTAGGGAAAAATCAGGTTTGCGGGTTCGTAATTTATCTTTTCCCTAATGGCCCGCTTTACCACTACTCGTTTAGGCTTGCCACATGGCGTTTCCTCTACTTCTGCCCAATTATATGTTTTTGGCTAATTCCTTTGCTTGGCAAGGTCATATCTCTTGACACGGGACACGCAGTAGTTTAGCGCTCATTTGGAAAACTCTCTTCTATTCAATCCTTGAATAAGTGTCATTTAGACAATTGGCAGCCTTCACCGGCCTACCCCATATCAACTATTCAACCGAATCTGCCCCATTTTTGGGATGGACATGTGGAGGCACCACGCTCACTTGAAAGCCCGATTCAAAATTTTCCTTTAAAGGAGCATTGAGTTGACACTTGGTAGCCTCCACAGGTCTGTGGACTTTTCAATGGTCCCTCTTACTTTTTGGACTTTGGGCCACGTGGAGAGCTCACGCTCATTTGGGTCTCTCGCCTTTAGACTAACTCTTGGAGATGCGCCACACTAACACTTGGCATTCTCCACTTACACTTTTATACTTAGCCAATTTTGAGGCCCGCCCTATCTACCTTTTGACCCTGTTTGACCATTTGCTACGTGGAGGGTTGGTGTAAGTTTGAGTCTCCGCCTTGGGCTCCCATTTTAGATTGTCTTTGAGCCAACAATTGACACCTTCTCTCTTAGTTGAAGACTTTTCAATGGCCCCAAACTTTTTGGGGCTCGGGCAGTGGAAACCGGACACTCATTTGGGCTTCCCTTTCTAGAGAAACGCAACGTAGACATGTGGTTCTTTCACTTTGCCTCCTTCATATTTGGTCGATTTTGGACTCTTCCTTGAACGGTTTCAAGCCAAATTTTTTCGAAAATTCACCATTTTACCCCTTCTTGCTCCTGGTTCTGCAAGCCTTAGACTAACCCTTCTTTTCTAACCCTACTATTCCAATGTTGAGTCTACCTGTAACTTGAAAAATGGACTATGACATAGAAACGGCTTGACATAATCATTTCTTTTTGCATAGGGTCATTTAATCTTTCTCAGCCTCCACCACTTCATTGTTGAGTCCTTCTGCGACCAATTTACAAGATTTGAATGAGTTTTCTTAGGTTTTCTCTATGTGGGGTCGTGACCAATCTAATATTTTTCTTGGGTGGCAAAATATGGATAACAATTCATCGAAGACATTATTGGATTGTGATTCTTCTGCATATTTTAGTAAATAGATTTTGTTCCTTTGTTGATATATAGGGAAAATAGGGGTAGTTTAGGATGGATTCATGGTTTTTGAATAATTTTTGTGAGAGATTGAGCAGGATAAAGTTGATTATACTAGATCTTTGAGGGACTTCACAACAATGGACAACTCAACAACATAAAGCTTCAAAATAGTTAAGATGTTCCTTCAACTAGAAGGGGTGCTTCAATGGAGGCCCAAATCAACATATTTTCACACAATATCTTAGAATCTAACATGAAGGCCCAAGTTAAAAGACTCAATCAAACACCAAAATCTATGATCAATCATGCCTAAGGTACACCCAAAGACTTACAAACAATATTTATCAACAAATGATAGTGAAGTGATTTTAAATTGTTTATCTCATCACAAGATGAAGGATCTTCTTGAAATGAAATTGCAAATGCCACTAAACTGTCATAGGGATGAGATCTTGTGTGATTTCACAAATATTTCAATGTAAGATTGCAATAGGAACAAGAAAAACTACTTGTAGACATTCTAAAACAAAGAAGACACTAATTGCTCCAAGATTAACACAAATTAATTTCAAAATTGCTTAAATTCATCAGCAGGGGAAAGCTTCTAGAGAAATCTTAGTTCTCATCAATGGCTATACATCTGTAACCAACTTGACATGATAGAAAATATAACACAAAAGAAATTAACAAGTTATCTCGGATTGGTCTCTCAGGAAGACAACTTTTCTCAAATTTTCTCTTAAGAATTGAACCCCTTGACCCTTTGTACAGATATTCTCATTGCATTTATACATTGTACTCACTCAATTTTCCCCCCAAAAGAGAAGAATATTCGATGGACCTTTGCTTAGTACCAATTTTCCTCAGAAAGTGACATTTAAAAAAATTTACATCCGAAAGCTACGAGGTGGACAAATTGTGGTGATCACGTTTCTTGGGCCCTTGACTAATGACTAGGATGCCATACCATTTTTTTTTAAATTCCTTCTAATCATTCGGATTATGTCATGCGATAAATCACCTTTTTAATCATTTTCGGGAGGCTTTGCATAGCATTTGGATATGACAGGTAATCCTTTTCGCTCTCGAGAAACACCTTTTTCATCTTTTTTTTCATCATTTCATCCTTTTACCTTTCTTTCCTCTGCTGACTCTCTCATGCATCAAGCTTCTCGGTAATTCCCATTTTTTGCAAGTGCCTAAGCAATTCCAACTTCAAAATATCGACCTTAACAATCCACGGACTCACAAATTAAGTTCGAATCTATTTAATGGCACTTTCTGCATGAAACAACAAGGAATTTCATTAAAAAATGATGAAAAACATTGCGTATTCATAGCTCCAGGAGTCTTGGAGCAAAAATGGTGAAAAAACAAACAAAATCAGAGCAACCGTTGATTCTACCCTTTCAACTTTATTTAAAAAAGCTGTCCACACACGCGTTTCCTTAGCACAACTACAAAGGAGATGTACATGGGAAACTTTGTAAACAAGCGTGCACCTTCCACGTGGCTTTGGACCCAAGAAAATACCTTTTGGTCTCAAAAAAGTCTCGGAAAAAAAGGAGCTAGTGGAAGCCTCCACATGTCTCAATGTGGCACTTTGGGATGGTCCCCAAAAGCAAAGACCTCAAACAAGCACGAGGCTCACCATGAGTCTCGAGTCCAAAGCATAGTTGTTAAAAAAGTTAAAGGATCAATAGAAGGAGTCATGTGTCTAGGGTTGAGACAATTTTCCTTGGCCGTTGAAAAGTCCAAGCAAGGGTACAAGTGAGTGAAGCCTCCAAGTGTCCTCTTGGCACTTCTTCAAAATAAAATTTAGGGCGGGTCCCCAAACAGCACGGTCCCTCCATGTGTCCATGGTCCACCAAAACTATACCGGCCACATAAAATTTGTCTTAGTTTGGGCAACGCAACACAAATCTCACGTGTCTCCCACGCAACTCAAGGCCAAACCAAAAGGTAAATTTTCAAATGAGCATCCGCCTCCACGTGGACAAGTTTTGAGTTGAAGTGGACCTTATAGTTTCAAAGTGCCTCGCCGAGCCGCATCATCAACCAGAAAGCGCCATGTTTCCACATATGCTGAGATATAAATTTGACCAGGAAAAATACACCCGTCAAAATGTAAAATGTAGGAAAATAACCATTTGCACGGAAATGAATCCTTCTTGAGGACGAGATAATTTGGAAAAGATATAAGGCCCAAATATGATCTTCTAAGCCGCATCCAATCATGTTTCCATAGATACTTGGGATAGAAATGACAAGGAAAATAAAACGTGACTATGGAAAACTAAAGGAAGGGAAAAAAACCCGAATTTTCACCCAAGTTACAAATCTTTTCACATGGACAAAGGAATGAAAAATAAATTCTGGACTTTAATTGATCCTCGACCAAGGAAGGGGCTGATCCTAAGCAACCAAATGGAGGACAAAGTTCTCATTCATCGATACTGAGGGAGATAGAGAAGACAATGAGCTGCAAACCGGAGAACTTTAAGGACAAACGGGCGAAACCAAATTGAGAACCAACACCACCATCCCAAAAACAAAAACATGAAGAAAAGAAATGTGTATCATATTACGTAATATCAAATAATTCTACACTTAATTTAAAATTGTCAATATAATAAATCATTCGAAAATATTATTATGTAATGAAATTAGACTATAAATATTTTAAACAAAACAACCACATACATATGAAAATGTTTTTATGACAAGTTCTAAAGGTTGTGGCCTCTTTCGAGCTAATCTATACGAAGGGAACTATGAAAAAAATATGTATAGGTTAAATCCTAGTGGCCGCAAAGTTATCAATATTTCACCTTGTGTTTTGATATACTTTTCATTCCTAATCGACCAAAGTAGTGGCGGTGGGTTTCTTATTTCATTCTTTTCTATACCTATGTCAATAAATATAATATATTCAAGTAGAAAAAATACTTCTTTTAAATTTTAGTATAACATCGACATGAGAAATTTCTTAAAATATTGGTAAATAGTTAATAATATGCAATACTAAAACCACGTTAAATATTTTTCAGTGCTAGCCACTGTCTGGTTAGAGCAAGGAAATTCAGAAGGAAAGGTCGTGGGTGTTAAATAAAATAGATGGTCTATGTCACAGTCATCACTACTGAGGTCTCGAGCGACTCCCATGCCAAATTCATGCTCCACAACATCTCTCTTGAACAACCTGACCAACACGCTTCTTGACCCTGTTCTTGACAAAGGGATTGGCATTCACAATGTATCTCTTCCAACAAGAAAAGAACACCCTCCACGACATCTCTCTTGAACCACCCGAGTAGCACACTGAGATTCTTCACTTCTTCAGCCCCCAAATAGTTCTTGACAGAAGGGAACCTTAGATTTCCAGTCACAACGTATCTCTTCCCAAAGGAACTTAACACCCTCCACATATTAGAAGGAAAATCCTCTATGTATAACTTGAGCACCACCACCCTTGATCAAGGGTATACTGGAAATGATAATCATACCAGAAGGAGGTTCCTGCCCTCCATGGAGACCAACATGAAGTAAGAAAATGATTTTCTAGATCTGAGGATGGTGCTGTTCAAATCCATCGTAACTATCTTGGCCTCACGACAGGGAAAGAAGTTGTATTAACCCATGTGGGCCGTGAGCTTGTAAGCGATACATGAAAAGAGCGAACATACCATAAATGCAAAGTTGCAATCCAATTAGGTATATTACAGAAAAATTGTAAAAGGTACTATCTTCATACATAAGCAAAGAACAATAGGAATATAATGAATTGTGCCTTCCTTAGTATATAATGTTATATGGAATATTAGCTGGTTAATGCTGCCTTCACATCCATCAAAATCTTATTTTGATTAAGAGGTAATGAAAATTTTAATTATATTTTTTACACATTATTATTTATATTAAATTTAAAAATGGAGGTATCATAAATTTACTTCCTTAAAGACCTAGGAGTTCAAAACATCAAAACTACACACCTCCCAAGAAATTTTGGAAGACACTTCATGACTTATTATTATGTATGACGGTTAACATTTTTTCAAAATGTTTCCGAAAACAAATATTAGAAGATCTATTATAGGTAACCAAATGCTGCAATGATTTAAAGCTGTTACTACTCTGACTATAGATTCTTTGGAACCTAATATTCTTGTTGAAAAGCTTCCCCTTGAATCCAAAAATACATGGATCAAAACATTGATCGATAATTGCATCCCTCATACTAGTGAAATCAACCACCATGGCAAATAACAATATTCATGTCAACATATCACTAAAAAAATTTCCCATATACATGACTACGTAGAAAACCGAATAACCTCTTTGCAGAGTTGGAAGTATAATAGATCTTAAACATCTACACAACCAACCTTGACAAAAAAACATTGAAGGAAAAACCAAACATCATGATCAAATCTTAAATAAATAAAAACTAAACAAAGGGGTACACAATATAAACAATATCATAAAAATCCAACTTCACATAATTATACATTATTAGTTTTACAAAAAGGTTTCTTTTATAAAAAAATTAGATTATGCCACAAACAATTGATTTTTTCATTAGTTAAGATTAAGGACAAAAATAAAGATCCATTTAATCAATAATTAATTTATACGGTAATAATAACTACAATTGTAATAGGAAAAAGAGATCATTTGTGAAGAAATATGTGAAAACATTTAGGATAGTTATAGTGATATTTGAGATTATTACCTTGACATCTTCGAAGGTCTAGTAGTTGAAAATTTTCACTTCAATTTGTGGTAAGGTGGCTATCATGGCTATTGATGATATGACTCACCATTTTCTCCAACAACAAAAATTCTAAAAATCCCTAAACAAGGAATGTTTATACAGAGCAAGTAGAATATAAATGTTACACTAACACCCTAGCCATTTTGTTTGATCTTTGTTTGTCTCAAGGCCATGTATCTTCATTTCATCTTTGCTTCTATCAAAGTAAGCTACTCTGAAATAAGATTTAGTTCCATTTATATTAAATCAATTATTTTTATGTTGTGGGAGAATTGTTACCCGAGGAAATGAGAAGAAAATCTAGTGGAGAGACCTATATACCTAAAGCCATGTTTGTCAGAGGCTAATCTAAAGAAATAAATACAAAGTCAATAGGAAAATCTAGATATAAGTCACAAAGAGGGAAGAATAAGGAACGGTGCATACACCCCAGAAAAGTAGGGCATCTTAAGAAGGATTCCTAGAAGACGAAGCATCATTGAAAAAGGTAGATGCTTTGAGGGTGCAAATCAAGTAGAAATAGGTGAAGTTATGGTGATGAAGTTTTGACTATTTATAATGTTTCCTTTTATCATCATGAATGGTTGCTGGATTCCAGTGCTACACATCACATGTATTCACATAGAAGTTGGTTTTTTTCTTACCAAACCCTTAACAAAAGTTCTATTCTTCGGGAAATAATGTTTCTTCTAAAATTGAAGTAATTGGAAGCATCAATATAAAAATGTTTCATAGTATAGTAAGGGAATAAATTGAAGTAAGACCTATACGAACTACAAAGAAATTTTATTTCCTTGAGTGAATTAGATTATAGTATTTACTGACTTCACATGTAATACCCACAATTTCAAAGTTCTAAAACCACATTAATCCTTAAAGAATTATCCTGAAAGTTGTGGCAATTTTTTTTTTTAAATTATGAGGGTGTCAAACCTAATATACGTTTAATTAATTTCTACCAACAAAGTGTTACATTTCATAGGATAGATTCGGTCTAGATTATTAATTAAATATTCTTAATCTTGTTCTAACGTCATTTTAACTATCATCACTAAATAAGTGTCCATTAATTTCTCTTACTAGGTTAAATAGTTACCCTCTTGGGGATTAACATTTAAAAACCCTTATCCTTAGTTACCTTAGTTCTCTTAAATTATTTTCTTTAGCGTCCATTGAATCATTCACTAAAACCTACTAGAATGGTTACATTTTTAACTTAATACACTAGAGCCCTAAGTGGCCCCATTCACCCATTTGCACATATATTTGATTTATTCAAAAATTTACAACCATAATATGAATATTCTAACCTAACAATTGTAGGGTTTATTCTTAACCCTTAGATCAAAACAATAGGGACCACAAGATTAGAGCTACCAAAAAGAATCCATAATCATCCTTAAGGGAGTATTCTCAAGCATTTCTTATCCTAAGCTCATTCATTTGTTTCTCTTTGTGTTGCGAGGTGAAGGAGTGGATGCCATCGATCAAGAGAAAATCATGAAGGAGTATTCTTGGATCCAATGTGCAAGAAGAAAGGGATTCCATCCATTTGGATCCTCTCTTAGAATAGTTGAATATTAGATTTAATCATATATTCTTAACTATTTATTACAATGCAAACATCTATCGTGAGACTGGTTTGAGATCTATTGTTGATTAGTTCTCCTTTTTTGTTTTCATTGATGGGGAAAAACCCTAGTTTTTAGATCAAGAGTTTTATGTATTTAAATCCCTATATACATGTTGGATTATTGGTCCAAACAAGCATACACGTCCCACACAGGATGGATCTACATTTAGGTGAAGTTTCGATCCATAAGAGTGATGGCTTGGATGTAAATACATTTTTTTTTTTTTTTAAAAGTTCCACGCACATGTGACCGACGATGGTCTCTTAAGCGACCACGAGTAACCATTGTGCTACCGATGTTGTTTCCTACTCTAGGAGAAAATTTCCTTTGTTAATGGTAAATTTTTAGAATATTGTTTTAAATGTAGTGGGTAAGAGATTAATTCCACGAGCAACATCTTATTCAATCTAGGAAAGCATAATAGTCACGAAGCATCTAATATCAAAAAGAGCACAACAAATGGTATCAAGTTTACAAAAATTAAATTTTTGCGATCTAAGTAACCAATTTTGGTCATAGGAATACGGACATCGGTTCGATGGCCAATGCCGATTCTTGTTGGATGAGTCCAATTTATAATTTTGAACATATCTTGAACATTTTTTATTCACACTTATCTCAATGACTTTTCCAACAATTATTCATTAAATTTAAGGTTGTTGTGCAAGTCATGATATCATTTAATTTGATAACTATATGCACCCAAAATTGTAGGGTACTACACCACCAGAACAACATTACATGTGCCCCAATGTAGATACAAGTGTCCTCGCAAGGTGTTCAGGATCTCGAAAATCTCTCCAAGTATGCATTAACATCCCGCATATCTGCTTAGCCCCTACGTGCTTTGATTTTTCCTTCCCCCTCTTCTCCTTTTATTTTCGGTCTTCAGTGACGAAACCGCCGCCGCTTGGGCAGCAATCTCATGACCGCCGCCGCCTGCTCGGGGTGGCGTCCTTCACGTGTTTTCCGAGAATGTTCTTTTAACGCGACTAACATAAAAGTTTAACGTTTACCAGCTTTTTTCACCGCCTTTTCTTGTATTTATGATTCTGGTTCCTTGGAATAGTGTTTTGGTATTGTTTATTTTTAAGAGATCAATTTGGTTTTCACCTTTGGGTAAATGGGATTCTATAAATAGGTGGCTTGTCTAGAGAAAATGGCCCTTCAAATTTTCCTATCGATTTCTCATTACGGTAGCTTAGTATTTCAATTTTTCCTATGATTCATAGTTTTATTTATTGCATGCATAGTTAGTGTTGCCTTGCTGTTAGGAAGCCACATAATCATCTTGTTCTAGTGTTGTTACTATTTCATGGAATCCATTGGAGTAGGAAATTCTAATTTTCAGTAGGAAGCCATTAAAGTTGCAAGTTTTGTTCGTCAAAAGAATAGTTTGTGTTCTAGATTTTTTTGTGTTGCATGACTCTCAATAAATCCCTCTAGGAATTACATAAGCCAAGCTCTGTTCTCTTGCACTATCCATCTCCTACTCGCATTGTATTGATCTGCATCCTAAGCTTCCATTATTTTGATACCAACTTCTGTTGATGCTAACATCACACACTTTTCTGGATTCACGTGAACACGAAGGAATGAGGAGATCGCACTGAGGGGACAAAGCCACACACAACTGGATTCACCACTATTTTGAAACTCTAGGTTCAAGATTTCAAAATTCTAGTTAAAGCATATCAAATATAGTCAATCATTTCATTTCAGTTAATTTTACTTTCGATATTGCAAGGAAATCTGTGGGGATTGATAGTTTTGAGAAACTATGATTCACTCCTCACTTCTAAGGTAGGATCAAGAGTCTTTCAAATAGATTAGATCAGTTATATGGTTATTTAGAATAGATTCACAACTACATAGGAAAATAGCTATACTCAAATTTGCTTTGCTTGTTTTAATTTTGTCATTAGTTTAGCTGTCAATTTCTAGATATATTAAATAATTGCTCTTTAAAATTCTGTTCAATAGTTTGTCAATAATATCAAATTTAGAAATATAAATAGATATATGTTGCGTAGTCATTTATTATTGTCATTAGTTAGATTTATATCTTTTCCTTCTTGCATGACAATTACGAGACCTAGAGAGCCCAGAGAATACGTATTCGAGCCAATCGTGACTCAACCCAATCTTGTTACAGAAATAACTGATATAGACCAAAATCTTAGAATTCAGGTCTTCCAAGTAACAACAGACCTATAAGAAATCAACTCACAGCTAAGAGGACTAAACGTAGAAGATGACAAAGCGTATACATTTTGGTCAAATCAGCCAAACTACAGATTACCCTAGATAAACATCCACATGACTATAGAAGGGCTTGAAAGAGAGAAAACATTCGGTTATGACCCTTTGGTCCTACAACCGGAGCGTAGGAGAAATTCTCAGCGACATAAACACTAGCTTAAGAATTCAAGTTACTGAATTCTTGTAAGGTACTCTGAAAAGATTACACAACTTGTAGTTCTAAATATAGAGGCCAAAAAGGCATATGACTACTCGATACTAGGGATTAGAGATTGATTCCTTGTATGACCATAGGAGGTTCACAACAACCACGAATCTATGGTTGTGATACACAAATCCCACAACCCAACAAGTCCACAGGTCAATCTAACATTGACGCTGGCTTACACACCTTAGTATTTAGATCCACTCCACTTCCACCAAACATTATCACACAATTATCCTTGTTATACATAGCAGCTAATGAAGCTAAGGATTTTTGGACTAGACCAGAGAATCGCCCATAGATTCCACTATATCCATCATCTACCCTATGACCCTTCTCGGAGATATACACAAAAGCAGATTCCAGTCATTTTCCCGTATCCACAACCTATAGACCGGATTAGGCTAGAGCTCAATATTGATTGGAGCCTTGCAGATCATGCTCACCGACCAATCTATCACACCGGTTTAGGTTAGGAGGGCCTTCTTTGCCTTAGATTTGCAGATTCCATTAGTACGTGTTGAAGATATAAGATTGCCTAACTAGTTCACCTATACCTCACGTATAGTCCATCCCCATTGGATGTCTCGGCATGACCTTGGGAGGTCGGGTGCGAGGAAGAGTTACTTGTAGATTCCCATGCTCGCTTGTCACTTTTCCATCGTACAAAATTGGTGAACCCAACGTGAACCTTCCGACTTTCTGGTTCGAAATCATACTTCTTCCATCCACCTTCACTCTTTCCCATTATTCTGCGGGTATTCATATACCCATCGAATATGTCGGGATATAATGCATATGGCAGACCTCTCCTAGGTCTTGAAGCCTACTATGATCAAGTTGAATAGTCGGCCATCACCCTCACTCGAGAATGGGGTGACAATTATTCAACTAACTAGTTTTCAACACAAACTCCACCTCAAAGGACTAGATATAGTTCTTCTTTCCAAATAAGGGAGTTGGATAAGCTCACTCAAACACCACAATCAGAGCCTTCAGGCTCAAACAACATTACACTCACTAGAGAATCTGGTTCATCTCCTCATGTGTTTCTCGGACCATAAATCATTAGACAATTAGATCCATACCGGTTCATAGATGATGAACATTTAGCGCATTATTCTAGGAATGAACAACATTCGTAGAGTATGTACCCACCTATAGGAAGTTTACAAACATAACCCGAGGTCTCATTTCAAGGAAACACCTCCATGCCACTACCTATAGGAAATGCCCTCGGGAAACTTGGCAGGGCAATGATCAGTTCATAGCGGGGTATCACATGCCTATACAACCTCAGAATATACAACAAATGCCACTAAGGAAAAATACGTGACTTCACCAAATGAAGTCATTTCAACTTTAGTAGAAAAATTTAGAGGGTTAGAACTTTCTCGAGCAAGTCAAAATTCTCAATTCATGCAGCAAGAAATTCCAATCCTCCACATCATTCAGTAAGCCAAGTAGACCTCCTCAAAGGAATAGGCACGTTGGGCATGCCTCTTTAGTATTCACAACAAACCCCAACTAGAACCACTGTTTCTAACACTGTTCAGGTGGAGAATATGATACCTCCCAGTCTATTACAAAACAATCCATTCCTAGGCAATACTCCTTTATACTTAAATATGTATTCCAAATCACCACAAGAAGATATGTTCTCCTATCCCAAAGCATGTTTACTCAACCAAAGGGGTTTCCTTATGCCCCTGCAAATGCATACGCTACACCATATCAACAACCCATTCCACCTCCACCCCCTCAGCAGGCACCATCAATGGTCAAAACCTACGTGATAAGGACTTATTCAGAATATTTGAAAGAGCCCTTAGACTTCACCATATGAAACGTCATGCTTCCAAGACCTCTTCCTGGTTTCCCAAATGCAAAGGGGAGGGAGACCCGAATGCACATATCAAGGCCTATGCCACAACCATTCAAGAGCTGCTCCCTTGGGATGGGGTTGTTGTCAAAATATTCCCCAAAACCTTAGAGGGCATCGCCCTCGATTGGTATTATAGAATACCTGAAGCTTTCATCCATTCATTTAAACAACTTGTTTCATAGTTCATTAAGAAATTTGACATGAACAAACTGTTGAGAACAGGAATTAGGGAATTCTTACACATTAAACAAGAACAGAATGAATCTTTCACTCATTTCATCTAGAGATGGCGTACAGTCCTTTATTCTTTGGCAAGTGCTCCAAACATGGATCAAATGGAACTATGTGATTTATTCCTTCATTCTCTCAGTAGAGAGGTAAAGGAAGAAGTCCAAAAGTTCCCACTAAGGACTTACGATGAAGTACTTGAGAGTGCCCTTTGAATAGATCAAGTGGTAATAGATAACGGTCGCAAGACGTATGGAACAAATGGGAGGTTAATGACCACCAACATGACTACTACGACTTATCCTACTACCACAAACGTCAATCAAAGACCTAAAATCCTTAACAAAAATAGCAGCGCAACAACAGATGGAGTAACTGACCAAGCTAAAAGGGCAAATGTTATAAATACTCCACCACTAGTTAACAATCAAGAAAACAACAATTTTACCCCAATAATTAATACAGTGGATTTTAACCATCCACAACAACAATAGCGGATCAAACACGGGGTCCAAGACAAAACTCAACTGGATATTAAAATCAGAACCAAAAACAAAAACAATAAATGCAAAACCTTAATCCTAATAGGCAATGGTTTAATCAAAGTTTTGGACCACAATATGCGCCAAACAAGCAAACTAGAATTACAATCCTAACTTGTATTGTGGTTTCCAAACGATTCGAGGCCATGAGACTAGAACGTGCCATGATTACAATAATTTCATGCAACGTCTACCGGAAGAACAAAGAAAAATTTCGTAGATATGTTCTTAGTAGATCCTTCATCACCAAGACTAACATCATTACATAGGAAGTTTCCCCTCAAAATGCTCCCCTCAAGATCTTCAACGATCCGCTCCCAAATCACAATAACAACAAATTAAATCCAAATGGGACGAACAAGGGCATAATGACAGGAAACAATGATCATGAAGCCTCGACTTCACTAAACCCACTAGTTGCACCATAATTAGGAAGTCAGCCACGACCCAAGATAGTCAGTTTAGTGGAGTTAGACACCGAACTACACGTAGAAGCTATAACAAGGACACGAGAGTATTCCTCTCAGCCAAATCCAAGTTACCCGCTAGAGACAGATAACATCCAACACATATTAGTAAAACCCGTAGGTGTCTATGATTTAAATAATGACCTAATAAAACCTTCTCTCACATCTCCTTTTGGACTTACTAAAGATCTCTCCGCCCACAGACGGCTCTTTTAGAAGCATTAAGTTTAGGACATCTAATAAACATCACTCCACCTCTCGAAACATATGTAAACCATATAGACTTTGATATCCACCCTTCGGGTCAGCCGGATAGGGATATCGAGTTTATATTTGAAATAAACAAAATGCCAAAAGACGTTGAGATTGCATGCAGAGGTGATCCAGCCTTACATTTTCAAGTGTGGGTTTATAACAATTATGTTAAATGTGTAATGGTTGATGATGGGGTAGCAATTAACATAGTCCCATTCTCTTTCCTTCGAAAGCTAGGGTATGGAGAAACACATTGTTCCACACGACTCGGAATACGCTAAGAGGCTATGATAGCCTTAAAGCCACTTTGATTGGAATTATAATACTACCAGTCACCTTAGGACCAAAAAAATCCTGACTGAGTTTTATATTATAGATCGAGAAACCAACTATAATATGATCCTCGGCTGACTGTGGATACACTGTATGAAGGCAATCCCTTCTACGTTATTTCAAGAAGTAAGATTCTTGCACTTAGGAAAGATATTCGTAGCCAAAGGCGATCTAAAAAATTTGATATACACCTAGCTGACTTAAAGAAAAGGCCGGGAGTTCAATCGAGTTTGAACTCCCAACAAACCAACTTAATAAACCAACCGACGTGAAACCAGAAGAAAATTTGGTACCTACAATGTAACTAGAAACTATGAGCTTAATCAAGAATATCCTAGCCCTCGAGGATGAGGCTAACGTTGTCAAAACATTATCATTAGGAACTCATCAAATATTTTCGAATTGCTAGAGCAGGATCTACCAATCTTCCTACCATTTGATTCTATAGGCATGGGATATACCATAGGTGTTGGTTCTCTAGCAGAGGATCTCTCGCATGGTAGAAGTAACCGAAACCGAAGGAGTTGACGTAGCAAATGTCCTAATGTCCATCTTCCCAACTAAATATTGGACTCTCCATTTCGATGGAGCTAGATGTTGTTATGGGGCTGGGGCAGATGTGATCTTTACTTCACCCGAAGGAAATATCTTACCATTAGCCTTTACATTAAACTTTGAATGTACAAACAATGGCACTGAGTACAAAGCCCTCCTCCTTGGTCTCATCATAGCTAAGAGGTTCGTGGTTGATAACATCAGGGTGTTAGGAGACTCACAATTGGTAGCAAACCAATTCTCTGAGGTGTATGATACCAGAGTTGAACACTTACAACTCTACAAAACAACAAAGATTAACTTTAAGCAAAGAATTTGACTTCATATCCATTGAAGCAATCCCGCGAGAACAAAATCTTCTTACAGATTCGTGATAGCAACCTCAGCATCACGCTTCACTCCAAACAGTGAGTTGGAGGATACCCATTTCATAGTATCCCTTCATACTGAACCATTAGTAAAGAAAATGTCAAATCCTCTCTTAACGAACATAGCTGAGAACAACTCTACTATCTTAGATCACATTGATAGTGATAGAGCCACTCTTGATTACTTAAATGCCTTACATCTCACCCATCATGTGGTAGATTTGTCCTTAATCCCACATTCATCTTCCTACTTCAGAAATCCCATGATAGAGCTTCCCCGCAAAAGGAACTCAACATATACACGGTAGAGAATGGAGAAGATCTGGAACTACCTCTAGCCCCGCCTGAGTTTGAAGAAGGTAATGCTTCTTTAATTGAAGAAACGATTGATATTAACATCGGAACGGAGGAAGAACCAAAGATCTTGAAACTAGGATCTTCGTTAACTCCAGAAGAAATAGAAATACACACTCGAATCCTCAAAGAACATCAGAAGGCTTTTGCATTTAATTATAAAGAAATGACAGGGGTTGCACCACACATCGTAGTACATAACCTCATCACCAAATCAGATGCAAAGCCAATTAAACAAAAATTGAGACCAATGAAACCCAAGGTAGCTCTCATGGTGAAGGAAGAGGTAATTAAACTCTTCCAATTAGGTTTCATCAAGTTAGTCAATTATTCTCAGTGGGTATCTAACATCGTCCCCGTTCTCAAAAATAATGGGAAGATACGCATTTACATAGATTTCAAGACATTAACAAAGCGTTCCCTAAGGATGAATTCCCTTTACCATCCATAGACGTCATCGTTGTCGCAACAGCTAGATTTGAGATTTTGTCTCTCATGGATGGATTCTCGGGATATAATCAAATTAGAATATCTGAACAAAACCAAGCCAAAATAATGTTTATAACTCCTTGGGAACCTATTGCTACACACTGTTATCCCATTTGGTCTCAAGAATGGTGACACTACATACTAGTGAGCAATGACATATATATTTCATGATATTATTCACAAAATTGTGGAATCATATGTAGATGACTTATTGGCCAAAGCCAGGAAGCACTGTGATCACCCGAAAGTGCTCCGCATCATTCTTTCATGTTTAATAGAATACAGAGTCACACTAAACCTAGAAAAATGCATCTTTGGTGTGACAGGAGGGAAGCTCCTAGGTTACATTATATCATCACGAGGGATCGATGTGGACCCAACCAAAATCTGGGCTGTTCTTGAAATGATCCCACCATTGGATGAATCTGGAATCAGGTCATTTCTTGGGAAACTCAGTGCAATCCAAAGATTCATCCCAGATTTAAGCTTTGCCATTCATCCAATCAACAATCTACTCAAGAAAGATTATAGTATCGATTGGACCAAGGACTGCAATAAGGCTTTTGAAGTAGTTAAGTGCTTCTTGTTGTCACCACCTACGCTAATGCCTCCTAATCCAGACCGCCCTTTAATCTTATATTCACGAGCTACCAATGTCTCGCTAGCCTGCATGTTGGCTCAAGAAGACAATGACAAGAGAGAACGTGCAATCTATTTTATTAGCTGAACATTGCTCGACTATGAAACACGTTATACACAAGCAGAACGAGAGTGTCTTGCTATAGTATTCGCAACCAAATGCTTAAGACATTACATGCTAAATCAAGAAACAAGGGTCATTATAAAAATGGACCATTTACGAACTTTCCTCACCCAAGGGTCCTTGTCTAAAAAGGTTGGATGCTTTATAACCTTAATGGGTGAATTTGAATGAACTTTTATAAACCAGAAGTCCGTTAAGGGACAAATCATTGCGGATTGTTTAGCTGATAACCCATTAGATGGAGGTGATCTAGTAGATCTAGACTTTCCCGATGAATACATATATTATGTCAAAACTAGACCTCCCATCTTTGAATGTCCTTGGTATACTGATATTATTAATTATATCATGGACCATACATATCCAGAAGGTGCTACACCACAACAAAGAAGGTGGTTACGCATTATCATAGCTAAATATGTTATTATAGAACAAGTGCTCTATCGTAAGGCTTTTGATGGAATGCTCCTAAGGTGTGTTGACATAGAAGAATCCAAAGAGATCCTCCATGAATCTCACAGTGGAATATGTGGAGGCCACTTCGGTGGTCGCGCCACCACTCACAGAATACATCAGATGGGCTATTTCTGGCCCACTCTAGAACACGACGCAGTAGAGTTTATACTTAGGTGTGACAAATGCCAAGAATTCTCCCACGAGATTCACATACCGGCACAAGCTCTATAACCAATCGCTACTCCATGGCCCTTTTCTATGTGGGACCTAGATTTGATAGGGAAATTCCCTCCATCTTCTCTGCAGACAGCCATAACTTCATAATCACGGCCACCGAGTATTTTATCAAATGGGTAGAGGCTACGCCTCTCACCACTGTACTCCGGTTCCGTGATCGCCAAGTTCATTTTGAACCGAGATCATTTGTAGGTATGGTGTCCCACAAACCATTATCACAAATAATGGTACTTCTTTTAAGAATGATGAGGTTCGTGAATTATACAATAAATTTAAAATAAGTCATCATACAGCCTCCCTGTATTACCCTCAAGCTAATAGATAGGATGAAGTAATAAACAAAACTTTGAAAGCTATTCTCCTCAAAACGGTGAAATAAAACAAACGAGATTGACATTTAAAGTTATACCCGGCCTTGTGGGCCCACTGAACCTCAATAAGAACACCAACAAGAGCAACTCCTTTCTCACTAGTATTCGGAACAGAAGTAGTTCTCCCACTTGAGGTTGAAAAACCAGTCTCCGCATCTCATTACAAGGGATTCTGGATGAAGACGCTTATAGAGAAGCACGTCTCTCCCAACTAGAAAGCCTAGATGAGGCTAGGCTAGATGTTGAGTAGTGGCATAGAATCTATGCTTACCGGATGTGTCGGCAGTATAACAAAAAGGTCTATGAATGAGATATATATGAAGGAGATCTAGTTCTAAGACTAGACAGCCGGATCAATAAAATACCAGCGAAGGAAGGAAATTCCGACCCAAATGGTTCGGCCATACTGAGTCATGAAAGACTATGGAAATGGTGCATATCTCTTATGTACACTAGAAGGTGAGGAATTCGGTGAAACTGTCAATTCCCTACACCTTAAACGATTCTATGCATAAGCAGCCAACACTATTTATATAAATATATCTACATTGCATCTTCATGTAGTTAGGTTCATTTTTTCCACTCGTTTCGTACAATTTTGTGATGAAGCAACTTATTCTCAAAGCAATGCATTACAAACTTCTGATAGTATTGGCATAATCATTCCAATCATACTTCTTCATTTTCATGACATCATCAATCGTTTCAAAATCCTTTCATCAAATAAAGCTAGATATGAAAAAGTCTTAACGGTAATCATACCAAGGTTTGCATGCTTGTTCTCAATTTTGGTTTCTTCCTAGGATAGGTGTCTTGCCTATGGTCTGTTCTAGAAGCTTCACAATTTCACATCTATCCCATACGTAGATCTCTTTAAAAATAAGAACATGCTTGACATTTATCTCAAATAAACAAATCAAATATAGATCAAACAAAAATAATAATTTTACACATTTCCTTTCCCTACCAACCTTCGGTGATGAGCTTGTGTTTCTTACTAGTGACGTAGGGTTGGGAAAGGATGGGAATGCCCTTACTCACCTATGCCTTGTCCATGGTGATAAGCCCATGCTTCTTACTAAGTGGCATGGTGCAAGGTGTGGGGGTCCTCTTGATAGTAAATGGTGAAGGTCATAAGCAAAAAAGTTCAAGCAAACATTTGCAATCTTAAGTCAAAAGAAAATGAATCAGATGTCCAAAATTCCAAGAGAGCTCAAAACCCCGAAAACCAGATTTTGTCTACCATGTGGCCATCTACGGATCTAAGTCTAGATAAACTGCAAAGCAAGTAGCATTCTAAACTATGGAGTCACTTGAGTAGAGTAGGTTTGTAGCATCCTAATTTGGTTCCACCAAATATTTTTCTATCTCTCATCACTACCATTCAACAAATTTCATAGCTTGTGCCCTTTCTAGCTCTCGGTGATGAGCCCTCACATCTTACTAGTTGCGTGGAGTTAGGAGCGGGGCAAGTTCATCTGCTCATCATACCGGTTTATCATCTCATTTTGTCAAAACAAATATGAAGTACCGAAAAATTGCTTATAGAAACTAAAGTTCAAGATCACATTGTGTCTACATTATCATATATCAGCATCATGAAATACAAAAAGAAAGAAAGCATTTGTATCATTTGTTCTCCATTGCATACATTCTGAAAAGCATATAAAAACAACATTATAGTTTACATGCGGAAACGAATCACAAAATCATAGATACCAAGAGTCTGATCCAAAAAGAATATATATATATATATATATATAATCAAGTTTCCTATACAATGCCATCATGCGCTAGGCATGGTCAAAATGCTCAAAGACCCCATGAAATACAAATACATCATACAAACAATTTAAGAAAGCCAAGCAGCCTCTTAACCCCTATGAGATCCCTCTGAGGGTGCACGCCCACATCTAGGACTCGGCTACGCTAGCGCTCTGAGTGCACGGAGGGCTCGCAGTCCCGAGGAGCAGCTGTGGCCTCACCATGAGAGTGAATCCTCATTAGGTGCTCTGCTGTCCTATATCCTACCAGCTTGGTATGGAGGGTAGTCACCATCCTGGCCACATGCCAGATAGGGGAAAAAACATCGGTATGCCTACCGGCTATTGAAGGCTCCCCTGTATCCACGGATAGCTCTGCATGGGTCTTCTCCATGGGGATCATCAGGGTATCATTGCATACCTAGCATATCAGATCTTTCCGCTCATCAGCAGTCTCTGCAAGCAAAGGAGAAAAATGAATTAGAAATAATCAAAAGATAGAAAAAAAAGTAAAAAAAAGGAGAGATAGCAACTAAGGAAATCCTAAACAACCATTAAAGAGAAGGATGATAACTCACTCGGATCTTCAGGCCTCTAAGAGGGATCCCAGGGTCAGCACCTACGCCACAGATTCCGTTCGGTGTACTCCTCCCATGGTGGAGTGACATAACTTCTCGCTATGGACTCATCCTCTCCGCCAAAGCCCTGAGAAAGTGGATCCTCTGAAACTAGAGTCACCCTCTCGGCACTTTGCTCCGCCCCTCTCCACCTGTAAGATATTCTAAGTGTCATGCCACTCAAGATTGATGTCCTCCTCTCCACCTCGAATCACTAACCTCACCCTCGGTTGCCTCCTCCATCTCTCCCCCGTGAACTCCTTAGACTCGAGTCTATATCAATGGGGTTGTCGCTATTGTGAGTGGGACCGGCGGCAATCGAAGTAAGGGTGCCCGAGGAGCACTTGGCTCTCCCTCGAGTGCATACTACCCTCCTAGTTGCAATAGGGACACCGGGAGTAACAATGGTCCAAACCCGACCTCTGGGACCTCCCCTAGCCTCCCGAACTCATCTCGTATACTAGCACCACTGGGGAAGCATACCCACGTAAGGAAGGCCAAAGCTGGCGAGGCACTCAACCAAAAGGATGTATCTCTGCCTTCTCCATCCTGTCCACAAGCTACCCTGTGGTGGAGCAAGAGATCAAAGTAAGAGCCTCCTCACCCCATAACCCTACCATGGCTTGATAGGATGTGGCCTCCATGTCATTAGTGGTGAAGGAGGTGATTGGCTGGTGTGGTGCTCTGAGCACCAACATATCTGTCCTTATGGCTGCTCTCACGGCTCCAGGATCTGCCACCTCTACACCTCTCCCATAAGGGATGAAATGCTCATAGACCCAGCTCATAACCGTGGTCGATGGCTCAAAATCGCCCTCGTAAATGAACCACCCAGTGCATGATCATGATAGGTGGTCCCAAAATGTCGAGATCCCTAGGCGTAAATCCGACCATGTCCCTCAATCTATGCAATGATGGGGGACCAGCAATAAAGTAAAGTGTCTCCTCCCTTGTCCTCGAACAATCTCGAGGCAAGGATCCCCATAATGGCCTGATGAATCAATGGGATAAATAGGCTAGGAATAGATCATACCCTCCCCCTTCTTAAACCAGTGGAGATAAATGCATCTCCCATATATGAGGCCCATTGTGCTATCTGAGCCCGTGACCATGATGTCTCAAGTGTGAGTTGTCTCCCGATGATCGAGATCTCCAAGATGCGGTAAACATCCTCGAAAGTAATGGTCCACTCACCCCTGACTCCTAGGAATCAAAAAGTGTTCCGATCCGCATCCCAACATGAAAAAAAGTCACAAAGTATGTGACTAGAAGGTGCAACATGTGGGACCCGTGATATGCATAATATGTTGGCCCTCTGAAGAGTGTCTTGCCGTCTTGAGAAAGGGCATCCAATCTGCTGGAAGCCAATCACTCTCTCTCTCTCTCGGCTCCATCGGATATACTCCTCCTTCGCCTGCATACACCCAAAAACACACAAAAAAGAGTAAGTTAGTATTCAAATGACATTACAAAAATCATGAAAGCAGGTAAGAATGCTAGAAACACAAAAACGAATTCAAATAAGTATTATTAAAGCATTTGATGAAGGACCACCGCTCCGAGTAGGGCAGCAGTTCCATAATTACCGCCTTAAAGGTGGCGGTCTCAGAATAACCGCCACCCTAATCGAGCGACGGTTGTGTAACCACCGCCTTGTTCAGTCGGCGGTCGTGTCCTAAATTTCCACGTGCGTCGTTTGCCTAAAAAAACCTAAAAACACAAAAACATGACCATTTTGACCAAAACAAAGCCTAACCATTAGGCGCCCCCTAAGTGACCCTATTACAATTGACATTTTCAAAAATAATCCCCCGTGACAAAAATTTCATCATTTTAATATTTTAGGGATAAAAATGATAAATCGAGAAAAACTAACTGTGATCTCACGGGTCGTTGTTCCACTCATGGAGGCATGATCACAATCTTGTCCCGAACATTTTGACTATACTTTGGCGTCAAAAACCATCACCGTGGGCCCCAGAGCTCAAAATCAATGAAATCGACACGTACAAATGAATAGCAAAATGGGCCCACTTTTACATATTTAGCATCTTGACTTGTTTTGAATGCCCTTTTCGCAGTATAGAGTGCCGACGGAGGTAAGTTCTTATCCCCACGCAAATGGTACGACCTCATTTCATATTATTTTAATATTTATTTTTTGATTTATTTTGTCTATCTACAATTGAGTCCTCTTTGCATTTTGCAGTAGCAAAAATTTTGGATGGCATCGTTTGAACACACGGGCGTATCGGTATAATTTGTAACTTCCCATTTCAGATTGCCATACTCGGACCCACCGTTTTATGCCTCTTCATGGCCAAAATGCTTCTCTCGAGGGGGAAATATGTACGTACCCAAAATTGTAGGGTGTTGCACCGCCATAACAATGTTACACGTGCCCCAATGATGATACAGGTCTCCTCGCAAGGTTTTGGGATCAGAAAAGCTCTCCAAGTATGCATTAACATCCCGCATGTCCCACTTAACCCCTACGTGCTTTGCTTTTTCCTTCCCCCTCTTTTCCTTTGCTTTTCGATCTTTAGTGACGAAACCGCTGCCTTGCTAAGGGTGGCGGTCCTTCACGTGTTTTCCAAAATGTTCTTTTTAATGCGACTCACGTAAAAATTCAATTTCTACTAGCTTTTTCACCGCCTTTGCTTGTATTTATGATTCTAGTTCCCTGGAATAGTGTTTTGGCATTGTTTATGGTTTAAGAGATCAATTTGGTTTTCACCTTTGGGTAAATGGGATTCTATAAATAGTTGGCTTGTGCTCAAGCAAATGGCCCCTCAAATTTTCCTCTCAATTTCTCATTGCAGTAGCTTAGTCTTTCAATTTTGCCTAGGATTCATAGTTTTGTTTATTGCATGCATAGTTAGTGTTGTCTTGCTGTTAGGAAGCCACATAATCATCTTGTGCTAGTGTTGTTATTGTTTCATGCAATCCATTAGAGTAGGACAATTTAATTTTCAGTAGGAAGCCATTAAAGTTATAGGTTTTGTTCATCAAAAAGAATAGTTTTAGGTTCTGGATGTTTTGTGTTGCATGAATCATAATAAATCCCACTAGGAATTACATAAGCCAAGCTCTGTTCTCTTGCGCTATCCCTCTCCTACTCGCATTGTATTCAGTCTGCATCCTAAGCTGCCATTATTTCGATACCAACTTCTGTTGATGCTAACATCACACACTTTTCTGGATTCACATGAGCACGAAGGAATGAGGAGATCACACTGAGGGGAAAAATCCACACACAACCGGATTCGCCACTGTTATGCAAAATCCAGGTTCAAGCTTTCAAAGTTCTAGTTAAAGCATATCAAATAGAGTAGTCAATCATTTCATTTCAGTTAATTTTACTTTCGATATTGCCGGGGAAGCTATGGGGATTGATAGTTTCTGAGAAACTATGATTCACTCCCCACTTCTGAGGTATGATCGAGAGTCTTTCAAATAGATTAGATCAGTTATCTGGTTATTTAGAATAGACTCACAACCGCATAGGCAAATAGCTATACTTGGCTGCTTTTCTTGTTTTAGTTTCGTCATTAGTTTAGTTGTAAATTTTCTAGATATATTAAATAATTGCTCTTTAAAATTTTGTTCAAGTAGGTTATCAATAATATCAAATTTAGATATATACATAGATATATGTTGCGTAGTCGATTTATTCTATCATTAGTTAGATTTATATCATTTCCTTCTTGCATGATAATCACGGGACCTAGAGAGCCTAGAGAATATGTATTCAAGCCAATCGTGCCTCAACCCAATCTTGTTACAACAATAAGCGATATAGACCGAGAATCTCGAATTCAGTCTTCCAAGTAACAAGAGACTTACAAGAAATCAGCTCATGCTAAGAGGACTAAATGTAGAAGATGACAAAGTGTATATGTTTTGGTCAAATCAACCAAACTACAGATTACCCTAGATAAATATCCACATGACTATAGAAGGGCTTGAAAGAGAGAAAACATTCGGTTGTGACCCTTTGGTCCCATAGCCAGATGTAGGAGACATTCTCACTGACATAGACACCAGCTTAAGAATTTAGGTTGCCAAAACACTGTAAGGTACTCTAAAAAGATTGCACAACTTGTAGTTCTAAATATAGAGGCCGAAAAGGAATATGACTACTGGATACTAGGGATTAGAGATTGATTCCTCGTATGACCATAGGAGGTCCACAACAACCACAAATCTATAGTTGTGATCCACAAATCCCATAACCCAACAAGTCCACAGTGTCAATGCGACATTAACGCTAGCTTACACACATTAGTATTTAGATCCACTCCACTTCCACCAACCATTATCACACAGTTATCCTTGTTAGACATAGCAGCTAACGAAGCTAAGGATTTCTGGACTAGACTAAAGAATCACCCGTAGAGTCCACTATATCCATCATCTACCCTATGACCCTATCTAGAGATATACACGAAACAATTCTAGGTCATTTTCCCGTATCCCACAACCTATAGACCAGATTACGCCAAAGCTTGATATTGATTGGAGCCTTCAAGCAGTCATCCTCACCGACCGATCTATCACACCAGTTCAGGTTAGGAGGGCCTTCTTTGCCTTAGATTCACAGATTCCATTAGTGTGTGTCGAAGATATAAGATTGCCTAACTAGTTTTCCTATACCCCACGTATATTCCATCCCCATCGGCTGTCTCGGCATGACCTCGGGAGGTCGAGTGCGAGGAAGAGTTACTTGTAGATTCCCATGCTCACTTGTCACTTTTCCATCGTACAATAACCAAACTAGGAGTTAACAATTTAAATACTATAATATGAAATAGTGACCGATTTTAGTCTCGAGGAAGCTGATGCCAATTAAGATTGACAAATTTTGGTCACTATGTAGGCCAAAGAACTCTAAAAAATGAATGTATAAAAACACACATATATCAAAGGATAACTTTAACTTTAATTATATCAAAAGTAAAAAGTGTTTAATCTGTTTTTACCAAGAAAAAGGTTGTGACAACCTCCCAATTCACATTATGATCAAAACATTAAGATTTGTAACTATCTTTTCTTTCTACACAAGGTAAAATTTAAACATGATATCTATTTAATTCATTCCTTTACAAAAACTAATTTTAAGAGAAACGAAAGACACATCCTTAAATGAACTTAGTTTAAATATGATATTACAACTTGGTAAATAAAACTTGCAAAGCAAATTTTCTTTTAAATAAAAATATAATTGTCTTCCACCTTAAGTGGGATTTACAAGAGAAGTTTTTATAAAGAAGGATTTCTATTGACTTCAACAAATTCTCCAAGTCCCAATTCTTCAACAAGATCTCCACCATTTCTTCACTTTAATCACAACAATAAAAATGGGGGAGAGGAAACACTCTCCACCCAACTAATAATCCAATGAGGAGAAAAAGATAACCTCCTCATTGGCCCCTGAGCCCCAACCAAAATGTAATAAAGGTTTGATCCAACTCATGGAAACTATCACAAAACTTCCACATCACAATAAAAGATTTCACAACCATTTCAAAACACATTTAATACAAGATGCAATCACAAAAAGCAAACTAACAAAATCACTTATGCTTCCCAATGGGATTAGGTGCCCACCTTAAAACCCTCCAAAATACATCTCAAACCCCTACAAAACTTTTATGCCTCCCTCAAGATCCTCTTATGCCTCCCACATTCTCTTATGCCTCCCTAAAATTTCTTATGTCTCCCTCAAGGGAACCGAGTAAGAAAGGCAAGAATTTTCCTATCCAAGGTGGGACAACCAACCCAATTCCCTCCAAAAACATGAAATAAACTCTTATGTCTCCCTAAATATAAGATCCCCATAGCCTTCTCCTACACCATACTTAGGCATTCTACCCAAGAACCCAAAATCATCCAAACCCATCACTTGCATACAAATATAAACATATAAAAGAAAACACATAAAACAAGGGTGTACTTTCTTCCTTTCTATTATAGAACTTGGTCTAAGAGTCACCCTTAAAGCTCCTTCAACCTCAATCTAACTCCAACAAGCTCCAAATTTCAACAAGCACTCCAAAATCCTCCAACTCCAAAAATACAAGAGCACAAATGAAATGAAGTAACCCCTAAACAAACAAATAAACTTGCACATATAGAAAATGGGAAGAAAAGAGTGAGGTGGCTCCATGTAGGATGCCACATCACTTATCCTCAACTCCACATCACAAGTCAAACCTCAACCCCAATTCACAATAAATTGGTGGTTGAGAGGAATGACAAGCCTTGTACACACACAATCCAAACCCACACCTTTTGAGGAAAAATTAAATCTGAAGTAAGAAAAGTACAATTAATGTCACTTTTTATCTTTAAAAACACTTGATGAGGTCTATTTTTTACCCCCAATCCATAGGTAGGGTTGGTATATGAAATTAAAAGGTGTGGGACAAGCTTAGCTTGTCCCACAAGCCTAAAAAAATAGGCCTTAAGCCCAAATCCGAAATTCCAAGGTAAGGTAGAGTGTACCACACTCAAAGTAACTTACACTTAATAAAAAAAATACAAAACACCAATTACTCTAATAAATGGCCCCTTTTGTCACATCCCAATATAAATTAATAGCATGATTAAATTACTTAATAAAGGCACATTAATCAACAACGATTAAATAAATTACATCACAAATAAATCACATACTCAACAATAAATAAAATAAAAGGGAAAGAATTGCACGCATAACCCATGGTCATAATTGGAGGTCATCCCCCGCATGCGGATCCCCTAACAAAATAAAAAAAAAAATCATTACACAAGTTTCCATTGTGACCTTCATTGTATCCATCTAGTATTCTATTGTGGTTGGTCCCCAATCCCAATTTTTTTATTGTTGTGATATAATTACCTACAAAATCACACAATACCTCCTTCATCCTCATGAATGCATGAAACATCAAAGATAAAATATTCACACATAAATTGATAACCATCCGCATATAGCTAAATCATCATCTCCACTAAATGATGCTATCATTTGTCTAAAATTTCAATAGCAACTCAATTCTATCTTTTATCAATATAGACAAGATCACAAGATTAGTTCAAATGCTAAGTCATAGTCAACATGATGAGAATCCCGAATGTTAGTAAATATATATGCTAACAACACATCATTCATCATCAATATAAAATATCTTTGTACATCTCTAAGAAACCACATAAATCATACTATGAATCAAAATCCATCAATAGTCAGAATATCTCTATCATCTAACATCATGCTAACCAAAATGATACAATAATATCCATGTCTATAGTTAACAGTAATCAAAATAAAAATATAATAAGTGTTGAAGAGGAGTGGGCACTACATCCCCCTCCCTTAGACTCGAATTCCTCTTGGAATTCACTGAAATAGGTGTGGAAACTAGACTCGTAGTAATGTAGCATCCTCCCATGTAGCAGCAATCTCATCATACCTATCCCATTGGACTTGCACCTAACCAATCTATCGGCCTCAAAGGCCTAGGATGCTACACTCTAAAATATTCATTGGCTTCACTATCATTTTCCCCGCTACTGCACCTACACTGCATTGTGGCCCAATCAAATATATGAGAAGGATATGGGATATATCTCCTAAGAACATATACATGGAACACATCATGAATGTGAGACAAGCTCGGTGGCAAAGATAGATGACACACCAAGGGACCGATCCACTCTAGGATCTCAAAAGGACCCATGAATCTAGGAGACAACTTAGAGCCTTTTCTGTGATGGATAGGACTCTTATGATGTCTGACACAAAGGAATACCTTCATGCCCACATCATAACTATAATCAAATCTCCTCTTATTTGCATACTTCTTCCGGCTATCATGAGCCTCCTGTAACCTTTGTCGAGATAAAAATAATCTATTGCTCCATGTCCTGTAATAAGGTGGGCCAATAGATACTCTATTCTCAAGTCTTTACCAACTCAAAGGTGTCCTCCACTCCTTACCATAAAGTTGGGCTAAAAAGGTGCCATCCTAATAGAACTCTAGAAGTTGTTGTATGCAAACTCAACTAAATACAAGTACTCTTACCACTTCAACTGATGATCCATGATGTACATCCGAAGCATTTCTTCTAAAATATAATTCACCCGCTTCGTCTAACCATATGTCTCTAGATGATATGTTGTACTAAAATTTATACTCATCCCAGGGCTGTTACATGGCAGTCCGTAGTGTGATGTGTATAAGGGATCACATCATAGATGATCTTCTACGGAATCCCATGTAGTCTAATAATCTCATCCAAGTACAATCTCATTACTAGACTAACTATGTAGGTGGTCTTCACCAGAGAAAAATGAGCCACTTTCATCAATCTATCCACCGTGACCATGATGGCATCGTGGTGGTATATCAACGTCATTAGCCCTACTATGTAATCCATAGAAATGGTTTCTCATTTCCACTCTAGTATAATATGTGGGTAAAGAAGGCTAGCTGGATGCCGATGCTCGAACTTCACCCCCTCGACACTCTAAATAGCGTGATAAAAATTGAGCTACATCTCTCTGAATACCTCTCGAATGATTTAGTTGTCTCAAGGTGGCATGCATCTTCTTCACCCCTAGATGGAAAAAATAAGGTGCACGATCAGCCTTTGCCAAGATATCCTATCCCAAAATGCCATCCCTAGGTGTATAGATCGGCCTCCGAGTGTGAGAAGTCCATATGTCCCTAATTAAAAACCATTGAACTTCCCCTCAAGGGGTATCTAAGACTCAATCTCTAATCTAGCTGTAAGGTAGAAATTGTCGTGAGGAAGTTGACACAAAATCCTAATCCAAAAATATGTAGCCCTTTGAAGTAGGCATAGCCAAATGTCTTCATCTACTTAGAGCGTGTTGACAATTTTTGCACTTTGGACAAAGTTTTCATGATTACGAAACAAGGTACACATTTTTGAAAAACAAGTACTTTCAGTTTGGAATATCTTTGAATCCCAAGAAGTCAATCTTTTCAGTAAATCGAGGTAAATTACTTGGACATATTGTTTCTAAGCAAGGTTTAGTAATTGATCCTTTCATAATCAAAGCTATATCACAGCTATCATTGCCTCATCATAAAAAGGCATTGCAAAGTTTTCTTGGAAAAATCAACTTTGTTAGAAGATTTGTTCTAGATTTCGTAGCATTGGTTAAACCATTAACAACTATGTTAAAGAAAGAGAAAACTTTCTCTTGGACCAGTGAAGGAAGGGAAGGTTTTGAAGTAATAAAATCAGCTATCTCTCAGGCTCCTACTCTTGCAAACCCAAATTTTGATAAAGATTTTACAATGTATGCACTTGCAGGAGCTGAAACAATCTCAGCTATTTTGACTCAGGTTAATGATGAAAATATTAAGCATCCAATTGCTTTCTTTGGATAGAGTTTGCATGATTACGAAACAAGGTACACATTTCTTGAAAAAAAAGTACTTTCAGTAGTCAAAGGACTAAATAATTTTAAGTATATGCTTTCGAACAATAAAATCCATGTTCTTGTTTCTCATCCAAGTGTGAAAGCTTTCCTTTTAAATAAAGAATTGAATGAGAAAAGAGTAGGCTGGATAATGAAGGTTATGGAATATGATGTTGATATCTAGGTTGCTAAGATGGTTCGAGGTAAAGGTTTATGTGAACATCTAATTGCTGATATGGAAAAACAACAAGTCGGAACCTAAAGATTTAGAATAGCATGTTGAAATTTTGTATCAGCAATCAAATATCATGGTCCAATAATAAAATCAGCAACTTTGAACTCGCTCAAGAGATCCAATAATCAATGTGGATGATTGATTTGGTTAACTACTTACAGCATGACACCTATCTGGAAGGTATGGATAAGAATAAATGAAGATATTTCAGATTACAAGCTACTCCTTATCTTTTCGTTGATGGTGTGTTGTTCAAAAGGGATATAAATGAGATCTTGCTGTGATATGTTGATTACGACAAAATTTAGAAAATATTATCAGAATTCCATGAAGGACCTGTAGGAGGTCACTTCTCAGCATGTACTACAACTTTAAAAATTATGAAAGTAGGTTACTATTGGACTAGCATATTCAAAGACTATTTTGAATGGATTAGAAAGTGTAAGAAATGTTCTTTCTTTGTTGGAAAAGAACATCTTGCTTCGCCTTTGTATCCTATTTCATCTTATCGACTTTTATGCGGTGAGGGTCTTGACTTTATTCACATGATAAACCCACCTTCGTCACAAGGACACAAGTGGATCTTAATTGCTACTGATTATTTCACATGATGGATGGAAGCAATAGCCTTGAAAGATGCTAATAAAGCTTCGATACTATCCTTTTATGAAGAAATAGTTTGTAGATTTGGTGTTCTAACAACTATCATATCGAGATAATGCTTTAGCATTCCATGGTGCAAAGATAATGATTGGGCTATCAACCATGGAATATATCTAAGTTCTTCGTCTAATTATTACCCACAAGGTAATCGCTTAGCTGAAAGTACTAACAAACATCCGTTAAGAATCATCAAGAACGCTCAAGGATAATCAAAGAGCTTGGAATCGATGTTGAATTCCGCACTTTGGGATAACAAAGTGACTCCTAAAAGATCAGTTGGCAATTCACCACACAAGCTTGTGTATGGAAAAAGCAAGAATTCCTATTTCGGTTGAGTTACCCGCATTAGATTTGCTGCATCAAATGGAGCTACTTGAGAATGGAACACTTTGTAGGTTCATTATGTAGAGTTAATGGAACTAAAAGAGCTAAGAGATCAAGCTCATTTAAATATGGAAAAGAATCGAAACAAATCAAGAAGACTTTTGACAAGAAAGCTAAATTTAGAGTCTTCAATGAAGGAGATAATGTGTTAAAGTTGGATGTTGATTGTGCAAAGCCAGGAAGACACTCAAAGTTTGATACACTCTGGAGTGGTCCTTACATGATTTTAGCTTGCAAGGAACACAATGGTTTTCAGCTTTCAAAGTTCAATGGAGAGGAACTTCCCATTCCTGTGAATAATATGTTTCTCAAACACTATTTTTTTGGAATATATAGGGTAAAAGGAGGTTTTATAAGGTCCCACAACCTTATACAATAGAGCCCATCAGGCCAGATTTAGTGATAAAAAGCCAGTAAAGAAAAAAAGTACCCACGAAGATTCTGAAAAAGAAGGATGAAAAGACAAACAAAAAGCAAGAAGAAAACATCATAAGAGCTTTTTCAGCTCAGAGACTACAGTTCTAGCTCTAAGAGAGCCTGAGTCATTTGCAAGTTGTTCGGCAAGATTGATAAGCTCCGAGAAATCATTAGGTATGGAAGTCTTGGTAGATTCAGTGAAAGCGTCCCATGCTTTCAAAGCCTTGAAGGTGCACTGAAGCTTGTTTAGAATAGAAGAAACCATGTCAGCTCTGCAAGCATCCCTTTGAGTGTCAGCAGACTCAGTCGCAGCTAGGGTTGAATCCAGAATCGGTGAGGAATGAAAAGTGTCAGCCTGAGGAACTTTGTCATCGAAGAGAGTATTGTTTCCCGCAGATTGAGTGATAGGATCTTCCACCGGTTGATTGATATCTAACTGTTCCGAGTCCGGGGAGTCTGGGTAGAGCTTAGCGAGGCCAGGATATCAGCAGCCAGAGAGGAATCAGGGCTAGAAATAGGGGAAGCAGCTTGGAAGCTGGTGTCAGTGCCTTCTAAAAACAAGCAAGAGAGGGGCGTAGGGAAAGTGGGGGTGGCAGGGGGCTGAGAGACAGCGAGGGGAGGACTCAGAATTGCCACATCAGAGTCGGAATCAGATGAGAGATGCAGACGACGTCGATCGATGCCGAGAAAAGCGGAGGGAGGTGGAGGAGGGGTGAGGGGAAGGCGAGGGGGAGCGGCGGCGATGACCCGTTTTGGGGGGGAAGCGAAGAAGGTTAGAATGAGAAGTAATAACAAAGAAGAGTAGGTATAACAAACCCTAGTGAAGAATGGCACCTTCCCCGTCACGGGCCAACTGGACCGAATGCTCTAAGGACTGAAACAGGAAAGCCGCCAGATTTATTTTCTTCCCCCATCGAAGATGAGAGAGGATGAAAAAGTGAGGGCTGTAAACAAGCCAATATCTACCATCAATGGTAAAATAACGCATTATGACCTCCGCGACTCTGTCCCAAGGAGGAGGAAGGGAGTCCTAAGTGTAACCAGAGAGGTATTTAACCGGTCTGTCCCCAGGAGCATTAAAATCCGCATTTCCACATGCAATGAGCACTTGAAGTAGATGTATCCAGTAGCAGGGGTAGACAAAGGTGGCATCAACTATTGCGTTGGTGGAGATGGTAAATCAAGTGTTGCCAATCTGAACCCGACCCTTCGACTAGGAATTCATAACCGCATACGAAACAAGAGCCGAAAAACCTGCCATTCTCTCCAGGAAGGTAGCAATTCCATTCTCCAGCATAATGTTCCAAACCTCCCCATCATTTTAAACCGAATCACAGTTATCAGGTTCAAGACGCTTCAACTGACCCCCCATGGTATGTATGTTTGAAAAAATGTAGAAGTGAGAGGAATAAGGGTCATTTAACGGCCCAGTCAGGGCGGGGAGCCGTCGACCAAGTTATCATTGCCCTCCCACCATATCAACAAATGATTAATGTGAGGGTATGTCCCATTCGTGCGGAGATCCCCCACATCATTACAAATCACCGTCATCAAAATGCTCTTTGTTAAGTGTCAAATCAATTAAATTCGACGTGAAAGCCGCCGCCCTTTGAGAAGGCCATAGAGAATTTTCCGATACCCAAATCAGCCCACCATTCCACCAGTCAGCAATGGGATATATCATTTTGAGTGATTTGGCAGAGATCATCCAGAAGTTGTCATCCAGCTTTGCTGATTCTCCAGGAGAACACCAATATTAGCAAGGTGGTCAGCCGCTTTATTACCCTCCCGGAGGACATGCTGGAACTGGATTTGCTTGAAAGATCTTTGAATAATTCTGATATCAGCAATGATATTTTGTATCGACCAAAGACCAGAATCATTAGACTACAGAAGCTTGATGATGTTGAGGGAGTCACTTTCAACTTGGAGGGGATCATCACCAAATTTGATAGCTAGCTCAAGGCCTTTGAGGATGGCCATGGCTTCCGCATGATGGTTGGTACCATAGTTGAGGTTATGAGTAGAAGCAGCAACAATATACCCCGAAGAGCAACGAAGAATGGCTCCTCCACCAGAATTACCAGGATTGCCTTTTGAGGCCCCATCCGTGTTCAGTTTTTTCCAGCCCCTGGGAGGGGGAAGCCAACAAACTAAATCGCGAGCAGTGGAAGTTCCTTTACTTTGAATGGCCAACAACTTCTGCCACTCCTGGGAGTTACAGATTTGGATTTTTTATTGATATTTGGTCCACATGAGCGAGTTGAGATTTTCTTGGAAAGCAAGAGCAATCTGAGTAGCCACCTGAACAGGTTCAAGACATTTTTCTTTGAAAATTATTCTGTTCCTTTCTTTCCAGATGCCCCATATTCCGTGAGGGAGGAGGAGTTTCCAAGCCAAATTCAGATTCGGATGAGTGAAAGGAGAGCTCCATTGAGAGAGGGTGTCCTAAATGGACTCAGGGAAGGTCCAAAACACTCCCATCCTCGATAAAAACCAATGCCATATAAATTGCGAAAAGGAACAGTGGATCAAAAGATGGGTAGAGGATTCCGCCCTCTTAAAGCACATAGCACGCATCTAGTGGGGAGAGAAAACCCCTCCTTTTCAGATTTTCCCCAGAAAGGAAAGCATTCTTAGAAGAGAGCCAAGAGAAAAAACCAATTTTGGGAATGATCTCATTTGGCCAGAATTTGGAAAGGGGGGGACTAGAGTCAGCACTATGCATCGAAAGATAAGCAGCCTTAACCGAGAAAGAACCAGATGGGGAGAGGGGCCAAATAAGCTCGTCCTCGTTTTGGGAGAATGGGATGTATATGGAAGAGAGCACAGCTCTGAGCGAAGTCAGGAGCCTACTCTGCAGATCGCTGATATCATCCTAGACCTTTATATCCCATGAGGGAATGGAATTCACAATCTTCCAATAGCCCAAAACTAATCTTCCTTGCTTATTAATGATGCTTCTTTTCACAGGGTCCCAAGCAGGATTAAGATCAAGAGGCTTGTCCCCTATCCAAAAATCCCTCCAGAAGTCAATAAGACTACCATTCCCAAATCTCCATTTAGTGCCAGCCCGATAATGGGGAGGGAGCTAATAATAGAATTCCAGATGGCAGAACCTCTAATTGGATTGGAAGTGAGCAGATCTTCATTATTTGCCAGATATTTAGCTCTAAGCAGATGAGCCCAATTAGAGTCACCTTTAGCCACTTCCCAAGCAAGTTTGGCCAGGAGGGCCCCATTCGTGTCAGCCATTTTTCGAAGACCAAGCCCTCCATGCGAGGTAGGCTTACACACTTCCTTCCAAGCCACAAGATGGATCCTCTTCCTAACCTCAGTCCCTGACCACAGAAAGTTCCTTTGAATTTTTTCAACGACCTCCCTCACCGAATTGGGGACTTTGAGAAGGGACATGAAGTAAGTAGGCAAAGCTTTGAAGGGTGGCTTTAACTAGTTGGAGCTTGCCACCTGATCGAAAGTAACCCCTTTCCAGGTGGCCAGCTTTTTTTGATACCTTTCAATGACAGGATTCCATAGAATTTTAGATTGCTTACCTTGGAAGAGGGGGATGCCGAGATATGAGGTAGGGAGATCCACAATATTGCATCCAAAGATATCAGCAATCTTTCTCTGAGTCCTAGGGGCCCTGTTGATGAAGGAGATGCTACTCTTGTTGAAATTGACATTTCTTTGAGAAGCGATTGGTAAAGAGAAAGGATATCCATTATAGCCCGGCCTCAATCACAGACGCTAAACTAACTAAGAAGATAGTGCCATCAAGCAAACCGACCATGTGTGGCAGAAGGGCAGCTTGAGGTGATTTTTAGACCGGAAATGATTGATTGACTTTTAGCCACCTCCAGAGCTCTGCTAAGGGAGTCCGCCATAAGGACAAAAAGGAAAGGTGACAGGGGGTCACCTTGCCTGATACCTCTGCTGCTTTTGAAGAAACCTGCTGGAATTCCATTGATAAGAATAGAGAAGCAAGGGGTCGCGATACAAGAGAAGACCCAACTACACCACTTTTTGTCGAAACCAAATTTTTCCAGGACCCTAATTAAGAAAGGCTAGCTGACTCTGTCAAATGCTTTTTGCATATCCAATTTTAAGATCATTCCTGGGGACTTCGAGTGAAAAGCCGAGTGAATGGCTTCATGAACTGTAATGATACCACCTTGGATGAGCTGTCCTTTTATGAATCTGTTCTAAATATGTGAGATGAGATCCTTCATTAGAGGCTTTAGTCTAGAGGCCAACATCTTAGTGATAATCTTATAAGCCGTGTTGCATAAACTGATTGGCCTAAAATTTGAGACATCTTTAGAGCTATGCACTTTTGGGGCAAGGGCAACGAAGGTGGTATTCCATTCCTTTAGCATATTGTCATTAACCTAAAACTCATTCACTTCTTTGAAGAGATCCTGCTTGATGATTTCCCTGAACACCTGGAAGAAGGCAGCAGGAAATCCATCCGGGCCCGGAGCTTTGTCCCTCTTCATTGCAAAGACTGCTTTGTGAATTTCCTCCATAGCAAAAGGCTTGGTCAGATTGTTGTTCATCTCAGGTGACACCAGAAGTGGAATATGTTGGAGCATGGCAGTCATTGATTGCTCCAGAGGGGGCAGGTCAGCCTGGAGAAGATTTGAATAGAAGGAGACAAGCTCGTTGGAGATATCAGCCTCAGCAGTTAACAAGGTACCCGAGGACGACACCAGCTCTCGGATCTTATCTCTAGCTTTATGCTTGCAAGCAGTGATGTGAAAGAATTTGGTGTTACGATCCCCTTTCTCGAGCCAAAGGGCTCGAGAGCGTTGCCTCCAATAGGTCTCCTCTTCTTGAAGTGTATTGTGATAATCACTGAGGAGGGAGGTTTCATGTTGGTGAAGATGATCCAATCTTCCATCAATCTCTATTTGTTCAGAGACTTTAGCCAAACTCTGAGTTAGCTCCTGTTTGCGGAGTTTTATGTTGCCAAAGACCGTCGACTTCCATATCTTGAGTTGTTTTTTAATTTCTTTGAGCTTGCTGGAAAATCTAAACATACTAGAGCCCTCAATATTGATATTCCACCAATTCGCAACAAGGGGGTTTAGGTGGTTTTTTCAAGCAAAGCAAACTCAAACCTGAAGGGAGGATTCTTGGTATTCAGCTTGTGATTTGCACACAATGAAGAGGACCGTGGTTAGAGGCAACCCGGGGAGGGAGTTGAGGTAGAAGTCAGGAAAGAGAGAAATCCATCCAGAGAGCCTAGAGATCTATCCAATCTGCTTTGAATATGGTTCCTGCCCAATCTGCGGTTTGACCATGTATAAGATGATCCGTGGAGATCCATATCCAGAAGTGAATTCTCCCTGATGAAGTCAGCCAGAGCCCCCATCTTTGGTGGTCATGGTAGGCCTATTTTTTTCCGAAGGATAAAGTGGACAATTAAAATCTCCCATTATTAGAATGGGAATATTACCACAAGTGATGATGAAGTTGGTGATATCTTTCCATAATTTACCACGATGAGTCTCCAAGTTGGGTGCATAAACATTGATAGCAATCCAAGTGGAGTCTACTCCAATCTCTTGGAAGAGTATGCATAAAAAGTTGGGGTGCTTGAATAGAAATCCCCTTTGAGACTTCTCGGGATCCCAAAAGGTACAAAGTCCCCTAAGTTCCTCGTAGATGGTTGAGATTCAAAAGATGCCGCAGCTAGATATTTTGGAGACGATCCTCTGCGTTTTTAGTTTAGTTTCCTCGCAAAGATTATGATATCGTGGAGAGTTCTAGAATTTGATGTCTTTGTTAACTCTTTGTTTTTGAAGAGAGTTGAGTCCTCTTATATTCCAAGAAATGATCTTCATTTCTTTGGTTTGGATTTTCTCCCACCAACATGGGGATTGTGCTTTTGTGCGACATTAATAGTTGCTTCTTGCTAAAGTTTGATATTGCTTGAATTCTCTCCCCCGAATTTTTCCGTGCCTATATCTGGTTTCTTGCTGCTACTTCTAGTAAAACGATGGTTGAAGCTATCATCAGAAGAATGACCCGAGGGGGAGGAAACAACGTCTAAAACAGGGGGAAAGAGGGGAGGCAGGGGGGAAAGAGTCAAGGAAGAGGGGTCCGAGGGAAGGGGTGGGAAGGGAAGAGGAGAAGACAGTGGAGAAGGGGGAGGGGAGGAGGCAGCCAAGGAGAGGTTAACTTCTGTAGAGGAAGAGGTGGGGAGAGCCGAGGGAGACAGAGGGGTGATGAGAGATTGTATGGCCAAGGAGGGGGGGATGACCTCAGAAACAGGATCAGAAGAAGTGTTGATTTCTCCATCTTCTAGGAGAGCAAAGGAATTTGATGTGGGGATGATCGGGATCTCAATAGAAGACGTTTTAGGAATAAAGCTTTTTTTATTTTTGGGGAGAGGATTTGGGACTTGGGTTTTGGTTGGGGTTTAGATGGGCAACCAGAGGCCCGATGACCGATGTTTTTGTAGAAGGAGCAAGCTTGTGGAATATATTCATAGTCAATGGGTTGTTTCCAGTTCCCAAAGTCTGATAGAAGCTCTATCTCTTTTGGGAGGGGACAACTGACGTCAGCATTTACACAGAATCGAGCATGGATGAATCTAGTTTTAGCTTTTGTTACTTGATCTATAGCAATTAAAGATCCTATTGAGAGAGCAATACCTTCAATAACCGCTAAATGCCATAATTCCAGAGGGAACCCCGGGAGGTGAACCCAAATTGGGGCTTGATTCATGGATTCCGTGTGAGGGTTAAAACTAGGAGACCATTTCCGAGGTAGAAGCCCTCCGCTGCAAAAACCACGGACCCCCTAATGAGCTCTAGCAGAAAGTCTTCTTTCATGCTAAAGGAGAATAATATGAAACCATTAGGCATACCGCTTATTTCAAGTGCTCCACATGGTTGCTATTTTAACCGAGCCCATTTTTTGATATCTTCTAATGGGGGTCTAGGGCCCATCAGTGTACCCACCAAGGACATATCACGAGAAGCGTGAAGCAAAATAGCCTCCGTGATGTGAGAGGGGATTCACAGAGAGAAGGACCCATCCGACGTCAAGGGGATAGCTTTTCCGAGCTAGGAGCAGAGATGTGGAACAGTCCACTATTTTAGTCCAAGCATCAGGTGGATTTAGAGAGAGGGACCCTGACAAGAGGGACCCCTGATCTGGACCAGAGGGGTCTGGCATCCGAGCCAAAGCACTGGGGACAAGCAGACGGCAAAGTGGTTTCAAAGAGAGACCAAAAACGTGGGAGAGCAGCCATGGTGAATTTTTTTTTCTCAAATCGTTATTGATAATCTTACAATGATTTTTAGAGTAGGATTTCCCTTCAATAAGTGTAGTCTCTACACATTGCATCATTTTCAATTCAATAAGTGCATTCATGCAAATGTTACGATTTACCATATCATTTCCCATCTTTAGTTTGTTTTGGAAGGGTTAGACCTTTCAGAAAAGGTAGATTTTGGTTATATGCTTCGAACTCGATGCCCAATGGACAAGAGCAAGGCATTGGTATATAATCTAGCAGGAAGCTTTCCCCACAGGATTGATAGAAATGTTGACAATTTTTGCACTTGTGTAAAAAGGGGCAACTCAAAAATTTGTTATGATGGATAGCAATGGCAAAGTATACCTAAGCTAGGGGAGATCACATCAAATCATGTCGTTATTGGTGATTTATTTAAAAGATTACATGAAATCTGCAACTATGTGTGTTGTTACAAAATGTAACATATCACATAGTCTGTAATTTCATGACCATCCTCAACAAAAGAACACAAGCCCCAAAGGATAGTTATGTTGTCTTGATGAGGACATCCAATTGCAGAGTAGGTGAAGTGTAAAGTTTTGGAACAGCAAACATAAGTGCAGATCACATAAAATTAGAGTTCATTACTGAATGTTACAAGTTCTATTCAATGTTCTTTCCTTCATGATTAAGACATTCAATTATGTTACTAAGTTGTTTAGTTCATTATACAATCCATACAGAAGCGAAATGTAGAAAGAGATATACAACTCATTTACAGAATTCAATGTTTTATTCACAAGGAAAGTCAAATGTCTCCCACACAAGCCATGGGATGTAACTAAAAAGTAAATTATAGCTACTGAAAAGAAAGATACACATGCATGAAAGAGAAAGAAAAGGATTATGAGTGAACCCATCATTGCCTTGGGGTTTTTGTTCTTCATTTGAGGCATCTTCATCTCCATCTTTTGTTTCTCCTTCATCTTCATTATGGAAGCCACCGTACTTAAAAGGAAGAAAAGTCAACTGTCAATTATGAGCTCAGGGTTCAAACCATATTCCTACACTATCCTACTTCGTGTATACGAATCTTCCCTAAACAGGAGATGTATTCTACTTGAAGGACGAATTGCATGCATGCTCTTTCACTCATAAAGAAGAAAGTAAAATAAAGAAGAAAACATGGACATAAGAGAGGCCAAAAAGCCTAAATATTTCCTAACTGTTTTCCTAAGTGTGCAAGTACAGGTTGTAGCCAAATAAAGAAAGAAATAAGTCATAAGTACATGCTAAGAAGAAGGAAGAGTGCAACTCAAAGTTCAACAAACATTTTGCAAATGGAAGAAGTTAGAGCTCAAAAGAGAGAATGGAAGATAGAAGTACATTTTTCAGTTTGCAAAGAAGAGGGAGAATCAAATTTCAAGAAGCTAAAGCTAAAAGTAAAAGGGATTATAGCTGAAATAGGATGAGAGAGAAGATTATGGGAAAATTTTGACAGGCTTCGCCATGTAAAATGGACATTTACAACCTTTTATCATGTTGTTTCAGTTACTACATGTTTTAAAAGAACTATTAAAATAAAATACGTGATACAAAGAAGCGAGAAAATCATCACATGATCAAGATAAACAACTAACATAGTTTCAATTCTCAAATTTCTATATCATTTCAGCAAGAAAAGTGTTTCTCTCTGTATTCTGGGTCAGAAAATACAACTACTATTTCTAGAAAAAGCATTAAAGAAATGATTATGGGAAAAAATTTCGAGGGATTTTCCATGAAACATCAACATTTCAAATTTTCCAGCAAGCATCTAAGTGAGAAATAGCTGCAGAAAGGAAATAAAGCATTGGAAAGAAGGCTTATGCCTGAAATAGTACTCATAAGCTTCAAATTAGAGCAATGATTAAGAACATAAATGATGTTGTATAAATTAGTATAGACATTAATGCAAGGAAGCATGATTTAAAATACTTATTACTTCTAGCTCATTATTGCAAAGGAAAGATAACCATATTCAAGCAAAGGTCCAGATCCAAGGATATCAATCTGAAACATGATGTTCGTAAGAATATTTCTTTTGGACTACTACGAGGTTACAAAAAGACAAGAGTTTACGATACAATGGTGGATCAACCATATACTCAAGATCTCGTAACAAAAATTATTCACGAGATCAAACCGAGAGATTGTGATAAGAAGAATGAAATTTGTAGAAATGGGAAGGAATGAAGAAGTCCAAACACTCACATCAATGAGCCTTCACTCCTAATCATTTCAGAGCAAAAGAGGTACCCCATAAGCATTCAGATCATAAGCTTACAAAAAAAGGGGCCTTGAATCAAAATTTCATGCGCATTCAAGCTAATGAAAGTTTCAAAGTTTCTTTCAAAAGTCAACATTCTCATTGAAAATATTTTTAAGTTGTAGATCTAAGAGAGAAACTATAGTTTCGTCTTTAACAAAAACTCATTATTGGGTATCAAAATTTTGTACAAAAGGTATATCAAATTTAAGACTTGAAGAGATCGGATCAGAAAATGATAAGGATCAAGCTCATCCAATCGAAGGAAATCTAGTTTATTAAACAATCATGCTTTGAAAGGGTAAATCAAGAAGGTACGGTTGAATAATATAATATCTACAATAAATGACTAAATAAAAGATCAAAATATGGAATACCCAGAACATAAATTATCTAGCAAATCCTCCACAATCGGTTCGAATAAACTAACAGTGATAATCAGGTAAGCTATGGTGATACAAGCTTATCAATATTAAGCAAAATGGAGTATTCATACCATAAGCACATTCAAAAATAGAGATAGAATCTCTAGCATCAAACTCAAGAGCTCAACAAATGTCACCGAGGTTTTAGTGAAAGCAAAGACAATCAATCACAATGACATATCAGAATCTCAAAATTTAAACAAGTAAAGTACATATTTTTTTCATAGACCCATTAAGAGGTTGCTGAATCAAAAGGAGAAGTAAACACTCACTGGTAAAATCAAAGCCGAGAAGACTCTTGAGATATCATCAAGTTTAGAACTAAAAGGAGTAAACCCATAATGAGTTCAACTCACAAATGACCAAGGTTATCCAAAAGATCACACCAGAAAAAGTAAAAGGAGATGGGTATTAGTTTTAAATTGAAGCGATAATGATCAAGTACCAGTGAAAAACTCAGAGACAAAACTTACCATATTTCAAATGCATTTTACACAACATTTCAGAATAACAACTGGCTGTGGCTACAACCAGAGGAGTAATAAGAGGTTCCAAGAGTAAAGATGAGTGGCCAACAAATATACAGAAATGCTGAGCTCAAAAACATCAATAGCGGCCAACAACTCACAGGGACCCCAAAAATAGAGAGAAACCGAGCTTCGGAATGACCATGGGGCCATGTAAAGACCATAAGCCAAACAGAGCCGAGCTTGAAGTTCATAAGAAAGACGTAGCCATGACCACAATGCCTCAGCTTAAAATCTTAGGACCGAGAAATCAAAGACCTCACAAAGTATACAGATGCTCGAAGGCTAAGAAGGCCGAAAAATGGACTGATCCGAGCTTCAAAATCTTCAGCAATGGTAGCCACAGAAATTTTTCCAGGGCTTTGCCTACTTCACAAAAATCTGAATGAAATGATCATCAGGTTCAAGTTTTATTTTAGCATACCAACTCAAGGGGAGAGTTAATAAAACCCTAACCAAGGGTCAAGCATCGACGATCAAGATTCAGCCAGGTACAAAGATCAACGGCCGGTGATCGTTCACCGAATCCAAAGAATAACCACAGTTAGTCACCACCGACCATGTTAAATGTAAATCCTGAACCCTAATCACGGGTAAGAAATCGACGGCATCAAATTCAAAAGGTACAGAGATCAACGAACAGGAGCATCACCAACTTCCAATGTAAACCCAGGAGTTAACAAACCCTAACCGCAGTTAGGTTGACTTTAAAAACAGAGCCACCGACAAAGCGTATGAGGGGTGAGTCATCATGTAAAGGGGCTAGCCCACATCATCAAATAAGATAAAATATCATTGCATTGAACTTTAACAAATACAAGTGCATGCTCGGAAATTCAAAAGGCCAACCAAATCACACACAATGATCACCGAAAAGTTAAAGTATAACCTTATTCCAATAAAATGCAAAAGGAGGGTCGATGTACTATATAATACCATGATAAGAAAAGTGGGGTGGCATACCTTATAATATGCCTAAGTCCACAAAGGTGGCCGAATGTAACATGGTGCCCCTTGTATTATTTCAAAACACAATAATTTGCTAAGTCCACAAGAGTGGCCAAACCCAACGAAGGCAAAAGTTCACAACCACAAGTGGCCCCCACTGATGGTGATAGATTGTACATGAATTGGAATGCATTTTTCCATGTGATCACTAGAAAATAGAATAAGTGTCAACATCAGAGACAAAGGTGGTCCCAATCAGGATTAATGTTTGGATGAATTATTTTTGCAAAGTATTGCAATTAATGTAATTCTTTTCTCACAGACAAGGAATTGATTTTTTGCATGTTTCACAAGAAACAAAACATAAAATAAGATGAATTTGCATGCTCATGGAGGGAGACTTGCCTAGCAAGTAATTTTATTATTAGCAAATTATTCACCCATTCTTTTCTAAAAAATACAATCAACTTCAGTTTGAATGTATTGTATTTAAGGCCATTAATGCCTATTTTTAACTACATGCTCTAGTTTGTATTATTTTATCCCTTTATTTATTATTAAATAAAGGATAAAATTAGGATGCATGGGTGAGTACAAGCCTTAGGCTATTTTTAGGAAGGGGTTGAAATTTATTTTTCTATATATTGTGTGCCTTTGAAAAGCACAAGGATTCGGCTTGGAGGAATTTTTGATATATGAGTACTGAAGAAAATTTTACCAGTTTTTCCCTCTGAGTGTGAAGTATTTTCTTCCTTTCCAAGTTATTTTGCAGTCTTGTGAATGTAAATTCCCTGATCAACCACCTTACCCTGCTACAAATTTCAATCCTTTGTGCTTAATTTTTAATGTGCATGTTAACTTATTAGTACTTTTGGGATCTTCCCTCAGTGCAATCAAGTGTTTTGACCTTAGATATTCTATAGAAAAACTATTAGTTCGTGCATCAAGAATCCTTCATGAGATCAATTGTTCATATACTCAATCAAATCCCTCACACAAATTTGGTGTATCAACTTAGTTTTAATCATTTTTATAGTCATCTTTTACTCTCAAACTCCCAGAAAGCAGTTTAGGATACACCAATAAGGATCTGGCCTTTATACCAGAGACTCACCTCGAAATAGGTATACCCAAAGACCTGAGGTGTTTCCATCAGATCTACAAAAGAGAGAGATCATTTGTGCAAGTTGAAAAACGCATGCACCATCTCTCTGGTGCACTTTGGATAGATAATAGAGTGTCGGCCAAGATATTCTCCTTCCCTTCATAGGATCTATCTCCTTGTCTTACTCACATAGCAACTCCATCCATTGCCACTAACAATCATTGAGATTGGGTTATGTGAAGAGGTGACGTAAGATCAAATGGTCTCGTCCGAGAATAAATCTCCTACTAAGAAGGAAATGTCTCCATCGAATCAAAGCATGAAAAATTGTTGTAAGCTCAAGGTCATGAGTCATATAATTCATCTCATGATCTTTGCGTTTACGAGACTCAAAGGTGACCGCATGACCTCTCCCGCATCAATACCCCACCTAATCCCGCCAAGGAAGCATCCATACAAAGGAAAAAATCTCCATGCGGATATGCCACAGAAGAATTGGCACGACATAAGGCATCCCTTGCAGTATCAAGGCCTACTCACACCCATCGACAAAAAAATTCTTCCATTTCCACGAAGGGAAGTGATGGGGTCTGTGCATAACTCCGAGAAAATTTCTAAACAAATCTTCCATAGTAACTAGCCAACCCCATGAAATTGTACACCTCGGTCACCCTAGTTGGCATGATCCAATCCATAATAGCTCAAATCTTGGAAGGATAAATGGAAATACCTTCCCCAAAAATGATGAAACCCAAGTAATGCACATCCGATTGAAAGAATGCACACTTCTTCGAGTTCTTGTAAAGTTGTTGCTCACAAAGACACTGCAGAATCCTTTGAAAGTGCTCCTCATGCATGTGTGAGTAGATAAAAACATCATCAAGAAATATGAGCATGAAGTGTTCCAAAAATTCTAGTATACCCCATACATCAAACTCATGAATATTGCGGGGCATTTGAAATACCAAAAGGCACTAGAGTGCACTTGTAGTGGCCATATCACATACAAAAGGTTGTCTTATGAGTATCTTCTGTGTGATCCGAGATGATGGTATCTAAACTTAAGATATATCTTGGAAAATATTGTTGCCCTCTTCATCTAATTAAAAATGTCATCAACACTTAGAAGGGGTAATGATTCCCGATGGTTACTTTTTGAGTTGAATGATAATCAATACACAAACGTAGAGATCCATCCTTCTTCTTTACAAAAATAATTGTGCACCCAAGGGGATACACTAGGATTGATTAGGCACTTTTCAATAAGGCCCTCTAGATTCAACATGAGATCACAGAGCTAAGGGGTAGTCATCCTATAAGGTTATCATGAGATATGCTCCGCTCCAGAACCAAATCAATGTGAAAATGTATCTCACATGGGGTAGGTAACCCATGAAGCTCCCTTGAAAAGACATCTAAGAAACTCCCTCAAGATATGATGGTCATAAAGTGACGAACCACTAGACTCATCCTATGATCTATCACTAACTATGACAACATACAACTTGCAACCTTGTCATGTACACCGCGTAATCTCCATAGCCGATATGGTAAAAATAGAGGTTGGTTTCTATACGATGGAAAAGTAACAATGCAAGCGTGGGAATCTATAAGTAACTCTTCCTCGCACTTGACCTCCCAAGGTCGTGGCGAGATAGCCGATGGGGATGGAATACGCATGGGATGTGGATAAATTAGTTAGGCAATCTTATGTCTTCGACGCACACTAGTGGAATCTATGAATCTAAGGAAAAGAAGGCCCTCATAACCTGAACTGGCGTGATAGATCGATCGACTAGGATGACTACTCGAAGGCTCCAATCAATATCGAGCTCTGGCATGATTCGATCTATGGGTTGTGGGATATGTGGAAAATGACCTGAGATAGTTTTGTGTTTATCTCCAGATAGGATCATAAGGTAGATGATGGATACGGTTGACTCTATGGGTGATTGTCTAGTCTAGTCCAAAATTACTTAGCTTTATTAGCTACTATGTCTAACAAGGACAATTGTTTGATGATGATAGGTGGAAGTGGAGTACATCTGAATACTAATGTGCGTAAGCCAACATCAACGTCGGATCGACTCCGTGGACTCGTTGGGTTACGGGATTTGTGGGTCACAACCATAGAATCATGGTTGATGTGATCCTGCTATGGTCATGTGTGGAATCAGTCCCTAATCCGTAGTATCCAATAGTCATATGCTTTCTCAGCCTCTATATTTAGAATTAATAATTGTGTGATCTTCTCAGAGTATCTCACAGGCGTTTGTGCAACCTGAATTCTTAAGCTGGTATCTATGTCTGTGAGAGTGTCTCCTACATCTGGTTGTGGGACCAAAGGATCACAACCGAACGTTTTCTCTCTTTCAATCCCTTCTACAAGTCATGCGGATATTTTTCTAAGGTAATTTGTAGTTTGGTTGATTTGACCAAAACGTGTGTGCTTGGTCGTCTTCTATGTTTAACCCGTGTAACTAGGAGCTGATTTGTTGTAAGTTTACCATTGTTTGGAAGACTTGGATCCTAAGATTCTGGTCTATATCGCTTATTCTTTGTGATGAGATTAGGTCAGCACGATTGGCTCGAATACGTATTCTCTGGGCTCTCTAGGTCCCGTGATTGTCATACAAAATAAGTGATACAAGTCTAACTAATGATAGAATAATTCAATTGCGTAAGATATGTCTATTTATATTTCTAAATATGATAATTATGAATAAACTATTAAACAGAATTTAAACAAACAATTTTCTAATATATCTAAAATGAAAACTAAACTAATAATGCAATTTAAAACAAACAAAGCAACCGAGTATGACTACTTGTCTGTGTAATTTTTAGACCTATTATAATCAATGAAATAACTGATCTAATCTATGTGCAAGACTATCGATCCTACCTCAGAAGTGAGGAATGAATCATAGTTTCTTAGAAACTATCAATCCCCATAGCTTCCCTAGGAAAATCGAAAGTAAAATTAATCGAATTGAAATGATTGGCTACTCTATTTGATATGCTTCTAACTAGAACTTTGAAAGCTAGAACCAGGATTTCGAGAATAGTGGCGAATCGATGGTGTGTGTGGTTTTGTCCCTCAAGTGTGATCTCCTCGCTCCTTCGTGCTCACGTGGATCCAGAAAATCATGTAATGCTAGCATCAACAAAAGTAGATATTGGAATAAAGGTAGATTTAGGATACAGACTGAATATAATGCGAGTAGGAGAGGGATAGCAAAAGAGTACGAGCTTGGCTTATGCAATTCCTAGCGGGATTTATTATGAGTCATGCAAAGCATAAAATGTCCGAACTCCGAAACTATCTTGTTTGAAGAAAAAAACCTACAAATTTAATGGCTTCCTTTTGAAATCAAACTATCCTATTCTAATTGATTTGGATGAAGTGATAACAACAATTGCACAAGATGGATATGTGGCTTTCTAACAACAAAACAATGCTTAACTAGGCATGCAATGGGTAACACTATGAATCCTAAGCAAAATAAAAGCCATAAATATTGAAATGAGAAATTGAGAGGTAAATTTGAGGGGCCATTTGCTTGAGCACAAGCCAACTATTTATAGCAGTTCATTCACCCAAAGGTAAAAACCAAATTGATCACCTAAACTATAAAAATTGGCAAAACACTATTCCAGGAACCAGAATCATTAATGCAAGCCAAAGGTGGTGAAAAAAGGTTCGTAAATAATGAAATTACATGAGTCGTGTTATAAAGAGCATTCGGAAAATGCATGAAGGACCGCCGCCTTGAGCAGGGCGGCGGTTTCAGAATCGAAAAGCAAAAAGCAAAGAAAAGAGGGGAAAGAGAAAAACAAAGCACGCAGGGGCTAAGCGGGGCATGCGGGATGTTAACGCATATTTAGAGGGATTTTCCGGATTGTGAACACCTTGCGAGGAGACCTATATCATCATTAGGGCATGTGTTATGTTGTTCGGTGGTGCAAGACCCTACAATTTTGGGTACGTACATATCATTGCCCTCGGAGAAGTGTTTTAGCCATGAAGAGGCGTAAAATGGTGGGTCCAGTATGGCGGTCCTGAAATGGGAAGTTAGAAGTTATACCTGATACGTCCATGTGTCGAAATGACGCCATCCAAAATTCCCGCCACCTACAAAATGAAAAGAGGAATCAAGTGCAGATAGACAAAATAGATCGGAAAATAAATGCTAAAATAATGGGAAATGAGGACGTACCATTTGTGCAGGGGTAAGAACTTACCTCCGTGGGCTCCAAACCTGCGAAAAGGGGCATTCAAAACAAGTCAAGTTGCTATATATGTAAAAGTGGGCCCATTTTCCTATTCATTTGCACATGTTGATTTGATTGATTTTGAGCTCTGGGACCCACGGTGATGGTTTCTTACGAGAGTAGAGTCAAAACGTTCGTGACGGGATAGCGATCATGCCTCCGTGAGTAGAACATCATCCCACAAGATCACAGGTTAGTTTTTCTCAATTTATCACTTTTAACCCCAAAATTTTAAAATGTTAATATATTTGTCGTGGAGGGGTAATTTTTGAAAATGTTAGGTTCAAAAGTTCTATTTAGGGGGGGCGCCTACTGGGTAGGATTTGTTTTAGTCTAAAATTGTCATTTTTTGTGTTTTTTGGGCTTTTTAGGGTATAAAACCCACATGGGTTTTCGGGACATGACCACTTCCCTGAACAGGGCGGAGATACGTAACCGCCACCCTATTCAGGGTGGTGGTTACAAGACCACCGCCTTTAAGGCAGCGGTTACGAAACCACCGCCCTGCTCAGGGTGGCGGTTCTTCACAGAATGCCAAAAGAACACTTGTTTGAAATTATTTTTGCATTTTTAGCATTTCTATGTGTTTTCATGATTTTTCTAATGTCATTTGGATGCTAACTTGCTCTGTTTTGTGTGTTTTTGGGTGTATGCAAGCGAGGGAGGAGTACATTCGGTGGAGTCGAGAGAGAGAGTGTGACTGGCTCCCAGCAGTATTAGATGCCCTTTCGCAGGATGAGGAGGACACTCTTCAGAGGGCCGGTATACTATGTATATCACGCGTCCCACATGTTGCACCGTCCAGTCACATTCTTTGTGACTTATTCTCATATTAGGATGCTGATCGGAACACCTTCCGATTACCAGGGGTCCAAGGTGAGTGGACCATCACTTTGGAGGATGTTTATTACATCTTGGGGTCCCGATCATCGGGAGACGTCTTACTCTTGAGATAGCAGGTTCACGGGCCTAGATAGCACAGTGGGCCTCTTATATGGGAGATGCAGTTATCTCCACTAGTTCGAAGAAGGGGGTGAGAGTTCGGTCTATTCCTAGCTTGCCCATCCCCTTGATTCACTAGGCCATTATGGGGATCCTTGCCTCGAGATTGATCGGGGACAAGGGAGGAGACACACTATTATATTGCTGGTCCCCCATCATTACAGATTGAGGATTATGGTCGAGATTTACGCTGGGATCCGACATTCTTGGGACTACCTACCATGATTTTTACATGTTAGTCCATTTATAGGGGCATTCTTTGAGCCACCCGACCCTGGTTATGAGCTGGGTCTATGAGCACTTCATCCCCTATGGCAGAGGTGTAGAGGTGGTAGATCTCGGAGGCTGTGAGGGCTTCCAGATGGACAGAGATATGTCGGTGCTTAGATCACCTCACCACCCGGTTGCTTCGTTGATCACTAATCACATGGAGGCCACACCATATCGAGGCCATGGGCAGTTTATGGGGCGAGGAGGCTCTTACTTTGATCTCCTGCTCCACCACAAGGCAGCTTGTTGATAGAGTAGGAGAGTGGAGATGCATTTTGGCCAAGTACCTCAACAGTTTGGCTTACCTTACATGGGTATGCTTCCCCGGTAGTGCTAGTATATAGGTCAGTTTGAGAGGCCAGAGGCGGTCCTAGAGGCCAGGGTTGGATAGTTGTTACACTTGGCATTCCTATTATGGCTAGGCAGGTGGTGCGAGCTCGAGGAAGAGCCGGTGCTCCTTAAGCACCCTTACTTCAGATTGTTGCGAGTCCTGCCCATAGCAGCGATGACCCCATCGACATAGACTCGAATCCAAGGAGTTCACAAGGGGAGAGACAGAGGAGGAGACCGAGGCCGAGGCCAGTGAGTCAGGGGGAGAGGAGGATAGTGATCCTGAGTGGCATGACACTCAAGATATCATGCAGGCAGAGAGGGCAGAGCAGAGTGCAGAGAGGGTGACTCTGGTTTCAGAGGAGCCACTCTCCCAGGGCCATGGTGGGGAGGATGAGTCCATTGCGAGATGCTATGTCACCCTAGGCATGGGAGGAGTACCTCGGTCGGGCGGCATCGTGGTAGGTGCTAACCTTAGGGATCCATCCCGGAGGCTTGCTGATCCGAGTAAATTATCTTCCCTTTACTTTGAGTTAGGATTGCTTTAATTACCAACTCTCCTTTTATTTATGTCTATTTATCTCTTGTTTTATTTCTAATTCATTTTCTCCTTTGTTTGCAGAGACCGCCGATGAGTGGCGAGACCTGATTCATAGGGTATGCACCGATACCCTGATGATCCCTATGGAGAGGACCCGTGCAGAGCTATCTGTGGACACGGGGAGCCCTCAGCACTGCCGTGCATACCAACATCTTTTCCCCATCTAAGCATGTGGCCGTAATGGTATCTACCCTCCGTACTGAGCTGGCAGGTATAGGACAGCAGAGCGCCTGATGAGGAGTCATTCTCATGGCGAGACCGCAGCTGCCCCTCGGGATCGTGAGCCCTCCATGCACTCAGAGCACTGGCGTAGCCGGAGTCCTAGGCGTGGGCGTGCACCCTCAAAGGGATCTCATAGGGGTTGAGAAGCCCTTTAGCTCTCTTATACTTTTGTATGATATATTTGTATTTCCGGGCTCTTTGAGCATTTTGACCATGCTTAGCGCATGATGGCATTGTACAGGAATTTTGACCATTTATATATGTACATTCTTTTTGGATCAGACTCTTGGCATCTATGACTTTTCTTCCATTTTTGTTTCCATATGTAAACTATGATGTTATACTTATATGTTTTTAGAATGTATGCAATGGAGAACAAATGATACAAATGTTAACCTTCTTTTTGTATTTTGTGATGCTGATATACAATAATGTAGACACAATGTGATTTCAAATTTTAGTTTCTATAAGCAATTTCCGACACTTCATAGTTGTTTTGAAAAAGTGGTGATGACAAACCGGTATGATGAGTAGATAAATTTACCCCACTCCTAACTCCACACAACTAGTAAGATGTGAGGGCTCATCACCGAGAGCTAGAAAGGGCACAAGTTATGAAATGTGTTGAAATGGTAGTGATGAGAGATAGACAAAGCTTTAATGGAACCAAATTAGGATGCTACAAGCCTACTCTACTCGAATGACTTCATAGTTTAGGATGCAACTTGCTTTGCGGTTTATCTAGACTTAGATCCGTAGATGGCCACATGGTAGACAAAATATGGTTTTTAGGATTTTTAACTCTCTTGGAATTTTGGATATCTGATTCATTTGTTTTTGACTCAAGACTTCAAGATTTGAATTGTTTGTTTATGACCTTTAACGTTTGTTTGTCAAGAGGACCCCCTACACCTTGCCCCATGCTACTAGTAATAAGTGTGGGTTTACCACCATGGGCAAGGCATATGCGAGTAAGGGCATTTCCATCCTTTCCCAACCCTACGTCACTAGTAAGAGACGTAAGCTCATCACCAAAGGTTGGTGGGCAAGGAAAGTGTAAATTGATTCTATATTTGATTTGTCTATTTGAGAAAAATGTCAAAGCATGCTCTTACTTCCAAAGAGATATACATACGGGATAGATGTGACACGATGAAGCTTATAGAATGACCATAGGTAAGACACCTATCCTAAGAAGAAACCAAAAGTGAGAACAAGCATGTAGACCTTGGTATGGTTACCGTTAAAACTTTGTCATTTCTAGCCTTATTTGATGAAATGATTCTGAAAATAGGTGATGATGTTATGAAGAAGTATGATTAGAGCGTTTATGCCAATACAATGAAGTTTGTAATGAATTGCTTTGAGAGTAAATTCCTTGATCACAAAATTGTACGAAACAAGTGGAAAAAGTGAATCTAACTATATGAAGATGTAATGTAGATATAATTATACAAGTAATGCCGCCACTTACGCGTAGAATTGTTTAAGGTGTAGGGAATTGACTGCTTCACCAAATTCCTCACCTTCTAGTGTACACAAGAGATATGCACCATTTCCATAGTCTCTCATGACTCGGTATGGGCCCAACCATTTGGGCTGGAATTTTCTTCCTTCACTGTCTTTTTATCGATCCGGCTATCTAGCCTTATAACTAAATCACCTTCATATATGTCACATTCATAGAGCTTCTTGTTATATTGCCGGAACATCCGATCAGCATAGACTACGTGCCGTTGTTTAGCATCTAATCTACCTTCATTTAGGCTTTCTAGTTGGGAGAGACATGCTTCTCTGTAAGAATCTTCGTCCATAATCCCTTGTATTGAAATACGAAGACTGGGTATTTCAACCTCAAGTGGGAGGACTGCTTCTGGCCCCGAATACTAGCGAGAAAGGAGTCACTCTTGTTGGTGTTCTTATTAAGGTTCGGTGGGCCCATAAGTCCAGATATAACTTCAAATGTTAATCTTGTTTGTTTTCTTTCACCGTTTTAAGGAGAATGGCTTTTAATGTTTTGTTTGTCGCTTTAGCCTCGTCTCGTTGGCTTGAGGGTAATACAGAAGGCCGTATGATGGCTTATTTTAAATTTATCGCACAATTCGCGGACTTCATCATTATTAAAAGAAGTCCCATTATCTGAGATAATGATTTATGGGACACCGTACCTGCAAATGATTTGGTTCAAAATGAACGTGGTGATTACAGAACCTAGTACAGTAGTAAGAGGCATGGCCTCTACCCACTTGGTTAAATACTCAGTGGTCGTGATTATGAAATTATGGCCATCTGTAGATGAGGGAGAGAATTTCCCTATCAAATCTAGGCCCCAGGTAGAAAAGGGCCATGGAGTAGCGATTGGTTGTAGTGCTTGTGCCAGCATGTGGATCTCGTGGGAGAACTCCTGGCACTTATGACACTTTTGTACAAACTCTATTGCGTCGTGTTCTAGAGTAGGCCAGAAATAGCCCATCTGATGTATTTAATGAGTGGTGGCATGGCCACCGAAGTGGCCTCCACACATTCCGCTGTGAGATTCGTGGAGAATCTTCTTGGATTCTTCTGTGTCGACACATCTTAGAAGCATTCCATCAAATGCTTTTCGATAGAGCACTTTCTCTATAATGACGTATTTAGCTACAATAATGCGTAACCGCCTTCTTCATTGTGGTGTTGCCCCTTCTGGATACGTATGGTCCATGATATAATTAATAATATCAGTATACCAAGGACACTCAGAGATAGGAGGTCTGGTTTAGATGTAGTATATGCATTCATCAGGAAAGTCTAGATCTACTAGATTTCCTCCATCTAATGGGTTATCAGCTAACAAATCCATGATGATTTGTCCTTTAACAGACTTCTGGTTTACGAATGTTAATTCAAATTCACCCATTAAGGTTATAAAGCGTCAACCTTTTTAGATAAGGACCCTTGCATGAGGAAAGTTTGTAAATATTTTGTCTTTACAATGACCCTCGTTTCTTGATTTAGCATGTAATGTCTTAAGCATTTGGTTCATAAATAATATGGCAAGGCATTCTCATTCTACCTATGTATAACGTGTTTCATAGTCGAGAAACATCGGCTAATGAAATAGATCACGTGCGCTCTCTTGTTATCGTCTTCTTGAGCCAACATATAAGCTAGCGAGACATTGGTAGCTCGTGAATATAAAATTAACAGTGGTCTGGCTTAGGTGGCATTAGCGTAGGTGGTGATAACAGGAAACGCTTAACTGCATTGAAAGCTTCATTACAGTCTTCGGTCCAATCAATACTATAATCTTTCTTGAGTAGATTGTTGATTAGATGAATGGCAAAGCTTAAGTCCGGGATGAATCTCTGGATTGCACCAAGCTTTCCGAGAAATGACCTGATTCTAGATTCATCCAAAGGTGGGACCATTTTGAGGACAGCCTAAATTTTGGTTGGGTCAACATCGATCCCTCGTGACGATATGATGTAACCTAGGAGCTTCCCTCTTGTTACACTAAAGATGCATTTTTCTGGGTTTAGCGTGACTCTGTATTCTATTAGACGCGAAAGAATGATGCGAAGCACTTACAGAGATGGTCATAACGCTTCTTGGCCTTGGCCAACAAGTCATCTACATAGGATTCCACAATTTTATGAATAAGATCGTGAAATATATATGTCATAGCCCATTGGAATGTAGCACCAGCGTTCTTGAGACCAAATGGCATAACAACATAGCAATAGGTTCCCCAAGGAGTTATATACATGGTTTTAGCTTGATCTTGTTCAAATATTCTGATTTGATTGTATCCTAAGAATCCATCCATGAGAGACAAAAGTTCAAATCCAGTTGTTGCGCGCGATAATGATGTCTATGGATGGTAACGGGAAGTCATCCTTGGGACATGCCTTGTTAATGTCTCAGAAGTCTATGCAGATGTGTATCTTCCCATTATTTTTTAGAACGGGAACGATATTAGATACCCACTGAGAGTAATCAACTGGTTTGATGAATCCTACTTGGAGGAGTTTTATTACTTCCTCTTTCACCATGAGAGCTACCTTGGGTTTCATTGGTCTCGATTTTTGTTTAATCGGCTTTGCATCTGATTTAGTGACGAGGTTATGTATGCGCAATGTGTGGTGCAACCCCTATCATTTCTTTATAACTAAATGCAAAAGCCTTCTGATGTTCCTTGAGGATTCGAGTGTGTATTTCTACTTCTTCTAGAGTTAACAAGGATCCTAGTTTCAAGATCTTTGGTTCATCCTCCATTCCGATGTTAATATCAATTGTTTCTTTGATTAAAGAGGTGATACCTTCTTCAAACTCAAAGCGTGGATGGAGGTAATTCTAGATCGTCCCCATTTTATACCGTGTATATGCTGAGGTCTTTTTGTGGGGAAGCTCCATCATGGGATTTCCAAAGTAGGACGACGAATGTGGGATTAAGGACAAATCTATCACGTGATGGGAGAGATGTAATGCCGCATAGGTGTTTAAGTAATTCAGAGTGGCCATATCACTATCAATGTGGTCTAGGATAGTAGATTTGTTCTCATCTTTGTTTGTTAAAAGAGAATTTGACAACAATTTTTTTACCAATGGTTCGGTACAAAGGGATACCATGAAATGGGTATCTTGGAATTCATTGTTTGGAGTGAAGCATGATGCCGAGGTTGCTATAGAATCGGAAAGAAGATTTTGTTCTCGTGGGATTACTTCAATTGATATGAAGTCAAACTCTTTGCTTAAATCTAATACAGCTTGTTTTGTAGAGCTGTAAATGCTCAGCTTTGGTTTCATATACCTCATAGATTTGGTTTGCTACCAATTGTGAGTCTCCTAATACCCCGATGTAATTAACACGATCCTCTTGGCTAAAATGAGGCCAAGGAGGAGGGATTCGTACTCAACGCCGTTGTTTGTACATTCAAAATTTAATTTAAAGGTAAATTGTGGGACTTTTCCCTCGGGAGAAGTAAAGATTACACCTGCCCCAGCTCCATAACGACATCTAGCTCCATCGAAATGGAGATTCCAATATTTAGCTGGGAATATGGATGTTGGGATATTTGTTGTGTTAATGTCTTCTACTTCCACCATGCAGAGATCCTCTACTGGAAGAGAACCAACACCTAGGGTATATCCCATGCCTACATAATCAAATGGTAGGAACATTGGTAGATCCTATTCTAGTAATTCAATGATTTTCATAGTAGTTCCTAATGATATTGTTTCTAAAATGTTAGCCTCATCCTTGAGGGCTGGGATTGTCTTGACTAGGCTCATAGTCTCAAGATCCATTGTAGGCACCAACTTTTCTTCAGTTTTGCGTCGGTGGGTTTATTAAGTTGGTTTGTTGGGAGTTCAAACTCCGAATGAACACCTGGTCTTTTCTTTAGGCTAGCGTGTGTACATCCAATGGTTTTGGATCACCTTTGGCTATGAATATCTTTCCTAAGTGTAAAAACCTTACTTCTTTGAATAATGTAGAAGGGATTTCCTTCATACGGTGTATCCATGGTCATCCGACGATCATATTATAGTTATTTTCCCGATCTATAATGTAAAACTTAGTCGAGGATTGTTTTGGGTCCTAAGGTGACCGGTAGTACTATAGTTCCAATCGAGGTGGCTTTAAGGCTATCATAGCCTCTTAGCATATTTCGAGTTGTGGAACAATTTGTTTCTCCATACCCTAGCTTTTGAAGGAAAGAGAAGGGGACTATGTTAACTGCTGCCCCATCGTCAACCATTGCACATTTCACATAGTTGTTATAAACCCATACTTGCAAGTGTAAGGCTGGATCACCTCGGCGTGCAATCTCAGCGTCTGTTGGCATTTTGTTTATTTCAAATATGAATTTGGTATCCCTATCCGGCTACCCCGGAGGGTGGATATCAAAGTCTATATGTTTTACTTGTGTTTCGGGAGGTGGAGTGATGTTAATTAGATGGCCTAAACGTAATGCCTCCAAAAGAGCAGCCCTATGTGCGGGAGAATTCTTCAAGAAGTCCAAAAACAAAATGTACGAGAAGGTTTTTGTTAAATCGTTAATTAAATCATAGGCACCCATGGGTTTTACTACTATTTGTTGGATATTTTCTGTTTCTGGTAGGTAACTTGGACTTGGCTGTGAGGAGTATTCTCGTGTCCTTGTTACAGCTTCTACGGGTAGTTCGGCGTCTAATTCCACCAAACCGACTATCTTGGGTCGCGGTTGACTCCCTAACTGTGGCGCAACTAATGGATTTAGTGACGTCAAAGCTTCGTGATCATTGTTTCCTGTCATTGTGCCCTTATTTGTCCCATTTAGATTTATCCTATTGTTATCGTGATTTGGGAGTGGATCATTAAAGATCTTAAGGGGTGCATTTTGAGGGGAAACTACCCCTGTAAAAGTATTTGGTGGTGGTGACGAGGATCTATCAAGAACATATCTATGAAAAGTTGTCTTTGTTCCTCCGGAAAATTGTGCATGAATTTATCAGTAGTCACGGCACGTTAAAGTGTCATGGCCCCGAATTTTGTGGAAACCACAATACGAGTTAGGATTGTAATTCCTATTTTGTTGGCTTTTTGTATATTGTGGCCCAAAACTCTTATCAAACCGTTGCCTATTAGGAGTAAAATTTGCATTTGCTGTTTTTGGTTTTGGTTCGGTTTTGATATCTAGTTGAGTTTTGGCTTGGACCTTGTGTAGGGTTTCATTTGTTGTTGTTGTTGTTCTTGTGGATGATTAAAATCCACTGCATTGATTGTTGGGGTAAATTTGTTGTTTCGTTGATTGTTTATTAGCGGTGGAGTATTCACAATATTTATCTTTTACCCGATTAATTACTCCATCTATCGTCACTCCACGATTCTTATTAAGGATCTTGGGTCCTGGTTGACATTTGTGGTAGTAGGATAAGTTGTAGAGTTCTATTTGGAGGTGATTAACCTCCCGTTTGCTCCATACGTCTTACGACCACTATCTATTACCGCTTGATCTATTCGGAGAGCGCTCTCAAGTACTTCATCATAAGTCTTTAGTGGGAACTTCTGGACTTCTTCCTTCACTTCGTGGCCGAGAGAATGAAGGAATAAATAACATAGTTCCATTTGGTCCATATTTGGAGCACTCGCCAAGAATAAAGAAGCGTACGCCACCTCTGGATGAAATGAGCAAATGATTCATTGTGTTCTGTTTAATGTGCGGGAATTCTCTCGATTCCTGTTCTTAATAGTTTGTTCATGTCAAATGCCTTCATGAACTCGAAATGAGTTGTTTAAATGAATAGATGGAAGCCTCCGGGTATTCTATAATACCAATTGAGAGCAATTCCTTCCAAAGTTTTGGGAATATTTTAGCAACAACCCCATCCCAAGGGAGTAGTTTTGAATAGTTGTGGCGTAAGCCTTGATATGCACATTCGGATCTCCCTCACCTTTATACTTGGGTAAATCAGAAGGGGTCTTAGAAGCATGACACATCGTATGGTGAAATCTAAGGGCTCTTTCAAGTATTCGTAACAAGTCCCTATCATATAGGTTTCACCATGATGGTGCTTAAGCCGAGGGAATGGTGGTGGAAAGGGTTATTGGTATGGCATAGCGTATGCATTGGCAAGGGCATAAGGAAGCCCCTGTGTTTGAGAAAACATGCCGGAGAGGAGAACAAATCCCCTTGTGGTGATTTGGAGTACATGTTTAAGTATGAAGGGGTATTGTCTAGGAATGGATTATTTTGTACTAGACCGGGAGGTATCTGAACGGTGTTAGAAATGGTGGTTCTAGTTGGCGTTTGTTGTGAATACTGAGGAGTCATTCCTAACGTGCCTATTCCTATGAGAAGATCTACTTGGCTAGGATGGTGTGGAGGATTATAATTTCCTTCCTGCATGAATTGGGAATGGTGATTTTCCTAAGAAAGTTCTAATCCCCTGACCTTTTTGACTAAAGTTGAAATGACCTCATTTGGTGAAGTCATGATATTTTTACTTGGTGGCATTTGTTGTATATCCCGATGTTGTATAGGCCTATGATACCCCGCTATGAATTGATCATTACCTTTCCAAGTTTCCTTGAGGGTATTTCCTATATGTAGTGGCATAGAGGTATTTTCTTGAAAAGAGACCTCGGGTTGTGTTTGTAAACTCCCTATGGGCGGGTATATAATCTGAGAGCGTTGTTCATTCTTGGCATAACGTACTAAATTTTCATCATCTAAAACCAGGTATGGGTCTGATTGTCTACTAATTTACGGTCTAAGAAGCATCTGAGGAGATGAACTAGATTCTCTGTGAATGTCATATTGTTCGATCGTGACGGCTCTATTTTTACATTTGAGCGATCCGATCTAACTCATCGGTTTGAAAAGATGAGTTATATCTAGTCCTTGGAGATGGATTTTTGTTGATAATTGGTTATTTGAATAGTTTTCACCCCATACCGAAAGTGAGGGCGATGATTGTCTATTCGAGTTGAGTGTAGTATGCTTCAAGACCTAGGAGAGTCCGCCATATGCATCGAATCCTAACATATTCGTGGGGTATATGAATACCCGTAGAATAATGGGTAAGAGTGAAGGTGGAAGAAAGAAGTGAAAATAAAAGAGGAAGAAGCTGTTTGGTTCACGTCAAAGTTCACAAAATTTGTACGATGGAAAAGTAACAAGCGAGCGTGGGAATCTACAAGTAACTCTTCCTTGCACTCGACCTCCCAAGGTCGTGCTGAGACAACCAGTGGGGATGGAATACGTGTGGGATGTCGAAAAATTAGTTAGGCAATCTTATGTCTTCGACACGCACTAGTGGAATCTATGAATCTAAGGCAAAGAAGGCCCTCCTAACCTAAACTGGCGTGATAGATCGATCAACTAGGATGACAGCTCGAAGGCTCCAATAAATATCGAGCTCTAGCGTGATTCGATCTATGGGTTGTGTGATACGTGGAAAATGACCTGGGATAGTTTTGTGTATATCTCTAGATAGGTTTATAAGGTGGATGATGGATACAGTTGACTCTATGGGCGATTGTCTGGTCTAGTCCAGAATTCCTTAGCTTTATTAGCTACTACGTCTAACAAGGACAATTGCTCGATGATGATAGGTGGAAGTGGAGTAGATTTGAATACTAATGTGCATAAGCCGGCCGTCAATGTCGATCGACCTGTGGACTCATTAGGTTACGGGATTTGTAGGTCACAACCGTAGACTCGTGGTTGATGTGGTCCTACTATGGTCATGTGCGGAATCAGTCCCTAATCCCTAGTATCCAATAGTCATATTCTTTCTCACCTCTATATTCGAATTAATAATTGTGTGATTTTCTCAGAGTATCTCACAGACGTTCGTGCAACCTAAATTCTTAAGCTGGTATCTATGTCTGTGAGATTTTCTCCTGCATCTGGTTGTGGGACCAAAGGATCACAACAGAACATTTGCTCTCTTTCAAGCCCTTCTACACTCATGTGGATATTTTTCAAAGGTAATCCGTAGTTTGGTTGATTTGACCAAAACGTGTGTGCTTAGTCGTCTTCTATGTTTAACCCGTGTAACTAGGAGCTGATTTGTTGTAAGTTTACCGTTGTTCGGAAGACTTGGATCCTAAGATTCTTGTCTATATCAGTTATTACTCGATGAGATTAGGGTGGGGCACGATTGACTCGAATACGTATTCTCCGGTATCTTTAGGTCCCGTGATTGTCATACAAAAGAAGTGATACAAGTCTAACTAATGATAGAATTATTTAATTGCGTAATATATGTCTATTTATATTTCTAAATTTGATAATTATGAATAAACTATTGAACAGAATTTAAAGAGCAATTATCTAATATATCTAAAATGACAACTAAGCTAATGATGCAATTTAAAACAAAAAAGCAACCGAGTATGGCTACTTGTCTCTGTAATTTGTAGATCTATTCTAATCAATGAAATAACCGATCTAATATATTTGCAAGACTATCAATCCTACCTCGAAGTGAGGAATGAATCATAGTTTCTTAGAAACTATCAATCCCCACACTTCCCGGAAATATGAAAAGTAAAATTAATCGAAATGAAATGATTGACTACTCTAGTTGATATGCTTCTAACTAGAACTTTTAAAGCTAGAACCTGGATTGTGCGAATAGTGGCGAATCCGATGGTGTGTGTGGTTTTGTCCCCTCAATGTGATCTCCTCGTTCCTTCGTGCTCGCATGGATCCAGAAAAGTGTGTAATGCTAGCATCAACAGAAGTAGATATTGGAATAAAGGAAGCTTTAAAATATAGACTAAATACAATGCGAGTAGGAGAGGGATAGCGCAAGAGTACGAGCTTGGCTTATGTAATTCCTAGTGGGATTTATGTGAGTCATGCAAAGCATAAAACGTCCGTAACCCGAAACTATCTTTGCTTCAAGAACAAAACCTGCAACTTTAATGGCTTCCTATTGAAATCAAACTATCCTATTCCAATTGATTTGGATGAAGTGATAATAGAATTGGACAAGATGGATATGTGGCTTTCTAACAACAAAACAATGCTTAACTAGGCATGCAATGGGTAACACTATGAATCAAGCAAAATAAAAGACAGAACTACGAAATGAGAAATTGAGAGGTAAATTTGAGGGGCCATTTTCTTGAGCACAAGCCAGCTATTTATAGCAGTTCATTCACCCAAAGTTAAAAAAGAAATTGATCACCTAAACTATAAACAATGGTAAAACACTATTCCAGGAACCGAATCATTAATGCAAGCTAAAGGCGGTGAAAAAATTTGATAAACATTGAAATTACGTGAGTCGAATTAAAAAGAATGTTCGAAAACGCGTGAAGGACCACCACCCTACTTAGGGTGGCGGTCACAGGATCGCCCTGTGCGGGGTGGCGGTTTCAGAATCAAGAGCAAAAAACAAAGAAAAGAGGGGAAAAGAGGAAACAAAGCACGCAGAGGCTAAGTGGGGTATGCGGGATGTTAACGCATATTTAGAAGGCTTTTCCGGATCCCGAACACCTTGCGAGGAGACCTGTATCATCATTGGGGCACGTGTTACATTGTTCTCGCAAAGGCAGTACCTATAATTTTGGGTAGGTACAGTCTCCTAACTCCCACTATCACCGACTCCACTCCTAAATCATCTACACATGATATTACCTTATTGTAACATTCAACCCTAGCCCTATGTGTAGGTAACCAATCCATGCACAAAATAATCACATAGGAACCCAAAGGAGGGATACAGAGATACAAGGTTGTGGAAAAGGGTAATAAGTCAACTATGCACTCCTTCACTAAGAAGTCCACACTGAGATTGGCTCCAGAATCCATTTCCACATCCCAACTATAGATTTTCCTAACTACCACCAGCCTGCATCACTCTACTACAAATGGAGAAATAAAAGAATATGAGGATCCCGAATCAAATAAAACAAGAATAGAAATGCCATCAATGCAACCTCTTACCCCAATCATCATGCTCTAGTGCTCTTCCTGGCGGTTCTCAACCACTGCATATATCTTGTGGCTCCTAGCCATATCTCCTAATGTAGGCTTTGAAACTAGCGCCTTACCCTTGTTATTAGGGTTATGAGGGAACTCTCTATTATCAAAAATTTACCCATCAAGGTAATTTTGATAACATGCATCATATTCTTTAGTCCCGAGCAAGTAGAATTGATTCAAGGCCAAAATCATGTTTTGGGATCCCCTTGGCTTCTCTCTAACTTCCCCATCCAGGAAAAAACCCAAGAAGTTAGAGAAAATTGGAAAAATATAGAAAATGGGATCATTCTAGTTTTTTGTGGAAAAAGAAGACATTTTTGTCCCAGATGGTCGACGAGATAGTTAGGGACGCTTGGTATGCACGCAGGATGTAAAAAGCCGAAATCACCGCAAGGAGTAAAAATCAAAAAAGAGAAAAAGTGTTCAACTCACGTGGTCCACGGGACATTTGAGACAGTGCACGCGCTAGGCATAAAGCTGATTTTTCCACAAGTCAAGATATATTGTGGATGGTGTGGAGAAATGTGTCCGGGACAATTGGGACAAAAGTACGCGTGGGATGCGTAAAGGTGAAAAAACCACAAAAGGAACCATATGTTGCGACGAATGTGGAAGTCAACGACCCTCACAACTCATCAATGGTGGATGCTCAAGCACAAAGAAGCATGAATTGGTTGATGTGGAGATTTTTTTCTGGGAGAGCTGGAACACGCAGACCTGATTTTGTCGAAATATCCACAATGAAGAGCAAAAAGTCAACATTTGACCCCGAACTTCAAACGACCATAACTTTTGACTCGCAACTCCGATTTTCATAAAATTGGACTTTCTCGAACGAGAACAAAAATTCCTACCCGTACTCAGACAAATATTTTTATTTTAATGAGGGTATATATATTAAAATCAAATAAACATATTCAGCTCCAAATAATTAATGCTCATTCCCATCAAATGATAGAAAATGCACAGTAGACCAAAAATAGCTTCCCGCACTCGAAGGCCATATCTTTCTTTTGTATTTCTCAACAAAATTACATGAAATTGGTACCATTGGAATCATGCTTCTTAGATCAATGTAAAAAAATCAAGAAATTTGGGTTTTGATGATAAATCTATGGATAGTTTTCATTAAACGTGGGCTGACTTCATGTTAGTGTTTAATTTGGTAGTTGGGAGTGCAATTAAGAGGTATGGTCATAATTATTTCTCTATCAAGCAGCACTGGGATAGTATGGGGATACATTTTCAAGTAACATACAATCATTTTACTCTATTTAATTCCTCTTACAAGTGGTTGGAGGACAGATTTCAGGATTTCCATTTTCCCCTTCTCTCTCTCTTCTCTTTTTCTATAAATTAGAGTGTTAGGCTCATTGTAAAGGGAGGTAGTTTTGTTATAGAAAAGCTCTATCAAAATTTCTTTGTGAAGTCAATGTGTTTCAGTGCCCTTGTAGTGGACTCCTTACATGGTGATCCAGGCCCTTATCTTGTAATAGATTGAATTGTGCATATCATGAAGCAATAAAATACAATTTTGTGGATGAATCTTCTCTGCTGTGTTTGTTTGCACTCTTCTTGCCCTTTCAACCTTCATTACAAGAATATTCTGTCTATTTTTATGCTCTTGTAAGGACTCATTATTATTGTGCATGTATGAAATATTGTTGTGAATGCAATTTCCAGATTGTGCAGAACTACTATCACCACTTCTAGTATGCATTTTACTTCTATTTTTCACACATTGGAAGACTACTCCCACACCCCTCCTTTTCTGGTGTATCACCGTTTTAGTGTAGGCTCTATTTTTTCCAGTTTTTTCTCTTTTTCTCCTTGGAAGTTAGATTAGGATTAGATTAGCTTGTGGCGGGTAGTTTAGGAAGATGAACCAACCTTCTCTAGAGGATCATTCCCATTTTCAAGTCCCACGGCTTGGGAATGATCCAATGTTATGTAAATCACACCGAATGACCCTCCCTTAGAAAAGCATACCTTATAACTCATTTGGGGGTGCTTTTATTTCATACTAACACTCTCTCTAATGATTCCCATGTACACTACACATGTAACAACTACGTGTCCCCTCCAATGAGAATTGGATCCCGCAGTACTCTAGTTGTTTGAGTCATGGATCCTGATGATCCCGCTATACACTTCTATTTTCGCCAATGACGGGCTCCTGATAACTGAGCTCTAGGTGGTTCCTTAGTCCTGATTGGTCCCCTACGAGGAAGCCCCATGTTGCATCCCCTTTAAGCATCGAATCTCTGCGGAGGCCTAAATGGAGGACGAGTAAGCTAATGCTGCAAATGTGGCTATTGTGGTGGCCTGAATGAAGACTATGTAGAACCATGTCCACCACACAGAGGAGGAGGATCTGACCCCCTTGACCTACTATCCTTCATCTATTGGATACAGATCCATACTCTATCCTTGCCCTATTGCATCTTCTGCTAGTCTCCTCCCCAATATAGGCCTTCTCAACAGCCTCTGCTAAAGTCTTTGGGTAATGAATGCACACTACCCTCCAATGTATAGGTTTAGGCCCCTGATGAACCTATGGATATTAACCTTATCATTCTGCATGTATTCTACATAGTGAAGTATGTTTAGGAAGTGACTCTCATACTCTGACATCATCATAGATTCCCAACGTAGGTCGTGGAACTCATCTATCCTCTATTGAATGAACCTCTTAGACAAGTATCTACTCCTGAACCACGTCTTGAAGATCTCCCAAGTGACTGTCTCAAAATCCATATGGAACTTTTGCTCCACAGTCCACCACTAAACCCCACTCTGTCTCTCAAAAGGTGGATGGCAAAACGAGATTCCATGTTAGTAGTACACAGACATAGCTTGAAACACCCACTCAAGATGACCAACCATTCCTCTACCTAAAATCCTCCTATGTCCCCAGTGAAATGAGATTGGTGGAGTTTCAAGATCTCTCTGATGTGATATTCTATTGTAGACTGTCTTCCTTTAGGTCTTTTGACACAATCATCATGTTGTTTTGGGATCCTAGATCTATCCTTGTGTCATATAGCCCTTTCGCATGACCTCCGTGTCGTTAATATCATCTAACTAACTCCACATGGGAGTTCTCTACCTTATGCTCATCACTATATCGGGAAGGTGCACGAGCCTCTATTGATAGCTCTCTGTCATGTCTCGATAGGTCTCCCTCGGAGAGATCCTCCGCGATATAGTGACGTTAACATCCTTTAATGTCTCAAGTATATGAGGAAATATTAATGGTACTGCCTAACTGGAGGTGGTAAGTCAAGGTCCATGGGCAAGAACCCCTCATCTGGTCCACACCTCTTGCATAGACCAAGGTGAGAGTTAGTCTATTGTTCTAGATTTTGTTTCGTTTTCTAGGTTTTCTACATTTTAAAACATCATGCAATGTTGTGTGATCTAGGTTATAGATGCGCTAAGTTTTCTTGTTATGTCTTATGTTTCCAAGTGTGCCCAGGGTCCCAACGTTGAACCCATGGCTCTGATACCAAATGTAATGCCCATAATTTCGACATTCTAAAACAACATTAATCCTTAAACAATTATCCGTAAATTTGTGGCAATTTTGTATTATTTTAAATTACAAGGGTGTCAAACCCTAATATACGTTAATTAATTTCTACTAGTGATGTTATCTTTCAAAGGATAGATCCAGTCTATATTATTAATTAAATATTCTTAATCCAGTTCTAATGTCAATTTAATTATCATCACTAGATAATTGTCCATTAATTTCTCTTACTAGGTTAAATAGTTTCCCTCTTAGGGATTAACATTCAACCCACATTTAATAAACCCTTATCCTTAGTTACATTAGTTCTCTTAAATTATTTTCTTTAGTGTCCATTGAATCATTCACTAAAACCTACTAGAAGGGTTACATTTTTAACTTAATACACTAGAGCCCTAAGTGGCCCCATTAACCCATTTGAACATACATTTGATTTATTTAAAAATTTATAACAACAATATGAATATTCTCACCTAAAAATTGTAGGGTTGATTCTTAACCCTTGGATCAAAACAATAGGGACCAAAAGATTTGATCTACCCAAAAGAAGCCCTAATCATCCTGAAGGGAGTCTTCTTAACCATTTCTTATCCTAAGCTCATTCATTTTCTTCTCTTTTTTTTATAGGTTAAAGGAGTGGATGTTATGGATCAAGGGAAAACCATGAAGGAGTCTTCTTGGATCCAATGTACAAGAAGAAGGAGATTCTATCCATTTGGCTTCTCCCATAGAATAGTTGAATCTTAGATTTAATCATGCATTATTAGTTATCTATTGCGATGCAAGCATCAATCCTATATCTGGTTTGAGATCTATTGTTGATTAGTTCTCCTTTTTGTTTTCATTGATGGGGAAAACCCTAGTTTGTAGATCAAGAGTTTTATGTATTTAAATCCCTATATGCATGTTGGATTATGGGTCCAAACAAACATACACAGCCCTCATAGGCTGAATCTACATTTAGGTGAAGTTTTGATCCATAAGAGTCAATGGGTTGGGACGAAAACATGTTTTTTCTATAAAAAAAGAATCAACGCACAGGTGACCAATGATAGTCTCTTGATCGACTATAGCAACCACTGTGTTATCGATGTCGGTTCAACTACTAGCACTGGTTCTTTTGTTAATGGTATTTTTTTAGAATATTTTTTTAAATATGGGGCAAGAGATTAATTCCATGAACAACTTCTTATTCAATTTAGGAAATCATAAAGTTTCAGAAGCATTTGATATCAACAAGGGCATAACAAATGACTGTCAAGTTTTCATAAATTAAATCAAAGTGCAAAGATATCAGTGACTAATTTTGGTCATAGGAATACCAATGGCGGTTCAACCACCGATGCTAGTTACTGTTGGATGAGTCTAATTTATAAATTTTTAACATATCTTCGACATTTTATGATTCACACTTATCTCAACGACTTTTCCAACAATTATTCATTAAATTGAAGTTTGTTGTGTAATTTGTGATATCATTTAAGTTGATAAATAGACTTGGAGTCAACATTTTAAATATTGCAATATGAAACACTAACCGATTTCCTTTCGAGGAAACTGAAGCCTATTTATACTAACCGGTGTCGGTCACTTTGTGTAGGCGAGAGAACTCTAAAAAATGAATGTATAAAAACACATAGATATCAAAGGATAACGTAAACTTTAATTATATCAAAACTAAAGAGTGTTTAATTATTTCTACCCAAAATAAGGTTGTGACAACCTCCCAATTCACATTGTGATCAAAACATTAAGACTTGCAACTTTCTTTTCTTTCAACAAAAGGTAAAATTTTAACATGATATCCATTTAATTCATTCCTTTACATACAACTAATTTGAAGATAATTTAAAGACACATCCTTAAATTAACTTCCTTTAAATATGATATTACAACTTGGTAAATAAAACTTGCAAAAGAACTTTTCTTTTAAATACAAATCCACTAGTCTTCCACCTTAAGTGGGATTTACAAGAGAAGGTTATATAATGAAGGATTTATTTTGACTTCAAAAAATACTCTAAGTCCCAATTCTTCAACAAGAGCTCCACCATTTCTTTACTTAAATCACAACTAAAAAAATTTGGGGAGAGGCAACACTCTCCACCAAATCAGTAGTCCAATGAGGAGAAGAAGTTATCTCCCTCATTGGCCCCTGAAACCCAACCAAAATGTAATAAAGGATGTATCCAACTCATGAAAACTATCAAAAATCTTCCACATCACCGTACAAAATTTCACAACCATTTCAAAACATATTCACCACAAGATGCAATCACAAGAATTAAACTAACAAAATACTCAAGGCTTGAAGATGCAAAGCCAATGGAGTAAGGATATTTGGGGTATCATGTATGCCTCCCAATGGGATTAGGTGTCCACCTTAAAACTGTCAAAAATACATCTCAAACCCCTACACAACTTTTATGCCTCCCTCAAGATCATCTTATGCCTCCCACATTCTCTTAGGCCTCCTTCCAATCTCTTATGTTTCGCTCTAAAGAAACAAGTAATAAATGCAAGCATTTTCTTATCCAAGTGGGGCCACCAACCCAACTCCCTCCTAAAACAAGACATAAACTCTCATTCCTGCCAATATATAAGATCCCCATAGCCTTCTCCTACTCCATACTTAGGCATTCTACCCAAGAACCCAACAAGCATACAAAACCTTCACTTGCATACAAATATACACATATAAAAGAAAACAAATAAAATAAGGGTGTAGTTCCTACCTTTCCATGATATAAATTTATCTAAGAGTCACCCTCCAAGATTCTTGAAGCTCACTCCAACTCGAACAAGCTCCAAAATTCCCAAGCACTCCAAAACCCTCCAACTCAAAAAATACAAGAGCACAAATGAAATCAAGTAACCCCAAACAAACAGATAAACTTGCATATATAGAAAAAGGTAAGATGAGGGTGAGGTGTCTCCATGTAGGATGCCACTTAACTTATCCTCAACCCCAATGCATGATAAATTGGTGGTTGAGAGGAATGACAAGCCTCCTACACACATAACCCAAACCCACATCCTATAAGGACAAAATTAAAACCCATATAATGAAAGTTAATTTAATGTCATTTTTGTCTTACAAAACACATAATGGGGTCTATTTTTACCCTCCAATCCATAGGTATGGTTTTTTATATGAAATTAACAGGTGTGGGATAGCTTAGCTTGTTGCACAAGCCTTCAAAAATGGCCTTAAGCCCAAATCCGAAATTCAAAGGTAAGGTAGATTGTACCATAGTCAAAGTCACGTACACTTAATTAAAAACACAAAATCCAAAAGAAAAAATAATCTAATGAATGGCCCCTTTTGTCACATGCCCATATAACTTAATAACATGATTAAATTACTTAATAAAGGCACATTAATCAACAATGATTAAATAAATTAGATCACAAATAAATTACAAACTCAAAAATAAATAAAATAAAAGGGAAATAATTACACATAACCCATGTTCACAATTTGAGGTCATCCCCCATGGGGAGCCCCTAAAAAAAAAAAACGAAACAACAAACATTACACAAGTTGCCATGGTGACCTTCATTGTATTCATCTAGTATATGGGTGTGGATGGTCTCCAATACCCCTTTTTTATTTTTGTGATATAATTACCTGCAAAATCACACAATACCTCATTCGGCCTCATGGCCACATCAAAACATCACAGATAAAATATTTACACATAAATCAATAACCATCCACATATAGCTAAATCATCATCTCCACTAAACAATGTTATCATTTGTCTAAAATTTCAACAAGCAGCTCAATTCTATCTTTTATTAATATCAACAAGATCACAAGATTAGTTCAAATGCTACGTCATAGTCAACATGATGAGAATACCGAATGTCAGTAAATATATATGCTAACAACACATCATTCATAACCAATATAAAATATCACTCCGCGTCTCTAAGAAACCACACAAAATCATACCATGAATTATAATCCATCAATAGTCATAATGTCTCTATCATCTAACATCATGCTAACCAAAATTATATAGTAATATCCATGTCTATAGTCAAGAGAAATTGAAATCAAAATATAATAAGTGTCAAAGATGAGTGGGCACTACTTGACGTGTCAAGGTGGAGCTCTAAGGGTGACTTATTTGTAAACAAGGCTCTAAAAGTAAGGAATGCTTACATATTACAAGGAGTATGAATATTAGTCAATCCGTTGTAGTATGTAAAACAATAAAATATTCTACTCATTTACAACATCTAAGTTCGGGTACATAAGTGAGAAAGGATTAAATGCATTGAAAGATTGCAAGTTAATACTTTATTTAAATTTTCTAGACTTTAATTTTTACAAGCACTAAGTTTTCGGGAAAGAATGTATACGGAAGGCTAAAGCTAGATGTTATGTAAGTAAAATTAATTTTTGATTATATTCATTCCAATCTTTGAGGTCCAACACCTTTATTTTCATATGGAGGAACATTGTACTTTTTTCTTTTAACGATGATTACTTCAAGAAAATATGGGTCTACTTTTTTATAAGAAAAAATGATGTTCTCAGTAAATTTAGTTGAAAATTTAACTAGAAATTTTATCAAATGTTTAAGAACAAATAATTGAGGTGAATTCACATACTTTGGGAGTTGCGAGAACTATTACAATGAAGCTAGGATTGAAAGGCATGATACCACCGGTTATACTCCACAAAAATGGAGTTTCGAACACATGAATAGGACTCTTTTAGAGAAAGCAAGGAGCATGCTCAAAAATGCAAAATTGGATCACATTATTGGGCGGAAAAGTCAGTACAACTTGTTATATAATAAATGGCTCACCATCAGTGCGAGTAGACTACAAGATTTCTTAAAAGGTATGGATAGGTCATGCATGTGATTATAGAAAATTGGAAAATTTTGGTTATAATGCTTATCCTCTTACTAATAAAAATCAGCGTTCAAAGATAGACCCAAGATATACGATCTACAACTTTGTTGGGTATGGTGAAGTATATGGTGTTAAGGGATAAATAGTGTGGGATCCTATTATCCACAAAATAATCATTAGAAGAGATGTAAAGTTTGAATAATCTTCTCTACTAAAGCCATATGCTAAAATCAGAGAAGAAAAATAACCTAAACATGACCATGTGAAGGTTGAAATTCATCCATATTTAGCATAAAAAATAAGGAAAATGCACATTTGCAAATGTTGAAGACGTTGAAGATTCACAACTTAAGGAAACACCTGAGCATCCGATATGGAGGTCACAATAACATAAGGAAAGGCCTCCATATCTTGCTTTGAGATCTACACAAGTTAGGAATCCTCTTAGACAATACAATCCCAATATTTCAATTTCTTTAATTTCTAATGATGGGGAACCTAGTTGTTAGTAGGAATAATTAGAAGATGTGTATAGTACAAAATGGATAAGGGAAATGCTTAAGGAGACGGATGTATTGGAAAAAAAGATCATGGGATCTAGTGGAAATTCCAAAAGGTGGAAAACATCTTGGCTGCAAATGGGTTTACAAATGGAAGATAGGTGTTGATGACAAAGTTGAAAGGTTCAGGGATAGACTACTAGTAAAAGGATCTATAGAGAAAACAAGTATTTATTGTTATGAAATATTTTCACTAGTTGTTAATCTTTTTCAATTTGATTTGTCTTAGCACTAGATGCTTTACTTGATTTTTAGTTGGAAAAATTAGATGTTAAAAGATCATTCTGACATGGAGATTTGGAATAGGATATATATATGGAACAACCTTAAAATTTTGTATAAAATAGAAAAACCAGATTTTTTTACAAGCTTAGGAAATCATTGTATAGCCAGAGAAAGTCACCTAAGTATTGGTACAAGAAGTTTGATGCTTTCATGATGAGCCAAAATTTTCTAAGGAGTGAGTATGACCATTGTGTTTATTTCAAGTTTTTAGAAAATGGCTTATTCATTATATTGGTATTGTATGCAATGATATTCTTTTTGCAAGAAAAACTTGATAGAAAAAAATAAATTAAATGCTCATTTGGCTAGGACATTTGATATGAAAGATTTGGGACGAAAAAGAAAATATTAGGCATAGATATACAAAGAGACAGGAGAAATGGTAAGATTTTGTTATCACAACATAGGTATTTGGAAAATATACTAACCAAATTTGGTATGAAAGATGTGAAACTAGTTAGAATCCCTTTCTCATCCCATTTCAAAATTTCTTCAAGTCTATGTCCTATAGAAGAAGAAGAAAAGGAGTATATGTTTCATGTACCATATTCGATTTGTTGTAAGATGTTTAATGTATGCTATGGTATGTACAAGGCTTAAAATTTCACATGCAGTTGGAGTTGTTAGTAGATTTATGGAAAATCCAGGTAGAGAACATTGGTTAGCAATGAAGTGGGTGTTTTGCTACTTGTGAGGCACAAGTGATTATTGCATCACCTATAATAATACTGGTGATTCTATTTGTGGATATGTTGATTCATATTTTGTAGGTGATTTGGAAAAAGAAGATCAACTTCTGGTTATGTTTTTACACTTGCAGGTGGACCTATCAATTGGATGTCAAAGCTTCAAAAGATTACTATTGTGTCAACTACTGAGGTAGAATATGTAGCTTCCTATCATGCTTGTCAGAGGAAATTTGGCTAAAAGGCTTATTGGATGAGTTTGGAAGAGATCAATACAAGATGAAGGTATTGTGTGATAATAAAAGTGTTATTTATTTGGCCAAGAATCCAACTTATCACAGTAAGAAAAAGCATATTATAGTTAAGTATCATTTTGTTAGACATGTTATTGATGAAGGGACAGTAGCACTGGAAAAGGTCCACACCATAGAAAATTGTGTTGATATGTTCACAAAACCAATACTATTAGAGAAGCTAAAATGGTGTTTGGCTTCTCTTGGCTTGCAGAAAAGGTGATGAGTTGGTCGTGTAAGATATCAAGCGGATTTGTTTTCAAGGTGGAATAATTTTTGAAAGGGACTATACCCTTGTAGAAGAGGCTCACAAGCCATATATTACAAACACCCAAAATCAAAAGAAGATAAACATCGAGGATATTATAATAAATCCCAATATATTAGAATAGAAATTTCTTTAAGAGAAGAACCAAAGCCAAAATCTAACAAAAAAATCACAACAAAGAAACAATGCTACAAAAATAATTAATCAACTCTTTGAGGGCAGAACAATCGTGATGTTTTCTTCTTGTTATGCACCATGATCCACTCATCAGGAATTTTCTAGAAAGGAATGATAACTTCCAAATCTGTGATCGGATGAAACTTGTTGTTTACAACGAGAATTAGGAGGGATATTCTCCTTGACCGCTACATGCTCTTTTGAATTTTCCTTGTTTGTATGACCCATGATCTCTCTAAGGGGTTGCAAGGACTAATTTTGTCCCAACCTCCTCCTCAGCGTCAGAATCAAGAATGTCCTTAGAATCAAAACCCAAATGTTCCGGAAGAGCATTTATACACCAATTAGTCTTTTCATTCTTACATTTTATCATCTCGTAATTAACAGTAGAATTTCCTAAAGAAAAGCACCTCCTCCATCTAAAAGGAAATCCCTGATAGTCAAAGGTTGAGTCAGGTACAATTTCACACTTTAAGCTCATGTGGGTGGAAGGTCCTTAGAAGTATCAATCTCAACTAGGATTCTAGCATAGGTTATATGTGTGAAATTAGAGGTTTGGGAATCAATATTAATGATGCTTCCCAAAGCATTTCTAATGGATATTAGGTAGCCTTGATCCCAAAATTGAATGGGTAGGTGAGGTAATCTAATCCAGATTGGTTTGCGAGAGAAAGATTCGGTGAGAAGTTTGAATGATGGAAACCAAGGTTTTATTATAAGATACCTTTTCTGAAAAACCCAAATTTTTTTGGCAATGATGTCCTTATCACCTATGGAAGTAAAAGAAACAATGACAATTCCCTTAGCATAGGGGTAAAGATCTAACCTTCCTTCAAACATCGAGATCCAATCATGGAGGACAGGAGGCTAGCAGGAGACCAATGAATCTATATATCAAGGCATGGTCTTGATAAAACAACTATGTTTCAAGGACTTCATCCCTAAATGTCACACTCGGGATTGTTCTCGGTGGGATTTATGGTCATAATAACATTTTTCTGTTACAATATCTCACTAAATGAGTGACTAACTTTAGCCTCACGTGACGACGATGCCACTGGCCATGGGTAAGGGAGAGTTTGCCTCTCCTTTGGGTTCATATAATTTTCAATACCCGGCTTCTGTTTTGCAACACTAACATCAGATCCAACCTTCAGAAAAGTGCCATGATTAATCTTAGTGAGTTTCCTACGATTTCGGGAAATAGATCCTTATGAGTCATTGTTTTCTGCAACGAGGGCCTATGATCATCCCTATCATGGCCATCACTCTACAAGATCTTAGTGCTATTTCATTTGCCATTCGTAGGGTTCGAAGGAGCACGGTTGGAGTTCTGGATGATTTTATTTCTACTTAAATTGCCTAAGCCTCCATTTCATCGGTTAGGGTAGACATTTTGCTTTGGACTTCGACCCTATCTATCTAGCCGATTCACCACAATCTCTTTGGGAGGTCTGTCTAATCCCCATTACCTACATGATAGCTCGAAGGGCCGTAAGGGTTCGCGACCATCACGGGAGGCATTGAATTTCCTAAAAGGGTTTTTATTTTGACAACAAAGTTATTATCTTGAGTCAATCCCTTGTTTCTAGAAAGACAAATCCAACCAAATTATATTTTTATGAAGGAAAATCCAAATGCCATTCTTCCACTCTATTTTTAGGAGGAGGAACCTAGCGTACTTTGCAATTAGGTGTAATTATTTTTGTGGAGATCCAAATTAGCTCATAACGAGTTTTCCTATAATCTGTTCATCTTGATTTAATATAAAATTGATATCTTGCAACTAGGATGTTTCCCTAAGCACTCAACTAGGGTTTTACCACGTAAATCTGGTTTTTGTCTCTTGCATGGTTGGAATTTTGTAAATGTATTGTATCTCTATTTTATATACTGTGATTTTGTTATTCAACGTTCTCTATATACATTGCTGCAAACTTTGGGGTTTCCTAACACAATGGTGCCCTATTGAAACTCTTTTGAATTTACAGTTGTATTGAATTTGGAAGGAAAAAGGGATGCTTCCAACTGAAACCCATTTGAAAGGCTGGTACGGCAGGGCCGAGTCTACAGGGTGCAGGTCTAGCATTTGGATATGCCTTCAATTAAAAAAATGTCCCACTAAAGTGGGGAGAGATATTTTACAAAGCTTTAAATATCTTTTCGAAATATAGATGCACTACAGCTTTATATATGTAAATAAAAAACGTATGTATATTAGTTGATTTTTATTAAGATAAAATACCTTATTTTGGTTCGGGAATACTTTGCAGTGTTGTCACACATATAAATCCAATCTTCGATTCGAACTAAATTAAAACGATACAAATTTAGTGCCATTGTAGTCGTTTGCGATGAGGGAAAATAAGTCACTGTATGAAGATATAGGTAATTATGTTTTCCCGTGATGTGTTGATATGTTGAGGTTCTCTTCAACAATTTATTTTACGTTCCGACAAGGGCGACAGATCTAATTGAAGAATTGATGGTTTGAAATCATTTTCCGACAGCACCATATTCTCATTTGGATGAGAGATTGGTACAAATTCTTACGATGTATAAGTTTTCATAATATTTATTTCTGACAGATTACAGAACTGAAAGAAAACTGTTTAATAATACGTATTGTGGAAATATGAACGCATTATTATCTAACATTGATCCGTATTTTGCAACAATAATCCCTATTCGAAACGGCTGTGGAGAGGGAAGGATTCCATTATCCATAGGGTGGTAAACTAAAGAAATCCTTGGGTCGTATCTGTCATTTAGGATGATAAATGCAAATAGTAGGGATTGTTCAACAATGGTTGATGATAGTGTGGGCAGAACCGATAAATATTTTAGCTTAACAAAGACAAAAATTGCGAATTCTGCTTCTTAGAGCTAGTAGAATTACGAAGTCATATATTTCTCCCAAGTCTCTCTTCCAGATGGAATCCAGAAAGTTTCCCTCCCTCCTTGGAAAGAGCAATCAAGAGTGGTTTCATGGGGTTAAAAAAAACACAATAATTCGTAAGAGTCATGTTGTTACAGGTTCGGCTACGTTTGATAAGAATAAGGTTAAGGATTAATTTATGCAATAAAGTAACTATACGAAGCGCTGTAGATAATTTTCAGAGTAACTTGGAGCATTTTGGCTTCAAAGAGGCATGAAAGGCTGAAAAGTTTGTGTATTTAGAGTCTAAGATGATTTCTGTCGAAGGATAATTTTTTAGCTAATGATATCTTATTCGCATTGCATGGATTTGTTTATTGTTTCACGTTACGTAGTGTTTCGGGCACTGTGCTATTTAATTTTCTTTATTGGCAACGCATTGTAATATTTAAATATCTCCTTGTAACTTTCAAAATCAATTCATTATCGTCTATCTAAATAAATCTATATTGTTTCACTTACTGAATAGTTATATATTGATTATCGATTCTATCACATTCGTTGTAAAGAATTTAGATGCCTGGGATGGATAGCCTCAATAGTTACACCACTTAATTAGCCCCATAAACTTTAAACCTTTATATGACTCTTATAAGGACATAATTTAAACTGGGATATTTTTATAGACATTTTGTTTTACTATGTCGAGCGACATCCTGATTGCAACAAGGTGTATAATGATGTGAGTTGTTCATTTTTGTGGTTGACTTATAAAGAAAATAAATATTAAATATTAAATAAAAATAAAAAAATAGTAATGCTCACTTACAAAAAGTAAACATTAAATAACGATATGCGTATATATAGAACAAATTAGTGAGTAAAAGTTAGCAAGTAAAAATATTTATCCATTGTTGAGATCTCATTAGGGTTTCCAAGTCATATGCGAAAAGAAGGTTTGAGATTTGTTATGGTTTTGATTTCGTTATTGATAAGTTTTATTTTGTTCTATTTTATAGTAATACTAGCATACATATCTTAAATAAATCAATGTAAAATATTCCGAGAGGTATAATTCTCAAATCTTGATTCCACTTGTCTAAAATATAATATAAACACCTCGAGAATGATACCTCTCGACATATTTTACATAGAATTATTTAAGATAGGTAGGCTAGTTACACTCCTCTTCCAACTCTCTTGAATTCCCGACTAGATTATTCCTACCAATGTAACTATCATGAATATCTTAATTCTATTTATCTAATAAATACTTATAAGTATCAATCTTGAGCCATTTATCATGGATTTGACATATAATTTCACACTTTAAAAGTTTGCACATCGGACAACAAATCCAACACTTTGTTTTTAAATTGTTTACAAAATATTGTTATATGGATTTGGTCAAACATCAACCATGCATTGACATTGAACAAATATTCCCAAGCAAAAACACAATAGCTCCAAACTCCAACATATAATTCAGATAGCTAAATGTTTTATTGTCTTTAGCAAATAAAACGAAAAATTGTCATAAGGCATTAGAATAGTTTGACAATATTTTTTATTAATGTCTTAGTACTATTACAATCCACCAATGTATAAATTTTCATACAAAATATTCTATATGGTAGATGCATACTATGAGACAAAACAATCTGTAAAAAAATACACATACAAATATAGGGTAAATTAGATCTATAAAAATATTTCACTTTTTAAAAACCCAATATAACAGTTCCATGTTTTCATACAATAGACTTAAACCACTCAACTTAAAGATCGTGAAGGTTTACTTGCTAATTTTATTTTTACTTGTTTACAATTAGTGAGTCATTTATTGTTGCTATTGTATTTTATGACTCTTGATCTAATTATAAATGTTATGATTAAAGAAGTAAGTTATCTTTTTATGTAAACCTACAATAATTAATCATAAATAATATAATGATATTTTTAAGCAATAATCAGAAAAAAAGGGACCCACTTCACACAATAAGCATTATTTAATAAAGAGAGGAAGTGTTAATGTAGTCCACCTCTGCCTAGACATTGATAGGCTACTGGCTGTATTTCATGTTTTTAGCATAATCTACAATCAAAATTGAGATAACAATAGAGAGTTACAGGCTATATTAAAAACTAACGCTTTTATTATCGTATATTTTATTAAAGTATAAAATAAATTGGAAAGAATATAGAGTAGCAAGAATTTAGAGGTAAAGCTATAAAAATTTGTTTAGATAAATTTTATGAGTTCGCACTATCATTTTTATATATAAATAAAAACAGTAAAAATTAAAAACAACACTAACTTGACAGCAATGGATAGTTTGAAATTCCAGGCCCGAATCCACCTATTTGTTTCTTGTCACCCTCTAGCCTCACAAACCTTCAAATCTACTTTGCGATCTCCGTTAAATACATACACAATCTAATATTATTATTATAAAAATTAATAACATTTTACAACTCCAAAGTATGAGGTGTAAGATGAAAGAATAAAGTATGGATTTGTAAGACCATTTTTACAAGTTTTATTGAGAAAAGCATAATAAATTTTAAAGTTTTATATAAGTTTTAAATGGAATAATGATACAATCTTAATCATACAAAAGAAACAGAGTTTGATAAAATTAAAAGCACGTTTTCATTTATTATATATAATAAGAAAAACTGGGTGGAATGATATTACAGGAAATAATAGATCGACTTCGAGACACCTGGGCGGAATGATATTACTTTCTGAATAGCAGTTGCGTTGAAGCTGGTTAGGAGCAGCTCCGAGAAAACAAAAAATGCGCCAACAACATCCAGTTCCTTTGGATACCGTTCTAATTGTTATCAGTTTCCAAACAGACAGTCAGATTGGAGACATCGCCAGCCATGAATGCCATAATGAGTAGCACAGCCATTATGCAGATTGGAACCAGAAGAAAAACCAGAGGCGGCGGAGGTAGAGAAGGCACCATCAATGGAAGAATGGATAATGTGGCAGCCAGGCATAGCAGTGCCAAAACGGAGCCAATATCACGATATGGTACAGGCATGTTCGGCGACGTGCAAAAAGTGTTTGATGACAAAGGGAAATAATGGACAAATACATCGGAATAATGAGGTTGGCCATTGCCCAATGTAACCTAACAAACAATGATTAGGTCGCGTAGGTTGTATTTAGGTCAAGACAATTTGCGTGATTAATGACTCTGTTTTGACATTTGTCGTAAAAGTTCAATGTATATGCATTTGGCTGCCGACGTCCACTCAGAGTTCGGTACGTTAAATTCAACGTATACAAGACTAAATGCTCATTTGCATATAAAGCAGACTTAATTTATAGGATAAAATCCGATTAGAGATGATGCCAAGTCTGAGGCGGCTCGATTTATTCCTTGGTGGTTCCCACCAATAAAGACCATAGTGTAGCGAGCGATTATTTAATTCTATCTCACCTCTCGCTAGAAAGATTTTGGTTTTTAGCTCTAATTCATTATATATTTGGGAGGGACTACAATTGGCTATGGTACGTGAAATGTATGATGGAAATTTAGAAGGGGATGGAGCAAATAATTAAAACTTGAGAAAGTGAAATAGTGGGAGAGGAAGGGGGCGATGTAGAAGGGGTTTGATGGAGGTTAATTGCGAGGCGAGGAAAAAGATCGACAATCACTATATAACTCTTCTTTCCTACAATCACACCTGCCATTTTGTCAATGTTTTGAAGGGGAAAAGGGATGTAGTTTGCCAGTATTCGAGGCAACGTATATTAGAGATATCTCTTGAATGCAAAGAGTGGGTGATCAATAGTGTCAATGCTAGTAGTTGTTAGCAATTTCAACCCTTGTGTTTTATTAGTCTCTGGAACACACATAAATGTAAGGGGAATTCACTTGCGTGTGTCACGGGACACATTAGAGTGAGGGATATGTGGATTCGACCATGCTTTGTAAAGTAGATAATTCATGCCCAATTGCGATAGGGCTTCTCTTTGGCTATTAGGATAACATCAAGGGTTTGATTTCTCTCCATCATTAAAAATGGGAAAATACAAACCCCAGGTCTGATGCTTTCTCATTGTAGCACTTAGTTTCCCGATTATAAGTTGCAAGCTCAAGTAATTGTAGGAAAGTAGGAAATATTCAAACAATCATCATTGATTAAAACTTACGAGTATTTACCTAGTAGATGGAGGAATGTGAGAACATGGTATCGGGTGGTCTTGAGCCTCCTCCACACATTGTTTGGCAAGAAGGTCAACCATTATCAACATGGAGAAATTGTGTCTATATCCTTAATCCATGGCCACTATCTTATATACTTTGATTATAAGTAATGACAATTGTGCTCGACATGTGTCGGGGGGTTGTCTAGGAAAACAACACAATGAATGACATAAAATGGGATTTGTTGTTTGTTTTTTTCGGTCTGAGGTTATGGAGTGGAAGAAATTTAATTTGTTAGATAACATACAAACATGAATTGAAAGATGAAATTAAAAGGTGGGATTCAAATACATAAATGTCCCACATGTATTGCACTTTATTGTCTCGATCTACCTAAAATTACAACAATCATTTTTGATTGAGACCGTTTAGTTTAATGAAGCAATCTTTGGGAAAATAAGGGATGCTCAAACAAACATGTCATATAAGTGGCGGGAGATAGAATCTACCAATCAAAGCTTCCTTCTTTTTCTTATGACGCCTTGAGGTTTTGATTGGAAATTTTTTGATTTGTTAGATAAAACAAATAAATAAATGGAAATTTGGATATAAAAATTGAAAATTAAATGCATGTATGCACCACACCTTTATCATGGCAAAAACCATAACAACCAAATAATATCCTATAGTTATGTTCCTCTTTATCGTCTCTATCTAGCTTGCATTTTCTAGATGATTCAAATTTGTACTTAAAGGGGACAAACTAAAATATTGGGGAAATCCAATAGGTTCCAAGTTCAAAACACAATTGAAATACTTGATTCTTGGAGCACATTGAAGCCCCCTTTTCAAATTTAAGCTTGAGTAATTATAGGAAAAGAGGATACACAAACAATAATAAATGAATGAGTTCCTCCAAGGGTTGGTAATACATGTCCGGCAAGAAGATGTTTTAGAATGAGACTATATTATTCATCTAATTGGAATTTGAGATTAAAGGGGTCAAAATATATTAATGGTGAAAGTTTGATAGGTTTTGTTGACAATTTTTGCATTCATGCAAAATGGGCAACTCGAAACTTTATACGATGGATGACATTCTTTGGAATGGACCTATTGGTGCTCAAAATAGTCTCGCCCCATTTTTCCTTTGAAATCTATCGATTTATGGCCTTTACTATATTTTCTCCCCCCTGTCATGTTGTGCCTAAGAAGTCTCTGCTTTCTTTTGTTGCCATAATTAATTTGTTCCTGGGTCGAAGATCATATGGGTCCATTTGTGTTTCCTTGTTTCTCTATCCTCTGAAAAGGTCTGTAATTTGGGTCTCCTGTTCTCTGTTCATTAAATTTTTTTGGCTTTCCGTTCTTTCCATTTCCATAATTGGGATTTGCTGCCCTTATCATTTTTGCCCCAAATACTTGATAAAAAATGAATGGATGTAGCTCTGAAGAGCATATTTGAGCCTTGTAACATTTCTAAATCCTTTATCCTTGGAAAAATTTCATCTCTCGGGATCAAATGGTCATTTTTATGCATTTTATAGTTTTACAGGAGTTTCTCCCAGTCAAATTTGTATCCTTGCATCATCAGGGAATGTGGCCTCTTTTGGTTGGATGTAGCTCAACAGGGTACTTTAGAAATTTTATGAATTGCCTCCACTTATAAATTTTTCCACGTGGAGGAGCGGCACTCATTTGAAGATTTAATTTTTGGTTTGGCCTTGGAGTAGCACCGGGAGGACACATGGAGGTCTCCACTACTTCACTTTAACTTAAATTTTTTTATGCAGATAATACAGTTTGATGGGACATGGACACGTGGTGAGCCCGTGCTCATTCAGGGTCTCAAACTTGGGAACCATTTTGAAATTACGCCATGGAGACATGTGGAGGAACAGCACATGGTTGGATACTGGCCCTTGAGTTTCATTTTAAAGAAGTGCCAAGAGGACACTTGGAGGCCTCCGTTCACTTTGCATTTTGCTTGGAATTTTCACAAAAGAGATTACCTCAGACTCGAACATGGCATCAAAAAATGGCTTTAAGCCTTTCAAATAAAGGGGTCAGGACATGTGGCGAGCCCACGCTCTTTCAGGGTCTCAAATTTTGGGGACTATCTCAAGGTATTGGGGCCAAACTTGGAAAATTGAAAAGTGGGAAAAAGAGAAGTGGAAGTAAAAGGTAACTTGGAATTTTTCCTCTTATGGTTATAGGGGGTTAAAATACCAAAACATGGGACAGCCCGATAAAGGAATAGTCAAATTTTTCATCAATCGCGGAGGTGGGAATCTCGAGGAAGACTTTGAAAATTTTCCTTTTCCAAAAAGGAGGTGAAAAGGAAGAATTTGGAAGGAAGCATTTGGGACCCACAATGGGACACGTGTCAAGATCATTTTCAAGGGAGGAGCTGCGGGAAAAATGTTAAAATTTTACATTTTTTCAAAAGTTGTAAAAAGTCAAAGGGAACCCCCGATCCTATTTTAAATCAGATCTTCCATGTGGACGGCCCAAATTCAAAGTAAAGATTAACGACAGCTATGAGTCTAATTCTGATTTTCCCCCCATTTTTACTGAAACACTCCTAGAAGTATGAGTCTTCATGATTTCTTGGTATTTCCTACACACCAAACAAGAGAGGAGAGTTAATTTTGATATCTAAGTTTGGTGGAGGAGATCTAGAGACATCTTTCGTCATTAAAATGGTCTGACTATCGGGCTCGATCTAATTTTCTATTTTTCTTCTCCCGAGCACACAAGGAACCAGATTTGACAGATTAGGGGTGGAGGTGGTTGGTGAATAGAAGGAAGAGTGTTCTACCAGATGAAGGAATTGAATGCTGAGATTTTTGAAGAGATTTGCCCCATGAGCACCTGGCAACTTTTTGCAGATCTAATTCTTGGAATCACAATCATGATCATGGCAGCATTGGTGGCACTCAATGTCTAGATTTTAAGGGGAAAAAGGGTTATGTTGTAAATGTTATAAATGGCACAAATTTATCATGTAAATGGTTGGAGGTTGGAGTGTTAGAGGTCAAAGAAAATTCCTAAGAGGAAAATTTGACAAAGCCTATCTTTTGAGAAGCTTGTATATCTATTTTATTTTAAATTTGATCATGTCAAGGTGGTTGTGAGTGTAAAACCATTGAAAAGCTTTGATATTGTTCTAGAAACTTTCCCCTGCTGATAAATTTAATCAAACTCGAGTTATTTGTGTTGATCTTGAGAAAAATGTGTTTGTTTCATTTTTGAATGTCTGCAAATAGTTTTTCTTGTTCTTGTTGCAATATTGTATTAAAATCTATCTTAATCACAATGTTTCAATCCTTGTGATAGTTTAGTGGCATATGCAATTTCATTTCTTAGAAGAGATTTCATCTTGGAGTAAAATGAACAATTTAAAAGCACATTTCTTTCATCTGTTGATAGAGATTGTCTGTAAGCCTCTGGGTGTACCTCGGCGCATGACTAGGCTCAGATCTTGATGCTTTATTGGGTCTTCTAACTCGAGCCTTCATGTTAGAATCTCATAGATTGTGTGAAAAAGTGCTAATCTGGGCCTCCATTGAAGCACATATTCTGGTTAAAGGAACATTTTAGCTATTCTGAAGCATTATGTTGTCTAAGCTTTCCATTTTGTAAAAATTTCAAAGATCTAGAAAAACAAGTTCATTTTGCCTCACCTCCCTCCAAAAATTCATTTAAAACAACCAATCCTACCCATACTACCCTTGTTTGTCATGCATGTATATAAATGCATAATTTTTACTACCAAAAAATGTAGAAACAATCAGGATTCCAAATGTCTTTAGTAGCCTAAACCTTTCTTAGAGAATATCTCCACTATCTAGAGTGAAAACTCATGAGAGTTATATTTTGTTGCATTGATCATATTTTCTTCAAGGTCTCTTTAACAACTTCATAAGGAAGGATATCTCCATCTCCTCCATAAAAAACATGCTACAAAAGGGTTCTCTTACCTTGGTTGAAAGGAACAACCTAAAATAGTGAGGATAGATCAAATCCTCTTGAGGGTGCTACCCATTTCTCCACATTTGAGTGAAAAAAGGCTAGTTAGATCCCATCCCTGGCTACAAAATGACTCATTATGATCTATCTGCCTCTAAGCTTCATGTCAAAACTTGTGATGTTGCTCAGACATTGAGGGAGAATCAATTTGGGTACCAACACCTGAGTGGCGCCGCTGTTGGGGACATAGTGATTGCAATTCATATTCAGACACTGGTAAGCACTTCATGATTTCTCAAAGTGCTAATACATCTTTTCAGGCATCATCTTGTGTTTAGACTGTAAGAAGTTTCAAAGTTACAAATGCTATGTGCAATATTTCCATTTTCTACAGTTATTGCACTAAGTTTCATTGATAAATCTGAGTAAAGAAGAGTCAGAATCTTTCCTTGTCTAGTTTCTAGTGTTGACAAACATTTGACAGATCATATTTAGTGCATTTTACAACTAAGGTGGAAATCCTTGGTGGTGAATCCCTGTTGATCTGATTCTTAATGAATACCAGTGTCTTAACCTCTGTCAAGTGATATTTGTTACTAACCTTTGCAAAGATGGAAGGAAGGAGGTATTTCTTTGCTAGGGACCCTGCTAGGACATTATTTCTAGAGCTAGGAAAAGAAAAATCAGAAGGAAGAAAAGCCTGGAGAGTTGTGGGAGATCAGCATAGAAAGAAGAGGGATATCCATTGATGAAAGTGACTAGCCTATCATTGAAGACTGCTATTCAAGTGCTTTTGAATCAGGTAGCCTCTTTTTGGAATTGAATTCTCCAACTGGAGAGGGGCCTTCATTTGATTTTGAAAAGTTTTCTTCTCATTCTACCCCTGTCTTTTCAGAAGTTGATAGGGATTTCTAAGAAATAAGGCCTTTAAGGGATATCCACTTTGAAAATTATACCCCTGTGTTTCAAAGACCTTTGCCCCTTATCAATTTGTCACCCCTCCATGGTCACCTCCTCAAAACAACATGGCCCTTCCCCCCATCCGTAACTCCATTTTTTATAAATACCTTTGGACCTATAAATTTTGTAGAGATGGTTGGCTATCCAAATGCAGTTCCTCAAGATGTAAGAAAAATACTACCAAAGTTCCAAGGAAATAAAACTATAATTGGTGATCAACATCTAAAGATTTTTATCAATATGATGGAAGAATTTGAGATTGAACATGAAGATGTATTTATCAAGTTGTTTATCCATACTCTGGAAGAGGATGCAAGGGACTGGTATAAAGCTTTTCAGATAATTCAATTGATTCTTGGATAGAGATGAGCAATGCATTTAGATTGCAGTATGGTGATAAAACTGACCCTAGGTTTCTTTTAACAGAATTTGAAAACATCAAGAAGAATCCTAATGAGTCAGTACATGATTTCAACACAAGGTTTAACAAGACCTTGAGAATATTTCTGTTAGGATAAGGCCATGTGATGAATCATGTTTGATCAAATATTTAGATGCATTTGATAAAAAGGTTGCTTACTACTTGAGGGACAAAAACCCTACTAATTTGAGGTAGGCCTTCACCATGGCTCTGCAAATAGAGAACAATATTAAGGCAATTGGAAAGCCTCCAAAAAGGGAGGGTGTAAAACTAATCAACCCAGAAAAACCTCAGACAAGAAAGGCTGTTGATTTGGAGGAAGTTGTGAAAACTTTGGTAGGGGCTGTCAAGGAAATATCATACAAACTAGCCCAGGAAGAGAAGGGGATTGGGAAGAGCTCACAAGGTCAACACAAGTAGTAAGGCCAAGACAGGTTCACAAATCACCAAAGATCTGATGACAGAGGAAAGGGACCTATTGGATTTGGAAATAGGCATCCCCAAGGTAGGGAAAATAGAATGGTGCCTGATCCTTTGGCTACCAAAGTTAATGTTGTGGAGGAGACAAAAGTCATTAATTAGTGTGACAGATGTTTCATGCCCCATTCTTCATGTAAGGAAGATCAACAAGAAGATGAAGAAGCTTATGATGACAATGATGATGATGTCTGCATGGTGGGTTGCTCCACAAGCTCACAATAAGGGGCAATTTCAACTGAAGTGGTAAGTGCCTAGACTGCTACCACTTTTTGGGACTGCATTCATAGGGTACCTATTATTCCTCCCTCTCATACTTTAGAAGTAGATATTGTACAAGATTTTGAATTTCCCAATAATGAATTTGAATATTTAAGGGCTTTAATGATAAATAAGTATGATGGAGGAATCCCATCTGAGGAAGATAGATAGTTACTGATGAATGTTGTTGTTGCTCAAGAGAAGGAATATAACACAAGAAGTAAGGTTATCAAAGGGACATGGCTTCAAGCCAAGCCAAAACCTCCCCTACCAAGCCAAAAGCTCCCTTACTTTCAAACATTCCTAAAGAGGCTCCTAAGAAAGATGCATTTGCCAAAATCCCTATAGTTCCAAACAAAAATCATACCCCTCCTCATGCCCAAGCTATCAAAAATCCTATACCGCCTAGTGAGTGTGTTAGCTTTCCTTCCAATACTGCCTTGCCATCTAATGTTTACCTTGCCAAAGAATGTCCCATATGACATTGCTCAATTTTTAAGTCAAATCAAAGTCTTTATTCCAATTTTTGAGTTGCTTAGGATTCCTGAGCACAAAAAGAGAGCATTTGAATACTTGGGATTGAAAGAAGAGAAGACTACCCTAGGTAGAAATGTAAACATTGTGGAGACTCCTCTAATCATTGAAGAGTTAGAAACACCACCAGCATTGGAGGAATTAGGTGAACCACGTGAGGTCTATTTGGGGACATCCTTGGTAGAATCTCAACTGAATGTGGATCCATTCTTCACTACCCTGATCATTAAGGACATATTACTCCATAATTCCATGTTTGACTCAGGGGCATCATGCAATGTTATGCCTTTGGAAGTCATGAATGATCTGAATATCAAAGTAACAATAGCATATGGGAAGTGTACTTCCATGAACTCCAGAGAGGTACCAATAGTGGGATGTTTAAGGGTTAGGTGGTGTAACTTGCAGATTACCCAAGTAAATATTTAAAACTTGATGTTGTCATTGTTGACTGCCCATCCAAGTGGGGCATGCTAATGTCTAGAAAATGGGCTGTAAGTGTTGGTGGGAGTGTTGAAATGGACATGTCCTATGCCACCATCCCAATTGAGGGCAGCCTTGTCAAGTTTTATGGGGAAAAGAAGATGTTGAACCTTATTGAAGATCCCAACAATGCATCCTATGATTTATTGTACACAAATGTTGATGCTGATAACTTTGCAGAATTTACTGATGGAAAGGAGAAAAAGATTGAGGTATGTAGGTGTATTGAACAAGCGGGATCTCCTTGGACTCTGTTGTTTGATGGATCTTGCTCTAAGTTTGGGAATGGTGCTAGTGTTGTTCTGATTTCTCTAGGTAAGGAAAAATTTTTTTTTTCCTTCAAACTCAACTTTGAGTGCACTAACAACATTGTTGAGTATGAGGCATTGTTGTTGGGTTTAAGAATTGCTTGGAAATATGGTGTCAAAGACATCATTGTCAAAGGGGACTCAAAATTAATTATAAAACAAGTCAGAAAACTATATGCCACAAAGAATCAATGAATGAAACAATACAAGCATGTAGTTTGGGATTTCATTGAGATGTTTGATTCATTCAACATTGTACATCATGATAGGAAGTTCAATGACTTGGTAGAAAGAATATTATAGTGTTGGGGTCTTGTTTTGACAATTTTGCAAAATCCCCATATTGTGAATATGATGTTGAGGTGTGAACAAGGCCATTTGTACCTACAAATATTAAGCATTGGCAGGTTTTTGATAATGATGCTCAGATCAGAAGATTTCTACAGAAAAAGGGAGATTTTGCTGATCGAAATATTGATTGGGAGCCAATGGTGTGTGTAGCAGAGGGTAAAGAAACCTTTTTGGCAAGGGCATCATCCAGCTAAAGACTAATACCATTCCTAGAGGGCTGGTTGCTCTTGAGTTCAATTTTGATAATGTTGATCGCATTGTTAGCAGATGCATGGTAGCCTCAAGGGATATTGAGGAGCATGACCTTGGTACAAAGGAGAAACCAAGGAAATTTGGTTAGGTAAAAATATCAGCAAGGAGGAGAAGTTTTTATACATCCAATTGTTGAAAAAATATCAGGATTACATGACTTGGACTTATTCTGAACTAAAAGCATACAGAGAGTATCTGTTTCAACATGAGATTCCCTTGGAGTCTAATGCAAATCCATTCAGGAAGAAACAAAGGCCAATCAATCCAATATTATCTCTGAAAATGCAAGAGGAATTAAAGAAGCTAAGAGATGGAGGGATTATTCAGCCCACAAGGTATTCTTCTTGGGTTGCAAACCTAGTACCAGTGAGAAAGAAGAATGGTGATATCAAGCTGTGTGTAGATTTTAGGAATCTAAACAGAGCATCAATGAAGGATAATTATCCTTTTCCAAATATGGAAAACATGCTGCAATTATTGATTGGTTTGAATTGCTCTCCACCCTAGATGGTTTCTCTGGTTATAACCAAGTGGTGGTGAAGGAGTAAAAAAGGATCAAGATAGCCTTTACTACTCCTTGGGGGATGTATGTATATGTTAGGATGCCCTTCGGTTTGATGAATGTTGGAGCAACCTTTCAAAGAGAAATGGATGTTGCTTTTGTTGGTTACATCAATGAGTTTATTACAGTTTATCAAGATGATGTAATTGTATTTTCCAAAAGAGGAGTGATCACTTGCTGCACTTGGAAAATATGCTGATAAGATGTAGAGAATATGTCATCTCACTCAATCAAAAGAAGTGACATTTTGGAGTGCAGAGAGGAAAGGTTTCTTGGTCACATTGTATCACAAGAAGGGGTGATGATTGATCCAAAAAGGGTAGAGGCCATCAGCAAGGTCCCAATTCCAAGAACCAAGAAATGCATTCAGTCTTTCTTTGGGCATATAAACTTCATCAAGAGACTCATATCAAATTTTTTTGAGTTGACCATTCCAATCACTTTCATGCTAAAGAAGGATCAGGTCATCAAATGGGAGGAGGCTTCCATCCAAGATTTTAATGAAATCAAGGAGGCATTAAATCATTCCCTTGTTTTAGCAGCTCTAGAATATAAGAAGCCTTTCCAACTATTTTAATTTTCTTCAGAGAACACTGTTGCTTCTATCTTGTTGCAAAAGGATGATGAAGGGGCTGAGAGGCCGATTTCCTTTTTCAGTAAGGCCTTACAGGGGGATGAGCTGAAGTACACTATTATGGAGAAACAAGCATTTTCCTTTGTAAAAGCAACAAAGGTTTTCAGGCCTTACATTTTGAGTTCTAAGATTATTGCTTATGTTCCCCACACCATGGTAAAAGAAATTTTATCAGAGATGGAAGTCTCAAGAAAAAGATGTAGGTGGGTGAACAAATTTCAAGAATATGATATGGATATCCAAACCATGAAGTTGGTGAGAGGTTTGGGCTTGGCTAAGCTTATGGCTAAGATCAACTTGCAAACTATTGAGGTAAATGAGGTATAAGGAGAAAGGGCAGGTGTTTTTGAAAGGTTGATGAGTTCTGAGTGGTACAAGGATGTGATTTTTTATCTTAGACACTTATACTGCCCTGATTATTTAAGTAAGAACTAGAAAAGAGATCTTAAGTTGGCCTTCTAGAAATATGTCATTACTGATTATGGGTTATCTTGAAGAAACCCAAAGAGAGTCCTCTTAAGGTGCATTACTGAAGAAGAAGCCCCCAGGATAATTACTGATTTCCATGGAGGAGTTTGTGGGGGTCATTTTTCTGCAAGAGTCACAGTACAAAAGATCCTAAGGGCTGGTTATTGGTGGCCAAATCTCTTCAAGGATAAAAATCTTTTGGTTAGAAGATGTTAGAGTTTCCAACACTTCTTTGGAAGACTGAAAGCTTCAAGATCCCTTCCTTTACATCCTGTATCAATTGAAGCCCCATTCAAGAAATGGGGAATGGATTTCATTGGTGAGATTTTAGACCCTTCAAGTGCTAGCCACAAGTGGATTCTTGTAGCCACTAATTACTTCACCAAGTGGGTGGAGGAAATCCCCACCAAAAGAGAAACACACCAAATTGTCATGGATTTTTGTTGAACCATATCATCTGCAAGTTTGGGGTGCCAGTCAAGATTGTTTTTAACAATGCATGAGCTTTAGAGATAAACCTTTGGTGGAAATGTGTAAAGAATATGGGATCAACTTGACATATGCCTCTAACTACAATCCCCAAGGAAATGGACAAGCTGATTCCAATAATAAAAATCTATGAAGATTATCAGAAGAACCTTGGAGCTGAACAAGAGAAAATGGGGTGAAAATTTGAAGTTTTCTATTTGGGTTGATAGAATCACTATTAAAAGAGCCACTGGAAAGAGTCCATTTGAGTTGGTGTATGGAACTCAAGCCCTGCTTCCCTTGCATATGTAATTATCCTCATATTAGTTCATTCAACAACTGGAGGATCAAGAAGTAAGTCCTTATGATGCTCGCATTAACTAGATTATTGAACTTGATGAAGAAAGGAGGGCATCCCACCAAAGGCATGTAAAGTTTAGAGAAAAGTTGAAGAAGTTATTTGACAAGAAGGTCACTCCCAAAGCTTTCAATGTTGGAGATCTTGTGCTACTATGGGATAGTAGGCATGAAGATAAGGGCAATCATGGAAAATTTGACTCATTATGGATGGGCCCTTACTCCATTGATATTAGAATTGGTGAACATACCTTCTTCTTGAAGGATTTGGATGGTGATTTTCTTAAATTTCCTATTAATGGCAGCATTTGAAGCATTTCTTGGATTGATTCCTAGAATCAAAGTAAACATCTTTTGTACAGTGTATAGTTGCTTGTTTGTTTCTGTTTTTTGTGTTTTTCTCATTCTAGTCCTTGGTGACCTATTTTTGTTGGTTTCTCTATTTTTTTTTGGAGATGGCTCTATTTCTCTACTCTGCGAGGTGACTCGTTGTCCAATGGATATTTTTAGAGCTTGGTCTACCGTTGTTCTTGTGGCACTCACAGGAGTGCCCATCCCGAGTTAGAGCTGATGTTGGTGCTCAAAATAGTCTCGCCCCATTTTTCCTTTGAAATATATCAATTTATGACCTCTGCTATATTTTCTCCCCCGTGTTGTGCCTGAGAAGTCTTTACTTTATTTTGTTTCCATAATTAATTTGTTCCTAGGTTGAAGATCACGTATGGGTCCATTTGTGTTTCCTTGTTTCTCTATCCCTTTGAAAAGGTTTGTAATTTGGGTCTCCCATTCTTTGTTCATTAAAAACTCTGAGGCTTTCCCATTCTTTCCATTTTCCATAGTCAGGATTTTCTGCCCTTGTCATTTTTCCACAAATACTTGATAAAAATGAATGGATGTAGCTATGAAGAGCGTATTTGAGCCTTGTAACATTTATAAATCCTCTATCCTTGGAAAAAATTTCATCTCCAGGCTCAAATGGTCATTTTTCTACATTTTATGGTTTGACGGGCATTTCTCTTGGTCAAATTTGTATCCTTGCATCATTAGGGAATGTGGCCTCTTTTGGTTGGACACGGCTTAGTGGGGTACTTAGAAATTTTATGAATTACCTCCACTTAGAAATTTGTCCACGTGGAGGAGTGGCGCTCATTTGAAGATTTAATTTTTGGTTTGGCCTTGGAGTAGTGTCGGGAGGACACGTGGAGGTCTCTGCTGCTTCACTTTGACTTAAACAAATTTTTATGTAGCTAATATAGTTTGGTGGGACAGGGGCATGTGGCGAGCCCATGCTCATTCAGGGTCTCAAATTGTGGAGACCATCTGGAGGTGCACCATTGTGATGAGTGGTAGTTTGAAAAGTCTAAAGGGGTAGGGAAGCAGACCATCGGGGGAAACTTGGAATGTTTGCCTCTTATTCTCAAAAGGGTTGAAATACCAAAAATGGCCCTAAGATTTAAACCTTCAAACAAATTTTCTAGGCCGATAAACGAAGGTCAAAGCTTGGGGACCTTGTACACCATTAATGGGTAGTTTGAAAAGTCAAAGGGGGTGTGGACGGACTCGAGGAAACTTGGAAAATTTTATATTTTCAAAAAAAAGAGTTAAAAGTAAAATGGGAAGCGTGGTTCTGATGGAACCCACATTGGGACATGTGTCGGGCCCATTTTTCAAGGGCAAAACTGCGGGGAAAACTTTAAAAAAATTCCTTTTCCAAAAAAGAGGTGAAATGGCAGAAATTGGCCATGGTTCTTTTGGGACACACCTTAGGACACGTGTCAAGATCATTTCTCAAGGGAGGAGGTGCGAAGAAAATGTGAAAATTTTACATTTTTTCAAAAGTTGTAAAAAGTCAAAGGGAACCCCAGGCCTATTTTAAAATTGAATCTTCCACGTGGATGACCAAATTCAAAGTAAAGATCAATGACAACTATGAGTTTGAATCTTATTTTCCCCCATTTTTACTAAAACACTCCTGGAAGTGTGAGTCTTCATGATTTCTTTGTATTTCCTACACGCCAAATAGAGAGGAGAGTTAATTTTTATATCTAAGTTTGGTGGAGAAGATTCTAAGACGTCTTTTGGCATTAAAATGGTTTGGCTATTGGGATCGATGTGATCTTTCATTTTTCTTCTCCCATGCACAAAAGAGCCAAATTTGATAGATTAGGGGTGGAAGTGGTTTGCGAGTAGATGGAAGAGTGATTTTCTAGAGGAAGGATTTGAATGCGGGAGATATTCAAAGAGATCTACCCCCTGAATACTAGTGACTTTTTGTAGATCTGATTCTTGGAATCATGATCGTGATCATGGAAGGAACTAGTTACACTCAATGTATGGATTTTTAGGGGAAAAGGGGTCTGTTGTAAAGGTTATAAATGGCACAAATTTATCATGCAAATTTTGGGAGGTTAGAGGGTGAGAGGTCGAAGAAAATTCCTAAGAGGAAAATTTGACAAAGCCTATCTTTTGAGAGAAGCCTTTATATCTCTTTTTTTTAAATCTGATCATGTTAAGGTGGTTACAAGTGTACAACCATTGAAAAGCTCTAAGATTTTTCTAGAAAATTTCCCCTGCTAATATATTTAATCAAACTTGAGTTAATTTGTGTTGATCTTGTGAAAAATGTGTTTGTTTCATTTTTGAATGTATGCAAATAGTGTTTCTTGTTCTTGTTACAATCGTGTATCAAAATTTTCTTAATCACATAGGTATCAATCCTTGTGACAATTTAATGGCATCTGCAATTTCATTTCTCAGAAGAGATTTCATCTGGGAGTGAAATAAATGATTTAAAATCACTTTTCTTTCATCTGTTGATAGAGATTGCTTATAAGCCTCTGGGTGTACCTTAGGCATAATTGGCCTCAGATCTTGATGCTTTATTGGGACTTCCAACTTGATCCTTCATGTTGGAATATCATAGAGTATGTGAAAAATTGCTAATTTGGGCCTCCATTAAAGCACATATTCTAGTTAAAGGAACATTTTAGCTATTCTAAAGCATTCTGTTGTCTAAGCTTTCCATTTTGTAAAAAATTTCAAAATTGGAAAAACAAGTTCATTCTACCTCACCTCCCTCCAAAATTCATTTAAAACAACCAATCCTACCCATACTACCCCTGTTTGTCATGTATGTATATAAATGCATAATTTTTACTACCAAAAATGTAGAAACAATCAGGATTCCAAATGTCTTTAGTGGCTTGAACCTTGCTTAGAGAATATCTCCACTATCTAGAGTGACAACTCGTGAGAGTTAGATTTTGTTGCATTGATCATATTTTCTTCAAGGTCTCCTTAACAACTTCATTAGGAAGGACATATCCATCTCCTCCATAAACAACAGGCTACAAAAGGGTTCTCTTACCTTGGTTGAAAGGCACAACCTAAAATAGTGAGGATAGATCAAATCCTCTTGAGGGTGCTACCCATTTCTCCACATCTGAGTGACAAAAGGCTAGTTAGATCCCATCCCCAGCTACAAAATGACTTAATATGATCTGTCTTTCTCTAAGCTTCCTTTCAATACTTGTGATGCTGCTCAGACATTAAGGGAGAATCAATTTGGGTACCAACGGGACGTAAGCTAGGGGAGGTTCAGTCAGTTTAATATTTTTTCTATTGCACTAAATTAATGATTACATGTAATTTACAACTATGTGTGTTGTTACAAAATGTAACAAATCACATAGTCTATAATTACATGTTTGTCTTCAGCAAGAGGAACACAAAATCCCTAAGGATAGATGTATCAGCTTGATGAAGGCCAAAATTACAGAGTAAGTGGAATGTTAATTTTTGGAACAACAAACAGAGTTGCATATTACAGTAGTTGAAATTTCATTACTAAATTTACAGGTATTTTAAGGTTCTTTCCTTCATGATTAAATACATCCAATTATGTTATTGAGTTTTTTAGTTCATTATACAATCCATACATAAAATTGAAATGCAGAAAGAAGTACACAAATCAATTCCAGAATTTGATATTTTATTCATAAAGGATTTAAATGTTTCCCACACAATCCATGGGATGTAACTCAAAAGTAATTCATAACTACTGAAGTAGAAGGTACATGTGCATGAAAATAAAAGTAAAGGAGTATGGAAAAACCCATCATTTCCTTGATTTTATTTCATCTTCGTTTCTCCACTTCCATCTCCAACTTTACTTCGTCTTCATCCTCACTATCCACATTGGCATTGTACACCTAAGAAACAAAAGAAGAGGATTGTAAATCATGAGCTCAAGGTTTTGATCCATATTCCTGAACTATCTAATTTCATGCAAATGGATCTCTTGACATTAGGAGGTATGAGTTACATGCATAAGATACATCAGAGACAAGATATAGAATTGACAAGAGTAATATTCTACATCAGCTAATATAATTCCTAGAAATCATTTCAAGAAAGAAAAGATAAAAGAAGAAAACTATAGAACATGAGAGAGGCCAAAAAGCCTAAATATTTTCTAACTATTTCTTTAAGGGTGCAATTACAGGTAGCAGACTAGAGAGAAGAATTTTTTTCAAAATAATTACTGTGTAGAAATGAAATACTTGCTGAAAGAATCTACATCATACAAATTTATGAGTTGTCCTAGAAAAAGGAAGATGCATATAGAAGATGTATAAGAAGAAATACATCAAGACACTAAAATCAGAAGTGAGGAAGCAAGATACAAGTAACAGTTCTTAATGAGAAAAAGTCTTTATCAAAAATAGAAAATGAGCAAGGGTATCTTCCAGTTTCATTAACAAACCTCTACCAGAACCCATGAAGAGGATAGTTACAGGAGATACCACAAGAAAGGAAACTTTAAAGAAGCCATTATAAAGGACAAAATGATATTTCCAGCTCAGAATCAAAGCTAAAAGATCAAAGTATAGCTGTAAAGAGGCCTTTAAAGGGTTGTTTTAGAATTCAATAAAACAAGGAAAGTACACTCTTTAAAAGTTTCAAGTGCAAGTACAAAATCTTCAGTTATTAAAGTTAGGTGCATATATAAAGTCCAATTTCAACATGTTTTTCAAAAGAATCATGGACATACAACTACAAGGAAGCCTTTAAAAGTTTCGAGTTTTGTAGATCCTGACTTTATAATTGATCAAGTACGAAATACAAGAATTGAAGAAAGTCAAACTGGAAGTCATTAAGTGCATCTACAAACTTCAAGAAGGATTCCAAATTTTGGATGCATGTTGAATGAAAATTAAAAATTTCTACATCATAATCATGCATAGAAAATCAGATGTGTGTCAATATATGCTTACTTATAAGAAGCCTAAAAAGCTAAATACAGATAATGATAAAGTTACAAGTTTCATTTCCAATCAATAGTTATTTGAAGAACAAAATACATTCAAGAACATCAAGGCTTATTGGGAATCTGAAACATGGATCAATCAAATGTGAATCAAGTTGCCTCAACACTAGTTTGAATAGGAACAAAAAAGCTTGCAATACAACTACTTATAGACATAGTAAAGAAAATAAAATTTTCAGTCAATTACAACAATTGCAAAACTCAAATAGAAAATCAAGGTTCACCATGTCAATACGTGTAAAAGCTGGAACAAATTACTAGTATCTCATTACAATTTTTGTCTTCCAATGATCATCAACAACTAGGGCAGGGTTTAGGTCTATTTATGAAGAAGTTGGGAATGATAAGAATTACATAGAGCACACCTAACTAAAGGAGTTAAGAGAGTTCACAATTAGATCTATAAAGCTATAGCTCAAATACAACATTTTTAGCCAAACAGATTTAAAGATAATGACATGTTTAATGCTCTTAATTACATGTAGAATGATTTCATTTCCCTTACATCATTAAAATTATGCAAAGACTCAGATGGCAGATGTAAAGATTCTTGGATCATGATAATAGTTACGTTTATACAAAGATTGAATTACCAATAGCAAATTAAACTTTTGATACAAATTTCAAAGGATGCAAAGCATAGGTACAGGTAATACTTTCAAATTTACTAGGTTTTAGAGAATGGTGAAGCTACAAGTAATTGTAATCAAGAAAGTATAGAACTATATAGGTGAAGGATTTCAGTGCATGATTTCCAAAGTCCGCGAAGAATGCAGCATTTCATAAATAAACAAGCCACAGTCCAACAAACACAATGCAACCAAAATCTTAAATAAATTGTTTGCAAAGATATGATGTTGCTTCAAACAGAGAAAATACACAAAATTTCTTAAAGGAAATACTAACTAAAGTTCACGAACAAACAACAATGCATACCCAATTCATAAGGTGAATCACAGAAAGCATTTTTTCAAATAAAGGAGGTCCAAAATTAAACAAGGATCCCAAAGCATCGAGTTCAATTGAGAAGGATTAAAATGAAGTGGAGATACCCAGAATTACGAGATAAAATGACCAAGGTGGAAAAAATAAAGCTCAAGTTCCTTGATGAAATAGAGTTAGTTACAAATGACGAATGTAGCTATTGAAATTACAAGAGATGATAAACACAAAAGTGGAATAGTTCTCGGAAAAATCATCAATGGCAGTCACTCCAATGGAAACATGAAATGGCGTAAGGAATGACAAGTATTAAAATTCTCATAGTAATAGAGAATGCATAAGATCAAATCCATAAGTCTATTTTCACAAAAATCGAGCTTCAGATCAAAATATTGGAAAATACAAAGCTTAAATCTTGTAGAATAATAGAAAAGATGTATTATTATAGGTTATAACTCAAAAATTTACAGGTAAAGTTGTAAAACGTTTAACATATTTTGCAGCGGAACTCGGAAGATGATCTTGGACTCACCAACTTTCAATCAGGATTTGAAACCCTCGAAGGATCACAAATACAAGCCAAACTAGATGTACCAGAATGATTTCAGGATCAAAAATACCTCAGATCCATAAAAAAACAAAGGACCAAGTCGATACATATGCATTTCAATAAAGTTAACAGATCATAAAATTCATGTAGAGAGAAATAAAGTTAAAATATCGGCTATGTGCAAAGATGCAAGAACAGAGAAGAAACTCACTGTAAAATCAACAATGCAGATTGAAATCCTCAAAGCTTTGAATCATATAAGAAATATGCCATTAGTTAACCACTAAGACCCTCAATGTAATGAGATTTATAAGGGAAGCATCAAAACAAAGATGAACACAAAGCTCGAAACTAGCTCGAAACGATAAAGGTGGTGGCACGAGCTAAGGAGATTTCAAGGAAATATTACAGAAGCTCGTGAACCATGGGTATTACTTCCATGAAAGCTTCAAATGAACAACCTTCAAGCTTAGAGAATAACGCAGAGAGCCCAAAAAAAAAATACCCGTAACCACCTCCACCAAATCGTGTTTCGAGTTCTAATAAACAAAAATGGAAGGGATTTTCATGATTTAAAGCTTCCCCTAAAATGAATTTGTAGAGAAAATGAACTCGGGAGCACACATCAATGGTGGCCTAAAGTAAATTCACCAGGGCTTTGCCCTCCAAAATAGAGATTTAATGTAAAATGGTCAAAATCATATCACAAATAAACTTGCTCAACCAACCCATGGTTACCAAAAATTAATAAAAGTTAATCTCAATGGCTTAGATCATCGAAGTACTAAATCGATGATGCCATATGCTAACTCAGGATAACTACATTGTTAGATGGAGTTAACAAATCAATGGTTCCAAACCATCAAATACCATGATTGAATGGCTACGAAATAGTTGCTAGGATCAACCAAGCCCATAATCAATGCAAATTCAGATTCTCAGATATCGACGGTGTAGATTTGACAAGTACCTCAAATCAACGGTTGATAGCAATACGAGAGATTCAAGATAAATTCTTCCACAATTACCCATAACTCGACCAAGGTTCAGAATATGCCAACATGTCGAGCCTTTAAAAACCGTAGCTAACTCAAGGTTATCATATTTTCCATCGACAAAAGGAAGGGTTGAGTCTTCATATATGGGGGACATACAACATATTAATCAAACAAAAAAATCATTACTATTGACCAATTAAGGGTCCAAAACCTTAGTGTTTTGAAAAACCAAAAGATGACACCATGATGATCTCAAAAGGGGCCAACATAATAATACATGCTCAGGTCATGGTGAAACCAAATGCTTTACCAATGATTAAATTCAAAGACAAAAAACCATAGTCTATGTGCCAATTAACAAAAGGTGAACCTTATATTATTTGTCATGAGCCTCCCCATTAAATGTAATCAATCATTATGCCATTTAAATTTGTGTTTTCTGACCAAGTGAAGGTATGAATAGCTTATACAATATAATGACTGCCTAAAGGGGGTAAATAATCCTTTGAAACAAAGTTTGCACACATTATGGGTGGTCCCCACAGTGGGAAGGTTTGAAAATGATCAAATTATATTTGCACAAGAGTCAAATTTTCATGTGACCACAAAAGCCAGAATATCTGTCAGCATCAAAACCAAGGGTGGTCCCCATCAGGATGAATGCATGGGTGAATATTTTGCCAAATATTACAAATAAAGGAATTATTGTTTCTCACACAGAGATATTTTTTTACATGTGCATCCAAGGGGCAAGATTAAAATGCTAATTTTATCATTACAAGTGGATCAAATTGTAAGTGCCACATCAAGCACTAGAAGACAGAGATTGCATGCACATTGGAGGAGACATACTCGAAAGCAAGGGCTATTAATAGCCAGGTTATTCATCCAACCTTATTATAAATAGAACAGTCAAGCTGTAGTTTGTTGGGATGTATTTTTGTAACCAAGGCTATTAGTGCCTCATTGTATTAGCATGTTTATTTTTATTTCTTTATTTATTTATGATAAAGGATAAAAATAAGATGCATGGGCGAGTAAAATTTTAGCCTATTGTTAGGATGGATCGGATGAATAAAATTGCTATATATTGTGTGTAATTGCAAGGCACAAAGGAGGAATTTTTGACACAGGAGTCTTTGAAGCAGATTTTACTATTTTATCCCTTTGAATGAGAATTGATTTATGCCTTTCCAATTATTTGCAGTGTTGTGTATACCTTATTATTTCTTGTGAATGTCAAATTCCTTGATTAATCATCTTACCTTGCTGCAAATTTAGTAATTTCTTCATAGTATTACTTTGCATGTTATCTTAACAATATTGTTATCAATCATTTCCTCAATATATAAAGTGTTTTTCCTTAATATTCTGCTGAAAGCTATTGGTTTTTGCATCCAGAATCCATTCTCAAGTTATTTGTGCATGTACTAAGTCGAAGCCCTCAACAAGTTTGGTGTATCACCCCAGTTTTCAATTCATTTACAATCATCTTTCTACCCTTAAAACCCCTTAAAATTAGTTTAGGATACATCAAGAAGGAACCGGCCTTGATACCAAAGACTCACCTCAATAATAGGTATACCCATAGACCTAAGGTGTTTCCATTGTATCTATGAAAGAGAGAGATCCAGAGAAAGCTTAGAACCCTAAAGTCATCTCTTTACATGGTGCAATTTCAAGAGATAATAGTTTTTGGCATGCCCGGTGGGACCACAAATCAAATCTGTGAGCAAATTACAACAATTTATAGCATATTCACAACAAAGAAAAGTTACTTTTGAAGCAACAAGCTACAACAACTTATTCTAAATATTAAAATATTTATTTGGTGACTCTAGTAAGGCTGATTTTAGACTAGTTTTATAGCATGTTCCATGCCTAAAGTGACTACAAGATCATCGGTAAGAGGAATTCCTTCTAAGTTTATTTCTTTACCTTTGAATTCTGCAAGAAGAAGAAGAGTTGGTAACACCCTACCTTATAATAGGCCTAGTTTTGATAACCCTCCTACTAATATTCCATCACCACGTATTAATCTATTTTTCAAATTCCAGTTATTCCAATGGCTATTCAACCACCTAGGAATTTTGTAACCTTTACTAATGGCAGTCCATTAGTAATCCCAGTTTATCATGATATTCCCAATGCTGCCATGAAAAGTTTACCTTCATTCACTGGTGAAAATCAGGTTACACCTACAGAGCACATCAAAGATGTTGCAAAGCCCTTTGTGTTATTCATAATATAACTCACAAAGATGTAGCTTTGAGACTTTTAGCTGCATCCTTTAAAGGGAAAGCCTTGCAATGGTATAGAACCTTAGAGATTGGGAGCATAAGAACTTGGGATGAGTTAGGTGAGAAATTGCTGAAGTAATTTCAAGACCATTTTGATCATTTATCCCTCATAGAACAATTGTCTACAATTAAGAGAGCTCCTCATGAGTTTATGGCTAGTTTCAACATACGTTTTTCTAGAACTTGGGAAAGAATTCCAGCTAGTGTCAAGCCTCAAGCTGACCATGCTTTTATTTATTATCTTAGAGCCTTAAACAGTGATATCTCAACTATGATTTAGTCTATGGGAGGTGACACTCTCCCGATAGCTTATGATATTGCTATAAAGGCTGAAAATAGTCTTATTCAAGCCGAAGAAAATTAGCACCAAGGCCTTCAATGCCTTTTGTAGCAGATTTGGCACCTATCCCACAACCTATTACCATTTTGGAGCCTTTATTGCAGCCCCATTAGATGATGTGTTTAATGTTTTTATACTATATGAAACAAGCTAACTTTGATTGAAAATAGTGACATTACCTAACAAGCCTTATCAATCTCCTTATTAGGAAAACCAAAAAGCATAATAGGTAATGTTATCAACAAATCATAATTATAGACAACAATATTAGCTAAGGCAATTTGACCAAAAACCTCCTATATCATCCAATGCTTTAGTCCTAGTTAATATGGCTATAGAATAATGGTTCCAACCTTGTAATCAACCTCATACAATTGCAAATTGTCCAAACACATTCTGAATATAAGCCTTGTTGCATAACCTTAACCTAAAACATTGTTCATGCCTCAAATGGAGGGTGGGCAGCAAGAAGCTCATAGTCATAAACCACCATAACAAAATTTGGTTAGCTTCGAAGAGGAAGAATTTATTGTAGTCACAACTAGATCCCAAGAAAAGGCTCAAGAGAGAGAAAACAGAAAAATAGGCCTTTTTACCCACAGTCACTAATAAAACAACTACATGTCAAAAAATAGCTAACAGTTCTATTGTTCCTCGAAGGCATCTAGCATTTCTACTCAAAAGGACCAATATATACAATTACAGCATGATCCTAAAAGACTCTTCATACCTCAAATTTCAAAATTTGTTGAAGCAAAGTTAGTTTTCACCAAAGCCTATGCTAAAATAGTAGAATCAATTTCCAAATTAGTTGTTTATTTTAACATTCTTGACATAATGAAAAAGCATAATGTTAATATCTCAATGTGGGATGCTCTAAGTATTCCAAGACAATAGGAGCTGCATTCTCATGAACTTGCTAAGCTGCAGATTTCCTCAAAACTAGCAGAAAAGGAACTCCAGAAAGCAGACATGGTCCTTGGAACAATGGAACATGACAACATTAAAGAAGTTAAATGGATGGTTCAAAATGTCTTAAACGCTCATGATATCAAGAATACACCACCTTTTTATTTATCTCTGATTATTAAAGACCATTTAGTTCATAATTGCATGGTTGACAATGGTGCAAGTAGCACAGTTATGCCAAAAAAATTTATGGAAATGTTGGGCCTGTAGTATGAGCCTACATAGAAAATCATGTTGCAGCTAGACAAGATAGTAGCCAATACAATGTGTATTATTAGAAACTTGAAGTAACTTTACATGCTTGTCCCAATGTTACAATTCTACAAGATGTGATTGTTGTAGATTTGCCTCCCTATTTTACCTTATGTTTATCACGAGATTTTACAAAGCAAAAATAAGAGGTTATCTTTCTTCAGATTGGTCATTTTAGTTCTTCGATTGGTCATTTTAGTTCTTTACCAAATTATATGGAACTAAGGTTACCATAAATTCAAAGCCTCTGGCTACATTTCATATTGAGCCTCATGCTTCAAACGCTGCAAAAATTACTTAGTTTTAGATCAGTCTTATTTCGATGTTACAGCTCATGTTTCCACACTAGATGGTGTTTCTAATATTTTCATGGATGAAAAGACTCAAGAAGAACATGCTTATGACCCCTTCAATGAAGTAAAAGAAATTTTTTTGGTGTTTATTGCTTGCATGAAGAAAATGCACCAATTCTCTTGTTGTCCAGGATAGAAGAAGCATTAGAAGGGATATAGAATCTTCACTTCAATGGAGCTAAAAATAAGAAGGGACAAGGTGTAGGTTTAATACTTACTTCCCCATAAATGAATTTTTTTTTTCATATTAAAGTTTGTAGTTTTCTTATACTTGTAATGTAGCTAAATACAAAGTGTTAATTTATGGCTTACAATGGGTTAGAAGGATAGTGTTATCCCAAATTCACCCCTCGAGGAAATTTGGATAACTTTCATAATTTTTCAGGCTTGAGCAAGTAGAATGGCTTACAATGGGCTAGAAAGATAGTGTTATCCTGAATTCACCCTCGAAGAAATTTGGATAACTTTCATAATTTCTTCGAGGCTTGAGCAAGTTGAATGGGTGCAAGCCCAAAATTAGGTTTTGGGGTCCTTTTGACATTTCTCTAACTTCCGCATCCAGAAAAAAATTCAAGGAGTTAGAAAAAATTGAAAATTTTCAAAAAAATGGCTTCTTTTAGTGTATTGCGGAAAATGTGGAAGTTTTTGTCCTAGGCCGCACAAGTTCAACCGTGAAAGTTGGGCTCTAAAAAGGCAAAATAGTCAAAAACCTATGGAAATAATGTATTTCAAAAAAGTGGAAAAAATATTCCTAGTTGGCCGTGCAAAGTCGAGACATTTGGGACCCAAAAAACCAATTTCTCCAAAACAAGCATAAAAAGAAGGAGGCTTATGTGTGGAGCATAGAAATTGGTTTGGGGAAGTTGGGACATCGGTACACATGTGACGCGAAAAGGTGAAATAGCTGCAATACAAGGAAAAGTCAATGCCTTACCTTTGAACTTCAAACGACCACAACTTTTGACCCAGAGCTCCGATTTTCATGAAATTTGACTTTCTAGAACATGCATGACATCCTCTAAAAGAAATAGCTCCAGCTCTATAAAATCAAATTCCCAATCCCATTAAATGATAGAAATCCTTGGAAAACCCAAAACAACTACCTACACTCAAAATGCCATATCTTTTGCAATTCTCAACGAAAACACACAAAATTGGTACCATTTGAATTGTGGTTCTGAGCCTGATGCACAGAAATCAAGAAATCTAGAATTTAATGAAGAATTGATGGAGATTTTTCTAAAAATGTGGCCACATTCATAATAGTGTTTTATTTGGTAGTTGGGATGCATTCAATGAAGCATGGGTAGACTTTTCTCACTGCTATAAGTTATGGGACAGTATGGGGGGCCTTTTGCAAGTAACATACCATCATTTCAATCCATTTATGACATCTTGCAAGTGGTGGGAGGACATATTTCAGGATTTTCATTTCTCTCTCTCTCTCTCTTCTCTCTCTCTCTCTCTCTCCTCTCAAAATTCTATAAATTGGAGTGTTGGGCTCATTATAAAGGAGATATTTTTAGATAGAAAAACTCTATCAAATTATATTTTTGAAGCCCATGTGCTACAAGGCCTTGTAATGGACTCCTTGCATGGTGATCCAGGCCCTTATTTTGTAATAGATTGAACTATGCATATCAATGAAGTAATAAATACAAGTTTGTGGATGTATCTTCCCCTGTTGTGTTTTTTTGCATTCTCCTTGCCTCTTCAACTTCATTACAAATATATTGTGTCTATCTTATGCTCTGCAGGGATCCATTATCATTGTGTGTGTATGAAATGTTGTTGTGAATGCATTTTTCTAGACTGTGGAGAACTGTTATCACCCCTTCTAGTATGTTTTTGCTCCTATTTTTCACACATTGGAAAGCTATCCTCATTCCCTCCTTTTTGGTATATCACCGCTTTAGTGTAGGATTTTTTTTCATGCATTATCTCTCTTTGATCCCTTGGAATGTGAGATTATGACAAGTTTTTTTTTTCTTGCATTAGAGTAGACTGTGGCAGGTACTTTAGGAGAAAGAACCAACTTTCTCTAGAGGTCTATCTCAAGAATCAAGTCCCAAATTTTTGAGATAGTATTCATGTTATCGAGTCACACTTTGTGAGCTCAAGCACACTCTCTTTTGTAAACCATATGGTGTTGTGATTCGGTGATGATAAGTCTCTAGTACGAAAATGCCCCGATTCCAAGCCCAACCACTGTGATTAATGAAGTATGGCACCCCATTTATTCTTCCGAAGCTAAAGTACGTGGGGAATGATTTTTAAGGATTCCCATACCTTTTCGAGACCATTTAATGAAATTTTTGGTGGGTGAGAGTAGAAATATGAGTTTCACTTTTTCTCCCTTCTCTCATTCACTTATATATATATTGTAAATAATTCTCATTTGGGAAGGGGGAGATATTCTCGTGATATGGGGAAACTCTGTAAAATTTGTTTCTTAACACCATTGAGTTACAATCCTTATCAAAGGTCCTGAAAATTTTATTTTTGCATCTATTTCAATAATGTAATGTCTTTGTGCATATTCTAAGAGTAATAAAATATGTGTTTGTGGTGTTCTTTCAACTCTTGCATCGTTTAATTGTATGTTGTTGCCCCTCTATATTTTTTTGTTTTCTTTCGGTGTATGTTTGTCTCATTTGCGCAGTGCAAGATGTTGTGTTTCATGAATACTTGGAGGTAATTTAATATCCGGGTTTGTGTCACATTTGGTCTAGCCTCTCTCAACTCCATTTTATTTTGATATTCTCCCTTAGTAGGATATTTTACTCCCTATTCTTGGTATTGTCACCTATGTAGTGTAGGATTTCTTAATTTTCATGCTCTCTATCTCTCCCCGGTCTCTTGGAAATGTTAGATTAGGAGTAGATAGTCACATTTCCTTCCTTAGATGTATTTTAGTGCTATTATTAGGTAGAGGAACCAGCCTTCTCTGGAGGTCCATCTCAAGTAGAAAGTCCCACAACTTGAGAGATGGTCCAATGTTACAAAAACACTAGTTTCTCATTCACATAGGCATGAAAAATTGGAGGGTGTTGTTTTTTTATAACAGTTTCTAGCATGCCCAAAGTGGGATAGGTTTGAAGCACCTTACAACTTAATTTCATCAAGTTTTTTTTGTTCTTGAGGATGTCTAGTTTTTTTTGCATAGAGGATGTCATACCCTTTCCTAAAAGTCAATTTTTTTCAATATCAGAGCTTTAAGTAAAATGTTGTGCCCGTTTGAAGTTTAGGGGTCAAGTATTCCACTTTTCCTTTAGGTTGTTGGTATTGCAAGTTTTGGGTAACTCACGTCCCCACGGTACTTGGACCTTGCAGGCCTCCTTTCTCTCTGTTTCCCGACTAGAGAATTTCTATCCTTATGTGTCTGCCATTGACTAGGCCAGGTGGGCTGTTGACTCTCAACATATCTGCATTACTTTGAGTGCAGTGATTTTAGGTATGCGTGTCCCACCTATCTCGAATTTTTTTCGCCATCTTTATATTGAACTTGCTGTGACAAAATTGACATTTTGGGAATTTCGGGTATTTTTGTCCGAGCTGTCCTATGGACCACCCGGGACAAAATATTCCTCTTTTTCCATAATGAACTGGTTGTGGCTATTTTGGATTTTTGGGGCCCATGCTTATTTTTGTCTCAACCATCCCACTGCTTGGGACATTTTATCTACTTTTGCCATAGTTTTTGAGCTCCTTCATTGATTAGTGACTTCGACGATGTGGGGAACTAGTGCACCGACTAAACCTATGTGGCCTGGGACATCGGGAGCTGACTTAGCAGTAATGCACTACTTCCTTTACAAATCAGATCCAAACTAGGTACGACGAACCCGACATAATTCACATTGGTTTCATCCGCACACCCTGCACTCCAATTTTTACTAAAATAGGCCCTTGACTTCATTTTTTCATTTTTTTGCAAATTTTCACTAACTCCTTGGATTTTTCTTTAGATAGGGAAGTTAGAGAAAAGCCAAGGGATCCCTCAAAACCTGATTTTTTCCTCAAACCATTTCTTCTTTCTCAAGCTTGAAGAAATTGTGCAAGTTATCAAAATTACCTTGGGGGTGAATTTTGGATAACATAAACCCTACAAAAAAATAAAATGGAGTTTCCCATCCATGGTCACCCCTGTAGGGAGAATGAACAAACCAAAACAATACTCCATTTCCTTCACTAAAATCCTTATATCTCCTTCTCCTAGTAGTTGACCTAAGGTAGAAGAGAGGAATGGAAATAACATAACAAAAACAATAAAGGAAAAATATTATGTTCAAATTAGCATGATATTAAATTTCTCCTTGGGCATCTTAAATCCTAAGGTCCATATTTATAAAATCGAAGGACCACAAATTTATCCACTTACTTTAGATTATTGGTGAGAAGTTATTAAAGATGAATTAAAATAAATTATTAAAACCCCTAAGGATTGGGAATAGACAATATTTATAATTATAAGGTAGGGATGGAAATGTGTGGGCATGGGATTTATTTAGTTGGGCCAAATGGAATCCCATGCCCTTTTTTCTCTGTCATAATTATTTAAAATAATGATAATTAAATAGAAATATACAAAATTAAAATCATGTTAATAAATAAGATAAAGGAAGTAAATGAATTAAATATTACTAGCTAAAGTAACTTCGAAAGGTTAATCCACTTTCACCTGATTACCATTGTGATACGGTGAGCTAGGTTTGAATATACCACATAGTTATATTAGGAAAGCATCAATACCCATGTTGTCACTATAACTGAATTTTCGGCCGCATTATTTTGAAACTCAACCTACTTTTAAAACTTACTAGCACGAGATAACATTATCAATGTAAGCATGTAACGGATAATTAATTTATTAATTAATTAATGTTGTTGCATATGAGATTTAAACCCAAACAAAAACAATTCCCATAAAATTTGGATTCATGTATGTTGTTTTGTCTTGGATTTTATTTGAATAAGAGTTTCCTCAATACCACATCTAAGCCAAAGGGTAAAGGAAAAATAAAAATTATAAACTATAATAAACAAAATCAAAGATATAAAACAACCATTTCAGAATTAGGATATAGGATTAAGGTTATAGGGATGGGAAAGAATAAAATTACAATGACATAGAAAACCTTATGGTCCGATATATTTTATTTCCCTTTCTTGTAATTGTATCATTGTTGTGTAAGTCTAAGCTTTCGCAATTGAGTTAAATGTATGGTTTAAAAACTTGGTTGAAAATTTGTAATGTGGCGGGATGACATAAAATTAAAGCATAAGAAAATTGAAATATTAGTAACTTTAGAGAACCATCGAGTTAGAGTTCTAAAGGAGCTCAAAATGAAACTTGTGGGTTTAATGGAAGAGATCCACAAGTCAAAATTAAGCAAGTTATGTGTAATAAAACCCTCAAGTAATAGTAGTCAAAACCTTCCAATAAAAAAAAATATGCACCATCAAGAATATTTCTATGTAATTATAGAATATCAAGAACCTCGGTATCATGATGGTGGGTAATGCAAATGATTTTCTAGTAATAATGTATGACACATGTACTTACATACTTTTCTACATTTTTCTATTAGCATTTTCTTACAATATTAAATATAATAAGTAATGGATGTACATGTATTTTTAATAATTTAAACTTAATAAATTTAGTAAAATTATTATGACAATAAGATCATAACTTAATCAAATCAATATCTACTACTCAGTGAATAGATAGATAATTTATTTTATAATTTTGTAGGTTAGAAAATTATTTTAGTAAAATTAAAACAGTAGTAATTTCACCTACGACCAAGAAATTATTGCATGTGATTATTTCCTATGATTAGTGGAGTCAAAAAAAAACATTTGCTTTTATTGAAAGGGATAGTATTCCTGCGGCCAAGAGCGACTAATAAAAAAGGATACATAAGAGAGTGATTATCGAGTGGGTTTTATTAGCCAAAGTGATGGTTGGAACTCTTGTAAGTGTCTTGGTTGAGATTCTAGCTTGTACATTGATTAACGATGTAACATGGCATAAACATGAGAGTACAACTTAGAATACCATGTGCCAACATAAATGGCATATTGTAAAGTATGTCAAAATCCTGTTGATGTTTTGAGACACTATAATATCAACCAAGATAATGCAATGGATTTTGTTACACTGTAAACAATATATAGCATATCTAACTATATTTGATACAAGAATGCAAAATTTACGAGTTTTGTAGTTTTCTATTATGATACTATAGAATCTACGAGAACTACAATGGGGTTGTGTTGCATTAATACAAGGTAATTATTCTCATTTATAATTAGACACAAATAATAGTTTTTGTTTCAATACATTAATTTTATATGTCTTAATTTAAATCAGAAAATTTGATTTTAGTATAGTTCATAATTTTAGGAAAAATATAAATAAAACAATTAAATCTACATGATATGTTGTAAGAATGCTCTGTTTTGCAATTTTTTTACTTTTTATCATGTTCTATTTTATTAGAAAGACCTCTATTTATATGAGGTAGTTATAATCAATTCATTAATGAAGCTAATAGGTTGTAAGGATAAATTGTAGTGCACAACAATGTTGTCCTAAATTATTTTCTCGATTGTCTTTGAAGTTTTAATTTTTGTATGTATTGATTGTATCTCCAAATTTTATACAAATTGGCATTAGAGAATTTTTTTGAAATTGACATAAATTTGATGAAATATATATCTAGATCATCGTTATCAATTTTACAAAATCCTCAATTCATAATTTTTTTATGAGTATTGGTCTCCAACAATCAAGAAATCATTAATATTTCAGGATGTTTGGGAAATTGTCGATACACGATACATAAAATCAACAACATATACTACATACTTACATGCAAATAATATTATCTTGAAGGATCAGAGAAAGAAAGACACAAAATCCATCTTCTAAATACATCAAGTTATGCATGAAAGTATCCTTCCTAGAGTGGTAGAAACCAATCAAGAAAAATAACTATACAACTCTCTAGGTTGCATGTCAAGTTAAGGAGAAAGTTAAAACTGAAAAACTATAATTTTTTAGAAGATATTTTGAGAATATATATATATATATTAGACTATGTAGAGTGTTTTTTTACTTATGTAGTTAGACTACTAAATCGGCTTAAAATTTGATGGAGAAATATTTGAAGATAAATGAATAATTTAAATGATGTTTAGTAGTTTACGTACAATATTTGATATCTTGGTTGTAGACATAAAAGAAACAAAGGATATGAGACAAATTTCAATTGATAAATTGCATGCATCTTTAATAAATCATGAGAAAAGGTTGAATAAATCACATATAATTTTAGAGAAATATTTTTCATCCCAGACTTCAACAAGTTGTGGCAAAGGTAGAGTTAGGTTCAACTCGGAGAAAGAGGAAGAGGTCCATCTAGAGGATGAAACACTAATACAAAAAATTAAAGTGGGAGAAGACTGAGTCAAGAACACTAGAATAATTAATATTCTTGTCGGACACATGATAAGACTCATGTGCAAAGTGTCATTACTTCAAGAAATATGTGCACTATTCTTATGAGTGTAGGAATTTAAGCAATTTGATTATAAAAGACAATCAAAATCATGGTGCCATTTCTACACCAATCTCCATATTTATTGCAAGCACAAGTATTGATGATAAAAATATCTCCTATATCACTAATTGACTGTAATTATTTCTCAAGAGAGTCCTTGTGATATTTGGTATTTGGATTCTTGTCAGAAGCAATCATATTCGAGAAATTTACATTTATTTTCTAGTTTGGATGAGTTAGTAGAGGATGAGGTTACTCTTAGAAACAATAATAAAGTAAATGTAATGGGAAAGGAATAACCAACATTCTAATCAAAATGGGGGAGTAGAATATTATTCACGATGTTTATTATCTTGTAGAATTAAAAACTAATCTAATGAACATTGGTCAATTTGTAAAGAAGGGATATAGAGTATATAATTAATACAATGAATGCGCGATAGTGTATAAAAAACCAAGTAATCAGCTAACAACTAAAGTGAAAACAACAAGAAATAAAAAATTTCCCTAAGATTAACACCAGTTATAAAATTAGATCATGTCTTTGAGTAGTATGAAGCTTAGTTAAGGAATATTTTATTCAATTTGGAGCTCATGTTGTATCTCATTCGGAGCCCATTCTTGAGTTTAGTCCAAAGCTCAATCTAAAGACAAGTCTAAAGTCTAGTTCAAGCCAAGTCTAGAGTTGAGTTTGGAGCTAAAGAATTAAAATCAGATTTTCCTTTAGTTGTGAAAGATAAATCATGTCAATGGCATTTTTTTTGGGTATTTATATTTTTTTGGTTTAAATTTGTTTCATAAAAATATGGTAGAATGATTTCCTTTAATTTAATCCAGAAAGAATTTATGAGGGATGTATTTTTGGAATGAAATATAGAGAAACATTTCCAACTGGAAAATAATTAAGAGCACGAGAATCACTTGAAACTTTTTATTAAAATTTATTTAGACAAATTATGCAAACACCTTCGATTGGAAGTTTTTCATATTTTTTTTCTAACATAAATGGATACACCAGAAGACATGGATGTTCTTACCGACAAACAAATCAGATGTAAATGATAATGGTGTCAGCTAGTAGAAATTATCGCTAACAGACCTAATGATGTCGGTGGTTGAAATTGATGATGGTGTCGGTGATAGAAACTATTGGCTGAAATTATATGTTGTCAATTAATAGTATATGTTATCACCATCAATATATGTAATTTTTGAGAAATGTTTTTTGACAATAGCAATTAAAATGACCGTCTCAATGACAAATCTATCCTAAAAATATGGCGCAAACAAAAAATGCAAAAAGAGATTTTTGTGGAAAAAGTATATTTTGCAGTTTTGTATGGAAAAAAATGTTTATTTGAATTGTTTTTTATTTTAGAAGTTAAAATGATTGTCTCAATGAGAAATATTTCCTCAAAAATATGGTGTAAGAAAAAAAAAAAAACCCATATAATAAAAATATTTGATATATGCTACTGACGGAACCTTAAACATATGCTACCAAATGTTTTTCACCTTTTACATATATAAAAATCACCGTAATAACAAATTAACTAATAAAATACCTTTAAGGTTTTAGGGTTGTGGTATGCATTCGATCTCTATCACCAATACATGTAGAACAACAAGTAAGGGTAAAGGAATTGTGAAGAAAAATTGATGTGTAATTTATATCCTACATTGTATATTTGTAACCACTATATATATATGAAGCTGAATTATACAAATTTAAATATCACGCTAGTGGAAATTTGAATTAATAAATTCATATATTGGTGTAAATGGTTGGTGTACCAACCCCTAAAAGTAACTTCAACCCATAAAATTTAGGCGATATAGTTTTATTCCTACAAATTAAATTTTTCTAAATGCAATTTTCAAAAATGAAATATTCAAGTGAATTAACAAAGATTCACAAATAAAATTTACTCTATTTTCATATACAAAGAATATTAAATATCTAAATATTTTTTTCATGGAAACATTTATCTCTCGGGAATATTTATTAGTTACTAAATTTGTAATAGTGTTTTTAATTATTTCACTCATTTAAATGACCTCGCATTATACGGGGTTTGTTTTAAGAACCCACCTCTAAAAATTTGTTTAGAATGGGTGGTGAATCTCCAAAATCAACTTTTGAGTCGATTTGGAATTTTCAAAAAAATGTTTCGTGGAAAAGGTGATTTGGTGGGGCACAATTTTCTTTGATTTCTCATAATTCTAATGTTTTTAGAGAACTCGCATTGTCTTCAGTATGAACCAAGGTTGGACAGGTTGTCTAACTCGGGTTGTGTGGCACACAATGGATGACTATTCAACCTAGGTATGGAAGACAATGGACAACCATCCAAATTGGGTTAGATAGAAGGAAATGGATGGTCAACCACTCTTTTTGGACATCTATATAAAATCCCCTCGCACCCCCTAGGATATGTATTATACATCAACGAATATTTTCTCATTTCGATTAAAAATGTTGGCGAAATACATTCATAAGTTAATTTTTACATATAAATAGTAGGTGAATTGAACCATACAAATGATTTATCGGTGGAAATTTTAGGTGAATAGGGTGGCAACCGACTACTGAAAATTCACCATTTCCAATTTCCAAAATCCCTAATATTCACGAGTTTACGAAAATTCACCATTAAAATTTTCCTGGCATTATAAAATGTGTTTTCCTTTAATTTTTTTAGCTTATTCTATGAATTTCGAAAAGAATCCTTTACATCACTCTTATCCCCATACTATAGAATCATATTATAAGATAATGGGGATGTGAAAATAGAAATTTATTTCTTTTGATAGGGTATATATGTGCTTCTATCCTATAACTCCTAACATGGGGAATTGACACTATTTTATTCATTTCTAGGAAGAGAAGTCTCTTTGTGAAGCTATTGACAATTTTTACACTCGTGTAAAAATAAACAACTCAAAACACCATTAACATGGGTGGCATTGGCGAAGTGAACCTAATATAGGGGAGATTCTTTCAGTTTAATATTTTTTCTATTGGATTAATTAATGACTACATGTAATTTGTATTTATGTGTGCTAATACAAAATGTAACAGATCACATAGTCTGCAATTTCATGATTGTCTTCAAAAAAAGAACACAAAGGCCCTGAACAACAAATGTATAATCTTTATGAAGAATTAAAATGCAGAATAGATGAAGTATTATGTTCGGAAAACAATCACGATTACAAATTACAACAATATCAAGTTCATTTCTAAGGTTACAATGTATTTTAAAATTCTTTGCTTCATGATTAAATACATTCAATTATGTTATTGAATTTTTTAATTCGTTATACAGTCCATATACAAAGTTGAAATGTAGAAGGAAGTGCACCACTCGGGCCAGAATTCAATTTTTATTCATACGGAATTTCAAACATTTCCCACACAAGCCATGGGATGTAACTCAAGTAAACATCATAACTACTAAAATAGAAGGTGCATGTGCATGAAAATAAAAGCAAAAGAAGATGAAGGAATCCATCATTGCCTTATTTATTTTGTCCTGCTACTCCATCTCTACTCCATCTTTTGCTCCATCTTCATCCTTTCCATTCAATACTACACTGTACCTAAAAAACAACAGGAAAAGAGACCGTTAGTCACGAGCTCAAGATTAAATCATGTTCTTGTACTATCTATCTTCATGCAAATGAATCTCTTGATATCAGGAGGTATGATTATAGAAAATATAAATGCATAACAAGAAAGTAACAATATTCTACATCAGTACATATGATTCTCACAATCATTTCAGAGAGCAAAGATAAAAAAAAAACTATGGAACAGTAAGAGAGGCCAAAAATCCTAAATGTTTTCTAACTAGTTTATCTAAATGTGCAGGTACATGTATGAAGAAGGAAATAAACACTAATTGTTGTGTTTATATATCAGAAGTATTACATTCTATAACTTGAATAAGAAAAGTACATTTATTTCAGTTCAGACTAAAGGCTGAAATACATAAAGATGTGCCTGTACTAATCCATAAAAGAAATGCAGGTTTAGTGCTACAGATTCTAACAAATGGAATGAGACAAAATTGTAGCTGAAACATAATGGAAAAGGGAATCTGAGAAAAATTTGACAGGGCTTCGCCATGTAAAATGGACATTTTACATCTTTCCATCATGTTATTTCACAACTAATTCATGCTTGAAAGTTGTACTAATCAAATAGTATGCAAGAAAGGAGATAATACATTGTATAGTCAAAGCTACAGATTCAGATAAATACAAGTTACTTCATGATAAAGAATAACTTCAGTTACAATACAACTAAGGATGCAGAGGGTGATTCATGATGAAGAGATACAGTACACAATGCAACCAACTCAATACTTAGAAGGTTACAAAAGAAGTGAAGAAATAAAGATAGAGCTTTGTAAATTAGAAGGTAAATACAAAATCATAGTTACAGAACAGAAACAACAATAAAGTCTTCTTTTAATATAACAGCACTGAACCAGTTTGCAGAGTAAGGTTTTCAAAGGGTAACATGTTCCTGTTCATAAAGAAAGTTTTTGGAGCTGCTACAGGATGTATGAGGAGTACAGAAACAAATCAAGGTGTTACATCACTTCTACATAATACAACTACAAGTTACAAAGGATCAATCCAAAAGGTGAACTGAAGAGAAAGGTACATAACTGAATGTGTAGGTACAACTATTGACAACACAAGAAATCACCAAGAACAATTTCAAGATCTCAGAAAATCACCACTTCAGCATTCAGAAGTGCCAATAAGAAATTACTAGCTATAGGAAGAGTACAAAATCCTTCATAACAAGCATGAGGGAATATCAACATACTATAACTCAAGGAACCATTTAGATTGAAGCACACAACTATACAGATCTGCAGCATGAAAAGTGATACAAATTTGTGAAAATGCTTCCAAGATTCATCACTCAAGTATATTACAGAGTTCACAAAAAATATGCATAAATGGAATGTGGTTGGAGTTTCATATTTTCTTGAGTTACATGACCAAATCATGAGCCTATATTACAACTTTCCATATATGTTTCTACCAATAACATAGGCTTAAGGATGATTTTCGAAGAATAATTGGTATATAGTATTACTTATTGCAAGTAGTAGACAAGCTGAGTTCAAATTTGTAGAAATATTTCAAATCCTGGTGTTAAACAAGATGGATAAACAAACTCAGCTGCTTCACTGTATATTTACACAAGGAAATAGTGCAAATTACAATACAAATTGGGTTTTCAAGCATGAAAAGTTAGAATGAAGCATGGTCATCAACAAACAAAAAGGATAGAGCCAAATTATGGCCAAATCATCTCAAATCACCAAGAAGACAAGAAGAGTTTCAAGGCTTTTACTCATGGCAAGAAATACACAAGTCTAAGGTACCCTTAGCAAAGCCAATCCGATAAACCCTCGACTCATTTTTCTAAAACTTAGCACTCAGCCATGAAAGCACGAGTTTGAAAGGTTGGCTCTAGAAAACATCAATGACATTCATATAAATCTGAAAGCTCTTAATCTACAACAAAATATGAGCTAGCTTGAAGGATAGGGAAGAAAAATTCAGAAGACTCCATTTACTTTCAATCTTTGAGCCACTTGAGTGACTTAAAATAGGAGAAGCCACTCAAAGCACAAACACAGAGGAAGTAGAAACAGAATATGTAGTGCCATATTTGAATTAAAAGTTGTGAACCCGTAAATGGGTATTAAAAAATTAAGAGCAAATAATGTCAAATACACATTCAGAATAGCAGAGGGAACACCTCAAACAAAAAATATGAAGCATTGAGTTTAGGAAGAGATCATGCCATAATATGGTGAGCCAGGAGAACAAAAGTAAATGTGTAGGAATAGAGTTCTCTACCAATCAATGAAAGCCACAGAAACAGAGGTCTCTTCTATCTTTAAGTATAGACAAAACAAGAACTCAATGCACTCCATAGCAAGAGAGCAATGTTACAGCTCAAGCAAACATGTCCATGGAAAAAAACACATAATGTACCAAGGAAAGAGATATTTGAAAATAAAATGAACCCATTAGTGGGTATTTCGAGAGCTCAATTTTATTACACACAGAAGTATTAATATGGAGGGAAAGACTTACTAGGAAGCTCGAAGTTGTCAAAACCATCAAAATGATCAGGTCCTAGAGTAAAACAATGATCACCCAAATGATTTTCGAAGCTCAGAGATCAAGGTTACACTAGAAAATGCAAAGAAACACAAGGGTCTTGAGGTGTTAGTGTTAATAAAGTTGAAACGACAAGGGAAAGGTAGTTATAGAGTTTGAAGATGAAGTCTTACCTTCTCAACAATGGCAACTATGTAATGCATAACAGAAGGGGAAGTATACAGAGCTCAAGGCCTTCTTTTCATGGCTCGTCAAATTCTCCATAGTCAAACTTAAAATGATGAGACAACAAATTGGTTATGCAGAACTCAAGAAAATGGTAGACAAGATAGAACTTAGAGCCACGAACTCCAACCAGGGCCTTCAAAAATGACCAAGAACCAAAACCTCATCACAGAAGGTTGTTTCGTAGAGAAAAGAGCTTGATGATACTCCAAACCGATGACCACAGACCTCACAAGAGATAAATAGTGAGCATGAAATGACCAAATAATGATGATATCACACTTTAGAAAGATCACAGAGAACTCAAAATCCAGCAAAGAAAACAAAAAGCCTTGTAACTATCTTGAAAGAAATTCGATGGCAGCCACTTTAGAAAACATGAACAAAGAAACTTGTAGATCCCTTCTCTACAAATAGAATGAGATCTAAATCTCAACTATTGGCAGCCGAGGATATTGTAGAGAATAAACAAATCTATGCAATGAGCTTGTAAGACCGATTTATCAGAAGAAACCGAGCTCAAGAAAGATCAACAATGGTATCTTGAGGAAATTTTTCCAGGGCTTCACCTGCAGAGTGAAAAATGCATAATGAACAAACATTAGGTTTCTTTTCCTTTTACCCAACTCGAAACTCAACCTCTCAAACCTAACTCTACCAGAGTTTTCATCAACGGTGGAGATTTAAAGGTACATGATCCAACAATCAGAAATGATAACCCAAGCCAACTACCAAGTAATGCATCGACGACCCATATCAAAGGTGACAAAAGATCAATGACATAAAAATTTCCAACTCCAACGTAGGTTCACATTTATTAAAGACAGAGGATCAACGATCAACATTCAAAGGTATAAAGATCAATGGCCAGAGAGCACCAACCATCTTTATTACTAAATGTAAACCCTAATCATGGATTTGAATATCAATGACATATATCAAATGGTATAGGTAATCAATGATCACAGTCAAAGTCCCACTTTCCTATGCCAATCAAGGTTAAATCAAATGCCACCGATATGTATCTAAGGGGTGAGTCACCGTGGGAAGGGGGCTAGCCCACGTCATTTAATTAATCATTGCATTGACCTTGGTTAAGGTATTATAACATATGCAAAAATAATCAAATACCGACAACAAATCACAATGTAATGATAATAAAAAAGGTGGCCGAGTGTATAGTATGACATTATTTCAAAAAATGACCCCTTGTTTATTTTAAATCATAATAATATGCCAAGTCAACAAAGGTGGTCAAATCTAGAATGAAGACAAGTGTTCACCTCACAGTGGTCCTCACAGTTGGAGTTTTATGAAGTAGACAATAGCATTATGTGCAAAAGTGCAATTCTTCATGTGACCACAAGAAGACAAGCAAAGGTCAACATCAGAGTACAAGGAGCCTTTTTGGAGGCCTATTACCTTATTTTCCACCAAAATAAGAGTATTATTTTATTGCACATGTGCTCACAGTGGTCCCCACAATGGGTGATATGGAATTGAATTAATTTTTACATGTGCATCCAAGAGGTAGTTTAAAATGCTATTTTTGCAATTACAAGTGGATCAAGTTGCAGATGCCACATCATCAACCAGAAGTTTGCATGTATTAGAGAAGACTTGATCATCAAGCCAAGTTTATTATTAGCAAAATTATTCACCCAACTTTATTAAAAATAGAATAGTCAACTATAGTTTGACTGAGTTGTATTTTTGTAAACAAGGCTATTAATGCCTCATTATATTAACATGTTTATTTTTATTCCTTTAATTATTCAGGATAAAGGATAAAAATAGGATGCATGTGTGAGTACAATTTTAGTTTATTTTTATGAAGGGTGGGATGAATAATTTTGCTATATATTGTGTTCATTTCAAAGCACAAGAGAGGACTTTTGGACATAGGAGTGCTAAAGCAGATTTTGCCACTTTTTGCCCTTTGAATAGTAATTATATTCTACCTTTCCAATAAATTTCAGTCTTGTTTATGTCTTATTAATCCTTGTGAATGTCAAATTCCCTAGTTAATCATCCTACCCTATTGCAAATTTAGTAATTTCTACATGATATTAGTGTGCATGTGTATCTTAACAATATTGTTGTGAAATTTTCCTCAATACATCAAGTGTTTGCCTTAATATTCTGTTGAAACTATTGGTTTATGTATTTAGAATCCATTCTCAGATATTTGTGCATGTACTAAGTAAAATACCTCAACAATTTTGGTGTATCACTCCAATTTTTCAATTAATTTACAGTCATCTTTTTACCCTCAAAACCCCAAAAATTAGTTTAGGATACATCAAGAAGGAACCGGCCTTGATACTAGAGACTCACCTCAACAATAGGTATACCCATAGACATGAGGTGTTTCCATTGTATCTAAAAAAAGAGAGAGATCCAGAGAAAGCTTAGAACACATGCAATCATCTCTCTACAGGGTGTACTTTTGAGAGATAACACAACCCTTTGAAGATGTTATATTCAATAGTCAATTATATCTAATCTAATTTGTCATAAGATTTTGTGAAATTTTGAGGATGCATACTAGGTATATGAAAAACTTTCAATAAAAGTATTCACTCACGACAAACCCTAAAAACACATGGGGATTCTCAATCAAAAGCTTGACCTATCATGTGAATTCATATATATATTTTTAAATATTATTCAAAATGGACCCAATATATTTCCCCATATGAACGGGTATAAGTGGTTAAAGAATAAATGTTTCTAAAAATATATTAGGTGTAGGGTACTTGAAATGATAGGGAGGAGAGATGAGGAATAGTTATGGGTAAGTTGAAGAATCCCAAATTTTATATCATTTTCATTATTGTTTTTTCAAACTATTTGTGGTTATTTTTAAAGAAAAAATGTACTTCAAAAGTAATTACACAAGATAAATGTCAATAGTTCAATCACCCATAATAGTATCATTTCAAAGTTATAGTTTTTGTGATTGGTATGAAAATTTTAAGGGTAATGGATGAAATGAAGATTAATAAATTTCACTAAGAAGAATGAAACCTTGTATAACCATTCACATTAATTTACACTAAAAATTAGAAACAAATGTAGATAGAGAAGAAAGGAAGAGAGATATCAAATTTCACATAACCAAGTCTTTTACATTTTAGGTTCAAAATGAATTTGATAAATGTTTTAAGTAGATATATATTTTAATTTTCTATGAAAATGTAACATATTCATTCCAACATTAATGATATTGAAATAAATAGGGATATTAAAAACATTAGACGAGAAAATGGGTAGTTTTGATATATTGTAAAATAAGAGGTATTTTATAATATAAAGTTTTATTGGAAGGGGTATTAATAACTTGTTGGTATCCAAATTTGTTCTTGTTTTCAAGATGAGCAACATTTACAGATTTGACATGGAGTGTAGAGACAGATAGATCATAATGTGTGTCATTTTGTAGCTGGGAATGAGATCTAACTGGCCCTTTGTCACTCCAATTTATGGAGATATGGATAACACCTTCAAGAGGATTTGACCTATCCTCGCTACTTTAGGTTGTGCCTCTTCAACCAGGTGAGAGGACCCGTAATGTAACCTTTGTTTGATGAATGAGGTGGAGATATCCTTATTTTCACAAATTTTATGAAGAAACCCTTGGGAAAGTATGATCAATACTCCATAATTTAACTCTCAAGATTTTTCACTTCTAAAATATGGAGATACTTTCAAAACAAGGCTAAGGTTACTGAAGACATTATGGGATCCTGATTGCTCTTCATATTTTAATAAATAGATTTTGTTCCTTTGTAGACATACAAGGAAAATAGGGGTGGTTCAGGATGGATTCATGGTTTTTGAATAATTTTGGTGGGTGATTAAGTAGGATAAATTTGATTATACCATATCTTTGAGAGAATTCACAACAATTGGAAAGCTAAATGACAGAAAGCTTCGGAATAGCTAAGATATTCCTTCAACCAGAAGGTGTGCTTTAATGGAGGCCCAGATCCACATGGTTTCACATAATATTTAAGAATATAGCATGAAGGATCAAGTTAAAATACTCAATTAAACATCAAAGACCCCTGGTTCCTCACACCTAAGATACACTCAAAGGATTACAGACATAATCTTTATCAAAAATGACATTGAAATGATTTTAAATTGTTTATCTCATCACAAGATGAAGGATCTTCTTGAAATGAAATTGAAAACTCCACTAGACTATCATAGGGACAAGATCCTATATGATTCGAGTGACTTTAACACAATATTATAATAGGAACAAGAAGAACTACTTGGAGACATTTTGAAACAAAGCGAGACACAAATTGCTCCAAGATTGACACAAATTAACTCAAAATTAAGTAGTTTCAGCGGGGAGAGTATCTTTGAACATTCTCAAATATTTTCAATGGCTGTACACTTGCAACCAACTTGACATGATACAAAATTTAACACAGAAGAAATTAACTAGGTATCTTAGATTGGTCTCTCAGAATACGGGCTCTCTAAAATTTTCTCTTAAGAATTCAACCCCGACCCTTTGGAAGAGTATTTTCATTGCATTTATACATTTCACTTGCTCACTCATCCCAAATTTTCCCCCAAAAATAAGAATATTTGAGGGACCTTTGTTTGTTACCAATTTGCCTTAAAAGAAACATTTAACAAATTCACATCCGAAAGCTGCCAGGTGTACCAATTATCAACTGATCACATTTCTCAGACCATCGACTAATGACTAGGATGCCATGCCAAAAAAATTTGGTAGTTCTTCTAATCATTCTAATTCTCTTATGTGAGAAATCCCCATTTTAATCATTTTCTTAAGGCTCGTACAACCGTATCTAACTGTAATATTTTTTACCCTCGAGGAAACACCTTTTTCATCTTTTGTGCTCTAACCTCCATCATTTCATCCTTTTCCCTCTCTTTCCTCTACAACTCTACCCCGCATCCATCTTCTCTGGTAATTCACATTTTTACAAGTGCCCGAGCAATTCCAATTTCAAAATGTCAACCTTAACAATTATTGGATTCATAAATTAAGTTCTAAATCCATTCAATGGCACTGCAGACAAAACGACAAGGAATTAATTCAAACATGATGAAAATAATTGCGTATTCATATCTTGGTCTCTTGGAGAAAAAATAGGTTAAATACACAACAACCGTTTATTCTCGCACCTTCTTAACTCTATATTAGAGTCGTCCACGTGTATTCTAGGCATAATCGCATGATAGCATAAGACATAATAATATTCAATGTACAAATGAGCACAGCCTCAACTATAAATCCTGGGAGGAAGAAAGAGAGGAACATTTAAATAACCATTCAAAAACAAATGAAACTAACAATGTATTAAAATAACTAATGCTAACATTCCCCCTTATTACATTGTTCGTACAAACATACATTTCCTGATATTGGATGTCCCCCCCTTAATGAGAACACCACAAAGAGGGTCTTCACACGAGCATGTGCCTACATGGTCTTGATACACATGGTTTTTCTAAGGTTGACCATAAACCTAGAGGGATAGGAGAACTTTCTAACTGTTCACCTCGGTGGTTTTTTACAGATTACCACGAACCAAGAGGATGATACCTCGGTGGTTTTACAGGTTTACCATGAACCAAGAGGATTTTACCTCAGTGGTTTTACAGGTTTACCATGAACCTAGTGCGAGTACCATGTGCATTGCTTTCAGTGCTTTTCTGCTCCCCATGACACTCTTCAGTTTGGAGGTCCCAAATAGGAAACTATGCACCATCTGCACTTTATTGAACAACCAAACAACATAGGAAAAACAACAAACAATACTGAAAAATATTCCACATTCACTTCTAAGAATCATAGCAATCATGTTCTTAGTTGTAGCCACTGATGTCGATTGTCGTTTAGCCAATCTTCAACAACAAAGGAAACAAATCACTGCCACTAGATGTTGCCCTTGACTAAGTTGTTTTCACCCATAATGTGAAATATGAATACTGAGAAAGAAACTACATCAAGAAACATGCTATCGACTGGATCTCACCACTTAGACCTTGTTGCACATGGTTCATGTTGCAAGTGAACATATTCACAAGCGAACCATCTTATTTTCGAAGCACGAAACTCAGAGGATCAATTCAAAATGAAGAACCATTGGCAAACAACTATGCTCTAGAGTAATCCATTTTCAGCATCCGATCACAAAACAATGAACACGGAACAAAATAGAAACTGAAATAAACACAAACCAAAAATTGAGGAATTTGGTCCTCAATACCTTATTCGCCACAATATCTGTCGGTGGCCTCGTCGCTTGCGGCTTGCAAGAGGTCGTTGGATTTCCTCCAACCTCCATTTTTAGACATCAGCAGTAAGAATACAACAATCATAAGAATTTTGATCGAAAGAAATTATAACAAGATGATTCAAAAACACACCAAGTTCTTCCCCAACATGAAAGCTCTCTAGGAAAAAATCAATCATAGAGTTTGGTATTGTGCACGCCTCATTTAATGTAGTTATTATAACTATCTTATTAACCATAGAAGCCTTTTTTCTTGACTGCCTAATACTGCGCTTGCCATAGACGATAGGATCCTCATTCTAAACAAAAACATGCCAAACAACTACTTTTTATTATGCAGGTGGATCAACAATTTCAGAGAAAGAGATACTTTCTAGGGTTGCTAATGATTTTACTCCTTCAACAACATCATCTTTGTCATGATAACCCTTGAACGTGAAGGATGAGATGGAGTCTTTGGTCGGCTTTATATATAAAGTGGAGAGACAAAAGTGTATACATCAATCAGAACATGCCAATACTGGAAACGATCCGCTCATGTCACTTTTACTGTTACATACACTTGCATCACGAGTATTCCTCCAAACAGTCTATGCTTTGATTTACCACACTGGTCAAGTGTTTATTACTATCGTGGATGTGTTGATAAGTTGAGTAAGAGCATTAAATAATTCTAGGAATGCAAGACTGGCATGCCTTATCGGCTCTGATTTTAATGCCTCACAAAACTCTGCAATGCAGGAGCCAAAATATTTTGGTTTCTTTCACATGTTTCCTTCACATGCTCTAACTTAGTGAATGATGGTCACTATGGACTTCTAGCAAAACACCAAAGGAGAATGCTATGCTCCAACAAAATGCAAAACCATAAAAGTACAACTACCAAATGAGATTTCCACACGGGAAGGGAAGCAGAGTTTTCAAGTAATGACATACTAACCTTTCTCTACATGCTCTCATGCTCCCACTTCCATGCCGCTCTGATACCAATGATAGTAGAAGACAGAATAATATTCAATGTATTCAATGTACAAATGAGCAGAGCCTCAAATATAAATCCTACGAGAGGAAGGAAGAGAGGAACAATTAAATAACTGTTCACAAACAAATGAAACTAACAATGTATTAAATTAAATAATGCTAACACTGCAAAGGTGAGGTACAATGGCTAGTTTCCAAACAAGTGTGGGCCTTCCACGTGCCCAGGTGTAACAAAAATGCTTTTTGGCCTTTGAAAAATCCCAATTTAAAAAGGAGTCAGCAGAAGCCTCCACATGTCTCAATGGCACACTTTGAGATGGTCCCCAAAAGTGGAGACCACAAGCAAGTGTGAGCTCAACATGTGTCTCAGTTCGGAAAATTTGTTTGAAAAAGTTGAAGGACCAGTGGAAGGCACCATGTTTCTAGGGTCTGAGACAATTTTCTTTGGCCGTTGAAAAGTCCAACCAAGGGCAAAGTTAGTAGAAGCCTCCAAGTTTCCTCCTATTGCTTCTTCAAAATAAAATATAGGGGACGGTCCCCAAACATGTGTGGTCCATCCATATGTCCTAGGCCTTAGAAAATTGCTTTGAAAAGTTTAAGTATAGAGTGGAGCCAAAGGAAGCCTCTACGTGTCCATGGTCTGCCAAAGTTACAGCGGCCGCATGAAAAAATTGTCTAAGTCTAGGCAAGGCAGCGAAAACCTCCACGTGCCTCCTCGGTGCAACTCCAAGGTCAAACAAAAAGGTGAAATTTTAGAGGAGCATCAAACCTTCACGTTGACAAGTTATGAGTTGAAGTCGGCCTTAGATTTTTAAAGTGCCCTGCCGAGCCACATCATACTAGAAATGGCCACGTTTCCACATATGCTAAGATATAAGTTTGACGTGGAAAAACACACGTCAAACCTGTCAAATGAAGGAAAATCATCTTTTGTGCTTGGAAACAAATCTTTCTTCAAAGAAAGAGAATTTGGAAATGATATAAGGCCCAAATGTGATCTCTCGAGACACATCCAATCACGTTTCCACATATATTAATGGGACAAAAATTGATAGGAAACAAAACATGATCTGTGGAAAATAGAAGAAAGGAAAAACCTAATTTTTCACCCAAGTTACTGAGATCTTTATCATGGACAAAGGAACAGAAAACAAATTATGGATTTAAAGTGATCCTCGACCAAAGGAAGGGACTGGTCATGGCAACCAAATGGAGGAAAAAAATTTCATTCATCAATACGAGGAGATACAAAAGATGACAGAGCCACGAACCGAGTAATTTCAAGGACAAATGGGGCGAGACCAAATTGAGCACGAACCTAATCTGAATATTTATATCTAGATTTTGAAATAGGTTTATTATTTATTATCCTAAAATGCACATAATAGGAAAAAAATTAACATAGTCATTCCTCCATATGAATATAATAACAAACTCTAATAAATCACAAAAAAATAACACCATACAAACAACCTAAACACTATTGTGGCACCCTTAACATTAGAGAAAACACTAATTTCCCTAAACACTAAATAATAATTATTCTCAACCATAAATAATATACACAAACCCTACAAAAATACCTAAATACTACACTGCAAAAACTTGACACAAACCGTGAACCCTAAATGTAATGATGAAACCCTAACAACTCATTTAGAACTCTAAATAATATTATTAAGCATTGTTGGTTCATCATAAATAATGCAATCATTTCAATGCAAATACTAATATGACGCCATAAACACTCATATCACACCATGAGCACGAATGAGTTAGGATCTTGATAAAAATACTTATATAACTTCCATAATTAATAAATGAAAAAATTAACCCCTAAACCATAGAAAAATAAACTAAACCCTAAATAATAATCTATCAACCATAAACCCTAGAAAATACAATAAACCTTAAACACATATAAAATAAAAAACATTGATAAAACATCCTAAACAATAATATGAAACTCTATACTAATATTGAAACTAAAACAATAATGGGACACGTAAACACCTGTGTGACATGTTATTCTCTACTATGACAATAAAAAAAATTATTTATAATTTCTAAACAAACATTCTTATAGTTTAGAGTTTACATCTAGGGTTTAGGGCTTGAATTTAAAGTTTATGACTTTTTTACATTTAGAGTTTAATGTTTAGGGTGTCACAATACTATTTAAGTATTCATCATTATCTTAGTTAGGATTAAACATAAGTGTTTAGGGTGTTATTTAGGCTACCTCATGAGTTTATAGAGTTTAAAATTTTTATTAATGGTTTAGGTTATGTTTTTAGGGTATAGGGGCTAGTTTTGAGGATTTGTGTTCAAGGTTCGTATTCAAGGTTTATATGTGTGTGTGTTTATAGATTTAATTTTTACATTTTGTATAAGTAATTTTGTTTTTAGGGTGTCCCATTAAAACTTAGGATATACCATGAGTGGTTAGGTTATTGTATTAATATTTATGTAATTATGACTCTCCTATTTTTATTCACCCAATTTTTTTAGGTTCTTTCTTAGTTTTTTCCTTAAATGTTTATTGTATGATTTATTGGTTAAAGTTTACAAATCTCACATTAAAGGTTTGTGTGAAAGGTTTACATTTTTCTATTTATTTATTATAGTAGGGCTTATTATTATAGTTTAGGGATTAGGTTTTCATGATTATGGGTTTTAATTTAGAGTGTAGGATGGTTTGTGTTTGGTGTTTAGGGCTTATGTTTAGGGTTTATGGTGTAAGGTTAATTATTTAATATTTAAGGTGTCACATTAGTGTATAAGTCGACATCATTATATTATTTAAGATGAGAAATTAGTTTTTAGGGTGTTATTCAAGGTCTACCATTATTGTTTGTGGTGTCTCCTTTACAATAGGATTCGGTTTTGAGTTAAGGGTTGAGGATTTAGAATTTATAAAATCTAAACAATAATATATGAAAAGAGTATTTTTATAATTAGTAAGAGGATTATTTTTCCAAGGTCCCTTCCCTATTACAGACAAGGATCTACCATCTAGATAAAGTAACGAAGATTACAAGGAGGTGGACTAAAACCAAACAAAAAGAACTAGAACATTCAGTCAAGAGAAGTCGGAAACAAGAATAAAACCAAGGAAAACTTAGGCTAGACTAGAAAACGAACTCAATGAAGAGACGCATAAGATTTCGCAATACGATTATGATTCTCTCTCACAAAGTGATAAAAGAGACATCGATGTTTTATTTTTGACCTTTGTCCATCCTTCTTCACCCTTCTTTCTAACATCTATCTTTCCAAAAGTTTTAGAGAACACATAGATTATATTTACGTTTTCACTATGCTTTAATTCTGTCATGATTCCTTGCATGGAGATAAAATCATTAATGTATTGTTCCACCAAAACAACGTCGTAGGTAGAATTTTCATACTTTTCAAGGTTGATATGTTGTTTGGTAAAAACTTTCTTAGGGATTCTGTCCCACCCAACCAACAGCCAAATATTCTCCACGTGTCTTATCAACCAGCTTGTAAATTGGTCTAGTCAGAATATTACATGACAATGGTGATTCTCAAAATTTCCTTGGGTGGGATAAACTCCACCGCCAACTCAATCTGACATCTGTATGTTGTAATATCTCCCATGTGTTCTAGATTTGAAATGGTCTCCACGTCATCATTTTTTAATACAGGATCCAACGCGGAACTCTGTTCGAAACCAGCTAGAAACAAATCTACGACCAACTAATTGTCAGCTTCATTCTTCTCGGTTTGGGTGGCCATGTTCGCAGCCAGTGAGGCCACAACAGCAGGGGACTTCATCCTCCCACACGTAGGTTTTGAACCAGTCTCCTCGACAAGCTCATGGCCGATCAACTATTCCAATGTCTCGGTATTTACATGTTCACACGTATGTTGTGCTAGTGGATATTTTTTCATTGCAACCATAAGATCCAAGACACACTTTCCAACACTTACGGCAGAACACATGTGAATCCTCATATATTATTATTTGCATCCAGACTTCATTTTCTAGACTCCAAGTTTATGGCCTCCGGAGGTGAAGAACCCACAGAGATATTAATACACATTCTTGCTGCAATGAATCTGGACCTAGCTGATGTGGTTGGATCAAGATCAATCATATCCCCCATCGATTTAGCTATTCCTTCTAACACATCCACTTCCCAGAACTCCAGGGGTAGGCTACAAAGCCTTACCCAAACAGGAAATGTTGTCAGAGTGTGGGTTTTAGCTCCTGGATTCCATCTAACTATGGAGAGAGTGGTTCTCCCATAGAACCAAGGTCCACCCTGCACAACATGATCAAGGTCTTCTTCAACAGATAATACAAATAGAAAGATTTTCTCAGATAGGGAAAAAGTATTAAGTTTCCCCAAAATCTTCCATTTCTTCCTGCTATAACTCTTTACTTGATTGATATTTTTCTTTATCCCAAGGAAACACCCCATTAAGGAAAATTTGTACCTGCCACATGCTCTTTCTATAATTTTATATGGAACCTTTAGCCATGGCTAGTCCTGATTCCATTTGGGATCTTGCCTCTGCAATAGTTTCTTCGGTTGTTTCCTGAAGATATTTGAAGCCCATGAGCTCTCCTCCTCCGCATTTTCCACTTTTTCTTGCAGGCCTTTTTTCATTGATATCTTAAAAGAGTGTTATTTACGGTACCACATGAGTGTTTAGGATTTTTGGTTTAATTTTATGATTTGGTGTTTATGTTAAGGGTTTATAAGGGTTCAATTTTAAGGAATTATGTTTAGGGTTTAGATTATTTATTTTAATGTTTATTTTTAGTAGTTTTGTTTAGGTTTTATGGTTTTAGGTTTAAGATGTCATATAAATGTTTTTCATATTTATGGCAACCCATTATATTTTAGGGTGTTAATGTTATCAATGTTAATGTTATTTATCACCAATCTTACAAAGATCTAGATAAGGTACATGTCATTATGAATTTCCATAATATATTTTAAATACTAACGTGATGGTAAATGTTATCTCATAGAATGAGCTAGGGATATCTCGATCCTTGTATTATTTACAAATTTGTCCTCGATGACTTTGAAACCCTTCTTGAAAACCTATATATTTTACATCCAAGGCACAAAATGAAATGGCACATTATATTAAGGGATCGAAGGACCTGCTATATAGTGAGACAATTGATTCTGAAAAAAACTTCATCATAGGTTAAATGCCTTTTAATTTAATTCCAATCTTTCAAAAATATTATGAGAATAAAAATACCGACTATGTAACAGTGGACCTCTTTTAGTAATAATAATTAAATATTCAAATCATTCCATGCTTCACTTTCATTTCCCATAGGGATACAAATTGTGTTTGAATTTAAGACACCGAATTTCTAGGATTCATAACCTTCAAGGGCTCAAATTATCTATTCGATACATAATATGTAACCTTGGATTTGAATATCAAATATATCAAGTCCACCAAGATTTTTAAGTTTGTAACATAGATCCTAAGTAACTATATTAACATCATTACCACACTTAAAATTGGTCTAGAGAAAGTCGGTGGAGCTAATTTAAACTAGCTTATGTTGACTAGTAAATTGTTTTATGTATAATTCATTAAACATAATTACTTTCTTGACAAATCTTCATGTCGCAACTAGATTATGATTCATTTCACTCAAATTTTATATGATTAAATCTATATTTCTTATTAATATATAAATATGAACAATCTTTTTTTTTGTTGAAGGCCTTGAATTAATCCTATCCCCATTACCTTAGATGTCGGAGTTTGAGGGTATCCATTCCACCAAAGTCACTGGGGTACGACCCCGCCCTCATCCCTTTTTAATACTAGTGTCTCTTAGGAATGGAATCTTGGTGGATGGGAAACATCTCTTACACCATCATCTGCACCGTTGGACCATAAGCCATTCAATATATGAACAATCTATTCAAAATTACAAACGTGGCAATTAATTACAATAAAGAAAATGATAATCTACTATTTAATTGTAGAATACTTAACACCATATATTACATGTGCTTAAAATAAAAAGAAAACACTTACAAATTAAATAATACCCATATATACAAAGATTCAAAAAGTTCATTTCACTTTTTGTTTGCATATAAGATGTTGGTTTTTCAACTCGGACAAAAAGCTTGAAGGGTGGAATAAGGTATGCTTTAATGCACTTATATTATCCAAGAATGAATTTTTAGAAATATATATATAGTTGTCTATCTTCTTTAAAAAATTAGTGTAGGATATATTGTCCAACGGTATATAAGTTATTTCTACATCTACATGTAGCTTTTGATTGGTGTATAATGATTAAGAAGCACTTAAGTTTTGATGTTTAAGAAGTGCTTAATTTTTATTTATTTTTTGATTGAAATCTGGTAGGTCCATGGACTGCCTTCCCCGGTGAAGTGGGCAGATTTCTTAGGCTAAGCGGCCAAGGACTGAGGGGTATCCATTCCGTCAAATTCACGGGGCACGATCCCGGCCTCATCCCTTATTACAGTGCATCTCCTGACTTTGCTTGCAATGAGAATTGAACCCTGGTGGACTCTTTAAGAGCCAAACATCTTCACCATTGAGTCAATAGTCATTCATGAATAGCTTAAATTTTGATGTTATATTCTTAAACCTATATGTAAACGCATGTGTGGATTGTAATTTAGTGTAGGCTTTGACTTTACTCTCATTATAACTTATAAATAAATTATTGTTTCAAGTAAATGTATCTTATGATTGATATTATAATAAACAAATTACTAACCTCGTAGAAAAACAAATTCGTTTGGAATGGTGAATTTGGTGAGATGAAAATATATTATGCAATTGTGAAAAAGGAGACGTGAATAATTGATCGGGCAATATACAATATTCGATGAATGGAGATTTCCGATGTACTGTCGTTCCATGCAAATAATTTATCAATTAATTTTGAATTCCTTACTTTTCAATTTTACTGTTCGTTGCCTCGTTAAGATAGAAAATGTTAGTAGATGTTTTAAAATTATATTTGGGTAATTATTTCGTATTGATTTTTATTAGTATATTGAAATGTCTAAATAAATAGATTTTTTTATTAATATATTTGATAGTGGAGTTAGTATTTAAGTTGGGCGGCATTTGACAATATGAGAGTGTAATGATATGAGTTATTCATTTTTATTTTAAATATTAAATTTTATGTTTATTTTATTTTTACATGATAATTAATTTATGATTTTGACGTCTATTTGAGAATTACTAAAAAACAATCTTTTTTTTAAGAAATCAATGAAATGATAATAATATTTGGTCTCATTATTCTCTCAAATATTTTTGAGACCAATCAAATGTTGCAGCTAAATTAACACTATTTTTCACATATCAATAGAAAATTGATATACAATATAATGAAGTTCTTGCTCGGTGTGGAATATGAAAATCCAAGATAAGAACCTTGAAATTGATATCTATCGGAGTAATTCTAATATTTATATATTTATTATATTATATTTAAGATACTATATTTATTTTTGATATATTTATATTATGTTAACATAGACATTTTAAATACAACTAGCTGTAATACATCAAGAGATATCAAACTAAAGGCACTAATCTAACATATGTGACAAAGTAAGTATAGGTTCTTTGAGATTGATATGGGTCACCATATTTTAAATAGTTATATTATAGATATGTATATTAGTTTATCTCAATTATGTTAAGAGTTGTTCTTAGGTAGTGTAATAGCATGAATTCACTTTTATTTTTAACATTAAGTTTGATGTCTTTTTGACTATCAGGTAACAATTTATCATTTAATAAGACATCTACATAAAAATTCATCCTTAAATTTGATATCCCTTTAATATCAGATTTGTCATAGCTAAATAACACATACAATTGTTATTGTTAGCAATACTGTAAGTGAATGTTAAATAGTCTAACAGAATTTAACATTGAAATATAAAATTGCAGGTACACACACATATATATATTCACAAAAATATTGATATCTTTTTAGAAATTGAATGCTTAACCATTACAATCGACACTGAGTTACATGAATTGTCCTCATCTCTAACGATATTTAAGAGGAAACTTGTGAACAGGAGGAAAGTTATGAACATATGAGGAAATGTACGAACATGAGTTGCACACACCTTTGACAAATAATATTGCGTGGTAACTGAGGTGTAACTGTATTAACAAAAAAAAAAACGACTGCTCGAAGATTTAAATATGAGAAAACCGACTTTGGAGTAAGAAATTATAACACAAATTGCACCGAAACAAAACAAATTTCTAGTTTTTACGTACAGTGTTTTATTTATCAAGATTTTCATCCGAGGAACACCCACGTCCGTGTATTGTTTTTGAACGAGGGAATGCTGGTCAGACTGCCGAGACTTCCATATTTTCGACATTGAATGGCATGAGAGCCAATACAAGCAGCACTACGAGTATAGTAAGAGGAACACACATTAATATAATCAGAGGAGGCGGCGGCAATGGTGGGAGAATCAAAGGGAGTAATAATAATAAGACGCCCAGGCAAAGGAGTGCCACAATAGATTGAATACTCAAATAGGGTACAACATATGAACCATTATTTTGCCTTAATTCCGCAAGTGAAACATTCCAAGGAATTTTCATTTTGTTCCCCAAATACTCTGTTCAAAGGATTTACAGGCGTGGGAACCGTAAGATAAATAAACAATACAGGCCAGAAACTAAAACCAAAAGTAATCCAGTGATAATTCATTATATTTCTATCATCAGAGACGGCCGTATGGTCCAATTTCAAAGCTTGACAGTCAGCCGTAGATTTTTTTGCATTGAATGTTTACTTCAAACACTTCCTTCAAGTCTGCCGTCCGACAGAATTTCACCACCAGGATGTTTCTTGTGGAAAATATCGAAATAAAAGGGAGAAATGCATTTTATTCTGTCTTTTGCTTCTTTTTGTTTGGTCCAGTTTCCAAACATAACTAAGAGTCGGTGTCTTTCATGTACACAAAGTCGGAGTAGACTTCTCTCTTGTCTTTTGCTTTTCCTGTTTTCCCTTTCACGTTCCAAAATTAAATAAGACTTACTAGTATTTTTATTTTTTGTTTTTAAAAATTTGTTCGTATAAGTTTTTTTAATTTTCAATTAATAATAAATCAAAGGATTGGAATCTGCAGCACATGATTCTTTATATGTGTTATTATTAGCAATTGTATATGAGTTGTAAAGTATGTTGAAGGGTTATAAACATAAAGTTAAGTCATTTTATAATGTATATGGTAATGTAGTTTTATTTTTTTATGATGCAATGCAAATTATTGAAGATTGATGAATAAGGAAAATTGTGAAAGTGATGTGAATCCAGTTGTAAGAGGTTGAAATACCTTCAAAACACACATAAACAACTTTGGAAATAAAAACAAAGAGTTTCAAAATAGATTTTTTCTCATTCGGAATCGACACTAATCTTTTACATTATTACAATCCACCTTTTATTTCACATATACTCTAAAAACCCTAAAATACCAAAAATTATCTACAAGCAAAACAACTCGATGGGCCCCAAAATTTGTGTGCCAAATATACCTTCATGAATTAAGGCTCATGCGAATTTTTGTCTTATGTAACAAGCACAACAAAAGTTATTAAAGTTCTAAGATCTAGTCAAAAGCAAAAAAAAAAAAAATATTCGGAGCTAGTCTTAGGCCACTAGATGAAGGAATACAGCCCGAAAATGTGTCAAAATTGGGAAAATTGGGAGTAATACCTATATTACACCACCTGTAAAATTTCAAGATGTTGACCCTAGCATAGTAATAGGATTCTATATGAAAAAAATACCAAATGCGAATTCGTAAAATTCTTATAATGATTCAGAAAATTTTTTTCTTCGGATAGTACCAAAAGTTATTTGGAGTGATGGTAAGATTATGCTTTTTCTCTTGATCTAATCCCCTTGGTTGAAAAAAATTAACAGCACAACAAAATTAAAGTTAAATTAAGCAAAAAAAAAAAAAAAAACATTCGAGCTAGTCTTGCCAAGATTCATCTAATTTTGCACTATTAATCTTCTACAACTCAAACCCCAGAATTTCAACAAGTTTTTTTATGGTCTCATTTTGCTTAGGATCAAACCTTCCCATGCGAATTCAGTGAAATCTAAACTATATTTGTCGGGAATAGAGCTCCCAAACCTTCTCAGAGTGATGGTCTTTTGGTCCAAACACGGATTACCCTTTCCTTTTTCTTCTTCGACATCTACTACTCCCAATTTATTTCTTCCTCCTCTCGCAACATTTTATTAACAAGCACAACAAAAGTTATTAAAGTTCTAAGATCTAGTCAAAAGCAAAAAAAAAAAAAAAAAAACATTCGGAGCTAGTCTTAGGCCACTAGATGAAGGAATACAGCCCGAAAATGTGTCAAAATTGGGACAACCTTACACGCAAAGTTGACCCTAGCATAGTAATATTCTATATCTACCACCCTGTAAAATTTCAAGATGATTCAACGGTCGGATCGAAGTTATGGTCTCCGCAAGTTATGCTTCCGGATCAATCTCCCTTGGTTGAAAAAAATTCAGCCCTTGCGAATTCAATTGACGAAATTCATCTAATTTTGCACTATTAATCTTCTACAACTCCCAGTCAGGAATACAAGTTTTTTCTTCTTTTTGCAAACCTTCCCATTGTACCAAATATTTGTTGTAGCTCCCATGTCTAGGAGTGATGGTCTTTTGGTCCAAGACACGCATTACCCTTTCCTTTTTCTTCTTCGACATCTACTACTCCCAATTTATTTCTTCCTCCTCCACAAAATTTTCATCATAACTAGAAAACCTATATAACTCAAAAACATTAAAAATTGGTGAGATATCAAAGTTTTAGGTAGCTCCACCTTGTAGGCATTATCACTCATTTTCTTCAGAATCCTACATGGCCCAATCTTCTTATATTTGATTTTATTATATGTCCCTTTTGGAAACCTCGCTTTGTAAGATTAACCATCACCGTATCTCCTTCTTCAAATACACTTACTCTCCTACTAGTATATGTATGGACTTTATATTGTGCATTACTCACTTTCAACTTTTCCTCACTTCATCTTGTAATCGTAGAATGTGTTCTGCAAATGCCGCTTTACATCATCACTAGTTTTATCTTCTTCCTAGGTAACACAATCAGATCTAGGCCCCCTTGGGATTTCTACCATATATAATCTTGAAAGGAGACCTCCCTGTTGACATGTGTACCAAGCTATTATAGGCAAACTTAGCTTGTGGTAAAGCTAATTTCCATTGTTTTGGATTTTCTCCAACTATGCAACGTAGGATATTTCCCAAGATTTTTATAGTATGTTCATCTACCCATCGGGTCTGGGGATGATATGCACTACTCTTGAAATCTAGTTGTGTCCCTAGTTTCCTCCATAGAGTATTCCAAAAGTGAATCAAAAATTTCGTGTCGCGATCTGAAGTGATCATTCTTGGAACTCCATGCAATCTAACCACTTCTAAAAAAAAAAAATCTACAACTTTGGACGCATCATTAGTTATTTTACAAAAAATTAAATGTGCCATCTTAGAGAATGTATCAACCACAAAAAAAGATAGAATCATTCCCTCTTTGTGAGTTAAGAAGTCTTAACACGAAATCCATACTAAAATTAACCCATGACTCGTAGGGACAAGTAATTACAAATACAACCGAGTATATTCTGTGCATGGCCCTTAGCGATTTGACACACTCTACATCTTGCTACAATCCTACTTATGTCTCTCTTTACCTTTAGCCAAAAATATTTTTCTACAACTAGAGAAATTGTCTTACTTATACCAAAGTGTCGAGCCAACCCCCACTGTGTAATTCTTTTATAATATTTTCTCTCATTGAACTAGTAGGGATGCACAATTGTTTCCCCCCGAACAAATAACCATCCCGCATCAAAATAAAAATAACCACTACTTCTGTAGATTCCTTAAGTTTTCTCACAACATCACCAAAATCTGGATCACCTTCATAAAATTCCTTAACTACCTCAAACCATACTACTTCATCCATTGTTGTCAAAATTGTTACACACCTACTCAAGGTATCATTAAATTTATTCGCTTTACCTGTGACTTGTGCTTTAAGACAAAAGTATATTATTGCAAAAGTGGAACCCATTTTACATGCCTAGTATTTAGTTTCTTTTGTGTGTTTACATACCTCAAGGCTTCATGGTTAGTGAAGAGTACAAATTCTTTTGCTTCAAGTAATGTCTCTAGTGCCTTAATGCCTAAATAATAGCATAAAATTACACATCATAAGTATAATATTTCTTCCTCACTTATTTTCTATTTTCACTGAATAATGCCATAGGTCATCCTCCTTGACTTAGTAAATATCAAATCCCAACATGTGAGGCATCACAATCAACCTCAAGACCTTGCTAAAATCTGGCAATACCAAAATAGGTGCTTCGACACTTTCTTCTCTAATAATAAAAATATTTGTTGTTGCCTTGGTCCATACAAACTCCCTCCCTTTTGTAAAGTTTCTTATGGATGCATAAATGCTACTAAAATTCCTAATGAAATTCCTAAAAAAGTTACAAATCCATGAAAACTATGAGCCTTCGTCACATTCCTTGGAATAGGACATTCTAACATTGCCTTTACATTTTCGTCATCCATCCTCACCCCATCCTATGATATGACAAACCCCTAAAATACAAGACTCTTTTCTAAAGAAATATACACTTTTTTAAGTTTGCATATAGACTCTCTTTACGTAACAAGTCTAAGACCAATTTCTTATGTAACAAGTGTTCTTCCATTGTGTTACTGAATATCAAAATATCATCAAAATAGACAACAACAAACTTACCATTCTATTCTCAGAGTAATATGTTCATTATCTTGAGGAATGTATTGGGTGCATTAGATATCCCAAATGGAATCACCATCCACTCATACAATCATTATTTTGGTTTGAAAGTCATTTTCCATTCATCCCCTTCACATATCCAGATCTTGTAGTACCCACTCTGTAGCTCAATCTTGCTAAAATATCGGGAACTTATTAGCACATCCATCATATAATCCAATCCTGGAATTGGGAACCAATACTTAATTATGATCTTATTTATGGCCTTGCTATCTACACACATTCTCCATTCTCCATATTTTTTGGGAGTCAAAAGTGCTGGAGTTACACATGGACTTGTGCATTCTCTCACTAACCCTTTCGTATTAGATCTCATCACTTGTTTGTTTCACTCTTCACTATGTGTTGGACTCATACAAAAGGTGCTTTGTTTTGAAGGGCCAATCCTGGGCTAAAATCAATATAGTGTTGAATATCTCACTTAGGAGGTAACCCATTTGGTAGCTCATCTCGAGATGACATCTTTTTATTTGTTTATTACCTTTTCCACAATAATAGGTTTATTAAAATCCTCTATTTTGACCATATTTGAAATCCGTGCATAACACCACCAACTTCTTCCATTTTGGCAACAAACTCTTTTGTAGCTAGCAATAGCCCTCACTCTTCTCTTCTTCCTTGAAGGGTAACAAGACTACCCCTTTAAACCATCCTTCCAAAGGGTAAGTGCACGAATTTGGTGGAAAATTCCGTGGACATAAAACACTGAAATTCAGAAGCTGCGATCGTGGTTCTTGATTTTCAGATTCGAAAATTACCGAACCTAAAACCGCGATCACAAAACTCTGAGACAAAAATTAGCAGTCCTGCGGGTCCTCATTTCCCCCATTTTTCATTTCAAACCACGATTTCTACTAGACATTTTTCACTCAAGCTTTGAATACCACCTCAAAATTGCTCATCGGACTTTTGATCACAATAGATTAAACCATGCCACCAAGATGAGGAGGTAAGCCCCTAATTTTAATCATTTTTTTGTATTTTAGGTTTTTTTTTACATTTTCATGGGTTTTTTTGAAATGTTTGTTTTATATACAATTTTCTTGTTTTGTCAGTTGGTTGGCAAGCTTGAAATCATCCAAATCGTCAAAACATTTCTCAAAACCCATCGAACATTCCTCAAAACCCTCCTCCAAACATAGATCCACCTCCTGTGGCTCCTTCTGTCCCCATTGAACCAGCAGGAACACAAGATAATATCATTGGAAGAATCTAAGAAAATAAAATTGTCATTGAGAACCTTATTCAGACTATAAGACAAAATCATGCCACAAATTCATCCCACATGACTTTAGCCAACACATTGCAAACATTGATTGGCGAAGTCGACTCCGCAACCAACCAAATACATAGATGGAATACCTTTAGAGGTGATTGTAGGCGGTGGTATGCGGATAAATTATCCCATGCAGCCGTAAAAGACAATTTTTTTGGAAAAGACCTCATTTGTGCATTATTTACTGACCCGAGAACCAATGCCCCCATAGTTACTTACAAACGGTTCCCAATCCATTGGTGCCACTATGATGAGAATCAAAAAAATTATTAGGACCGATGGTGGATGGTTTTGATTATCCACCACGCAACACAATGAGGTTCCTCTTTATTTTTGAAGAAATTATATTGCGAGTTTGTGCATAATGAGGTCCCGAATTATTTTGACTTTTCTCGACTTTTTTGGTCGAGGAGGTGGCTCTTCATAGAGTAGACCTGGTGCACGCATAGGTCAACCAAGGATCCCCATGCCCCAAAACCCCACTTTGCCTTGATTATCCCTCCTATAGTGAAGGAGGTTATGGAGATTGACACACTCCATGCATTGAGGAGCTCATTGACACTCGACCCAACATAGTGATCATATTGCACCTGGTCATGTTGATGGAGGCGCCAGTTCTAGCACACCACACCGGTGTGGATCATATGGTGCCATATGCACCGCGTGCGAGACATCATTTTCTAGTTCACGGGATTTTTTTCTATAGATGAGATCTTGGGGATGTTTTGGAACTAGTGCCACGAGGTAAATTTCAAATAAATATAAATATACACAATAGTTTAATTCACATGTTTGAGATTTTAATATATATGTATTTGATTGTCAATACATGTAAAAACTAATTTTTATTTTATTTTAATAGCAAGATCCGGTGAAGGAAACATCCGGTGTCGACACATGCTACCAGCTAGTAGTGGGCATGTTTCAAACGTAAGTTTTGAAAGTTGTACAAACTTACATTTTTAATTTCATTTAGATTGCACTAGATTATTATTATAATGTTTCACGCATGTATGTTGTACATATTAATATGTTTGTCTTTTATACACAGGAGCCTGGCGGGTCATCATCTACTCTGGGAACTGAGGCTACTGGCACGCCTCACATGAGTTTTACGCAGGTTAGTTTCTCTTTACACTTTGTTTCTAATTGTGGAAGTTCACGTGGATTACATGCTTTGGACCTCTGTTATGTGGTGCACAGTCATACATAGATTTTAATATTGATTTGTACATGTTTTTTGTATAGCTTATGACTGCTAGAGAGACTCCTCCATATATGCAGACTGTGGAGGCTATTGTAGATACTACCATAGCATCTACAGATCCACTAACTGAGGTACAATTTTTCAAATTTGTTAAATTTTGGAGGTTCAAATGTTATTTCTTATTACTTAAATCTACAATATCAAATTTTGTATGTATGTGAAATATTTAATTTGAAAATTAATTATTTGTATGTAGCTTACCCCTCGTGAGTCTATTGTTGTCCCTGTGATGTGTCAACAACAAATTGATAGGGATAATGACATTGCGGTAAGATTTCACATGCATTTTAACTAAATTGTAAAAGTTTCTAAATTTTGAATGTATTTTAAAATTTTGGGTGTTAAAAACTTGTTGTTTATGAATGTGCAGGTTAGGTTGTAGGCCTACTTAGAGATGCCTAGGACCACACGGATGAAATCCATAGTGGCACATCCCTCCACTTCATCCCCACATCGTGGACGTGCTACTTCTAATAGGGCGAAGAGAGGGAAGATGTTTCATGAGTAGATTCATAGTCCACCTGGATGTACATAGATATATATATGGGCCATCTGGTCCTAGTGAACATGTTTCTTCATATAGTCCATTATATATATATAGCTTATATTTTGTACCGTGACTGCATGTGGTCCTATATACATTATGACACACTTAGTTTGAGATGTACACATGTTACGAACTTACATATTTTTAGAGATGTGCGTCTGGACCACACTTTGTTTGATTCTTATATATCCATGTGTGTTGGTTTTCATAACGATATTACTGAACTATATGTTTGATTCGATTTCATTGCATGTATGATATCCTTCTATGTATGTTTTCATAACCATTTATTAGTTCTAGATATGTATGTTTGATTTAAAATTAAAAAACCATGTCCCGGAGCACTACATGGTATAATTGTTAAGCAAACCTATTCCATTAAGCAAAACCATGCTAGGTGAACTACAAAAGGGAAATACATACAATTTTTTTTTTTAAAGCTAACACTCATCTATTGCATATCAACTAATGCAAACATTGATAGAAATAAGCGAGGTAGAGTTCATCTTGAACTATGGTACAAGTATGGTGCAACATTGAAGATTTTACAATTTTCCCGATTTTCAAGTTTTACAATTTTCATATTTCTAGAATTGAAGATTACACAGAGGTTTCAAATTTTTTTCTTTGTTATCAAAACTTATTATTTTTAGTAAGGCTCATATGCCAATTTAATAATAAATATAATCATGTCTTCTTGTATTTGGATTGAGATGAATTTTTTTCATTATATTAGGTATTTTCATACATGGTTTCCTGCTTCAAATTTCAAGTGTTTTCGATCTCCAGAATTGCAAGGATCTAAAAAGGAAAGTTTTTTCTCTAAAATTTTAAATGGGATGTTATAAAAATTTAGGGTACCAATGGAAAATATTTTTAGATCATCTTCAAGGAGTTCATGAGTAGAAATTACGGGCAAAATTATAGGGAAATGGAGCAAAAATGAAGGAGATATGAGCAAAAATGTGATTTTTGCAATAGGGTTTCTTGAAAATTTAGTAGCATGTAACTAAATACTAGCAGCAATGAAGGAAAAGGAAATATTAAAAAGGGATTAAAAAAATGGCTAAGTGTTTGTTTATACTCACCTCTTAACATTAACCTAGCTAACTCACCTTCTAACTCATCCTTGACCATTCTTCCTCCTCTAATGAAGAATCAACTCATGTCTTCCTCCACGGAAGATCTTGAATGATGAGGCTTTTCCATAGACCATCTTATTGAATCTGGAAACTACAAATGAAACTTTCTCATCTTCCAAGATGTTCACATGCTCCAATGTGTTGAGTCAATTCTCAGGAATGGCATTGATATTTCCACATTGACTTTAAAATATTTTTCATAACTCTTCATAGGATTAGAGATATAAGGTCTATGATCTCTACAAGGGCTTCTAAAGTATCACTATTGAAGGAAAGGGTCACAAATATTTGAATCCTGAAGATTCTTCATGGAATTATTCTCCCTGAGAGGAGTACCAAGCTCATGCATTCTTGTGCCAAGATCTTCCAAAATTTTGATACATTCTCCTCATGGGATTCAAAATCAGAAATGGCTTCTTTTAGAGCATCAAACCTCTAGGTGATGGTATGGGACAAAATGTCATACAAGTTCTCTGAGTCAGATGAAAACACACTTGAGCTCACCAAGGAATGAGAATCAAAATTATTCATCTCACTCACAAATGGGAGATTATTTTCCCAATGGAATTTCTCTTTCTTGATCTCAACTCTATTCCTATTGATTTTCAAATATATGACCAAGAACAATCTAAACAAAGAGATAATCTCAAGAAATAGATCATTCCCTTTTTCAAGGATCATGCTCACCCAATGGTCTTATGTCCTTCTTTGTAGTATGAATTCTTGTCTTGTTGGATGGACTGGGGGGTTGAAGTTTCAGATGGGAGACATTGCTTCAATTTGAGGTAGAAATTTACTTATACTCCTAATTTTGTGTAGTGATTTGTGATGAAGAATCCTATTACAATGCAAAAATAATGAGCATGTACAAGCACATAGTCAGAAGGCAGAAGAGGATGGAGAGAGATCACCACAACAATATACCTCAAGAGAGTAAAGGAAGGATAGTGATGAAGCACCTAAGAGGACGAGAGGAAAGTCCAAAGAGAACAAGAGAGATGGAAGGTAAACAAGTGACATTGAATGTTTGAGTCCTAGGAAATGAACGGACGCGAGAAGTGACAAGTCATGCCTCGGGGCGTTGCTACACCAAACCAAATCTATTGACATGTCCGGGTGGCGAGGTGAATGATAGAGGTGGCAGTGATTCGGTGCGAAAAGATCGTTGCTTCCGGGCTACTTCGTTCGGGCATAGTCCCTTAAGAGCACTGAGACCAAAATATCGTTCAAGTTCGATGGGTGACTACTCAGATTCCGTGGTACCTAGAGATGCCTCATCTAATCTGACACCTCTATTTAGGGACCCTATAAAATATCCTCTCTCATTTTTTTCCTTCTCATACCGGTCTCTCGCTGGTCTATTCTTTGCAAATGCATGAAATAGTGCAGTTTCAGCTAGTGTAAGGTTATCAAACGCTATATTTTGTAAACGGTGGGTCGTGGCACCGAGATGACTACGCTGACACATCTAGGTGGTAAATTGAACGCTGTAGGATGTAGTGTTTTAGTTCATGATAAGGTCTTTGCTTCCGGGCTACTTCATTCAGGCGTAGTCCCTTAAGAGCCTTGAGACCAAAATATCGTTCAACTTCGACGGGTGACTACTCGAGACTCCATGGCACTTAGAGACACTTCATCTGATCAAAACCTTTGCGTAGGGACCCTCTACAATACCCTCTCTTGGTATTTTTTTCTCATATCGGTGCTCTCGTTGCCCTATTGTTTAAATGCACAAAATAGTTTAGTTTGAGCTAGTGTAAGGTTGTCAAACGGTATATTTTTAAACGGTGGGTTGTGGCACAAAAATGACTGTGTGGACATGTCTAGGTGCCCAAGTGAATGCTAGAGGAGGTGGTTTTTGGTGCACGACAAGGTCGTTTCTTCCGGGCTACTTTGTTCGGGCGTAGTCCCTTAAGAGCATTGAGACCAAAATATCATTCAACTTTGACGGGTGACTACTCAAACCCCGTGACACCTAGAGATGCCTCATCTGATATGACACCTCGGTGTAGGGACCCTCTACAATAGCCTCTCTTAGTTTTTTCCTTCTCATATCGGTGCTCTCGCTGCCCTATTGTTTGCAAACGCGAAATAGTGTAGTTTGAGCCAGTGTAAGGTTGTCAAACGCTATATTTTGCAAATGGTGGGTCGTGACACCGAACCGACTTTGCTGACACATCTATGTGGCTAGATGAACACTAGAGGAGGTGGTGTTTTGGTTCTCGACAAGGTCGTTGCTTCCGGGCTACTTCGTTCGGGCGTAGTCCCTTAAGAGCCTTAATACAAAAATATTGTTCACTTCGACGGGTGACTACTCGGACTCTATGACACCTAGAGATGCCTCATCCGATCCAAAACCTCAACATAAGTACCCTCTACATTATCCTCTCTAAGTTTTTCCTTCTCATACTGGTGCTCTTGTTGCCCTATTGTTTGCAAATGTGTGAAATAGTGCAGTTTGAGCCAGTGTAAGGTTGTCAAACGCTATATTTTACAAATGGTGGATTTTGGCACCGAACCGGCTACATTGACACATCTGGGTGGCCAGGTGAACACTAGAGAAGGTGGTGTTTTTGTTCACGACAAGGTCATTGCTTCGGGCTACTTCATTTGGGCGTAGTCCCTTAAGAGCCCTGAGACCAAAATATTGTTCAACTTCGACAGGTGACTACTCGGACTCCGTGGCACCTAGAGATGCCTCATTTGATACAACACCTCGGCATAGGGACCCTCTACAATAGAATCTCTAGGTTTTTTCCTTCTCATATCGGTGCTCTCGGTGCCCTTTTGTTTGCAAACACGTGAAATAGTGCAGTTTAAGCCAAGTATAATGTTGTCAAATGCTATATTTTGCAAACAGTGGGTCGTGGCACCGAACCAAACTGCTCCAAAATTTAGGGGTGGCCAGTTGAATGCTAGAGGAGGCAATGTTTTTGTTTGCGACAAGGTCATTGCTTCTGGGCTACTTCGTTTGGGCGTAGTCCCTTAAGAGCCTTAAGACCAAAATATCGTTCAAATTCGACAGGTGACTACTCGGACTCCGTGCCACTTAGAGACGCCTCGTCTCCGATCCGACACCTCGGTGTAGGGACCCTCTATAATAGACTCTCTCAGTTTTTTCCTTCTCATATCGGTGGTCTCGAGTGACCTATTGTTTGCAAATGCGCGTGAAATAGTGTAGTTTGAGTTAGTGTAAGGTTGTTAAACGCTATATTTTGCAAACAGTGGGTCGTGGCACTAAACCGATTGCGCGTCACATGTTTGGGTGGCCAAGTGAATGCTAGAGGAGGTAGTATTTTGGTTTCATGCGACAAGGTTGTTGCTTCCGGGCTACTTCGTTTGGGCGTAGTCCCTTACGAGCCCTAAGACTAAAATATCGTTCAACTTCGACGGGTGATTACTCAGACTCTGTTGTACCTAGAGATGCCTTGTCTAATCCGAAAGCTTCGGCATATAGCGACTCTACAATAGCTTCTCTCAGTTTTTTCCTTCCCATATCGATGCTCTCGCTGCCCTATTGTTTGCAAACGCGTGGAATAGTGCAGTTTGAGCCAGTGTAAGGTTGTCAAACGTTATATATTGCAAACGGTGGGTCGTGGAACCAAATCGATCTGTATTGACACATTGGTGGTGTGAATCATTAGAGGTGGTTTTTAAGTTGGAGACAAGGTCATTGCTTCTTAGGCTACTTCGTTCAGGCGTAGTCCTTTAAGAGCCATGAGACCAAACTATCGTTCAACTTCGATGGGTGACTACTCGGAATCCATGGGACCTAGAGATGCCTCATCTAATCTAACACCTCATGTAGGGACCCTCTACAATAGTATCTCTTGGTTTTTTCCTTCTCATACGGGTGCTCTCGCCGGCCTAATGTTTGGAAATACGTGAAATAGTACAGTTTGAGCTAGTGCATGGTTGTCAAATGCTATATTTTTAAAATAGTGGGTCGTGGCGCTGAACTAACTACATCAACATGTTTGGGTGGTTAGGTGAATTCTAGAGGAGGTGGTGTTTTGGTTCATGATAAGGTCGTTACTTCCGGGCTACTTCATTCGGGCGTAGTCCCTTAAGAGCCCTGAGACCAAAATATTGTTCAACTTCGACGGGTGACTACTCAGACTCCATGACACCTAGAGATGCCTTGTCTGATCCAACACCTCGGCGTAGGGACCATCTACAATATCCTCTCTCTGCTTTTTTTTTTTTTCATGTCGGTGTGCTCGCTACCCCTATTGTTTGAAAATGCGTGAAATAATGCAGTTTAAGCCGAGTAAGGTTATCAAACGCTATATTTTAAAAATAGTGGGTTGTGGCACCAAACCGAATGCACCGACACATCCAAGTGGCCAAGTGAACGCTATAGGAGGTGGTGTTTTAGTGCGTGACAAGGTCGTTGCTTCCAGGCTACTTTGTTCTCGGTAGTCCCTTAAGAGCCATGAGACCAAAATATCATTTAAATTTGACGGTGACTACTACGGACTGTGGCACCTAGAGATGCCTCATTTGATCCAAACACATCATCGTAGGGACCTCTACAATAGCCTCTATGTTTTTTCCTTCTCATATCAGGTGCTCTCGCTGCCCTATTGTTTGTAAACGCATAAAATAGTGCAGTTTGAGCCAGTGTAAGGTTGTCAAACACTATATTTTTCAAATGGTGGGTTGTGGCACCAAACCGACTACACCATCATGTCTAGGTGGCTAGGTGAATGCTAGAGGAGGTGCTGTTTTGGTTCTCGACAAGGTCCTTGCTTCCGGGCTACTTCGTTCGGGCGTAGTCCCTTAAGAGCCCTGAGACTAAAATATTGTTCAACTTCGACAGGTGACTACTCGACTTCATTCCACCTAGAGATTCCTCTTCTGATATGAAACCTCAAAGCATAGGGAATCTCTAAAATAGCCTCTCTCAGTTTTTTTCTTCTTCTCATACCGGTGATCTCATTGCCTCTATTGTTTGTAAACATGTGAAATAGTGCAGTTTAAGCGATGTAAGGTTGTCAAATGCTATATTTTGTAAATAGTGGGTCATGGTAGCACCAAACCGACTATGCCGACATGTCCGGGTGGCCAGGTGAATGCTAGAGGAGGTGCTGTTTCGGTTTGCGACAAGGTCGTTGTTTCTGGGCTACTTCATTTGGGCGTAGTCCCTTAAGAGCCCTGAGACCAAAATATTGTTCAACTTCGACGGGTGACTACTCAGACTTCGTGGCACCTAAAGACACCTTGTCTTATCGAACACCTCAAGTATATGGACCCTCTGCAATAGGCTCTTTCAGTTTTTTTCCTTCTCATATCGGTGCTCTCACTACCCTATTATTTGCAAACGTGTGAAATATTGCAGTTTGATTGAGCCAAGTGTAAGGTTGTCAAACGCTATATTTTGCAAATGGTGCATCGTGGCACTGAACCAAATTAACTGAAACATTCAAGTGGCTAGGTGAATGCTAGAGGAGGTATTGTTTTTGGTCGTGACAAGGTCGTTGCTTCCGGGCTACTTCATTTGGGCGTAGTCCCTTAAGAGCCCTGAGACCAAAATATCATTCAACTTCGATAGGTGACTACTCGGACTCCGTGGCACCTAGAGATACCTTGACTAATCTGAAACCTCAGTGTAGGGACCCTCTACAATAGCCTCTCTTGGTTTTTTCATTCTCATATCGGTGCTCTCGTTGGCCTATTGTTTACAAATGCGTGAAATAGTGCATTTTGAGCCAGTGTAAGGTTGTCAAATGCTATATTTTGTAAACAGTGTGTCGTGGCACTAAACCGACTATGCCAACACATCCAGGTGGCCAAGTGAATGCTAGAGGAGGTGGTGTTTCATTTTGTGAGAAGTTCATTGCTTCTGGGGTACTTCGTTCGAGCGTAGTCCCTTAAGAGCCCTAAGACCAAAATATCGTTCAACTTCGACAGGTGACTACTCGGACTCCGTGGCACCTAGAGATGCCTCGTCTAATCTACAACCGTGGCGTAGGGACCCTATACAATAGCCTCTCTCCATTTTTTTCTTCTCATGTCGGTGCGCTAGTTACCCTATTGTTTGCAAACGCGTGAAATAGTGTAGTTTGAGCCAATGTAAGGTTGTCAAAAGCTATATTTTGCAAACGATGGGTTAGTGCATCAAATCGACTACACTGACACATCCAAGTGGTATGGTGAATGCTAGAGGAGGCATTTTTTTGATTCGTGACAAGGTCGTTGCTTCCGGGCTACTTCGTTCGGTCGTATTCCCTTAAGAGCCCTGAGACAAAAATATCAGTCAACTTCGACGTGTGACTACTCGGACTCCATGGCACCTAGAGATGCCTTCTCTGATCCTACACCTTGGCGTAGGGACCCTCTACAATATTCTCTCTTATTTTTTTCCTTCTCATATCGGTGCTCTCGCTGCCCTATTGTTTGCAAACGCGTGAAATAGTGCAGTTTGAGCCAGTGTAAGGTTGTCAAACGCTATATTTTGCAAACGGTGGGTCATGGCACCAAACAGACTGTGCCATCACATCCGGGTCACCAAACGAACATTAGAGGAGGTGGTGTTTGGTGCATTACAAGTTCGTTGTTTTCGGCTATTTCTTTTGGGAGTAGTCACGTAAGAGCCTGAGAGCAAAATATCATTCAAATTTGATGGTTGACTACTCAGACTCCATGGAACCTATTTATTCCTCGTCTGATTTAAAACCTCAGCATAGGGACCCTCTACAATAGCCTCTTTTAGTTTTTCCTTCTCATATCGGTGCTCTCGCTGCCCTATTGTTTGTAAACGCATGAAATAGTGCAGTTTGAGCTAGTGTAAGGTTGTCAAATGCTATATTTTGCAAATGGTGGGTCATGGCAATGAACCAACTACATTGACACATCTGGGTGGCTAGGTGAATGCTAGAGGAGGTGGTGTTTTGGTGCGTCAACAAGGTCGTTGCTTCGGCTACTTCGTTCGGCGTAGTCCCTTAAGAGCCCTAAGACCAAAATATTGTTCAACTTCGACGGGTGACTACTAAGACTCCATGGCACCTAGAGATGCCTCTTCTGATATGAAACCTTAGTGTAGGGACCCTCTAAAATAGCCTCTCTCAGTTTTTTCCTTCTCATAATGGTGCCCTCGCTGCACTATTGTTTGCAAAAACGTGCAAAATAGTGCAAAGTTTGAGCCGTGTAAGGTTGTCAAAAGCTATATTTTACAAATGGTGGGTTGTGGCATTGAACCAAGTACTTCAAAATGTTTGGGTGGCCAAGTGAACACTAGAGGAGGTGGTGTTTTGGTTCTTGACAAGGTCGTTGCTTCCGGGCTACTTCGTTCGGGCGTAGTCCCTTAAGAGCCTTGAGACCAAAATATCGTTCAAATTCTATGGGTGACTACTCGACTCGTGGCACCTAGAGATGCCTCATTTGATTGACACCTACGAATACAAGGGACCTCTACAATAGCTCTCTCTTTTTTTTTCTTTCTCATCTCGGTGCTCTCGCTGCCCTACTGTTTGCAAATGTAAACGTATGAAATAGTGTAGTTTGAGCTAGTGTAAGGTTGTCAAACGCTATATTTTGAAAATGGTGGGTCATGGCACCAAATCGACTATGCCGACACATCTAGGTGGCCTAGGTGAATGCTAGAGGAGGTAGTTTTTGGTGCGTGACAAGGTCGTTGCTTCTGGCTACTTTGTTCGGCGTAGTCCCTTAAGAGCCCTGAGACCAAAATATCGTTCAACTTCGACGATGGTGACTACTCAGACTCCGTGGCACCTAGAGATGCCTCATCTGATATGAAACCTCGGTGTAGGGACCCTCTACAATAGCCTCTCTCTTGGTTTTTCCTTCTCATATCGGTGCTCTCGCTGCCCTATTGTTTGCAAACGTGCAAAATAGTGTAGTTTGAGCCAGTGTAAGGTTGTCAAACACTATATTTTACAAATGGTGGGTCGTGGCACCAAACCAATCATACGCCGACACATCCGGGTGGCTAGGTGAATGCTAGAGGAGGTGGTGTTTTGGTTCTCGTGACAAGGTCGTTGCTTCCGGGCTACTTTGTTCGGGCGTAGTCCCTTAAGAGCCCTGAGACCAAAATATCGTTCAACTTCGACGGGTGACTACTCGGACTCTATGGCACCTAGAGATGCCTTGTCTGATCTAAAACCTTGGCATAAGGACCCTCTACAATAGCCTCTCTTGGTTTTTCCTTCTCATATCGGTGCTCTCGCTGCCCTATTGTTTGCAAACACGTGAAATAGTGTATTTTGAGCCAGTGTAAGGTTGTCAAACGCTATATTTTACAAACGGTGGGTCGTGGCACTAAACCAACTATGCCGACACATCGGGTGGCTAGGTGAACACTAGAGGAGGTGGTTTTTTGGTGCGTGACAAGGTCATTGCTTCCGGGCTACTTCGTTTGGGTGTAGTCCCTTAAGAGCCCTGAGACCAAAATATTGTTCAACTTCGATGGGTGACTACTCGGACTCCGTGGCACCTAGAGATGCCTCGTCTAATCCGACACCTCAGGTAGGGACCCTCTACAATAGCCTCTCTAGGTTTTTTCCTTCTCATATCGGTGCTCTCACTGCCCTATTGTTTGCAAATGCGTGAAATAGTGCAGTTTGAGCCAATGTAAGGTTATCAAACGCTATATTTTGCAAACGGTGGGTCATGGCACCGAACCGAATGCGACACCAAAACATCCAGTGTCCCAAGGTGAATGCTAGAGGAGGTAGGTTTTTTGTTTGCGACAAGGTCGTTGCTTCGGGCTACTTCGTTTGGGCGTAGTCCCTTAAGAGCCCTAAGACCAAAATATCATTCAACTTCGATGGGTGACTACTCGGACTCTGTGGCACCTAGAGATGCCCTTGTCTGATCCGACACCTCGGTGTAGGGACCCTCTAAAATAGACTCTCTCTGTTTTTTTTTCCTTCTCATATCGGTGCTCTCATTGCCCTATTTTTGCAAACACGTGAAATATAGTAATTTGAGCAGTGTAAGGTTGTCAAATGCTATATTTTGCAAATGGTGGGTCATGGCACCAAACCGACTGTGCTTGACACATCCGGGTGGCTAGGTGAATGCTAGAGGAGGTGGTGTTTTGGTGCATGAAAAGGTCATTGCTTTCGGGCTACTTCGTTCGGGCGTAGTCCCTTAAGAGCCCTGAGACCAAAATATCGTTCAACTTCGACGGGTGACTACTCAGACTCCGTGGCACCTAGAGACACCTTGTCTGATCTAACACCTCTAGTGTAGGGACCCTCTATAATAGCCTCTCTCAGTTTTTTCCTTCTCATATCGGTGCTCTCATTTGCCCTATTGTTTGCAAATGCGCGTGAAATAGTGTAGTTTGAGTTAGTGTAAGGTTGTCAAATGCTATATTTTGCAAATGGTGGGTCGTGGCACTAAATCAACTATACCAACACGTCCGGTGGCCAAGTGAATGCTAGAGGAGGTGGTTTTTGTGTTTGCGACAAGGTCGTTGCTTCTGCGCTACTTCGTTCGGGCGTAGTCCCTTAAGAGCCCTGAGACCAAAATATCGTTCAACTTCGATGGGTGACTACTGAACTCCGTGGCACCTAGAGATGCCTCATCTAATCCAACACCTCATGTAGGGACCCTCTATAATAGCCTCTCTTGGTTTTTTCCTTCTCATATTGGTGCTCTCTGTTGCCCTATTGTTTGTAAATATGTGAAATAGTGCAGTTTGAGCTAGTGTAAGGTTGTCAAACGCTATATTTTGCAAACGGTGGGTCGTGGCACCGAACCGACTATGCCGACACATCTGGGTGGCTAGGTGAACACTAGAGGAGGTGGTGTTTTGGTGCGTGACAAGGTCGTTGCTTCCGGGCTACTTCATTCGGGCGTAGTCCCTTAAGAGCCCTTGAGACCAAAATATCGTTCAACTTCGACGGGTGACTACTCGGACTCGTGGCACCTAGAGATTCCTCATCTGATCTGAAACCTGGCATAGGGACCCTCTATAATATCCTCTCTCATTTTTTTCCTTCTCATATCGGTGCTCTCGCTGCCCTATTGTTTGCAAACGCGTGAAATAGTGCAGTTTGAGCCAGTGTAAGGTTATCAAACGCTATATTTTGCAAATGGTGGGTCGTGGCACTAAACCGACTATGCCGACACATCCTGTGGCAGGTGAACACTAGAGGAGGTGGTGTTTTGGTTGCGTGACAAGGTCGTTGCTTTTCTAGGCTACTTCGTTCAGGCGTAGTCCCTTAAGAGCCATGAGACCAAAATATCGTTCAACTTTCGGGGTGACTACTCAGACTCGTGGCACCTAGAGATGCCTCATCTGATCCAAAACCTCAACATAGGGACCCTCTACAATAGCCTCTCTTAGTTTTTTCCTTCTCATATCGGTGCTCTCGCTGCCCTATTGTTTGCAAACGTGTGAAATAGTGCAGTTTGAGCCAGTGTAAGGTTGTCAAACGCTATATTTTGTAAACGGTGGGTCGTGGCACCGAACCGACTATGCCAACACATCCGGTGGCTAGGTGAACACTAGAGGAGGTGGTGTTTCAGTGCATGACAAGGTCATTGCTTCAGGCTACTTCGTTTGGGCGTAGTCCCTTAAGAGCCCTGAGACCAAAATATCGTTCAACTTCGACGGGTGACTACTCGGACTCGTGGCACCTAGAGATGCCTGTCTAATCCAAAACACCTTGGTGTAGGGACCCTCTACAATAGCCTCTCTCTTTTTTTCTTCTCATATCGGTGCTCTCGCTGCCCTATTGTTTGAAAATGCATGAAATAGTGTAGTTTGAGCTAGTGTAAGGTTGTCAAAAGCTATATTTTGCAAATGGTGGGTTGGGGCACCAAATCGACTACACCAACATGTCTAGGTGGCCAGGTGAATGCTAGAGGAGGTGGTGTTTTGATGCGTGACAAGTTTGTTTTTTGGGCTACTTCTTCGGGCGTAGTAGTCCCTTAAGAGCCTTGAGACAAAATATCATTCAACTTCGACGGTGACTACTCGGACTCCGTGGCACCTAGAGATGCCTCATCTGATCCGAACACCTTGGTGTAGGGACCCTATAATATAGCCTCTCTCTAGTTTTTTCCTTCTCATATTGGTGCTCTCGCTGCCTATTTTTTAAACGCGCGTGAAATAGTGCAGTTTGAGCAAGTGTAAGGTTGTCAAATGCTATATTTTACAAACGGTGGGTTGTGGCACCAAATAGACTGTGCGACGACACATCGGGTGGCTACCAAGTGAACATTAGAGGAGGTGGTGTTTTAGTGCATTACAAGTTCATTGCTTCCGGGCTACTTCGTTCGGGCGTAGTCCCTTAAGATCCCTTGAGACCAAAATATCGTTCAACTTCGACGGGTGACTACTCGGACTCGTGGCACCTAGAGATGCCTCATCTAATCTGAAACCTTAGTGTAGGGACCCTCTACAATAGCCTCTTTTAGTTTTTTTCCTTCTCATATCGGTGCTCTCGTTGCCCTATTGTTTGCAAACGTGAAATAGTGTAGTTTGAGCCAGTGTAAGGTTGTCAAATGCTATATTTTGCAAATGGTGGGTCGTGGCACCAAACCAACTACATCAACACACATCGGGTGGCAGGTGAACACTAGAGGAGGTGGTGTTTTGGTGCGTGACAAGGTCGTTGCTTCCAGGCTACTTCGTTCGGGCGTAGTCCCTTAAGAGCCCTGAGACCAAAATATCGTTCAACTTCGACGGGTGACTACTCGGACTCCATGGCACCTAGAGATGCCACTTATCTGATATGAAACCTTAGTAGTAGGGACCCTCTACAATAGCCTCTCAGTTTTTTTCCTTCTCATATCGGTGCTCTCGCTGCCCTATTGTTTTAAATGTGCAAAATAATGTGTTTTTGAGCTAGTGTAAGGTTGTCAAAATGCTATATTTTGTAAATGGTGGGTCGTGGCACCAAACCAACTATGCCTTGACACATCCGAGTGGCAGTGAGTGATGCTAGAGGAGGTGGTGTTTTGGTTCGTCGACAAGGTCATTGATTCCGGGCTACTTCGTTTGGGCGTAGTCCCTTAAGAGCCCCGAGACCAAAATATCGTTCAACTTCGACGTGATGACTATTCGAACTCGTGGCACCTAGAGATGCCTCGTCTAATCCGACACCTTAGCATAGGGACCCTCTACAATAGCCTCTCTTGGTTTTTTCCTTCTCATATCTTGGTGCTCTCGCTGCCCTATTGTTTGCAAACACGTGAAATAGTGTAGTTTGAGCTAGTGTAAGGTTGTCAAATGCTATATTTTGAAAATGGTGGGTCGTGGCACCAAACCAACTATGTGCGACACATCTGTGTGGCTAGTGAATGCTAGAGGAGGTGGTGTTTTGGTGCGTGACAAGGTCGTTGCTTCCGGGCTACTTGTTCGGGCGTAGTCCCTTAAGAGCCCTGAGACCAAAATATCGTTCAACTTCGATGGGTGACTACTCGGACTCCATGGCACCTAGAGATGCCTCATCTAATATGACACCTCGGTGTAGGGACCCTCTAAAATAGCCTCTCTCGGTTTTTTTCTTCTCATTTCGGTGCTCTCGCTGCCCTATTGTTTTGCAAATGTGAAATAGTGCGTTTGAGAGCCAGTGTAAGGTTGTCAAATGCTATATTTTGCAAATGGTGGGTCGTGGCACCGAACCGACTATGCTGACACATCTGGGTGGCTAGGTGAATGCTAGAGGAGGTGGTGTTTCAGTGCGACAAGGTCATTGCTTCCGGGCTACTTTGTTCGGGTGTAGTCCCTTAAGAGCCCTGAGACCAAAAATATCGTTCAACTTCGACGGGTGACTACTCGGACTCCGTGGCACCTAGAGATGCCTCGTTTGATCCAAAACCTTGGTGTAGGACCCTCTACAATAGCCTCTCTTGGTTTTTTTCCTTCTCATATCGGTGCTCTCGCTGCCCTATTGTTTGCAAACGCGTGAAATAGTGTAGTTTGAGCTAGTGTAAGGTTGTCAAATGCTATATTTTGCAAACGGTGGGTCGTGGCACCAAACCGACTACTGACACATGTCCAGGTGGCTAGGTGAATACTAGAGGAGGTGTTTTTTTGGTGCGTGACAAGGTCATTGCTTCGGCTACTTCGTTTGGGCGTAGTCCCTTAAGAGCCCTGAGACCAAAATATCGTTCAACTTCGACGGGTGACTACTCGGACTCTGTGGCACCTAGAGATGCCTCATCTGATCAACACCTCGGCGTAGGGACCCTCTACAATAGCCTCTCTAGGTTTTTTCCTTCTCATATAGTGTGCTCTCGCTGCCCTATTGTTTGCAAACACGTGAAATAGTGCAGTTTGAGCAAGTGTAAGGTTGTCAAATGCTATATTTTGTAAACGGTGGGTCATGGCACCAACCGAAAACGTGCCGACACATCTAGGGTGGCTAGGTGAATGCTAGAGGAGGTAGTGTTTTTGTTCGGGACAAGGTCATTACTTGGGCTACTTCGTTTGGGCGTAGTCCCTTAAGAGCCCTGAGACCAAAATATCATTCAACTTTGACGGGTGACTACTCGACTCCAATGGCACCTAGAGACACCTCGTCTGATCTGAAACCTTAGCATAGGGACCCTCTACAATAGCCTCTCTCTTTTTTTCCTTCTCATATCGGTGCTCTCGCTGCCCTATTGTTTGCAAACATGCGTGAAATAGTGCAGTTTGAGTTAGTGTAAGGTTGTCAAATGCTATATTTTACAAACGGTGGGTCGTGGCACCAAACCAAATGCCGACACATCCGGGTGGCTAGGTGAATGCTAGAGGAGGTAGTGTTTTGGTGTGTGACAAGGTCGTTGCTTCAGGCTACTTCGTTCGGGCGTAGTCCCTTAAGAGCCCTAAGACCAAAATATCGTTCAACTTCGACGGGTGACTACTCGGACTCTATGGCACCTAGAGATGCCTTGTCTGGATCAACACCTCGGTGTAGGGACCCTCTACAATAGCCTCTCTCAGTTTTTTCCTTCTCATATCGGTGCTCTCGCTGCCCTATTGTTTTGCAAACGCTTGAAATAGTGTAGTTTGAGCCAGTGTAAGGTTGTCAAAAGCTATATTTTACAAACGGTGGGTCGTGGCACTGAATTGAACCGACTATGACGACACATCCGGGTGGCTAGGTGAACATTAGAGGAGGTGGTGTTTTTGTGTGCATGACAAACAAGGTCGTTGCTTCTGGGCTACTTCGTTCAGGTGTAGTCCATTAAGAGCCCTGAGACTAAAATATCGTTCAACTTTGATGGGTGACTACTCGAAATACATGGCAGCTAGAGATGCCTGCCTCTTAATCTAACACCTCATGTAGGGACCCTCTACAATAGCCTCTCTTAGTTTTTTCCTTCTCATATCGGTGCTCTCGATGCCCTATTGTTTGCAAACGTGAAAATAGTGCAGTTTGAGCTAGTGTAAGGTTGTCAAACGCTATATTTTGCAAACGGTGGGTCGTGGCACCAAACGACTAACACCAAACATTCAAGTGGTTGGGTGAACACTAGAGGAGGTGGTATTTTAGTTCGTGACAAGGTCATTGCTTCCGGGCTACTTCGTTCGGGCGTAGTCCCTTAAGAGCCTTGAGACCAAAATATCGTTCAACTTCGATGGGTGACTACTCGGACTCCGTGGCACCTAGAGATGCCTCTTGTCTAATCTGAAACCTTGGCATAGGGACCCTCTACAATATCCTCTCTCATTTTTTTTATTCTCATGTCAGTGCTCTCGCTGCCCTATTTTTACAAATGTGTGAAATAGTGCAGTTTGAGCCAGTGTAAGGTTATCAAATGCTATATTTTGCAAATGGTGGGTCATGGAACCAAAATGACTACACCAACACATCCGGGTGGCTAGGTGAAAATGCTAGAGGAGGTGGTTTTGGTGTGTGACAAGGTCGTTGCTTCGGGCTACTTCATTCGGGCGTAGTCCCTTAAGAGCCATGAGACCAAAATATCGTTCAAATTCGACGGGTGACTACTCAAACTCCGTGGCACCTAGAGATGCCTCATCTGATCCAAAACCTCAACATAAAGACCCTCTACAATAGCCTCTCTCAGTTTTTTCCTTCTCATATCGGTGCTCTCGTTGCCCTATTGTTTGCAAATGCGTGAAATAGTGTAGTTTGAGCCAGTGTAAGGTTGTCAAACGCTATATTTTGCAAATGGTGGGTTATGGCACCAAACCGACTATGCCGACATGTCTAGGTGGCTAGGTGAATGCTAGAGGAGGTGTGTTTTGGTTCTCGACAAGGTCGTTGCTTCCAGGCTACTTCGTTTAGGCGTAGTCCCTTAAGAGCCCTGAGACCAAAATATCGTTCAACTTCGACAGGTGACTACTTAGACTTCGTGGCACCTAGAGAGATGCCTCATCTCGATATGAAACCTGGTGTAGGGACCTCTACAATAGCCTCTCTTAGTTTTTTTTCCTTCTCATATCGTGTGCTCTCGCTGCCCTATTGTTTGTAAATGTGAAATAGTGTAGTTTTGAGCCAAGTGTAAGGGTCAAAAATGCTATATTTTGCAAACAGTGGGTTGTGGCAACCAAACTAACTACGTTGACACATCAGTGGCTAGGTGAATGTTAGAGAAGGTGGTGTTTTGGTTCGTGACAAGGTCGTTGCCTTTGGGCTACTTCGTTTGGGCGTAGTCCCTTAAGAGCCCTGATACCAAAATATTGTTCAACTTCGACGGTGACTACTCGGACTCCGTGGCACCTACAGATGCCTCGTCTTGATCCGACACCTCGATTTAGGGACCCTCTACAATAGCTCTCTCTTTTTTTCCTTCTCATATCGGTGCTCTCGCTGCCCTATTTTTAAACGCGTGAAATAGTGCAGTTTGAGCCAGTGTAAGGTTGTCAAACGCTATATTTTGCAAATGGTGGGTCATGGCACCAAACCGACTACACCGAAACATTCGAGTGGCTAGGTGAATCACTAGAGGAGGTGGTGTTTTGGTGCGTGACAAGGTCGTTGCTTCGGGCTACTTCGTTCGGGCGTAGTCCCTTAAGAGCCCTGAGACCAAAATATCGTTCAACTTCGACGGGTGACTACTCGGACTCCGTGGCACCTAGAGACACCTCATTCTGATCCGACACCTCGGTGTAGGGACCCTCTACAATAGCCTCTCTTGGTTTTTTTCCTTTTCATATTGGTGCTCTTGATGCCCTATTGTTTGCAAACGTGTGAAATAGTGTAGTTTGAGCCAGTGTAAGGTTGTCAAATGCTATATTTTGCAAATGGTGGGTCGTGGCACCCAAACAATGAATGCGACACATCCAGTGGCTAGGTGAATGCTAGAGGAGGTGGTGTTTTGGTGCGTGACAAGGTCATTGCTTCGGGCTACTTCGTTCGGGCGTAGTCCCTTAAGAGCCCTGAGACCAAAATATCGTTCAACTTCGACGGGTGACTACTCGGACTCCGTGGCACCTAGAGATGCCTCATCTAATCCGACACCTTGGCATAGGGACCCTCTACAATATCCTCTCTCATTTTTTTCCTTCTCATATCGTGTTCTCGCTGCCCTATTGTTTTGCAAATGCGTGAAATAGTGCAGTTTGAGCCAGTGTAAGGTTGTCAAATGCTATATTTTGCAAATAGTGGGTCGTGGCACCAAACGGAATACACCGACACATCCGGGTGGCCAGGTGAACACTAGAAGAGGTGGTGTTTCGGTGTGTGACAAGGTCGTTTGCTTCAGGCTACTTTGTTCGGGCGTAGTCCCTTAAGAGCCTTGAGACCAAAATATCATTCAACTTCGACGGGTGACTACTCAGAAACCGTGGCACCTAGAGATGCCTCATCTAATCTAAAACCTTAGCATAGGGACCTCTATAATAGCCTCTCTCAATTTTTTCCTTCTCATATCGGTGCTCTCGTTACCCTATTGTTTGCAAACGTGTGAAATAGTGTAGTTTGAGCCAGTGTAAGGTTGTCAAACGCTATATTTTGTAAATGGTGGGTCGTGGCACCGAACCGAATGTGCCTTGACACATCTGGGTGGCTAGGTGAATGCTAGAGGAGGTGGTGTTTTTGTTGCTGACAAGGTCGTTGCTTCGGCTACTTCGTTCGGCGTAGTCCCTTAAGAGCCCTGAGACCAAAATATCGTTCAACTTCGACGGGTGACTACTTGGACTCTGTGGCACCTAGAGATGCCTCGTTTGATCCAAAACCTCAGCATAGGGACCCTCTACAATAGCCTCTCTCTATTTTTTTCCTTCTCATATCGGTGCTCTCTCATTTACCTTATTGTTTGCAAAATGCATGAAATAGTGCAGTTTGAGTGTAAGGTTGTCAAAGCTATATTGTGCAAATGGTGGGTTGTGGCACCAAATCAAATATGCTCCGAAATGTTCGGGTGGCCAGGTGAATGCTAGAGGAGGTGGTGTTTTGGTTGCTCGACAATGTCATTGCTTCCGGGCTACTTCGTTTGGGCGTAGTCCCTTAAGAGCCCCGAGACCAAAATATTGTTCAACTTCGACGGGTGACTACTCGGACTCTGTGGCACCTAGAGATGCCTCATCTTGATATGACACCTCAGGTAGGGACCCTCTATAATAGCTCTCTCTTTTTTTTTTTCTCATATCGTGTCTCTCGCTGCCCTATTGTTTGCAAATGTGAAATAGTGCAGTTTGAGCCAGTGTAAGGTTGTCAAATGCTATATTTTACAAATGGTGGGTCATGGCACCAAAACAACTATGCCGACACATCTAGGTGGCTAGGTGAATGCTAGAGGAGGTGGTGTTTTGGTTCTTGACAAGGTCGTTGCTTTTAGGGCTACTTCATTCGGCGTAGTCCCTTAAGAGCCTACGAGACCAAAATAACGATCAACTTTGACGAGTGACTACTCGGACTCCGTGGCACCTAGAGATGCCTTGTCTAATCCGACACCTTAGTGTAGGGACCCTCTATAATAGCCTCTCTCAGTTTTTTCCTTCCTTTCATATCGGTGCTCTCGCTTGCCCTGTTATTGAAAAACGTGTGAAATAGTGCAGTTTGAGCCAGTGTAAGGTTGTCAAATGCTATATTTTTCAAATGGTGGGTCATGGCACCAAACCGACTATGATCGACACATCTGGTGGCTAGGTGAATGCTAGAGGAGGTGGTGTTTTAGTGCGCGACAAGGTCGTTGCTTCCGAGCTACTTCGTTCGGGCGTAGTCCCTTAAGAGCCCTAAGACAAAATATCATTCAACTTTCGATGGGTGACTACTCGGACTCATGGCACCTAGAGATGTCTCATCTGATCTAACACCTTAGCATAGGGACCCTCTACAATAGCCTCTCTCAATTTTTTTCCTTCTCATATCGGTGCTCTCGCTGCCCTATTGTTTGCAAACACGTGAAATAGTGCAGTTTGAGCTAGTGTAAGGTTGTCAAATGCTATATTTTACAAACGGTGGGTCATGGGCACAAAATCGAATACCGACCACACATGTCGGTGGTAGCCATGTGAACTGCTAGAGGAGGTGGTGTTTGGTGTGCATGACAAGGTCATTGCTTCCGGGCTACTTCATTCGGGCGTAGTCCCTTAAGAGCCCTGAGACCAAAATATCGTTCAACTTTCGACGGGTGACTACTCGGACTCCGTGGCACCTAGAGATGCCTCGTCTGATCCAAAACCCTAGTGTGGGACCCTCTACAATAGCCTCTCTCATTTTTTTCCTTCTCATATCGGTGCTCTCGCTGCCCTATTATTTGCAAATGCATGAAATAGTGCAGTTTGAGCCAGTGTAAGGTTGTCAAACGCTATATTTTACAAATGGTGGGTCATGGCACCAAACCGACTATGCACCGACACATCGGGTGGCCAAGTGAATGCTAGAGGAGGTGGTGTTTTAGTGTGCGACAAGGTCGTTGCTTTCGGGCTACTTCATTCGGGCGTAGTCCCTTAAGAGCCCTGAGACCAAAATATCGTTCAACTTGACGGGTGACTACTCGGACTCGTGGCACCTAGAGATGCCTCATCTAATCTGACACCTCGGCATAGGGACCCTCTACAATATCCTCTCTCGGTTTTTTCCTTCTCATATCGGTGCTCTCGCTGCCCTATTGTTTAAAATGCATGAAATAGTGTTTGAGCCAGTGTAAGGTTGTCAAACGCTATATTTTGCAAATGGTGGGTCGTGGCACCAAACCAACTACGCCAAAACATCTGGGTGGCTAGGTGAATGCTAGAGGAGGTGGTGTTTTGATGTGCGTCGACAAGGTCGTTGCTTCCGGGCTACTTCGTTTGGGCGTAGTCCCTTAAGAGCCCTAAGACCAAAATATCATTCAACTTCGATGGGTGACTACTCGGACTCCGTGGCACCTAGAGATGCCTCGTCGATCTGAAACCTCGGTGTAGGGACCCTCTACAATAGTCTCTCTTAGTTTTTTCCTTCTCATATCGGTGCTCTTGCTGCCCTATTGTTTTGCAAATGCGTGAAATAGTGCAGTTTGAGCCAATGTAAGGTTGTCAAATGCTATATTTTACAAACGGTGGGTCGTGGCACCGAACCAACTATGCCAACATGTCTGGGTGGCTAGGTGAATGCTAGAGGGTGGTGTTTTGGTGCGTGACAAGGTCGTTGCTTCCAGGCTACTTTGTTCGGGCGTAGTCCCTTAAGAGCCCTGAGACCAAAATATCGTTCAACTTCGATGGGTGACTACTCGGACTCCATGGCACCTAGAGATGCCTCATCGATCAAAACCTCGGCGTAGGGACCCTCTACAATAGCCTCTCTCGGTTTTTTCCTTCTCATATCGGTGCTCTCGCTGCCCTATTGTTTGCAAATGCGTGAAATAGTGCAGTTTGAGCAGTGTAAGGTTGTCAAACGCTATATTTTACAAACGGTGGGTCGTGGCACCAAATCGACTTCACCGACATTTGGGTGGCTAGGTGAACACTAGAGGAGGTGGTGTTTTGGTTCGTGACAAGGTCGTTGCTTCCGGGCTACTTCGTTTGGGCGTAGTCCCTTAAGAGCCCTGAGACCAAAATATATCGTTCAACTTGACGGGTGACTACTGGACTCCATGACACCTAGAGATGCCTCATCTCGATCCGAAACCTCACATAGGGACCCTCTATAAATAGCCTCTCGAGTTTTTTTTCCTTCTCATATCGGTGCTCTCGTTGCCCTATTGTTTGCAAACGTGTGAAATAGTGTAGTTTGAGCTAGTGTAAGGTTGTCAAACGCTATATTTTACAAACGGTGGGTTGTGGCACCAAACCGACTATGCCGACACATCCGAGTGGCCAAGTGAATGCTAGAGGAGGTGGTGTTTTGGTGTGTGACAAGGTCATTGCTTCGGCTACTTCGTTCGGGCGTAGTCCCTTAAGAGCCCTGAGACCAAAATATCGTTCAACTTCTACGGATGACTACTCAGACTTTGTGGCACCTAGAGATGCCTCGTCTGATCCAACACCTAGGCATAGGGACCCTCTACAATAGCCTCTCTGGTTTTTTCCTTCTCATATCGGTGCTCTCGCTGCCCTATTGTTTGTAAACACACGAAATAGTGTAGTTTGAGCTAGTGTAAGGTTATCAAATGCTATATTTTGCAAACGGTGGGTCGTGGCACCAAATCGACTTTCCCAACACATCGGGTGGGCTAGTGAATGCTAGAGGAGGTAGTTTTTTTGTGACAAGGTCGTTGCTTCGGGATACTTCATTTGGGCGTAGTCCCTTAAGAGCCCTGAGACCAAAATATTGTTCAACTTCGACGTGACTACTCAGACTCCGTGGCACCTAGAGATGCCTAATTTGATTTGACACCTTTGTGTAGGGACCCTCTACAATAGCCTCTCTCGGTTTTTTCCTTCTCATATCGGTGCTCTCGCTGCCCTATTGTTTGCAAACGCATGTGAAATAGTGCAGTTTGAGCCAGTGTAAGGTTGTCAAACGCTATATTTTGCAAATGGTGGGTCGTGGCACCGAACCGACTATGCCAACACATCTAGGTGGCCAAGTGAATGCTAGAGGAGGTGGTTTTGGTGCGTCGACAAGGTCGTTGCTTTCGGGCTACTTTGTTCGGGCGTAGTCCCTTAAGAGCCCTGAGACCAAAATATCGTTCAACTTCGATGGTGACTACTCGGACTCCATGGCACCTAGAGATGCCTTGTCTGATCCAAAACCTCGGTGTAGGGACCCTCTACAATAGCCTCTCTCATTTTTTTCCTTCTCATATCGGTGCTCTCGCTGCCCTATTGTTTGCAAATGCGTGAAATAGTGTAGTTTGAGCAAGTATAAGGTTGTCAAAACTACTATATTTTGCAAACGTGGGTCATGGCACCTTTGAAATGACTACGTTGAAACATCTGAGTTGCTAGGTGAACACTAGAGAAGGTGTTTTTTTGGTTTGTGACAAGGTCATTGCTTCCGGGCTACTTTGTTTGGGCGTAGTCCTTTAAGAGCCTTGAGACCAAAATATCGTTCTTTTCGACGGGTGACTACTCAGACTCGTGGCACCTAGAGATGTCTCGTCTAATCGACACCTCTCGGCATGTAGGACCCTCTATAATAGCCTCTCTAGGTTTTTTTCTTCTATTATCTGTGCTCTCGTTGCCTTATTGTTTGCAAACGCGTGAAATAGTGTAGTTTGAGCCAGTGTAAGGTTGTCAAATGCTATATTTTGCAAATAGTGGGTCATGGCACCAAACCAACTACTTTGAAACATCCAGTGGCCAAGTGATTGGTAGAGGAGGTAGGTTTTTTGTTCGCGACAAGGTCATTGCTTCTAGGATACTTTGTTTGGGCGTAGTCCCTTAAGAGCCCTGAGACCAAAATATCATTCAACTTCGACGGGTGATTACTACGGGACTCGTGTGGCACTAGAGACGCCTCGTTTGATCTGACACCTCAGTGTAGGGACCCTCTACAATAGCCTCTCTCAGTTTTTTCCTTCTCATATCGGTGCTCTCACTAACCTATTGTTTGCAAACGCGTGAAATAGTGTAGTTTGAGTTAGTGTAAGGTTGTCAAACACTATATTTTTCAAACGGTGGGTCGTGGCACCATGAACCAACTATGCCTAACACATCTATGTGGCCACGTGAATGCTAGAGGAGGTAGTGTTTCGGTTCCTGACAAGGTCTTTGCTTTCGGGCTACTTCGTTCGGGCGTAGTCCTTTAAGAGCCCTAAGACCAAAATATCGTTCAACTTCGACGGGTGACTACTTGGACTCTATTACACCTAGAGATGCCTTGTCTACGATCCAAACATCTCAGCATAGGGACCCTCTACAATAGCCTCTCTCTCAGTTTTTTTCCTTCTCATATTGGTGCTCCTGCTTTCCTATTGTTTGTAAACGCGTGAAATAGTGTATTTGAGCCAGTGTAAGGTTGTCAAACGCTATATTTTGGAAACGGTTGGTCGTGGCACTGAAAACTGACTATACAGACACATATCCTGAGTGGCAGGTGAACATTAGAGGAGGTGGTTTTTGGTGTATTCGCACAAGGTCGTTGCTTCTGGGCTACTTCGTTCGGCGTAGTAGTCCATTAAGAGCCCCGAGACAAAATATCATTCAACTTTGATGGGTGAATACTTGGAATACGTGGCACCTAGATATTTCTCTTCTAATCTAACACGTCATGTAGGGACCCTCTACAATAGCCTCTCTTATTTTTTTCCTTCTCATCGGTGCTCGGTGCTCTCGCTGGCCTATTATTGTTTGCTAAATACGTGAAATAGTGCAGTTTGAGATAGTGTAAGGTTGTCAAATGCTATATTTTGCAAACGGTGAGTCATGGCGGTGGAACCGACTACGCCAACACATTCGGTGGCTGGGTGAACACTAGAGGAGGTGGTGTTTTTGGTTGCTTGACAAGGTCGTTGCTTCCGGCTACTTCGTTCGGGCGTAGTCCTTAAGAGCCTTGAGACAAAATATCGTTCAACTTCGACGGGTGACTACTCGGACTCCGTGGCACCTAGAGATTTCTCGTCTAATTTGACACCTCAATATAGGGACCCTCTACAATATCCTCTCTCAATTTTTTCCTTCTCATGTCGGTGTGCTCTTGCCCTATTTTTTGTAAACGCGCGAAATAGTGCAGTTTGAGCCAGTGTAAGGTTATCAAAAGTTATATTTTGCAAATGGTAGGTCATGGCACAAAAATGACTGCACCAACACATCCACGTGGCCAAGAAAATGCAAGAGGAGGTTGTGTTTTAGTGCGTGACAAGGTCGTTGCTTCCGGGCTACTTCATTCGGGCGTAGTCCCTTAAGAGCTATGAGACCAAAATATTGTTCAACTTCGACGGGTGACTACTCGGACTCTGTGGCACCTAGAGATGCCTCATCTGATCCAAAACCTCAGTGTAGGGACCCTCTACAATAGCCTCTCTCTTTTTTTCCTTCTCATATCGGTGCTCTCGCTGCCCTATTGTTTGCAAAACACGTAAAATAGTGCAGTTTGAGCCAGTGTAAGGTTGTCAAACGCTATATTTTACAAATGGTGGGTTGTGGCACAAAACCAAGTGAACCACTGATAGACACATTTGGGTGGCTAGGTGAATGCTAGAGGAGGTGGTGTTTTAGTGCGTGACAAAGTCGTTGCTTCCAGGCTACTTCGTTCGGGCGTAGTCCCTTAAGAGCCCTGAGACCAAAATATTGTTCAACTTCGACAGGTGACTACTCCAACTTTGTGGCACCTAGAGATGCCTCTTCTAATATGAAACACTGATGTAGGGACCATCTACAATAGGCTCTCTCAGTTTTTTCCTTCTCATATCGGTGCTCTTGCAGCCCTATTGTTTGCAAACGCACGAAATAGTGTAGTTTGAGCCAGTGTAAGGTTGTCAAATGCTATATTTTGCAAACGGTGGGTGATGGCACCAAACCCACTATGTCGACACATCCGGGTGGCCAGGTGAACACTAGAGGAGGTATTTTTTTAGTTCACGACAAGGTCGTTTCCTTCATGGCTACTTCGTTTGGGCGTAGTCCCTTAAGAGCCCTTAGAGACCAAAAAAATTGTTCATCTTCGACGGGTGACTACTCAGACTCCGTGGCACATAGAGATGCCTCATCTTATCGAAACCTTGGTATAGGGACCCTCTATAATAGCTCTCTCAAGTTTTTTCCTTCTCATATCGGTGCTCTCTGCCTGCCCTATTGTTTGCAAACACATGAAATAGTGTAGTTTGAGTCAGTGTAAGGTTGTCAAACGCTATATTTTGCAAATGGTGGGTGTGGCACCATGAACCAAGTGACTTCACCGAACACATTCGAGTGGCTAGGTTAATACTAGAGGAGGTATTGTTTTGGTTCATGACAAGGTCATTGCTTCTGGGCTACTTCGTTCAGGCGTAGTCCCTTAAGAGCCCGAGACCAAAATATCATTCAACTTCGATGGGTGACTACTTGGACTTTGTGGCACCTAGAGACACCTCGTCGATCGACACCTCAACGTAGGGACCCTCTACAATACTCTCTGTTAATTTTTTCCTTCTCATATGGTGCTCTCGCTGCCCTATTGTTTGCAAACACGTGAAATAGTGTAGTTTGAGCTAGTGTAAGGTTGTCAAACGCTATATTTTGCAAACGGTGGGTCGTGGCACCAAACCAAATGACTGCACCGACACATCCGGGTGGCTAGGTGAATGCTAGAGGAGGTGTTGTTTTGTGCGTGACAAGGTCGTTGCTTCGGGCTACTTCGTTTGGGCGTAGTCCCTTAAGAGCCCTGAGACCAAAATATCGTTCAACTTCGACGGGTGACTACTCGAACTCCGTGGCACCTAGAGATGTCTCATCTCGATCCTACACCTTGGTGTAAGGACCCTCTACAATAGCCTCTCTCAATTTTTTTCCTTCTCATATCGGTGCTCTCTTTGCCCTATTTTTTGCAAATGCGTGAAATAGTGCAGTTTGAGCCAGTGTAAGGTTGTCAAAAGCTATATTTTACAAACGGTGGGTCGTGGCACCAAACAGAATTTGCTAACACATCCGGGTGGCTAGGTGAACACTAGAGGAGGTGGTGTTTTTGTGTGACAAGGTCGTTGCTTCCAGGCTACTTCATTCGGCGTAGTCCCTTAAGAGCCTTGAGACCAAAATATCATTCAACTTCGATGGGTGACTACTCGGACTCATGGCACCTAGAGATGCCTCATCTAATCTGAAACCTCAACATAGGGACCCTCTACAATAATCTATCTCATTTTTTTCCTTCTCATATCGGTGCTCTCGCTGCCCTATTGTTTGCAAACGTGTAAAATAGTGCAGTTTGAGTCCAGTGTAAGGTTGTCAAACGCTATATTTTACAAATGGTGGGTTGTGGCATTGAACCAACTATTCTAACATGTTTGGGTGGCTAGGTGAACACTAGAGGAGGTGTTGTTTTGGTGCGCGACAAGGTCGTTGCTTCCGGGCTACTTCGTTCGGGCGTAGTCCCTTAAGAGCCCTGAGACCAAAACATTGTTCAACTTCGACGAGTGACTACTTGGACTCCGTGGCACCTAGAGATACCTCATCGATCCAAGACCTAGGGAAAGGGACCCTCTATAATAGCTTCTCTGGTTTTTTTTTCTCATCGGTGTTCTCGCTGCCCTATTGTTAGTAAACGCTTGCGTGAAATAGTGCAGTTTGAGCCAGTGTAAGGTTGTCAAACACTATATTTTACAAATGGTGGGTCGTGGCACCGAACCGAATGTGTCGACACATCTAGGTGGCTAGGTGAATGCTAGAGGAGGTGGTGTTTTGGTTCTCGATAAGGTCATTTCTTCCGGGCTACTTCGTTCGGGCATAGTCCCTTAAGAGCCCTGAGACCAAAATATCGTTCAACTTCGACGGGTGACTACTCAGACTCCATGGCACCTAGAGATGTCTTGTCTAATTTAACACCTCGGTGTAGGGACCCTCTACAATAGCCTCTCTCAAATTTTTCCTTCTTCTCATATCGGTCTCGCTTCCTATTGTTTGGAAATGCGTGAAATAGTGCGGTTTGAGCAGTGTAAGGTTGTCAAATGCTATATTTTCCAAACGGTGGGTGGTGCACCAAATCAACTACATCGACATGTTCAGGTGGCCAGATGAATGCTAGAGGAGGTGGTGTTTTGGTTCACGAAAAGGTCGTTGCTTCCAGGCTACTTCGTTTAGGCGTAGTCCCTTAAGATCCCTAAGACCAAAATATCGATCAACTTCCACGGGCGACTACTCGGACTACTGTGGCACCTAAAGATTCTCGTCTCGATCCAAACACCTCAACGTAGGGACCCTCTACAATAGCTCTCTCAATTTTTTCCTTCTCATATGAGTGCTCTTGTTGCCATATTGTTTGCAAACACGTGAAATAGTTTAGTTTGAGCCAGTGTAAGGTTGTCAAATGCTATATTTTGCAAACGGTGGGTTGGTGCACAAAATCAACTACATCAACATGTGCTAGTAGCTAGGTGAATGCTAGAGGAGGTGGTGTTTTGGTGCGTGAAAAGGTCGTTGCTTCCGGGCTACTTCGTTCGGGCGTAGTCCCTTAAGAGCCTTGAGACCAAAATATCATTCAACTTCGACGGGTGACTACTCGGACTCCATGGCACCTAGAGATGTCTCGTCGATCGAAACACCTCTATGAAGGAAACCTCTAAAATAGCCTCTCTTTTTTCCTTCTCATATCAGTGCTCTCGTTGCCCTATTGTTTGCAAATGTGTGAAATAGTGCAGTTTGAGACAGTGTAAGGTTGTCAAATGCTATATTTTATAAATGGTGGGTTATGTCACCAAACTGACTATGCTGACACATCTAGGTGGTAAAGCAAATGCTAGAGGAGGATGTGTTTCAGTGCACGACAAGGTCGTTGCTTCCGGGCTACTTCGTTCGGGCGTAGTCCCTTAAGATCCCTAAGACAAAAATATTATTCAAATTTAACGGGTGACTACTCGAGACTCGTGGCACCTAGAGATTCCTTTTCGATCCAAACCTCAATAGGTGTGGACCCTCTACAATATCCTCTCTAGCTTTTTTCCTTCTCATATCGGTGCTCTCGTAGCCCTATCATTTGCAAACACACAAAATAGTGCATTTTGAGCTAGTGTAAGGTTATCAAATGCTATATTGTGTAAATGGTGGGTCATGGCACCTAAAACGACTTAACCAAAGTGTTTAGGTGGCTAGGTGAATGCTAGAGGAGGTGGTGTTTTGGTTCTTGACAAGGTCGTTGCTTCTAGGCTACTTCGTTTGGGCATAGTCCCTTAAGAGCCCTAAGACAAAAATATCGTTCAACTTCGACGGGTGACTACTCGGACTCCGTGGCACCTAGAGATGCCTCGTTTGATCCAAAACTTTGGCATAGGGACCCTCTACAATAGCCTCTCTTAGTTTTTTCCTTCTCATATCGGTGCTCTTGTTTCCCTATTGTTTACAAACTCGTGAAATAGTGTAGTTTGAGTCAATGTAAGGTTGTCAAACCCTATATTTTTTAAACGGTGGTCGTGGCACCGAACCGACTACGCCAAAATGTCCGAGTGGCTAGGTGAATGCTAGAGGAGGTGGTGTTTAATTTTGTGACAAGTCGTTGCTTTAAGGCTACTTCGTTCGGGCGTAGTCCTTAAAAGCCCTAAGACCAAAATATCGTTCAACATCGATGGGTGACTACTCGAGACTTCGTGACACCTAGAGATGCCTCGTCGATCTAACACCTTGGCGTAGGGACCCTCTACAATAGCCTCTCTTTGTTTTTCCTTCTCATATCGGTGCTCTCTCTTCCCTATCATTTGCAAACGCGTGAAATAGTGCGGTTTGAGCGAGGTGTAAGGTTGTCAAACGCTATATTTTACAAATGGTGGGTCGTGGTGCACCAAATCGACTTCACCGAAACATTTGGGTGGCTACGTGTGAATGCTAGAGGAGGTGGTGTTTCAGTTCGCGACAAGGTCGTTGCTTCCGGGCTACTTCGTTTGGCGTAGTCCCTTAAGAGCCCTGAGACCAAAATATCGTTCAACTTCGATGGGTGACTACTCGGACTCCGTGACACCTAGAGATGCCTCGTCTAATCCGACACCTCCACATAAGGACCCTCTATAAATAACCTCTCTCAGTTTTTTTCTTTCTCATATCGGTGCTCTCGCTGCCCTATTGTTTGAAAACATGCGAAATAGTGTAGTTTGAGCTAGTGTAAGGTTGTCAAATGCTATATTTTACAAACGGTGGGTCGTGGCACCAAACCAACTATGCCGACACATCCGGGTGGCCAAGTGAATGCTAGAGGAGGTGGTGTTTCATTGTGTGACAAGGTCGTTTCTTCTGGGCTACTTCGTTTGGGCGTAGTCCCTTAAGAGCCCTGAGACCAAAATATCGTTCAACTTCGACGGGTGACTACTCGGACTCCGTGGCACCTAGAGATGCCTCGTCTGATCTAAAACCTCAACGTAGGGACCCTATAAAATAGCCTCTCTTGTTTTTTTCCTTCTCATATCGGTGCTCTCGCTGCCCTATTGTTTGTAAAAACTCGAAATAGTGCAGTTTGAGCCAGTGTAAGATTGTCAAACGCTATATTTTGCAAATGGTGGGTCATGGCACCAAACCTGACTAACCCAACGAATCATCCGGGTGGCTAGGTAAATGCTAGATGAGGTGGTGTTCAGTTCTTGACAAGGTCATTGCTTCGAATACTACATTCGTTCGGGCGTAGTCCTTTAAGAGCCCGAGACAAAAATATCGTTCAACTTCAACGGATGACTACTCAGACTCTGTAACACCTGGAGATTCCTCATCTTATCCAAAACCTCGGTGTAGGGACTTTCTACAATAGCCACTCTCAAGTTTTTCCTTCTCATTTCAGTTCTCTCGTTGGCCTATTATTTTGCAAACGCGTGAAATAGTGTAGTTTGAGCCAGTGTAAGGTTGTCAAACAATATATTTTGCAATCGGTGTGTTAGTGCACCAAATCAACTGCACCAACATGTCCAATTGGCCAGGTCAATGCTAGAGGAGGAGATTTATTAGTTTGCGACAAGGTCATTTCGTCAGAGCTACTTTGTTCGGGCGTAGTCACTTAAGAACCCCAAGACCAAAATATCGTTCAACTTCGACGGGTGACTACTCAGACTCCGTGGCACCTAGAGATGCCTCGTCTGATTTGACACCTCTATGTAGTGACCCTCTACAATATCCTCTCTCAGATTTTTTCCTTCTCATATCGGGCTCTCTCTCATTGCGCTATTGTTTGCAAATGCGTGAAATAGTGCGATTAGAGCCAATATAAGTTGTCAAACGCTATATTTTACAAACGGTGGGTCGTGGCACCAAACCAGATTGTCTTGACACATATGGGTGGCAAAGAAAATACTAGAGGAGGTCATTTTTAGTGGATGACAAGGTAATTTATTTCGGGCTACTTCATTCAGGCGTAGTCCCTTAAGAGCCCTGAGACCAAAATATCATACAAATTCAACGGGTGACTACTCGGACTTAGTGGCACCTAGAGATGCCTCATTTGATCAAAAACTTCAGTGTAGGGACCCTCTACAATATCATCTCTTGTTTTTTTCCTTCTCATACTAGCGCTCTCGTTGCTGCCTATTGTTTGCAAATGCACGAAATAGTGCATTTTGAGCAAAGTGTAAGGTTGTCAAACGCTATATTTTGCAAATGGTGGGTCATGGCACCAAACCAACTATGCCGACACATCCGGGTGGCTAGGTGAATGCTAGAGGAGGTGGTGTTTTGGTTCGCGACAAGGTCGTTACTTCCGGGCTACTTCGTTTGGGTGTAGTCCCTTAAGAACCCTAAGACCAAAATATCGATCAACTTCGATGGGTGACTACTTGAACTCCGTGGCACCTAGAGATGCCTCGTCTAATCGACACCTCAACGTAGTGACCCTCTAAAATAGCTTATCTCAGTTTTTTCCTTCTCATATCGGTGCTCTTTCTGCCCTATTGTTTGTAAACATGCAAAAAATAGTGCGGTTTGAGTCGGTGTAAGGTTGTCACAAACACTATATTTTACAAACGGTGGGTTGGTGTACCAAAAACCACTGCTGACACACACCGGGTGGCCAAGTGAATGCTAGAGGAGGTGGTTTTTTTGTTCACGACAAGGTCGTTGCTTAACGGGCTACTTCGTTGCGGGAATAGTCCCTTGAGAGCCCTAAGACTAAAATATCGTTCAACTTCAACGGGTGAATACTCGGACTCGTGGCACCTAGAGATGCCTCCTCGATCCGACACCTCCATGTAGGGACCCTCTACAATAGTCTTTCCTTGTTTTTTTCTTCTCATATTAGTGCTCTCGCTGCCCTATTGTTTGCAAACGTGTGAAATAGTGCAGTTTGAGCCAGTGTAAGGTTGTCAAATACTATATTTTACAAACGGTGGGTCGTGGCACCAAACCAATTGTGCACATGCATAGGTATGGTCTTGTAAACACATGGGGAGGAGTCATTTTTAAAATTTACAACTTTTTCAAACAATGAAAGCTTCTCTTAGCTTCGAGAATTTAAAATTCTCTACTAACAGTGCCAACCACGTGAAGGTGGAAGCTTTTTTGGCACCACTAACCTGAACATAAAAGTGTTAGTCAAAGAAATTTAAGTTTCAAATCAAAACCATATACTAGATATATACAAAATACACAAATTTAAAATAAAATATATGAACTTAAATCTAGATGTCTAACATATTTATATAATATATATATATATATATCAAAGAAATTATATATACTGACACGAGCATTGTAAATTCATTCCAATGAACCATAGGATCGGATCTACTCGAATAGCAGACAAGATTGCTTCATGATTTGACTCTCGAACCTTGAAAGAATCTTGTTATTAGGCCTTCCTCGATATCTATACACCTGAATATTTGTGCTAGAACTAGATGCGAATATAAGAGTATTTTTCTATGTGTCTCAAAGTCTTCAAACACCCAAACAAAGTATTTTTTTAATGGATACCGTCGAAGCCAAGTTCCAGTAACTACCACTGACCATGTAGTATACTCAATATCTTTGCCATCTATAATAGGAGAAGTCAACTTCTTTCTTTCCTCGATGCAACGACATAAGAAATAGTCTTGTTCCTTCTTCATTGTCTTCTATCGCAATAACTGCAAACACATGTCCTATACAAAAATAAAGGTTGAACAACTCAAATTTAAATTACATATTAAAATTTCAATGGACATAACTCAATATAAAAATTTAAAAAATAACCATTAATACCTTGTCGCACCAAAATCAAAATTTCATCAAAGTCCTTGGATGTTGCAACTTCATCTACAGAAACAATTCGTAATGCTTATGGAGGTTGATAACTAGGAAGTGGAGTTAGAGGCCTACAAATCCATCCATCCACCCATTCTTGTGAATCACACTCAACAGTGAAAAATTTGATACAAGATGCACAAAAATGTCAACTTTCTTATCCATATGGCGCACGAAGTAAAGCGTTTGAGCTATAAAATGAGTGCATATCACTGGACCCAGTGAGTGTCATACAATCCTCGTAGTTAGCAATTTTTTGTTCCTCTATCAACCAAAAATATCTATGAACTATGGAATTTTATTGAGAACCTTGAGTCATGTTATCGTTACACCATTCCACTATGCTCTTTGCATCTTTTAATTTAGCACCATCTTTGTACTTCAACTCTTCTCTTGCAAGAGATCTTTCACACATGCCCCTGCACCGTCATGCTCTCCTTTTCCATGTCCAGCCTTAGTGAAACTCCAAATATGTTGCACACCCATCTTGACATGCATTCTACTCATCCAATAAAATATTCATGCATTCTTAAACTGAGACGTGTAATTATCTGACCATATATAATGTTGTTTGAAGTGGATGTCCCTATCAAACAAGTTTCCATAAAATAATTGGAAACACCCTTGCACAAATTTAGTAGAATGAGTACGATCATCACTGATATAAAAGTGGTACTCTCTTAAAAAAAATTTCATTCTCTATACTGTCAAGAGAATATAGAAATACTATATGCACAAAAATGACAACTTGTATTGAGTTATAATATTGTAATTGAACCTCCATTTATGGTTGTAATGTGTAATTCTCTACAAAATCGACCACTGAAACAATAGTACCAATAGGAAATGTGTCCTTACATAGCTTCAACTGTTCATCTAACCTTCGAGCTCTATGTGTATGCCTACCATACTCATAAACAATTTCATCCTTAACTTTTCTCAAAAATTGGAAAACAGGCATTTGTTCTGTAACTATCTCACACCGTTTAGACTCTTTTCCATCTTTCAACTGGTATGCAATTGATTTATATTTATCAAACTCAACTAAATTATGTCCTATTGTACCTTCAATTTCTCATGATAGATGCAACTTTCTAATTTAGGTAATCCCCCATGTACTACAACTTCCATCTAAACAATCCCGACTATAAAAAAATTTCTGACTTTGTTTTCACAAAATATAGTAGCATTGAAATCCATGGAAGATATTGGTGGAACTTGAACACCACATTCGATAACATAGTTTAGAATGAAAAATAGAATGAATACATAAAACTTTAGCATAATGCATCGGTAATTCAACATGTTTCCTACAACAAGTGGTGCAAGCATGGTTGATTTTCACATAGAATGGTTTGAACATTTCAAAAAAATGTTGACTAATTTTAATTTCCAGATGCTCTTGTTCAAACTTATGAAAAAATTGAGTTTGAGTCATATCTAAGAAATTCTTTGGATGTGGTTCACAATTAGTAGAACCAACTCTCCATTTTATAAAATCGCTTGTATTAGGTGAAACTCTTGTGTTATTATGCCAAAATTTGATAACTTCTCTAATAGCATCAAAATTATTTTTGTCCTTACGCAGTGCTCTAGCAGAAAATACCCAAAAATCGGCGTTATTGAGTGATTGAAGGATATTACGTCTTTCAATTGCTTTCATTAGAGTTTTTCAATTAACTTGCAAAATTCGACTTTTTTGCGTAATCAAACGTTGTTTTTTTATTGATTCACTTACAACACTAGTAGCAAGTACACGACGCACAATATTATTATCCATAGTGCGTCTCTTGACAACAACAATGTGATATGCATCATGAAGGTTTTCAAAATTGTATAGGTTTGACCACATATATTAGATGTTGTCAATCCTAAGGTGTTTAATGTAGGTCTCATTTTAATCAATTTCATCAAACTAACCAACAAATTAACATATTTGGGAATCATTTAAAATTTCAAAATGATTATTCCAAATTTTAGTGGCTTTTCTTCTGATTTGTCATTTAGAAAGTTTGTCAAACATTGGTTTCAAAATCTTTTCATCAATTTCAATAAAAAAATTAGGTTTCTTACGTAAAATCCTACGAGGTGTTTTTGTCAAATATTGTCTGTCTACAGTTTCAACATGAATTTCCTTATTCACATTTTCATTGTCTCCTTCAATTTCAAAATTTGCTACATCATGAGTATTTAATTCTTCTTCAACATTGATAGTAAAAATATTTTCATCATGAGTATTTAATTCAACTTCAACATTCGATAAAGTTAAAACATTACCTAGTTCTTCATTGCTTACAATAGTTGGGGTTGAAGATCAACCTCTTCTTGATTCACAAAGATTCCGCATTCGCTCAACATTTTGAATTTTGTTGGCCTCTAATTTTTTTGGTGTTTTTTTACTTAATGACTTCCTTTTTTAACTTCGTTTCTTGTCTCCCATGATGTTTTACTTCTGGTGATAAGAAAAACATGTAGAAAAAGACAAAATTTTGTAGTAATTCGTATGGTAAGGTCAGAGAGTAAAAATCACATGGTAATTCATACATTGGGATGTGTGTAAGTATGATTTATGAACCGTGAGTGCACTTTATAAACCGCGATCATGGTTTATAAAGCATGCTCACGGTTTGTGTTAAAAAACCGCGATCGTGCTTTATAAACCGCGATCACGGATCTATCTGCTGAACCTAAGCCTCATGAAATCTTTGTTTTTCCCCAACCAAAGCTATGGAAGGTCATTATGAAGTGTAAAAGGTCAAAAAACCTAAAATTTTCTCTTCCAAATACTTGAACCATGCTAAAAAACTGAAAACATTTCACAAAAATGGTGCCATCGCGTAGAAGGATCAGCTTAGCTTCGTAGAAATATTGATTTTAAAGTGAATAGAATAAAACAAATATCATTTTATAATTTTTTACTAACAATAGGTCTTTAAGACATTTTTTCTGTGAATGTTCATGTCTACGTTTAAGACTAACTTTTGTTTCGCTTAACAAAATGTGATAAAAATTATACCATCCCAAGCGTGGAAAAACTCTATACACGTTAAAAAAAAATTGATTTCGATATTTTTGATATAGTTATGGTAGGCAAACGGAAAGCGCACTATTTTCTAAATATTTTTAGACCACTTTCATGGAAAAAATCATTAAAATAAAATACAAAATAAAATCCATCCCAAGATAGATAACTACATCTAACATTTCACTAAAGGAAAAAAAAAAAAAAAAAAAAAAACAAGATTTGGTCATCCAAAATGCGGGCAAACGGACTACAATCGTATAAGTTTTTCCAAAACAAAAGCCAAGTCATATAATTTTAAGTGTTTAATATAGCTAAACTTGTCCGTTTTAAAAAAAAATAAATAGGTTTTAGAAACTAGATTTAAGAATTCTATGATTCATATTTATATAAATGTTTCTAATTTTGAGTGCACATATTCCTAATAATCCCTACAAGTTGATATTTCGATGTTTTTTGCAATATGACATCCACAGATGACCCTATATTTGTCCAACAACTTCCTGCACTTACCCCAAAAAGTATATGTATCTTTCCCTCCATCATGTGTAACCTTTCTATCATATTATCAAGGCCTCCCTAGTAATATATGGCATGTATCCATTGGGATAACATCACACCACACCTCATCCTTATAAGTATTCCCAATCAAAAAATTTATAAGGCATCTTTTATCTATGGTTACCACATTCCCTTTCTTAAACCATGATATACAATAGAGATATGGGTTCTTCTCACATTTCAGATTGAGTTTATCAACCATCACAGTTGAAACCATATTTTCATGACTACCACCATCAATAATAATTTTACATACCTTTCCTCCAGAGGTGCATCTTGTTTGAAATATATTTGTTCATGACCATGAATCAACACCAATAAAATCTTGTTCATTTTCCTTCCTGGGGAAATCATTATCCTCCTTGTCATGGGGTTTCACCCATGTCTTGAAAACCTCCAGTTATTCTTCCTCTTTAGCTTCAACTAGATTTACTCGTGTTTGTTCTTCTTGCCATCTATCTTGTGTAGGATAGTATGAAAAATCAAAATCTATATGCCCCTCTTCACCACATTTGTAACATTTATATTGCCTTTGGGGCTATTTATGCCCCATCATTCATTATAAATTCTTCCCCTCTAAAACCCCCTACCTCTTTGGTAGTTACCATGATTTTTTACCGAGAATCTTCATGCCCTTCTGAATTATAGGATTCACCTTTTGTAGATTCAAATCTACCCATGTCTCTTATTGGAGATGATGATGGCCCTCTCTTCACACCTCTTCTAAAATTATTCCTCGTGTTCTTTTCTTCTACCTTTAATGTGATTTGATAAGCATCGTCAAGGATATGGATCCAGAGCATACTCAGTTCATCTTATATGGTGTAACTCAACCCATCTATATACCGTGTAACCTCCTGTTCTTCAGACTCTCCCTTTTCCAACCTAATTGACAAATTGTAAAATTCATTGGTACACTCCTCAATGCCAAGATCCTTCTATCTTAGGTTATGGAACCTTCAAAAGAGTTTCTAAGCATAATCTATAGGAAGAAAATTTTCTTGAGGTTCTTTACCATTTTATCCCAATTTTAGATCTTTCCCTTTCCAATCATTTTTCTTTAATTTTGTAGGTGATCCCACCAGAAAAATGCATGTCCATCCAACTTAGTGTATAAAAACTTAACCTTCTTCTCTTCTCAAATAGTTTTCTACTCATATAATTTTTCCATGTTATTGAACAGTCAATCAACTCCTCTGGCAGTAACCCTCCACCATAATAAGGAACATTAATCTTGATGCCTTCATTCTTTCCTCCAAATCTTGGATCAATTTCTTCTAAAATTGTCTCTCATTCATAATTTATTCATCTCTCTCATTTTCTTCTTCATCTTCTCCTTCATTATTTAATGAACATACTTTTTGGTGTCACTATTTGGGTGCATCCCCATTTACATGTCTCCTTCTAAGGTGGGTAACTTCTCTTGTGAGCTCGGTAACTTGTTTATGTAGCTCCTGCATATCCCTATTCATCTGGGAATAACCTCCCTCAATGTCTACCCATGATTACATAAAATAAAGGAAAAAATTACACACAAAAATGTAATATACCTTAACTATTTCCGCAAGATCTAAATCTGCCTTTGATACTAATTGATGTGAATCCAGCTTGACAGGATGAAATACCTCCAAAAAACACATAAAAAACTTTTAAAATAAAAACCAGGAGTTTCAAAATAATTTTCTTCTCATTCTGGAATCTACACTAATCTTTTACATTTTTACATTCCACCTTTTATTTCACGTCTACATTAAAAACCCTAAAATACCAAAAACCTAAAATGCCAAAAATACCTACTAGTAAAACAACTTAGATGGGCCCCAAAACTTTTGTGCAAAATATGCCTTCATGGATTAATACTCACATGAAATTTTGACTCGGGCGGATGGAAACTAGTTCGATGGAACCTTCTTACGTGGATGATTTGAAGAAGGTAAGTGTTAGAAGATAGGTGGGTGAAGAGGGGAAGAGCTCTTTAGGTGTATCCTTGTGGGCTCAGAGGCTGTTTGGGGTGCCTCTTAGTCCTCCCATCAAAATTGTGCTTGCATTAAAGGATCTTGTCCCACATCTGGATATACCAGAGATTATTTGTGATAGAGCTAAAAACCATTTCAAACTTGCTGCTATGGGCACTTTTGGAGGGTGAAGGCGAACATTGATTCCGTTCGCAAATGGTGTAAACAAAAGTTGAAGTGAAAGTTAGAGGTTAGGGCTATGGATAAGGATGACTTCCTCTTCTATTTCCAGGAAGAAGAAGATCTACAATGGGTGCTCCTAGAAGCACCATGGTTTTTTGGGAAAATAACTCTCAAGTATTATGCAATGGCAACCTGGGTTGTCTGGTTCTTTACCTAAACTCCTGATCTAGATACAACTCCAAGGCCTTCCCTTGGAGTTTTGGGAGCCAGAGGTATTTTTTGGAATAGCTAGAGCTATGGGGGTGTTCATCACAGTGGATCCAACTACAAAGGCTTGATCCAGGCTTGTTTGTGCTCAAATGTGTGTTAACGTTCTTGTGGGAGCCATCATGCCCAAGAGTATTTTTCTAGACTCAACGTATGGTCAACACGAATAGGTCATAGTTGTTGAAAACTCCAGGATCTTCTTTTCAAATTACGGGAAAGTGGATTTTGCTACTGGATCTTATGGTTATGAGCATTCTCCTGGCCAGGTGTTAGATGATGTTTTCCTTGAGGCTCCGATTCCTCAGATGGATTTAGATCTCAAATCAGTATTTGAGGAGGATGTGAACATGATGGAATATTCTGCTGGTTGAAGTTTGGCATTTACAGGTTTGGAGGTAGTATGGCGGGTAGGCCGGTGGAGTGTGATGCATTTGCTTCTGAGCTTCCTGGGTTGGGCTACAAAGATGGTGACTAGTTGGGTAGGTGGGTGGAATCGAGTTGATAATGGTGATTCAAATTTCAAATCTTTCCTCCCGCCGACTCCCAAAACATTGATGATTGTGCACCATGTGGGCCATAGGGGCTGCACGAACCTTTGGCTGAAAGAAATTCCAATGGTCTCTTGGAAGTGCATCTCGGCGTGATTGAGGGGGTCCCCAAAATGATTCCTTGGTGGCCCTGTCATTTTCCTTGGAGGATGTGGTGGGATGGACCAAGGTTCTTCCCAAAAAAATTTATAGTGCTCGGTCAGATAGAGCTTTGTGGAGTCATTTTGTTCTCCGAATTGGATCCTAATGTTTTCATGTGTTGTTTTATTTAACCGTTGGTAGAGGTTTCTCTTTCGAAAGCGTCACCACTATATCCTCTCTCCTCTTACTTTGTGGGGTTTTTTAGTTCCCTTAAAAACAAAACTATTTTACCCTATCCGATAAAAAAATCATGAAATTTTGACTTATAATAACAAGCACAACAAAAGTTATTAAACTTCTAAGACCTATTCAAAACTGAAAAAAACATTTAGAACCAATTTTAGGCCACTATATGAAAGAATACGGGCCCGAAAATTTTCCAAAATGGCCACAACCTTGCAAGAAATTTTACCCAAACATAGTACTAATGTATATTTACCACCCTATAAACTTTCAAGACAATCTAATGCTCAGATCAAAAGTTATGGTCTCCACAAGTTATGTTCCTACATCATTACTAAGGTTTTGAATATTTAATTATAATAAGTCTAAGGATTAGAATCGCAAAGCACATGATTATTTTATATGTTCTATTATTAGAAATTGTATATGAGTTGTAAATTATGTTGAAGGGTTATAAATGTAAAGTTAAGTCGCTTTCTAATGTATATGCTAATGTTGTTGTGTTCTTTTATGTTGCAATGCAAATTATTGAAGATTGATGAATAGGAAGATTGTAAAGAGGACAATGTCTAGAAAAATTTGATTAGATAAATATTTAACTTTTAAGAAAACTCTATATAGACACACCTCCTAATATCTCAAAAATTATTACATGACATATTTGGAGAAATTCATATTCATTTTATGTTTAACTCCCATTTTCATGATAGTGAAAAGTTCCTATGATATAGAGTCAAGATGGGTTAATGTTCTCGGAATGAGGATAATCAAATGCATGCTTATTTATGTTTAAATGTGATGAATCTTTTCAATCTACCATGTAAATACTTTCTAAAGTTATCTATATATATTTTGTCATTTTATTTTAAGGTTGTAGATTCATAACCCAAATATTCACGAGTTATCCACCCTATATGTATACTATTTTTTTGCATTTATTTTCAAATTCGTCCTTAAAAATGCCCCCAATGAATCCTTAAAAAGTATTATTCATTAGATCATTTATATTTCCCAAATATGATGAGTTATTGAATTATGACACCATTATATTCCCTAAATTATCTTCCACACATAACAAACAATTGAGAAATTAAGAAAAAACATTAAAAAATTACATTTATTATTTTATATTATGTCATAATTTTTTTAATATTACATATATAATTTTAATTCATAACATTTGTTCATTTTAATATTACATATATCATTTTAACATTGTATGAGCCCCCACCACATGGAGGAATGGAAACCCTAAAGATATTGCTATGAGTTATGGTGATCTTGGTGGAAGCGATAGGGATCGCTAACCGGGAGAATTTTACCCAGTGTGCTCGTGGAGGTTGTATTTTGGCTTTCAATGGATTCTTTTGACTGCTTTATCTTGAAATAAGGGTCCTAGGAAAATAATGGAAGTTAAGATAAGGTTCATCTTAGCTCGAGTGGAGGAAGGGGCTCTGTCGACACTAAAATTTTCCTCCGTAATTTCTATTTCATTAATGTATGTATTAGGAATAGGATGTTGTTAAGTGTAATTAGTAGTAACGTCTGATAGAAGATAACGGTGCCATCGATGACGATGCTGCCAATAATGTAGAGTATGGTAATAGTCAAAGTACAATAGGAATGTTATAAAAGTAAATATTTGTCGTAAGTGGACCGGTAATGTTAAAATGTCAAAGTTGGGATAAGTAGAGAAGTAGGGTCTACATGATTAGGAATTAGAAATATTATATTGGTAATAAGGACAAGGAGTGAGGTCATAAATATTTTGTGTATTTTATTTGTAAAAAGTCTAAAAATGTGGAACCCATGTGAAATGATAAGGTTTATCTTATCTTAAAAGATAAGCTTACATGTACAGATAAGAGTTAAGGTATGGAATATGATTCGTCAGTGGATTTCTTATCCTATCTTAGAGATAAGATGGATAAGCACTGGAAGTTCTATAAATAAAGAGGCCACCCCCCTCATTTAGCATAGAAGGAAGTAGTGAGAAATATTATATGAAGTGTGTAAAGGAAGCCATCAGTTTAAAGGTGTGTTGAAGAAGCCATTAAGAGGTGTAATTGTAAAGTTTCTCCCATAGTATTGGTGGAAGGCAAGTGAAGTCAATAACAATTGAAGTACCTCATGGGTGAGATTGTAACAATTTCATGTTAATATTATAATTTACTTTGATATTTTAGATTTGTCATCATTCGTCTTATCATAGTCGATGGTATTCTTGTGTTATGTTTGTTGTTTTGTTTCCAGATTACATCCACCAAACTAAAGGCTGTGCATTAGTAAATAATCATAGCATGAGGAGTTCTCGGTGAAGAATTATCATAGTGTCGGATTGGTGATGACATTTTGGTTCCATTGCCGGGACCATTCCTCATTGGTGGATTGTCTGGAGAGATATTCCCACTTAGTCAAAAATCAATTAGAGGGTAACCTTGTTTTACTGTGCATAGTAGTTACCATGGTAAAGTCATTTTTCTTTGTGAATAGTATTTACCACAAGATAAAGTCACTTTTACCGTGAATAGTATTTTACTGCGCAAGATAACTTCACTTTTTACTATGAATAGTGTTTACCATAGTAAAGTCAGTTTTTACCGTAGTAAGTCAAGTTTTACCATAGTTTACCATGGTCATTTCTATTTTCTATTATAGTGATTTTAATTATTGGTGCACATAAGTCTTGTTGATTGTACTTTTGGGTTGGTATTTCATTGTGGTTACTTTTGAAAATGGGGAAGATTCCTGTTTTTTTAGCCCAATCTAATGAAGATGCTTCCTCTTTCATTCAAGAGTTTAAACGATCTTGTATTTGTAATGGCCTTATAAGAAGGGAACAATGGACTGAATTTTTTCCTACCTTTTTGGATGGTTTAGCCCTTAGGTGGTTTGAAACACTAGGTGATAATGTGAAAAACTCATGGGATTTATTAACTGAAAGTTTTCTTGAAGAATTTGGTGAACAACAGAGATATGTAGATCTCATGATCGATATCACAAAGCTAACCCAAGGAGAGAAGGAGAAGATAAGGGATTATCATGCTCGTGTTCTAGAGCTAAGGAGAAAGCTCGACGCCCAGATCCAGAAGGAAGGATTAGCGGATGGGTTGATGAATGGCGTGGATAATATCCTATGTAAGCACTTCATTCTTAGGATGAAGCCAGAGATTAGACAACAAGTGAAGTATGACCGCATTTGCTACCATTGAACAAGCAAAGGAGATTGCGAAGGCAAGAAGAAAGCATGGAAGAGGAGCCCAAAGAAATTTTTGCTAAAGTAGAACCTACACCAGCACCTTTGCTCCAGAATCACAACCACTCTTGGTGAGCATAAATCTTTCTCCTAGTACATCTACTAAGTATGAAGATCTGCTCAAAAAGATGGGTCGATTAACTATTAATCTTCTTGAGGAAAAGAATTTAGTTCTCGGGGAGGAGATAGAGGTCCAAAAAGAAATATTTCTGAAGTTGTATGTTATGGTTGTTATAAAAAGGGTCATTATAAGTATAATTGTCCATATAGAGCTTCTACATCTGGTAAAGGAGATAATGATAAAGGAAAAGCACCTGTGAATTCTTTTGATGTAGTAGATAAGAGCAAAAATAATGAAGTAGATGTGTTTGTAACAAAAAAGAAAGAAAAAGAAAGATAATCAAGATGGAAATGATCCTAAGAAGATGAAAGGAGAAACTAGTAAGAAACATAGGAGAAGAAAGTTGGGCGTGCGAGGATTTTTGATTTCACAGGATAAGGACCATACTCCATCTTAGAAGATTTGTCCAAAAGGTCTGCAAATATTACATATGGTCAACTCTTGGCTATGTCTTCGAGAAGAGGCGGGAGTTGCGAAGTGGACTCAATGCTCGATGAGGGAAGGAGATTGAGGTCCCTGTTTTTGGAGGTAGAGGCAGATCCCTATGCTCCACAAACTGAGGTATTATGTAATGGTATTTCAATTCATGATGTCTTAGTTGATGTAGGTGCTGTAGTTAATGTAATGACCGAGTCTGTAATGAATATGTTGGGTTTAAAAATTGATCGCCCTTCAACACTTATGTTAAGGTCATTAAATAAGGGAAAAACTAAACCGAAGGTGTAGTTTCAAATGTGGCAATATCATTATGGGTGATGTATGTGTGGTAGACTTTCGGGTGATGAAAAATGGTCTATTGCGTACCCAATGTTGCTAGGAAGACCATGGCTAAGGAGAGTTCATGCAAGAAACTACTAGAATGAAGGCTTCATGACACTTGGATGTGGTAGAGAGAGGGTGAAGATAAACGTGATCCCTGGACATCATAAGGTAGAACCTGTGGATTCAAGTGATGAAACTGATGATTGGACATCCTCTGATTACTTTAGTACCAGTGAAGTGGACATTGAAGATGAAGAAAGTGAGGTTAATGTTTCAGTCATGGATATCCTTCCAGTCACACCGACTCATGACCCCATAAAATTATCTGAAGAAGAAGTTGATGATCGTCTCCAACAAATAAAGATTGGTGATGCTGTGATGGAGAGTGAGAAGGAATCCTACCTCTAGCTCTTTCGAAGGTACATACACATATTCACTTTTGATTACAAGGAACTCCGTCAAGTAAGTTGGGTAGAACATTCTATTGAGCTGGTAGATGGTGTTAGGCCTATAAAGAAAATGCCATATCGCATGAATCCTAATTTTTCCAAGACTGTAAAAGAAGAAATAGATAAGTTGCTTGATGCAGGATTCATATTTGCTGTGGAGAATTCAGAATGGGTTTCTCCCATTGTGATCTCAATAAAAAAGAATGGGAAGCTATGCATTTGTGTTGACTACAGGAAGCTCAATAAGGCAACAAAGAAGGATCATTACCCTCTTCCATTTTCAGATTAGATCTTAGACGAAGTAGCTGGCCAGGAGTGCTATAGTTTTGTTGATGGATATAACGGCTACAACCAAGTTTGTATAGCAGAGAAAGATCAGCTGAAGACCACGTTCACCACTCCTTGGGGAACTTTTTCTTATAGAGTTATGCCTTTTGGGTTGTGTAATGCTCCAGCAACATTCTAGCGTTTGATGAATAGGGTGTTTGAACCCTACATTGGAAACTTCATCAGAGTATTTATGGATGATTTTTGCATCTATGGGAGCAAGTTGGACCACCTGCACTAGATGGAGACAACATTTCAAAGGTTAGATGAAGCACAAGCCTCACTAAACCCTACAAAGTGTGTCTTTGGATGTTCTAAAGGTGTTTTGTTAGGGCATGTTGTATCCAGAGATGGTATTGGTACTGATCCTGATAAAGTTTCAAAAATCAAAGAGTTACCATTTCCTATGAATAGAAGTAAGTTGAGATCATTTTTAGGCCATGTGGGTTACTATAGAAGGTTCATCAAGAATTTCTCAAAGATTGCATAGCCACTAACCCAGTTCTTGAAGAAGGATGTTACTTATGAACCAAGAAATAAAGCGCATGAAGCTTTTGAACAACTGAAGGAAGCCCTGGTGTCTTCACCTATTCTAAAGAATCCAGATTGGAGCAAGCCATTCATTGTGTACACTGATGCCTCAGATGTAGCACTAGGAAGTACTCTGAGCCAAAAGGATGAAAATGGGAATGAACATCCAGTTTACTTTGGGAGCAGACAAATGAGTAGTGCTGAGGTAAATTATACTGTAACTAAAAAAGAGGCTCTGGCTATCATTTTTGTTGTAAAGAAGTTTAGGAATTACTTGCTAGGGCAAAAATTTCTAGTTGTAACAGATCATCAGGCTCTAAAATATATTGTAAATAAGCCTAACCCATCAGGGAGGATAGCAAGATGGATAATTTTGCTACAATAATTTGAATTTGATATTATAGATAGGCCAGGAAAGAAGCATGTCAATGTAGATGTACCCTCTCGAGCCTATGATGGTTTAGGATCATCTTGTGATGATGATGATTTCCCGATGTAACATTGTTATCCCTTTACACAATCCCTAATGAATACATAGATATTTGGAACTATCTGAATGAATTCAAGTTTCCTGATGGTGCCAATGCAAATACTAAGAGAAATATTACTCAAGCTAGTCGTCCATATTCTATTCTGCATGGATTATTTCGAATAGGACCTGATGGACAGTACAAGAGGGTAGTTGGACGTGATCAAAGGAAGGAGCTGCTAGAAAAATTCCACAATGGTACATGTGGAGGGAACTTCTCTAGACAATGTATAGCAAGAAGGATCTTAGATGCGAGTTATCTTGGCCCACTCTTTTTAAAGATTGTTATAATTATTGTAAGACATGTGATATTTGTTAAACACATGGTAACCGTAAGACTTCATCACTCCATTATGCCCTATTCTTCCACTTGGTCCCTTTGAAAAGTGGGAATAGACATTGTAGGTCCACTTCTAACTACCTCTCGCCATAATAAGTATATTGTAGTTTCCATGATTATTTAAGCAAGTGGGTTGAAGATAGGCCATTGAAAACAACTTCCATGGATGAAGTTGCAAGGTTCATATATGAACGCATTATCACCAGATTTGGTTGTCCATTAGAAATTGTAACAAACCAAGGAATCCACTTCATTAATGAGGTGGTAGAAGCCCTAGTCAATAAGTTTTCTATTAAGCACAGGAAGGAAACAACATACAAGCCAAGCACAAATGGACATGTGGAACGAACAAATTTTGTGTTATGTCAAATTCTAGCAAAAGATGCATCCTTGCAGGTACATAAATGGGATAAGAGGATTCATGCAACATTGTGGGCATATAGGGCAACATCAAAGTCAGCAACAGGATACTCCCCATTTAAGTTTGCTTATGACATTGATCCATTTCTTCTATTGAGTTTGATATTCCCCATGATCGAGTAATGGAAAATGAAAGAATGGATGAAAGTGATTCAATAAAATAAAGGTTGGTACATCTTCATTTACTAGAGGAAATGAGGGAAATAGCTAAGGATACAAGCTATAAGAAGAAAATGAAGCAGAAGGAATACTTTGATCAAAAGATCATGCGGTCTCCATTTCATGTGAGTGACTTGGTTCTAGTATATGATTCCAGATACAAAAAAGAAGACAGAGAAAATTTCTTCCAAAATGGATGGGGCCCTACAAAATAACATGCTGTGCATGAAAATGGTACGTACCGACTGGAGGAATTGGATGGCACTCCCATTACGAAATGGGTCAACCATGACAAGTTTAATATTTTCCAAGCACCAGAATAGTCTACTCCGAGGACGAAGTAGAAGCTAGGAAGGGGGAAGATGTCGACACTAAAATTTTCCTCTGTAATTTCTATTTCATTAATGTATGTATTAGGAATAGGATGTTGTTAAGTGTAATTAGTAGTAGCATCTGATAGAAGATAACGGTGCCATCAGTACGGTGCCACCAATAATGTAGAGTACGGTAACAGTCAAAGTACAATAGGAATGTTGTAAAAAGTAAATATTTTTCGTAAGTGGTCCGGTAATGTTAAAATGTCAAAGTTGGGATAAGTAGAGAAGTAGGGTCTACATGATTAGGAATTAGAAATATTATATTGGTAATAAGGACAAGGAGTGAGGTCATAAATATTTTGTGTATTTTATTTGTAAAAAGTCTAAAAATGTGGAACCCATGTGAAATGATAAGGTTTATCTTATCTTAAAAGATAAGCTTACATGTAAAGATAAGAGTTAAGGTATGGAATATGATTCGTCAGAGTGGATTTCTTATCCTATCTTAGAGATAAGATGGATAAGCCTGGAAGTTCTATAAATAAAGAGGCCACCCCCCTCATTTAGCATAGAAGGAAGTAGTGAGAAATATTATATGAAGTGTGTAAAGGAAGCCATCAGTTTAAAGGTGTGTTGAAGAAGCTATTAAGAGGTGTAAGTGTAATTGTAAAGTTTCTCCCATAGTATTGGTGGAAGGCAAGTGAAGTCAATAATACTTGAAGTACCTCATGGGTGAGATTGTAACAATTTCATGTTAATATTATAATTTACTTTGATATTTCAGATTCGTCATCATTCCATCTTATTATAGTCGATGGTATTCTTGTGTTATGTTTGTTGTTTTTTTTATAGATTACATCCACCAAACTAAAGGTTGTGCATTAGTAAATAATCACAACATGAGGAGTTCCAGTGAAGAATTATCATAGCGCCGGATTGATGATGACAGCTCCACCTTCGTGGCACCTTCTATGTAACCTTTAGGGTTGCACTCACATGGGGTGAGCATTAGAGGCTATAGTTTGAGAGGAAAAGGTTTTGTTAATGGCACCCTGCTCATGGTTGTAGGGGAGGGTTCAATTGGAGATAGGTTCGATGCTTCTACTCTAAAAAATAATGTATATTCAGGACTTTCCATGGGTGGCAGGGGCAGGAATTTTGCTGAGGTGAACTCCAAAGGACCCTCCAAAAGGGCGCCTCCTCTGACACCTTGGGTTTCCCCTTAACTCACATTTGATGATCTAATTTAGTCAAAATGGTGCGTGAAATAGAAGAAAAACTTTCCATAACTACCCTCATCTTCCGCTTCAAGAAATTTTAGGTAAAACTTGTTTAGTTGAATGAATGGATATCCCAAAGATGGAGCCCGACAATAAATGCTAATATCAAGCTCTAACCATGGTATATAGATATCATCATTGTTGTTTTTGAATCATTGAAGATAGGGATATTATTGATAGAAAATACTGGGTATGGGGTGAACATGGTCTCATGGTCAAACCTTGGTACCTTGCTTTTGATCCATTAAAATACTCCTTTAATTCTCATCCTATTTAGGTTAGACTCCTAGGATTTCCTATCCAATTGTGGAATGAACATTTATTTGAATCCATTTTAAATTTGTTAGGGCCTTATGTTAAATCAAATGACAAAACTTCCCGGAGAAGTTTCATACTACCTTTCTTGGAATCTTGGTTGACATAGACCTCACTGAAGACCTTCCCCTAAGATCAATCTTCTGATAGGTGACAAAACTTGGGTTGAAAGACTTGAATTTGAAGGTGTGCATTTTTGGTGCCATATATGTTTTAAAACTAGACAATTCATTGCTTATTTTTTATGACCTAAGCACATTGTCACTAATACCACTTGGTGGAAAGAATCTCTACCGAACATCACATGGTGTGTGCCACCTCTAATTTGGTACTCGATCCATCATCTCCCTCTTCGGAAAGGAGTCTCTCTTGGGATGTTAGCACCATGATGGTTCTTGAGAGCCCCAATCTCATTGTTCGAGAGATCCCTATGGGGTTGTCCATTGATGAAACTAAGAGGATAAAAACTAAACCACAAGAATTTGAAACAACAAAGGAGAATGTGGGTAAGTGCATGAAGTTGGTGGACAATTCGTGGACATAAAAACCTGAAATTCAGGAACCGTGATCGCGGTTCTTGAATTCCAGGTTCGGTAATTACCAAACCTAAAACCATGATCGCGGTTTAGAACCGCGATCACGAGAACTCTGAGACAAAAATTAGCAGTCCCACGACTCCTTATTTTCCCCATTTTTCATTTCAAACCATGATTTCTCCTAGACATTTTTCACTTGAGCTTTGAATACCACCTCAAAATTTCTCATCGAGACTTTTTATCACGATAGATTCAACCATGCCACCAAGACGAGGAGGTAAGCCCCCAATTTTAATCATTTTTTTGTATTTTAGGTTTTTTTTTTGCATTTTCATGGGTTTTTTGAAATGTTTGTTTATGTATACAATTTTCTTATTTTATCAGTTGGTCGGCACGCTCAAAATCATGTAAACTATCAAAACATTCCTCCAAACCCACCGAACATTCCTCAAAACCCTCAGAACATTCCTCAAAATCCTCCTCCAAACATAGATCCACATCTTGTGGCTCTTCCGTCCCCACCGAGCGGTAGGAACACAAGATAATATCATTGGAAGAATCCGAGAAAATAAAATTGTCATTGAGAACCTAATTCAGACTATAAGACAAAATCATGCCATAAATCCATCCCACATGACTTTAGCCAATACATTGCAAACATTGATTGGCGAAGTCGAGTCTGTAACCAAGAAAATACATAGATGGAATACCTTTAGAGGTGACTGTAGGTGGTGGTATGCGAGATAAACTATCCCATGTGGCCGTAAAAGACAAAAAAATTGGAAAAGACCTCATTTGTGCATTATTTACCAACCCTAGAACCAATGCCCCCTGCAGTTACTTGCAAATGGTTCCCAATCCATTGGTGCCACAATGACCGAATCAAAAACAATTTTTGGGACCGATGGTGGATGGTTTTTATTGTCCACCATGCAACAACAATGAGGTTCCTCTTTATTTTTGAAAACATTATACTACGAGTTCGTGCTCAATGAGGTCCCGAATTATTTTGACTTTTCTAACTTTTTTTGGTCGAGGAGGTGGCTCGCACAGCAGTACACGTGGTGCACGCATAGTCAACCTAGGATCCCCCATGCCCCAAAACCCACACCGCCTTCATTTATCCCTCCTACGGTGAAGGGGTTGTTGGAGATTGATACATTGTATGCATTGAGGAGCTCTCACGACACTCGACCCAACATAGTGACTAGATTACATCTGGTGATGTTGGTGGAGGCGCCAGTTCTAGCGCACCACACCACTGTGGATCATGTGGTGCCGTATGCACTATGGGAAAGACATCATTTGCTGGTTCACATGATTTCTTTTCTATAGATGAGATGTTGGGGAATGTTTTTGAAGCTGGTGCCACTTGATATTGGTCTTTCAGGGTAAATTTCAAATAAATATAAATAATATATATATATATATATACAATATTTTAATTCACATGTTTGAGATTTTAATATATATGTATTTGATTGTACATCATGTACATACATTTAAAGAACTAATTTTTATTTTATTTTAAATAGCAAGAGCCGGTGAAGGAAACATCCGGTGTCGACATGCTAGCTACTGCATCTAGGCATGTTTCAAACGTAAGTTTCAAGTTGTACAAACTTACATTTTTAATTTCATTTGATTGCACTAGATTATTATTATAATGTTTCACGTGTATGTTGTACATATCATCATCTACTCTGGGAACTGAGGCTACTAGCATGCCTCACATGAGTTTTACACAAGTTAGTAAATCTCTTTACACTTTGTTTCTAATTACTATAAGTTCAAATGGATTGTACATGCTTTGGACCTCTGTCATGTGGTGCACAGTCATGTAGATTTTAATATTGATTTGTACATGTTTTTTGTATAGCTTATGACTACTAGAGAGACTCCTCCATATATGCAGATTGTGGAGGCTACAGAGATCTTTGCCAAAGCATCTGCAAATCCACTAAGCGAGGTACAATTTTTCAAATTTGTTAAATTTTAGAGGTTCATTATTTCTTATTACTTAAATCTACAATATCAAAATTGTATGTGAAATATTTAATTTGAAAATTAATTATTTATATCTAGCTTACCCCTAGTGAGTCTATTGTTTTCCCTGTGATGCGTCAACAAAAATTTCTAGGATCATGACATTGCGGTAAGATTTCACATGCATTTTAACTAAATTGTACAAGTTTCTAAATTTTGAATGTATTTTAAAATTTTGGGTGTTAAAAACTTGTTGTTTTTGAATGTGCAGGTTAGGTTGCAGGCATGCTTAGAGACACCTAGGACCACATGGATGAAATCCATAGTAGCATCTCCCTCCACTACATCCCAAAGGTTGTTATGTTTGTGGATCCTATTTTCATGTTAGAGTGCGGTACACCTTCTATGTGTTACACTCGGGTATTTTTACGGTGGTCCCGTTCATTTGGTGAGTGGGTCAGGAGGGTTCGGGGGCAAGCCCCCGAAGCAAATTTTCATGGGTGGTTTATTAACCCATGGGTAATGGGTAACCGTTATGGGCTGTTTTTTGGGCCCATGGTTTTTTTGGTCTTTTGCCCATTATTTTGATACCCGGTTTTCTCCCTTGGTTTTGATACCCACGGTTTTGTATCCAATTGCTTAAGCAGTTGTCTATTTATATGGTCTTATGCATATGATAGATGTACAAGCAAATGTATTACAGATGTGTTTTGAATTCGGGTTTGAATTCTGTAGAGTTTGTTGAGCATAGCTCCAAACGGATCTGGGTATTGTATTGAGAGAGTGAAGGCTTGTAATAAAATCTGAGCAAGTGATTCTTGGTGGACGTAGCCCAAATTGGGTGAACCATGTTAAATATTGTCTCTCTGTGTTGTGTTATTTATTCTACACTTTTATTTGAGATTTGTAATATTTTTTACATATTAGTTTCTATTGTTGCGATTCTGTAAGAGATTATTTTGCATATTTTATCCCTTATTTCCTAACACTTGGTATCAGAGCCTAGTTTGGTTTGCTGAAGTGTTGAATCGCAGGGAAAGTTTTATCTTGAGTGGGAGCTATGGCAGATGATGGAAGATCTAGGGTTGATAAATTCAACGGGCAGAATTTTAGTCTTTGGAAGATGCAGATGGAAGATTACCTTTATCAAAAGGATCTTTATACTCCATTGTCTGAGAAGGTGAACAAACCCTCAAGTATGATAGATGCGGAATGGGATTTGTTGGATCGGAAGGCACTTGGAATGATCCGAAAAGACTACAAAAGATATAATGGATGCATTAGGAAGTTGTATGAAAAACCATCTTCCTCTAATAAGATAGTTTTAATGAAAAAGTTGTTTAATATGAAGATGTCCGAGAATAGTTGATAGCGAGATCATTTAAATGATTTTAATACGGTTGTGAATATGCTAGCTTGATTCTAATAGAATTTGATGAAGAAGTTAGGGCTTTATTAATTACGTGCTCTTTACCCGAGAGTTGGAATAGCACAGTAATGGCGGTAAGTAACTTGGTTCCAGCTAACTTGAAGTTGAAGTTTGAGGATGTTGTAGGGGTGATTCTAAGTGAGGAAATGCAAAGGAAAATCTCTGGGAACCTTCTACTTGGGAATGCTTTGATACAGTGGAAAATAGAGGGAGACAGAAGAATAGAGGAAACCGTGGAAAATCAAAAGATTGGGCAAGGTCAAAATCCAAGAACAAGATTGTATGCTGGAATTGTGGAAAGCCTGGGCATGCAAAGAAGGACTATTGGGAGCTTCAGGATAAGAAGAAACAATAGGAAGAAAACAAGGAGGCAAATGTGGCAACGGGTAATGTATGTCAGGATGCTTTGATTCTTTCTTTGCACAATATTACTGAATCTTGGGTTTTAGATTCAGGGGCTTCTTTCCATGCTTCTCCACATAGGCATTATTTTGTTGATTATGTTCAAGGAGATTTTGGGCATGTTTTTCTTGGTGATGATGAGCCTTGCAGTATAGTTGGAAAAGGTTCTGTTTATGTTAAGATGCAGAATGGGAATACATGGCTATTGAAGGATGTCAAACATGTGCCTACATTAAGGAGAAATTTGATATCGGCAGGGCAATTGGGAAGTAATGGTTGTACTGTGATATTTACAGCTAACTCTTGGAAGGTTACCAAGGGTGTTCTTGTGGTGGTAAGAGGTAAGAAGGTTGGAACCTTGTATTTAACCACTGATAGTACTAATGATTGTAATCTTGTGGCTTCAGATGCAGATACAATATTATGGCACTATAGGCTTGGTCATATGAGCCATAAGGGCATGGACATCATAAAGAAGAATTTACTTGGATATACGTAGAAACAGTTTGAATTTCGTGAGAACCGCATATATGGGAAACAAAAGAGAGTAAGGTTTCTCAAGGTTGAACCTACAAAGAAAGAGAGTAAGTTAGAGTTGGTGCATTCGATGTGTGGGGGCCAGCTCAGGTATCATCTCTTAGGGGTTCAAGTTATTATGTTACTTTTATTGATGATGTAACAAGGAAAATTTGGGTTTATTGTATTAGAAATAAATCGATGTATTTGACACTTTTTTAAATGGAAAGCCTTGGTAGAGAATGAAATAGGTCTTAAGCTAAAATTCTCGAGTCGAGATAATGGAGGGGAGTATTGCAGCAATGAATTTAATGATTATGTTCTAAGAATGGAATCTGCAGGAAAAAAGACGTTTCCAGAACTCCCTTGAGAGAATGGGGTATCGAAAGGATGAATAGAACATTAATGGAACGTTCTAGGAGCATGAGGTTACATGCAAAACTACCTCTTTCTTTTTGGGCGAAGTGGTGAGCATATTTGTGTACTTGATAAACAGAGGACCCTCAAGTGCCTTAAATGGAGGCATACGAGGAGGCTTGGTATGGTAAGAAAGTTGATTACTCATTTCTTAGAGTCTTTGGATGTGAAGTGTTTGTTCATATTGACAAGGACGATAGGACCAAGCTAGAGGCTAAATCATAAAAATGCACTTTTATTAGTTATGATGGTGATGACTTTGGATTTAAATGTTGGAGTATTAAAGACAAGAAAATCATTCGGTCTAGGGATGTGGTCTTTAATGAGAAAGTCATGTATAAGCAATAATTGCAGGAAAACAGGGAAGAATCCAAGAAAGAATATGCGGTGGTAGAGGATCTTACGGATGGGAAAGTGACCCATGAATCGGTTCAGAACCTACTCAACAGAACCCCAAACTCCTACGGTGAGGAGGTCTTCTAGGGTAAGAAAAGAACACGAACGTTTTTCTCCTTCTCTTTATTATTTATTACTCACTTTGATAGTAGAGAGCCGAGAGAGCTTTGATGAAGCAATGCAGTAGATGCCAGAAGAAGTGGGAGCAAGCCATGGATGAGGAGCATAAGTCTCTCATGGAGAACCAGACTTGGGATTTGGTGAAGTTACCGGAAGGCAAAAGAGAATTGCAGAACAAGTGGGTGTACAGATGTTAAAGATGAAGAAGGACGAAAGAAAAGATATAAGGCCCGGTTGGTGGTCAAGGGTTTGCATAGAAACAAGGTATAGATTTTGATGAGATTTTTTTCTCTGTAGTAAAAATGACTTCTATTAGAAGCTGTTCTTGGAATAGTTGCAAAGAAGACTTGCACTTAGAACGGTTGGATGTAAAGGCGCATTTCTCCATGGTGATTTGGAGGAGGAGCTATATATGCAGCCCGAGAAGGATACGAAGTCAAAGGTAAAGAGGAGATGGTGTGCAAACTGAAGAAGAGCTTGTATGGCCTGAAACAAGCTCCACGTCAATGGTATAAGAAGTTTGATAGCTTCATGATGGAGCAAGGTTATATCAGATGTCATTCTGACCATTGTGTGTATACAAATAAATTTGAGGATGGAAGTTATATTATTCTGTGTTTATATGTTGATGACATGCTGGTTGCAGGTAAAAACATGCAGGAAATAAAAGTACTCAAGAAACAACTAAGTGAATCCTTTGATATGAAGGATTTGGGGGCAGCCAGACAAATCCTTGGTATGAGGATAACTCGGGATAGAAAGGAACGGAAGTTGAATTTATCTCAGGAAGAGTACATTAAGAAGGTATTGGATAGGTTTAACATGCAGGATGCTAAACCCGTTGGGACTCCTTGGCCAGGCCATTTCAAGTTATCAAAGGAGCAAAGTGTCCCATGACAGAGCAGGAAAGAAACCAGATGTCCAAGGTACCTTACTCATCAGTAGTTGGTAGTTTGATGTATGCTATGGTGTGCACTAGGCCTGATATTTCCCATGTAGTGGGAGCTGTGAGTAGATTTATGAGTGATCCAGGTAAAGAGCATTGACAAGCAGTAAAGTGGATCCTTCGGTATTTGAGAGGGACCATGGGGACAATTTTGTGCTACTGATGGATCAGACACCACTTTACGTGGTTATGTAGATTCAAATATGGCTGGAGATATAGACAGTGAGGAGGAGCATGATACAGTTATATTTACACTCTAGGTGGGACAGTGGTAGTGAGTGGATTTCACAACTACGTAAGTGGTGGCTTTGTCAATCACGGAGGCTGAGTATGTTGCTGCCACGAGAGGCAAGCAAAGAGAATATTTGGTTATAACAATTGCTTGAGGAATTGGGGCATAAGCAGGAAGAATGTAAGCTGCATAGTGATAGTCAGAGTGCTATACACCTAGCTAAGAACTCTGCTTTCCACTCCAGAACGAAGCATATACAGTTGAGATATCACTTCATTAGGACAGCTTTGGAGGAAGATAAGTTGAAGTTGGAGAAGATTCATACCAGTCAAAATCCTGCAGACATGATGACCAAGGTGGTCACAAGGGATAAACTAAAGCTATGTTCAACTTTGCTTGGCCTTCGCGGATGACAGTTAAGGGTTGAGAAGCTTGCTCAGTGGAAATCAGTCTCCAAGTGGGAGATTGTTATGTTTGTGGAGCCTATTTTCATGTTAGAGTGTGGTACACCTTCTATGTGTTACACTCGGGTATTTTTATGGCGGTCCCGCTCGCCGGTGAGCGGGTTAGGGGTTCGGGGCAAAGCCCCAAGCAAATTTTCATGGGTGGTTTATTAACCCATGGGTAATGGGTAACCGTTATGGGCTGTTTTTGGGCCCATGGTTTTTTCGGTCTTTTGCCCATTGTTTTGATACCCACGGTTTTTTCCCTTGGTTTTGATACCCACGGTTTTGTATCAAACTGCTTAAGCAGTTGTCTATTTATATGGTCTTATGCATATGATAGATGTACAAGCAAATGTATTACAGATGTGTTTTGAATTCGGGTTTGAATTCTGTAGAGTTTGTTGAGCATAGCTCCAAATGGATCTGGGTATTGTATTGAGAGAGTGAAGGCTTGTAATAAAATCTGAGCAAGTGATTCTTGGTGGACGTAGCCCAAATTGGGTGAACCACGTTAAATATTGTCTCTCTGTGTTGTGTTATTTATTCTGCACTTTTATTTGAGATCTGTAATATTTTCTGCATATTAGTTTCTACTGTTGCGATTCTGTAAGAGATTATTCCGCATATTTTATCCCTTATTTCCTAACACAGTCATGGACGTGCTACTTCTAGCATGTCAAAGAGAGGGAAGATATTTCATGAGTAGATTCATAGTCCACTGGATGTACATATATATATATATATATATATATATATATGGGCCATCTGGTGGACTAGTGAACATGTTTCTTCATATAGTCCATTGTATATATATAGCCTTTTGCGAACGCATGTGGTCGTATATACATTATGACACACTTAGTTCGAGATGTACACATACGTTATGAACTTACATGTATTTTTAGAAACGTGCATCCGGAGCACACTTTGTTTGATTCTTATATATCCATGTGTGTTGGTTTTCATAACGATAAATCTAAACTATATGTTTGATTTGATTTCATTGCATGCATGATATCCTTCTATGTATGTTTTCATAACCATTTAAATTATTTCTAGATATGTATGTTTGATTTAAAATTAAAAAACCATGCCTTGGAGCACCATATGGTACAATTGTTAAGGAAACCTATTCCATTAAGCAAAACCATGCTAGGTGAACTACAAAAGGGTAAAATTTACGTACAATTACTTTTTTAAAGCTAACACTTAATCTTTTGTTATATCAACTAATGCGAACATTGATAGAAATAAGTGAGCTCTAGAGTTCATCTTGAACTATATATGAATATTTAACGTTACTTATGGTGCAACATTGAAGATTTTACAATTTTCCGATTTTCAAGTTTTACAATTTTCATATTTCTAGAATTGAAGATTACACAAAGGTTTCAAATTTTTTTCTTTGTTATCAAAACTTATTATTTTTAGTAAGGCTCGTATGCCAATTTAATAATAAATATTTAATCATGTCTTCTTGTATTTGGATTGAGATGAATTTTTTTCATTAGATTAGGTATTTTCATATGGTTTCCTGCTTCAAATTTCAAGTGTTTTCGATCTCCAAAATTGCAAGGATCTAAAAAGGAAAGTTTTTTCTCTGAAATTTTAAATGGGATGCTATAAAAAATTAGGGTACCAATGGAAAATATTTTTATATCATCTTCAAGGAGTTCATGAGTAGAAGTTATGGGCAAAATTACAGGGAAATGGAGCAAAAATGAAGGAGATATGAGCAAAAATGTGATTTTTGCAATAGGGTTTCTTGAAAATTTAGTAGCATAACTAAATACTAGCAATAATGAAGGAAAAGGAAATATTAAAAAGGGATTTAAAAAATGGCTAAGTGTATGTTTATACTCACCTCTTAACATTAACCTAGCTAACTCACCTTCTAACTCATCCTTGACCATTCTAGATTAACTCGGGTTACATGGCATGACAGGGTAGGGTTATAAGCCTTAAGTGACAAAGGGACTTAAAGGGGTGATAATGTGTGAAGGGGTTAAGTATTCATGAGAGGGGGCAACATAATCAAGTTGGGGTGCTGAGGAATTTAATACCTAGTGAGAATGTTACAAGCCTTAAGTGACGAAAGGGAGAGATTTCATGTGGTGGTGCATTCTGATGTCCCAAGTTGAAAAGGGTAAAAATTTGATAGTAAGCCCTTATTAGTATTCTTAGGTTCCACCCATCACATGAAGAATCCTCCTCTAATGAAGAATCAACTCATGTATTCCATAGTGGAATATCTTGAATGATGAGGCTTTTCCATAAACCATCTTGTTGAATCTGGAAACTACAAATGAAACTTTCTCATCTTCCAAGATGTTCACATGCTCCAATGTGTTGACTCAATTCTCAGGAATGGCATTGATATTTCCACATTGACTGAAATATTTTTCATTTAAGTCTTCATAGGATTCTAGAGATATAACCTATGATCTCTATAAGGGCTGAACTAAAGTATTGACTATTGAAGGAAAGGGTCACAAATATTTTCCTGAACCAATTCTTAAAATTTGAATCCTGAAGATTCTTCATGTGGAATTATTCTCCCTGAGAGGAGTACCAAGCTCATGCATTCTTGTGCCAAGATCTTCCAAAATTTTGATACATTCTCCTCATGGGATTCAAAATTAGAAATGGCTTCTTTTAGAGCATCAAACCTCTAGGTGATGGTATGGGACAAAATGTCATACAAGTTCTCTGAGTCAGATGAAAACACACCTGAGCTCACCAAGGAATGAGAATCAAAATTATTCATCTCACTCGCAAATGGGAGATTATTTTCCCAATGGAATTTCTCTTTCTTGATCTCAACTCTATTCCTATTGATTTTCAAAAATATGACCAAGAACAATCTAAACAAAGAGATAATCTCAGGAAATAGATCATGTTCCCTTTTTCAAGGATCATGCTCACCCAATGGTCACATGTCCTTCTTTGCAGTATGAATGCTTGATCTTGCTTGATGGACTGGGGGGTTGAAGTTTCAGATCTACATTGCTTCAATTTGAGGCAGAGATGATTAATCTCATGCAATAAATGATGGAACTTATGAATAAAAGGTCCTCACACATGTGTTCCCTTAATTGTTTGATGATTTACTTATACTCCTAATTATGTGTAGTGATATGTGATGAAGAATCCTATTACAATGCAAAAATAATGAGAATGTAAGCACATAGATGGGGCAGCAGAGGATGGAGAGAGATCACCACAATAACATAGCTCAAGAGAGAAAAGCAAGGACAGTGATGAAGCACTTAAGAGGACAGAGGAAAGTCCAAAGAGAACAAGAGAGATGGAAGGTAAACAAGTGACATTGAATGTTTTGAGTCCTAGGAAATGAACGGAGGTGAGGAGTGAGAAGTCATGCCCGAATGTCGTGGCACCGAACCAAATGTGCCGGCACATCTAGGTGGCCAGGTGAACGCTAGAGGAAGTGGTTTTTTTGTGTGAGACAAGGTCGTTACTTCCGGCTACTTTGTTTGGGTATAGTCCCTTAAGAGCCTTGAGATAAAAATATCGTTCAAATTCGACGGGTGACTACTTGGACTCCAGAAGTAGCACCTAGAGATACCTTGTTTGATCCAACACTTCAGCGTAGGGACCCTCTACAATAGCCTCTCTCATTTTTTTCCTTCTCATTTCGGTGCTCTCGCTGCCCTATTGTTTGCAAATGCGCGAAATAGTGCAGTTAGAGCCAGTGTAAGGTTGTCAAATGCTATATTTTGCAAATGGTGGCTCATGGCACTAAACTAAACCGACTACACAGGCATGTTCGGATGGCTAGTGAATGGTAGAGGAGGTGGTGTTTCGATGTGTGAAAAGGTCATTGCTTCCGGGCTACATTGTTTGGGCGTAGTCACTTAAGAGCCACGAGACCAAAATATCATTCAACTTCGACGCGTGACTACTTAGACTCAAGTGGCACCTAGAGAAACCTCATCGATTCAACAGATCGGTGTTGGGACCCTCTACAATATCATCTCTTGGTTCATTCCTTCTCATTTCATTGCACTGCACTCATTTGCGCTATTATTTGCAAACGTGTGAAATAGCACGTAGTTGGAGCGAATGTAAGGTTGTCAAATGCTATATTTTTCAAATTATGGGTCGTGGGACCAAACTGAATATGCCAACATGTCTCGGGTGGCTAGCTAAATGCTAGAAGAGGTGGTGGTTCGGTGCGCCACAAGGTCGTTGCTTCGAGGCTATTTCGTTTGGGCGTAGTTCCTTAAGATCCCTAAGACCAAAATATCGTTCAAAATCAATGGGTGACTACTCCGACTCCATGGAAACTTAGTGATACCTCATATGATCCAAAACCTCGCAGTGTATGGACCCTCTACAATAGCCTCTCTAAGTTTTTTCCTTCTCATTTTGGTGCTCTCGCTGCCCTATTGTTTGCAAACGTGTGAAATAGTGTAGTTGGAGCCAGTGTAAGGTTGTCAAATGCTATATTTTGTAAATGGTGGGTCATGGCACCAAACCGATTACACCAACATGTCTCGAGTTTCTAGGTGAATGATAGAGGATGTGGTGTTTCGGTGTGTGAAAAGGTCATTGCTTCCGGGCTACTTCGTTTGGGTGTAGTCCCTTAAGAGCCCTAAGACCAAAACATCATTCAACTTCGATGGGTGACTACTCAGACTCCGTGCCACCTAGAAACACCTCATCTAATTTGAAACCTCGGTGTAAGTAGGTAACCCTCTAAAATACCCTCTCTTAGTTTTTTCCTTCTCATATCGGTGCTCTCGCTGCCCTATTGTTTGAAAATACTTGAAATAGTGCAATTTGAGCCAGTGTAAGGTTGTCAAACGCTATATTTTGCAAAATGTGCATCGATTCACCAAACAGACTGTGATGACATGTCCAGGTGGCTAGGTAAATGCTAGAGGAGGTGGTGTTTTGTTGTGCGACAAGGTCGTTTCTTCCGGGCTACTTCGTTCGGGCGTAGTCCCTTAAGAGCCCTGAGACCAAAATATCATTTAACTTCGACGGGTGACTACTCAGACTCCTTGGCACGTATAGATGCCTCATATAATCCAAAACCTCGGTGTAGGGTCCCCTCTACAATAGCCTCTCTTGGTTTTTAACTTCTCATTTCGGGTGCTCTCGCTGCCCTATTATTTGTATACAGCAAAATAGTTCAGTTTGAGACATTATAAGGTTGTCAAACGCTATATTTTGCAAACGAGTGGGTTGTGGCACCAAACTGAATGAGATGAAGCGTTCAGGTGTCTAGGTGAATGCTAGAGGAGGCGGTGTTTCGGTGTGTGACATTGTCGTTGCTTCCGGCTACTTTGTTAAGGCGTAGTCCCTTAAGAGCCCCGAGACCAAAATATCGTTCAACTTCGACGGGTGACTACCGGGATTTCGTGGCACCTAGACATGCCTCAACTACTCTAACACCTTGGGATAGGGACCCTCTACAATAGCCTCTCTCAGTTTTTTTTTTTCCTTCTCATTTAAAGTGCTCTCTTTATCGTATTGTTTGCAAACGCGTGAAATAGTGCAGTTTGAGCCAATGTAAGGTTGTCAAACGCTATATTTTACAAACAGTGGGTCATGGCACCAAACCAATCTGCGCTTTAATGTCCGGTGGCTAGGTGAATGCTAGAGGAGGTGGTTTTTTGGTGCGTGACAAGGTCGTTGCTTCTTCGGGCTACTTCGTTTGGCATAGTCCCTTAAGAGCCATAAGACCAAAATATTGTTCAACTTCGATGGGTGACTACTCGGACTCTGTGGCACCTAGAGATGCCTCGTCTAATCCAACACCTTAATGTAAGGACCCTCTATAATAGCCTCTCTTGGTTTTTTCCTTCTCATTTCGGTGCTCTCGCTGCCCTATTGTTTGCAAACACGTGAAATATTGTAGTTTGAGCCAGTATAATGTTGTCAAACACTACATTTTACAAACAGTGGGTCGTGGCATTGACCGATAGTACCAATATGTCCAGTGGCTAGGTGAATGCTAGAGGAGGTGGTGTTTTGGTGCGCGACAAGGTCATTGATTTGGGACTACTTCATTCGGGCGTAGTCCGTTAAGAGCCCCGAGACCAAACTATCGTTCAACTTCAACGGTGACTACTCGACATCGTGGCACCTAGAGATGCCTCGTCCGATCGACACCTCAACATAGGGACCATCTACAATAATATATCTCGGTTTTTTCCTTCTCATATTAGTGCTCGCTGCGGTATTGTTTGAAAACATGCGAAATAGTGCGCAGTTTAAGCCAATGTAAGGTTGTCAAATGCTATATTTTACAAACGGTGGGTCATGGCACCAAATTGACTGTGCCAAAATGTCTAGGCAGATAGGTGAATGCTAGAGGATGTGGTGTTTTTTTGCATGACAAGGTCGGTGATTACAAGGCTACTTTGTTTGGGTGTACTCCCTTAAGAGCCCCGAGACCAAAATATCGTTCAACTTCGATGGGTGACTACTCGGAGTCCATGCCACATAAAGACACATTGTCTAATCTAAAACCTCAACATAGGGACCCTTTACAAAATCCTTTTTGAGTTTTTTCCTTCTCATTCGGTGTTCTCACCGCCCTATTGTTTTGCAAACGCGTTAAATAGTGCGGTTTGAGGAAGTATAAGGTTGACAAAATGCTATATTTTTCAAACGGTGGGTCGTGGGACCAAACCGATGCGCTGATATGTCTCTGTTGCTAGGTGAACACTAGAGGAGGTGGTGTTTTGGTGCATGACAAGGTTGTTTCTTCCGGGGTACTTCGTTCGGGCGTAGTCCCTTAAGAACCATGAGACCAAAATATCATTCAACTTCGACGGGTGACTACTCGACTGCCGCACCTAGAGATGCCTCGTCTAATTCAACACCTCGGCATAGGGACCCCTCTACAATAGCCTCTCTATTTTTTTTTCTTCTCGTTTCGGTGCTCTCGGTGCCCTATTGTGTGCAAACATGCGAAATAGTGCGGATCGAGCCAGTGTAAGGTTGTCAAATGCTATATTTTGCAAATGGTGGGTCGTGACACTAAAATGACTATGATGATACATCCAGGAGGCCAAGTGAATGCTAGAGGAGGTGATGTTTTGGTGTGCAACAAGGTCGTTGCTTTCCGGCTACTCGTTTGGGCGTAGTCCCTTAAGATCCCCGAGACCAAAATATCCTTCAACTTCGATGTGTGACTACTCGACTCGTGGTACCTAGAGATGCCTCGTGCCTAATCCAAAACCTCGGCATAGGGACCCTTTACAATACCCTCTCTCGGTTTTTTCCTTCTCATATCGGTGCTCTCCCCGCCCTATTGTTTGAAAACGCACAAAATAATTCAGCTTTAAGCCGGTGTAAGGTTGTCAAATGCTATATTTTGAAAATGGTGGGTCACGGCACTAAAATGACTGTGCCAAAACATCCAGGTGTCCAAGTGAATGCTAGAGGAGGTGGTGTTTTGGTGCGTGACAAGGTTTTTGCTTCCGGCTACTTTGTTCGGGAGTAGTCCCTTAAGAGCCCTGAGACAAAAATATTGTTCAACTTCGATGGGTGACTACTCATAGTACGTGGCACATACAGAAACATCATCTATTCCGAAACCTTAGTGTAGGGACCCTTTAAAAATCATCTCTCGCTTTTTTCCTTCTCATTTTGGTACTCTAGGTGCCTTATTTTTTGCAAACATGTGAAATAGTGTAGTTAGAGCCAGTGTAAGGTTGTTAGATGCTATATTTTGCAAACGGTGGGTCGTGGGCAGGCGAACCGACCGCACTATCATGTCTGGGTGGCAAGGTGAACACTAGAGGAGGTGGTGTTTCGGTGTGTGTGAAAAGGTCGTTTCTTCCGGCTACTTCGTTCGGGCGTAGTCCATTAAGATCCCTAAGACCAAAATATCATTTAACTTCGACGGTGACTACTCGAGTCCGTGTTACCTAGAGATGCCTCGTATAATCCAACACCTTGGTGTGGGACCCTCCACAATAGCCTCTCTCAGCTTTTTTTTTTCCTTATCATGTCGGGTGTTTTCGCTGCCCTATTGTTTGTAAACATGTGAAATAGTACAGTTTGAGCCAGTGTAAGGTTGTCAAATGCTATATTTTGCAACCGGTGGGTTGTGGAACAAAACCAACTATGCCAACACATACGGTGGTTAAGTGAACGCTAGAGGAGGTAGTGTTTTTGTGCACGACAAGGTCATGTCTTCTCGGGCTACTTTGTTCGGTCGTAGTCCCTTAAGAGCCCCGAGACCAAAATATCATTCAACTTCGATCGGTGATCGCTCGGACTCCGTGGTACCTAGAGACACCTCATCTACTCGACACCTCAAAGCATGGGGACCATCTATAAAAGCCTTTATCAGTTTTTTCCTTCTCATTTCGGTGCTCTTGCTACCATATTGTTTGCAAACGAGTGAAATAGTGTAATTTGAGCCAAGTATAAGGATGTCAAATGATATATTTTGCAAAACGGTGGGTTGTGGCACCAAACCAAATTTTTGACATTTCGGGTGGCTAGGTGAACGCTAATGGAGGTAGTATTTTAGTGCGTGTGACAAGGTCGTTGCTTAAAGGGTACTTCGCTCGGGCGTAGTCCCTTAAGAGCCCCGAGACCAAAATATAGTTCAACTTCGACGGGTGACTACTTAGACCGTGGCACCTAGAGATACCTCATCTAACTCGACACCTTAGTTTATGAACCCACTACAAAAACTTCTCTCATTTTTCTCCTTCTCATTTCGTGCACTCGATGCCCTATTATTTGCAAACACACGAAATAGTGCATTGGAGCAGTGTAAGGTTGTCAAACACTATATTTTACAACGATGGGTTGTGGCACCAAAAAAACTATGCTAGAATGTATTGGTGGCAGTGAACACTAGAGGATGGTGGTGTTTCGGTGTGCGACAAGGTCGTTTCTTCCGGCTACTTCGTTCGGGCGTAGTCCTTTAAGAGCCCTAAGAACAAAATATCGTTTAACTTCAATGGGTGACTACTCGACTCTATGGAACCTAGAGATGACTTTTCTTATCTAAAATCTCGGTGAAGGGACCCTCTACAATAGCCTCTCTTGGTTTTTTCCTTCTCATTTCAAAGTGCTTGTTGTGCAAGTGAAAGGTTGTCAAATGCTATATTTTGCAAACGGTGGGTCGTGGCACCGAACCAAGCTGCCGACATGTTCGAGTGGTGAGGTGAACACTATAAGGTGGTATTTTGGTGTACTACAAGGTCATTGCTTTAGAGGTACTTTGTTCGGGCGTAGTCCCTTAAGAGCCTTGAGACCAAAATATCGTTCAACTTTGACGGGTGAATACTCGGACTCTGTGGCACCTAGAGATGCCTCGTCTAATCCAACACCTTTATGTAACGACCCTCTACAAAATCCTCTGTCAGTTTTTACTTTTAATTTTTTTGTCTCGCTGCCCTATTGTTTGCAAACACGTGAAATAGTGCAGTTAGAGCCAATGTAAGGTTGTCAAACGCTATATTTTGCAAACAGTGAGTCATCACACTGAACTGACTACGCCGACATGTCTCCGGGTGGCTAGTTGAACACTAGAGGAGGTATTTTCTTGGTGTGCGACAAGGTCGGTGCTTCCGGCTACTTCGTTCGGGCGTAGTCCATTAAGAGCCCTTAGACTAAAATATCGTTTAAATTCTACGGGTGACTACTCGACTTCATGGCACCTAGAGATGCCTCATCTAATCCAAATCCTTGGTGTAGGGACCCTATTCAATAGCCTCTTGTGGTTTTTTTCCTTCTTATTTTGGTGCTCTCACTCCCCTATTGTTTGCAAACGCTCGAAATAGTGTAGTTTGAGCTAATGTAAGGTTGTCAAACACTATATTTTGCAAACGGTGGGTCGTGGCACTTGAACCGAATGCCCGACATGTCCAAGTGGTTAGGTGAACACTAGAGGAGATAGTGTTTTGGTGCACGACAAAGTCGTTGCTTCCAAGCTACTTCGTTCGGGTGTAGTCCCTTAAGAGCCCTGAGACCAAAATATCATTCAACTTCGACAGGTGACTACCCAGACTCCATGGCACCTAGAGATGCCTTGTCTACTTTGATAGCTCAAGCTAGGGATCCTCTACAATAGCCTCTCTTAATTTTTTCGTTTTCATTTCGATGCTCTCGCTGCCCTATTGTTTGCAAACGGTCAAAATAGTGCAGTTTGAGCCACTGTAAGGTTGTCAAACGCTATACTTTTTAAACGGTGGGTCATGGTAGTGAACCAAATACACCAACATGTCCAGTTGGCTAGTTAATGCTAGAGGAGGTGGTGTTTCAAAGTGTGTGACAAGGTCACTACTTCCGGTTACTTTGTTCGGGCGTAATCCCTTAAGATCCCCGAGACAAAAATATCGTTCAACTTTGACGTGTGACTACTCAGACTCTATGGCACCTAGAGATTCCTCATTTGATCCAACACCTCAGCGTAGGGACCCTATACAATAGCCTCTCTAGGTTTTTTGCTTCTCATTTTGGTTCTCTCGCTACCTTATTGTTTCTAAATGCACGAAAAATCTTGTAGTTTAATCCGGTGTAAGGTTGTCAAATGCTATATTTGGCAAACAAGTGGGTCATGTGGAACTGAATTTACCGTGCCAACATGTCCCGGTGGCTAGGTGAATGCTAGAAGAGGCTGTGTTTTGGTGTGTGACAAGGTCGGTGCTTCCTAGCTACTTCGTTCGGACGTAGTCCCTTAAGAGCCATGAGACCAAAATATCGTTCAACTTTGTGGTGATTACTCAGATTCCGTGGCACCTAGAGATGCCTCATCGATTCAAAACATGGGTGTAGAAACCCTCTATAAAATCCTCTCTTGGTTCTTTCATTCTCTTTTCGTTGCTCTCACCGCGCTATTGTTTGCAAATCCGTGAAATAGTGCAATTTGAGCCAGTGTAAGATTGTCAAACACTATATTTTGTAAATGGTGGTTGATGGCACCGTATTGATCGCGCCGACACATTGGTGGCGGTGAATGCTAGAGTAGGCAATGTTTGAAGGCGTGCGTGACAAGGTCATTGCTTCCGGCTACTACATTCGGGCATAGTTCCTTGAGCCCCGAGACCAAAACATTGTTCAACTTCGACGGGTGACTACTCAAACTCCATGGCACCTAGAGACATCTCGTCTAATCTGACACCTTAGCTTGGGGACCCTCTACAATATCCTCTATTAGATTTTTCCTTCCCAGATCGGTGCACACGCATAGGTATGGTCTTGTAAACAATTGGGGAGGAGTCGTTTTCAAAATTTACAACATTTTCAAAATTTTACAACATTTTCAAAATTTACAACTTTGTCAAAATTTACAATATTTTCAAAATTTACAACTTTTTCAAACAATGAAAGCTTCTCTTAGCTTCAAGAATTTAAAATTCTCTACTAACAGTGCCAACCACATAAAGGTGGAAGCTTTTCTTGCACCACTAACCTAAACATAAAAGTGTTAGTCAAAGAAATTTAAGTTTCAAATCAAAACCATATACTATCTATATATACAAAATAAACAAATTTAAAATAAAATATATTCAAACTTAAATCTAGAATTTAAACTATATATATTGAAAATAAATTATATATACCGATACATGAACATTGTAAATTCATTCCAATGAACCATCAGATCGGATCTACTGTGAATAGCAAACAAGATTACTTCATGATCGACTCTTGAACCTTCCAAAGAATCTTGTAATTAGGCCTTCCTCGATATCTATACAACTAAATATTTGTCGCTAGAACTAGATGCCACTATAAGAGTATTTTCTTGTGTGTCTCAAATTCTTCAAACACCTAAATAGAGGAGTTTTTAATGGATACCATCGAAGCTAAGTTTCAGTAATTACCATTGACCCTGTAGGATACTCAATATCTTTGCCATCTATAATAGGAGAATTCAAATTATTTCTTTCCTCGATGTAATGACATAAGAAATAGTTTGTTCCTTCTTCATTGTCTTCTGTCGCAATAACTGCAAACACATGTCCTACAAAAAAACAAAGGTTGAACAACTCAAATTTAAATTACATATTAAAATTTCAATGGACATAACTCAATACAAAAATTAAATAAATAACCATAAATACCTTGTCGCACCAAAATCAAAATTTCGACAAAGTCCTTGGATGTTACAACTTCATATGCAGAAACAAGTCGTAACGCTTTTGGAGGTTGATAACTAGGAACCGGAGTTAGATGCCTACAAATCCATCCATCCACCCATTCTTGTGAATCACACTCAACAATGACAAATTCGATACAAGATGCACAAAAACATGTCAAATTTCTTGTCCATACAGCCCACAAAGTAGTGTCTAAGCTAAAAAATGAGTGCATATCACTGGACCCAGTGAGTGTCATATAATCCTCGTAGTTAGCAATTTGTTATTCCTTTATCAACCAAAAATATCTACAAAATATGGAATTTTCTTGAGAACCTCGAGCCATGTTGTCGACACCATTCCACTATGCTCTTTGCATATTTTAATTTAGCACCACCTTTGTACTTCAACTCTTCTCTTGCAAGAGATATTTTCACACATGCCCCACTGCTTGTCATGCTCTCCTTTTCCATGTCTAGCCTCGGTGAAAATCCATATATGTTGCACACCCATCTTGATGTGCATTCTGCTCATCCAATAAAACATTCGTGCATTCTTAAACTAAGACGTGAAATTATCTAACCATATATAATGTTGTTTGAAGTGGATGCCCCTATCAGACAAGTTTCCATAAAATAACTAGAAACACCCTTGCACAAATTTAGTAGAATGAGTAAAATCATCACCGATATAAAAATGGTACTCTCTTAAAAAATTTGATCATTATCTGTACTATCAGGAGAATGTAGAAATACTATATGCACAAAAATGGCAACTTGTACTGAGTTGTAATATTGTGATTAAACCTCAATTTGTGGTTGCAATGTGAAATTCTCGTAAAATTGACCTTTGAAACAATAGTACCAATAGGAAATGTGTCTTTGCATAGCTTGAATTGTTCATCCAACCATTGAGCTCTATGTGTATGCCTCACATACTCATAAACAATTTCATCCTTAAATTTTCTCAAAAATTGGAAAACATGCATTTGTTCTATAACTAACTCACATCGTTTAGACTCTTTTCCATCTTTCAACTGGTATGCAACTGATTTATATTTATCAAACTCAACTAAATTATGTCTTATTATACCTTCAATTTGCTCATGGATGTAACTTTCCAATTTAGGTAATCCGCCGCATGTACTACAACTTCCATCTAAACAATCCTAACTATAAAAAAATTATCCAACTTCTTTTCACAACATACAAGAGGAATGAAATCCTGGAATATATTGGTGGAACTTGAACACCACATTTCGATAACATAGTTTCGATTGAAAATTAGAATGAATCCATAAAAATTTAGCATACCTTGCATCACAAATTCAACATGTTACCTACAACAACAAGTGGTGCGAGCATGGTTGATTTTCACATAGAATGGTTTCAACATTTCAAAAAAACATTGACTAATTTTCATTTCCAAATTCTCTTGTTGAAACTTATGAAAAATTTGAGTTTGAGTCATATCTAAGAAATGCTTTGGATGTGGTTCACGATTAGTAGAACCAACTCTCCGTCTTATAACATCTCTTGTATTAGGTGAAACTCTAGTGTTATCATGCCAAAATTTAATAACTTCTCTTGTAGCATCAAAATTATTTTTGTCCTTACACGGTGCTCTAGCAGAAAATGCCGAAAAATTGGCATTATTGAGTGATTAAAGGATGTTACGTCTTTTAATTGCTTTCATTAGAGTTTTAGATTATCTTGCAACATTCGACTTATTTGCGTAATCAAACGTTGTATTTTATTGATTCACTTACAACACTAGTAACAAGTACACGATGCACAATATTACTATCCCTAGTGCATCTCTTGACACCAACAATGTGATATGCATCATGAAGGTTTTCAACAATTGTAGAGGTTTGACCATGTATATTAGATGTTATCAATCCTAAGGTGTTTAATGTAGGTCTCATTTTAATCAATTTCATCAAACTAACCAACAAATGACATCTTTGGGAATCATTTAAAATTTCAAAATGATTATCCCAAATTTTAGTGGCTTTTCTTCTGATTTATCGTTTAGAAAGTTTGTCAGACATTGGTTTCAAAATGTTTTCATCAATTTCAATAAAAATTAAGTTTTTTACGTAAAATCCTAGGAGGTGTTTTTGTCAAATTTGTCCTGTCTACTGATTCAACATGAATTTCCTTATTCACATTTTCATTGTCTCCTTCAATTTCAACATTTGGTACATCATGAGTATTTAATTATTTTTCAACATTGACAGTAAAAACATCTTCATCACAAGTATTTAATTCAACTTCAACATTGACAGTAGAAACATTACCTGGTTCTTCATTGCTTATAATAGTTGGGGTTGAAGATGAACCTCTTCTTGATTCACAAAGTTTCGCATTCGCTCAGCATTTTGAATTTTGTTGGCCTCTAATTCGTTTGGTATTTTTTTACTCAATGACTTCCTTTCTTGACTTTGTTTCTTATCTCCCATGATGTTTTGCTTTCGGCGATAAGAAAAAGATAGAATTTCACAGTAATTCATACGGTAATATCAGAGAGTAAAAATCACATGGTAATTCAGACATTGGGATGTGTGTAAATATGATTTATGAACCGTGAGCGTGCTTTATAAACCACGATCGTAGATCTATCTACTGAACCTAAGCCTCGGGAAATCTTTGTTTTTCCCCAACCAAAGCTATAGAAGGTCATTATGAAGTGTAAAAGGTCAAAAAACCTCAAATCTGCTCTTCCAAAGACTTGAACCATGCTAAAAAATTGAAAACATTTCAAAAAAATGGTGCCATCGCGTAGGGGAGATTGTTAGCTTTGTAGAAATATTTATTTTAAATTGAATAGAATAAGATAAATATCATTTTATAATTTTTACTAACAATAGGTCTTTAAGACATTTTTTCCCATGAATGTTCATGTCTACGTTTAAGACTGTAACTTTTTTTTCGCTTATCAAAATGTGATAAAACTTATACCATCCCAAGTGTGGACAAATTATATACACGTTAAAAAAATATATTTGATTTCGATATTTTTTGATATAGTTATGGCGGGCAAATGGAAAGAACTCCATTTTCTAAATATTTTCAGACCACTTTCACGGAAAATATCATTAAAAAAAAAATTCTCAAAAAATACAAAATAAAATCCATCCCAAGATAGACAACTACATCTAACATTTCACTAAAGGAAAAAAATAACAAGATTTGGTCATCCAAAATGCGGGCAAGTGGACTACAATCTTATAAGTTTTTTGAAAACAAAAAGTAAGTCATATGATTTTAAGTGTTTCATATAGCTAAAGTTGTCCATTTTTAAAAAAATTAGTATTTTAGAAACTATATTCCGAATGCTACGATTCATATTTATATAGATTGTTCTAATTTTGAGTGTGCGTATAGCTAATAATCCCAACAGTAGAGATTTCATTGTTTTTGCAATATGATGTCCACGGATGACCCTATATTTGTCCATCAACTTCCCGCAGCTTACCCATGTACCTCCTTTCTCTCCTTGTATAAAAAGTGAATATCATATGATTTAAGGTATTGAAGTTGTTCTTCCTATAGACTAAGTTTTTGATCGTGCAAAATGGTTTATAACAAGAAGAAATGTATTCATAAAAACTACTTCCACCACCTAGAGACTTTGTCTCTCTTTCTACTATCCAGTTATTCCTCTCCTACTCTCTTATATTTTTGTTGCATAATAGTTGTGATTCTTAATGGTTGTGGTACTATTGGGAGTGTGTTTCTTTTTGTCTCGTTTTTGTTCATTGCTATATCAAAGTGTTGACCTATCTTTTTGTTCTTGGGTAGGATCCTAGTCAAAAACCTTTTACCATTAATAGAAACAATTGTTCTTTATTTTGTATTGTTTGTAATTATTTGATATATTTCTTAACCAAATCAAGGGACATATTTAAATGTCTAAAAATATTATAGTTATAGTTTTTAATGCATGTGGTACTCTTCTCAATTCTATATGTCTCCTTCCTTTATCCACCGATGTTCCTCTATGTATCCTCCCTCAAGAACCTGAATTATCTTTTATGCTTCCCTTTTACAACCAAATTACTGAATTTTCTCTATCTTCTCACAATAGTAACATCAAAGTGCTACCCCTCATCCCGCATGTATCCATATCGACTCTCATAATGTTTGTTCCACAAGATGTTAAGAATGATGATTTTCCTAATCCTTCTCCACCCCATTGCCCACATTGTAATGTAATACTATATAGTACACATGAACAAAGTTGATAAAATAAGGGTACAATATGTCTTATTCTATCAATAATAATAATATCATATTCTAATATCATTTTGGTAATATCTACCTTGACAAGAATGGAAGGTATTTTCTATTTTTAAATTGAAAATTTAATTATAAATATATCTTTTAATTACATGTATTTAATTTATATTTTACTATTGGTTATATATATAAGTAATTAACGATTAAAAATTGATGTAAAAATTGTAGAAAAACATTTTTTTTAGAAAGGAAGGCATCTTGTGATTATTTTGATGTATTCTTCGTTTTTCCTCAAAGAAATGCATTATTTTGGTTTTCAAAGAAATTAAAAGGAAATGTGTGGTATATCATTAGATGATGGTAAGACTTTTCCGAATAAAATAATATGAATTATTTGTAATGTTTTATTACTTTATTTTTTTTTCTAACTTATTTCTTGATGATACATATTGGGTTCAAAGATGTACCACTAATAGTATTCGAGGAGAGATAGATAATTTTACAATAAATATGATTTTTATCGCAACCATTTCTCGATTGGAAAACAACCGAGAGGTAAAATTTTAAATCTATCTAAATCATATTTGGTTTCATTTTTTAATTTTTTAATTTTAAACTAGTTTTTTATTAAAATTTTATGCCAACCAAGTTTGTGCTTCTAAACTATTAGCGGGCTTACAAAGTAAAAACTTGAAGCATGGTGTACGATGATTTACTACTTGGATAGTTGTGATTTATTTCAACAAATCCAACAACAAGAGGATGTTTATTCTTCATTAGAATAGGAAAAAATGTCACAAATATCATTGGTTCTATTTGCTTGATAGTGAATAGTCTAAATCTATAGGTATCATAGTTTAAGTTAGTTTCTACTAAAAAAATATGTATCCCTTAATAACAATATAAATTAATAATATAATTTCAATTTTCAATAAGAGGAGAACTATGGGAACCTATCTTGTCTTGACAAAATGATCATTATATTCATGTCCATTAATTAAATTCATTGTAAAATATATTTTAAAATTTTTTTGTTCTTTGTTAATCTTTATGAGATTATAAACATTGGTTAATTTTTTTTTATGAATGGGGCACAAAATATCATATTTAACACGAAGTGCAAAAACACATTAAGAAATGAATGAAATACACACCATTACTACGGTTCTCATTTAGTGGATTCTTCGAGCATTAGATCGATGAGGATTTGCATGTTGGTAAGAGGTGTAGATTTTTTAATGACATTATAGTTGAGGGTGGTTTTACTCATGATCCTTCCAAGAATCACCGTTGGGAGGAAAATGAATACAAGTATCCTAATATAAGGGGTAAAAATTGAATGTTATCATTTTTAGGATAGTGTGTACCCTATTATTGTATGTGGTCAATCTCGATATTTTGACTCTATATATTAATCATTATTATATTATAATGAATATTGGTTTATTGTCGAGTATTTTCATTATCATGTTTAATTATTATTGTCTTCTTACTTTAGTTTTATGTCTTATTCACTTTATCAATGTTTTAAATATATAGTCCAATTAAATTCCATTAAATTTTATTAAGATAACAATGTAGTAACTAAGATTTTAATAATATAATAGCTCACTTTTATAATAAACGATTTTAATATTTATATATATATATATATATAATTTTTTTATATCACTATAATGATTAAAGTCATCAAATAAGTCTAATTCATGTCACAATTGAAGTCACACTAGATTGTAAATCTGATTTATACTTTGTAAATCCATAAAAATGTTGTAATTAAGTCATAATTGTAATCAAACTAAAGTCCCAATATAATATGTATATATTTTTACAATGTATGTTTAGTTTAGTGTTGAAATTTAATTTATAGTTAGTGTCACAATTTAAGCCTCGATTAGTGTCTCAATTAAAGTAATATTTACACTGCACTTAAGGTCGAAGAAAAGATTAATATGATCAATTCTTAGTAAGGTGTCTTTTAAGTTATATTAATCTTCGAACTATTTCTCAATCAACATTACATTTTCAATAACCCTATCATCCCAAGATAAGACACCCTAATATCTTGGTTATGGAACCTACATGTTAGCTTAGTTTGGGATGTTATAGTTTCTTATTGTGTGAATTTAGCATTTATTGATTTTGATGCTACAATTTATATAGTTTAAGGTCATATTGTTATTAATTTTTTAATTCATTTACATGACTTTAGATCCAAATATAGGGTAGTAATTCAGAATTCAAAATATACATTTTGACATTCATAACTTAATGGAAACCTAAGCTAGTAATTTGTTTAGTCAAAACGTTTAAGTGGGAGTAAATAAATATTTTTTTCTTTAATGAAAACTGAACATAGGACACTATTTCTATACATGTTATTTGTTTGTAATAAGGAAAATTTAAGCTATTTTTTGAGTTCAACATGGATTTAGTTTTTCCATAACCAATGCTTTTCCCAAGTAACTAATATTAATAAGAACCAATATATATTATTAAAAATGTAACTATCATAATTATAGTAATAAAAACAAAGAGAGTTCCTGTAAGATTCCATAAAAGGGAATAAATGATCCTGAATGATTTAAATAAAACATTGGGTTCAAGTGTACCATAACATTTGATGTACCACATCAAAAAGTAGATAAGGAGGAAGTTCCCCATCCTCCTCGAAAGGCACATGTGAATCTATAAATTAAGAATGATTATGATCCTTTAGTTGTGACAAAGGACTCATCAATCTCATCAAGGACGCAAAGTTTTGAGAAACAGATTGAAGTGATGCTTCCAATCCTGAATATTGAAAATTAAAATCCAAACATGGAAAAGGAATGGATAGTTGTGAATCAGAAAAAGAAAGGTACTATATCTCCCCTTAGGATGAACTTAATTTCTAATGGGAAGGGGTCCAAGAAATGAGATAGTTCTCTGGTTGGGTATAATATTATTTTTGGTATGCTATTTGTTTAGTCATGTTAGTTTGCAATTTTTTTCACCGATTGTTTATTTGTTTTGTTTTGATGTGAGGTGCCACTGGAAGAGGCAATTTCTTTGGTCCCTAAATTTCATATATTTGTCTCTATTTATGTATGGTCTAAGGTTCCCTTAACTCTCTTTTACCCATGGTAAAAACATTTTATGTACCACATATTAGTCGAAAATATCAAACCTATCAAGTTAGTTGTAGTCAATTAGTTATGATGATGGTGTAAAAGTTTTTAGTTAACCATTTACCAAGGTAAAATCATGGATATTCCAAAAAGGATTAAAGTGGACCTAATGCATAAAATTGTGTATTCAATTGAAATAAATATTTATGTACCATTTATATAACTATGTATGTATATTTTATTAGATAAGGTAATAAAGAAGATTATTAAAGGGATCGGGAACCCTGCACAAACCGAAAGATAAACATCAAGGGAACAGATCCACCCTAGCATATGATGAAACAAAAAGAAAACCATAACCCCAAAGAAGGAAGCTTCAAAATAAGAAAGGTCCCTAAAAAGTTAATTTAAAGAGGCTTGGCCACCCACAAGGAGAAAACCTAACTACCATGGTTCTTCCCTCTTTGAGATCTAAGGCTCATCTTTGTAGGAGAACTTCTAATTTTTCCTTTCTTTTTTATGTTAACCACCTTCAATCCGTTGCCCTCATTAGGATCCACATTGTCATCAGTGGTGGACAGGTAGCTGAATTTCAAGAACCTCCTTGTTTCTAGTATTTTTATTATGCTTGGGACTAGGATATCAGAGAGGAGGCCCTACCCTTACACACCATATGATTTGAAATATTAGCCAAACTAGTGGGAAAGGGCATTCTCACACATATTCTCCTCCTCTTTATCCTGAAGACTAACTAAATCATTTTATGCATAATTGTCCTAAAGTACGTAGACAACAAGATTATCGAGATTAAAATATTTCCACTAAGAAACCTATTATGTTTATGGAGCCTATTTTCATGTTAGAGTGTGGTACACCTTCCATGTGTTACACTCGAGTATTTTCATGGGTGGTTTATTAACCCATGGGTAATGGGTAACGTTATGGGCTGTTTTTGGGCCCATGGTTTTGTAAAACTGCTTAAGCAGCTTGTCTATTTATATGGTCTTATGCATATGATAGATATACTAGCAAATGTATTTCAGATGTGTTTTGAATTCGAGTGTGAATTCTGTAGAGTTTGTTGAGCATAGCTCCAAATGGATCTGGGTATTGTATTGAGAGAGTGGAGGCTTGTAATAAAATCTAAGCAAGTGATTCTTAGTGGACGTAGCCCAAATTGGGTGAACCACGTTAAATCTTGTCTCTCGTGTTGTGTTATTTAGTCTACACTTTTATTTGAGATCCGTAATGTTTTTCGCATATTATTTTCTCTCTATGATTCTCGTAAGGGATTATTCCACATATTTTATCTCTTATTTCCTAACAAAACCCTTCCTTTAATCTATTTTTTAACCATGAGACAATCAAGGTTTCAATGTCCTGCATAAAAGAAATTTCTACATCTAAATGGAAATGATTCATAATCTAAATTTTGTGTCCATATTGAGTCCTTGACATTGAATTCCATCAGTATCCAAAAATTCAATAAACATGTCCATATCCACTGGTATGCAAACATAAGTGGTGTGTTCAAAGGAATCGGTTTTGGGGTCAACAACTAAGAATTTACCGAATGCATCACCCTAGCTTTGAAGAAATCCTCACTCAAGAATTTTAGGGGTATATAGGGTAATCGTTATCCCAATTTCCCCCCCCAAAAAAATTGATCAAACATGACCCCACACAGAAGAAAATCGGAAGGGCCATTTCAGTCATGCAAGCCCACATTTCAAATCCAACAATGAAGGAGTGGGATCGAAAATGGAGGATTACACAACGTCAAAGGATTCCATAGATCGACAGGATAAAATTAGAGAAAGGGCTCGATGTTTTCATAATTCTTCACATATGAGTCGACTTGGGGCCAAACAAAAGACTCTTGGAAGGTGACATGTGTCAACTCGATCCAATTCTAAAACACATAAAAAAGGTAGGTCCCAAATGTGCGCGGGATTGCCACGTGGCCAGGAGGCCAAATAGGGGCAAAGACGGCCATTGAATCAGCTAAGGAAAGAAGAGACAGTGGAAGCCTCGACATGTCTAATCGGCGTGACTCCAAAGGTTAAGCCCAAAAGGCAATCTCCAAATATACGCAAGCCCTCCACGTGTCTAGGGTCTAGAAAGGGTATCATTGGCAGTTGAAAAGTCACGGACCCTTGGAAGGAGCCACGTAGCTCAACGGTGTAACTTTAGAGGCAGGAGCCAAGGGGCAGTCTCCAAACAAGCGCAGGCTCTCCACACGGTTAGAGTAAAAAAAGGGGGTAGAACCGACCATTAAATCAGCTAAGTAAAGAAGGGCCGATGAGAAGCCTCCACACGTCATCACGATGCATCTTCAAAGGAAAAATAAGAAGGCAAGTCCCAAATGTACACCAGCTCTCCACGTGTCCAATTGGCACTGTCGACACTAAAATTTTCCTCCGTAATTTCTATTTCATTAATGTATGTATTAGGAATAGGATGTTGTTAAGTGTAATTAGTAGTAGCGTCTGATAGAAGATAACGGTGCCATCAGTACGGTGCCGCCAATAATGTGGAGTACGGTAATAGTCAAAGTACAATAGGAATGTTATAAATAGTAAATATTTGTCGTAAGTGGTCTGGTAATGTTAAAATGTCAAAGTTTGGGTAATTAGAAAAGTAGGGTCTACGTGATTAGGAATTAGAAATATTAAATTGGTAATAAGGACAAGGAGTGAGGTCATAAATATTTTGTATATTTTATTTGTAAAAAGTCTAAAAATGTGGAACCCATGTAAAATGATAAGGTTTATCTTATCTTAGAAGATAAGCTTACATGTATAGATAAGAGTTAAGGTATGGAATATGATTCGTTAGAGTGGATTTCTTATCCTATCTTAGAGATAAGATGGATAAGCCTGGAAGTTCTATAAATAGAGAGGCCACCCCCCTCATTTAGCATAGAAGGAAGTAGTGAGAAATATTGTAGGAAGTGTGCGAAGGAAGCCATCAGTTTAAAGGTGTGTTGAAGAAGCCATTAAGAGGTGCAATTGTAATGTTTCTCCCATAGTATTGGTGAAAGTCAAGTGAAGTCAATAACACTGAAGTACCTCATGGGTGATATTGTAACAATTTCATGTTAATATTATAATTTACTTTGATATTTCAGATTTGTCATCATTCTATCTTATCATAGTCGATGGTATTTTTGTGTTATGTTGTTTTGTTTTCAGATTACATCCACCAAACTAAAGGTTGTGCATTAGTAAATAATCATAGCATGAGGAGTTCCCGTGAAGAATTATCATAGTGCCGGATTGGTGATGACATTTTGGTTCCGCTGTCAAAGGGACCATTCCTCGTTGGTGGATTTTCGGAGAGATATTCCCACTTAGTCAAAAATCAATCGAGGGTAACCTTGTTTTTACTATGTGCATAGTAGTTACCATGGTAAAGTCATTTTTGCCATGAATAGTAGTTACCATGGTAAATTCATTTTTGTTGGAATAGTATTTACCGCAAAGAAGGTCACTTTTACCGTGAATAGTATTTACCGCAAAGAACATCACTTTTTACCGTGAATAGTGTTTACCACAAGAAAGTAAGTTTTACCGCAAAGAAGTCAAGTTTTACCATAGTTTACCATGGTCATTTCTATTTTATCGTAGAAAGGTGTAAAGTCACTTTCTAGTATAGTGATTCCAATTATTTGTACACATAAGTCTTGTTGATTGTACTTGTGAGTTGGTATTTCATGGTGGTTACTTTTGAAAATGGGAAATATTCCTGTTTTTTCAGCTCAATCTAATGAAGATGCTTCTTTTTTCATTCAAGAGTTTAAGCGATCTTGTATTTGTAATGGCCTTATAAGAAGGGAACAATGGACTAAATTTTTCCTACCTTTTTGGATGGTTCAAAGACTTAGGTGGTTTGAAACACTAGGTGATAATGTGAAAAATTCATGGGATTTATTAACCGAAAGTTTTCAAGAATTTAGTGAACAATGTAAATATGCAGATCTCATGATCGAGATCACAAAGCTATCCCAAGGAGAGAAGGAGAAGATAAGGGATTATCATGCTCATGTTCTAGAGCTAAGGAGGAAGCTCGATGCCCAGATCCGGAAGGAAGGACTAGCGGATGGGTTGACGAATGGCGTGGATAATCTCCTCTGTAAGCACTTCATTCTTGGGATGAAGCTAGAGATCAAACAACGAGTGAAGTATGACCGCCTAGCTACCATTGAACAAGCAAAGGAGATTGCAAGAAGGCAAGAAGAAAGCATGGAAGAGGAGCCCAAAGAAATTGTGGCTAAAGTACAGCCTACACTAGTGCCTTTGGTCCAGAATCCACAACCACTCTCGGTGAGCACAAATATTTCTCCTAGTACATCTACTGAGTATGAAGATCTACTCAAAAGATGGGTCAGTTAACTATTAATCTTCTTCAAGGAAAGGAATTTAGTTCTCAGGGAGGAGATAGAGGTCCAAAAGGAAATATTTCTGAAGTCGTATGTTATGGTTGTTATAAAAGGGTCATTATAAGTATAATTGTCCAGATAGAGATTCTACATCTGGTAAAGGAGATAATGATAAAGGAAAAGCACCTGTGAATTCTTTTGATGTAGTAGATAAGAGCAGAAATAATGAAGTAGATGTGTTTGTAACAAAAAGAAAGAAAGAAAAAGATAATCAAGATGGAAATGATCCTAAGAAGATGAAAGAAGAAACTAGTAAGAAACATAGGAGAAGAAAGTTGGGTGTGCAGATTTTATGATTTCACAGGGGCAAGGACCATACTCCATCTTGGAAGATCTGTCCAAAAGGCCTACAAATATTACATATGGTCAACTCTTGGCTATGTCTTCTAAGAAGAGGTGGGAGTTGCGAAGTGGACTCAATGCTCGACGAAGGAAGGAGGTTGAGGTCCCTGTTTTGGAGGCAGAGGCAGATCCCTATGCTCCACAAGCTGAGGTATTATGTAATGGCATTTCAATTCATGATGTCTTAGTTGATGGAGGTGCTACAGTTAATGTAATGACCGAGTCCAGTAATGAATATGTTGGGTTTAAAATTGATCGCCCTTCAACACTTATGTTAAGGTCATTAAATAAAGGAAAAACTAAACCAAGGTGTAGTTTCAAATGTGGCAATATCTCGTTATGGGTGATGTATGTGTGTTAGAATTTCGTGTGATGAAAATGGTACTGCTACAGGTACTCCAATGCTGCTAGGAAGACCATGGCTAAGGAGAGTTCATGCAAGAAACTACTAGAATGAAGGTTTCATGACACTTGGACGTGGTAGAGAGAGGGTGAAGATAAACGTGATCCCTCGACATCATAAAGTAAAACCTATGGATTAAGTGATGAAACCGATGATTAGACATCCTCTCGATTACTCTAGTACCAAAGTGAAGTGGACATTCAAGATGAAGAAAGTGAGGTTGATGTTTCAGTCATGGATATCCTTCCAGTCACACCAACTCATGACCCCATAAAATTATCTGAAGAAGAAGTTGATGATCATCTCCAACAAATAAAGATTGGTGATGTTGTGATGGAGAGTGAGAAGGAATCCTACCTCCAGCTCTTTCGAAGGTAATTACACCTATTCAATTTTGATTACAAGGAACTCTGTCAAGTAAGTTGGGTAGAACATTCTATTGAGCTGGTAGATGGTGCTAAGCCCATAAAGCAAATGCCATATAGAATGAATCCTAATTTTTCCAAGACTGTAAAAGAAGAAATAGATAAGTTGCTTGATGCAGGATTCATATTTGCTGTGGAGAATTCAGAATGGGTTTCTTCCATTGTGATCTTAATAAAAAAGAATGGGAAGCTACGCATTTTTGTTGATTACAGGAAGCTCAATAAGGCAACAAAGAAGGATCATTACCCTCTTCCATTTTCAGATCAGATCTTGGACGAAGTAGCTGGCTAGGAGTGCTATAGTTTTGCTGATGGATATAGCGGCTACAACCAAGTTCGTATAGCAGAGAAAGATCAGCTGAAGACCACATTCACCACTCCTTGGGGAACGTTTGCTTATAGAGTTATGCCTTTTGGGTTGTGTAATGCTCCAGCAACATTCTAGCGTTTGATGAATAGGGTGTTCGAACCCTACATTGGGACCTTCATCAGAGTATTTCTGGATGATTTTTGCATCTATGGGAGCAAGTTGGACCACCTGCACCAAATGGAGATAGAATTTCAAAGGTTAGATGAAGCACAAGCCTCACTAAACCCTACAAAGTGTGTCTTTGGATGTTCTAAAGGTGTTTTTTTAGGGCATGTTGTATCCAGAGATGGTATTGGTATCGATCCCCGATAAAGTTTCAAAAATCAAAGATTTACCATTTCCTCTTAATAGATGTAAGTTGAGATCATTTTTAGGCCATGTGGGTTACTATAGTTCAGTTCATCAAGAATTTCTCAAAGATTGCACACCACTAACCCAGCTTCTTGAAGAAGGATGTTACTTATGAACCAGAAATAAGGCGCTGAAGCTTTTGAAAATCAAGGAAGCCCCGTGTCTTCACCTATTTTGAAGAATCCAGATCGAGCAAGCCATTCATTGTGTACACCGATGCCTCGGATGCAAAGCACTAGGAAGTACTTTGAGCCAAAAGGATGAAAATGGGAATGAACATCCAATTTACTTTGGGAGTGCATAAATGAGCAATGCTTTGAGGTAAATTATACAGAATCAAAAAAGAGGCTCGCTATCATTTTTTTGTAAAGAAGTTTAGAAATTACTTGCTAGGGAAAAATTTCTAGTTGTAAAGTATCATCGTGCTCTAAAATATATTGTAAATAAGCCTAACCCATCAGGAGGATAGCAAGATGGATAATTTTGCTACAAGAGTTTGAATTTGATATTATAGATAGGCAGAAAAGAAGCATGTTAATGCAGATGCACTCTCTCGAGCCTATGATGGTTTAGGATCATCTTGTGATGATGATGATTTCCCGATGCAACATTGTTATCCTCGACACAATCCCTAGTGAATACCTAGATATTTGGAATTATCTCGAATGAATTCAAGTTTCCTAATGGTGCCAATGTAAAGACTAAGAGAAAGATTACTCAAGCAGATCGTCCATATTCTATTCTCGCATGGAGTATTATTTCGAATAGGACTCGATGGAAGATAAGAGGGGGCAATTGGACGTGATCAAGGGAAGGAACTGCTAGAAGAATTCCACAATGGTACATGTGGAGGGCACTTATCTAGACAACTTATAAAGCAAGATGGATCTTGGATGCAAAGTTATCACCGCCCACTCTTTTAAAGATTGTTATAATTATTGTAAGACATGTGATATTTGTCAAACACATGGTAACCGTAAGACTTCATCAGCTCCATTATGTCCTATTCTTCCCCTTGGTCCCTTTGAAAAGTGGGGAATAGACATTGTAGGTCCACTTCCAACTACATCACGCCAAAATAAGTATATTGTAGTTGCCACAGATTATTTAACCAAGTGGGTCAAGTTAGGCCATTGAAAAAACTTCCATGGATGAAGTGACAAGGTTCATGTATGAACACATTGTTACCAGATTTGGTTGCCCATTAGAAATTGTAACAGATCAAGGAAGCCACTTCATTAATGAGGTGGTAGAAGCCCTAGTCAATAAGTTTTCTATTAACATGGAAGGAAATAACATACAAGCCAAGCACAAATGGACAAAGTGGAACGAAATTTTTTTGTGTTGTGTCAAATTCTAGCGAAAGATGCAGCCTCTTGCAGTAAATAAATGGGATAAAAGGATTCATGCAAAGCATTGTGGGCATATAGGGCAACATCAAATTCAGCAACTGGATACTCCCATTTCAAAGTTGACCTATGGCATTGATCTAGTTCTTCCTATTGAGTTTGATATTCCCACCGTGAAAGTTATGAAAATTAAAGGATGGATGAAAGTGATTCAGTAAAAGAAAGGTTGGTACATCTTCATTTGCTGGAGGAAATGAGAGAAATAGCAAAGGATACAAGCCATAAGAAGAAAATGAAGCAGAAGGAATACTTTGATCAAAAGATCTAGTGGTCTCCATTTCATGTGAATGACTTGGTTCTAGTATATGATTCCAGATACAAAAAAAGAAGACAGAGAAAATTTCTTCCAAAATGGATGGGGCCCTACAAAATAACAGCTGTGCATGAAAATGGTACGTACCGAATGGAGGAATTAGATGGCACTCCCATTACGAAATGGGTCAACCACGACAAGTTGAAGATTTTCCAAGCACTAGAATAGTCTACTCGAGGAGAGTAGAAGTTAGGAAGGGGGAAGATGTCGACACTCAAATTTTCCTCCGTAATTTCTATTTCATTAATGTATGTATTAGGAATAGGATGTTGTTAAGTGTAATTAGTAGTAGCTGCCTCGATAGAAGATAATGGCGCCACAAGACAAAGGTGCCGCCAATAATGTGGAGTATGGTAACAATCAAAGTACAATAGGAATGTTGTAAAAACTAAATATTTGTCGTAAGTGGTCCCAGTAATGTTAAAATGTCAAAGTTTGGGTAATTAGAAAAGTAGGGTCTACGTGATTAGGAATTAGAAATATTATATTGGTAATAAGGACAAGGAGTGAGGTCATAAATATTTTGTATATTTTATTTGTAAAAAGTCTAAAAATGTGGAACCCATGTAAATGATAAGGTTTATCTTATCTTAAGATAAGCTTACATGTACAGATAAGAGTTAAGGTATGGAATATGATTCGTCAGTGGATTTCTTATCCTATCTTAGAGATAAGATGGATAAGCCTGGAAGTTCTATAATTAGAGAGGCAATCCCCTCATTTAGCATAGAAGGAAGTAGTGAGAAATATTGTAGGAAGTGTGCGAAGGAAGCCATCAGTTTAAAGGTGTGTTGAAGAAGCCATTAAGAGGTGTAATTATAAAGTTTCTCCCATAGTCTTGGTGAAAGTCAAGTGAAGTCAATAACACTTGAAGTACCTCATGGGTGAGATTGTAACAATTTCATGTTAATATTATAATTTACTTTGATATTTCAGATTTGTCATCATTCTGTCTTATCATAGTCGATGGTATTTTTGTGTTATGTTGTTGTTTTGTTTCCAGATTACATCCACCAAACTAAAGGCTGTGCATTAGTAAATAATCATAGCACGAGGAGTTCCCGGTGAAGAATTATCATAGTGCCGGATTGGTGATGACAAAGACACCTTTGAAGGTTAGGTCCAAACAAGGTCTCCAAATGAGCGGGAAGCCCCCACATGTCCGGGTCGACATAAAGCCTTCTCCAAATAGAGGGATTTTGTGAAAAAAAAAATATAGAACATGCCGTGGAAGGTGCCACATTCGTCATCAGTGTAAATTCAAAAGGCATGGCCCAAATAGATACCTAAAACGAGTGCTAGCTTTCCACATGTCCCAAGTCCGAAAAGGGGACACTAGCCCATTGAAAATTCCAATCTCGGGATAGTTTGGCGTAAGCCTCCATGTGTCATCTCAGCGCAACTTCAAAGGAAAAATCTGGAGGCAAGTCCCAAATGTGCACTGAGCCTCCACGTATCCAGGGTCAGAAAAATGGCACTGCCAAGAAAAGAGACTTATCCAAAACACAAAGAAATAGAGAAAAGTTGTAGAAGGATCCACGTGTCTGTTCGGCACTCTTTCAAGAGGAAAATCCGAAAGTTGTCCCCAAATATGCGAGCCTCTCCATGTGTCTCGTGCCGTGTAGAACATCTCTCGCCAATGGGAGGGAATCAGGCGGAACACGGATGAGCCCACGGAAGCTTCCACGTGTCGGCCTGGTGTAACTTCAAGAGCGAAAAGAGGGGGCTGAATCTTCAACACACACGGGGCTGCCACATGGACCTTGTATGGGTAGACTCATTGGCATATTGTGAGTCCATGTTAAGTGCCTAACCCTTGACCTTTGGGAAGCCATAACTTTCGATAAGGAGCTCATTTTTGAGTGGGAAAGGATGTTTTGGAAAGCTCCCAGTGCCTGCTACTCACCTACCACCATTAATGTTTCAGCCCTCCATTTTTTAGGATATCAAGTCTCCCACCTACCGCCATGATGAAGAATGGAATCGTTTCTTACCCAGCAAGGAACATCACATGGAAGCATGGGTCTTGCACTAAAGTTGATCATTGTTGTAGGCACATTACAATGCTTTCTAGAGTGGTTGGAGTAGGTGGACTCAATGCTCTTATTGGGGTGGTTGAAGCAGGATTCAAATTCTTCCCTCTCTCCTTCTCTTATTCTTCTATATATCAAAGGAGGGGCATATTTCAAAAGATTGGTTGTTTTTTCTCTCTTTCCCCTCTCTCTTTCTTCCCTAGTGCAGAAAGTGGAGTCCAAGCCTCCTCTCTTGGTTCTCAGAATGGAATTTTCTTACCTCTTGCCCACTGATGATGTACTGTGTGAACTCATGGAGAAATAAAATCTATTTTGTGATGCATTTTGTCCATCCTTATTTTATTGTCTCTTCTCGCCTCTCATCACTGTAGGGTATATTGTGCATACTTCTAATGTCTATTGTAGGTTTTGGGAGCCGTGTTTAATGGGTTGAAGTGGTGTTCCATGTGAACTTTATCTCTGGTCTGTGGTGCATCTTTTCCACCCTCTCCTTTTCTCACCTCTCTCTATTTTAGGCAGTTGATATTATGACCAGCCACCCCCTTTTCTTGGTGTTATCACCTATGTAGTGTAGGATATCTTTACTTTCATGCTCTCTTTCCTCTTGTCTCCTTGGAATTTTTAGATTAGGAATAGATAGTTGCATTTCCTTCCTTAGAAGTAGTTTAGCATTAGGACTATGAAGAAGAAGCCGGCTTTCTCTAGAGGGCCATCTCAAGTTTGCAAGTCCCATAGCTTGAGAGATGGTCCCATGTTATGCAAATCACACCGGATGCCCCACTTAGATCTGAGGCCATTCAGGGGGGTGTTGTGATTTTGCATCAACATTTTTGGCATGCCCGATGGGATAGGTTTGAAGCACCTTACCACTTCACTTCATCAGGTTCGATGTGCTCTTGGTGAAGATTTCAGCCTTTAGAGGCACTTTCAAGCACATCCGCGACCGCATCTTGTCAACAACCCATCCTCTAAGTTGTAAAATATCTCACATCCATTTTCACCCATTCATATTTCCACATATTCCATCTTCTTCCATCTCATGAAGTTTTGTAATCATGACTTCATTCCCAACTTGGAACTCACACTTGCAATAACAACAATGTAGTCCACCTCCAATGTATTTCACAACTCCTGCAGATCAGCATTATGATTAAATTCAGAACCATTATGCTTACCCATATGAGTATTGTCAAAGCCAGTTTGGTGATGGGGCTTATCAAGAAAAAGGGTACGCATACAATGGTGAAAATTATGTGGAGAACACCGATCTATTAGAGAAGATTCAAAGAATAGAGCCTGACATGGTGCAGTCAGGGGGCTACAACATAGATGAAGGCTTCCAGGATTGGTTGTAGGGCACCTTGTCTATGGGTAGGGCCTTTCCAAGACACTATAGCCCATAGGAGAAGCTTGACTTCATGGTTGAGATGTTGCCCCAACTTGCACAATGGACTAAGGAGATAGAGGCCTATGAACTTGGTGTCAAGGAGCCTTGTCAATGGGTAAGTCCTACACCATCATCTGGTAATTTTCTCTTCACTCCCCAAGTAGCACCATCTCAACTTGAGCTTCAATTTCCAAGCTTCCCATCTGCTGCCCCAAGTGTTGATTCCCCTTCTCCATCTTCTAATCTTCCATCTCATCTCAATTCTTCTACCCTTTTCCCTTCCAAATCCAAGTCCCCTCCACAAGATCCAAATGAAATACCTTCCCACATCACGTATAAAAAAACTAGTGGAGACCCCACCCATCATTCCTCCTACTCTCCCAAGCCCATGTCAGAAGAGACTCAAAAAAACAACCAATAGGAAGAGCCAACAAAAGAATAAATGATCAAAAAGCTTAGTGATCTTGGCTCTTAAATTCGGAATTGAAAAGATTCCCTTGTTGGTTAAGCCCATGGAGGAGGCTGGGGTCAGACCATAAGTGGTGGAAACTTCAGCTCCAAAGACAAGAAAGAGAAGAAAACTAGCTCCAAGTCCCATTGAAGAGAAGCATCTAGAAGAGATCAACTTAGAGCTGAGGTCACTTGATGAAGAAAGCATTATCGAATATTTTTGATTTCATTTGAAGGGCCTAATTTGATTGATGAATCCATGATGGAGGAGACCTATCAAGAAGACCTTTCTACCCCAAATAGTCCTCTAGAGCAGTGGATCAAAGATTTTGATTTGAAAATTTCATGCTAGAGGAAGAGGCTATCCAAGAGCAAGTCAGTCTTTAGGAAACAACGGAGGAAGGAAAAGAGCACGAGGATCCCATCTCTCCCACACCATCCACCCAAGAAGGTCTACAGGAAGACTCCACTCTTGGAGTTGAAATTTAGAACAATGGGCACATTCAAAGGACTAGACCATGCCCTATCAGGTACTTGGCTTCATTGGAGCCAAGGGAGAAGCCAAAACCATTCATGCCCACTTCAGGGCATGAGGATGAGTATCAAAGCACCAAGGGTCACCATCAACACCTCCAAGAGTCCAATGTCAATCAACTTGAGGAGGTATTTTTGATTGATGTTGATACCTTGATGATTTGGATAGAATATCGACCACTTGTAAATTTTTCACTCATTATAACAACCATGTTTAGTGCAAGGTCAGATACATGGCTTCCTATTTTGAGAAAGGGAAGTTATTTCTCCCTACCAGAAAGTGTGATTTTTTTAGCTTTTCTTTGATAGGGTTAGTGTAGGGCTAGTAGTAGATTTCCTTTCAAAGAGAACAAGTGATTTTACATGATCTACATGTCTTATTTAAGGCATGTATGATTTAATATTTTTATATAAGCTTTGTTCTTATTTCTCCAGAGGTACAATGTGCCGTGCCCTTAAAAATTTATGGCATGGGGAGTGTCATCACCAATCTGCACTATGATAATTCTTCACCTGGAACTCCTCGTGCTATGATTATTTACTAATGCACAACCTTTAGTTTGGTGGATGTAACTGAAACAAAACAACAACATAACACAAGAATACCATCGACTATGATAAGACAGAATGATGACAAATCTGAAATATCAAAATAAATTATAATATTAACATGAAATCATATAATCTCACCCATGAGGTACTTCAAGTGTTATTGACTTCACTTGCCTTTCACCAAGACTATGGGAGAAACTTTACAATTACACCTATTAATGGCTTCTTCAACACACCTTTAAACCGATGGCTTCCTTCGCACACTTCCTACAATATTTCTCACTACTTCCTTCTATGCTAAATGAGGGGGTGGCCTCTATTTATAGAAATTCCAGTGCTTATCCATCTTATCTCTAAGATAGGATAAGAAATCCACTCGACGAATCATATTCCATACCTTAACTCTTATCTCGTACATGTAAGCTTATCTCGTTAAGATAAGATAAACCTTATCATTTTACATGGGTTCCACATTTTTAGAATTTTTACAAATAAAATACACAAAATATTTATGACCTCACTCCTTGTCTTTATTACCAATATAATATTTCTAATTCCTAATCATGTAGACCCTACTTCTCTAATTACCCAAACTTTGACATTTTAACATTACCGACCACTTACGACAAATATTTAGTTTTTACAACATTCCTATTGTACTTTGATCATTATCGTATTCCACATTATTGGTGGCACCGCATCGACGGCGCCATTATCTTCTATCGATGCTACTACTAATTATACTTAACAACATCCTATTCCTAATACATACATACATTAATGAAATAGAAATTACGGAGGAAAATTTTAGTGTCGACATCTTCCCCTTCCTAGCTTCTACTCCATCCCTGAGTAGACTATTCTCGGGTGCTTGGAAAATCTTCAACTTGTCGTGGTTGACCCATTTGTAATGGGAGTGCCATCCAATTCCTCCAATCAGACGCACGTACCATTTTCATGCACAACTGCTATTTTGTAGGGCCCCATCCATTTTGGAAGAAATTTTCTGTCTTCTTTTTTTTGTATCTGGAATCATATACTAGAACCAAGTCATTCACATGAAATGGAGACCACCGGATCTTTTGATCAAAGTATTCCTTCTGCTTCATTTTCTTCTTATGGCTTGTATCCTTTTCTATTTCTCTCATTTCCTTCAAAGCAAATGAAGATGTACCAACCTTTCTTTTACTCGAATCACTTTCATCCATCCTTTCATTTTTCATAACTCTCACAAGCTGGGAATATCAAACTCAATAGGAAGAACTGGATCAATGCCATAGGCCAACTGAAATGGGGAGTATCCTGTTGCTGACTTTGATGTTGCCCTATATGCCCACAATGCTGCATGAATCCTTTTATCCCATTTATGTACCTGCAAGGCTACATCTTTTGCTAGAATTTGACACAACACAAAATTTGTTCTGCTCCACCCGTCCATTTGTGCTTGGCTTGTATGTTGTTGCCTTCCTGTGCTTAATAGAAAACTTATTGACTAGGGCTTCTACCACCTCATTAATGAAGTGGCTTCCTTGATTTGTTACAATTTCTAATGGGCAACCAAATCCGTGACAATGCGTGCGCTCATACATGAACCTTGCCACTTCATCCATGGAAGTTGTTTTCAATGGCCTAGCTTCAACCCACTTGGTTAAATAACTGTGGCAACTACAATATACTTATTTTGGCGTGATGTAGTGGAAGTGGACTCTACAATGTCTATTCCCACTTTTCAAAGGGACCAAGGGGAAGAATAGGACATAATGGAGCTGATGAAGTCTTATGGTTACCATGTGTTTGACAAATATCACATGTCTTACAATAATTATAACAATATTTAAAAAGAGTGGGCCGCTGATAACTCGCATCCAAGATCCTTCTCGCTGTAAGTTGTCCAGAGAAGTGCCCTCCACATGTACCATTGTGGAATTCTTCTAGCAGCTTCCTTCCTGATCACGTCCAATCGCCTCTCTTGTATCTGGCTCCATCGTGTCCTATTCAAAATAATACTCCATGCAGAATAGAATATGGACGATCGGCTTGAGTAATCTTTTCTTAGTCTTTGCATTCGGGCACCATCAGGAAACTTGAATTCATTCAGATAATTCCAAATATCTATGTATTCACTAGGGATTGTGTCAAGGGATAACAATGCTACATCGGGGAAATCATCATCATCACAAGATGATCCTAAACCATCATAGGCTCGAGAGAGTGCATCTCCGCATTGACATGCTTCTTTCCGGCCTATCTATAATATCAAATTCAAAATCTTGTAGCAAAATTATCCATCTCGCTATCCTCCCCGATGGGTTAGGCTTATTTACAATATATTTTAGAGCTTGATGATCTGCATACAACTAGAAATTTTTACCCTAGCAAGTAATTTCTAAACTTCTTTAAAAAAAAATGATAGCAGAGCCTCTTTTCAATTACAATATAATTTACCTCAAAGATCGCCATTTGTTTTCTCCCAAAGTAAATTGGATGTTCATTTCCATTTTCATCCTTTTGGCTCAAAGTACTTCCTAGTGCTGCATCCGAGGCATCAGTGTACACAATGAATGGCTTGCTCTAACTGGATTCTTCAAAATAGGTGAAGACACCTGTGGCTTCCTTCAATTGTCAAAAGCTTCATGCGCCTTATTTCCTCGGTTCATAAGTAACATCCTTCTTCAAGAATCAAGTTAGTGGCTCATGCAATCTTTGAGAAATTCTTGATGAACCTTCTATAGTAATCCACATGGCCTAAAAATGATCTCAACTTACTTCTATTAAGAGGAAATGGTAAATCTTTGATTTTTGAAACTTTATCGATCGCACCAATACCATCTCTGGATACAACATGCCCTAACAAAACGCCTTTAACATCCAAAGACACACTTTGTAGGGTTTAGTGAGGCTTGTGCTTCATCTAACCTTTGAAATGTTGTCTCCATTTGGTGTGCAGTGGTCCAACTTGCTCCCATAGATGCAAAAATCATCCGTAAATACTCGATGAAGGTCCCAATGTAGGTTCGAACACCCTATTCATCAAACGCTGGAATGTTGCTGGAGCATTACACAACCCAAAAGGCATAACTCTATAAGCAAACGCTCCCAAGGAGTGGTGAACGTGGTCTTCAACTGATCTTTTCTCGCTATACGAACTTGGTCAGTAGCCACTATATCCATCAAAGAAACTATAAGCACTCCCGCCAGCCTACTTCGCCCAAGATCTGATCCGAAAATGGAAGAGGGTAATGATCCTTCTTTGTTGCCTTATTGAGCTTCCTCGTAATCAACACAAATGCGTAGCTTCCCATTCTTTTTTATTGAGATCACAATGGGAGAAACCCATTCGAATTTTCCACAAGAAATATGAATCCCTACATCAAGCAACTTATCTATTTCTTCTTTTACAGCCTTGGAAAAATTAGGATTCATTCTATATGGCATTTGCTTTATGGGCTTAAGACCATCTACCACTCAATACAATGTTCTACCCAACTTACTTGACGGAGTTCCTTGTAATCAAAAGTGAATAGGTGTATGTACCTTCGAAAGAGCTGGAGGTAGGATTCCTTCTCACTCTCCATCACAACATCACCAATATTTATTTGTTGGAGACGATCATCAACTTCTTCTTCAGATAATTTTATGGGGTCATGAGTTGGTGTGACTGGAAGGATATCCATGACTGAAACATCCACCTCGCTTTCTTCATCTTCAATGTCCACTTCACCGGTACTAGAGTAATCGAGGATGTCCAATCATCGGGTTTCATCACTTGAATCCTGTGTTCTCGTTCTTATGATGTCGAGGATCACATTTATCTTCACCCTCTCTCTACCACGTCCAAGTGTCATGAAACCTTCATTCCAAAGAGTTTCTGCATGAACTCTCCTTAGCCATGGTCTTCCCAAAGCAAGCATTGGGTACGCAATGCAAGCATTTACCATTTTTCATCACCCGAAAGTCTACCACACATACAACACCCATAACAGATATTGCCACATTTGAAACTACACCTTTTGGTTTAGTTTTTCCTTTATTTAATGACCTTAACATAAGTGTCAAGGGTGATCAATTTTTAACCCCAACATATTCATTACAGACTTATTCATTACATTAACTACAACACCTCCATCAACTAAGACATCATGAATTGAAATACCATTACATAATACCTCACTTGTGGAGCATAGGGATCCGCCGCTCCAAAACAGGGACCTCAACCTCCTTCCTTCTTCGAGCATCGAGTCCACTTCGCAACTCCCGCCTCTTCTCGAAGACATAGCCAAGAGTTGACCATATGTAATATTTGCAGCCTTTGGATAGATCTTCCAAGATGGAGTATGGTCCTTGCCCCTGAAATTAGAAAATCCCGCACACCCAACTTTCTTCTCCTATGTTTCTTACTAGTTTCTTCTTTCATCTTCTTAGGATCATTTCCATCTTGATTATCTTTTTCTTTCTTTCTTTTTGTTACAAACACATCTACTTCATTATTTTTGCTCTTATCTACTACATCAAAAGAATTCACAGGTGTGCTTTTCCTTTATCATTATCTCCTTTACCAGATGTAGAAGCTCTATCTAGACAATTATACTTATAATGACCCTTTTTATAACAACCATAACAAACAACTTCAGAAATATTTCTTTTGACCTCTATCTCCTCCCTGAGAACTAAATTCCTTTCCTCAAGAAGATTAATAGTTAACTGACCCATATTTTTGAGCAGATCTTCATACTCAGTAGATGTACTAGGAGAAATATTTGTGCTCACCGGGAGTGGTTGTGGATTCTGACCAAAGGTGCTGGTGTAGGCTCTACTTTAGCAACAATTTCTTTGGGCTCCTCTTCCATGCTTTCTTCTTGCCTTCTTGCAATCTCCTTTGCTTGTTCAATGGTAGCTGGGTGGTCATACTTCACTCGTTGTCTGATCTCTAGCTTCATCCCAAGAATGAAGTGCTTACAGAGGAGATTATCCACGCCATTCATCAACCCATCCGCTAATCCTTCCTTCCGGATCTGGGCATCGAGCTTCCTCCTTAGCTCTAGAACACGAGCATGATAATCCCTTATCTTCTCCTTCTCTCCTTGGGATAGCTTTGTGATCTCGATCATGAGATCTGCATATTTCTGTTGTTCACCAAATTCTTCAAGAAAACTTTCAGTTAATAAATCCCATGAATTTTTCACATTATCACCTAGTGTTTCAAACCACCTAAGTGCTGAACCATCCAAAAAGGTAGGAAAAAATTCAGTCCATTGTTCCCTTCTTATAAGGCCATTACAAATACAAGATCGCTTAAACTCTTGAATGAAAGAAGAAGCATCTTCATTAGATTGAGCTGAAAAACAGGAATCTTTCCCATTTTCAAAAGTAACCACCGTGAAATACCAACCCACAAGTACAATCAACAAGACTTATGTGCACAAATAATTGGAATCACTATACTAGAAAGTGACTTTACATCTTTCTACAAAAGAAATAGAAATGACCACGGTAAACTATGGTAAAACTTGACTTATTGCGGTAAAAACGACTTTACCGTGGTAAACACTATTCATGGTAAAAAGTGAAGTTATCGCATGGTAAATACTATTCATGGTAAAAAGTCCAAAAAATGACTTTATCATGGTAAATACTATTCAGCAAAAATGACTTTACCATGGTAACTACTATGCACAATAGAAAAAAAAAGGTTACCCTCCAATTGATTTTTGACTAAGTGGGAATATCTCTCCGTAAAATCCACCAACGAGGAATGGTCCCAAAGATCAAAACCAAAATGTCATCACCAATCCGCACTATGATAATTCTTCACCGGGAACTCCTCGGCTATGATTATTTACTAATGCACAACCTTTAGTTTGGTGGATGTAAACTGAAACAAAACAACAACATAACACAAGAATACCATCGACTATGATAAGACGTAATGATGACAAATCTGAAATATCAAAATAAATTATAATATTAACATGAACTGTTATAATCTCACCCATGAGGTACTTCAAGTGTTATTCACTTCACTTGCCTTTCACCAAGACTATGGGAGAAACTTTACAATTACACCTCTTAATGGCTTCTTCAACACACCTTTAAACTCGATGGCTTCCTTCGCACACTTCCTACAATATTTCTCACTACTTCCTTCTATGCTAAATGAGGGGGTGGCCTCTCTATTTATAGAACTTCCAGTGCTTATCCATCTTATCTCTAAGATACGATAAGAAATCCACTCTGACGAATCATATTCCATACCTTAACTCTTATCTCGTACATGTAAGCTTTTCTTTAAGATAAGATAAACCTTATCATTTTACATGGGTTCCACATTTTTAGATTTTTACAAATAAAATACACAAAATATTTATGACCTCACTCCTTGTCTTTATTACCAATATAATATTTCTAATTCCTAATCATGTAGACCCTACTTCTCTAATTACCCAAACTTTGACATTTTAACATTACCGGACCACTTACGACAAATATTTACTTTTACAACATTCCTATTGACTTTGACTATTACCGTACTCCACATTATGGCGGCACGCCAGATCGACGGCCGTTATCTTCTATCGACGCTACTACTAATTATACTTAACAACATCCTATTCCTAATACATACATTAATGAAATAGAAATTACTGAGGAAAACTTTAGTGTCGACAGTTGAGTTGAGTCGCCTTCATCTGGCCGATGCTTTCCTTGGTATCACCCATCTAAAAAGCATCTACTTTGGCTGAGCTTGGGGAGTTTGGCCTTTATATATCTACTCTATGCACCAATGTCCCCACTCAACCCGAACATTTTCACTATTGACATTGAGCCCCCATGCACCATGCTAACTCGTATTCATGTCAATCGGTCGAACTCGAACGAGCCGCCAATGCTTTAGATTGCTAAAAAATAATCATGGGGTTGTCCGTCATTGATGTCCAACCCATCTTGCTTCTGACTTATCGATATCCATGGCTGATCTACCTTTGTGAATTCATTTCATATTCCCTCATGGGTAATTTTAGAGTACTTCACACATCCCACCCGAAATGTTGATGAGCTCGAGTTCTTACCACTTATATTGTTAGATTATGATTATACCTATTTGAGCCTCTCTATTTATATCCTCCTTTTGGTTGTCCCCTGAGCCAACTCGGGCGAACAAGATTCACAAATTCCCAGCCTTACCCCTTAACACATCCTTTGATTCCTACAAGTTTCTTCCATTGTCTACGTGTCACCTCCTTCCTCTAGGTCAGGACTAACCGAGCCATTCAAGCTTCTCTATCCAACTCACCTAAAAAATACAACTCCCATCTCATCAAGCTATTATTTTCTCGGTGGCCCTTTCGAGGCAAAGAAATGAGAATTTTTCTCTCCAAGAACTGTCTTCGGAATTGTTTTTGGATGTTTCTCAATCCGAGAACCTAACAGGGGCTTAGGATGGGGAAGTTTTAGGCTCAACATAATTTCACCCATTTTTCCTCATTCTAGCCCAATGTGGGCCCATGCCGCCAATTTTTCAAGGGGGTCAAAATTTTTCAAGACGAACCCATGGAGGAATCAAATAAGGGTCAAAAATGTGAATATGTGAAGTGTACTTAAAGAAAAATTTATGTGTGAGAAGAGAAAGTAATTAATGGAGTGTCGATGATGTAGTAAGATAGATTAAAGAAAGGTTTCATGAGTTATGCGCAAGATAAGAATGAATTTTGATGAAGTATTTTTAAAAGAGAGATTAACGTGCAATATTAAACAAATGCTACTATATGTGTGGATAAATGGCATCTTTTAGTCGAATATAGAAAATTGTTCCAAGGAGATGAAAATACAATTAAAACAAGAGTACAGAGAACATGTGGATCGTGAAGGGTTGGGTGTGATATTTTGATGAGGATAAAAGAGATAGAAAGGTGCTAAAATATTCCAAGGTGGAGTCACAAGAGGAGAGGTGAATGATATTCTACATAAGGTCTAAGGATAAGGGAAATTTTTACCTTTTGGTAGACAATGGATGCATCAATTTAATATGTTTTTATCATACATTTTTCATTTCATTAGTAATGTAATAGACGTGATAGATGCGTAGGATTTCTAAGTTTCCTCGTAAGTTATTAACTATTTTCCCATATGCATAGATAGTAGTAATTTTTATAATAGAATTAGTATATTAAGGAGTTCTTAAGCCATAAAATTTTTCCACACAAAATGTTGTATTGAGATTTCTCAAAGGATTTTAAGTCCTCGAATTGGCCTATGCTATAGAAGTTATTGAAGTTATTTTCCATAGTTCATTTCATTGTTCTTTTATTTTACGTAGATTGTAAATGTGTGCTGATGGATACTCACACCTAGTATTAGAGCACTTTCTTAGCCTTACACGTAGATTTTGAGAATTTTTGTTTTCAACATGGCTTCCTTAGAGCTATCAGTGCATCACCAAAAATATTTTCTTTGCATTTATTTTCTTGGTATTTATTATGATTTGGATAAGGTTGAATACCCTTCTGCATAACTATGGGAAGTACTTAGGCGTAACCCCTAAAAGTCATTGTGAGGAATAATATAGGAACCTCAAGTATCTAGCCCATTGAGAGGACCGCAAGTGGAAAGGGCACTTGACCATCCAGCATTCACTAGTTTCCACCTATGAGGTAAACCAAGAGCTTTTCATGCGAACATCCCCATAACGATTAATTAGGGGTAAAGTTCATGAGAAGACATTTACCGCCTGAGAAAGACTCATTCAGAAGCATTGATAGAGATAATCCCTAAAACCATTAAGTAGCCTAACCGACGAGCCACATCCAACATATTTGATCAATGGGAAAATAGAAAAATGGTCACATTTTAGAATCATTGTTAAATGTCCACTTCCAATTAGGATATTCGCATTAAAAAATAAATAGGAATTGGAAAATATCAATAAATAATTGAAAATATAGAAATTCCGTTGACTCTAAAAAATTTCTCCGAATAGATGAAATTCCATTATGTGTGTTTCTTTCCTTGAGGGTACATATCCAAATTCCAATATTATTAGCCTAACATCTCAATTTATAATGTTTTGAGGTTTTTCCATCAGTTCTTTATCTTTTCTCCAATTTATTCAAAACAATTCCATGGTGTTCTTATCCTTTTTTCTCATTTTACCATCTTGGTTTTATTTTAGTTTTTCAATTCCAGTTCAAATTACCCCTAAGTCCATCAATCCTAATCTAGAGGTGCCAAAAACTAGTAAAATTCCATTTATCCATTGTGATTGAGCTCACATTAACATTTTCCATTACTAACCTTGTCTTAAAACTTATTTTTCTATCCATTATGAAAAAATTGTTATGGTCAGAACCTATACAGATGCAAAAATATACATGAAGAAATAAATTACTTGAAGATACAAATTTATGAGCTCACCCTCATGATATAAGGACTGAATCAACTAAATTTCATCCTCACTAAGTCCATGTTATAAAACATTTTTTCATTTCCAAATATGCCACATGACCCCAAGATATATTTTCTTAACTTTAATGGGACGAACCTAACTATATGGATATATAGGGTAGATAACTTCTTTAGTATCCATACTACATATGGTGTTAACAACGTTTGTATTGCTTATTTTCACTTAGAACAAGATGCCTTATAATGGTATCATTAGTATATAAAAGTTGATGATGATAAAGACTTGTCATGGTTCACATATCTCATTTAAGGGTGGTTTGGGCTGAGTGCTTATGATGACTTCCTATGTGCACTCACTAAACTCCAACAAAAAGGATCATTCAATGACTACTAGACATAATTTGAGAGATTGGAAAATCGTACACAATGCTTGTTAGATGATTTTTTCAAGATTTATTTCATCGTTGGCCTGAAGGAGGAAATATGAACTCAAAATTTAAAATGTTTAAACTCGTTACATGATGGAATCATTGGGCTTGAGTAAATTAGTGGAGGAAAAAATCACATCAAAACGTTGACATTAGGGTTTCCTTTCATTCAAAAATCTAGTCACTCAGCTTGCTCCCACAAGGGCCTCCCTTGAATTCAGCACCAATCAAGTATCTTCTTGAAATAGAAATGAGGAATTCATAGAGAGAAGGTCCTATGCTTCAATTTTGATGATAAATTCACTAGATGACATCGATGCGTGGAATAATAATTTTACATCCTAGATGTTGAATCAACTCCGAGTCAAAAACAATGAAGATGATGAGGAAGTCCAAGAAGAATATTCACCCTCAGATGAAACCCCTCAAGATTATCAACTAGATATCTCACTTCATGACCTAGTTGGAGTCTCAACCCATTAGACCATGAGGGTAAAATGTTAAATAAAAATATTACTCTAACTATATAAATTGATCTAGGTAATACACATAATTTTATTGATCCAAGGCTGGCCAAAAACAAATTTATTTTTTACCCTTCATCTAGATTTGAATTTATGATTGCTAACGGTGGTATATAAAATATCAAGGGAAAGTCTTGTAATGTTTGTATTGTGATGGGATATTATAATCTTCACTCTAACATGTTTTTGTTTCCCGTGTGGATGTGTTATTGTTTTGGGAGCTCAATGGTTGCACACACTTGGAATCGTCTTATGGGATTTCTATCAACTATAGATGGATTTCCATATCAAAGGGAGAAAACAAACCTTAAAAGGTATTTTTTAAAGATCCACTAGTATTATTAGTAACCTTCATATGGCAAAGCTTATGAACAAGGGATCACATGGGTTCATTTCTCGTTTCTTTCTATCAAGATGAATCAACTTATTTCTTCTAACACCCATACATATTTATAATACATTTTAGACAAACATTATCTTTTCTTTACTAGGCCCAATGGGTGCCACCTTCATGCCAAGAAGATAATCACATTCACTGCTCTCAATTTTTCTCCCTTATTTAGGAACTTGATATGGTGGGAGTAAATCACCATAACACCAACCCCTATTCCTCCTCGGCCATACTTTTCCACAAAAAGGATGGATCATCATGTCTTTCCCTTTATTTCATCGAACTCAACAAGATCACTATAAGGGATAAGCTCCTATTCTAATGATCAATGATCTTCTATATGAATTTTATGGAACTCAATATTTCTCCAAATTAGATCTATAGTTGGGGAACCACAAGATTCAACTTCATGAGGAAGATATTCAATACATTCTTATGCACTCATGATGGTGTTATCTCTCGAAAGTGCACCCTGTAGAGAGATGGCTGCAGGTTTTCTAAGCTTGCAAAATTTGATCTCTCTCTTTCGTAGATACAATGGAAATACCTGAGGTCTATGGGTATACCTATTTTGAGGTGAGTCTTTGTAATTAAAAGGTCTGGTTCCTTATTAGTGTATCCTAAACAGATTCCTGGGGTTTTAATGGGAAAAGATGACTATAAAGTAATTAAAACTAAGGTGATACACCAAATTTATATGAGGGATTTGATTGAGCATATGCACAATTGATATGTGAAGGAATTTTTGGTGCACGAACCAATAGTTCTTCTGCAGAAAATCAAGGACAAAATACTTAGGGGTATTGAGGGAGATTATCACAACAATACTGCTAAGATAAACATGCACATTAATATCATGCAAAAACTACTGAATTTTGCAACATGGTAAGATGATTAATCAGGGAATTTACATTCACAAAACTAATAGAAACATACACAAGACTGCAAATAATTGGGAACAAAAAAATTCTTCACACTTAAGGTGAAACTAGGAAAAATTATTTTAGTACTCCTATATTTAAATAAGTTGTCCATAATTTCTCCTTTGTGCTTTGCAAAGGCACACAATATATAGCAAAAATAAAATTCACCCCTTCCTAAAAATAGCCTAAGGCTTGTACTCACCCATGCATCCTATTTTTATCCTTTATTTATAAATGGATAAAGGAATAAAAATAGAGAATGCAATTACAAAATAGGCATTTAATAGACCTTGATTACAATGCAGTCAAAATAAAGTTGATGCTTTTATTTTTAAGAAAACAAGGGTAAATAATTTGCTAATAATAAGTTTGTTTGCAAGACAAGTCTTTTGACTTGTACATGCAAATTTGTCTTCTTGCCTATTCTATCCACTGATGAAGCATGCAAAAAATTAGCTCTCTATTCGTGAGTAAAAGAAATAATTATAATACCCGCAAAACACCCACTGTGGGGAACCACTTTGCACTTCACCATATTTTGGCCATCTTTTGATTATTTGAAACATACATTATAATTTGGGTTTTGAAAATCAAAACTTAAAATGATAGCTTGGATAACACGTGGATTCCTCCTTCTTTGCTTTTATGGGCCCGTGGGAAAAATTATGGAAATTTTAAGTCCTTTGCAGACTTTTGGACCCTTTTGAAGTTTTGAACCTTTGGCAGACTTTCGGACCTATGGGTCATTTTAGAGCTTTAATTCCATTTGTGGGCCTTCAGGCTTATTTGAACTTTAAGCTTCTACTGGCTCAAGGTCATGGGTGAATGTAAGAATTTAAACTTTTGTTTGTGAGCCCAAAGGAAAAAATACTTCCGACCTCCCACCTAGGGAATTGCAGGCACATGGGACAACTTGGAATTTTAACCACATTTGCAAAAGGTATAAAAGTTTTAAGAAATCCTGTTGTTCCACCAATGTTCTATGGAATCGATATTTGACCTTTTCCCTAATTTGACTTTCTCCTCATGTGCTCGGGCTTGTGGGAAATTTTGGAACTTTTAACTTTTGCACTTTTACAGTTTAAAAACAAAAGTGACTCCCGACCTCCATTGTTCTCGCCATTGCATTGTTATGCCACATGTACTTTTGAGGGGCTACGGGTCTGTGGATGAAAGTTTTACAATTAAATTTTTTTGAACTTTGACTAAGTTGACCGCCATTCCATTTGGATGACTTTTGCATCAATTTTGGTGGTCTATTTGTGATCGTCAATCTCTGTACCTATTGATTTTCAATCATTGATCTCCAAGGGATAATTTTAGGGTTTCTGACATGTGATAAATGTATTTTAAGGCTCGAACCATGGTTTTCTTCAAACTTGGGGATCGATCCTCAAGCGTTGATCTATGTCCTTGTTGATTTTCAATAATTGATCTATTAACCCCATTGAGTTCTGCTAACTCACCACTCAAATTTACATGGTAAAGGTTGATTTGGTTTTGATAAACATTTCATTTAGAGTTTCAGTTCGCTGGTGGAGCCCTAGCAAAAATTTTCCACTATACCTTTGTTTGAAGCTCCCGTAACTCGATTCAAACAATTTTGTAATGGCCCTTGAGCATCTATATTTTCCCTTAGAACCTTCTGAGAATTTTTTTGAGATGTTCCGCCATTGTTGAAGTTTTCTTGAGCTCTGTTAGTTCATCCTTCATATGATCTTGTTATTTTGAGCTTTCTAAGCAAACCGTTTTGGGATGTTTGTGAATATTTTGCCACCATTGGTAATTTTAGAGCTCTGGCTTATGTTTTGTTCCTCTTAATGGCTGCCATTATTGATATTCGAGCTTGGCTACTTCTTAGAAATGGTCTATGGATCTTTCTCTCTGTTCATTGTCTTTTGAGAAAGATAGTTCTCTGCCTCTTTCTAAGTAAATGAGCTTCGGGTTTTTTGAGATTGTTACCTTTTCCTTGGCTACCATTGGAGCTCTGTTAGAAACTTTCATGGAGTTTATTGACTTCCTTAGTTCAGCCCTCTGTAACTTTGACCTAGGAATGCCAAAAGGTTTAGTTTCTTTCTCTTCTAACATGGAAACTGTTTCATTATCACTGATTTCTCTTTCTTACTTTGATTTTTGCTACCTATTAATGGGTCTCTGTTGTCTACTAGCCATGATTTTTGTTGTATAAGTTTCCAAATCTGTGTTGAAAAAAATAAATTAAAAGGGTTCTGAAACTTTGGATCTTTTCTTAAAGATTTAGCTTCCATTTACACTTTCTCCTTCAAAATTGAGTTGTGGTATATGCAAAATCCTTTGTATTTGACATTCCAAAGTATTATTATTCTTTACCATGCAGTTCTTCCTCCATCCACATTTGATTTTTATAACTAGAATTTTATCATTAGAATGAGAAAAACATATGAGTATCTCTTTTCTTCGATGATTCCAAGTTATATTCCTCATTCAATCATCTTTGAGGATTTCCACATTATATCATGATAATATTTGGTGAAGCTTTCAAATCTAGGGTTGACATCTCAAGCCTAATTAATGGCTGAGTTTTCAATAATCTACCTTGTCCTGCTCAGATCTGTTTATTTTGACCTCATGTGAGTTTTCTTAAAATGAGTCTCTCTTCTTTCTTGACTATGTATTGATCAGTCTAAGCTTTGCAAGGTTGAATGGTGTTAAAACACCACTAACTGAAATGAGTTTCTTATACATCTCTTTCTTTAGTTCACCTTTAAAATTCTTATTTGTATCATGTAGTTGCACTTACACTCTTTGACTCTAAAGTTGATTATTGTGATTGATTATTGAAATTAAAATACCAATTACAATGATACGTACTTCTAATTTTAAATTAAGATGCCTTGTACCTTGCCATAATTTTCTAGGGATTGCAAGAGATTTTTCCTTGTTTTAATATCATTCTCAGGCATACAATATATTCAGATGCTTTTGTCAAGAGTTCTGTAACTTGTCCCATTTATCCTGAGAAGTTTCTCCTTCTTGAAAGTTGTATTTATTTCCTTTGTGTAAGACTATTTTGAGCTTTATTGTAGCTTCATATGCATATTGGAAAAGTTGTAAACGTCCATTTTACATGGCGAAGCCCTATCAAAATCTTCCCAAAATTCTCTTTCTTTGACTGAAATCTTGAAAATGTATCTTTTTTGCAAGCATCTTCTTTGTTATGTACTATAACCTTTTCCTTTTACAGAAAGATATCTAAGTTTTGAGTTACATTAACCATTCTTTCCAAAGCATGCACATGGTCCTTTTCTTCTTATCTACAATGTGTACCTGCACACTTAAGAAAATAGTTAGAAAATAATTAGGCTCTTGGCCTCTCTCGTGTCCATGTTACTTATTCTCTTTTCTTTCTTTTCTTTCCGAGTGAGCTATTCAATTTGATCTTCAGCATTCTAAATCTCCTATAGCTTAGATATTCATATGCACAAATTAGGACAGTTTAGGAATATGGATTAATCTTGAGCTCTTTATTAATTTTTTTTTCTTTTATTGTTCAAGTACCATGCTTTGAATTGTGGAGACAAAGATGAAAGAAGTTGGGAAGGAGATGCTTTGCACAATGAAGAATATACAAGGCAATGATGGGTTCACTCATACTCTTTTTCTTTCTATTTCATGCATGTGTACCTCTTACTTCAGTAGATGTACTTTACTTTTCAGTCACATCCCATGGCTTGTGTGGGAAACATTTGACCTTCCTTGTGAATAAAACATTGAATTCTGAAATTGAGTTGTGTATTCCCTTCTACATTCTAGCTTCTCTGTATGGATTGTATAATGAACTAAACAACTCAGTAACATAATTGAATGTCTTAATCATGAAGGAAAGAAACATTGATGAGAACTTATAACATTCAATAATGAACCCTGATTTTCTGATATCTGTATTTCTATTTGCTTCTTCAAAACTCAACACTTCACCTACTCTATAATTTGTCATCTTCATCAAGACAACACAGCTTGTCCTTTGGGGCTTTGTGTTCTTTTGCTGAAGATGGCATGAAATTGCAGACTATGTGATCTATTATGTTTTGTGACAACACACATAACTGTAGATTTCATTTAATCTTATAACTAATTCAACAGTAACAAATGATATCCAACTCCCTTAGTTTAGGTATAATTCACCCATGACTTTCATCATAACAATGAAGTTTCAAGTTTCCCATTTTTGCACAAGTGCAAAAATTGTCAACATTTCTGGTGATCTTGTGGGGAAAGATGCTTGCTAGCTTAAAGACTAGTGCCTTGCTCTTGTCCATTGGGCATGGAGTTCAAAGTATATAACCAAAATCTTCCTTTTCCGAAAGGTCCAACCCTTCCAAAATGGAACTAAAACTGGGAAAGGATCTAGTAAACTAGATCACATGCACGAATGTACTTATTGAATTGAAAAAGAATGCAATGTGGAGGAACTGCACTTATTCAAGGGAAATCCTACTCTAACAAACACTGTAAGTTATTTAATAACAATGTTTGAGAAACATACCATTCACAGGGATGGGAAGCTTCTCTCCATTTAGCTTCAAAAGATGAAAAGCTTTGTGTTATTTTCAATTTGAAATCATGTAAGGGCCACTCTAGATTGTATCAAACTTTGTGTGTCTTCGGCTTTGCATGTTCAAACATCCCACTTTAAACCACAAGATCTCCTTCATTGAGGACTCTGAATTTTACTTTCTTATTAAAAGTATTTTTCATTTGTTTTTTATTCTTTTCCATATTCAAATGAGCTTGATTTCTTAGCTCTTTTAATTCAATTAACTCTGCGTAACTAACCTCGCAATGTTTCATTCTCAAGTAGCTCCTTTTGATGCAACAAATCCAATGTAGGTAACTCATCTGAAATAGGCATTCTTTCTTCTTTTCTGTACACAAGTTTGTATGGTGAATTGTCAACTGATATTTTAGGAGTCACTATGTCAACCCAAAGTGCTGAATTCAACATTAGATGCCAAGCTCTTTGATCATCTTTGAGTGTTCTTCTGATGATCCTTAACAAATTCTTGTTAGTAATTTCAACTAAGCCATTACCTTGTGGGTAATAATTAGATGAAGATCTTAGATATATTCCATGGTTGACAACCCAATCTGTTATCTTTGCCTAAAGAAATTTTAGAGCATTATCTGATATGATAGTTCTTTGGAACACCGAATCAGACTATTCCTTCATAAAAGGATAGTATCGAAGTTTCATTAGCATCCTTTAAGGCTATTACTTCAGTCCATCTTGTGAAGTAATCTGTAGTAGTTAAGATCCACTTGTGTCCTTGTGATGATGGTGGGTTTATCATGCCAATAAAGTCAAGACCCCACTACATAAAAGGTTGATCAACATAAATAGGTTGTAGAGGTAGTGAAGCTAAACGTTCTTTTCCAACAAAGAAAGCACACTTTTTACACTTCCTTATCCAATCAAAACAATCCTTGAATATGTTAGGCCAATAGTAACCAGCTTTCATAATTTTTAAGGCTATGGTACGTGCTGAGAAGTGACCTCTTGCAGGTCCTTCACGGAATTCTGACAATATTTTCTGAATTTTATCATAGTCAACACACCGTAGCAAGATTCCATTTATATCTCTTTTGAACAACACATTATCAATGAAGATATAAGGTACAACTTGTAATATGAAATACCTTCATTTATTCTTATCCATACCTTCTATATAGGTTCCATGCTATACATAATTAATCAAATTAATCATCCATTTTGATTTGTGAATATCGTGAGTGAGCTCTTGGGCCGTTGATTTTCTGGTTGAACCATGATTTCGACATCGATACATAATTTCAACATGTTGCTTTGAATCACTCGGTTCTATAACTTGTTGTTTTTCCATGTCAGCAATTATATTCTCACATAAACATTTCCCTTGAACCATCTTAGAACCCGAATATCAACATCATACTCCATGACCTTTGTTATCCAGTTTTCTCTTTTCTCATTCAAACTTAGATGAGAAACAAGAACATGGATTTTATTGTTTGAAAGCATATACTTGAAATTATTTAGTCCTATGACTACTAAAATTACCTATTTTTACAAGAAATGTGTACCTTATTTTGTAATCATGCAAACTCTATCCAAAGAAAGCAAGCAGCTGCTCAATATTTTCATCATTGACTTGATTTAATATAGCTGAGATTGTTTTAGCTCCTACAAGTGCATACATTGTAAAAAATTTATCAAAATTTAGATTTACAAGAGTAGGAGCTTGAGAGATAGGTACATTTATTGATTCAAATCATTCTCTCCCTTCATTGGTCCAAGAGAAAGTTTTCTCTTTCTTTAGCATAGTTGTGAGTGGTTTAACCAATGCTGCAAAATATGGAACAAATCTTCTAACAAAGTTAATTTTTCCAAGAAATTTTTTTAATGCCTTCTTATGATGGGGAAATGATAGCTATGATATGGCTTCGATCTTGAAATGATCAATTTTTAAACCTTGCTTATAAACAATATGACCAAGTAGTTTACCTTGATGTACTAAAAAGATAGACTTTAGTGGATTCAAAGATATTCCAAATTGCCTGCACAACTGAAAAGTCTGCCTTAAATGCATTAGATGTTCTTCAAAATCTTTTGAAAATATAGTAACATCATCTAAATAAACAAGGATGCATTTATTTAATAAGCTGCAAAAAGCCATGTCCATTACATGTTGAAACGTTGCACTAGCATTTGAAAGACCAAAAGACATCCTTTTGTAAGGATAAGTACCCCACTTAGTGGTAAAGGTTGTTTTATATCTATCTTCTTCCCAGACTAAAATATGATTATATCCACTATAACCATCTAGAAGAGATAGTCTATCTGAACCTGAGATTGTTCTTAGAATCTGATCCATGTTTAGGAGTGGGTAATGGTCTTTTAATGAAGCCTTATTAAGATCCCTGAAATCTACACATAGTCTGATTTCACCATTCTTCTTCCTAACAGGAACAAGATTGGCTACCCAACTTGAATGCTTAACTGGAAAGATAATACCCGATTCAATCAACTTAGATAATTATTTCCTCATCAGAGGTTCTATTTTGGGATTCATAGGCCTCTATTTTTGCCTAACAGGTTTAGAATTTGGCTGCAACTCAATTGTATGTTGTGTTAAAATAGGATCAAATCCTTTTAGGTCTTGATATTTCCAAACAATAACATCCTTAAAATCTTTCTAAAGATTAATAAATGACCGCTTTTTTAGTCAAGGAACATACCTTTCCAAGAATTTTTTTCCCTTCATCAACTGAGATCTCTTTGTAATTATCAATGTGATTTGACATTTTAGTCTTGACCTTTCTTAACTGATCGTCAGTGCTAAAGATGTCTTCTAATGTGACCAGACCTTGAGGAAGTTTATTTGTCTTCAACTGAACAATCTAGTCACCATATAAGTGTTGTAATTTATCCTGATTAAATACGTAAAACTTAGCTTCTTGCTAAAGATATTATCATCACTTTCAAAAACTTTCCAATTTGAATCATTATCAAGTATTAAGGGCTTAAAAATGAACTTTATATGAGACTATATTTTACTATTTTCGATCTGTTCCAGTACTTCAAAACTAGCCCCAACTGTTGTAAGTCTGTATGCATGCTTGTTTTTAGCTCTAGGAATATACTTAATGTTAATAGCATCAAAATCTTCCATTAAGTCTGAAACTCTATGTCTGTAAGACTTCATTAATGGATTCTTACAAACATTGAAATTTCTTACTTGATTGATAACAAAATCAGAGTCACCAGAAATTTGTAGCATGTTGATACCTCTCTTTTTGGCCCAAAGCAAGCCATGAATTAAATCTTCATACTCATCTACATTACAAGTACATGAAAATTGGAGATTCAACATTGAGAAATACCTTTCGTTCATTGGGGAAGTGAGCATCAAACCTACTCCTGTCCTTTCTTGTTCTTAGCTCCATCAAAATGAAGCTTCCAAATCCCTTTTGATGAATCTTCTATTTTTGACAACAAGGGAAGTGGTGTATTTTCTTCATGCATACAATACACACGAAACAGGTGTTCTTCAACTTCCTTACAAGGATCATGAGCATGTTCTTCCACTGTCTTTTCATCCATGAACATGTTAGAAACACCATGTAATGTTGAAACATGAGCTACCTCATCAAATTTATATTGATTGAAGGCTGAATAATTAGCCACCGTGCATTTGATAGTGAGGCTCAATATGAAATCTTGCCAATGGCTTTGAATTGATAGTAATTTTGGTGCTATATCTTGAATAGTAAAAAAAGGGACCAATCTGAAGAGAGATAACCTCCTATTTTTGTTGTGAAATCTCTATATAAGCATAAGGCAAAGTATGGAGGTAAATTCACAACAATAACATCTTGCAGAATAGAAACATTTGGGCAAGCATGTAACGTCACTTCTAAATTTTTTATTATACGAAATATATTAGTTGCAGTTCCATCAAGCTATAAGACACTCCTTTCTGTAGGCTCATACTTCAAACCCAATTTTTCTACAATCACTTTTAGCATAATCTGTGTTGCTTACACCATTGTCCACCATGTAATTATAAACTAAATGTTCTCCAATAATCAGTGATAAATAAAATGGTGGTGGTTTCTTGATGTCATGAGCATTTAGAACCTTCTTAACCATCCACTTAACTTATTTAATGTGGTCTTGTTCAAACGCTCCAAGGACCCATGTCTTTGGCTTTATGAACTTCCTTTTCTCGTTGTATTTGAAGAAATCTGTAGCTTAGCTAGTTCATGAGAGAGTAAATATTGTTGTCCAGAATACTTAGAGCATCCCACATTGAGATGTTAACATTATGTTTTTCATTACATCAACAATGTTAAAAGAAGAAACAATTTTAGAGACAAATTCAACTGTCTTAGAGTAGGCCTTAGTGAAAATTGATTCTACTTTAGCTACCTTGGATATCTGAGGTATAAACAATCTTCTTGGATCAGGTTGTAGCTATTTTTGATGGCCTTTATCAACTAGAACACTTGTTTTTTTTTGAGGAACAACAAGGTTATTGGTTGAATTTGGAACTGTAGATGTTGTCTTATTAGTGACAGTAGGTAGGATAGGCCTATTTTGTTGTTTTTGACTTTCAACAACTTTCCCTTGAGCCCTAGTAGTGACTATAATGAAATCCTCCTCATTAAAAATGACTAAATTTTATTCAAGTGCTTTCTAAACATGAGTTTCTTGTTGCCCACCCTCTATTTGAGGCATGAACAATGTTTCAGATTGAGGTTGTGCAACAAGATTTGATTCAGAAAAGAATTTGGGCAAGTTCTGAATGAGGTTGATTGTAAGGTTGACACCACTCTTCTATAGCCATATTAACTGGGACTAAAGTGTTAGATGAACTAGGAGCCTTCGGGTCAAATTGCCTTTACTAGTAAGGCTACCTATAATTTTGATTCTGTTGATAGGGTTGCCTGTTTTGTTGATTCTATTGATTTTGCTGATAAGGAGCCTAATAGGGTCTGCTAGGTAATGTAATTCTGTTCTCAATCGAAGTCAATTTATTTCCCATAGTTTGCAAAGCTTTAAATACCTCATCTGATGGAGCTACAATAGTAGGTTCTATGATTGTAATAGGCTGAGGAATAGGTGCTAAATCTACCAAAAATGGCATTAAAGGCCTTGGTGCCAATTTTCCAGCTTGAATAAGACTATTTTCAGCTCGGATAATGATATCGTAGGCTGTTGGGAGTGTCTCTCCCCATTGACTGAATCATAGTTGAAATATCACTGTTCAATGCCCTAAGATAATAAAGGAAAGCATGATCAGTTTGAGGCTTGACACTTGCTGGATTTCTTTCCCGTGTTCTAGTAAAACGGATATTGAAACCGGGTGTTAACTCATTGGGAGTTCTTTTAATGGTAGACAACTATTCAATGAGAGACAAATGATCTGAATTATCCTGGAACTATTTCAGCAATTTTTCACCTAAGTTATCCCAAGTTCTTATGCTTCTAATTTCTAGGTTTTTATACCATTGCAAGGCCTGCCCTTTAAAATATGTAGCTAAAATTCTTAAAGCTACATTTTCATGTGTGATATTATGGGTGCACATGGGGATGCAACATCTTCGATATATTCAGTCAGGTGTAACCTGATTTTCACCTGTGAATGATGGCAAAATTTTCATGGCAGCATTAGGAATGTCATGGTAGATTGGGATTACTAATGGAATGCCATTAGTAAAGGTCACAAAATTCCTTGGTGGTTGAATAGCCATTTGAAAAATTGGGATGTTAATAGAGAAATTGATATGTGGTGAAGGAATATCAGGAGGAGGGTTATCAAAACCAAGTCTATTATAAGGTAAAGTATTACAACCTCTTCTTCTTCTAGTAGAATTCAAGCATAAATAAACAAACTCAGGAGGAATTCATCTTACCAATGATCTTGTAGTCACTTTAGGCATGGAACATGCTGCGATACTGGTCTGATATCAGCTTAACGGAGTTGCCAAAAGATGTTAAAATCTTTAGTTTTTGTAGCTTGCTCCCGAAAGTGACTTTGTGATGTTGGAAATATATTGTAGATCTGATGTAGAATTTGTAACTTGCATGTCAATCGATTCATGGTCCCACTGTGCATTGCAAAAACCATTATCTCTTGAAACTGCACCTTGTAGAGAGATGGCATCAGGTTTTCTAAGCTTGCAAAATTTGATCTCTCTCTTTCATAGATACAATGGAAATACCGCAAGTCTATGGGTATACCTATTTTGAGGTGAGTCTCCGAGATTAAAAGGATGGTTCCTTATTGGTGTTTCCTAAACCGATTCTCGGGGTTTTAAGGGGAAAGTATGATCAGTAAAGTAATTAAAACTAAGGTGATACACCAAATTTGTATGAGGGCTTTGATTGAGTATATGCACAATTGATATGTGAAGGATTTTTGGTGCACGAACCAACAGTTCTTCTATGCAGAATATTAAGGGCAAAACACTTGGAGGTATTGAGGGAGATTATCACAATAATACTTGCTAAGCTAAACATGCACATTAATATCATGCAGAAACTACTGAATTTTGCAACAGGGTAAGATGATTAATCGGGAATTTAAATTCACAAGACTAATAGAAACATACACAAAACTACAAATAATTGGGTGGGCAGAAATTCTTCACACTCAAAAGCGTAAACTGGAAAAAATTACTTCAGTACTCATATATCCAAAAAGTCTTCCAGATGTTCTCCTTTGTGCTTTGCAAAGGCACACAATATATAGCAAAAATAAAATTCATCCCCTTCCTAAAAATATCCTAAGCCTTATACTCGCCCATGCATCCTAATTTTATCCTTTATTTATAAATGGATAAAGGAATAAAAATAGAGAATGCAATTACAAAATAGGCATTTAATAGCCCTGATTACAATGCAGTCAAACTGAAGTTGACTGTTTTATTTTTAAGAAAACAAGGGTAAATAATTTGCTAATAATAAGTTTGTTTGCAAGACAAGTCTTTCGACTTGTACATGCAAATTTGTCTTCTTGCCTATTCTCGTCATTGATGAAGCATGCAAAAAGTATATCTTCATTCGTGAGTAAAAGAAATAATTATAATACACGCAAAACACCCACTATGGGGGAACCACTTTGCACTTCACCATATTTTGGCCATCTTTTGATTATTTGAAACATACATTATAATTCAGGTTTTTGACATCAAAACTTAAAATGATAGCTTTGATAACACATGGATTCCTCCTTCTTTGCTTTTATGTGACTCGCATGCAAGATATTGGAAATTTTAAGTCCTTTGTGGAATTTTAGACCCTTTTGATGTTTTGAACCTTTGGCAGACTTTCGGACCTGTGGGTCAGTTTAGAGCTTTAATTCCATTTGCAGGCCATTGGGCTTATTTGAACTTTGAGCTTTTGCGAGCTAGAGGTAGAACTTGGGGATCGATCCTCGAGCATTGATCTATGTCCTTGTTGATTTTCAATCGTTGATCTATTGACCTCATTGAGTTCTACTAACTCACCGCTCAAATTTGCATGGTAAAGGTCGATTTGGTCCTGATAAACATTTCATTTAGATTTTTAGTTCGCAGGTGGAGCCCTGAAATAATTTTTTCCATGATACCTTTGTTTGAAGCTCCTATAACTCGATTCAAACTATTTTTTAATGGCCCTTGAGCATCTGTATTTTCCCTTAGAACCTTATGAGAATTTTTTGAGAGGTTCCACCATTTTTGAAGTTTTCTTGAGCTCTGACAGTTCGTCCTTCATAAGATCTGGTTATTTTGAGCTTTCTGAGAAAACCATTTTGGCATGTTTGTGAATATTTTTCCACCATTGGTAATTTTATAGCTCAACTCCATTTTGTTCCTCTTGATGGTTGCCATTATTGATTTTCGAGCTCGGCTACTTCTTCAAAATGGTCTTTGGATCTAGACTCGGTTCATTGTCTTTTGAGCAAGATAGTTCTCTGCCTCTTTCTAAGAAAATGAGCTTCGGTTTTTTGATATCGTTACCTTTTCCTTGGCCACCATTGGAGCTCTCTTAGAAACTTTCATGGAGTTTATTGACTTCCTTAGTTTAAGCCCTTTGCAACTTTGACCTGGGAATGCTAAAAGGGTGAGTTTCTTTCTCTTCGAACATGGAAATTGTTTCATTATCACTGAGTTCTCTTTCTTACTTTGATTTTTGCTACCTATGAATGGGTCTTGTTTACTGGCCATGATTTGTGTTGTATAATTTCCAAAGCTATGTTGAAACACCACTTTTAAAAGGGTTCTGAAACTTTGGATCTTTTCTGAAAGATTTAGCTTCCATTTACACTTTCTCTCAAAACGAGTTGTGGTATATGCAAAATCCTTTGTATTTGACATTCCAGTATTATTATTCTTCACCGTAGAGTTCTTCCTCCATCCACATTTGATTTTTCTGACTGGAATTTGCTCATTGGAATGAGAAAAACATATGAGTATCTCTTTTTTTTCGATGATTCCAAGTTATATGCCTCATTCAATCATCTTTGAGGATTTCCACATTGTATCCTGATAATATTCGGTGAAGCTTTCAAATCGCCATTCACATCTCAAGCCTAGTTAATTTCTAAGTTTTCAATAATCTACCTTGTCCTACTCAAATCTATTTATTTTGACCTCATGTGAGTTTTCTTAAAATGATTCTCTCTTCTTTCTTGACTTGTGTATTGATCAATATAAGATTTGTAAGGTTGAATGGTGTTGAAACACCACTAACTTAAATGGTTTTCTTTATACATCTCTTTCTTTAGTTCACCAATAAAATGTTTATTTGTATCTTGTAGTTGCACTTACACTCTTTGACTCGAAGTTGATGATTACTATGATTTATTGAACTAAAAATACCAACCTGCAAATGAATACGTACTTCTAATTTTTAATTAATATGCCTTATACCTTGGAGTAGTTTTACAGGGATTACAAGAAATTTTTCCTTGTTTTAATATCATTCTCAAGCATACAATATATTCATATGCTTTTGTCAAGAGTTATGTAACTTATCTCATTTATCTTGAGAAGTTTCTCCTTCTTGAAAGTTGTATTTATTTCCTTTTTGTAAGATTGTTAAGAGCTTTATTGTAGCTTTATATGCACATTGGAAAAGTTGTAAACGTCCATTTTACATGGAAAATCCCTCTCCAAATCTTCCCATAATTCCCTTTCGTTGACTGAAATCTAGAAAATGTATCTTGTCTGTAAGCATCATCTTTGTTTTGTATTGTAACCTTTTCCTTTTATAGAAGATATTTGAGTTTTGAGTTACATTAACCCTTCTTTCCAGCATGCACATGGTCCTTTTCTTCTTATCTACAACATGTACCTACACACTTAAGAAAATAGTTAGAAAATAATTAGGCTCTTGGCCTCTCTTGTGTCCATGTTACTTATTCTCTTTTCTTTTTTTCATTCTGAGTGAGCTATGTAATTTGATCTTCAAGCATTCTAAATCTCCTATAGCTTAGAGATTCATATGCATGAATTAGGACATTTTAGGAATATGGATTAACCCTGAGCTCTTTATTGATGTTTCTTTTCTTTTACTTTTTAGGTACCATGCTTTGAATTGTGGAGACAAAGATGAAAGAAGCTGGGAAGGAGATGCTTTACACAACAAAGAATATACAAGGAAATGATGGGTTCACTCATACTCCTTTGCTTTATATTTCATGCATGTGTACCTCTTACTTCAGTAGATGTACTTTACTTTTCAGTCACATCCCACGGCTTGTGTGGGAAATAGTTGACTTTCCATGTGGATAAAACATTGAATTCATAAATTGAGTTGTGTGTTCCCCTCTGCATGCTAGCTTCTCTGTATGGATTGTATAATAAACTAAACAACTCAGTAATATAATTAAATGTCTTAATCATGAAGGAAAGAAAAATTGATGAGAACTTGTAACATTCAGTAATGAAACCTGATTTTATGATATCTGTATTTATTTTTTCTACTTCAAAACTCAACAATTCACCTAATCTATAATTATTCATCTTCATCAAGACAACATAGTTGTCCTTTGGGGCTTTGTGTTCTTTTATTGAAGATGGTAGGAAATTGCAGACTATGTGATCTGTTATGTTTTGTGACAACACACATAACTGTAGATTTCATTTAATCTTATAACTAATTCAGTAGTAACAAATGATATCCAACTCCCTTATTTTAGGTATAATTCACCCATGAATTTCATCGTAATGATGAAGTTTTGAGTTTCCGATTTTTGTACAAGTGTAAAAATTTTCATGAGGAAGATATTCTAAATACATCCTTATGCACTCATGATGGTTTTTATGAATTTTTATTCATTCCCTTTGTTCTTACCAATGCTCCATAAACATAATTCCATGGTTTGATGAATAATATTATTCAGCATTTCCTTCAATTCATCCTAGTATTCTTTGATGGCATCTTGATCTATAACAAAACTTAGGAAAACCATAGACTAAATCACATTGATATGTCCAATTAAAACTTATCGCAGATAATCATCTTTGTTCCAAACACTCGAGTCATCCTTTTTCCAAACAAAATTTTAATATTTGGGACATATTGTCTATGCAATTTTAATCCATCATAGATTCTCGGATCTCACTAGATACTACAAAAACAATATTTTGGATTATGTTAAAATTTCAGCCCTATTGATAGGCATGTTAAAAAAGGAAGCTTTTTCATGGAGTGAGGTGACTAAAGAGGCATTTGAGGCCTTAAAACAAGCTATGTGTAGTACACATCTTAATGATGACATATATAATTAATACTTTATTCATTAAAATTAATGGTTATGGAAATGGACTTAGTGTAGTTCTTCTCGATGAAGGTAATTTTTTTCCTTCACTTAGTGTAACATCCACAATTTTGACACACAAATACAACAATAAAAATACTGGAATAATTTTTTTGACTTACATTGCTTGATACATGAAAACACAAGGGATTGCTTAGGACAACACATACTCATGAGACATTTTTCACAAATATTATCCCACATAGGTAACATGAAATGCACATGAAACACATCGAGGCACATTTCCTAAATGACAAGGCACAACACGATAATTCCACTATAGTATAAACTCCCATATAGGCACCATCCCTAACACAACACTTTCCTAGTTCGTACATTTATTATAGTCATATTTTGTTATTGACCTTACTTATTTGACAATCACTTGTCATGGAGTCCTTCATTCTTTGTTATCTAGGCTACATTATTTTTATCTTACTTAACTTTTTACTTGTAGTGGTTCCATCTGAATTTTCTCTTTTATTTTCTCGCAATATAATGATGTAGCCTGATTGTTGATAGGAACATATGAGCATACATGAGGCTACTAGTGTTTTCTAAGGATTTTTATTCTAAGTTATATGTTCATTTGGATTTGTAATTTATCTCAGTTGCAATAAGAAAGATTCACATGAAAAAATGAATTTTATTAGTTCAAGGGTAAATAGATGACGCGTTGTTTTCAGATTAACATTTAATTTCTAAGGTTACTCTATTTTGTTTTTAAGTTATTACAACTAACCGTATATCCCATATATTTAACTTAAATGCTTAATAATCAAGGTTCCAAGGATTATGATTTCACAATCTTACAAATTTGGATTATTTGTAAATTAAGTATTAGATGCATGTTACAAGGAGACGTTCATTTATAAATTATACACACCTTTATAAGGTCACAACTTGAGTGATTGAACACCCTTATCTCTAACAATAATCATGTTACTCTAGGTAAATTTGATACTTCTTATCAAGCCAACACTTTTGTGTTGAGAAGGTTTAAAGGGATTCACACAACAATTCTCATGTGTAGGTAACTAAAACATAGGATCAAATCGAATCATTTACATTCATCTTGAAATAATTTCACTTAGTTTGCTTTAAATAGCATTTTGAAAAGTTATTGTGTAACACATTTCTTGATAAGGAACATTTGCATTCTCATGAGACTACTAGATATCATCATAGGGAATTGCCTCAAGAACATGATTACCTAGTTTCACATCATACATTCATTTCACAATGGTACAAGTGGGAGAAAAAGAGGGGGTAACTCTTCATTTAAATATTAAGGTTCACATTAAATTTTGTGCGCCATGGATTATATTTCCTCTCAACATGATGATTTAAACACGTTACAAAAATAATGTAATTTTTCTTTCCTCCTACAATACCATCTCATGATTACCCTTCAACAAATTAATCATAAATTAATTTATGTTCCATAATTAACTCTTAACATTGTATCATAGACTCCTTAATGATAATAAAATTTTTGAGTGAAGTTCATTTATAATCCCAACTGCTAAAGGTGACTTTCAATAGGATATGGTGATATTTGACACCTACCACCCTTCACTTTACACATGTGTTACGCTAAGAGGGTTTTACATTATATTAAAGGTTGGTTTCCCATGGAGTACTACCTTAAGAGAATCACATTCTCCTTATCGCACACATGACTATGAATCTTAGCATGGAATCTCTTACTCAAGACAAAGTTAAACTATGTTGTTCCTAACTGTTCGGTTCACGACAATGTTGCTAAGTATACAGGATAAGGTGATAATATCTGACATGGGAATTTGTTTCCTTAAGATATAATTTTACATCGAGTTTAATGATTTAGGTTCACCCTATGGTTTTATTTTTCCACGTTAAGAAGGATCACATGAGATGGTAGTTATGCGAGAGTTTTAAAATAAGAATGACGGTTTTATTTAGATTTTATTTCTATGTTATCAAGGAAAATATCACAACACACCAGATATTCAGTCATCAATTTTACCCTAACAAAGAATTATAAGATGTTAGACTCAATTACCTTTAACATATTTAATAATGTGTGATTCCTCCTAATTAAAATCATATGTGCAACTTAATTTAATAAAATACCTAGAAACATATGCTACAATTTAACACACAATTATTATATGAAAGCCTCTTATTCATTTCTTTAAAAAGAGATAAAACATATTTTCCGAATACAAAGTGTAAGTCTTACAATTTCACTTTTTGGAATTAATACATATAACTAGGCTAATTGGCCCTCATTAATCAAAACAATACAATGGTACTTCATTTATTGATGAATACAACAAGTAATACAATTCAACTTTCTTCAGTCAATAGAATAAATGCAACATTTAAAACTTCATCTTCCTTTCATCTTTCAAGTAGTCCATCTGCAAGATTTGTTAGATTGTCATTTCATAAGAACTGGCATGATAAGATCTATACCTCCTATAATAACTTACGCCATCTAGTATTTGCATATAGGAAATACTGCATTAAGTTAAAATCACATAGCTAACAAAAAGGACATAGATCATGGTTATGACATTTCATGAAATTTTTTGCATGTACATCGCTAACTACAACATTTAAATATAATTACTTTCATGCATTAATTCTATACAAATAACATAACCATTTAGGTCAATCAATCAATCATTATTACAAAATTGAATAAATAGGTAATATTATTACTTTTATAACTTATCATTATCCAATTCTTGATACACTATAACTCTCACATATCCTTTACAAGATCCCATTGATCTTATATTATTCAAATAGATTTTTAACATTGACTAATACCAATCATTATAACTATTTATGACAAACAGTTCTTGTATCCTTCATATATCTGCCAATATCGAATTATACTCAAGCATTATAACACTACAAGATAGAAAAATCATATTCCTTCATATATATAACAGTATAGAATAATACGAAGCATTATAACTATACAAGTATCTTTTAATATATGGTCTTCATTCTAGGGTATTGAATAGTCTACATATTTTTCCAATAAAAGGAGTATCACTATTTGTGTTAGCAGTGAATATCCTTAATAATACGATGACATAGTTTTAGGTATAGTAATGTTCAACATACAGATGTATTAACATACAATTCCATACTATTATTTCTAGTTTCCTGATTAATCAAACATCTTTGAGCTTGGTTTACCTTAATCATTCATGAGTTGATGAAGTGACAAAGTCACTATTGAGCTAGACCGACATAATGAGCACAGATTGACCAAATGTTCCTTCAATCGTTGGTCTACAACAGTCAACCTAGAAATATTTAATCGACTGGAGGAGTTAAGGAGTAATCATTATAAGGAGAAATACCCACAAAATTAAATTATTAACCTATGAAATCAATTTGATTTCATTAAAAAAATTCCATACAACTAGCACGATTTCAATAAAAAGGATGACTCCCAACTTCTCCAGACATTAGAACTTATAGCTTAGCGGAACATTACAACATTTAAATCAAACACAAATGTTTCAAGAGTCGCCAAATAACCAAGTAGATCAAGACATTTATGACAAGGTATACGTTGGATACCATGGACTAGGTATTTAACTCTTTAAGACTTCAATTTTTAAACCACTGTATAGCTACAGATTTATAAGAAGATTTGGGTATGGCTATATAACCCTCTAACCGAATTTCACAACTAAGGAAATCAAAGATATACCCAAATACATTATATATCAAACCATGATAACAGTGAGGAGTAATAAGATTTAACTATTGTATTGAATACCTAAATGAAGTTCACAGAGTTTCAATACTACTCACAATATTAAAAATTGTATCGACTATACATACAATGATATCTCAAAGAATAAGGGATTCAATATGCCCATATAGAGATAATCCCCAATAAAACAAACCTCGAGCTTAATTTCATACCAATACAAACTATTTGTGTTTACCTTAATGACATCAAATATAATGCCACAAAAGCACATTACAAGAAAACCCTCTAAATAAATACCATACTAAATCACTTAAAGAGTATTTCATCTACCCAGATCATATATATACAAACATAAAATGATATAATTTCAAAATTTATTCGAAATAACTAATACCCAAAACGACTTAGCATTAACAAGATTAATATAAAATTTCATATTTGAAAATAAAAATGGAGAAACATATTGAGGAAGGTATAGAGCTTATCATGCTTGGAGGAATGAATCCAGTCAAATTTTTAGGATTTGGTTCAAAGATCTCAAATAGAAATTTTGTGAAGCGATCTACTTGCATCCATAATTCCACCAATCTCATTTTCTGAGATGCCATTTTCTTCAAGGATAATATGTATTTTTCATAAATCTTATCCGACACTTTTATGCTAATTATTTTCTCTCATAATTATCGACACATCTCTTTTAAGTCTCTGTTATTTTCTCGTGGTATAGAAGTATGCTAGAAAAGGAATGGAGTTTGGCCTAACACATGCCATTTTACCTTTCCTATAAGGTCTCCACGGCCTTATAAGCTCCAAAAATATGAGTTTCTATCATGTGACAAAGTCAAAATATTATTTCATTTATTATTATTATTTACCCCAATCCATCCTTGATACTAGATGATCATGCTTCCAAATAATGTGTTTTCTATTCCATACAAAAACTGTCATTTGGTGATGCATTGTAAATATGCCCTTCAATGTTTTTAGGACAAAAGTAAACTACTCATGGACTCCATTTAACACAAGTTGCTGCACAATTGAGTCTTAAAATCACAAGTGTTGGCAACCATTATGTGCCTTTTAATCCTCAATTTATTCTTCTTCTTCTTTAGTATACAACAAACAATGAAGTAGAAAGAAATGTGAAAGAAAAAAATCTTTCCAACATATAAGTGGGATAACATGAATGGAACTTCAAATTCTTAATGATAACAATGAATACTATGAATAAAAAGGTAAATAGACGGTAAAAATGATAACCCAAATCCACTCTAAGAATGTTGTTGCACAGAGTTACGGTACACGTAACACGATGCTAAAAATTCACAAGAGAAAAATGAGAGGCTAAACATTACACCTAGGAGAACTGTCTCATAATCCTCAATACTTTTATCCTTCCTTTGCAAACATTTAAAAAAAAAAAGTAAAGCAAGAAGCAATTTCTTTTCCTTTCAGACAACTGAACCCGCTTCTTCTATAGATACAGATCCAAAAAAAAAATAAAAAGAGCATAATGAGGAGATATTCGGTTACAGATTTATTTTTCGTGAAAATCTAGTCTTATCGATAATAAATTGATTTTAGGACGACTTAATCTAGGCATCGCTATCACAATTATAGGTAATTTAATGTTCTCGCATTCACAACAACTAACCAATTATAGCTAAGTTTACAACGTTAACGTGGGTTTCACCATGGTTAATGCCTCGGGATCGCAAACAAAGTGCGTCTCTTATTATGTAAGGAAAATGACTCGTCAAAAAGGCATTTAGGATGATCGTTCTCCTCCACAAATTCCCACACCTTCCACTAGGATCATTGGAGAATACATGACATTTCCATGATTCTACCTGTATGTGGAACAATACTATTGTTTTTTCATTATTTTTATTAATTAATCACTCATAATGAAAAGGTAAAGAAACAATTAAAAAGAAGCAAGTATTTAATAGTGCCCCCACTATTAGAGGATTCACATGGAATCCTACGGGTGTAGGATCAAAATTTAATATATTTTTTCCATTTTTTTATGTTAGGCACTACATTCCCCTCCCCTTATAAGAACATCATACTTAATGTGACACAATGTTGAAGCTCAAAAGATACATAGGTAAGAAATTCAATAATGAAACATGTTGTTTAACAAAACAACTTGTTGGTAGTACGTGAGTGAAGATTGGTAGTTTGTTATCTTTTATTGTACTACTAAATTAGTCTTTTCTTTGATAGTATTTCTTAATCTCAAACTCTTAGTATTATTTTTTTAAAGAATTTGAATATTATTATGTTCATGGGTGCCCAACAAAGAATTGGCCTCAAAGATGTCACAAGAAACACTACAAAACACAAATGACCCACAAGACCTCTAACACCACCATAGAAATACAACAAGTAGTCGACTTAATGAAGAATGTCCAACAATCATTTCATAGGCATAAATCCAACACACACATATGAGTGATAAACAAAAATTATCACGTTGTGACATATATAACTCGGTATCACATGACCCAAAGATCACGATCTGTACTCCACATAGTGCCAATTCAATATCTCATAGTATATACTAACCAATAGGAATTTCAAACCTCAATAATAACAATGCCTAACAAGACTCACAAGATTACACATAATTCATAACACCAAATCCACACATCATGAAACATCTCCATATATCTCCCAAAACATCACAAAACAACTCCTTATACCTCCCAAATAATCACAAATTAACTCCATATACCTCCTAAAGGGAAAGCATCATAGTGCCAAAATAGAGTCAGAGTCACTCAACCATAGAGCCCCATCTCCTTATTTATCCATATAGGTTCACTCAATCATAGAGCCCCATCAATAGTATCGAGTCATTCAACCGTTGAAACCTATCTTCTTATTTCTCCATTTAATGGCATTGGGTCACCCTATGGCCCTTGGCTCATAAATCCTTGTCACCCCCACCCAAGTGGCATAGTCACATGTAGTTTAAAACTACACATCCCTATTACCCCCTTTGGGCATATTCCCATACAACGAAGCATGTCCATAGATTCAACCACTCCATGGTGAATCCCATGACCCTACTCTAACACATTACGACATTAAAACCAACATAAAATTCCATTTCAAATGCCAAGTGGAAAAATCCCCATGTCTTGGGCTAGGCTATACAAAAATTTAAAATTGAACATCAAATTTAAAACTAAGAAAAATAAATGGCTAAATATCCATATATAGTACAAAAATCAACATGTAAGCGGAATAACCAAATAAAATTCCCAAAATTGCAACAACTCAACAAAAATTTAAATAGAACAATTTGTTGATTTCGAGAGAAAGAAGGAAAAAAGAGTTAAATTTACGAATAGAATACGTATACGAAATAAAACATCACAATTAATATGTGGCCTTATACAGACACCAAAGGGGTACTCATGAAGAGCTAGAACTTGGATGTAAGGCCTTGGCTAAAATAACATATCAAATAATACAACTGTCATAATCTCTGCCTAAATCATCCCTCCATACTCCCACAAGGTTCAACATAGTCTCAACATAGTTTGAGAGGGGGGTGTATAGGTTTCCATTCACTGAGCCTAAGGTGTTCGCAAAACACAATATACATGGTGGTCATGCATACCAAACAAACAGAAGTGGGTTTTCAATCTATGTAAGACTCCACTTTTTATCTCATACTCGGCTCAAGTGACTGCTCAACGGTACACCAATGCTAAGGTACACATAGGTCATCCATATGAAAACCATATAGGGAGAGATAAAAAGGTATAGGTCACCATCTACTGAGCCTAAGTGTTTGTGAAACATAATATATAGGATGCCCATTATGAAATGTGCCATACATACCAAACAAACAAAGGTGGATTTTTAGTCTATGTAAAACTCCACCTCCTATCTTGTACTTGGCTTGAGTGACTAGTCAATGGTACTATTGGTATCCAAATTGATTCTCCCTTGGAAACCGAGCAACATCATAGATTTAGCAAGACATTGAGAGATAGAAAGATCATATTATGAGTCGTTTTGTAGCCGGGAGGGGATTCGTCTAACTCTTTGTCACTCGAGCATCAGAGAAATGGATAACACCTTCATTAAGGATTTGATCTATCCTCACTACTTTAGGTTGTGCCTTTCAACCAAGGTGAGAGGACCCATTTTGTAACCTTTTTTGGTGAAGGAGAATGAAGATATCCTTCTTTACACAAATTTTAAAGGAAACCTTGAGAAAATATGATCAATGCACCACAATTTAACTCTCACAAGTTGTCACTTATAAAGAATGGTGATATTTTCTAAACAAGGTTATGGTTACTAAAGACATTATGGAATCCCGATTGCTTTCGCATATTTTGGCAAAGAGAATTTATTCATTTGTGGACATATAGGGTAAACAGGGTAGTTCGGGTAGGATTCATTGTTTTGAATAATTTTTGGTGGGAGATTAAGCAGACAAACTTGATTTTTCTAGATCTTTGAGAACCTTCACAACATTAGGAAAAATAAATGGAAGAATGCTTCAGAATAGCTTAAAAATTCCTTTAACCGGAAGGTGTGCATCAATGGAGGCCCAGATTTGCATAGTTTCACATAATATCCAATAATTTAACATTAAGGCTCGAGCTAAAGACTTAATTAAACATCAAATACCCCTGGTTTCTCATGCCTAAGATACACAAAAAGGCTTATAGACAATATTTATCAACAAAATGACAGTAAAGTGATTTTAAATTTTTTATCTCATAACAAGATGAAGGCTCTTCTCGTAATGAAATTGCAAATTGCACTAAACTATCCTAGGGACGATATCCTATTTGATTTGGAGGGATTTTAACACAAGATTGCAATAGGAATAGGAAAAACTACTTGTAGACATTTTGAAATAAAGTAGACACAAATTTTCCTTAACACAGATTAATTTGAAGTTGATTAGGTTCATCAGTAGGGGAAAGTTTCTTTGAACAGTCTTAGATCTTTTCAATGGTTGTACACTTACAACCAACTTGACATGATCAAATCTAAAACATAAGAGATTAATAGGTTTCTCGAATGGTCTCTTAGGAAGATGGGATTTCTTAAATTTTATCGTAAGAATTCAACCCCCAACCTTTTCCAAGAGTATCCTCATTTCATGTATAAAATTCAATCACTCACTCATCCCAAATTTTCCCCCAAAAAGAAGAATATTCAAGGAATCCTTTGCTTGTTACCGATTTGTCTTGGAAAGTGGCATTTAACAAATTTGCACTCAACACTCGACACGTGTCTCAAAACTGATCATGTTTCTCAGACACTTGACAAATGATTGGGATGCCATGCCACAACTTTTTGATAGTCCATCTAATCATTCCTTTATTCTATCATGTGAGAAATCCCCATTTTAATCATTTTCTAGTGGCTTTGTATAGATGGATTTGATTGGAAATCCTTTTCACCCTCGAGGAAACACTTTGAGAAATGAGTGCCCGTGTATGGATGCCTACATTCGTGTCTCTCAGAAATGAGTTTCTATGCATGGATTATCCCACATTACCTACATTGTGAGTCCGAGTCAGCCAAGTGCAAAGAGGAGCCAACAAAAACCTCCACGTGTTTCCTTGGCATAATTGCAAAGATGAAGTTTATAGGAAATACCTCAAATTAGCGCAAGATCTCCACATTTCCCGGGCCCAAGAAAATTTCATTTTTTCCTTTGGAAAGTCTCAGTATAAAAGGGAGCCAGCGGAAGCCTCCACATGTCTCTTTGGCGCACTTTTGATATGATGCCCAAAAGTGGAGACCCTAAACAAGCGCGGGTTCACCAAGTGTCTCAATCTAGCACGATTGTTGAAAAATTTTAAGGACCAAAGTGCAAGGTGCCATGTGTCTAGGGTCCGAGAAAGTTTCTTGAGGCATTGAAAATTCTAATTACAATCAAGATCTAGCAGAAACCTCCAAGTATCCCTTCGACACTTCTTTAAAAGTAAAGTACAAGGGGAAGTCCCCAAACAGGCCTGGGCCCTCCACGTGTCCCATACCTTAGAAAGTTTCTTAAAAATTTTAAGTAGAGAGAGGAGCTAGCGGAAGCCTCCACATGTCTCCTTGGTGCAATTGGTAAGATACGACTCAACAATGGATCCTAAAATGAACACCAATACTCCATGTGTCCATGATCTAACAAAGCTGCACCGACCGCATGAAAAAAATGTCAAAGTTTGGGAAAAGCTAGCGGAAACCTCCGCATGTCTCTTTGACACAACTCCAAAGGTCAAACTAAGAGGTGAATTTGTGGATGAGCGCATGCCCTCCACATGGAGAAGACTTGAGTTGAAGAGGGGCCTTAGAGTTTTAAAATTCCCATCCGAGCCACATCCAATAAGAAAGAACCACATTTCGTAGATGTTGGGACTAAAACTAACAGGGAAAAAAACATGACTTTGGAAAAATAGAAGGAAGGGTAAAAACCTGAATTTAAGCCTAAGTTACAAATTTTTTCACATGGAAAGAGGAACGGAAAAAATTCTCGACTTAATTTGATCCTCGACCAAAGGAAAGAATTGATCATGGCAACTGTTATCCTGTAAAATTGACGAGGGCAATTTTATAGGTAACCATACCAAATTTTGTCCTAGTTCCTCATTCGGGAACCTCTGCATTAGGAATGTTGCAAATTCCCTTTCCAGAAATCTAGTTCTCCAAACTTAGCCATTTTGGTCCCTTTTTGGTTGGGCACACCTTTTATCTATGTAACATAGAATAAATCTACGCCCCCTTCATTTCCTTTGGTGCACCCTTTGAAGTGTCGACACATGTTTTGGTGCACCTTCCGTGATGCACCATTCTTGCGTGCGCCAAGGCGCATGCACCTTCATGTTGGCACATTAATTGTTGCACCGTGTTTTGGTGCGCCAAAGGGCGCATGAAATGGAGTGTTGATAGTCTTAAAATTGTGCCAAAGGTGCAAGTATCCCCGTGTTGACACACATTTATCCACGCCAAAGGGTGCACCATTTTACTTGTCGACACATGTTTTGGTGCGCCTCTTAAAAAAGTGGTTGGTGCATTTATTGCACCTTTGCCTATATATAGGCGCATCCGCCCTATCACTTTCACAGTCAGAAAACACGTGATAACTTTTTCCTTTGCACCTATCAGCATGCCTGTCATCCTCGTGTCGCGTTCGTGGACCCCGTTTCATCTCTCACATACTATATATACTCCTGGGTAGGTGGTTCTTATTCCTCCTATGTTTTGTTTTGATTATTTGTATGGTAGGAGGTAATGGATTTGTAAACCCCCCCTTTTTTGTTGTTCTGGTTATCTTTCTCCCCCAAGCTCTTCCTCCTCTTTCCAGATATCTGGTAAGGAGGGATATCCCTCAAAATCACTTGGATCTCCTTACTTGTGCCCCCTTCACCATCCAAAAACCATGTAAAAGAGGCCTGAAAGATCACAAGCTCTGTCAAAGAGAAAGAAAAACCATTTCCAAAGCTACGTTTTTCCTTGGCGCACTCGCCACCCTTGCAACAGGAAACACAGTCACGCCTATGGCGCACCAAGCATTCATTGCAGCACATGAGCTCCCTGCGCTATATGAAAACCAAGTGAAATCCTAATAAGTGGCGCAGGCGCATCCCCCATTGCAGCAACACAGTGTCATGCAAGCAATCCCTGACCGCGCTAAAGTCCCCTTTGTGCGCCTAAAGTTGGTGTTACACACGATAAACTTGCGCCCTTAGGCACACATGTAACTTCCATGTCACATGAAAATATATGCACCATTGGCGCATCTCGCCTCTGCAACATGAAAATTATCTCGCGCAAAGATTAAAAACATATGAATGGTGCAGGCGCACTTCTGCTTACAACAACAAAAATGTCATGTGCAACGTCCATGTGCCCCGCACCTTTGGCGCTAATTTGTTCCTTGTAACACCCTTCTTCTGTGCACCATACTATTAACCCTACAGCCTGCAGTGTTCATGCACCCTACGCCCGAGGCCTTAAAATTGCTAACTCCTCATTCTATTCTATAGCACTTTAATGGAAGATCTAACAGCTAACATGGCTCTTCTACGTTGGGTTTGCTACTTCTTGCAGATCAACAACTAAATTCAGATCCACATATGTCTACATCAAGCAAGAGGCCAACCAAGTCAAAAGGTAAAGCCAAGCTTACAGAAGAAGAAATGAAATACAAGTACCAAAGGGTCAGAATGCCGAGTCTCAGGTAGAATGTGACCTGGATATAAGAGACTCAGAGCTCGGTCACATTGACATGGAAGATTTCAGGCGAACCGGTAAGAGTCACAAGGAGTCCTGGATGGAAAACTAGTAGGCAAGTGGCCCGCACTTTCTTTGGGGATCCCCGTCAGTGCAGTGAACAATGAATTCATGATGGTAGTGACCCGGTGCTACAAAAAGACATGAGGTGTGTCAAAAATGAAAAGGGTGAAGTCATAATCAACCTGACTACCCGAAACTTCAAAATCATGCTTGGCATTCCTCACCACCGGCACTTTGTGGCCATAAGCCAAGAAGACTACACCAAGGCTTGGGAGGATAATGAAGACCAATGCATGCAACTGATGAATGAGGTGTACCTAAAGAACAAAAAGGTGATAACTAGATGGCCACAGGTTATTCACCGTAGTGACTTCTCCGAGGAACTGAGTGATACTATCACGTTCTTGAGTAGAGTATTTGGGCTTTTTGATGCCCATTACTTTCATAAATGGATGCTCAGGTACTTGGAGACCATGAACAAGAATGTACCTGATCAACACTTCGAGTGGGCGGAGATAATAAGCAGCACCATATCTGAACAACTCCAACAACTCACCAAAACAGGAGGTTCTACATGAACTCCTACGTAGTTTATGTTGTAGCCTCGAAGAGGGACTATCCAGCATTGAGCCGATGTGAGGTTTGGCCCTAAGTAAAATATATGAATACTATCCAAAGTCTGAAGCTTGAGAATAGTATTTCACAATTTACAAAGATTAACGATGCCTTCTTCTACGGCATCGTCTACCTATTGAGGCCCAACATGACTCACGGTCGGATGACCAAGAGCATCATCACAGCAACGGAAAAGTGGGGGGCCTTATTCACACAGTTTCCCACCTTCACCTATCTCAGGGCAGCTAACTTCTTGGGTGAGCCCACCAAATTACCGAGATATGCCGGCCCCAAGTTGATCCTGTTAGAGCTGTCCAGACAACTCGTAACGTATCATGAGAAGTGCTTGAAGAGGAAGAAGGGTGGAACTCCTTTCCCCCTCACAGTGGGCAGATACACCTGCGTTTCTCATCACAAAGCCCGGGAAATGGTTGCTGAGCTAGAATTGCTCAATCTGAAGCACAACTTCCCGGTGAGGCCCACTTTTGATCCAAGGAATTTCCTTCCCAAGGAAAAACTCGATCCTATCCACCTTCCACAGATCGAGGACATTTATATCGACCTGTAGATCATGAGGTCAAGCTCAAGAGAAAGGACCATTCTCGCCTGGCCCTGGTAGAGATCATTCAGTACGGCGTGGCTATTATCTCAAAAGGTTATTAAACTACCGATCAAGAAGTTGATCAGGTATATTTTGACACAGACGGGGACAACTGGCCGTTTACTACAATCGATAGAACCAACGCACCCCAGACCATTAAAGAAAGGGTCAAGGAGACATTGTGGAGAACAGAGCACTGGTGTAGGATGAATGGCCTCATCTACCTCGGGGTAGATTTCACTACATCTCCATTGGGCAATATACCTTCCAGGCCAAAGCATCTGCCAAAGGGCAGAGGCAAATACAAAGAGGGAGAATCAAGCTCTGCCCAAGAAGGAGCTCTGATAGTCCTCCTTCCACTGTACAAGAAGAAGTTGTAACTCTGGATTCTCCAGAGAAAGAAGTGGCCGAAGATGTTCCGATGGGCACATCCACTCAGGATGTTGCCACTACTACAACTGCTGAGGTCCCTTCTGTCCCTTCTCCCTCTCCTTCTCCTCCTCAGGTAACCCAAGAGACCATTCCTTTGGTCGTATCCTCTCCCCCATCTTCTACCATTCCTCCCTCCTCGTCATCCATCTTCTCTTCTCTCGCGGAGCTGTCCCCCACTATTTCTTCTCTCATCTCTCAACTCCCTTCCATACCCTCGACTACCTCCCCTGTAGCATCCCTTCCTCCCTTGAGTACTTCGATATGCTCTCTTTCAATGCCGCTACCAAGTGTCTCAACGCACTTTCCCTCCACTACTGTAGCTGCTCCCTCTTCTACTTCTAGTTTTACTCCCATAAGTCCAGCATGGATCTCCCAACATATGAGCCAGAAAAAGAGGAAATTTCCTATCACACCGATGGAATTATTCGTCATCCCAAAGCAAAGGGGGCTAAGAAGCAAAATCCTATAACTCGCTTCTCTCGAAGTGCATCAGGAGAGAGAGTAATGGAGATAGCGTATCCCGATCCTTTAAAGGAGAAAAGAGATCTGTCCCAGATGGATTATACAAAGTGACCCAAGTCATGATGGGAACGTGTTCAGAAAGCCTTCAAGGAGAGGCTCTATCTGCAGTGGATGCCCTTTGCAAGAAACCTCAAGAAGAAAATAAGGAGAAAAGGTTACTAAAAGAACAAAACAAACATCTTCTCTAGGCCCTGCAGAAAATGGGTAGTGCACCTCCTACAACTGCCACCAAAACTCCTAAGCCCCTGAGCCAGGATAAGATAAATGAATACGCCAAAATCGGCGAGCAGGTATGGCAGTATCCACCTGGAGAGACCAAATCCTCAAGGAAAGTGAGGGAGTAATTGTCAAGTTCACCAAGTTGTATCAGAACATCAATCAGGTGAACAAGGCACTCCAGGTGATTGCGGGACCCATCTCCGAAGAGTTGGACCATGCTAAGGCTGTAGCATGAGACCTTCCAAAAATGCTCGACTGTTCAGTCGAAGATCTGGTCAAGTTCGGCATCTTCAATCACCCCAGAGCCCCCAACAAAATCCTTTCTACTCTGGACTACCAGGTCGATCAGTTGGAGTTTGTCCTCAAAAATATAGATAAAGTCAAAGAGGAAGCCTTGGAGGCTATGCACCAGATGGAGAAAATTGTCCTGAGAATGTCCCAGGCTTGCTCACTCCTTCTTTTACCCTGAGGAAGGTAGACCAAACTATTCAGATCTTTAAGGAGATCATCTCGCAAGGGTTAGGGCTCAAGCCACTTTCAACACCGAATGCATCAACAACCTTCTGGCCTGTCGTGACTTTATAGGGTTCCTGATAGAGGTAGGAAATGAATATGCCAAGCTCCCAGAAAGGCTCATGGATGAATGTGAAACTTGCGAAGTTATCAGTGATCACCACAAGGATCCTACTCAGGATCAACTTCAGCCCATGATCAGCAAGTTCATGGAATATCGGGCCCAGTTTAACATCACTTCTCCCGAGCAACAACAGAAGTAGGACACTCCCTTTCAGTGTGAGACGACAACGAATAGTCTCCTTCCTCTCATCTTCTTTTTGTAAATATCTAAGAGTATGTTGGCATAAACGATGACATCATCCATGTTGCACCATGGGATGATGTCATCCACCAAGTTGCCAAAAGTCAATAGTTGACTTTTAGATATTTTGTAGATACTTTGTAATTAAGTCGTTGGTTTTTTTCCTTGTCTCTTCTCCTTCTTCTATATATACTTGAATGCTTGTTGTGTTAAAGGTGGATACTTTTCATATGAAAAATAGAAGTAAGAAGAAAAGACTTTGAGCTTTTTGTAACAGAAGGAAATATTAATACAATATTTAGACTTTGTGTTGAATACCTGTGTTATACATTAGAGCTTTCTTATGTTAGATCTGTATGTTTGTTCTGTTGAATCTACTTCTACTTTATTGTCATTTATTCATCAGTATTGCTTTGTTCGTCTATGTAAGTTCGGCTCTATTTGCTACCACCTAAAACATAGACCCTCCGACCATTCTCGCTTTAGAATTCATTTCTTTTCTCCCTTAAGATATTTCCTATCTCCCCACATCGTTTCTTTCCCTTCTTCTCTAGTTGGAAATACCTCTACTGGGACGAGATCCCAACCCCGAAGGTAGAATACCGTGAGACTTGCATGCATTCCCTGGTAGAATAACAATAAACCAGTTTCACTTTGTCGACTCAAAGAGGGGCTATGCCCTACACACTATTGGCTCGTCTATCCATAGATCTGCCCTCATAACAGATTTTTAGACCAATAGTTTTTGGTGACTCTACTGGGGATCGAACAGATCTAACAGATCTATGATAGTGGTATGTTAGAAAATCAAAAAATCAAAAATCACTACCTGTTTGCAAATTTTAACTTTTGTTCAAAATCCAAAATTTTTGCAAAAGTGACCCAAACTGAAAATTTTCTTCAGAGGTCCATAGATCTGGGCTAGTTAGAGATCTTTAGTTCACTGAGTTTTTACAAAAATCTGTATTTTTCCGTAGATCTGAGTTTTTGACAGTTTACCAAAATTTTCAAACTCTTTAAAAAGTCAACTCTAGATCTAAAAATTAGCTTGCTAAGTTAACCATCATTTTATCCTCATTGATCTTTGTCATTAAACCACAATCGGTTTTCAAAAAGGATAAAATTAAATATTTAGAAAAGGTACATGCTGCTGATTTTTGTCAGAAAAATCAGAAAATCAGCAAGTACAACCAAAAAGAGTTTTTAGGATTTGCTCCAAAATATTGCAGATCTGGAAGGTACACTGGCGGGTGAACCATTTACTCGTAGCAGGAGAGCTCATGGAGAAATTGATCCTACTTTTGATCTACTTGAAGCACAACTTCAGTGTTACACCAGACGCTTCTCATTGCTAAGTTCAGCTGACCGGTCATCCAGGAGTGTCTCACCTCCACGAAGGAAGCATCTCTCACAAGGAGCATCCACATCACTTTGTAGTGCTTTGTTGCTCAGTGGGACCATCCTCCTAGCACACATCCTTTTTCCAGCTGTTCAAATGGTAGTGCCATGGGGAAATGTTATGGGCCCTTTGGCTTTATCACACCCGCTCATGTGTTCCCTCATGGAAACCGAAAGAATTTCCCTAAATTTGATGGTAGAAGGGAACCAAAACACGGATTCACACATATCCGCGTTCATCATGTCATGCAAAGATCTCGTATGTGAGCCATGAAGACGTGTCGGTTCGCCTCTTTCTCGGAAACTTGCAAGGACTAGCAATGGAATGGTTTTCAGCATTTACCAGCCGGATCTATTACCAATTAGGCCACCTTGCGAACTGCATTCGAAGAAAGGTATAAGCCTTTCGAGGATGCATTCACGTTGCTATCAAAGATCACTCACCTAAAGAAGGAGGTCAATGAAACCATGCGCAATTTCATCACCTGTTTCAACTCACTAATCAATCAAGTTCCGCCTGCCATGCTGCCAACACCTGAAAATCAAAAGTTTTCTTCATGAATGCCATGAGCTCAAAAGTAAGTTTCTTACTCTTGCAAGAACAGGTCGCTACTTTGGTTCTTACCCAAGCTGCTGCCATACGGATTGAAGATAACTTGCTAATATCTGGTGAATTAAAAAGAGAAACGTCCAAGCTTAAAGCTTCGACCCCTTCTCCCGCCACTTCATCTGATCCAGCATTTCAAAAGATGGCAAATGACTTGCTTGCTTTAAAGAAGCAACTAGCCCAAGCTTCTCCTAGCACTTCATACCGGGATATTCCACGAAGAAACTTTACTTCCAACAACATCCCGCAAAGGCCGTGGTTTCCCACAACCACTCCGCGGTTGGCACTTGAGGCTCCTCCGGTCAATTCTTTAGATGAGATCGAGGAAGAAGAAGAGCAAAATTATGAAGAACCTTCATCGCTAGGTGAAGATGATCAAGATGTCGGTGGACCTGACTGTCGACTCTACTATTAGGTATATGGAATTTGATGAGAAAGAATCCACGAAGAGGATGGTACCAAGGATATGCAAGCGGGCAGTCATATGCTGTTTTTACCCGCTCACAAGGAAAAGAAGTAGAAGTGGCTGCCCATACATAGAAAGAAAAGGCTATGTTAAACACACCTCCAACCATCGCTAAAAGAGGTAGTCCCCTTCCTGCTCAACTCTGTTATTAAGTCTTTTCAAAGAAATCTTTTCTCTTATCTCCCCTCCGAATCAGCCCTCTCATGTTCCTATTAAGGCCAATAATCCTACTCTACCACCGCGAAATGAAGGACTCATTTCTTCATCAACGCAACCCTTGGCCGCGTTTGACATTATTGATCATGCTAAAAAGACCAAGATCCAAATGTCTGAAGCTGAGTATCTTCAGTCAAACCCTGAACAACTTGTTAGGTTGACCGAATACATCCAAAATCAAGCTGTCATAACTACTCAGGTTTCCCCGAAGGGAATCCTTTCTACTCCTCCTGCATCTCGCATAAATGTTGCCTCAACATCTGCATCAGGAAAGATAGAACCTTTCTATCTCTCCCTCCTAATTAATGGCCACAAACTAAGCAACTGCATAATTGATTCTGGGGCTTCCGATAATGTCATGCCAGCAAAATTCACCCATGCCTTGGGCCTCACCCTTACCAAGCCTTTTGGCAGATGTTATTCCTTGGAAACCAAGTAGGTTCCATTGATTGGTCAAATCAAAGATGCGCAATTCACATTTGCAGCGTTTCCAGAGAAAAGAGTGAAGATGACCGTCCTTGTTGCCGATATTCCAGCAACATATGGAATTCTACTAGGAAGGAGCTTTTGTAGTGAAGTTGGTGGGGAGATTCATATGGACTAGTCTAAGGCTAGGATCCCCATCAAAGGTGTAATGAAAAAATTAGAGCCGGAATCGCAAAAGAAGTACCTGGTTACTAACTTCGATGACCCCAAAGCCCAAATTATCTTCGAATCATTAGGGATGGGAAACTATTTCTTGTCTACCGAGTCTGACAAAATGGATGTCCTCATCCAAGTAGAGGATCTTAACAAGATCTAGACTTTGCAGTTTGATGGTAGTTGCGCGACTAGTGGGTGCGGCGCTGGAGCCGTGCTAATATCTCCCGAAGAGGATATTATCCCTCTCTCCTTCAAGTTGTAATTTTTCAATACAAATAATACTGCTGAGTATGAATCTTTGCTACTGGGCATGCAAGTCACAAAGGAAAGAGGAATCAGGATTCGAAAGTATAGGGTGATGTAGAGCTGGTCGTAAATCAAGTTAAAAGGATATACCAAGTGAAGAATGAAAGGCTCAGACATTACCACAATGCGGTATGGGACAGTATTGAGGAGTTTGATGCTTTTTCAATAAAATCCATTCCTAGAGCTCAGAATGACATGGCCGACTCATTAGCCGTCTCAGCATCCCTCATGCTCCCTCACCCAGGTTTGAAAATAGACAAATATACCATTGAGGTGGTTTTCCACCCAAGCGTGCCGGACAATTCTCAGCACTGGTAGGTATTCAACGATGACAATCAACTCATTGCCTTTCTTGAAAAAGTGGAAAATTTTAGTGAGCTTCATTTTGAAGGATCCACTTCCACGTGCCGTGAGTCTGTTACTGATCAGAACGGGGAATCCAAGGAAACGACGGCATATGTCAGCTCAAAGGAAATAAAATCCCGAAAGGCCTGGTTTCCCTAGAGTGGTTGTTTGACAGGCATGATTGTTTTGTCAAAAAGAAAAGGTGAGATGATCCTAACTCCTCCCCAGAAACCGAACCGGTCAATTTAGGTTCGGTAGAACATCCACAGTTTGTGAACATTGGAAAATGTTGCACACCCGAAGAGAAGTGGAAATTCGTCAAGTTGCTGAAGAAATACATGGATGTATTGGCATGGTCCTATGCCGATCTAAAGTCTTTCAAGCCGAAGGACGTCCAACATGACATCCCATTGAAAGAGGATGTCAAACCCTTTCGCCAGAAGCAGAGACACTACAATCCTAAGATCTCAGGTACTATCCAGGCTGAAATTCAGAAAATGCTGGACACACGGATCATTTTTCCTATCCATCACAGTACTTGGGTGGCAAACATTGTACCAATACACAAGAAAAATGGTGAGATATGCATATGCGTAGATTTTCGTAACTTGAATCAAGCCTCCTTGAAGGACAACTACCCACTTCCCATAATGGATCAGGTTCTGCAAGCAAAGTGACTGGATTAGAAATGTTGTCCATGCTTGATGTTTTTCTAGCTATAATCAGATTGAAGTCTCACCCAAAGACCAATTCAAGACAACATTCACTACCCCTTGGGGTATATTCGCTTCTGATGAGGATGCCTTTTGGTCTGACTAATGCCGGCGCCACTTTTGAGGGCAATGGACTTCGCATTCAAGGGCATGATGGGGAAGGTCATCGTGGTTTATTTGGATGACTTAACTATGTTCTCTAAGAAGTGAAATGATCATTGTGATCATTTGGAGCAAGTATTGATTAGATGCCAAGCATGGGATCTCCTTGAATTCAAAAAGTCCATTTTCGGAGTCACAAAAGGAAAGTTACTGGGACACATTGTAAGCAAGGAAGGGACGAAGATAGATGCCGAAAGGGTTAAGGCTATTCAGAGCCTTACTTTACCTACAAGCAAGACCGGTGTTCACTCTTTCTTCGGAAAGGTGAACTTTCTCAGGCGCTTTGTTCTCGACTTTGTTGAAAAGACTCGCCACATATCGAACATGATGAAAGGGTCACCAGCTTTCCAGTGGAGCGAAGAAGGAAAGAAGTCATTCAAGGAGATAAAATCCTCTGTCGCTCATGCGCCAATCCTGGTATGTCCCGATTTCTCCAAGGATTTTATTATGTATAGCTATGCATCTGATCACACTGTATCAGCCATCTTAATGCAAAAGAATTTTGAGGATGTTGAATCCCCGATTTTGTTTATGAGCTCTCCTCTCAAGCCTCGCGAATTAAAAATGACTCAATTGTAAAAGCATGCCTTCACCATTGTCAAAGTAGTTAAGAACTTCAGGTACTACATTCTAAACTCTCATACGGTAGTTCTAGTTCCTGACACGACAGTCAAGTCCATCTTAACTCAATAGGAGTTAGGGAGTTTGCGAGGAAATTGGATCGCAAAAGTCCAGGAGTATGATCTAGATATAAAACCAACCAAGCTAGTAAGAGGTAAGGGCCTATGTCAGCTTATGGCTGAAAACTAAGGTTCAGAAGACCCTGACGGAAAAGATGATTGCGCCAATGGAGCACAAAGCCAACTGGAGAAAGCCGATTCACTACCCATGGTTCTATTTGTCGCGACCAGTGACGAATGGTATTCTGATATTGCTTTCTTTCTCACTTATGGTGAATGCCCAGCCCATCTAACTATAAAGGAGAAGCGTGCTATAAAGCTCAGAGCAGCCAGATATGTCATCTGGGATGACGGTCTATACAAACGCGGATAGATGGCATCTTCTTGCGATGTGTTGACAAACCACAAAGAGATAAAGCTACTAGAGAGTTTTCATGATTCGGCCTGTGGTGGTCACTTCTCCTCTTCCATAATGACACACAAGATCATCGGGCCTGTACTACTGGCCAATGCTATTTTAAGATACAGCCGCTTGGGTAGCAAAGTGTGAGCCTTGCCAGCAATTTGTTGGTAAGCCAAAATTGGCTGCTTTTCCCCTCAGGCCGGTCATCATTGATGAACCATTCAGGCAGTGGGGAATCGATTTTATTAGTGCACTCAATCCCCAATCGAGTGCCGGACATAGTTATGTCCTGACAGCAATATATTACTTCACAAAATGGGTGGAAGCCATACCTGTCAAGCATGCCACTTCCGAGGTTGTTTGCAGTTTCATCAAAGAAAATATCATTGTCAGGTTTGGCGTTCCAAGCAAGATTGTTGCTGATAATGCTTCCAACTTCTCTTCATGGGAAGTTATTAGTTTTTTCTATGAATACGGGATAACCTTGGCTCACGCCTCAGATTATTACCCCCAAGGAAATGGTCAGGCAGAATCTAGTAATAAAAACTTAGTGACCATCATACGAAGCTAGTTGATAAGAATCAGCGAACGTGGCACAAGTCATTGTATGACGCTTTGTGGGCAGACAACATTACTCCCTAGAGGTCTCTCAGTATGTCACCTTTTCAAGTGTTATATGGGACCGACGCCGAGCTTCCCATTTCTGTGGAACTCCCTGCTCTGTGCTTGGCACGAGCAATCGAAGATGAGACTTTCCAAAATTCTCTTGAAAAGAGGATCATGTATCTAGCAGAGCTCGAAGAAAAAGAGTAAGAGTGGTTGATAGGATCACCAAACATCAGAATCAGGTCAAGATACTGTTTGATAAAAAAGCTAAGCAAAGAGAGTTCCAAGTGGGAGACCTCATCCTTTTGTGGGACAAATGGAGAGAGCCAAAGGGCATGCACGGGAAATTTGATTCTCTATGGAGAGGGCCTTTCAAGATCAAATAGCTCAATGGAGAAAATAGCTTCTATCTCTCGTATCTGGATGGAACTGATCTCCCGCTTCCCTATAGCGGGCAACACCTCAAAATATTCAAGAAGTAGAGCTTGCTCTCTTCTTTGTACAGTTCACTTTTGTTATGTGTTTGCTTTTGTTGTGTGTTTGCTTTCGTCGTGTGTTTTCTTTCATCCTCACCCTTTTTTTGACCTGTTACCCAATGGATAGGCACATGTTGATCTGAGGTTCTCTACCCTTGAGTCTCGCTCAAAGATAGTCCCCAGAAAGAGCCAGTTGTTATCCTGTAAAATTGACGAGGGAAATTTTATAGGTAACCATACCAAATTTTTTTCCTGGTCCTCGTCGAGGACCCCTCTGCGTTCGGAATGTTGCAAAGTCCCTTTCTAGGAAATCCAGTTCTTTGAACTTAGCCATTTTGATCCCTTTTTGGTTGGGCACACCTTTTATCTGTGTAACACAGAATAAACCTGCGCCCTCTTCATTTCCTTTGGCACACCCTTTGAAGTGTCGACACATGTTTTGGTGCACCTTCCCATGATGCGCCATTCTTACATGCGCCAAGGTGCATGCGCCTTCATGTTGGCACATTAATTTTTGCGCCATGTTTTGGTGCGCCAAAGGGCACATGAAATGGAGTGTTGACAGTCTTAAAATTGTGCCAAAGGCGCAAGTATCCCCGTGTTAACACGAATTTATCCGCGCAAGCAAAGGGTTCACCATTTTACTTGTCAACACATGTTTTAGTGTGCCTCTCAAAAAAAGTGGTTGGCACATTTATTGCACCTTTGCCTATATATAGGTGCATCCACCCTGTCACTTTCACCAGTTAGAAAACACGTGATAACTTTTTTCCTCTACACCTATCAAAGACACTGTCGTCCTCATGTTGCGTTCATGGACGCCATTTCACCTCTCACATACTATATATATTCCGGGTAGGTGGTTCTTATTCCTCCTATGTTTTGTTTTGATTATTTGTATGGTAGGAGGTAATGGATTTGTAAACCCCCCCGCCCCCCACTTTTTGTTGTTCTGGCTGTCTTTCTCCCCCAAGCTCTTCCTCCTCTTTCCAGATCTGCTGGTAAGGAGGGCTCTGCCTCAAAAATCACTTGGATCTCCTTGTTGTGCCCCCTTCACCATCCAAAACCCTGTAAAAGAGGCTCGAAAGATCACAAGCTCGTTAAAGAGAAAGAAAAACCATTCCAAAGCTACATTTTTCCTGGCACACTTGCCACCCTTGCAATAGAAACACACGTCGCACCTATGGCGCACCAGATTCATTACAAAGCACATGAGCTCCCTGTGCTATATGAAAACCAAGTGAAATCCTAATAAGTGGTGCAGCGCATCCCTATGCAGCAAACACAAGTGTCATGCAAGCAATCCCTGTGCCACGCCAAAGTCCCCCTTTTGCGTGCCTAAATTTGGTGTTACATACGATAAACTCCGCGCCCTTCAAAGACACCGAACTTCTATGTAACATGAAAAATATATGTGCCATTGGCGCATCCTGTCCCCGTGTAACATGAAAATTATCTGTGCCCAATATAAAACACATATGAATGGCGCAGGCGCACTTCTGCTTACAACAACAAAAATGTCATGTGCAGCATCCTTGTGCCCTGCGCCCTTTGGCGCTAATTTGTTCCTTGTAACACCCTTCTTCTATGCACCATACTATTAACCCTGCAGCCTGTAGTGTTCATGCGCCCTGCACACTGAGGCCTTAAAATTGCTAACTCCTCATTCTATTCTGTAGCGCTTTAATGGAAGATCTAACAGCTAACATGGCTCTTCTGCATTGGGTTTTGCTTCTTCTTCTTGCAGATCAGCAACTGAATTCAAATCCACATATGTCTACATCAAGCAAGAGGCCAACCAAGTCAAAAGGTAAAGCCAAGCTTACAGAAGAAGAAATGAAATACAAGTACCAAAGGGTCAGAATGCCCGAGTCTCAGGCAGAATGTGACCTGGATATAAGAGACTCTAAGCTCGGTCACATTGACATGGAATATTTCTAGGCCAGAACCAGAAGAGTCACAGGGAGTCCCTGGATGGACAAACTAGTAGGTAGTGGCCTGCACTTTTCTGGGGGGATCCCTGTCAGTGTAGTGAACAATGAATTCATGATGGTAGTGGCCCGCTGCTACAACAAAGACACGAGGTGTGTCCAAAATGAAAAGGGCGAAGTCATAATCAACCTGACTTCCGGCACTTCAAAATTATGATTGGCATTCCTCACCACTGAAATTTTTGGGCTGTAAGCCAAGAAGACTGCACCAAGGCTTGGGAGGACAATGAAGACTAGTGCATGTAACTGATGAATGAGGTGTACCTAAAGAACAAGAAGGTGATAACCAGATGGCCACAGGTTATTCACCATAGCAACTTCTCCGAGGAACTAAGTGATACTATCACGTTCCTGAGCAGAGTATTTGGGCTTTCCGACACCCATTACTTTCATAAATGGATGCTCAAGCAGATAATCAGCAGCACCATATTGGAACAACTCCAACAACTCACCACAACGGGGAGGTTCTACATGAACTCCTACGTAGTTTATGCTGCAGCCTCGGAGAGGGACTATCCAGCATTGAGCCGATGCGGGTTTGGCCCCAAGTAAAAATATATGAATACTATCCAGAGCTAAAGCCTGGAGAAAAGTATTTCACAATTTACAAAGATTAATGATGCCTTCTTCTATGGCATCGTCTCGCCTATTGAGGCCCATCATGACTCACGGTCAAACAACATAGAGCATCATCGTAGCAATGGAAAAGTTGGGCACCTTATTCACCCAATTTCCCACCTTCACCTATCTCAAGCCTGCTAACTTCCTGGGTGAGCCCACCAAATTGCCGAGATATGCCGGCCCCAAGTTGATCCTGTTAGAGCTATCCAGACAGCTCGTAATGTATCATGAGAAGTGCTTGAAGAGGAAGAAGGGTGGAACTCCTTTCCCCCTCACAGTGGTCGATACACCTGCGTTTCTCATCACAAAGCCCGGGAAATGGTTGCCAAGCTAGAACTGCTCAATCTGAAGCACAAATTCCGGTGAGGCCCACTTTTGATCCAAGGAATTTCCTTCCCAGGGAAAAACTTGATCCTATCCACCTTCCAAATATCGAGGACATTTATATTGACTTGTATCATGAGGTCGAGCTCAGGAGAAAGGACCATTCTCACCTAGCCCTGGCAGAGATCATTCAGTATGGCGTGGCCATTGTCCCGAAAGGTTATCAAACTACCGATCAAGAAGTTGATCAGGTATATCTTGACACGGACGGGGACAACTGGCCGTTTACTGCAATCAACAGAACCAAAGCACCCCAGACCATTGAAGAAAGGGTCAAGGAGACATTGTGGAGAACAGAGCACTGGTGCAGGATGAATGGCCTCATTTACCTCGGGGTAGATTTCACTACATCTTCATTGGGCAACGCCCTTCTAGGACAAAGCATCTGCCAAAGGGCAAAGGCAAAGAAAAAGAGGGTGAAATAAGCTCTGCCTAAGAAGGAGCTCCTGAGAGTCCTCCTTCCGCCAGCACAAGAACAAGTTGTAACTCTAGCTTCTCCAGAGAAAGAAGCGGCCGAAGATGTTCCGATGGGCACATCCACTCAGGATGTTGCCACTACTACAACTACTGAGGTCCCTTCTGTCCCTTCTCCCTCTCCTCCTTCTCCTCCTCGTGTGACCCAAGTGACCATTCCTTTGGTCGTATCCTCTCCCCCATCTTCTACTATTCCCCCCTCCTCGTCATCCATCTTCTCTTCTCTCGTGGAGCTGTCCCCCACCATTTCTTCTCTCATCTCTTAGCTCCCTTCCATACCCTCGACTACCTCCCCTGCAGTATCCCTTCCTCCCTTGAGTACTTCGCTGGCCTCTCTTTCAATGCCGCCACCAAGTGTCTCAACGCACTTTCCCTCCACTACTGCAGCTGCTCCCTCTTCTACTTCTGGTCCCACTCCCATAAGTCTAGCATTGATCTCCTAGCATCTGAGACGGCAAAAGAGGAAAGTTCCTATCGCACCGATGGACTTCTCTGTCATCCCAACAAAGGGGGCTAAGAGGAAAAACCACTTCTCTCAGAGTGCATCAGGAGAGAGAGTAATGGAGATAGCGTATCCCGATCCTTTAAAGGATAAAAGAGATCTGTCTCCGATGGATTATACAGTGACCCAAGTCACGATGGGAACGTCTTCAAAAAGCCTTCAAGGAGAGGCCCTATCTACAGTGGATTCCCTTTGCAAGAAACTTCAAGAAGCAAAGGAGGAGAAAAGGTTGCTAAAAGAACAAAACAAACATCTTCTCCAAGCCCTACAGAAAATGGGTAGTGCACCTCCTACAACTACCACCGAAACTCCTGAGCCCCTGAGCTAGGATAAGATAAATGAATACGCCAAAATTGGTGAGCAGGGTATGGTAGTATCCTCCGGAGAGACCAAATCCTCAAGGAAAGTGAGGGAGTAATCGTCAAGTTCACTGAGTTGTATCAGAACATCAATCAGGTGAACAAGGCACTCCAGGTGATTGCGGGACCCATCTCCGAAGAGTTGGACCATGCTAGGCTGTAGCATGAGACCTTCCAGAAAATGCTCGACTGTTCAGTCGAAGATCTGGTCAAGTTCGGCGTCTTCAATCACCCCAGAGCGCCCAACAAAATCCTTTCTACTTTGGACTACCAGGTCGATCAGTTGGAGTTTGTCCTCGAAAAGATAGATAAAGTCAAAGAGGAAGCCTTGGAGGCTATGCACCAGATGGAGCAAATCATCCTGAGAATGTCCCCAGGCTTGCTCACTCCTTCTTTCACCCTGAGGAAGGTAGACCAAACTATTCGGATCTTTAAGGAGATCATCTCGCAAGGGTTAGGGCCAGAAGCCACTTTCGACACCGAATGCATCAACAACCTTCTGGCCTGTCGTGACTTTATAGGGTTCTGATAGAGGTGGGAAATGAATATGCCAAGCTCCTAGAAAGGCTCATGGATGAACAGAAACTTGTGAAGTTATCAGCGATCACCACAAGGATCCTGCTCAGATCAACTTCAGCCCATGATCAACAAGTTCATGGAATATCGGGCCCAGTTTAACATCACTTCTCCCGAGCAACAACAGAAGCAGGACACTCCCTTTCAGCCATGAGACGACGACGAATAGTCTCCTTCCTCTCATCTTCTTTTTGTAAATATCTAAGAGTATGTTGGCACAAATGATGACATCATCCATGTTGCACCATGGGATGATGTCATCCACCAAGTTGCCAAAAGTCAACAGTTGACTTTTAGATATTTTTGTAGATACTTTGTAATTAAGTCGTTGGTTTCTTTTTGCCTTCTCTCTTCTCCTTCTTCTATATATACTTGAATGCTTGTTGTATTCAAGGTGGATATTTTTCAGATGAAAAATAGAAGTAAGAAGAAAAGACTTTGAGCTTTTTGTAACAGAAGGAAATATTAATACAATATTTAGACTTTGTGCTGAATACCTATGTTATACATCAGAGCTTTCTTACGTTAGATCTGTATGTTTGTTCTATTGAATCTACTTCTACTTTATTGTCATTTATTCATCAGTATTGCTTTGTTCGTCTATGTGAGTAAGTTCGGCTCTGTTTACTACCAACCTAAAACATAGACCCTCTGACCTTTCTGCTTTGGAATTCATTTCTTTTCTCCCTTCAGATCTTTCCTATCTCCCCACCTCGTTTCTTTCCCTTCTTCTATAGTTGGAAATACCTCTACTGGGATGAGATCCCAACCCCCGAAGGTAGAATATTGTGAGACTTACACAGATTCCTATTGGTAGAATAGCAATAAACCAGTTTCGCTTTGCTGACTCAAAGAGGGGCTATGCCTTGCACACTGTTGGCTTGTCTATCCATAGATCTTCCCTCATAATAGATTTTTGGACCTACACAACCAAATGAAGGAAAGATATTTCATGCATCAATACGGGAGATAGAAAATACAATAGAGCTCGCAAATTGAATACTTTCAAGGACAAATGGAGCGAGATCAAATAGAGCACCAACATCAGCTCGACTCAGGGGATGGAAACTCCTAGTGATTGCCATAGGAAAAATAGTAGACCAAGTTCCAAAAGTAAACCATCAGAAACGGAGTCACAAGCTAACCCTCTTGGAAAAAATCGAGAAACCAACAAAATGGCCATCAAGAACCTGGAAGAACCAAAATAGAAAAACACAAAAGAAAAAAAAAGAAACCAAAAGACTATACACTCTGTACAATGGTGCATACCTCTATTCTAAGAAATCATTCAAGGAAATGTTTCAAATGCCTCGCCATTAACATGCAATTCAAGTAACTCCCCATCTAGGTCTTTTAAGAACAAGATATGTTCACCAATTCAAATGTCAATGAATAAGGGCCCATCCACAATGCATCAAACTTTCTATGTTTACCCTTATCCTCATGCCTACTATCCCACAATAGAACATGATATCCCACACCGAAAGCTCTTGGTGTCACCTTCTTTGAACAACTTCTTCAATTTCTTGCTGAAATTTACATGCCTCTAATGGGATGCCCTTCTTTCTTCATCTAACTTAACAATTCATATTGATGCAAGCATTATAGGGACTAACCTCTTGATCTTCAAGTTGTTGAAGAAATTAAAATGAAGACAATTGCATATGCAGAGGTAGCAGAGCTTGAGTTCCATACACCAACTCAAATAGGATTTTCCAGTAGCTCATTTAGTAGTGATTCATTCAGCCCAAGTAGTAAACTTCAACTACTCACCCCACTTCCTTTTTTCAACTCCAAAATTTTTCTAATTATCTTTAACATATTTTTATTGCTGGACTTTGCTTGTCCATTTCCTTGGGGATTATAATTGGAAGCATATGTCAAATTGATCCCATATTCATGGCACATGACCACCAAAGGTTTAGCTCAGAAGCTCATGGCATTATTAGCAACTATCTTAGCAGGCACTCCAAACCTACAAATGATATGATTTAGAATGAAATCCATGACAATTTGGTGAGTTACTTTCTTGGTGGGGATTTCCTCCACCCACTTGGTGAAGTAATCAGTGGCTACTAAAATCCACTTATGGCCAACACTTGAAGGATCTGAAATATCACCAATGAAGTCCATTCCCCATTGCCTAAATAGGGATTCAATTGATACAAGTTTGTAAAGGAAGGGAGCCCAATATTTTAGTATTCCAGTAAAAGTGTTGGTAACTTTCACATTTTATTACCACTAGAGTTGTATCTTTGAAAAGATTTGGCCACCAATAACCAGCCCTTAATATTTTATGACTCGTGACTCCTCCAACAAAATTACCCACGAAACTCCTCCATGGAGATCAAAAATTATTTTAGGGCTTCATCTTGATAATACATCTTAAGATAACTCCCTCGTGGTTCTTCCAAGACAACCCAAAATCAATAATGACATATTTTTGAGAAGCTAACTTAAGTGATCTTTTTCGATTCTTGCTCAAATGTTTAGGGCCTTTGTAGATGTTTGAGATAAAAATGATGTCCTTGTACCATTTAGAATTTATCATTTTTTCAAGGACATTCACCCTTTCTTCTTCAACTTCATTTAAATCAATTGTCTACAGATTGCTCTCTACCATAGGTTTTTCCAGGTCCAAACCTCTAACCAATTTTTTTGTTTGGATATCCGTATCATACTCTTGCAATTTTTTTACCCATCAACATATTTTTCTTAAAACCTCCATTTTCGATAGGATATATTTCATCATGATGTGGGGAACATAAGAAATGACTTTAGAACTCAGAATATATGGCCTAAAGACCTTTGTGGCTTTTACCAAAGAAAATTCTTTCTTCTCCATGACAAGATACTTTAGCTCAACTCCTTGTAATGACTTACCGAAAAGGCAATTGGTTTTTCAGCTCCATCATCATCCTTTTGCAACAACACGAGATGCAATAATACTTTACGAAGAAAAAGAAAACATTTGGAATGTCTTCTTATAAACTAGAGCTGCTGTAGAACAGGCATTCTTTAATGATTTTTTGATCCTAGCAAAAATTTGAATAGTTTCTTCTTCCCATTTGATACTTTGGTCTTTCTTCAAAGATACTAGTGATGGGATAGTTAGTTCAGGAAAGTTGGAGATAAATCTCCTAATAAAATTAATCTTCCCAAAAAGGATTGAGTTTCCTTCTTCATTCTTGGAATAGGGACTTTATCGATGGCTTCTACCCTTTCAGGATCAATCATGACCCCTTCTTTTGACACAATGTGTCCAAGTAGCTTTACTTTCTGAACTCCAAAATGGCACTTCTTGGGATTTAGTGAAATACCATACTCCCTTCATCCTAACAACCATTTTTCTAATTATTTACAGTTATCACTCCTTTTCCGGAGAAAACAATCACATCATATTGATATACAACAATGAAATCATTAATATAGCTAGAGAAAGCTACATCCATTTCTCTCTGGAAAGTGGCTCCAACATTCATTATACCAAAAGGAATTTCGACATATACATATGTTCCCCAAGGAGTGGTGAAGGGAGTCTTGATTCGCTCCGATTCCTTCACAACTACCTAGTTATATCCGAAAAACCATCCAAGGTGGATACCAATCCTGAACCAAGAACCAATTGTAACATAATGTCCATATTTGGTGTAGGGTAGTTATCCTTCATTGATGCTCTATTCAAGTTTCTAAATTCCACACACAACCTTATATCTCCATTCTTCTTTTTGACAGGTACAAAGTTTGCAACCCATGATGAGTACCTTGTGGGCTATATTATTCCTCCATCCCTCAACTTTTTCAATTCTTCTTGCATCTTTAGGGAAAGGATTTGATTGATCAGACTTTGTTTTTCCCCAACAACTTGTTAGAAGCTTCCAAGGAATTTTGTCCTGGAAATTATCCTCTTTGTATGATTTTAGTTTAGAATAAGACAATGCTAAGAAATCCTAGTATTTTTTCAACAATTAGACATACGATTGCTTTTCTTCCTTGCTCACATTGCTACCTAGCAAGATCTAACATGGTTTATCCTTCATTCCAAGGTCGTGCTCTTCAACATCCCTCAAGGTTGACACGTATGCGTTATTAATGCAATCAACATTATCAAAGCTTAATTCAAGTGCCACCAAACCTCTCGGGAATAGTATTAGTCTTCAAGTGAATGATGTCTTTGACAAATAAAGTCTCCTTTCCATCAACCACACAAACCATTAGCTCCCAATCTATACATTGATCGACAATTCTCACCTTTGGTTCTACAAAAAAATTGCACTCTCGGCGTCGTCTTGGAACACTTGTTAGTGTTTAACATTGTTAGGAATAGATGGCCTAGTTAATATCTCAATATTATACTCACAATAGGGGGATATAGTACAATTTTCAAATCTAGACCCCAATACGGCCAATTTGTTTGCTAGAGTATTATACTTCCTATCGTGATGTATTATGTTGAAGGATTTAAAATTTTCAATGAAATCCTAGACTGCATGCTTATACTACTTCATTCTCTTATTTTTTAATGGATAGAGTTTTCTAACCGCTTGAAAATAAGCTCGAATATCCTTTAATTCAATGATGTCTTTAATACCATATTTCAAAGCAATTCTTAAACCCAATAACAGTGCTTCATGTTTATCAATATTGTTAGTGCACTCAAAGTTGAGTTTAAAAGAAAAACAAACTCTTCCTATCCTGGAGATATCAGAACAATACCAGCACCATTTCCAAATTTAGAGCAAGCCCCATCAAACAACAAATTCCAAGGAGAACCTACTTGTTTAAGAGAATTGCATTGATCAATTTTGTGCTCTTTACCATCAGCAAATCCAACAAATTTATCAACATCAATGTCAATGTATAACACTTCATAAGAAGCATTATTGGGATCCTCAATGAGATGTAGCATCTTCTTTTCACCATACAACTTTACAAGGCTGCCCTTAATAGGTATAGTGGAAAAATACATATCCATTGGCACACTCCCACCCACACTAGTATCCCGATATCTTGATAACAACATTCCCCATTCAAAGCAGGTAATCAACAATAACAACATCTAGTTTTAATTTCTTGCCTAGGTAGGCTGCAAGTTACACTATCAAACCCTCGACACATCCAACCATTGGCACCTCTCTCGGAATCCGTGGAAGTGCACTTCGCATAAGTTGTTGTCACTTTGATATCTAATTCATTTTTGACCTCAAAAGGCATAACATTGCCTCGATGGTATAGAATCAAACATATAGTTGTGTAAAAACATGTCCCTAATAATCAGAGTAGTGAAAAATTGATCTACATTCAATTGGGACTCAACCAAGGATGTTCCCAAATATACTTCAAGTGGCTTACCAAATTCTTCCAGCACTTGGAATTTTTCCAGCTCTGCAATGGTAGGAGGAGTATCAACATTGTTTACATTTCTGTCTTAGGTAATCTTTTCTTCTTTCAATCCCAAATACTCAAACACCATTTTCTTGTTCTCAAGAATCCTAAGCAGCTCAACAATTCAAACATGAATATTGATCTCACTCAAGACTTGGGCAATGTCATAAGGAACATATTTGGGTAAGGAAACATTTGGAAGAAGACTGACAAACTCATCTAATAGCAAAGGATTTTTATGGTCGAGCAAGGGTAGGGATACCAATTTTGTTTGGGGAAACAAGGCATTTTGGATGTATCTTTCTTAGGAGTTTATTTTGAGATATTAGTGAGAACTGGAGTTTTTGGTTTGGCCCGAGACCCTAACTTTACTCCGAGTGTTATATTCTTTATTTTGGGCAACCACAACATTCATTAACAATTACCTATCCTACTTAGAAGGGATTCCTCCATCATACTTTCTAATAATTAATGCCCTTAAGTATTCAAAATCATTATTAAGTAATTCAAAAACTTTTACCATATCTATTTCAAACATATGAGAGGGAGGAAGGGAAAATACCTTGTGGATGCAATCTTATAAATTTGGAATAGTTCTAACATTGATTAATTCAGGTTGAAGTTTCTCCTTGCCGTGAGCTTGTAGAGAACCCCATCATACACACATCATCATCAGTGTCATCATCAACTTCCTCAACTTCTTTGTCTTCATCACATGGGGCATGCAGTAAGAAACATCTTGCACACCACTCAATTTCATTGGCTTCTTCCACAACATCAACTCTGACAGTCAAAGGATCAGGCACGATTCTATTTTCATGGGCTTAGGGCTATCTATTTTCCAACCCCATGGGTTATTTTCCTCTGTCATTAGATCTTTGATCACCCCTAGGATGATTTGCAAATCTTTCTTGACCTTATGCTTTATGCTAACCTTGGGAACTTTGTCCAATCCTCTTCTCTGCTTTACCCAATTTATAGGATATTTCCTTAACAGCTCCGGCCAAAGTTTTTACAACATCATCCAGATCGACAAACTTACTTGATTGCGGCTTCTCTAGATTGATAAAATTTATGCCTTAGCTCTTATGAGGCTTACGAACTGCTTTGATATTGTTTTCAATCTCCAAAGCCATGGTGAAGGCCTGCCTCAATGTTGTTGGGTTCTTATCCCTCAAATAACAAGAAACCTTCTTATCAAAAGCATCGATTATTTTATCAAATAGGAAACATCACTTGGCCTCAAGATCGTAGGTAGCCTATTCAGGTCTTATTGAACCTTGTATTGAAAAAATGAACAGATTCATTAGGATTCTTTTTAATATTTTCAAATTACGATAAAAAAACCTAGGTATTTTTATCTCCATACCGCAATCTAAAATAATTCTTCATTTATGTCCATGAATCAATGGAGTTGTCTAAAAAGATTTATACCGATCCCGTGCATCATCCTTTATAGTACGAATAAACATTTTATGTCCACATCCTCAAATTTGATCTCAAAGTCTTCCATCATATTGACAAAAAGATTTAAGTGTTGATCACCAGTAATAGCATTATTTCCTTGAAATTTAGGCAGTCTATTTCTAACATCTTGGGGCACAACATTTGGATATCTAGCCATACCTCTAAAATCTATAGGACCAAAAGTGTTCACAACAAATGGAGGTCTAGGTGGGGGCTGGGCCATATTGTTTTGGGGAGGTGATCTTATAGGAGAAAAAAATGATGGGGAGTGAGGGGTTTGTGGGGCACATGCATACAATTATCAAAATGAATGTTCTCTAAAAACTTTTTTTCTTGGAAGATTCTATCAGCTTTGGAGAACACAAGGAAAAAATGAGACACAAATTTTTCAAATAAAAAAGAAGGACCCTCTCTAGTTGGAGAATTCAAATCTACAAAAAGACTACCTGATTCAGAAATACTTAAGGAATTATGATAATATTTAATGACAAAGTTGATTAGTTTCCACAATCAATAACTCTTTTCTTGATTTTTGATCTCCAACAACTTTCCAAATTCTTCTTCCTTCAAAATTTGTCTTTCCCAATATTAGAAAGATCCTTACAGCTAAATTTTTAATGAAGAAAGATCGTCTTCCTTCCATATTCGTAAATATTAGTGATAAATTTCAATTGAAAGAGGTTAAGACATCGGAATTTATCAAAAATTAATTCAACACGGAGTCGCCACTAAGGATATTTACCTTAGTTGTGCAAATGCACTAAAATTGATTTGTCAAATGTATTTCATCACTAAATTCACATAAATCTTCACACATCCGAACTTACTTTACATGTATTTATAATTGATGATGTAAACTTAGTCTAAAAACCACAGAAACTAGAAATATTACACGTAAACGTGTGACTTCGTAAATCTTATAGATCTCAACAAAGGATGAAATTTAAATAACGTATTTGCACTTATATCATATAAGAAACATTAACATGGCCAAATATAAGACTACCTTTCAAGATCCTTAATAGCAAAGTTGTCAATCTGGTTTTGGAAACCAAATTGATTCTCCCTTGAAAATCGAGTAGCATCACAAATTTAGCAAGACAATGAGAGAAAAATAGATCATATTATGAGTCATTTTGTAGCTAGGGAGGGGATTCGTCTGACTCTTTTCACTCGGGCATCAAAGAAATGGATAACACCTTCATTAAGGATTTGATCTATCCTCACTACTTTAGGTCATGCCTTTCGACCAGGGTGAGAGGACCCATTTTGTAACCTTTGTCGGTGAAGGAGAATAAATATATCCTTCTTTGCACAAATTTGAAAAGAAACCTTGATAAAATATGATCAATGCACCACAATTTAACTCTCACGAGTTGTCACTTCTAAAGAATGGTGATATTTTCTAAATAGGGCTAAGGTTACTAAAGACATTATGGAATTTTGATTGCTTCTACATATTTTGGTAATAGAATTTATTCATTTGTGGACATATAGGGAAAACAGAGGTATTTGGTAGGATTCATTGTTTTTTTAATTTTTGGTGGGAGATTAAGTAGTACAAACTTGATGTTTCCAGATATTTGAGAACCTTCACAACATTTGGAAAACTAAATGACAAAATTCTTCAAAAAGATTAAAATATTCCTTCAACAGAATATCCAATAATTGAACACAAAGGCTCGAGCTAAAGACTCAATTAAACATCAAAGATCCCCTGGTTCCTCATGCCTAAGATATACCCAAAGGCTTACAAACAGTCTTTATCAACAAAATGACAATAAAGTGATTTTGAATTGTTTATCTCATTACGGGATAAAGGCTCTTCTCCTAATGGAATTGTAAATGCCACTAAACTATCACAGGGATGAGATCCTGTGTGATTCAAAGGGATTTTCAAAAAAGATTGAAATGGGAAACATCAAAACTATTTGAAAACATTTTGAAATAAAATTAGACAAAATTTTACCCAAGATTAACATAGATTAATTCAAAGTTGATTACATTCATCAAGTAGGGGAAAGTTTCTTTGAACAGTCTTAGATATTTTCAATGGTTGTACACATGTAGCCAACTTGACATGATCAAATCTAAAACATAAGATATTAACAAGTTTGTCGGATGGTCTCTCGGAAGATGGGCTTTCTCAAATTTTCTTGTAAGAATTAAAACCCCAACCATTTGCAAGAGTACCCTCATTGCATTTTTATAATTTAATCACTCACTCATCCATAATTTCCCCAAAAAGAAGAATATTCGAGGAATCCTCTGTTTATTACCAATTTGTCTCAAAAAGTGACGTTTAACAAATTTACACCCATAGTTGCCAAGAGGTAAAATCATGAACTAATCACGTTTCTCGGACCCTTGACTAATGACTAGGTTGCCATGGAAAAAAATTTGATAGTCCTTCTAATCATTATTTTATTCTATCATGCAAGAAATCCCTATTTTAATCATTTTCCGGTGGCTCTGTATAGCTGGATTTGACAAGAAATACTTTTTTCCCTTGAGGCAACACCTTGAGAAATGAGTGCCCCCGTATGGATGCCTACATTCGTGCCTCTCAAAAATGAGTTTCGTGCATGGATTATTCCATATTACCTCGTGATGTGAGTCCGAGTCGGCCAAGTGCAAAGAGGAGCCACAGAAGCCTTCACGTGTTTCCTTAGCATAACTATAAAGATGAAGTATAGAGGCGGGACCTCAAATGAGTGCAAGATATCCATGTGCCCTTAGCCCAAGAAAATTGCCTTTTGGGCTTTAAAATGTCACAAACATAAAAAGGGGCCCATGAAATCCTCCAAATGTCTCTTTGGTGTAGTTTTGATATGGTGCCCAAAAGTAGAGATGCTAAAAATCGCGGGCTCACCATGTGTCTCATTCTCGCAGAGGTTTTGAAAATTTTTAAGGATCACGTGAGAAGGCGCCACTTGTCTAGGGTCTGAGAAAGTTTCTACAATCGTTGAAAAGTCTAAGTATGGGTAGGATCCAGTGGAAATGTTCAAGTGTCCCTTTGGTGCTTATTCAAAATTAAATTATAGGGGCAGGTCCCCAAATAAGCACGGCCCCTCCATGTGTCCCAAGCCTTAAAAAGTTGCTTGAAAAGTTGAAGTATATAGAGGAGCTAGCGGAAGGCTCCTTGTGTCTCCCTGAATCAACTGCTAAGGTAGGACTCAGAGGTGGATCCTCAAATGAGTGTCGACCCTCCACATGTCCATGGTCTAACAAAGCGGCAATGGTCACATAAAAATAATGTCTAAGTCTTAATAGGGCAATGTGGCGGAAACCTCCACGTGTCTCCTTGACACAACTCCAAAGGTCAAACAAAGAGGTGAATTTTCAGATGAGCACAAGCCCTTCACGTGGACAAGACTTGAGTTGAAGAGGGCCTTAGAGTTTCAAAATGCCCCACCGAGCCGCATCCAATTAGAAAGGGCCACGTTTCCACAGATGTTGGTACTAAAATTGATAGGGAAAATAAAACATGACTATGGAAAAATGGAACGAAGGGGAAAAACCCAAATTTAAGTCTAAGTTACAAATTCTTTCACATGGATAGAGGAATGGAAAAAAATTCTAGACTTAATTTGATCCTCGACCAAAGGAAAGGATTAATCATGGAAACCAAATGAAGGAAAGATCTTTCATGCATCAATATGGGGAGATAGAAAATATGACAGAACTCGTAGATTGAATAATTTCAAGGACAAATGGGGCGAAATCAAATTGAGCACCAACATGTACTCATTTCTTCTCTCCAAACATACACTTTTTATCAATTTCTTCCGTTAGGGCTGGTTAGTGTAAGGTTCATGGCATAACACATAACTACATTACTAACACAATGTTGGTTCACACACACTATCCATAGAGGTACATTAACCATAGCATCTTACCCATGGTATATATACAAGGTATAACATAATCATTACTTTCACGGGTTACAATACATCATGTTTCAACATAATGCACCCAAAATGAAAGTACTATACAATAGGGTTCATACGATCACCATATGCCCCTAATTCACGACATGAACCATCACATATTACATGTATGATGAACACAATGACTAACATTACAACATATAGTCAATTACAATAGAACATGGTGACACACATGATTCATCAAAATATGTTGGTAGTATGTAATCAAAATCATGATTAGATAATGAAAATACATTATAACTTTCACTAATAAAAAGAGATGAAGGGAAGTCTAGTCATTCAAGTGATAAAGATAAAGCAATTTTGTATAGCTCAAATTGCTATAAAATAACGACCATTCTTGGAAAAATAAAGGTATGTTATAAAAGAAGCCATAGATATAAATATTCAAAATATCACATCATAAGCAGGTTGTAGTGGTACATAAAATGATAAAAGTATAAATGATCTACTTATCATTTTAGAATAAACATTTCTTAAGAGCTAAGAGACATAATAAGGACAATCGTGGACAAATAGCTAAACCTGGTCAAGATCCGAGCTATGGAAATCTCAATTATCAATAAACAAGTATATATAGTAAAACTGTACAAGTACAATTGACTTGTGTAAATGAAAATTCATCTCGTAAACATCCCAGCAAAAACAACAAAGAAATGGATACCCGAGCTTTAACAGGAAAATAACGACCCATGATAATGTAATAAGGAATATCAGCTACATGAAAAATAAAAGAAACTTATAATTTTGAATACAAAGCCATTCCATGTATGTAAGTAAGCAGGGCTTCAACCCAGTTCATCTCTATCAGAAAAAACATAAATGGCTACAACTCAAATGTCTAGATTTGGGATCTATGAGTGAGAAGACAATGTCCAAAAAGGAAACAATGCACAACTCAAAGAAAGGTAGCTCAAAACCTAGCAAGATAGCTCATGGATCGAGCTTGAAGGCTTCAAAATGGAAAGTAATGGCGGCCAAAGAAAAATATTCAAGAAAATTAGTGCACACAATGAATAGAGTTCTTAGAAATAACCAGAGTAAATCAGATCTAGAAGATACTATACAATGTTAAATGCAAGGTTTGAAGCAATGATACATGGTGATAAAAATATATAGATCAAAATTAATAACCCAAAGATTGGGTATAATATAAAATTTCACAAGTGAGTAACGAGAAAATCCAATGAACAAAATGTATGGAGTAGTTGAATCAACTTGCTTTCATTCAAAGAACAAGAACCATTGGAAATTTTACAATATCCATCAAGGGAGGTTCAGTGATTTGAGAAAACATATCAGAAAATACTTTACAAACTATGGCCATTACTTATTTTTCAAAAAAATTATGAAAACTTGTAAAAAATGGTGAAAAACTTACTATTTTGAAGTCTTTTCTAGAAACTCTCAAATTATAGAGAAAGTAGTGATGACCTAGAATGAATTTCCAACTCAAGGGTGTTTTTGTTCAAGAAAACACAAAGAAATGTTAATAAGAATGATGTATCATTGCAATAGAATTGAAATTACATTGAATAAGTGTTACAAAGGTTCATGATGCTTACCATCTTCTATGAAATAACAACCAAATCACTGAGTAAAAGTTTTAGTTTGCGCTCATATTTTGATCTTGAAATGCTAAAAAACTGGTGACCACATCTTCAGAATAATCCACCGTAAAATCAAATAAACAGTGCATACAATGAAGAATGGAAAAATTGATAAACAGAGGTTGTTTTGACTGAGTTTCAAGCTCATAAGAATCAATAATGGCGGCTAGGAAAAATTTTGCCAGGGCTTTGCTAAGCTAAAAGCTTCAAAATGTAAGTGACCGAATGATGGGTCAATTTTTCTTTTCTTTCATTGAAAAAAATGTTGAGTAACCTAGCTCAATCTGAGTTACCAATTTGATGGCACAGATGCAAAAGGAAAGTGATCAATGTTTGAAAATAAAAATTACCAACTCATATCTAAACACTAGGGTTACCAAATTGATAGTTTATATTCACTTAGTATAGAATCAAATGACTCAAAAATAAAATGGAAACCAACTCATCATGGTACAAAAATAAACATAAAATGATTAAGGAGTACAAACATCGAAGATGGAGAATCCATCACCAATTCAATGCAAACTCCAAACCTAATCTGAAATCATTGTCGGCTCCACCATGGTTAAGGGTATGATAATCGATGGCAAGAATCATCAAAATAACTCAATATCAACAACTAGAATAAATACCACCATTATTAAATGCATAACTCATCCATAGTTGGATCTAATGGTGTAGATCAATAAAGTACCAGATCACTAACTTCATTTGTTGTATACGTTAAGATCAAACTAACTTCATTTGTTGTATACGTTAAGATCAAACTATGGAGTCATCAGATTAAGGGTAGAGGTTAAGTGAAGCACGAGATCGGTGGTTAACAATCAGATTCCTAACTTCAATGCAAACTAAGGTTACATTGAAGTTAATTTCAAAGCCACCGACAAAGTTAAAATGTGTCGAGTCATCGTGAGAAGGGGGCAACCCCATGAGTAAAACAAAAATCATTCCATTGACCAATTAAGGTATAAAAAACATACACATGATGATAATGATCATTGAAAAGGTAAAATTTACCTTATCCTATATTATTTGCCATGATTTTTAATCGTGGTCGAATCAGTGCCATCAACCAAGTAAAAGGTGGTCGACATACATAGATGCCATGATTAATCAAAAGGTAAAAGTTTTACATGTAATAATAGTAGAAAAGGTGCCCGATAATATTATAACCCATGCCATGTGATTTTCAAAGGGGTGATTTATTTAAGGATCAAGCTACCAAATGATGGTAAAGAGTTCTAATTTATTTTCCACTCTAAACCTTTCCATAAAATCTTAATCTTCCCAAAAATACCTCATACTCTCCAAAAAGAATTAATGTGAGGGACTCTGACGACATAAAATCAACACGTGACCTTCTTCGCACCCAACTTCCCGAGGTCATGCCGAGATAGCCGGTGTGGAATTGAAATGGGAGTGAAAGTGATGGCGATGACCAAGATAATTGGGCAACCTTATGTCTTCGACACACAATAACAGAATCTATGAATCTAAGGCAAAGAATGCTCTCCTAACCTAAAGGGGTGTAATGGTATGGTTCGATATGATAGCTACTTAGAGACTCCAATCGATGTCTATTTCTACCAAGATTCTATTGATTGGTTGTGGAATACATGGAAAGTAACTTGTAGGTACCTCGTATGGGTTTCTAGACAAGGTCATTGAAATTTAGACAAGAGATGTAGTGGAGTTGTAGGAACAAAGGGAAATTTTATGGTCTTGTCCAAAAAGTCTTAGCCTGATGGGCTGCTATATTCAAAAATGAAAGATGTGTAATAATATCAAGTGGAAGTGGTGAAGATATGAATACCGAAGGTACGTAAGTTGGTGTCGATATCTAATTGACTAGCAAACACATTGGGTTCGCAGGACATGTGGGTTACAACCAAAGACTCGTTGAGGTTAAGGCCCTTATATTGTCATGCATGCAATCAAATCCTATTTTCAAAAGCATTCCAAAATTCATAGGCCTAATTATAAGCTATGTTTAATGTCTCTAAATGTCTTATTTTCTCTGCATATGTGGAAAGTGTGCATAATATTGTTAAGCGCAAACTTGTGTCAATGTCATTTATTAGCGCTGGCCCATTGGGTTGTGGGAACAGGGGATCACAACTGTAAGTCTTTTCCTGTTACAGACCGTTGATGGTCATGCAAGATGAATTGATTTGTTTTCAATAAATAAACTATCTATCAAAGGAAATATAAGCTATATTTTTGGTGTTTTCTCAATATATCAGAACAAAGCAATAAAACAAACTAATCTATGGAAATAATTTTTTTGTGCTTTTCTAACTTTTCAAACGTTGCATCTAATCTAATAATCATATTAAAAATAAATAACTAGCTAGATGTAGCTAGTTATCTGTGTAGATGTGTGAATCTAAATCTAAGATCTATTCTAATTTAAATAAAATCTTTCCAACCCTACCTCAGAAGTGAAGAACAAATCATGGCTCTAATAGAGCTATTATTCCCCCACAACTTCCCTAGCAATATTGAAGAGAAAACTTCCTATTGATTTGATCTACTTGCAACTATCTAACTAATTGAAATGAATTGTTTCTCTACTCTATTTGATATGCAATTGACAATTTGACAAAACAAAGCAAAAAAATACACAACTCCAACCTGGAAGAGCAAGAGCTTTGGAAAATCCAGTAGTATCAATATTTTTCCCCTCAGTTCTTTCCTTTCTTTCTCTGAGTGTTCATGTGAGTCCAAAGGATTGGGAATGCAAAGAACAATAACAAGAGGATGGTGCTTGAGCAATGGTAGCTTGGAAGCAATTTGGACATAATGCAAGTAGAAGAAAGATAGCACAAGAGATCTGAACTTGGCTATGTAATTCCTAGAAAGATTATCATAGCACAACAATGCAAGATACACAAAATTGTCAATCCTTTTGCTTGAATACAAGCATGGAATAGCACAAGGCAATGAAGAGGTATTTCTACTCATTAATTCTATTTCAAAATAGAATGAGCAAGGAGAACCAAGCAAATGAAGATATTTTTAGAAAATTTGGCTCACAAATGCACTCAAAAAGTAAACTTAAGTGAATCATCACATACAATTTTACGCATGAATATTCTAGAGAAAGTGGGCACAATCGCCACCCTACGCAGGGGTAGTAGTTTGGGATCGCAACCCCAATCGAGGTGATGGTTTGCGAACCACCACCTGTGCAAAGCGGTAGTCCTAGCACTGAAGGCCAAAACAAGCAGAAAGAAATGAGGAGATGGAAAAATGCATGAAAAGTTAAGTAAGGCTATCTAGGCTACAAATGTATACTGCAAATGGGTTTTGGGAGCTCGAACACCTTCTTGAAAGGATTTTGAATCATCACTGGGGAATTTTATAACCATTTTTTCAAAAATATAGCACATGCAATTTTAGGTGCATATAGGGACCATTTCTAAGCATGTGGAAAACAAAGCCAATCCTCCAATATAAAAATGAGGTGTCACATAAAAAGGAGAATTATTCTTGCATATACACAGGTGGTCCCAATATTGTATGAACTCTTTGCTAAGGATGGGATAAATACATTATTTTTCTTGTAGGAATAATATATTGTATGTGATCAAAAAGTTGACAAAGAGGATTATTTCACCATGCAAATAAAGACAAACACATTTCAACATTAGAGACTGTAAGTGGTCCCCACACATTGGGTGAATATTTTGTAAAGAACCAAAGATAAAGGAATTACTTTACTCACATTGGAGGATTAATTTTTACATGTACACCCAAATGGGAAGAACTAGAGAAAACCTAAAATATCATTGAAAGTGGATCAAGTTGTAAGTGTCACATCAATAAAAAGAAGAAAAAGATTGTATGCACATTGGAGGAGACTTACACAGCAAGCAAGGGCTATTATTAGCCAAATTATTCATCTTATTTTATTAAAAATAGATCAGTCAACTGCACTTGAAATTTGAAATTTATTTTTGTAACTAAGGCTATTAATGCCTCATTGTAATCAACATGTCTATTTTTATCCCTTTATTTATTCATGATAAAGGGGTAAAATTAGCATGCAAGGGCGAGTACCAATTTTAGCTTATTTTTAGTATGCAATGGGTGAATAATATTGTTATATATTGTGTGCAATCGCAAGGCACCAGAGAAGACCTTTGAACATAGAAGTGCTGAAATAAATTTTGTCGGTTTGACCCTTGAATGAGAATTGATTTCAACCTTTGCAATATTTTCCAGTGGTGGGTGTATCTCATTAATTCTTGTGAATGTCAAATTTACGATTAATCATCTTACCTTTCTGAAAATATAGTAATTTCTAAATAAGATTAGTCTCGCATGTTTATCTTATTGTGTTGTTGTGACCCATTCCCTCAATACACAAAGTGTTTTGCCTTAATATTCTGTTGAAAAATATTGGTTTTTGCATCCAAAATTCATTCTCAATTCGATTGTGCATGTACTCAGACAAAGCCCTCAACAATTTTGGTTTATCACCCCATTTTAAATTCAGTTACAGCCATATTTTTACCCTTAAAACCCCTAAAACTTAGTGTAGGATACATAAAAAAGGAACCAGCCTTCATACTAGAGAATCACCTCAGCAATAGGTATACCGAAAAACCTTAGGTGTTTCCATTGTATCTATGAAAGTTAGAGATTCAGATCAATCTTAGAACCCCTACAGTCATCTCTCAACAAGGGTGCACTTTTGAGAGATAACAAGTCCAAGTCACATACCATGGACCAGGTATTTAGATCTTCAAGACTTAGATTTCCAAACCATTATATAGTCGTAGAATTTACAAGAAGATTTGGTTTTAGCTCTATAACCTCAGAATTGACTTACACAACTTAGGAAATCGAAGATATACCCAAATACATTATATATCAAACCATGATAAAAGTGAGGAGTAATAAGCTTTAACCATTGTATCGAATACCTAAATGAAGTTTGCAGAGTTTTAATATAACTCAGAATATTAAAAACCATATCGACTATACATACATAGATCCCTCAAAGAAGAAGGGATTCGATATACCCACATAGATATAAGCCCCAATAAAACAAACCTCGAGTTTAAGTTCATACCAACACTAGACCATTTGTGTTTAACTTAACGACTTCAAGTATAATGCCACATAAGCACATTACAAGCAAACCCTCTAAATAAATACCATACTGAATCACTAAAATAGTATTTCATTTACCAGATCGTTCATATACGAAGATAAAACGATATAATTTCCAGATTTATACAAAATAACTAACACCCAAAACCACTTAGCATTAACAAGCTTAATACAAAATTTCGTACATGAAAATAATAAATGGAGAAACATATCAAGGAAGAGATAAATACTATCATGCATGGACGAATAGACATCTCAAACAGACATCCGTCAAGTGGTCTGCTTGCATCCACAATTCCACCATTCTCATTTTCTGATATACCTTTGTCTTCGAGGATAATACATATCTTTCATACATCTTATATGACACTTTTCATGCTAATTATATGCTTCCACAATCAGCATACATATCTCCTTTTAAGTCTCTTATTTTCTCATGGGATAGAAGTATGATGGAAAAGGAATGGATTTTGGCCTAGTGCTTGCCATTTTCATTTTGCTAGAAGGTCTCCAGGGCCTTCTAAGCTCCAAAATATGAGTTTCTATTATGTGACACAGTCAAAATCTCATTTAATTTATTATTATTATTTACCCCAATCCATCCTTGATACCAGATGATCATGCTTCCGAAGAATGTATTTTATATTCCATACAGAACTGTGATCTGGTGATGCTTTGTAAATATGGACATCAATGTTTTTAGGACAAACGTAAAACCACTCGAGGACTCCATTTAACACAAGTAGATACACGATTGAGTCTAAAAATCACAAATGTTGGCAGCCATTCCGTGCCTTCTAATCCTCAACTTCGTCTTCTTATTTAGTATACAATGAATAAAGAAGTAGTTGGAAATGTGAAAGAGACAAATCTTTCCAACACATAAGTGGGATAGCATGAAAGTAGCTTCAATGCCTTAATGATCACAACGAATACTCAAAATATAAAGGTAAAGAACAGGGGAAAAAGATAGCCAACATCCATCCTGAGAATGGCGTTGCATAGGTTACATTACACCTAACACAAATGCTAAAAATTATAAGATAAAAAAATGAATGGATAAACATTACACCTGAGAGAACCGTCTCATAATCCTCAATCTTTTTATGCTTTCTTTGAAGATAACAAAAAAATGGCGGCAAACAGCAGTTTCTTTTCCTTTCTGAAACTGAACGCAATTCTTCTACAGATAAAGATCCAAATAAATCAATTTGTTTTTATCAGAATGAGGAGAAATTTGGTTACAAATTTATCTCTTTTTGCAAAGCTGGTCTAATCCATAATAAATTAATTTTAAAATTACTTCAGCTAGGGCAGTGCTAACACAGTTCCACACAATGTTTTGTTCTACATTTGCAGCAATTAACCAATTATTGCTAAGTTTACAGCGTTAACTTTGGTTTCACAATGGTTAATGCCTCAGATCTCAAACAAAATGCTTGTCTTATTATGCAAGGAAAATGACAGGTCAAAAGGCGTTTAGGATGGTCATTCTCCATAGATTCCCACACTAGCCAGTAGGATCTTTGGAGAAGAATTGTCATTTCCATAACTCTCCTAGGGCGCTGGAACACTACTGATGTGTTTTCATTATTTTTGTAAAAAAATTCCTCACTCCCAATGAAAAGGTTAAGAAACAATTAAAATTAAGTGGTATTTAATGACATCTCCACTGTCAAAGCATTCACATGGAGTCCTATGGGTATATGATCAAAATTTAATATTTTTTTTCCTATGTTTTGTGTTGCGACCTACACTTAGCAAATTTCTGTCAGAAAGGAATTTTTTCTTGTCTACATATGTGAAGGAGATAATGGAAATTTTGCATGCAGTACAAAAGTGACAGCCATACTTATTAGGAAGGCATTTCTGCATCAAGACAGATCATCATAGTTTCAAGTACTTCTTTTAACAATGGGTTTCACCTCCCGGTCAACAATTGTGGGTCTCCAATATTATGCGGTACAAATTTCAGATCACCTATAAGAATGGGGAAAAATGTGGTTTTTGATGCTCTCTTTCGCAATTTCATGGATCAAGTCTCCCTACGCATAGTATTCATGCTCATACCCAAATATCTTCAACAACTCTAACAAGAGTGAAACAAAGATCCAAACCTATGATGCCTCATTAAACAATTTTCATTTGATCTTACCTCATACTTGCACTACTCTTGGTATGACACATATTTGTGATATAAAGGATTCTTGGTGTTATCATCTAAAGTTGAGCTTCACAATGCCATTCTTCTAGAACTCAAGTACTTATTCATCCGTTGGTCACTTGTGTTGTTTAAACACCTATGACCGGGTTTTTAGGAAAAAAATTCAAGGAAATGAATGCATAGATTAGGAAAGTTGTTGTGTAATGTGATATATGTTATCGTAAAAATGGTTTAAAAGTGACAATCCTAGGTTTTCTACAACAATTACCCATTTCAACCTAGATCTAGACTAATATTTCCATGGAATTCATTAAAGGGATTCCTATATTTGGGATAAATTCATTACTCCTGGTCGTAGTGAATAACCTCTCCAAGTATGCCAATTTTTGTTCCTTATCCCATCCATATACAACGTTAACTATTTCCGGATTATTCATTCACCAGATCTTGCACCTCTACAATATCCCAATGTCCATTTCTTCATACCACGAAGCCATTTTCACCAGCCATTTCTTGTCATAATAATTGAAATCTAAAGGTACACAATTGAGGATGAGTTCAAGATATCACCCGAACACACACAATAACTAAAATTGTTAACAAATATTTGGAAACTTTAATTAAATTTTTTACCTTTAATGAGGACCAACAATAGTCGTTCAAGGGTCTACCTCTTACTAAATGGTTGTATAACAAGTCATTTCACACTCCACTTAAATGACTTTGTATGAAGAATTATATGGTGAAATTCCACCACCTCTCCTCCCTTACACTCTTCAAAGTTCTCTATTTCAAGTCATCAACAATGTCCACACCAACGGGACTAAGTTCTCCTCATTTTTGAGATAGTCGTTATATGGCACAAATCCATATGAAACAAGAAGAAGATCAACACCGCTCAGAGCACAACTTTCATCTCATTTATATGGTTTATCTACTCTTTCATCTCTACAAATAAACTTGCTAGAAACTTAAAGGGCATCAAAATTTGTCCCTTAAGTTTTATGGACCCTACAAAGTTCTCCAAAAGATCATTTCTAGATTCCACCCGGCTCATGATTTCAACCTATCTTTCATGTCTCTTTTTTAATGAAAGTTCTGGGCCAACATATTACAACACAAATAGTACTAGTAAAGCTTGATATTGAGGGGACCCATCATTTTGGATCTTGTTGTAATTATTGATAGGTACTCCCACCAACTTTGTAAACTCTCTTTTATGGAGGTACTAATCCACTTGTATGCCATGCAACAATATGATGGAACTTGGGAGCCCCTTCTCCAAATTAGACAACAGTTCCCACACCTACAAGTTTGAGGGAAAATATTTTTAAATGGGAGGGATGTTACTAAATTTCTTCTTATCTTTCTCCCCGCATTAGTAATTTAATACATGTGTATGCTTTGTAAGTTGTACCATAAGATACTAAGTATTATCCCACATGTATGGGTAGTAATAACTTCTACAATAAACATACTATATTAAGGAGTGAATAGACCATGAAATTTATACAAAAATATTATTACATTGAGCTTTCTCGAAGCACGTTTCCCCTTAAATTGTCCTTTGATATTAAGGTTATTAAATTTATTTTCTAAAGTTTATTTCATTTATAATTTATTTTTTCGTAGTGTGTTAATCTATTCAAAAAATCATCACAATTAACAATATCATTATAAAGGGTATGGTGCCAAAGTTAAGATTTACAAAAAGAAAGCATCACAACCCATACAGAGTGACCTATTAGGGGGAAGACTAGGAGATTCAATGATCGATTGTTATGTGACATCCTATCAATGGATACATGTCATGTTCTACTGGGAATTTTGTGTGAGTATGATCAAGAAGTTCTATTATTGGAGAGACACCACGGTGAAATCAAACAAGTGAGGGAAGACATTTTTAACATCCTTGTTCGGATAAGAAGGTGAAAAGCACAACATTCACACAAAGTGGGGTGTAGTGGATATAAAGGTCTAGTTTGCATGGAAAACCAACAAGATGGTGCATAGAAAACATTGGAGAACGAAATGTAAGGAGGAAAAAAATGATAAAGGGTTTAGATGGAATCACTTGGTAATGTGTGATGAAGATAGGTCAAGAAGTGAATAAATGCAAGAAACTTCTTTTCAGCCTTTGGTAGTGCATAAAGAGGAAGCTTGAAAAGAGGATAACTTCCATCCACCACTCCATTTTTTTCTTTTGCTACCCACGTGAAAACTGCAGAAGAGGGAAATTTGCGTGAAGGAGAAAACAGAGAGGAGTTTGGTGCTGTGTGTTGCATGGTGTTTAGTGTTTAGCACACATTTTGCCTTACTATTAGAAGCTCTTGCTGAGTGAAAGAATTGTAGAGGAGCGGCCTGCATGTAATTGCGTGAAGACTTGCATCCAAATAAAGTTTGGAGTGTGTCACTTGCTGCTCCATGGAGGAATAGACCAGCTACTTGCGTGAAAAGGAGAATAACACAAGGAGAAGAAACTTGGAGATACTTCAACACTTCACCGAATGTTGAGTGTAGACAACTCGATTGAGAGTGTCAATAACATGGTCGCCATAGCTGAAAGCCGGAATATCAACTTGCCAACCAGAGAACACTATGAAGAATCTCCTGAGAGCTCCGGGTTCTACTTTGCTTTGTTGAACAAGCTTTGGAATACCGGCAATCTAGCATTCGACAAGCTAGTTTGAGAAGGACTTCTTGAATACTTTCTTTTGATGTCGCCTACAAGAAAAGTGAGTGCGTGAAGAATTAGAAGTGAGTATGATGCTAATCGTGAAGATGAAGAAGAATGCCCTACAAAGCATCACCGTCTCACAACACATGAATATCGTGAGCATCTACGAGCAAGTAATTCTCGTCAGTGAGTCAAAATTGTAATAACTCTTCAAATAAATAATTTTTTTATTACGATGTCTACTCCAAAGTTACTTCTGTCTAATGCTCAGTTGCTCAAAGGGTCCAATTTTGCAGCCTAGAAGACAAAAATGAAGACAATCCTTTAGTTTGAAGGATTATGGGGAATTGTCATAGGGTCTGTGCCCGCTCCCACAACCCCTAATGAACTAATAAAATATGAAATGGCTAGTTCTAAAGCCTTGATGTTGATAATGCTCAGTATCAGTGACGATGTGCAACCGCATGTTTGGAATGCAGAAAAACCCAAGGAGGCCTGGGATAAGTTGGCAACAATTTATGAAGTGAAAAATCAAATGAAGATAATTCATCTTTAGTCAAAGCTACACACCCTCTCTATGGGGTCAGATGATAAAGTGGAGGAGTTACTACGTCACATGGATGAGCTGAGATTGGAGTTATTAGCACTCAGTGAAACAGTGGATGATAAAATTCTCGTCACAATCACCTTGAGAGCACTCCCTTCTATTTTCTGAGTGTTTGTTACGACACTGAATGTGTCTAAACAAATAGTGACATTTGAATAGCTTGTGAATTTTCTGTAGTAGGAAGAGGCCATCACTTCATCCCATGATGATTCTCAGGATAAATCTTTATTCTAAAATCCTTACCGTGTCCAAAAGAATCGGAAGGGTCCCCCAGAGAAGCAAAATCAAGCGCAACCCAAACAATAGCAGAAAGATCAAAAGTCAAAGAGATGGTGTCACATTTGCAAAACCAATACTCATGACACTGATCATTCTTTGGCATAATAGCTTGAAATGGGGGTCTTCAAGCCATACAAGCACATCTAAGCACGAGGATTTTCAAAATTCCAAACGACGTCCCCTCGGAGAAAGCACAAGGACATCTTGTAGCCCAACAAGAAGATGATGAATCTAATGAGGAGACATCAGAAGGATCCTATTGTGGTAAGAACCTTGTACTCGTCGCTCAATCTTCTCAACCCATGAAGAAAGTCTGGTTTATAGACTCTAGTTTAAGCAAGCATATGATAGGTGACAAAAAGTTGTTCGATTCACTACACGAAGAACCAACTAGAGATCAAGTTCGGATAACAGATGAAAAAGAGTACATTGAAAAAGTAATAGGAAATGTCACCATTCCTCTAGGACCACAAAAATGTACACTTACAAAGGTACTATATGTTCTTGGCTTGACTAGAAACCTCTTGTCAGTTACTCAACTCTTGAATCATCACCTTAAGGTAGAATTTCTTGTACAAAATGGCATTAAATCATGCTTAACCTCCCAGCAAGGTACAGTTCTTGCTAAATCTTTTGTAAAAGATAAGTTATTTTCTTTAGATACGGTTTCATCTTCTGCAGTAGCTTTATCTACTTCAACAATAGAATCAACTGCCATATGGCATTTTAGATATGGACACTTGTCGGTCAGTTCATTGTATCATATGAGTTCAAAAGCAATGGTCCATGGACTACCCAAATTTTCCAATTCATTGCCTATTTTCCCTAGCTGTCTTACAAGAAAACAACACAGAGATCCATTTCAAGTGAGCACCTTCCATGCCAAGAAGTGTCTGGTGGTAGTTCATACCAATCTGAACAGCCCCTTGCCTGCTTCATTTTCAGGATACAAGTACTTCCAACTATTCGTATATGACCACTCTTGCAAGATGTGGGTATATTTCCTAAAGAAGAAAAGTGAGGCTCTTTAACACTTGCAAAACTTCTATCATCGTGTTGTCAAAGAGTCTGGACAACCACTTCTTCTACTCCACTCAGATCGAGGGGGTGAATTCACATCAAAGAGGTTCTTGGCCTTTTCGAACCAACACGGCATTAAGCAACACCTGACTACTCCCTACACACCCCAGCAAAATGGCATTATTGAGCATTGCAATTGCATAGTGATGGAGATGGCTCGTTGCATGCTATCAACTGCAAATCTTAGGAGAACGCTATTTGGGCTAAAGCAGTACAAACGGTTATATATCTTCTCAACAGGGCACTGACAAAGATTATATAGAATAAAATGCTAGAAGAGGTATGGAGTGGTAGAAATCCATCAATTTCTCATTTGTGAGTATTTGGTTGCATAGCATACATGCATGTCCCATCTCATAAGAGAAAGAAGGTAGAGCCAAAAACACTCCCGTGTATCCTTCTTGGCTACAGTACTACCTTTAAGGCGTATCGTCTCATGGATCCTGAGATAAATAAAATATATGAGAGTCGGGACATGGTTTGTGACGAGTCATCCTTTGACTCAATAGTATCAATAAAAGATCCACTTCCAACCACATCTCACCGATTAGTCTCTTGAATCAGATGATGAGCCAGAGGAGACTACTTAGAGAAAAGAAATGCTGCCAAGAGAACTATTTGTTGACCTTGGAGAACTGGAGAATGTGACTCCACATATCCACATGGCAGTGACACATTTCTTCTCAAAAGCAGCCAAGTTCTCATCCGAAGTGGGTACAAAGCACTATCAAGGACTCACATTTGCAACAACTCCCTGATACATCATCCGAGTCAAAACAAGGATTCAAACAATAAATGAGGAAAAAAATTGCACTCATGAGTTCAGCGATGAATAGCTCAGCGAGCTACATATTATTTGTGAAGCACTTAGTCAACCTCAGTGGAAGGAAGCCATGGATGCAAAATATGACTCACTCATGAAAAATCAGACATGGGAACTTTGTCGATCTTCCTATAGGTAAGAAACTCATAGGCTGCAAATGGGTTTTTAAGACAAAATATAAGCCAGATGGATCCATCGACAAACATAAATCACGACTTGTAGTAAAAGGATATGCTCAGAAAGAAGGCATCGACTATGAAGAAACATTTGCACCCTTTGTGAAGATAAAGACCATCGAGTAGTTTGTGTACTTACAAACATAGAAAGGATGGAGACCTTAGCAGATGGACATCAAGAGTGCTTTCCTAAATAGTGATCTCAAAGAAGATGTATACATGACCCAACCTAAAGGATTTGTTGATGAAGAATAGCCTAAGAAGGTATGTCGTCTCATCAAATCACTTTACGGATCTGAAAACAAGCTCCCAGGCATGGTATATCAAGATCTACGATCACCTTTTGTAGCATGGGTTCACTCATAGCCCCTCGATTCAAATTTATATATAAAGAAGGTAGGTAAAGAAATTGTCATTTTGGTTGTATATGTAGATGATCTTGTGATCACCTTTGCGATTGAGAAGGTCAAGTTGATATTTTAAAGAATGATCTCAAAAGAATGTTCGACATGAAAGATTTGGGGCTACTACATTACTTTGTCTTGGCTTGGAAATATGGCAAAAGGAGCATCACATTTTTGTCTTGCAGACAAAGTATGCCAAGAACTCTGGAAAAGTATAGAATGTCCGATGTAAACCTATATCCACTCCCATGGAAAAAGGTTTACAACTTTCGATATTACAGGACTCACCTCAAGTAGATGCTACTCTCTACAGGAAATTTGTTGGAGGGCTCATCTATTTGACATATACCAGACCGGATCTCTACTATGTTGTTAGCTATCTTTCAAGTTCATGAAAGAGTCGAAGAAATGTCACTGGAATGTAGCAAAGCATGTCTTGAGATATGTCTGAGGAACAACTGATTATGGTATAGAATATAAGAAGAATGATCAATTCTTCTTATAGGGATATATCGACTCAGACCACGCTAGATCTATTGATGACAGAAGTCAACTACAGGATACATATTTCATCTTGGATCTAGACCTATCTCGTGGACAAGCAAGAAGTAGAATGTTGTTTCTATCTCATCCACAGAGGTAGAATATCACACCACATGAGGAGCTGTGTGCGAAGTGATATGGATATGACACATTTTGGATGATCTAGGAATTCCTGAAAAATAGTCACCTATTCTCTATTGCGACAATAAAAGTGTGTTGAAGCTCATGCAGAATCTAGTATTTCATGAACAAACAAAACATATTGAAATTGACTACCATTTCATTCGAGAGCACATCTTGAACCATCAAATTCAGCTCTAGTACTATCTTCTTTGAAGCACAAGTTACCGACATTCTCACTAAATCTCTTGCCAAAGTGAAGTTTGAACTTTTCAGGGGTCACATTTGCAAGAATAATGTAATAAGGGGGGGAATGTTAGCATAGTCTACGTACTTGTTTTTTTATTAATAGACTAGTTGTTCTATCCATTCCATTATTCTCTCCTTCTATTTTTGTAACCTCTCCATCCATTTAGAGGAGTCTTGTTTCGTATCTATAAATAATGTATGTGGGTTCTTTGTTCTATAGAATAATATGAGATAATATATCTCTATTCTTTCTCCTCCATTTCTTCCTCACAAATAATAAATTCATCCATAGGAGGAGAAATATTATTCAAGGAAAGAAAAGACTTGTGAAGGGGAATAGTAGGAGAAGACATGTACTAGAGGTGAAGGATCATGAGAAGCATATGATCATAAATAATTAAGGATAAGGATCCATTTGGAGGATTAGATCAGATGGTGGTGAGCCAAAGATCATCAAACCACATAGAATAATGTTAAAGGGTTACTAAAAAGGTGACAAGGAATGTCAATTATGCAAAAAGAAACATGGAGGCAAGAAAATAGTATTTATTTATAAAGAATCCCAAAGGATCATCTCAATAGTATTAAGGGTTTCTAGGACTCAAAAGGTATACTTGAGGTTGTAGTCAAGTTTTAAGTACCTCAAATATTTAATATAGGAAAATTGTAGGTTCAAAGTAATACTTCACAAGTTTTGGCGTAAAACGCTTGAGGATGGAAGGAAGAAGCAATAAAGATAGGAGACCTAAAAAAGGTTGAAAAGGTGATAATTATGCACACAGTACGTAGTAGGTGAAGGTGCATGAAAATTTGATGATGTGCGGAAGAGAAAGTTGTATGCAAGTTTGTGGAGAGGAGGAAAGATCAACATCAATTATAAAGGTGTAAAGGGGTATGAAGAGATATTTTCATGTTGAAATGGATGATTATGTAACGCCATCGAATATTCCCACACAAAACCGATGAGAAAATTTAGTAGCTTAAAAGATAGGAAAAATTACGAATAATTTTTTTATTTAAACTAGTAACAACAAGATAACCTTTAACTAGGTTTAGTTTATTTCTAGGTTAGTAATTCATTCATTTTAATTAACCATTCATTTTTATTATTTTAATTTCCCATTTGGCTTAAAATCCCTTCATAAATCTTTATTTAATTTAGTAACATAGTTCTAATGTCATTATATAATGTACGTACTTTATTAATGTATTATTTTATGGATAAGTCTACTTACCCTCCCATAAAATTCAGATCAAATAATTTATATCCCTATAATACACATTGTTTAGTTATCTTGGCATACAATATAGTTTAAATGAGTTCGAAAATCAAGGCCTTAAGAAATATCACTAAACTAACACAAAAAGGTTACATTTTAATCTCTCTATCTAATACCCCCTTGAGAGGTCTCATTCACAAGTTATACATGCATTTCATTTAAAACATATTCCTACCTAATTCTCACCTAACTTTTGTATGGGTGTTTCTTAACCATTTGATGGATTAAATTTTGGCCCTTCGTTCTATGGATCTAAAATAACCCTAAAATTCCTTTTAGAAATATTTTATTCATTATTTTGACTTCTTTTTCATTTTCATTTTGGAAAGGAGTTTGGGAGGAGGAGAAGAATGACAAATCCATGGAAATTTTATCAAAGCTTGAGGATGCATGTTATTTCTCTCTTTTTCATTGCTTATTCCATTTAATCCTCACTTAGGGTTTGGTTAACACTTTATTTTTATTGAGAAATTTCGTTGCATTTGCTTTATTTGGGTATGAAATTTTCCCCATTTTGAATCTATTTTAAATGATAGATATACACAAATGATCTTAGGTATATAAATATATTTATATGCTCACACACACACACACACACACACACACACACACACACACACACACACACACACACACACACACACACACACACACACACACACACACACACACACACACACACACACACATGCACAACACACGCACACGCACACGCACACGCACACGCACACGCACACGCACACGCATGCACGCACGCGTGCGCGAGATACTCACACACACACACACACACACACATATAATACTAATAAATAGAAAGAAGGCCGCCGCATATTTCATTTTTTTCATAGTCCGCATTTTATTTTTGCTAAGGTTGGGTTCCATATTTCCCATGGCCACATTGATTTTAGTGGTCATTTTTTTAAACAGTGGACTATTTTGTATGTGGCAATTTTTAATATATTTGAGGGGGGGTCGCGAACCCACCCCCATCCCATATAATTATGGCGTGGGGGTGCGTCCTACCTCACCCCCAACGTGATGACGAAGAACCCCACCCCCATCCCATATAACAATGGGGTGGGGGTGATGTCTCCATTCCCCTTCCCAACCCTAGACCCCACCCCCATCCCATATAAATAATTTTTTTTTATTACGATGTCTACTCCAAAGTTACTTTTGTCTAATGCTCAGTTGCTCAAAGGGTCCAATTTTGCAGCCTAGAAGAAAAAATGAAGACAATCCTTTAGTTTGAAGGATTATGGGAATTGTCACAGGTCTTGTGCCCACTCCCACAACCCCCAATGAACTAATAAAATATGAAATGGCTAGTGCTAAAGCCTTGATGTTGATAATGCTCAATATCAGTGACGATGTGCAACCGCATGTTTGGAATGCAGAAAAACCCAAGGAGGCACGGGATAAGTTGGCAACAATTTATGAAGTGAAAAATCAAATGAAGATAATTCATCTTTAGTCAAAGCTACACACCCTCTCTATGGGGTCGATGATAAAGTGGAGGAGTTACTACGTCACATGGATGAGTGAGATTGGAGTTATTAGCACTCAGTGAAATGGTGGATGATAAAATTCTCATCACAATCACCTTGAGAGCACTCCCTCTCTATTTTGAGTGTTTGTTTACGACTTCGAATGTGTCTAAACAAATAGTGACATTTGAATAGCTTGTGAATTTTCTGTAGTAGGAAGAGGCCATCACTTCATCCCATGATGATTCTCGGGATAAATCTTTATTCTAAAATCCTTACCGTGTCCAAAAGAATCGGAAGGGTTCCCAGGAGAAGCAAAATCAAGCGCAAAACCAAACAAAAAGCAGAAAGATCAAAAGTCAAAGAGATGGTGTCACATTTGCAAAACCAATACTCATGACACTGATCATTGCTGGCATAATAGCTTGAAATAGGGGTCTTCAAGCCATACAAGCACATCTAAGCACGAGGATTTTCAAAATTCCAAACGACATCCCTCCGGAGAAAGCACAAGGGACATCTCCTAGCCCAACAAGAAGATGATGAATCTAATGAGGAGACATCAGAAGGATCCCATTGTGGTAAGAATCTTGTACTCGTCGCTCAATCTTCTCAACCCATGAAGAAAGTCTGGTTTATAGACTCTAGTTTAAGCAAGCATATGATAGGTGACAAAAAGTTGTTCGATTCACTACACGAAGAACCAACTAGAGATCAAGTTCGGATAACAGATGAAAAGAGTACATTGCAAAAGGAATAGGAAATGTCACCATTCCTCTAGGACCACAAAAATGTACACTTACAAAGGTACTATATGTTCTTGGCTTGACTAGCAACCTCTTGTCAATTACTCAGCTCTTGAATCATCACCTTAAGGTAGAATTTCTTGTGCAAAATGGCATTAAATCATGCTTAACCTCCCAAAGAAGGTACGGTTCTTGCTAAATCTTTTGTAAAAGATAAGTTATTTTCTTTAGATACGGTTTCATCTTCTGCGCAGTAGCTTTATCTACTTCAACAATAGAATCAACTCGCCATATGGCATTTTAGATATGGACACTTGTCGGTCAGTTCATTGCATCAGATGAGTTCAAAAGCAATGGTCCATGGACTACCCAAATTTTCCAGTTCCTTGCCTATTTTCCCTAGTTGTCTTGCAAGAAAACAACACAGAGATCCATTTCAAGTGAGCACCTTCCATGCCAAGAAGTGTCGGTGGTAGTTCATACCAATCCAACAGCCCCTTACTCGCTTCATTTTAGGATACAAGTACTTCCAACTGTTCGTGGATGACCACTCTTGCAAGATGTGGGTATATTTCCTAAAGAAGAAAAGTGAGGCTCTTCAACACTTGCAAAACTTCTATCATCGTGTTGTCAAAGAGTCCGGACAACCACTTCTTCTACTCCACTCAGATCGAGGGGGGGAATTCACATCAAAGAGGTTCTGGCCTTTTCGAACCAACACGGCATTAAGCAACACTCGACTGCTCCCTACACACCCCAAAGCAAAATGGCATTATTGAGCATTGCAATTGCATAGTGATGGAGATGGCTCATTGTTGCATGCTATCAACTCGCAAATCTTAGGAGAACGCTATTTGGGCTAAAGCAAGTACAAACGGTTATATATCTTCTCAACAGGGCACCGAAAAAGATTCTATAGAATAAAATGCTAGAAGAGGTATGGAGTGGTAGAAATCCATCAATTTCTCATTTGTGAGTATTTGGTTGCATAGCATACATGCATGTCCCATCTCAGAAGAGAAAGAAGGTAGAGCCAAAAACACTCTCGTGTATCCTGCTTGGCTCACAGACTACCTTTAAGGCGTATCGTCTCATGGATCCTGAGATAAATAAAATATATGAGAGTCGGGACATGGTTTGTGACGAGTCATCCTTTGACTCAATAGTATCAATAAAAGATCCACTTCACACCACATCTCACCGATTAGTCTCTGAATCAGATGATGAGCCAGAGGAGACTACTTAGAGAAAAGAAATGTTGCCAAGAGAACTATTTGTTGACCTTGGAGAACTGGAGAATGTGACTCCACATCAATCCACATGGCAATGACACATTTCTTCTCAAAAGCAGCCAAGTTCTCATCCGAAGTGGGTACAAAGCACTATCAAGGGCTCACATTTGCAACAACTCCTAGATACATCATCCAGAGTCAAAACAAGGATTCAAACAATAAATGAGGAAAAAATTGCACTCATGAGTTCATGCGATGAATAGCTCGAGCTACATATTATTTGTGAAGCACTTAGTCGACCTCGGTGGAAGGAAGCCATGGATTCAAAATATGACTCACTCATGAAAAATCAGACATGGGAACTTGTCGATCTTCCTATAGGAAAGAAACTCATAGACTGCAAATGGGTTTTTAAGACAAAATATAAGGTAGATGGATCCATCGACAAACATAAATCACGACTTGTAGTAAAAGGATATGCTAAGAAAGAAGGCATCGACTATGAAGAAACATTTGCACCCACTGTGAAGATAAAGACCATCAGAGTAGTTTGTGTACTTACAACACAGAAAGGATGGAGACTTTAGCAGATGGACATCAAGAGTGCTTTCCTAAATGGTGATCTCAAAGAAGAAGTATACATGACCCAACCTAAAGGATTTGTTGATGAAGAATAGCCTAAGAAGGTATGTCGTCTCATCAAATCACTTTACGGACTGAAACAAGCTCCCAGGAGCATGGTATATCAAGATCTACGATCACCTTTTGTAGCATGGGTTCACTCATAGCCCCTCAGATTCAAATTTATATATAAAGAAGGTAGGTAAAGAAATTGTCATTTTGGTTGTATATGTAGATGATCTTGTGATCACTGGTAGTTCGAGAAGGTCAAGTTGATATTTTAAAGAATGATCTCAAAAGAATGTTCGACATGAAAGATTTGGGGCTACTACATTACTGTCTTGGCTTGGAAATATGGCAAAAGGAGCATCACATTTTTGTCTTCCAGACAAAGTATGCCAAGGAACTCTGGAAAAGTATAGAATGTCCGATGTAAACCTATATCCACTCCCATGGAAAAGGTTTACAACTTTCGATATTACAGGACTCACCTCAAGTAGATGCTACTCTCTACAGGAAATTTGTTGGAGGGCTCATCTATTTGACATATACCAGACCGGATCTCTACTATGTTGTTAGCTATCTTTTCAGGTTCATGAAAGAGTCGAAGAAATGTCACTGGAATGTAAAGCAAAGCATGTTTTGAGATATGTCCGAGGAACAACTGATTATGGTATAGAATATAAGAAGAATGATCAATTCTTCTTATAGGGATATGTCGACTCGGACCACGCTGGATCTATTGATGACAAGAAGTCAACTACAGGATACATATTTCATCTTGGATCTAGACCTATCTCGTGGATAAGCAAGAAGTAGAATGTTGTTTCTATCTCATCCACAGAGGCAGAATATGACACCACATGAGGAGCTATGTGCGAAGTGATATGGATATGACACATTTTGGATGATATAGGAATTCCTGAAAAACAGTCACCTATTCTCTATCATGACAATCAAAGTGTGTTGAAGCTCATATAAGAATCTAGTATTTCATGAACAAACAAAACATATTGAAATTGACTACCATTTCATTCGAGACCACATCTTGAACCATCAAATTCAGCTCTAGTACTATCTTACTGAAGCACAAGTTACCGACATTCTCACTAAATCTCTTGGCAAAGTGAAGTTTGAACTTTTCAGGGGTCACATTTGCAAGAATAATGTAATAAGCGGGGGAATGTTAGCATAGTCTACGTACTTGTTTTTTTATTAATAGACTAGTTGTTCTATCTATTCCATTATTCTCTCCTTCTATTTTTGTAACCTCTCCATCCATTTAGAGGAGTCTTGTTCAATTCTGTATCTATAAATAATGTATGTGGGTTCTTTGTTCTATAGAATAATATGAGATAATATATCTCTATTCTTTCTCCTCCATTTCTTCCTCACAAATAATAAATTCATCCATAGGAGGAGAAATATTATTCAAGGAAAGAAAAGACTTGTGAAGGGGAATAGTAGGAGAAGACATGTACTAGAGGTGAAGGATCATGAGAAGCATATGATCATAAATAATTAAGGATAAGGATCCATTTGGAGGATTAGATCAGATGGTGGTGAGCCAAAGATCATCAAACCACATAGAATAATGTTAAAGGGTTACAAAAAGGTGACAAGGAATGTCAATTATGCAAAAAGAAACATGGAGGCAAGAAAATAGTATTTATTTATAAAGAATCCCAAAGGATCATCTCCAATAGTATTAAGGGTTTTCCTAGGACTCAAAAGGTATACTTGAGGTTGTAGTCAAGTTTTAAGTACCTCAAATATTTAATATAGGAAAATTGTAGGTTCAAAGTAATACTTCACAAGTTTTGGCGTAGTAATCGCTTGAGGATGGAAGGAAGAAGCAATAAAGATAGAGACCTAACTGAGTTGAAAAGGTGATAATTATGCACACACAGTACGTAGTAGGTGAAGGTGCATGAAAATTTGATGATGTGCGGAGTAGAGAAAGTTGTATGCAAGTTTGTGGAGAGGAGGAAAGATCAACATCAATTATAAAGGTGTAAAGGGGTATGAAGAGATATTTTCATGTTGAAATGGATGATTATGTAACGCCATCGAATATTCCCACACAAAACCGATGAGAAAACCCACTAAAAAAGATAGGAAAAATTACGGAATAATTTTTTTTATTTAAACTAGTTGCAACAAGATAACCTTTAACTAGGTTTAGTTTATTTCTAGGTTAGTAATTCATTCATTTTAATTAACCATTCATTTTTATTATTTTAATTTCCCAGGTTTGGCTTAAAATCCCCTTGTTACAATCTTTATTTAATTTAGTAACATAGTTCTAATGTCATTTATTAATTTATTATTCTAGGGCTAAGTCTAAACTTACCCTCCCATAAAATTAAGATCAAATAAATTAGGTCTCTATAATACACATTGTTTAGTTATCTTGGTATACAATTTAATTTAAATGAATTCAAAAATCAAGGTCTTAAAAAAAATCACTAAACTAACACCACAAGGTTACATTTTAATCTTTCTCTCTAACACCCCCTTGAGAGGCCCCATTCACAAGTTATACATGCATTTCATTTAAAACATATTCCCACCTAATTCTCACCTAACTTTTGTAGGGATGTTTCTTAGCCATTTGATGGATTAAATTTTGGCCCTTCATTCTATGGATTCAAAATAACCCTAAAATTCCTTTTAGAAATATTTTATTCATTATTTTGACTTCTTTTTCATTTTCATTTTGCAGGTTTGGGAGGAGGAGAAGAATGACAAATCCATGGAAATTTTATCAAAGCTTGAGGATGCATGTTATTCTCTCTCTTTTTTCATTGCTTATTCCATTTAATCCTCACTTAGGGTTTGGTTAACACTTTATTTTTATTGAGAAATTTAGTTGCACATGCATTTGCTTTATTTGGGTATGAAATTTTCCCCATTTTGAATCTATTTTAAATGATAGATATACACAAATGATCTTAGGTATATAAATATATTTATATGCACACACACACACACACACACACACACACACACACACACACACACACACACACACACACACACACACACACACACACACACACACACACACACACACACACACACACACACACACACACACACACACACACACGCAGACGCACACACACACGCACACGCACACGCACACGCACACGCATGCACGCATGCGCGCGCGCACACACACACACACACACACATATAATACTAATAAATAGAAAGAAGGCCGCGCCGCATATTTCATTTTTTCATAGTCCGCATTTTATTTTGCTAAGGTTGGGTTCCATATTTCCCATGGCCACATTGATTTTAGTGGTCATTTTTTTAACACAAATGGACTATTTTGTATGTGGCAATTTTTAATATATTTGAGGGGGGGTCGCCGAAACCACCCCCATCCCATATAATTATGGCGTGGGGGTGACGTCTCTACCTCACCCCCAATGCCAACCCCACCCCCATCCCATATAACTATGGGGTGGGGGTGATGTCTCCTCCCCCCCCCTTCCCAACCCGTGATCCCACCCCCATCCCATATAACTATGGGGTGGGGGATTGACGTCTCCTACCTCCCCCTATCCCAAATTCCCCATTTAAACAAAACCCATACATAGCCACGCGGGCTTAACCCCACATGGCTCCAAAACTTTTTATTTTTATTTTCTATAAAATGATTTTCATTTTATAATTACCATACATACACACACACACACACACACACACACACACACACACACACACACACACACACACACACACACACACACACACACACACACACACACACACACACACACATATATAAGTTTTTATAATAAATTTATATAATTATAAATATTTATGTATTTAGATAGTTATCAATACACATTTTATACAAAAAGGATTTGAACATTTATTTTATATCATTTAATTAGTGGGTTTAAATAGACAAGATGATTTAAAAACAAATTTCCTATCTATTCATTTAAAAGTGGAATTGAGAAATCTATTAAAATTCTCATTCAACCTACTATAACTTGTAAAGAGGAGATTTTTCCTCATTCTAAGAATTTTAACAAACTACTTTCTTTCCTTCAACATAACAAAGAATGTAACTATAATTCCACTATTTTCAATATGCCTTCCTTTCAATAAAATAAAGAAAGCATTTCTTTCTTTCACAATAGTTAAATGACAATCCATTTTAAGTAACAAGTATATTTTTAAAAAGATCATCAATCTTTTAAAAATGAAAAATTCACACTTTAGAGGCAATAAAATAAACTTAGGTTGAAAGAACTTTATTTCCATTTCAATCCCATTTCAAAGTTTCTACTTCATTTAACAATGCAAGATTTGGTGGTTTTCTTTTACAAGAACTAACACATTTAAAATGCAAATTTTTCATTCAAAACAATCTTAGTAGGGTTTACAAGTTGAAGGGATTTTCAAGTAACAAATGCAACTTTCCTTTGCCTATTTTCCCATATACATACATTTGAAAACTTGATACAAATCAACCATTTTACAACACATTTACAAGAGATTGAAATTCTTTAAAATACAAGTTACAAGCCCTCCATTCAAATGGAGACAACATGACAAATTTTCCTACTAAGAGGGATCTTTTCTCTTTTCTTCAAATTTCTACTAAAACCATTTTTCACTTTAAAACCACCATCTTCCAAAATCCAAACACAACAACAAAATAAGGGGAGCAGGTAACACTCTACACCCAACCAATAATCCAATGAGGAAGATAAGCCTTCTTCCTCATTGGCCCCCAAGCCCTAACAATGAAACAATGAGGGTGTAAAACAGCCATTGGGAACTTAACAAGGCTTCTACAATCACATTCAAACCAAACATCCAACACAATAAGCGCAATCAAAAAGAATCTAATCAATACACACAAGTTTCCCAACACAAAGTCTCTAAACTCAATCCAATAAAGAGAAAGGAGCATGAGGGTCTACTTATGCCTCCCAAGGTTTTTGGTGCCCACCTTAAAACCTCTAAGAACTCAATCAAAAAGCTAGAAAACTCTTATGCCTCCCTCCAAGAAAACAACTCTTATGTGTCCCTCACTCTTATGCCACTCACAATAAAATAACAACATATGCAAAATATTTACTTATCAAAAAGGTGGGACACCCCAACCCAACTCCCCTCCTAAAGTGCCCAATAAAAATTGTTATGTCTCTCTCCAAAATATCCCCATTTCAATTTTATCCTACACAACCTAAAGGTCATTTTACTTCCAGAAATCAAAAACAAGCAACATACCCATTTACAAACAAATACAAAAGAAAATAGCAAAACAAAACATGGGTAAAGACCCTACCTTGCCATTGCAAGAGTTTCCAATCCATAAGAAAGTTCCAACCTTTCCAAGTCCAAGCAATCACAAGCTATCTCCAACTCTAACAATCACTCCAAAAGTAAGCACCTCCAAATGCAAGAGACCAAAAATATAACAAATAACCCCCAAATCCTCAAAAAAATTAGAATAAATTGAAAGGAGAGGAGAGAGAGGTGATGTGACTCCATGTAGAATGCCACATCATTTATCCTCCATTCCACATCATAAGGTCAAACCAAAAGCCCAAAGAATAATACATTTGTGGTTGAGGGAATGACAACTCTCTTACACATGGAAACTCAAACCCACACCTTGAAAGGCACCATTAAAAACTCTTGTAATAAAATGCCAATTAATTGTTGTTTTTCTCCATTAAAACACACAAAAAGGCCTAAAATAAGCCTCTCACATCATAGGAATAGTGGGTGGGTGACTTTAAGAGGTGTTTGACAGGCTTAAATTATCCCACAAGCCTCCAAAATTGGCTTGAAAGTAAAAATCTGATATTTACATGTAAGGTTGAGTGCACAATACTCAAAATTAATTACATTCTTTCAAAACCAACACATACCAAGAACTATCTACTAACATTAATTACCCCTTTTGTCACATCCTAATTTACACTATCTAATGAAGTTTAATTAACTTAAATGAAGTACTTAACAAATAAAAATAAAGGTGGCTCAAAATACAAAAATAATACAAATACCCACAAATAAATAAAACTACAAAAGGGAAAAACACAAATTTACTCAAGGTCACATTTGAGGCCACCCCCCATTGAGAACCTCCTAAAAATCTAACAACAATAACATCATACATTTACACTAGTTGCCAAGGTGACTTGTTGCCAATACCCCAAATTCCTTCATTGTTGGTCTCATATCCCCTTTTGTTTGTTGTGTTACAAATTCCTGCAAAATCAAAACAATACCTTTCTGGCCTTGTGGCCATATTAACGACATCGAGATAATAAAATGCACACATATACATATCAATTGACATGATCAATCACCATAACTAAACCATCTTAAAAATCAAGTAATTCAACAATTGCGCCTCACAATTTCAAATATTTCAATTTTATCAACTTTTCAATTGGCAATAAGATCAAAAAATCCACTAAATCATCTGGCAACATCTCTATCACATCCAATGTGTCAATCAAGTAGTAACTCAATATCATCAAATATTGATATGTCAATCCATGCATATAATCCATCATGTAAATCATGTTATAAGTCTAAACATCCATATTGTCTATCAAATAAGCTAATCAAATATAACAATGTCCATATGTTAATGTCTAAAATATGATAACAATATCTATAACTCCAATTCAAAGTAGGGAGAAGAATAATAATATCAATGTCGAAGAAGAGTGGGCACTACAGATTACATGAACATAAGGAGTGTAAAGGAGTTTTGTGAAAAGGATAAGATTGCAGAGAGTATGTAGGAAGATGATCGAAAGGATTGCGTAGTGGTGTATATTGCAAATGAAGGTGAAGTTTTTTTATAGGTCTCGAAATAAGTAATGTGTAAAAACAAAGGTGAAGGTGTAGTTTAAGAAGATGAGTGCATGAAAGAATGCAAAAGAATTATAGCCAAGAATGTGTGAAAAGAGGATGTGCATGTGATTTTGAAGTTGTTAAGACATGTAAAAGATGTAACAAATGGGATTTTATAAAGGAAATCGATTAGATAAAGCAGGTTGGACAATCCGAGCCACTAGAATGACATAACATAGATCTACAAGCATTTGGGTGAGGGTATCTTAGAGCGTTGAAGATGTGAAGTATGAGTAAGAAAGGAAGGATGTATCTAGAAGGATATAGCTCACCAAAAGAAACACTAAAGGTGTACTTATATGTGAAGGTCGAGCTTACTATTTTGAGGTATGATTAAGGGGTGATAAAAAAATCCAACCGAGAGCAGAAAAGTGTATATAGGCCATAGGAGTCAAGTAGTGTAACTAGTCAACGTTTAAATCTATATGAAACATACCATGGAATTCATAAAGATCCATGAGATTTTGTAAGCTCAACTAGAACAATTGCATGTAGATGTTGTTAAGGCCACTAAGCAAATAGAATAAACAATTGAATTTTATTCCATTGTGTTGGACTCCTAAACAACATTGAGTTGCCCTTGTCCACTATTGTCATCATCGTTGTTTTACCTGGATGAGGAAACTGGAAGAAGTGGTGGAAGTAATGGTCCTTATTCTCAGGTAATTTATGAATTTCAAGCAGGGGAAATGACATGAACCTTTTTGTTAGTGTTACAAAGTAGAAGAAAGGAAATTCCAAGTGTGAAAAATGGTGAAATATACAAAGTGTTTGAAATTTTATTTGCACATCTAGGAGGCAGGGATAGGAAAAGCATAACCCAATGACATTTGAAAAAATTTACATGGAGATGGGATGATGAAGGACACGGAGTTGGGCCACATGGGATTCTTTACCACGTACCTTTGTCACTACGGGAGGTGGAGGTGGGCAAAAGGACAGAAATGACTATTCTCCTATAGAATGCATCGCTTAAAATAAATGCAACATAAAATTCATCACACACGACTTGCATAGGTAGATCCCATGGGCATGGCTCACTTCATAATTTTTTAAAAATATATGTTTTTCAAAATAAATAGTTGCATATGTTAAGCTCAGCTTGATTCATGGGAATGCACAATGGGAAGCAGGAGAGTGTGAGTTAGAATCATGTTGGATGTTATACTTTGTTTTTAAGCGATGTTGAAAAACACTCAAAAGTGTTAAAAAACATAGGGTGTTTTTAAGACAAAAATTTGCAAAAACATTAACTATGAAACACTTGCCATGTGGTAGCGGATGGACAAAGATGGACACATGGTGGTTTTTATGTATGCCAATGCGTACTATCAAGAGAATAGCCTCTAACGGCGGTGACATGGGAATGATAACGTGGTTTGCGTGTTCTAATGGAGGGGACTCCATCCAATTGACCAAAATAGTGGAAAAGGGTGTAATAATAGCTGTTGGTTACACTTTTGTGAATCCATTTAAAAACATACATGTATGTACTATATATATATATATATATATGTATGTATGTATGTATGTATGTATGTATGTATGTATGTATGTATGTATGTATGTATGTGTATAAATATCAAGATACTTGTAAATATTGTATTTTGTAATTTTCTATAACAATATTCAAATACATAAGTGACAAAATTTATTGGTTATATTTTTCTAAATCAGTAGAGAGTTGTAGATAACATTTAAGCTGTGAATATGTTTAGCTATGGATGAATTTTTTATGGTAAGAATACACTTCATAAGCAAGACATGGAAACAAAACGCTGATTGTCCAACCATAAGGATGATTGTACAAATAGAATACTCCGCTTCTATCGAGTGAGCATAAAAACATCCAGTTGACTCCGGATACAAAAATCAAAAATAAATAAATAATTTAACTACATCAAAAAAGTCATTTAAAATTCCTTCAATTCAACCCTGCTTTCATTTTATACCGAAGAAGAGAATTTCTCAACTCTCTCATTGTGTGGTACAAAATTTTACCATCAACTGCCAGTCAAATCTTAATTGGATTCGATGAAGGATTCATTACACGTTTCTTTTAATTTTATTTCCGAATTATTTTTATTGATTTCTTATTATTATATTGAAGGTTTACTAAATAAATAAATGTTTTGATAATGGGTTAGTATTTATCTTTATTATATGTTCATGGTATTTCAACATATATATTTATTTATAAATAAATAAATATAATACTTCGCTTCTATCGAGTGAGCATTAAAACATCCATTGACTCGAGATACAAAAATCACAAATAAATAAATAATTTAACTACATTAAAAAGTCATTTAAAATTCCATCAATTCAACCTTGCTTTCATTCTATACCGAAGAGGAGAATTTCTCAACTCTCTCATTGTGTGGTACAACATTTTACCATCAACTGCCGTTGGATCTTAATTGGATTCGATGAAGGATTCGACACGTTTCTTTTAATTTTATTTCTGAATTATTTTTTTTTGATTTCTTATTATTATATTGAAGGTTTACTAAATAAATAAATGTTTTGATAATGGGTTAGTATTTATTTTTATTATATGTTCACAGTATTTCAACATATATATTTATTTATAAAATAAATAAAATAATCCGCTTCTATTAAGTGAGCATAAAAACATCCATTGACTCAGATACAAAAATAAAAATAAATAAATAATTTAACTACATCAAAAGGTCATTTAAAATTCCTTCAATTCAACCTCGCTTTCATTCTATACCAAAGAAGAGAATTTCTCAACTCTCTCATTGTGTGGTACAGTAATTTTACCATCAACTGCCGTCCGATCTTAATTGGATTCGATGAAGGATTCAAACACATTTCTTTTAATTTTATTTCCGAATTATTTTTTATTGATTTCTTAATATTATATTGAAGGTTTACTAAATAAATAAATGTTTTGATAATGGGCTAGTATTTATCTTTATTATATGTTCAAAGGTATTTCAACAATATCAATCTTATACTTTAATGGTGTAAATTGTTCTCTTTTATTCTTAACATTAATTTTGACATACATTTGAGTATCATATGACAATTTATTCATAAATTTAATATCCAATATTACAATTCATGCATCTATCTAATGTTTGTTCTACATAAAATTTACAATAATTAAACAACTTATACACTTTTTATTCTTCACAATTTTACAACTCACTCACCGTGAAGTGTAAAGAAACTAACAATGAAACATAGAAATCCAAGTACATTTGATTTGTTATGTGAAAAATTATCCTTAAATTTATCATTCAACATGACAATGCATCAAATGTATCCTTAAATTTACCCATTTGGTATTAAATTTACAATAATTAAATAATACATACAATTGTTTTTGTTAGTGATATTCTAATAAATAATATAATAAAATTGATAATAAAACATGAAATTTAAGATATATATATATATATATATATATATATATATATATATATATATATATATATATGTATGAGAAGACGAGCATAATATGGATATTTAAAACACCTTGCTTTTGAGTCATTATTGGTATTTCATAAGTTTTCAATCTTTTCTTTTTAAGTTTATAATTTAATTACTAAATTTAATTTTAAAATATATTTTATCATCCTAAAATTATTTTGAAATGATATATATATTAATTAAGATTTTTGACAATTTAAAAATTTACTAAAAACATAAATTGAAAGGTAATTCTATTACGAAACCGTCATAAAATTTCCTTTTGACAGGCAGGGGTGACCGTCAAATTCCAGGCACGGAATGTATTAACCCAAAAAAAGGGAAACCCGAGTTTGAAGTAGAGTAAATATGCCACAAATTACTCGAGGAAGAAAAATGAAGCACAACAATTTCGTATATAAGAACGAGGGAATCCTGGTCAGACTGCAGACACGTCTATATTTGCAACATTTGGAGGCATCAGAGCCAATACAATCAGCACTACAAGTATAGAAACAGGAACACACAATATAATTAGAGGCGGCGCCGGCAATGGTGGGAGAACTAATGGAAGAAATAATAATAAGACGGCCAGGAAAAACAGTGCAGCAATGGATTCAACACTCAAGTACGGGACAACATGTGAATTATTGCGAGGAACATTCATTGTGGTGTCCAAATACTCTTTTCTAAGATTTCACAGGATGAAAATTCAATAAATTTCAAAATTCACACTCGGATAGGAAATTGATCCGGCAACAACGTATTCAGTGTGAAAAATAAAGGTTAACTCCAACTTACGGACAATTTAATTCCATGTGAAGCAAAATGTAGCCAAGGAAACCTCCAAAATGCACAAATCTGTCTATCTTTGCTCAGGAAGGTGTTGTCTGTCGCCATTAGAGGCTTTGCGGGTAAATCTTCCTAAACTGGGCACAGATGTTCTCGAATGTGCAACGAATCTCCTATATAACATCGCATTTCAACTGTTACGAGTTTTCAAGGAGATATCCACATTTTCCCAACAAAAAAGAAGAAAAGTTTAAAGCCCTTGAGGCAGTCCTCCCTGCTATTCAATGAATTCAGCCAACTAAAAAGTCGAACAGTCCAATCCGAAGAAAATCGAGGATGCTGTCTGGTCCAATTTCTAAAGCGTTACAGTCGGGAGTAGAAAATCTTGGCACTGGTGACTGAATGAAGTCTACAGTCGGACAAAATCTGACAGAATTTTACTTTCATGTATTTTCTCGCTTTTTGACGAGAAGCAATGAATACATTAAAACCACGAGCGGTTGAGAAAACCATGAACAAAAAGGTCGACTGACAGCGAAACATAGGGCGAATTCCTTTAAACAAAGAGCACGCGATAGCTATGACGTTTGATTTTATTTTGACATACACAAAGTTCGAGTAGACATGTCTGCTGTGTCTTTTGCTTTTCTTTTTAGTTTCCAAACTTGAGTATGACTTTTGTATATTCTTTCTTAAAATATTTGTTCTGATAGGGTGTTTTATATTCAATTAACAATAAGTTCAAGTTATTGGCTCTAGGACTCTCATATGAGTTACAAGATACACTCTAAGGGATGCAAAACTAGAGTTAACGATTGGTGAATTGAGAAAAATTTAAAATAGGTAAATGTATACAAAAACTTTGATTAGATATATGCTTATCTTTTACATGTGTCATGCAAATGAAGCCAAAGATGTTTGGCTTCCGCATCATCACCGATTGGGAAGCATCTCGTTCCTCAAACATACCATCAACATATTTACATCTTTGAATATCTTCTCTCCTAGTTATATATGTTGGCATCATATATTTCTCATTATTGTTCTATAACTTCTTTCCTATTGTTTCTTGTTCTTTGAATAATGTTTGGTAATATATTCCTCGTGAGCGCCTTATGTATCAAACCAATCAAATTATAATGGATACCATAAGGAAATTTGAATCGCTATCACTCAAATTCAAATATAATTTAGAGTATTCTACACATACTTCTTCCAATGGACCTATCCCAATTCAATTTTCTATTATACAATAACTCCTCTACAATTTGTACATGATAATACTTATTCTACTATAACATATTTTAAAGTGTATGCCTCCTTTAATGTCCAGAGGTTTAGCTTTCCCCATGATCATAATCTCATTAGTTAGATATGGTAATAACCCTTTTCTTTTATATAGCAATTGTTATACATTACAAAAACATCCACAAAATAACATAGTATAACAACATTTAAATATGCGTAGAATTATACAAAGTGGGACATGTTCTAGTTATGTTTGCTAGCTTGTCTCTTTATATATGTTATATTCTTTGCATACATTTACTTACATAGTATCTTGTGATGCAATAAAGTCACACTAAGAGCCAAATTGGTTTCTTACAATACTCTTTTTGGGTCATTCCTCCATGCTACATAGGTAATTTTACTTCATTATATGTTAGTTTACACCTTCTTCATCATGTTTGATCACATACATAGTGTCTATGTTACCTATTGGGTTAACATCACTAACACATGTGTCTTCTATAGCACTAATTTCTTTTGACTTTTCTTGTCACTTTTGTTATACTTATCTCATATACTATTTTTACTACTTGGTTATACAGATTTTTCCTTGGTTATTAACCACATTTTTGACTTTCTCATCTTAAATGATTACAACATAATGATTTTTTTCTTGATACGACCTAATTTCCTTACTTGTCTTGTGACACCATTGGTGTCCCATGTTTTTGGCTCCATACCTCTATTGACTATATTCACTTTATTTTATAAATGTTACACACCTTTGTGCCTCCTACTACGATTGTCTTATGACACATTGGGTTTCCCATGTCTACGGCATTATCCATACATATGACTTGTTTTTATACTCTATGCCTTTCATGACTTTACACTATTCATTTCACATTTTATTCTTACAAGATTTATATTTCTACGATGTTTCCATACTTGTACTATGGGGTAGGACATAATTTTTACTTTTATCTTATGTTACTATTTACTTCACACATGTATTCTTCCTTATTTCTTCTTACATTATTCTTTTTTTTCGTGACATGGAAACCATCATGCACAACCCATTTTGTAGGCATAGGTTTTGAAAGATATCCTCAATTCTATATTTTTATGTGATCTTAAAAATTATTAGACATATAATGCATAGTTCTATATCTATTCTTTTGAGCCATACACTCATATTATTTATCATATGCACCTCAAATGAAGGGCCATTCATTTGAATATTTTAAAATTTATAGACAAGTTACAAGATATTAGAACATATTTTTATATTGATTAAATCCTGGAAAAGGTCATATATACTAAAATGTGGAAGAATTAACACAATTTCAATACCCTAAAAGTACACTCAAGACCATGGAATGGTCTTGAAGATTTTCCTACATTCCGGAAAAAGGGAAGATTCACTCAATCTTTCAATGTATACATATTGGATATCATCTATATTCAATTATTTAAGACATTTACAAATATATATGACATACTTCAAATTAATTTACATAGGGCAGAGTACTTCTTTCATTTTCCATGGAACTAGATTCAAATTTAGTATCAAAAATAGGGTTGTGGGTAATGGCCTTCTTTTCCCATTTGATTGTTCAAATTCTACATAATCAATTTCAATTGCAATACCACTTTAAAGAGGCATGAAAATGTACATTCCTTGTAAGATATGATTATTTAAGTTATTACAAATTGGGCCTAAATCCATTTTTAGGGTTGTGGTTTGTGGGTTCACCTTTGGAAAGTGTCAATGAAGCTAGGTTCTTTGTAGACCATTATTTCAACTTTTCTCACCACATTCCTAAATAATTTTTTTATAATGTAGAAGAAGTTTGGTTTTTAGGGGACCAAAAATCCCCGTCAAAGGATCAAAAGATATAACAAAATTATTCCCCAAATAGAGCCCTTACTAGTGGCTTACCAATACAACAACCCACCTCGTTATCCAACCAACCAGAGCAAAGGAGGCATAATACCTCACAAACAATTCAAGACCATTTACGAACCATACGAGCAAAACATCATGGATGGAGCACCGTCCACCCACATCTATCACCTGAGGCACCCAAGGCATCGCTATCTGAGCACATGCTAAGGTTCACCACAAAACCACTATGCAAGTCGTCACAAAGGGCATTGACCTCATCGCACCAAGACGAGGCCTGCCACATAATTTTTCATTTAATTAAATTTTTGCAAAGATTCATCCATCCCCAAGGGCCCACAATGTCATAGAGTGGAGAAATTCCCACCTAGAAACCCTCCAAATTGCTAAGTAACATGAAACATGCGGTTTAATTAATGATTCCTTGCAAAGAGAATAAGGGAGGGCAAAACAAGAATGTCCAATGCTTAGAAAGAAGCCCCTCCTTACAATTTATAGGAAGAATGAGAGAGGGAAGAGAGAGGAAATCCAAATCTACCCCAAATCTCTTCGCGTTAAAATCATTAATGTTTGCATTAAAATTTTTAAATCTATTCCCATTTATATCTTCTAACATGGCTACTTCCCAACTAGAATCCTAACCAAAGCTCACCACCGAATCGCCACTAGCATTCTTGCCGGAGGACGAGGGAAAATAAATTTTGTGCATCACAAGAAAACACAACCATATGACCATCATCCGCCAGGTCCAGAACAAGTTTCTCCACCATGTCATCCACATATTCCTTATATTTCTCATTGGACTCATCCACTAAGCGAGACATGGGCTTTCGCACATCCGCCCCTTCCTCCATCGTATCCCTGTGAATTCTTACAGCTACTTTTTTCTTCAAAACTTGATACCGTGCACGATGATGGTAGGAGGGTTCATATCAATACATTGTTCCAAAAAAATGAATTAATTAATGTGGCTTAGTTATTCATATTCTAAATCCTTCATCTCTATGAAGATCCATAAAGCGTGAAAATTTGGCCCATTTCCTCTCTCTCTCTCTCAATATTGTAATGTACCCAACATTATAAAACCTTCTTAAGAACAACCTTATGGATTGATCACCCCCAACACTTCGTAATTTCATAAACTCCACCAATTATCCAATTCATGGCATGAAATTAAACTCCTCCCTCCGCAAATTGAACAAGTGTATTCCTTGCATGTTTTTCATATCTTTACTTACTTTTTATTAAATTAAAAGATACATGCATTATCTATATTTTCATTTATATTCCCCATATAGACCCGGTTTTGGAATATAAATACCCCTGCAAGTTTACTTACCTAACATGGAAGATATTCCGAACACTAGAAAGAAGAAAACTCAAGATTCTTCTCCTCAATGTGTTGATTCGGTGATAGATTGTGACTCAATGCCACTTACGAGGGTCACATCCTATTAATTAATTTGACGTGGTTCTTCCAATCTCATTCGAAGAAGGAAATGAGGAATAGAAGGTGGTTGAAAGGAAAAATAATAGTTACATATAATCTAAACCTTTCATTTTCTCGACAAGGTATGAGTCATGTCGTGTTGTGTTTGTCATTGCTGCATCTAGGTTGTTGCCTCCTGCTATGTGTCTAACTTTGAAGCTACGATTGTTGTGTTGTTTTTGTCTATTAGCTAAATTTTCACTTTGTAGGGATGTTGGATATTGGCTGTGTTTTTGGTGAGACTATTTTCAGTTGTTGGGCTAATTTGTTAAATATTTATTTTGATCTCTTTTGAAATGCTAAATTTGTAAAATATGGCTTTTGAGCCTTGTTGTACAAGGGTATAGTCCTTACAAATAACTATTTTCTAATAATAATAGAAAAATATTTTCATTTATATTTTAGTTTCTATTATAGACATTCAATTTAGTATGTGTTGTAGGTTTGATCATGCAACATGTTAAGAGAAAGACATCAAAGAACTATTTTTGAGTGAAGACAGTGTATATGCACACACATGTATTTTAGTCTTTAAACATGCGATTTTAAATTACACACTTAAAGGGGTAAATATAAAAACTAAAATTTGGTATATTCTCCTTATGTAGTGCCATTTTTTCCATATTCTCTTGCTTTATGCAAAATGCAAACATTTGGAATCCAAACATCTTATCTCTCTATCTATAATACATCTTACTTATCTTTATACTTTAATCTTTCATCAATTCTAATAACATTATTTTATAAAAAAAAACTTGTAGTATTCTCGACAAAAAATTATATTTATTTTTCATCTCTCCAATTCAAAAGTCCATGGAAGGGTCATGATGTAAGGTCTAGTCTTGGATAACTTCTAAAATCCCACTAGTTAACACTCAAATTCAAATTGTTATTTGGTTCATTTTGTCTTCCTTAGGTCACCCTTATTATAATAATTCATATATGGAAATATAATATATAAAAGTAACTCAACATCATTTTATAAGATACGAGGAACTCTTAACATATACTATTAGAAATACATTTCCAACAAGTACTCAAATGGTTCTTAATCTAGTTAAATCAACTAGATATCATTTAGAGAAACCATTAGTTCAAGTCTGCAGTAGTCACCCACGTCAAAGAGTCTAGCTTCCTCTATTTCCATTTATGAAAAGTTTATATAACCATGTTTTAGCAAGAGAAAATTCAATCTAAGTATTATACAAGAATTTTAGTCAACAACATTTTTAGTCACATAGTTGAAACACACTACATCTCACTAGTATTGCATTTGGCATAAAACCTACAATAACTACACCATTCGGGGTTTCACAATGAGGGAATGTAGTGTAACAGTTGGATTAATTCAATAGCTAGGAATATGATTGCCATAGGTATTCCAAATTCACCACACACATATGTTTTTTTCTTTTCATTTTCTAATGATTTGATGTTCATATTTTAGGAGGTATTTGGGGATCATCTATGTTTGAGTTGATTAGACATGATCCTAAAGCTATAGAAATGATAACAAAATCTAATGAAATTAATTACCGAGAGAAGATAAGTACATAGAAATTTGTAGGTTTAGACTTTTAAATGGTCCAAGAACATATGGTGCCAAGTCATGATCATACATTTTAGGTGTATACCCTTAAAACATAATATGGTTCATCACTTGTTGGGTTTTCAGCTCTAGAACTTTACTTGAAGTAACTATAGTTCCATATTAACGTGTTTAACTACCTACACATCTATATCAACTATGATTTATCATGTATGACTAAGTTTATCTCTCCTCTTATGTATTAAAGAAAGTACTTATTATTTATCATTTGTTACATGTATGAATGTATTATTATTTGTATAAATGACTAATCCTAGAATTTAATAAGATTAGAATAGTCCACCACTTACAAACCCTTACACCAATTGCTTTTTGTACACTTTCCATAGCATTAGATTTTATTAGGGTGTAAACATATCTTTTGGGATATCTAGGATCATATGTAATTGGTTTGAAAAATATATCATTTCCCAATGGTAAAGAAACAAAGGCTTAGGGTCTTTGAAGTCATAATAGATATCAACCTTTTTAAAAACATTCCTAAAATGTGTGTTAAAGCATATAATTGTGTAAAAAAGTTGCCATTTTTATCTTCCAGTAAAATATTCAACATAAATAACACTTGAAAAAACACATATAAAATGACTAAGCAAAAATTTCAAAGACCTAAAATTTACAAAGATGCAATGCATCAATAATTAACATAAATAACTCAATTGTTAAAAGTATCTATCAAGATTTATATAGTATTTATTTTTTAAAATATTTTTACCACTTAGTGGGACATAATTATATGAATCATAGTTTCTCCAAAAGGATTAGGATATCCTACAAAAAAACCACCCACTATAGATTTTATAAATTACGAGCCTAGACATTCAAAATATTTTTAGTGGATCACAAAATGGTATCAAATTTTTTTATTACATCCACACTTTACCATTATAGAGTAAACTTCCCAAGGAATAACCTTAAATTTGTAAGAATATAATATCTCATGTTGGTTTACAGTCTAACATCCCGAACAAGACTTGAACACAAATATCATGAAACAAGGGACAATTAGGAATGAAATCCCTGTTAATTTTTCATTTGTAGTCAAGGATGGATCTATATTCTTCCATTGACTACGTCTTTTAGGAATGATAGGGAGGTACGACTAAGGGTGTGGTTGTTCACTTGCTTCTTTATTTCTTTTCTGAACCAATGTGAGAGGACCTAAGAGGTGGCTCGATATGGGGAGGGAAATACTCTATTTAATGCCAAAAACTTGTTAAAACCTCATTCTAAGATAAAATGAAAGTACAAAATAAAAATTACTTTTAGAAACATAGTTACACAAACATTGAAAATACTTGATATACCAGACACAAGCCACTAAATACTTATTTAGGGTGATCAAAAGCATCATTTTGAATGAATCTATTGAAAAGTTGGAATAAAATTAGAATCAAGATGCTAACCTTAAAAACATAGGGAAAACTAGATTAGAATATGCACAAGATGTTTAGTTTATAGGAGATATCATGTTGAGTTTACAATAGATGATGAAATCTATAGGGGTAGCGATAAGGTATTGCAAAATTAAGGATGAAGATGGATGATAATGGGGGAATGGAATTCTAATGGGAGGAATTAGTTGTATCATCCATCTTTTCCTAATAATTCCTAATGAATTCAAATGTAAAACCAAAGAAAACTTTCCCCCAAAGGATACTTTCCTTCATGGACACCCAAGAAAAGTGAAAATGCAAAATAATTCTTAACAATTTAGAATAAACACCTAAGAATAAATTTTCACACACTTATCATTTCAAATACCTAAAATCAAAGGACACCTTGAGATAATAGATGTTCCTTTCAACAAATTGCATAGAGGAATTTACAACTAATGTAAATGATGCAAAGTAACAATACTTAATGTCATTCTCAAGTACTTAATAAAAAAATCAGTTGCAAATTACTTCCCTCTAGTTAGTTGACGTGATAAATCATATAATTACAAATAAAGTTTAGTATTCATTAACTTAAGATCTATCTACAACAAGACAACAAAATTATACATCGAGAGAATGTTCATGTATGTTTATTTGCAAAGTAGACAAGAGAGACATGTATATATGCTCTCAAATCCTACTACTAGTTTTAAAAATGCAACCATCTTAGGATTAACCCACCCTAGAACTACAAACCTCCAATCCTTTGAGGGAACCAAACCGTAGAAGAGATACCCATACTACTAGAGCCAAAATCCCCACTTCTAACAATGACCACCAATGAAGAGGATCCTTCACTTTTTATAAAATAACATATCAAACCAAAAATAATATCGAATATATGATAATATTATGAATTCAAGTGTGCTAAGTGGTTATATATGTTCCCAGGGAGAAAATCTATGGAAAACCATACAATCAAGAAGAAGGATGAAGAAAATATTGTGAAATGTCTATTCCAGGTTACTTTAATAAAAAACCTTCAATTTGTTGTGTCAATGGAATAATATGTCCATTTAGAAGAATTTTATGGCAAAGTGGGATCAATTATGGCATACACAATTACAAATGACATCAAATGATTATTTTAAATGATTTTTGATAGGTTAAACTTCTATGATTGTAACTTTGCAAAATAATCTTCCATCTCCTTAAAAACTAGTCACATTGGAAATGTTCTCCCATGTCATTCTCAAGGCACTTGGTTTGAGATGAAATTTACGCATGGTTCAAAACTTATGAGAAAAAAACTAGTAAAATGTCGGGCCACGAGAAAGAATTTGCAATCCACAATATTGTAATTTGAAATAATTGTATATTTTCCTTGGAACACCCCCTCGGGATTCTCCAGTGGATATTACTAATTGACTCATTGGGTGCAAGAAAATGTTTGAACCTTACGAATATGTGATTTTTAAAGTTTATAAACTATAAAATTGATTATCTAAAATTTTATCAATGTTATCCCTCAATGTTGTGAAAGTTTTTGGTATTAACTAAAAATGTAGTTTTTTCTAAGTTAATACAAATAGAAAAATAAAATAACATAGCTAATATTTATTGAAATATATATGCTAAATATATATATTATTAGTATCTAAATGAAATCGAATAAATTAAATATAGTGTATAAGATACTAACCTGAATGTAACTTACCTCACAAAGTGTGTTGGACTCAAACAGAGACTAATGTGAAGACATGATTGGATATGGAGGTGTTATTCTAGAAATTGCGAAGTTGAAGATTGGGTTAAAACGAGAGGTGCCACTAGGCGCCGTAGTCTGTGTTCTCGGTGCTCTAGTTTGCAAAGAATCTTAGGATCTAAATCTGAAATTATCACAAGGTCTTCATAGTGTATTTATCTTTGTCACATGGTTGTTGCAATATCTTCACCTATGTTGTCGTGAATATGATGTGAATATCTCCATACAAAACCCCATACAAAGCATAAAACTCCTAAAAATATAGATGCATATTAAGGGGTCGAGACAACCTTAACTACCACAAGGGTGAACTAACAACTAATCACTACACTACATACTAGACCCAATGTAGTTACGTGTCCGTGTACATCCAGGCAATTTTGTGCTTAGGGTGCATCCTGACAATTTTTGCACTTGTCAAAAAATGGGCAACTCACAACTTTGTTATGAAGGATAGCATTGGTGAAGTGTACCTATGCTAGGGGGTTTCTTTCAGAAAATATTGTTACTATTGAATTAATTAACAATTACATGAAATCTGTAGCTATGTGTGTTGTTACAAAACATAATAGATCACATAGCCTACAATTTCATGCTATCTTCAGCAAAAGAACACAAGTCCCCAAAGGACAATTGTGTTCTCTTGATAAAGACACTGAATTTCAGAATAGATGAAGTGTTAGGTTTTGAAGCAACAATCAAGACTGCAAATTGTAGAAATCAGAGTTCATTACTGGATGTTACAGGTATTATTTAATGTTCTTTCCTTCATGATTAAGACATTCAATTATAGTATTGGGTTTTTTAGTTCATCATATAATCCATATCAGAAAGTAGAAATGCAAAAATAAATACACAACTCAATTTCATAATTCAATGTTTTATTCATAAGGAATTTCAAATGTTCCCACACAAGCCATGGGATGTAACAAGAAAGTAAAGTACAGCTACTGGAATAAGAGGTACACATGCATGAAAGAGAAAATAAAGGTGTATGAGTGAACCCATCATTGCCTTTAGGTTTTTCCTTCGGTTGATGCATCCACATCTTCAGCTTTGTTCCCTCTTCATCTTCATTGTTGAGAATGCTATACCTGAAAATAGAAAAGAGAAAACTATTAGTTTATGAGCTTAGGGTACAATCCATATTCCTATACTGTCCTAATTTGTGCACATGGATCTCTAATAATAGGAGATATAGATTACTTGAAGATCAAACAATATACATGATTTACTCACTCAGAAGGAAATAAAGAGAAGAAAAAAAACATGGACATAAGAGAGGCCAAAAATCCTAAATATTTTCTAACTATTTTCTCAAGTGTGTAGGAACAAGTTGCAGTCAAGAAGAAATAAATCATATCTTACAGTCTTCACTATGGATAAAGATTAGAGTTTAATAACTTCTATCCTATGGTACATAAAGTAGATGAGTGACCAGTACATATTGGAATGAAGGAAGAATGCAACTCAAAGTTCAATAACTATTCTAGAAATAAAAGAAGTTCTGAAGTATATAACAAAGAAGAGAATTACATACCAAAGTGCATGTTTCAGATTGCAACTGAAGAAGAAGGATCAAAATTTAAAAGCTGAAGTTAACTAGAAAGATAAGATTATAACTAAAATAGAATGAGAAATAAATTTGAGAAAATTTTGATAGGGCTTTGCCATGTAAAATGGACATTTACATCTTTCCATCATGCTGTTTTAAATTAATACATGCTTTTAAAAGTTGTATGTAAATCAAATAAGTGATACAGAAAAGTAGGAAAGTATGCCATGATCAAGATAACAATTATTATGTTTCAGTTTCCAACAACAAATCAAATTCAATAGAAAAATGATACATTCTATATTCTAAATCAGAAAATACAACTATTACAGCTGAAATAGAAAATAAAGAAAGAATTCTAGGAAAATTTTGATAGGGCTTCGCCATGAAAAATGGATATTTTAAAATTTTCTAGCATACATACTAAAGTTGTAATGAAGATTAAATGCAGTATTTTAAGAAAAGAAATGGACTACACTTTCAGTCATCAAATTGAAGAACTTTGGAGCTTTCTTTCTGGCTTAACAGCTAAATAAAATGAAGTTTTAAGATAATATTACAAAGTTCAACCATTTTTAAATTACAGTTTTCAAGTGAAGCAAGAATGAGAAACTATTTACAACTTCCAGAAGGCCACATACAAGGTACAAAGATCTCATGGAATCAAGAAATAGTCAAGGTACCAATATTGTACTTTCAAAATCAAATGCACAAAGAAAAAACTCTTAGTCAAGAGCAGAGTAGTACAACCAAGAACTGAGGCATCATCAAGTGAAGACCTGAGTTATGAGAAGCACATGTCCACAGATATACAATTAGGTGTATCTTATCTAAGTATATTTTTAGAAAAAATAATAGATACCTAGAGTTGAGTTACTAAGAAATCAAAATAAATATCTCTATGCAAATGATGAGCTCATTTAAGAAAGTACAGAAGTAAAATTTGAGTTATGCATCAAAATTAACTCCTCTCACAGGAGAATGCAGAGTATCATTTTAAAAGCATGATGTAAATACAGTTGAAGTATAAGTCCAACTCACTAGGGTCACAAACAGTGCCAACAAAATGATAAGGACTGAGCTAGAACAACCAACTGAAGGAGAAAACACAAATTTTAAAATGCTATAGCAGTCAGGGAGAGCTAGAACAACCATTGAAAGGAGATAAGCATTGCATGAATGAACAAAATAGGAAGTTGCAAGCTAAATGATAAAATCTAGATTCAGAGATTTTCAAGGAGTTTCAACATGAAATAAAACATAGGATCAGAGCATCAAACTATGATTCACTCGAAATATCGCAGAAAAGAAGCTCAAGAATGATCAAGGAAAGGAGACCATTCTATAGCCACGAAGAAACTCAAAGAATTCAAGCTCAGAACTCCGAGACAGAGGCCAAATAGCAAACTCAAAATGATAAAAGATACAAATTATTGATCCCTTATGGTCACAAATCCATCACAGAATCAACACATTGATCGAATAATCGATAATGGTTAGTAAAACCTGCAGAGAGCCCAATAGTAGCAAGGAAAGACATAAAACCTTGAATCAAAATTACATGCACATCCAGGCTAAAGAGAGCTTCGATTTTTCCTTCAGAAGTCAACATTTCCATTGAAAAATCATTTTCAAGTAGTAGAATAGAAGAATAAAATACAGATCTTGGTTTTCATCACAGACCCATTAATGGGTATATCCAAATCAGAGTAATGAAACAAGGACTTACTGATTAATCCAAAGTTGAGTAAACCCTCGAACAGTGATCAGTTCAAGACTAAAACGAAGGACCCATTACGAGTTTTTAGCTCAGAGACCAAGGTCATCCCAGGAGATCATAGAAAATGCAAAGAAAAAAATGAAGTATCAATATATTGAAGTCAAAATGATAGTGATGAAGCAGTTTCAATGCTCAGAAATAAAAATTACTATCCTTCATAAAAATATGATCTCATTTGAAGAAAATCCAAGCTCTAAAAGGTTGACCATGGCAGCAAATAGACACACACACGAGTTAAATAAATGACAACGAAATGATCATAGAAATATGAAGAAAGCAAAACCTACAGGATCCTTGCAGAGCTCAAAAGAAGGAGAGGCTCAAATACCAAGAATAACATAGTCCCGAGTTCCAAGACACCAATCACGACAATGAACCCATAACCACCTTGCATAGAAAAGTCGAATAGATAAGAATAGAAAAGATCCGATTCACTCAAAAATTAGAGAACCGTTATGTAGAGGGGCCAAGCTCAAGGAGTTCATGATAATGGCGTCGAGTAAAAAAATTTCTAGGGCTTCACCTGCAAGCTAGAAAACCAAATGGAGTGATCATTAAGGTCAAGTAAGATTTAACACACAAACTCGAGAGATGAGTTAAATGAAACTCAACCACAGTTAGAGAATCAAAGGTAGGGAAAGAAAAGTACCAAGATCAATGCTTGAGGATCAATCCCCAAGTTTGAAGCAAACCACCATGGTTACGGTAACACTACCTCATTCAATGCAAATCAGAAACCCTAACCACGGTCAAGAATCAATGGCACTAAATCAAATAGTACAGAGATCAATGGCTAGTGTCTGTTTTCAGTTATCAATGCATACCCAGGGTTAAAGTTAACTTGACCTGAGTTAAAATACCACCGACAAAAACATGCCAAGGGTCGATTCAACATTGGAGGGCAACCCATATGTTCCAAATTATCATTTGCATTGACTGAATAAGTATATATTATAAACCATGATGAAAGGCCGACAACAATCATCACTCAAAAGGTAAAATTTAAACCTTAGTCTCTTCAAATTTCCAAAACATGACAAGTAATTACAAGGCATGTGATAATCAAAAGGTGTCAAGTATTATAACGTGCCATATACTATACAAAGGGTGGTAGACTATAATATGCTATATGTATGCTCCAAGGTGGTTGAATATAATATGGTGGCCCTTTAACAAAGTGCACCTTGCCATGTGTTTAAACTATAGTAATTTTCTAAGTCCACAAGAGTGGCCAAACCAATGAGGACTAATGGTGAGTGCAAAGGTGGTCCCCACTATTAGAGGAGTTGGAGTTTATTTACAGTATGTCACCCATATGACCACTAGAAAACAAGATTTGATCATGTGTATATGGACAAGTGGTCCCCACAGTGGATGAATTATTTTGCTAAATACACATGAGTATTTTTGCATGCCTTTAACAAAAGGACAGAACAGACAAGAAGACAAATTCACATGCACAAGAAAGGAGACTTTCCCAGCAAGCAAGGTTTATTATTAGAAAATTATTCACCCATTCTTTTCTTAAAAATAGAACAGTCAACTTCAGTTTGACTAAGATCTAAGCAAAGGCTATTAATGCCTCTTTATACTAGTTTGTTTTATTCTTATTCTCTTTTATTGTTAAGTAAAGGATAAAAATAGGATGCACGGGAGAGTGCAACCTTCATCTATTTTTGGAAGGGTGAGAAATTATTTTGCTATATATTTTGTGCTTTGGGAAAGCAAAAAGGAGGGAGAGAGGAACTTTTAGATACAGGAGTCTTGAAGTAATTTTCCACCGTTTTACCCTTTGAATGCGAAGTATTTTTTGCCTTCCCAATTATCAGAGTCTTGTGTATGTTTTTCATTAATCTTGGGAATGTTGAATTCCCGATTGATCATCTTACCCTATTGTAAATTCAGTAATCTCTACATGATATTAATGTGTATGTGTAACTTAGCAGTATTGTTGTGATTCTATCCCTTAATACATCAAAGTGTTTACCCTTAATTATCTTCAGAAATCTGTTGGCCTGTGCATCATAAGTTCATTCCATATCAATTGTGCATGTACTCAGTCAAATACCTCATACAAGTTTGGTGTATCACCTTAGTTTTAATTCATTTTTTACAGTCATCTTTTACCCTTAAACCCTAGAAATCAGTTTAGGATACATCAATAAGGAACCGGCCTTGATACCGAGACTCACCTCAAAATAGGTATACCCACAGACCTAAGGTGTTTCCATTGTATCTACAAAAGAGAGAGATAAAATTTGTAAGCTTAGAACAATTGCAACCATCTCTCTACAGGGTGTAATTTCAAGATAACATTTTTTGGAATGCTCGGTGGGACAACAAATCAGATCTACATGCAAGTTACAAATATTTACAACAGATCTACAATGAAATTTACGTCATATAAGAGTTACATTTGGACAGCAAGGTGCAACAATCTATTTTAAAGATATAAATATCTATTTGGTGACTCCGTAGGGATGATTTCAGACCAGTATTGTAGCATGTTCCATGCCTAAAGTGACTACAAGATCATCGGTAAGAGGAATTCCTCCTGAGTTTGTTTCTTTACCTTTGAATTCTGTAAGAAGGAGAAGATTTCGTAAAACTTTACCTTATAATAGGCCTAGATTTGATAACCCTCCTCCTAATATTCCTTCACCACATGTCAATATTTTCATTCAAATCCTAGTTTTTCAAATGGCTATTCAACCACCAAGGAATTTTTGACATTTACTAATGGCATTCCATTAGTAATCCCAATTTACCATGACATCCATAATGTTGCCATGAAAATTTTGTCATCATTCACTGGTGAAAATCAGGTTACACCTATAGAGCACATTAAATATACCACAACCTTATGTGTAGTGCATAATATCACTCATGAAGATGTAGCTTTGAGACACTTAGTTGCATCTCTTAAAAGACAAGCCTTGAAATGGTATAGAAATATAAAGATTGGATGCATAAGAACTTGGAATGACCTAGGTGATAAATTGCTAGAACAATTTCAAGATAATTCAGATCATTTATCTCTCATAGAACAAGCGTCTACCATTAAAAGATCTCCAAACAAATTTATGTCTAGTTTCAAAATCTATTTTGTTAGAACTTGGGAAAGAATTCCCAAAAGCTGGAAAATTAGCACCAAGGCCTTTAATGTATTTTTGGAATATTTAGCGCCTATTCCTCAACCTATCACAATTATAGAACATGTTGTTACAACCCCATTAGATGACGTATTTAAAGCTTTGTAGATTATGGGCAATAAGCTGACTTCAATTAAGAATAGGTTTGTATTACCTAGTAGACCTTATCATTCTCCTTATCAAGCAAAATATGCAAAATAGGTAGCGTTACCAACAAAATCAAAATTATAGGCAGCCTTATCAGCAAAGGCAATTTGACCTAAAGGCTTCTAGTTCATCTAACTCTTTAGTCCTAGTTAATATGGATATAGAAGAGTGGTGTCACCTTGTAACCAACCTCATTTAGCTAAAAGTTACCCAAATACTTTTATGAACATTAGTCATATTGTACAACCTCAATTCGAGACATTCGTCATGCCGAAATGGAGGATGGGTAGCAAGATACTCAAGTTCGAGAAGGCACCTAAACAAAATTTAGTCAATTTCGGTGAGGATGATTTCGGTGCGATTACTACTAGGGCTCAGGAAAAGGCTGCAGAAAGTAATAACAGAAAAATAGGCCTGTTCTACCTACTATCAATGGTAAAACAACAAGTATAAGCCCAACACCAACTAACAGTGAATCTATTTCTCAAAAAACAACGAGGTGTTATAGCTGGTAAACAAAAAAACAAACTACAACCTGATCCAAAAAGCTTATTTATACCTCGATTATCAAAACCAACTCGAAGCCGAATCGGTTTTCACAAAGCCTATGCTAAAATAGTAGAATATGGCTCTAAAAATGTTGCTTCTTTTAACATTGTTGATGTAATGAAAAAGCATAATGTTAACATCTCAATGTGGGATGCTCTAAGTATTCTAAGACAACAAGATTTATTTTCTCATGAACTAGCTAAGCTCTGATTTCTTACGAAACAACTTAAAAGGAAGTCTAGAAGGTAGACATGGTCCTTGAAACAATGAAACAAGACCACATCAAAGAAGTTAAATGGATGATTTATAAATTCTTAAATGCTCATGAAATCAAGAAGCCACCACCGTTTTATCTATCACTAATTATTGGAGAACATCTTGTTCATAACTGTATGGTGGACAAGAGTGTAAGTAGCATAGTTATGCCAAAAGCAATTGTAGAAAAATTGGGCCTACAGTATGAACCTACAAAAAAGAGTGTCTTACAGTTGGATGGAACTACAACTAATACGGTTGGTGTCATCAAAAATCTAGAGGTAACATTGCATGCTTGCCCAAATGTTTCCATTCAGAAGATATTACTATTGTAGACTTACCTCCTTACTTTGCTATATGTTTATCAAGAGACTTCACAGAAAAGATAGGAGGCTATCTCTCTTCAGATTGGTCTTTCTTATTTTTCACTACTCATTATGGGACCAAGGTTACTATCAATTCAGAACCATTGGCCAGATTTCACATTGAGCCTCACGCTTCTAATGCAGTAGCTAATTATTCAACTTTAGACCAGTCTGATTTTGATAATATAGCTCATGTTTTAGCATTAGATGGTGTTTCTAACATGTTTATGGATGAAAAGACACATGAATAACACACTCATGATCCTTTCAAAGAATTTTAAGAACACATGTTTGGTGTGTATTGCTTGCATGAAGAAAATACACCAATTCCCTTGCTGTCCAAAACAGAAAATGCAATGGAAGGGATTTGGAAGCTTCATTTTGATGGAGCTAAAAATAAGAAAGGACAAGGAGCAGGTTTGATGCTCACTTCCCCAACAAATGAAAGGTATTTTTCATCTTTGAGTCTCCAATTTTCATGCACTTGCAACGTAGCTAAATATGAAGCATTAATTCATGGCTTACTTTGGGCCAAAAAGAGAGGTATTAGCATGCTACAAATTTTTGGTGATTCTGAGTTGGTTATCAATCAAGTAAGAAATTTCAATGTTTGTAAGAATCCATTAATGAAGTCTTACAAACATAGAGTTCAGAACTTAATGGAATATTTCAAAGCTATTAACATCCAATCCATTCCTAGAATAGAAAATAAGCATGCAGATAGACTTGCAGCAATTGGTGCTAGTTTTGAAGTGCTAGAATAGATTGAAAATAGAAAAATTCAGCCTCATATAAAGCTGATTGTCAAGCCTTCGATACTTGATAATGATTTGAATTGGCAAGTTTTTGAAAGTGATGATCAAATCTACAAGTTTTTACAGCAAGAAGATGAGTTTTCTGCAATGAATCAAGATAAATTACAATACTTATATGGTGACCAGATTATTTAGTTAAAGAAAATAAATTTCCTTGAGGTTTAGTCACATTAGAATACATCTTCAGCACTGATGATCAGTTAAGGAAGGTCAAGACTAAGATGTCAACACATGCTGATAACTATGAAGAAATCTCAGTTGATGAAGGGAAAAATTTGTTTCTCGGAAAGGTATGTTCTTTAGCTGAAAAACATTCTTTTATTAATATTTGCAAGGAATTTAAAGATGTTTTTTTGGAAATACCAAGACTTGAAATGGTTTCATCCTAATTTAGCACAACATACTATTGAATTGCAACCAAATTCCAAGCTAGTTAGGAAAAAATAGAGGCACTGTAAATCCCAAAATAGAGCCTCTAATGAGGAAAGAGTTATCTAAGTTGATTGAATCAGGTATTATCTTTCCAGTTAAGCATTCAAGTTGGGTAGCCAATCTTTTTCTTGTTAGGAAGAAAAATGGAGAAATCAGATTATGTGTGGATTTTAGAGATCTTAATAAAGCTTCATTAAAAGATCACTACCCACTTTCAAATGTTCATGCAACGTTTCAACGTGCAACGGACATGGATTTTCACAAATTTTTAAATAAATGCATCCTTGTATATTTAGATGATGTTACTGTATTTTCAAAAAATTCAGATGAGCATCTAATACATCTAAGGCATACTTTTTAGTTATGTAGACAATTTGGGATATCTTTGAATCCGCTAAAGTATATCTTTTCAAGACATCAAGGAAAACTACTTGGACATATTTTTTTAAACAAGGTTTATCAATTGATCCTTTCATAATCGAAGCCATATCACAACTATCATTGCCCCATCATAAGAAGGCATTACATATTTTTCTCATAAAAATCAACTTTGTTAGAAGATTTGTTCCAGATTTTGTAGCATTAGGTAACCATTGATAGTTATGTTAAAGAAAGAGAAGACTTTCTCTTGGACCAACGAAGGGAGAGAATGGTTTGAAGTCATAAAAGAAGCCATATCTCAAGCTCCCTACTCTTGGAAATCAAAATTTTGATAAATATTTTACAATGTATGCACAAGCAGGAGTGAAACAATCTTAACCATATAAACTTAGGTTAATGATGAGAATGTTTAAAACCAATTACTTTATTTGGAAAAAGCTTGTATGATTATGAAACAAGGTACACATTTATTGAAAAACAAGTACTATCGGTAGTCGGAGGGATAAGGAATTTTAATTACATTATTTCCAACAACAAAATTCATGTTCTTATTTCTCATCCAAGTGTGAAATATTTCTTGTTAAATAAAGAATTGAATGAGAAAAGAGAAGGATGGATAACAAAGGTCATGGAATATGATGTTGATATTCGTGTTGCGAAGACAGTTCGAGGAAAAGCTTGTGTGAACATCTAATTGCTGATATGGAAAAACAACAAATTGTAGAACTTGAAGATTCAAAATAGAATGCTAAAATTACGTATCAGCAATCAGACATTATGCTTCAACCAGAAAATCAGTAACCTGAACTTGCTCAAGAAATCCAAGAATCAAGATGGATGACTGATTTAGTTAACTATCTATAGCATTGTATCTATCCGGAAGGTATGGACAAGAATAAATGAAGGTATTTCAAATTACATGGTGTACCCTATGTTTTCATTGATGGTGTATTATTCAAAAGGGATATAAATGGGATCTTGCTACGATGTGTTGAATATGACAAAATTTAGCAATTATTATTAGAATTCCATGAAGGACCTGTAGGAGGTCATTTCTCAGCACGTACCACAACCTTAAAAATTATGAAAGTTGGTTACTATTGGCCCAACATATTGAAGGAATGTTTTGAGTGGATCAGAAAGTGTAAGAAATGTGCTTTCTTTGTTGGAAAAGAACATTTAACTTTGCTTCCCTTACAACCTATTTCAGTTGATCATCCTTTTATGCAGCGGGGTCTTGATTTTATTAACATGATAAAACTACCTTCATCACAAGGACACAAGTGGATTTTGACTTCTACAGATTACTTTACACACTGGACTGAAGCAATAGCCTTGAAAGATGCTAATGAAACTTTGATACTATCATTTTATGAAGGTATAGTTTGATTTGGTGTTCCAGTAACTATCATATCAGATAATGCTTTAGAATTTCTTGGTGCAAAGGTAACAAATTGGGTTGTTAATCATGGAATTTATCTAAGTTCTTCATCTAACTATTACCCACAAGGTAATGGGTTAGCTAAAAGTACTAACAAGAATATTTTAAGGATCATCAGAAGAACACTCAAAGATAACCAGAGAGTTTGGCATCTAATGTTGAATTCAACACTTTGGGCTGATAGAGTGACTCCTAAAAGATCAGTTGGCAATTCACCATACAAGCTTGTTTATGAAAGAGAAGCAAGAATGCCTATTTTAGTTGAGTTACCCGCATTAGATTTGTTGAATCAAATGGAGCTGCTTGATAATGAACCATTATAGGTTCAAGTTACGCAAAATTAATTGAATTACATAAGCTAAGCGTTCAAGCTCATTTAAACATGGAAAATAATCAGAAATAGATGAAGAATACTTTTGATAAGAAATCCAAATTTAGAATCTTTAATGAAGGAGATATTATGTTAAAGTGGGATGTTGATCATGCAAATCCAGGAAGACACATGAAGTTTGATACAATTTGGAGTGGTCCTTACATGATTTCAACTTACAAAGAACACAATGTTTTTCATATCTCGAGGTTGAATGGAGAGGAACTTCCATTCCTGTGAATGGTATGTTTCTCAAACACTATTATTGAAAATACTACAGTGTCTATTTAGAGTAGGTTTTCCTTTCAATAAGTGTAGTTCTTGCACATTGTAATGTTTTTCAATTCAATAATTGCATTTCTGCATGTGATTTGGTTTACCAGATCCTTTCCCAGCTTTAGTTCATTTTGGAAGGGTTAGACCTTCTGGGAAGGAAGATTTTGGTTACATGCTTTAGACTCCATGCCCAATGGACAAGAGAAAGGATTGGTTTACAAGCTAGTAGGTAGCTTTCCCGGTAGGATTGCTAAAAATGTTGTCAATTTTTGCACTTGTGTAAAAATGGGCAACTCGAAAATTTGTTACGATAGATAGAATTGGTGAAATATACCTAAGCTAGGGGGTTTCTTTCAGATAATATTTTTATTGTTGAATTAATTAATAATTACATTAAATCTGCACTATGTGTCTTTGTTACAAAACATACTGATCACATATCCTATAATTTCATGTTATCTTTAGCAAAAGAACACAAGGCCTTGAAGGATAGTTGTGTTGTCTTGATGAAGACACCGAATTATAGAATAGATGAAGTGTTAGGTTTTGAAGCAACAATCAAGACTGTAGATTACAGAAATCAAAGTTCATTACTGGATGTTACAGGTATTCTTTAATGTTCTTTCCTTCATGATTAAGACATTCAATTATAGTATTGGGTTGTTTAGTTCATCATACAATCCATATCAGAAAGTAGAAATGCAGAAAGAAATACACAACTCAATTTCATAATTCAATGTTTTATTCATAAGGAATTTCAAATTTTCCCACACAAGCCATGGGATGTAACTAGAAAGTAAAGTACAACTACTAAAATAAGAGGTACACATGCATGAAAGAGAAAATAAAGGAGTATGAGTGAACCCATCATTGCCTTGAGGTTTTTCCTTCAGTTGATGCATCCTCATCTTTAGCTTTGTTCCCTCTTCATCTTCATTGCTGAGAGCACTATACCTAAAAATAGAAAAGAGAAAACTATTAGTTTATGAGCTCGAGTACAATCCATATTCCTATATTGTCCTAATTTGTGCACATGGATCTCTAATAATAGGAGATATAGATTACTTGAAGATCAAACAATATACATGATTTACTCACTCAGAAGGAAATAAAGAGAAGAAAAGAAAACATGGACATAAGAGAGGCCAAAAAGCCTAAATATTTTCTAACTATTTTCTCAAGTGTGCAGGAACAGGTTGCAATCAAGAAGAAATAAATCATATCTTATAGTCTTCACTATGGATAAAGATTGCAGAGTTCAATAACTTCTATCCTATGGTACATAAAGTAGATGAGTGAACAACACACATTGGAATGAAGAAAGAGTGTAACTCAAAGTTCAGTAGCTATTCTAGAAATAAAATTGCGGATATGAGAATAGAGGAGAGAATTGTAGACCAAAGTGCATGTTTTAGATTGCAACTGAAGAAGAAGGATCATAATTTAAAAGTTGAAGTTAACTAGAAAGATAATATTACAACTGAAACAGAATGAGAAAGAAATATGAGAAAATTTTGATAGGGCTTCACCATGTAAAATGGACATTTACATCTTTCCATCATGTTGTTTTAAATTAATACATGCTTTTAAAAGTTGTATGTAAATCAAATAAGTGATACAGAAAATAATATAAGTATGTCATGATCAAGATAATTGATTATTATGTTTCAGTTTCCAACAACAAATCAGCTTCAATAGAAAAATGATACATTATGTATTCTGAATTAGAAAATACAACTATTATAGCTGAAACAGAAAATAAAGAAAGAATTCTAGGAAAATTTTGACAGGGCTTCACCATGAAAAATGGATATTTTTAAATTTTCCAGCATACATACTAAAGCTGTAATGAAGATTAAATGCAGTATTTTAAGAAAATAAATGGACTACACTTTCAGTCATCAAATTGAAGAACTTTGGAGCTTTCTTTCTGGCTTAAAAGCTAAAATATTGAATTTTTAAGATAATACTACAAAGTTCAGCCTTTTTTAAATTACAGTTTTCAAGTGAAGCAAGAATGAGAAACTGTTTACAACTTCTAGAAGGCCACATACAAGGTACAAAGATCTCATGGAATCAAGAAACAGTCAAGGTACCAATACTGTACTTTCATAATCAAATACACAAAGAAACAACTCTCAATTAAGAGCAGAGTAGTACAACAAAGGCGAGGCATCATCAGTGAAGACCCGTCGACATTAAAATTTTCCTCCGTAATTTCTATTTTATTAATGTATGTATTAGAAATAGGATGTTGTTAAGTATGATTAGTAGTGGCATCGATAGAAAATGATGGAGCCGTCAATATGGTGCCTTGATAAAGTAAAGTATGGTAAAGTCAAAGTACAAAAGGAATGTTATGGTAAAAGTAAATATTTTTCATTAGTGGTCCAATAATGTTAAAATGTCAAAGTTGGGCTAAGTAGAGAAGTAGGGTCTACACGATTAGGAATTAGAAATATTATATTTGTAATAAGGAAAAAGAGTGATGTCATAAATATTTTGTGTATTTTATTTGTGGAAAAGTCTAAAAAGGTGGAACCCATGTGAGATGATAAGGTTTAACTTATCTTAGAAGATAAGCCTACATGTAAAGACAAGAGTTTAGGCATGGAATATGATTAGCGGGAGAGATTTCCTATCCTATCATAGAGATAGGGTGAATAAGCCTGAATTCCTATAAATAAAGAGGTCACCTTCCCTCATTTAGCATAGAGGAAGTAGTGAGAAATATTGTATGAGTAAGTGTGTAAAGGAAGCCATCATTTAGAAGGCGTGTTAAAGAATCCATTGTGAAGTTTCTCCCATAGTTCTTGTTGGAAGGCAAGTGAATTGAGTAACACTTGAAGTACCTCATGGGTGAGATTGTGACAATTTCATGTTGATATTATAATTTACACTTATATTTTAAATTTATCATCATTCCTTCTTATCATAGTCTATGGTATTCTTGTGTTATGTTTGTTTTTGTATTTCCATATTTCATCCACCAAAGTAAAAGTTGTGCATTAGTAAATAATCATAGCACAAGGAGTTATCAATAAAGAATTATCATAGTGCCCAATTTGTTATGACATTTTGGTTCCGTTTCTAGGATCATTCCTCGTGGTGGATTTTCTTGAGAGATATTCCCACTTAGTTAGAAATCATTTAAAGGGTAACCTTGTTTTTATTGCGCATAGTAGTTACCATGGTAAAGTCACTTTTTAATGTGAATAGTATTTACCACAAGTAACTTTACTTTTTTACCATGAATAGTATTTAGCACAACAACTTAATTGTTTACCCTGAATAGTGTTTACCCCAATAAATTTATTTTTTTACCGTAAATATTGTTTACCATGTTGAAGTAAAGTCATTTTTACCAGTAGTAAGTCAAGATTACCACGATCATTCCTATTTACTTTGTAGAAAGGTGTAAAGTCACTTTCTATTATAGTGATTCCAATTATTTCTACACATAAGTCTTGTTGATTGTACTTGTGGGTTGGTATTTAAGCGTAGTTTTGAAAATGGGGAGATTCTATTTTTTCAGCCCAATCTAATGAAGATGCTTCCTCTTTCATTCAAGAGTTTAAATGATCTTGTATTTATAATGGCCTTATAAGAAGAGAACAATGGAGTAAATTTTTCCTACCTTTTTGGATGGTTCAGCTCTTAGGTGGTTTGAAACACTGGGTGATAATGTGAAAAATTCATGGGATTTATTAAGCTGAAAATTTTCTTGAGGAATTTGGTGAACAACAAAAATATGTAGATCTCATGATCGATATCACAAAGCTATCCCAAGGAGAGAAGGAGAAGATAAGGGATTATCATGCTCATGTTCTAGAGCTAAGGAGGAAGCTTGATGCCTAGATCCAGAAGGAAGGATTAGTAGATTAGTTGATGAATGGCATGGATAATCTCCTCTGTAAGCACTTCATTCTTGGGATGAAGCCAAAATCAGACAATGAGTAAAGTATGACCACCCATCTACCATTAAACAAGCAAAGGAGATTGCAAGAAGGCAAGAAGAAATCATGGAAGAGGAGCCCAAAGAAATTTCTGCTAAGGTAGAGCTTACACCAATAGCTTTGGTCCAAAATCCACAACCACTCTCGGTGAGCACAAATATTTTCCCTAGTACATCTACTGAGTATGAAGATCTGCTCAAGAAGATGGGTCAGTTAACTATTAATCTTCTTCAAGGAAAGGAATTTAGTTCTCAGGGAGGAGATAGAGGTCCAAAAAGAAATATTTTGAAGTTATATGTTATGGTTGTCATAAAAAGGGTCATTATAAGTATAATTGTCTAGATAGAGCTTCTACATCTAGTACAAGAGATAATGATAAAGGAAAAGCACATGTGAATTCTTTTGATGTAGTAGATAAGAGCATAAATAATGAAGTAGATGTGTTTGTAACAAAAAGAAAGAAAGAAAAAGATAACCAAGATGGAAATGATCCTAAGAAGATGAAAGGAGAAACTAGTAAGAAACATAGGAGAAAAAAGTTGGGTGTGCAGGATTTTCTGATTTCACAAGGACAAGGACCATACTCCATCTTAGAAGATCTGTCCAAAAGGCCTGTAAATATTACATATGGTTAACTCTTGGCTATGTCTTCTGAGAAGAGGCGGGAGCTGCGAAGTGGACTTAATGCTCAACGAAGGAAGGAGGTTGAGGTACCTGTTTTGGAGGTAGAGGCGGATCCCTACGCTCCATAAGCTGAGATATTATGTAATGGTATTTCAATTCATGATGTCTTAGTTGATGGAGGTGTTGCAGTTAATTTAATGACCAATTTTGTAATGAATATGTTGGGTTTAAAAATTGATCACCCCTCAACACTTATGTTAAGGTCATTAAATAAGGGAAAAACTAAACCAGAAGGTGTAGTTTCAAATGTGGCAATATCTATTATGGGTGTTGTATGTGTGGTAGACTTTTAGGTGATGAAAAATGGTACTATTGCATAACCAATGTTGTTAGGAAGACCATGGCTAAGGAGAGTTCATGAAAGAAACTACTTGAATGGAGGCTTCATGACACTTGGATGTGGTAGAGAGAGGGTGAAGATAAACATGATCCCTCGGTATCATAAGACAAAACCTATGGATTCAAGTGATGAAACTGATGATTGGACATCCTTTTATTACTCTAGTACCAGTGAAGTGGACACAAAAGATGAAGAAAGTGAGGTTGATTTTTCGGTCATGGATATCCTTCTAGTCACACTGACTCATGAACCCATAAAATTATTTGAAGAAGAAATTGATGATCATCTCCAACAAATAAAGATTGGTGATCTTTGTGATGGAGAATGAGAAGGGATCCTACCTTTAGCTCTTTAGAAGGTACATACACCTATTCACTTTTGATTACAATGAACTCTGTCAAGTAAGTTGGGTAGAACATTCTATTGAGCTAGTAGATGGTGCTAAGCCCATAAAGCAAATGCCATATAGAATGAACCCTAATTTTTTCAAGATTGTAAAAGAAGAAATAGATAAGTTGCTTGATGCGGGATTCATATTTCTTTGTGGAGAATTCAGAATGGGTTTCTCACATTGTGATCTCAATAAAAAATAATGGGAAACTACACATTTGTGTTGATTATAGGAAGCTCAACAAGGCAAAAAAGAAGGATCATTACCCTCTTCCATTCTCAGATCAAATCTTGGATGAAGTAGCTGGCCAGGAGTGTTATAGCTTTGCTGATGGATATAGTGGACACAACCAAGTTTGTATAGAAGAGAAAGATCAGCTGAAGACCACGTTCACCACTCCTTGGGGAACGTTTGCTTATAGAGTTATGCCTTTTAGGTTGTGTAATGCTCCGGCAACGTTCCAACGCTTGATGAATAGGGTGTTTGAACCCTACATTGGGAACTTCATCAGAGTATTTCTAGATGATTTTTGCATCTATGGGAGTAAGATGGACCACCTGCACCAGATGGAGACAACATTTCAAAGGTTATATGAAGCACAAGCCTCACTAAACCCTATAAAGTGTGTCTTTGGATGTTCTAAAGGTGTTTTGTTAGGGCATGTTGTATCCAGAGATGGTATTGGTACTGATCCTGATAAAGTTTCAAAAATCAAAGAGTTACCATTTCCTATTAATAGAAGTAAGTTGAGATCATTTTTAGGCCATGTGGGTTACTATAGAATGTTCATCAAGAATTTCTCAAATATTTCACAACCACTAACTCAGTTCTTGAATAAATATGTTACTTATGAACAGGAAATAAGGCGCATGAAGCTTTTGAACAACTGAAGGAAGCCCTGGTGTCTTCACCTATTTTAAAGAATCTAGATTGGATCAAGCCATTCATTGTGTATACGGATGCCTCAGATGCAACACTAGGAAGTACTCGAGCCAAAAGAATGAAAATGAGAATGATCATCCAGTTTACGTTGGGAGACGAGAAAAATGAGCAATCTTTGAGGTAAATTATCCGTAATGAGAAAAAGAGGCTCTAGCTATCATTTTTATTGTAAAGAAGTTTAGTAATTACTTGCTAGGGTAGAAATTTATAGTTGTAACAAATTATTAGGCTCTAAAAATATATTGTAAATAAGCCTAACCCATCGGGAAGGATAGAAAGATGGATAATTTTGCTACAAGAATTTGAATTTGATATTAAAGATAGGCCAAGAAAAAGCATGTCAATGCGGATGCACTCTCTCGAGCCTATGATGGTTTAGGTTCATCTTGTGATGATGATGATTTCCGATGCAGAATTGTTATCCCTTGACACAATCCCTAGTGAATACATAGATATTTGGAATTATCTGAATGAATTCAAGTTTCCTGATGGTGCCAATGCAAAGACTAAGAGCAAGATTACTCAAGCGAATTGTCCATATTCTATTCTCGCATGGAGTATTGTTTCAAATAGGACACGATGGATAGTACAAGAGGGTAGTTGGATTTGATCAAGGGAAGGAGCTAATAGAAAAATTCCACAATGGTACATGTGGAGGACACTTCTCTGGATAAATTATAACAAGAAGGATCTTGGATGTAGGTTATCACTGGCCCACTCTTTTTAGAGATTGTTATAATTATTGTAAGACGTGTGATATTTTTCAAACACATGGTAACCTTAAGACTTCATCAACACCATTATGCCTATTCTTCCACTTGGTCCCTTTGAAAAATGGGGAATAGACATTGTAGGTCCACTTCCAACTACCCCACATCAAAATAAGTATATTATAGTTGCCACAGATTATTTAACCAAGTGGGTTGAAGCTAGGCCATTGAAAACAACTTCCATGGATGAAGTGGAAAGGTTCATATATGAACGCATTGTCACCAGATTTGGTTGTCCATTAGAAATTGTAACATATCAAGGAAGCCACTTCATTAATGAGGTGGTAGAATCCCTAGTCAACAAGTTTTCTATTAAGCATAGGAAGGAAACAACATACAAGCCAAGCACAAATGGATAGGTGGAATGAACAAATTTTGTGTTGTGTCAAATTCTAGCAAAAGATGTAGCCATGCGAGCACATAAGTTGGATAAAAGGATTCATGCATCATTGTGGGCATATAGGGAAACATCAAAGTCAACAATAAGATACTCCCCATTTCAGTTGGCTTATGGCATTGATCCAATTCTTCCTATTGAGTTTGATATTCCCACTATGAGAGTTATGAAAAAGGAAAGGATGGATGAAAGTGATTCAGTAAAAGAAAGGTTGGTGCATCTTCATTTGCTAGAGGAAATGAGGGAAATAGCGAAGGATATAAGCTATAAGAAGAAAATGAAGCAGAAGGAATACTTTGATCAAAAGATCCGTTGGTCTCCATTTCATGTGAATGACTTGGTTCTAGTATATGATTCTAGATACAAAAAAAGAAGGCAGAGAAAATTTCTTCCCAAATGGATGGGGCCCTACAAAATAGTAGTTGTGCATGAAAATGGTACATATTGACTGGAAGAATTGGATGGCACCCCCATTATGAAATGGGTCAACCACGACAAGTTAAATATTTTCCAAGCACCAGAATAGTCTACTCCGAGGATGGATTAGAAACTAGGAAGGGGGAAAATGTCGACATTAAAATTTTCCTCCATAATTTCTATTTTATTAATGTATTCCATAATAGGATGTTGTTAAGTATGATTAGTAGTGGTGTCGATAGAAGATAACGGTGCCATCGATGCAGTGCCACCAATAAAGTAAAGTACGGTAATAGTCAATGTACAAAAGGAATGTTGTGGTAAAAAGTAAATATTTTTCATAAGTGGTTCGGTAATGTTAAAATGTCAAAGTTGGGCTAAGTAGAGAAGTATGGTCTACATGATTAGAAATTAGAAATATTATATTTGTAATAAGGAAAAAGAGTGATGTCATAAATATTTTGTGTATTTTATTTGTGGAAAAGTCTAAAAATGTGGAACCCATGTGAGATGATAAGGTTTATCTTATCTTAGAAGATAAGCGTACATGTAAAGACAAGAGTTTAGGCATGGAATATGATTGGCCGGGTGAGATTTCCTATCCTATCTTAGAGATAGGGTGGATAAGCCTGAATTCCTATAAAAAAAAGGATCACCTTCCCTCATTTAGCATAGAGGAAGTAGTGAGAAATATTGTATGAGTAAGTGTGTAAAGGAAGCCATCATTTAGAAGGCATGTTAAAGAATCCATTGTGAAGTTTCTCCCATAGTTATTGTTGGAAGGCAAGTGAAGTCAGTAACACTTGAAGTACCTCATGGGTGAGATTGTAACAATTTCATGTTGATATTATAATTTACACTTATATTTCAGATTTATCATCATTCCTTCTTATCATAGTCTATGGTATTCTTGTGTTATGTTTGTTGTTGTGTTTCCAGATTCCATCCACCAAACTAAAAGCTGTGCATTAGTAAATAATCATAGCACGAGGAGTTCTTGGTGAAGAATTATCATAGTGTTGGATTTGTGATAACAAACCCGAGTTATGAGAACAAAAATTCTATAGATATACAATTAGGTGTATCTTATCTGAGTATATTTTCAAAAAAAAAAAAAGATACCTAGAGTCGAGTTACCAAGAAATCAAAATAAATATCTCTGTGCAAATGATGAGCTCATTTAAGAAAGTATAGAAGTAAAATCTAAGTTATGCATCAAAATTAACTCCTCTCATGGGAGAATGTAGAGTATCATTTCCAAAATCATGATGTAAATACAGTTGAAGTATAAGTCCAACTCACCAGTGGTTACAAACAAAGATTGCAAAAACATGATAAGGACTCGAGCTAGAACAACCAACTGGAGGAGAAAACACAAATTCTAAAATGCTATAGTAGTTAAGGAGATCTAGCGAAACCATTGAAAGGAGATAAGAATCAGGTATAATTTTAGTGGTGAATATTCGTAATATGGCAAAAATTTCATTTTAGGAAAATTTGAAAAGGCCATTTTTTTGGAGTGGTTTGGTGTCTGTTCACCTAAAATATACAAGTATATATTTTTTAGACTGGGTCGACTTCACCTTCATTTGTGAAAGATCTCCTATAAAAACCTAGGTCATTCACCAGGTAGTATATACCTCAAATAGCTTACACAATTACAAATACTGTGAAGTTTGAACTCGCATACTCTTAAGCACCAGAGATTGTTGTTAGCCTGTTAGGGTTAGTTGTTGATGTATGACAGGGACATAGCTAACGTGTGAAAAAGAGTTATTATAGACGCGTGACAAGGAGATATTACAAATGCGTGAAAAAGGAATAGGTTTGATGCGTGATAGAGAGAGTTGACGCATGACAAGGCATATGCAGTTGATGCACGACAAGGTAAGAGTTGACGCGTGACAAGGCAGTGGGTAGTTGACGTGTGACAAGAGGAATAGGTGACACATGCAGCAGAGACCTTGACATGACTGAGTGGATGTGTGATCGAGACCTCAAATAGTGGACAGAGTCACTACTTGGTTCTTTTGCTGACGCATGACTCTCTTCAAAATAATGGAAGGTGCTAGTTCTAAGAATGCGAAGACCCTAAAAGTAACTAAGAAATCTTAGAAATCACTCTTCAAGTATTTTGGAAACTCTGAGATATACAGATATTGAAAATACCAACCATATAGATGCCACCACAAAGAATCAAGAATACTAACTATGTGGAAGGTATTATTGAGGTGGACATGCATTCTACACAGTATCAAAGTCAAACAAATGACACCTACGATAATATGCCAGATCTTGAAGATATTGTTCTGTTGGGGTGTACCAGAAGTGCATCAAGATATCACACATACAAATACTCAGCAAAATGGAACACATAAATCAAATTCAAATTCGGTCCAAGAAAGAGGAAACCAGGTGATTGTGATATTGCTCAAAATTCTACTCAAAAAAGTAAAACATTGAAAATGAACAAGAATATGTGGACCATTGGCAGGACATACAAGTTTGATTAGGAAGCTAAATTTCCATTTATCGAACTTGTATAATCATCTAATTGAAGAGATCCCATCTAAATGTACATGTACAATATGTACGTGGAAATTGGGAAAGCAACAAAAATGCAAATGAAGCTGGACACTATAGAAAAACATTGTGGAAAACAATATTTGACTGTAATGGGGGCGGATGGCTAGAAAATCAAAACACACAGGTGGAAAACTGAAAAAGAATGCATGCATGTTAGATATGTAGTGGAATATGAGGCAGAGAAGAAAAAACACAGACATCTCTTGGAAAAGGGAGGAATGATCACATCGCATATTGGTAAGATGAAACAAACAAATCTACATGCAAAATTCATACAATTCTCTACTCTATTTCACATACTAAAAAAAGGAAGACCGATTTTAGATTTCCTCGATTTCAAAGTTTTGTATCAATTTAATGGAATGTTGAATGTACCTCAGTCTCATTGGTCTGAAAGTAGTGGATGGGAAATGGAAAAATGCCTTTCGATGATAGAGAAGGAAGATTTGAAAGAGAATGTAAAAAAGCAAAGTTTATCTCTCTTTCAATTGATGAAGTGACAATAGTCGACAACACTACATGGGTATGTATCCATGTCTATACTTTAGAAAATCATATAAGGACACCTCATATGTTGGGTGTTATGAAAATGGTTGAAAACTACAATACCGAAAACCTACATAAAATAGTTGTTTCTCATTTGAAAGATATTGTTGGAATGACTGATTATGAAATTGCTACAAAGTTGGTATGCGTTGGAGTAGATGGTGCATCTATCATGCAGGGTCACCGAATAGGGATGTGTGTTAGATTACAAACAACAGTGGCCCCATATATGCTACCAATTCATTGTATGGCTCACAGAATGAATTTAGCGTATAAAATGGTAAGCAACCAAAAATGTTGCTAAATTAGAAGACCTTATAAGAGAACTTCATGCCTATATGTCAAGCAGCCCAAAGCGATTTCTTGAGTTCTAGAAATTTGCAATTGGAATTACAGATGGCAAAAAAACTTGAAGGATGTTGAGACTAGATGGATCTCTTTGTATGAACCTGCATGCAGAGTTGTGAGGAGTATCCTTCGTTGGTTGGTTTCATGCACAAATATCATCATGAAGTTGATAGGGTGAGGGACTTGTTGTTCCGTTTAACTGATTTGGAGACATTGCTTACATTGGTTGGTATTCTTCCAATGTTAAAGGAGATCAATACACTGATGAAGCATGCACAGGGAAGATTAATCTATATTGTGGATTTTATATGGATGAGAAAAATGGTATGTCAAAGTCTTGATATATTGTATTGTTCCCAAGATAGTTTTGATACACCTATTTTTGAGAATTGGAAAGCTTTATTAGATCTTAAAAATCCCTAGCACCTTTTTGAGATTTAATATCCATGATCACCTCTGCATCACTGTTAATGGGAGGGAAATACCACTGCACATTTTGTAAAAATGTCAAGATATTACAGGATTGGAATGAGAAGATGTTCCCATGACACGTAATCTCTTTGAGTCTATTATAGTTGAAACAAGAATAAAGCTTAAAAATTTTAGAATCCTTGTCATCAGAAATTAGGGAACGTTTCTGCAAAGATAAAATTTTGGAAGCCATGGGTGTGATGAATCCTAATTTTTGGAATACTGAAGGTGGTCGTGTAGACTTTGTTAGAAAGCATTTCCATAAATCCATGGGTACAATAATGGAACAATTCACAAAGACTTCAGAGCTCAAGGGTATGGAAATCAAAGGTATATTGAATGCTGATTTATTAAAGTTTCAATCAACAAATTTTGCAACAACAATGAGGAACCAATATAAAATTTTAGATGAACCTTCTGAAAGTGGTGTTATTACAAGGTTGTGGCGAGGAATCTATCAAAGTTCTATCTTACAAGAAGATATCAGTGAATATTTTAGATTATATGAGTTATGCCAAACAATGATTTTGGGGTCTGTGGAGGACGAAAGGGTTTTTAGTGCATTATCATTTATAAAATCAAAACTGAGAAACATGTTGGATAAAAATCTGGAAAGTTGCATGAGGTGTTATGTTTCTCGATACTCCATGGAAACCTTTCCGTTTGATAGAGCAATTGCGCATTGGAATTCCCTTTGCGAAAGAAGAGGTGTGAATAATACATCTACAAGTACAATTGTTCCCAATGTTGAGAGTGGAATTGGCGCATCGTCACACTCTACAGAAGAGAACATCGAGTTTGAAGAAGCTATTGATAATGGATTGTTTCAACTTTAAATAGGTATCTTCTTCACCTTAATCTTATTGTTTGTCACTTTACATTTTTTTAGCTCTTGTTATCATTAAAGATGTTACAGGTCTATATATTTAAATTTATTTAACTACAATCTTTTTTTTTTTTGAAAACGTGGGTTGACATCCATCCGAGGAAGTTGGTACTTCTCGGGACTGACAATGTCAGGCAACTCACCCATCTATCTACTAATCCATTTCTCATGTTGAGTTTTCTTAAAACATAGATCTAGCACATTACCAGTGGTAGTGATGATTTCAACTTTAAATAGGTATCTTCTTCACCTTAATCTTATTGTTTGTTACTTTACATTTTTTTAGCTCTTGTTATCATTAAAGATGTTACAGGTCTATATATTTACATTTATTTAAATACAATATTTTTATTTTTTGAAAACGTGGGTTGACATCCATCGAGGAAGCTGTTACTTCTCGGGACTGACAATGTTAGGCAACTCACCCATCTATCTACTAATCCATTTCTCGTGTTGATTTTTTTAAAACAAAGATCTAGCACATTACCAGTGATGATTTCAACTTTAAATAGGTATCTTCTTCACCTTAATCTTATTGTTTGTTACTTTACATTTTTTCATTCTTGACACTTGTTATCATTAAAGATGTTACAAGTCTATATATTTACATTTATTTAAATACAATCTTTTTATTTTTTGAAAACGTGGGTTGACATCCATCCAGAAAGCTGGTACTTCTCGGGACTGACAATGTCAGGAAACTCACCCATCTATCTACTAATCCATTTCTCGTGTTGAGTTTTCTTAAAACAAAGATCTAGCACATTACCAGTGATGATTTCACAACAATCTAATACACTAGAGGTAAGTTAAACCCTATCATATCATCTTTCTTGATTTCTTACAATTATGTTTAATTTATTTTTTATATTTACAAAATGCTTTGATATATTTTTTAACTATGTGGGATAAAATGACACAATTGAATTTTACAGAGGAAGATATTTCTATACTATACAATTCATAATCCACGATACATTATACAATTTATAATATACGTCCACATAAAATTCATCATCATCCATATATATCATATCATCACCATATCATTATCATAATCCTAAGTCCTGACACTACAATTATTATTAAAACAATTATTTATCTAATTTAAATTTATTAAAACAATTTCCATTTTTTAAAACAATTCATAATCATATCATTACAAGTATATCCATTCTAATTTCATCTATATCCATTCTAATGTCATCTATATCCATTTTAACACATTCCATTTATTTATCATCTATATCCATTCTAATGACATCATGATCATATCATTACAAGTATAGAGAAGAAGAATTATCTTAAAACAAGTTTAAATGTCTAGAGAAGAAGAATTATCGTGCTTGAAGCTAAATCTACGTCCACATTAAATTGATCATCATCCATATATATCATATCATCATTATCATCATTCATCATCATCTATCATCATTCCATGTTTCTAAAACAATTATCCATTATCATCATTCATCATCATCTATATCCATCTATATCATTCATCATCTACGTCCACATACAATTCATGATAATCCAAGTAAACAAGAAACATACATCATCATGATTCATCCCTATCTAATGCAATCACCATTAAGAGTAAACCAAAAAGCATAAACTCCATATACAATCTAAAAATTCTATCAAATCCATATGCAATCAAAATTAAAGATTATATAGTATTTCAAATTTTAAAAGGCTATCAAATCCATATAATTAAATTCAAATACCATGACCACAACATTCAATGTTACAAATTTTCAAATATAGACTCAATATTTAAAGTTTCCACACTCAATAATAAAAGTTTCAACCCTCTTTTTTTGTATCCATTTCAACTCCTGTGCTCCTTTCCCCAATGGTTTCTTCCCCTATGGTTGTACCCCTTTCCCCAACAAGAGAAATAACCCCAGAACTTATAAGATCTTCCACAACACTGTCCAGATTTTTTAAAATTCTTTCTTCTTGATTTGTCGCATCTCCATGCGACAAAAATTTGGATCAGTTATTGCCTTAGCTTTGAATAATATTTAATCCATGCTCTTTAATTATCCGCTTTAGTGTATTGTTTTGTTTGTTAACCAAAACAATATTTTCCTTCAAATTCTTAGCTGCGGATAAATTGTTCTTCGTTGTTTCCAAGTGAACTTGGAATACCTTTGCTTGACTCTTCAAATTTTCATATTTCAACTGCACAAAAAGAGTAATGTCAATTCAACATATTACTAAAAAATGAAAATTTCAAATTAACAAGAATGATTGTTTGAAAGTGATAGTACTTACAACCGCTCTATCTCTCTCGGCATTTGCAATTGCTACCAGATCCTTGTCCTTAGACCATTTGTTAAAATATGCCTGGGCCTCGGCACTAATATTTTCCAATTTGTTTAATGTCTTATCCAAAATGTCATCTTTATAGTTGTTGTTATACATGACAGTCCCACTTCTTACTTGGGTAAGTAAGGAATCCATCTTCGCAGGTTGATTCTGGACTGCAGCGTATAAACTATCTCTTTGCCAATAATTTTCAAAATGACTAATAATCTCATTGATAAGAACTTTAGCCCTTCTCTCCCATTCTATGAGCTGATTGATATGAGGTAGAATAAACTCACTGACATGGGATTGACAATCATAACCAATTAAGTTCTCCAAAGGAAAAGGTAGCAACTGTTCACTATCTATATTTGATGAAGATGATCTTGCTGGAGAAGTATGGGGGCTTTTTGGCTAGATCAACTACTACTTGTTTCTGCCTTTGGGTGGCTTGATCTGTTTGTGATAAAATTAATCAAGATTCAGATAAATAAATTTAAATTGAAATGTAATTCAATATTGTAAAGCATGTTGAAATTGAAGTATACTTTGGCCTTGAATCATCTCACGGGTATTGAAAAAACCAGTTGGGTCATTGCTATCAATGCCCAAATAATCTTCATCTAAATTTATATTATTCAAAACCGATATGCCCATTGCACTGGGAAAGCCACCAAGTGAGAGCATTGGAATTGAAAGGAGGAGGCAATGTTTAGTGTCCCACTAGGGGCCAAAGCAATTGGCATGCGTTTACCAATGTTCTTTTTCATTGTTCCTCTGGTTGGCATTTTAAAAATTATTGGTTGAGGGGGTCGGTGCCACTATTTGAACAGAAGGACTGCAATGTGCTGAAAAGTTCAAGAAAAAACATGAAAAACTAGAAAACAATCCAAAAAGGAAAAAACTATGAAATTAAACGTAGTATTGAAAAGTTGTACCTTGTTGTCGAGGGGTAGTTTTTCACGGTGCTAAGGGTGGCCGTGTAGGAGTAGTATTTGGTGGTTGTTGAGAAGATACGAATGCATGTGACTGTATGGAGTGAGTTGGGGAAGAAGGTTGAGTTTCGAAACACGAGTATGGTCCAAAGTCCCTGCAATGTCATCAACATTAAATGTTATGTCAATTCAATTGGTTAAAATTTAAATTGGAAAATAAAAATACAAATTTGGAATTTGTAAATAATATATGAGAAGGTATTACTTCTCTGGCATTTAACGAGTTCAAACTGTTGAGGGTTCGAGAGAGGAGTGAGCTTCCATTTCAGATTGGGAGTCTCCCGAAGCCTCAGCGTGTTGTTGGCCTCTTCCTCTTGATAACGCCTTTTTTCGGGGAAGGGCTTCAATAAATCTTCTCTGCAAACCATAAATTGTTAATAACTGTGCAGTGTAATGTCAAAAATTGAAATACAAACTAAATAGTTTATACCTATTGTTCTTCAAATGGAATTGACAACTTCATCAACTCCTCGTCAGTGCAAGTAGGAATTTGTTTGTCTTTTAAATTTAAAAGTGCCTCGTAATAAAGGCCGAGGAGATAGTTTGTGGAATAAATGACAAGTTTTTCTGAAAGCTTTGAATTTGTTATGTCAGTTCTTATTTTTTTATAGATAGGTGCACCAATCGATTTTTGTTTTGAGATAGTGGCAACTATGTATGCAATGGCCCAATTTGGTATATCTGTTTGGTGACCCTGCAAAACTATTCTGGATTGAAAAAATGAAATCACTGCAGCAAGAAAGTGGTGTGCAATTGCTTGTGTATCCACACCACACCTGGATTTATTGACATGAGCTGCAAATGCCAAATAGTGGGAATTAATATAAATTTATAACACCAAATTGTATCACAATAAAAAACAAAATAAAAATGATGAATGAAAACGAATTATACTTACAATCAACATGGAAACCGAATGTTGATTCGAGATATTTCTTGTCTTCTTCCAGGAGTGTTGCCTTCGTTGTAACAATTGGTAAATTTTTAAATGGAAGGCCGTAAACCGATGGATGTCATTTGCTTTGATACTGAATTGAAACATTTGGCCGTCATTTAGAGTCACATAAAAAAGGCCATCCTCTGTATTGTAGGATGAGAGAAGGTAATTCAAAATATCTAGATCTGTTTGAAATGGGGCATGTCAATGAGCCCAGTAAACTCACACGCATCCATCAAATCTTTATATTCGGAAGACATCTTTAAAACAGTATGGATGTGGGGGCACAAGGGATTCCTGTAGATGATCTTACCCATGGATTGGACTGGATTCTCTTCTTGATTTTTTCTTGAGCTTGTGGTTGGGAAGCATTTGAAGTCAACATTATAGTTGTGCTTGCGTCTTTGACAATGAGGGATTCTGAACAAAAAAATCGAGAGCCGGAAAGTGTAAACAAGAAAATGACCAGCAAGAGGGTATTTATAGGATAAATAAAGCATCAATGGGCTCTGTTAACACGTGTTAATGGCCTTTGTTGACACGCGTCACCATTGACACATTAACAGAGGCCATTGACGCGTGTCATCAACGAGGCCATGAGGCCAATCGACACACATCACTTATCCAGGCCATTGACACGCCTCAAAGCCTTGACCTTTTGAACAAGGCCATTGTGCGTCAAACACGCGCGTTAAAGAGCTTTGTTGACGTTGTGTTGACATGTGTCAAGGATGGTTATTGATGTCGTATTGTCGCGTGCATCAAAGGTGCATCGATGTCTGGAACTCTGATTTCTCTAGCTCGAAAAACCTGACAAAAATTTGGTTTTGGAATCTTTGTCAAATTCATCTTTCACTAAAAGCTGGTTCTTGGGATATTCGTTAGGTATTTCCACCTACAATTTTATAGAGGTGTCTTAAAATGAACATCAAACTAAGATTCACTCGAGAAAACTTGAAAACAGATCATAAATCTCACAAAAAAAAAGCTCGAGAATGATCAAGGAATGGAGACCATTCTATAGTGATCAATTCAAGACTAAAATGAGCAACCCATTACGAGTTTTTAGCTCAAAGACCAAGGTCGTCTTAGGAGATCACAGAAAATGCAAAGAAAAATGAAGTATCAATATATTGAAGTCAAAATGACAATGATGAAGTAGTTTCAAAGCTCAGAAATAAAACTTACCATCCTTCATCAAAATAGTGATCTCATTTGAAGAAAATTTGAGCTCCAAAAGGTCGACCATGGTGGAAAATAGACCACACAGAGAGTTCAATAACCGACAGTGAAATGATCACATAAATACGAAGAAATCGAAACCTACAAGATCCTCATAGAGCTCAAAAGAAGAAGAGACTCAAACACCAAGAATAGCACAGTCCCAAGTTCTAAGAGACCAATCACAATGGCGAACCCACAAGAATCTTGCACAGAAAACTTGAATAGAGAAGAATAGCGAAGATCCAGATTCACTCAAAAATTAGAGAACTATTATGCAGAGGGGTTGACCTCAAAGATTTCATGACCATGGCATCAATTCAAAAACTTGCAAGGCTTTACCCACAAGCGAGAAAATGAAATGGAGTGATCATTAAGGTCAAGTAAGCTTTAACACGCAAACTTGAGAGATGAGTTAAATGAAACTCAACCACAGTCAGAGAATCAAAGGTAGGGAAAGAAAAGTACCAAGATCAATGCTCAAGGACTGATCCTAGGGTTAGAAGCAAACCACCATGACTACACTAACACTACCTCATTCAATACAAATCAGAAACCCTAACAATAGGTCAAGAATCAACGACACCAAATCAAACAAGATACAAAGATCAACGAACAACGTCGGTTTTTGGTTATCAATACATACCCAGGGTTAAAGTTAACTCAACCTAACTTAAAATACCACCGACAAAAATATGAAAGGTTTGATTCAACATTGGATGGGGCCAACCCATATGTTCCAAATCATCATTTTCATCATTGACTGAATAAGTATATATTATAAAATATGATGGAAGGCCAACAACAATCATCACTCAAAAGGTAAAATTTAAACCTTAGTCTCTTCAAATTTCCAAAAGCTGACAAGTAATTACAAGGCATGTGATAATCAAAAGGTGTCAAGTATTATAACATGTCATATACTATACAAAGGGTGGCAGACTATAGCATGTAATATGTATGCTCCAAGGTGGCCGAATATAATATGGTGGCCCTTTTACAAAGTGCACCTTGCCATGTTTTTAAACCATAGTAATTTGCTAAGTCCACAAGAGTGGCCAAACCAATGAGGACTAATGGTGAGTGCAAAGGTGGTCCCCATTGTTGGAGGAGTTGGAGGTGATTTACATTATGTCACCCATGTGACCACTAGAAGACAAGAGTTGATCATGTGCACATGGACAAGTGGTCCCCACAGTGGATGAATTATTTTTGTATATTGAAAGTATTGTAATTATTTTACTCAATACACAAGAGTATTTTTTCATGCCTTTAGTAAAAGGACAGAACAAACAAGAAGATAAATTCACATGCACAAGAAAGCATACTTGCCTAGTAAGCAAGGTTTATTATTAGCAAATTATTCACCCATTCTTTTCTTAAAAATAGAATAGTCCACTTCAGTTTGAATGAGATGTAACCAAAGTATATTAATGCCTCTTTGTAATAGTTTGTTTTATTTTTATTCCTTATTTATTATTAAATAAAGGATAAAAATAGGATGCATGGTTGAGTACAGCTTTAGTCTATTTTTACAAAGGGTGCAAAATAATTTTTCTATATATAGTGTGCTTTATGAAAAGCACAAAATAGGAAGAGAAGACTTTTTAGATATAGGAGTCTTGAAGCAAATTTCGCTTGCTTTTCCCTTTGAATGTGAAGTATTTTCTGCCTTTCCAATTATTTGCAGTCTTGTGTATGTTTTCCATTAATCTTGTGAATGTTGAATTCCCTGATTAATCATCTTACCCTATTGTAAATTCAGTAATCTCTACATGATATTAATGTGTATGTGTAACTTAGTAGTATTGTTGTGATTCTATCCCTCAATACATCAAAGTGTTTACCCTTAATTATCTTCAAAAATCTATTGGCCTGTGCATAAGAAGTTCATTCCATATCAATTATGCATGTACTTAGTCAAAGACCTCATATAAGTTTGGTGTATCACCTTCATTAATTTTCATTTTTACAGTCATCTTTTACCCTTAAACCCTAGAAATCAGTTTAGGATACATCAATAAGGAACCGGCCTTGATACTAGAGACTCACCTCAAAATAGGTATACCCATAGACCTGAGGTGTTTCCATTGTATCTATGAAAGAGAGAGATAAAATTTGCAAGCTTAGAACACCTACACCATCTCTCTACAATGGTGCACTTTCGAGAGATAACGGTGCCCTAACACCAATGACGTATAAGTAGGAGGTAATAACTAGATGTAAAGATGAAAATGAAATATGAAATAGAATGAATACAACTCTTTCCCCATATGCTTGTGTGATGTGGATGTAGAAGATTCTCAAATGCAGTCCCTTACCTTAGCAAATAGATAGTGCTTGAGAGATGATAGTTCATCCATAAAATAGTGAGTATGTTATGTTTATATAGGGATATCTTGTTTAAATTTCAACACTAATGGATCGACATGGCGATATTACCTACGGGAACAAATAAGAAAATGAAAAAGACTGACCTTGAATAGATAAATTAGACCCAAGTGTTACAGGGACCAGTGGCACCCATGGGAACCACAAACTTACCCTAGGATCCCTAATTCGGGACTAGAGACAATAATCAAGAAAATTACGACACCTTAGAATCCATAAGAGATGAACAAACCTGTCTAGACAAATGACAAATGTACTAGACAAATCACAATAAGGATTAACTAAATGACGATAGGATTAAGGGATGGGTCATTAATAAATACGTTTATTACTCAAGATCCATATATGAAATAACATACATGGTGGTATAAATTTAATAGTAAATGCATGATTGTGTTACTACATTTTCCCCCACTTTATGATGGTGAATAGAATGCTCGGTAACATAAAGTAGATAGAAATACATACTTGAGAAAATTCAAAGAAGCCCATCTATAGTAGTACACACATATGTGTACTAGATTCATGCCAAAATAACCATGTAGTATCTTTGAACCATGGATCAGTGGGTTGATCCATGTAATGTAGTAAAAAAATAGTGTAAGTGTCGATATGAAGTGCACTAAATGAAAGTGATGATTAAGATAAAAGATGATTTTTGAACACGTATGATGACAATGAGGTGAGGTAGGGAGTGATCATTTCCCCCCGAATGCTTGTATATAAATGAATAACTTGAGGATTTGGGCATCCTAGCGCGAAGAAGAAGATTATAGGAAAAAAAGTGTGTTATTCTCCAATCTCGACTACATCGTCAAGATTTTCCATTCTGATAGAATTAGATCAAATGTTTGTGGTTTTGGATCCAAATAATTTGATCAAACAGTTTGACTATATAGGAATTATATAGGAAGTCCCTTTTCCCCCACTCCACGAGTGTTGCCACAATGTAATAGCTTCCAAGTTGGTTTATCTATAAGTAGGCACAAAATATATGATGGCTTCTAATTTAGGTCATTTGGAACAAAACGTAGAATGTGAGAGGGATTCCAAGTTAGCTCATCTGGAGCCAAGCACTAAATGTAGAATAAATTCCCAAGTTAGGTCATATAGGAAAAGTGATGAATATAATCTCCAAAGTTAGGTCATCTTTAAGGCCATGCTTAACTCCCACGTTAGGTCATTAGGGAGGCCAATTTTATTGAATTTTTATTCATTGAATGATCTTGATTTGTTAAAATGCTAATTGATTGATTGATTGGTTGATTGTTTGATTGGTTACTCATGAAGAGATTTTATGCAAGTTTCCCCCTGGTTAGGTCATTAGGGAAAATCAATAGAAATTGGTGAATAATCGCATGGAAATTTTTTTAATCACTAAATTCCCCATGTTAGGTCATTAGGGGGAAGTCGATAAGAATTGGTGAATAATCGCATGGTAATATTTTTAATCACTTGTTGCCCGCAATTTAGGTTATTAGGGGAAGTCAATACAAATTGCTAAATAATCGAATGGAAATATTTATAATTTTGTGTTTCCCTGAAATTAGGTCATTAGGGGGAAGTGATGGAGTGTCATATAGAAAATTTTACTATTTGTCACCCCAAGATTAGGTCATTAGGGGGAGTTAATAGTGAATTGTCGAGTGGTGAATTAGTAAATATTTGAAAATGGTGAATTAGTAATGTTAACTAATCACATGTAATATAAAAGGTATTATATGATGACCTTAATGATATGCTCCCCTTTCTAGTGAAGTGGGAAGTGATTAAAAGAATGGATGCCAAGATGAAAGTAAGAATGAATAAGATAGAAAGTAGTTAAAATCACAAAAATGGGTATAAATTGAATTGAATATAATTTTAAGGAGAGATAAAATGTGTGGAAGCTATATAGTATAGTGGTAGGTGGAATTATAAAAACAACATCATTAATGGTGTGTAAATTAGAGTAGAAATGCTCAAGATATGGAAAAAATTGTGTATTGCATATTAGTTGCCAAAGTAAACGTGAAAGGGTGACTATAGTAAGGTAGGTGAAGATAAGTAACTATAAATAGTAAATTGAAAAAGTGTTTAGTTACTTAATTCATTATTGTACGTGATTGTGAGAGTGTGAACGAGTTGAGTGAAAATTCCGCAAGTGATAGCGAGTGTATTGTAGTCATTTTGAGAGGGTGGCAGCAACCGCCGTAGTGTCATGTATGAATGCGGAGTTGGTAAGTGCATTGATTTTGGTAGTATGCATGGTGTAATAGTAATTTTTATTTATTTTTGAAAGTTTGAGATTATTTTTCTCGGCATTAAAGATATGGAAAATAGCAAAGTGAGACCGCTAGTGACACTTGGGACAAAAGTTTCGAGAACAAGATGTTAATGTCCTTGTCCTAGGCACTCTAGTCCTGCAGCCTATGCAATGTGGTCTAGAATCATGCATTTGAAGTATAATTGTGCAAAAAACATTTTTCTAGTATGTTAAATGATTGTATTTGGTTTTATAATGTGTTCTAATGTTGTGTTTGTTGTCATGTTTTTGTGTGCAGAGGGATATCCACTCAACGGAGTTCCGTGGTGGGCGGCATATGAGTACATTTTTGGGATTATGCAAGCTAGATGATGATTAGGATGTGATGGACCATTCCGGCCCATGAAACATAGCACGAGATGGGGAACGTACACCATAATATGCCTATGTTGACTCAACTATGTGAGAGATGGTACATAGATATGTACACATTTTTGTTAACTATGGGGAGATGACATTACGTTGACGGTGTATATCACATTCGTGATTGTCATTTTTAGGAGAGAGAGTGTTGGTTATGTGAGTGGAGGATATGGTGCAGAGATGCAAGTTCGAGAAAGTATTTTGTGGGGACTCGACTAACTACTAAGGCCCATATTAGTCTAGATGTGATTTTACGATCTATTTTTCAGCACCTTCAGAATTTCATAGTGGTTATAGTTGCGTCATGTATATCCATGAAGGGAGGTGGTGTAGATATCTTGTATAAGATGCGTGACATATGTCAATGAATAGAGGAGGAGGGTACTGAATATGGGTGGGCACGGTTAATATTGGCCAACCTATATAGAGATCTATATGTTTTACGCATGAGGAGCATGGTGGACGGATAATAGCCACCACACTATTACATGTGTGGGCATATGAGGACATAGTCATATTGAGACTAGTTTGAGGTTCATGAGGAGAGTGGGCCAAACTAGAGATATATGCACGTCATTGGATTGATATTCGTGGTAGGAAGATGGACATAAATACGTACGGGAGTTGGTAGATAGGATGGGGCCAAAGGCTATGATATGTAGGCCATACCATGACTACGAGGGATTTCCTAAGGATGCTAAAGAGTTATGATGTATTTGGAGGAATGTGTGGTTAGAAGAATACTTACCAGTGTGGTGGAATTTTTTTAGGGAGAGAGAGTGTCCAGCCGGTTTGACATGGCTCGGGATGTGCCCCTAGAGCCATATATATGCTTACAAGCTTTTAGATAACCTAGGAGGGCTGGAGCTATGTCACGGACCATAGTCGAGTAGTTAGTACCACTCGGCATCGATAAGTTTGATCTAGTGATAGAATCTATTGATGAATATGATGTGGGTTACATTGAGGAGTACCATCCATGGTGGGCAACTCATTGGTGGGTATTTTTATACCCATTATTCGTACGTCCAATGGAGTTACCGCATGGAGGAGGAGGGGAGGGGAAGTATATGCCCCCAATCTTATAGTAGTGACCGTAGCTCACCATAATTATTTGTGTATGCATATTATATATTTAGTGGGTTTTTTGTGTTGTAATATATTGTTATCTAACACATTGTGGAATTTCATGTTTTTCGGTGAAGGATTTTGGTTGTTGATTGTAGAAACATCCATCTGCACATTGATTTAGAATATAACAAACAATGTGCTAGGAGGAGGTATACTAGAGCACATGGATGATATAGCAGTTATAATTCCCATTTATTTGAGCCTTTGACCATAACAACAACAACGTGTGTTATGCTACTAGCTAAGAGGGACAAGGCATGTGAGGAGATTTGATGACCTAGAGAGGCTATAAGTTGTGGTCCCTTGACAAAATATGTGTTTTCACGATATGTAGATGTGTAACAAGAATTTTCTAAGAAGTCTAGTGAGATTAATTTGCTACAAATGTAGGTGGAGATGTATCAAGGCCATAAACAATGGCATTGCATTAACAAAGAGGCATCTAGTTCTAGGGCTCTCGTAGTACCTGAGATCGATAGTGACGATGAGGTGTGATTTGCACTATTGTATATGATGTGGGGAAGTGCGTTTCCCTCGGTGATGAGATATGTTTTGTTATGATGATGATATTTGATAAATATGTATAGATGCATATATTTGATATATGATAAACCTAATTTGTAGTGTTTTGATGTCATGATGTTATTGATGATATATGATTATATGGTTAATGTCCTAATATATGTAATGTGTTGTGTATTTTTTTGTTTTATTAATGTGGATTCACATTATAATTTTTCTAATGGTAGATAAAATGTGTGTGGTGAATAGATAAAAAATGCATTGTGATTGATGAAATGTTAACTGAATGGAATGTGTGGCACGTTGTTAATGTAATTATGATATTAGAATAGATTAAAATATAAAGAAGTGTATGATAATAACATGAACGTATCGTAATGAATGTGCAAAAATGTAATGTAGTCGTAATAGGTTTGTTAAGATGAAAGTATGAGTGGGGAAGATTAGTGATGCCCCTTAGTGTGTGAATGAATAGGCTCATGTTGTTAAGACCACTTAGTCATCAACAAAATCCACATAAGCAAGAGTTCATCGTCAAGAAAGGATTGAGTTCACTATATTAATCGATGGAGCGTATGATGAGATGTTCTTAGTAAAAATCCCTAAACATTCATGAAGGAACCATAAGAACATAAGTGCATCATCAGGAGGTAAGGTGATAACAATAACCTATTAAAGACCAAGGCAGCATGAAGAAGTGGAAGCATGTGGGATAGATGCATCATGAGTGTATGAACCAAAATGAATGTCATATGGAGAAGTTGTGGGATATGTAGAGGGTTGGAGGAGCCCATGTGACATAATAGTGTGAAGTGGTGAATAGCGTGGTTGCGGTGGATGTAATGGATGCAATGAATGTGATGGTGGCGGCAGTGGAGGAGGTGGAGAAAACCATATGATGGAGATGATAAAACTATAAAATGAACACATGATGGAAAAGACTCAAGTGGAGTAGGAATTTGATGACGTGGTAGAGGACACATAGATTGATCATGAGAGCTGAAGGAGATACTACCCATATCTTCTAGTAATTTCAATCTATCATGAAGGGTGAGACAATAATTGTCACCATTTCCATTTATGGGATGGTAATTACAATACGGTTTGTCATGTTTATTCTGTAATTGGTGTTATGTATGATGCTAGTTGGAGGGTAGGCTAATTAATCACTGATGAAGTAACAAAATCATCACATCATATGGTCGAGAGTGAAGAGAGAAATGTAGAGGCCTGCATGACCTACATTGAGTGGTAGGAATAGTAGCTTGTCATGGATCCAGTACAAGTCTTCTTTCTTGGTGGAGTGGGTTGAGCTTGTTTGTTTGGTATGCGAGTAAAACATGGAGATTATTTTGGATGTTTGACCAGAGGCGCATGTGGAATACTAGATTAAGAAATGGTCAATGAAGTCGGTGTATGCTCTATAACATGTGATGATAGAAGATCTTTCTCTAGGTAAATAAATTTATAACATAAGAGAATCAATGAATTATATGTATCATATTGTAATATTTTCTTGAGTGGAGGAATTAGGCCATGACAAAAAACATATCTTTTCTAATTTAATAGGTTTGAAGATGAGATTATTTATATAGACATTGAATTGTAATATATAATCCTTGATAGGTTCATAGGAGCCCCGATGTTAAGAAGGTATGCGATTATAAGTGAACCTAGGGCCATTGTTGATTATGAAAAGACGGAGGAAAGTATCCTCCATGTCATAAAAAGTGATCTGATGGAATCAAAGGGGAGATGAGTGTACCACTGTAATTCCTCACTAACAAGACTATATTAAAAGGCCTTAAGTAATAATTTATCATTAGGATAAAAGGCCATAAGCAAGTGATAATATAGAAGATGAGTGTGAGGGTCATCGATATCATCAAAACATGTGAAAGTAGTAATGACAAAATATCCAAGAAATGCAAATTTATGAATCTTTTTAGGGATCGATTGCCATGTAATGAATTTTTTTCAATGTATGCATAATAGGATCTAATTTCTAAAGTGAGGATGTGAACATGAGATTGGAGCTTTCCTACCGAGTGTATGAGAGAGATGATGTCATGTGAAGGAATGTTGCAAGATGGCAATAAACTATTAAGTGGTTGTAGCTTTCCATTATGAGTAATCATGGGAATATCAAAAGGTGACTAAGGAGGTTTTACTGCTAATGGTGCATTAGGAGTAGGTTCTAAGAAAGATATATTAGGTGGGATATATGAAGTATCCATATTTATAGCAGGACTAGCATCGGAAACAATCTTAACAAATGAGGTGGTGATGGAGACACATCTAGAGGATAGGATGGACTAAGAGTTACGAGATGATGTAATAATAGGAGAAGAAGAAGGGATAGATGGTGGTTACCCATGTAAAGTAGTAGATATAATGTGAGGAGAATGTAACAATGGAGCAAGAGAGTCACATTCAGTAATATAGAAAGAATGAGAATCATGACTATCCTCGACTCACTACTATCGATAGAGCCTTAGTAGTCATAATGTTGCTATGAAGGATATCAATAGGATCGTCAACATAATGTGAAGGAACATGTAAACTAGTAGGAGATGTAGTAGGAAACAAAATTCCGAAGTGGTAGAGTCATGAGAAGGATTTTTATTAGTGGACGAAGTAATAGAAGAATCATTATGGACCTAGGAATTATTGTCAATTCCTAGCAAGTAATCAATAAGATAATTATCTAAAGTTTCTTGTGAAAGATCAAAAGAAGGATCACTAGTGATCATATGACATGGTGTACAACGAGTAAATGATATAGGATCCTAAAAATGCTAATGCCTACTAGCGAATCTAAAAAAATAGTAGGAAGATATTGTTTGCCATCTAAGAGTTGTTGTTAGACATGATCGGGTGTACCAAACATAACACTATATAGAGATTTGAGCTCAGCTATGACAAACTCATCATAAATAACGTAAACTCTAAAGTAAGACACGATGGGAAAAGAAGATGAGTGATCTTTAGCAATTATGGTTTGACTGGATCCTAGGGAAAATTATTCGAAAAGATAGGTTCACCAAAATGATTAACTAAAAAATAAAATTTATCTAAGTTAATTTAAATAGAAACAACAATGAAAATAACTCAGGATGTGAATTTCAAAGTGTCTACGTAAAATCTCAAGATGTGAATATGAAAGTGTCACAATGTCTTCATAGTGTCTTTATCTTTTCACATGGTTTCTAGAATATCTTTTCCTATGTCACCGTGAATATGGTGTGAATATCTACGAAAAAAACACCATATAAAGAATAAAACTCCTAAAAAACAAATATGCATATGAAGGGGTCGATGGCCTTAGTTACCACAAGGGTCAACTTACAATTAAGCATTACACTACATTCCGGACCCAATGTTGTTCTGTGTTTCTATTTAATTACGTGCTTAGGGTTCCCTAGTTCCACTAACACGTATAGCGGGAAATAACTAGATGTAAATATGAAAATGTTGGCTAGAATAGAATGAATACAACCCTTTCCCTCTATGATTATGTGATGCAAATGTAGAATATGCATAAATTTAGTCCCTTGCCTTAGTAGATAGATAGTCCTACCATAAAATAGTAAGTATGCTATATTTATATAGGGATGTCTTGTTCTAATTTCAACACTAATGATCGACATACTAATTAGTATCCGTGGGAATGAACACGAAAATGACAAAGACTGACCTCGAATAGATAAATTAGACCCGAGTAATACAAGAATCGGGAGCTTAAAAGCATTGACTAGGGCATACATGGTTCCATTAACACTACCTTAAGTGCCCAGGTTGAGGCACGGAGATGACAATAAAAAAATTATGACACCTAAGACTCCCTAAAATATGATCAAAACTATAAAGAAAAATAATGAGTGTACTAGAAAAATGATAATGAAAACCAGCCAATCGACAAAAGGACTAAGTGATGGGTCATTAGTGAATACTTTTACTACGCAAGATCCATATATGAAATAAAATACTTAGTGGTATAAATGTAATAGTAAGTGCATGATTTTATGACTACAATTTTCCTTTTGTTGATGGGACAAAAGTCCTATTTTTTTTTCTTTATGCCATCCTTTCCCACCGCCAATGTTTCTTCAATCTAGGGATTTCCCAACTTTTTGGAACAATATACCTTGATAAAACTGTAAAAAATTGATTTCTTTATCCCATGAAATCCATACTTGTTCACACTATAAAGTATTTGTCTTAGCTTTTGCTACTTCTCACAAAGAATTTGATTTGGAACCATTCTCCTTTTTTTGCAGCCACCTAAATGTCCCGAATAACACTTTCCTTGAAAAAACAATGCAACACCAACCTTTTCCATATCTTTGTTATGTGAGTTTCAAAATTCGTCGCATCCTATCTTGGTCTCTCCTACTTTGCAGATCCCTATTGTAATCTTTTCTCATATCGTGGCTTCTCTTGAGCAGGCTCCATCCTTTGTTTTTTTGAAATGACCATTTTCATAAAATACTCGAATCATTAACTTCACATAACTCGAACACTCCAATCCACAAAAACTTAAGCTTATATCCTGTTTTTTAAAGGAATATCATACCTCATAAATCCCATAGGAGAGTGCAATTTGATTAACCTCTAACATCGACGAATTATTTACTATGTTTCAAAGCATTCCAAAGATTTCATTCTCTTCAATCTATAGAATACTAATGTTTTTCATTGAAGGTAGTGAAATGGTTTGAACCAATGGGACCAAATAACAATTTCACAAGTGTATCTAAGGAACAAAAGAGGACAACATCAATGTTAGTTGAACATGTTAATAAACAAATTTTAAGTCAAGGAACACTTGAGGAAATAGAAGGACCACCTCATAAAGCATTGGGAACTTTATAAAGATTGTGCCAAAGATACAACATGATCAAAATGGGAACCAATGTAGACACCTATAATTTAGCTCAAGTAATTTAAATACATAAATTGTGCTTTGATTATACGCTTTGTCAAAAATTGACGACATATCATCAATATCACTCTTTTTCTCATATATCACAATTAATTAGTTACATTATGATAACTAATTAATTCTTCTATCTAACAAATACGCCAATTAACGACCTTCCATTAATCGATCCCCTTTCTATATAGATTAATTAATTATTTATAATTAATTAAGCTTCCTTTTTATCTAGATTAATTATTTATTTATAATTAATTAAGCTCCCTTTATATCTAGATTAATTAATTATTCTTACTTAATTAATTCTCTCTTCTATTTAATCAATAAATCGTCATTTATTTGATTAAAATCCAATCATAATATAAATCATACTAACTATTCCTCTAAAAGAATTTTATAAGCTTGCACACTTATTAATTAATCACTTTGATTAATTAATAAACCCCCTCGATCCCCACGAGTTACTAGAGGACAAAATAAACTATCCTAAAGTAAACTCAACAACTTCTAAATTATGTTTATACATACTAACCTAGCTTTGCTATTATCCCACATATAATAGGATGTAAAGCTTCTTTAAACCATTGGGTTATAAAAGAGACCCTCATCTAACCTTTCGACTTACACCTAAATGAGAATAGAACCTAAGCTATAGCCATTTTATCATCTTAGATAATTCTTCATTTGAGGAGCTTGTTATTTTAATTTCTAGCATTCATTATTCTAAGCTTGAAGTCATATGGAGATATGTCAAATGGTCTTATAGCCATGGATTTACAAGACTCCATTCTTAAAACCTTGGGATTCAAACATAAAATTATCCCTTTTGATTGCTAAGGATATAAATAGTTTCATTTAATTAGCATTCAATTAGTGATAGAGGTTAATTTGTTTACAATGTTAGTTTGAAGCTTTATTTCATGTTCTAATGCAAATACATTAATAGATTAGCTTTGCTTAAGTTATAAGCATGATGGTATATTGATCTAGTTAGCATTGTATTGAAGATATTAGGTGTTAGATTTGATTTCTTTTGCATTGTTAACTAATTCATATACATATTTGGCACACCGGCCGCACTTAATTCATTCTCTTTTGCACTTAATTTTAAGTTTTTTTAGTTAAGTTTCAATTTTGGTTACTAACCCTCTTTTTTCATATATTGACATAACTTGTTTTGTTGAGTTTTCATGTGTTGAGTCTTCTTGTAGATATAAAGGAGGTCAAGTGTTATCAAAATTGGATCTTGATGTGAAAATTTTAATATTTCTCCATTTTTTCATGTTTAGAGCTTGTTTTTTTAACATTCTACGTGCTAGTTTTTCAATTTCTCGAAAATCTTAAATTCTTGAGCATGTAGGTTAGTGTTTGACATAAAGTGTTGAGTCTTCTATTCATATATTAATGTGATGGTTTTCTATAGAAGTTGGATCTTGATGGAATTTTTTAAAAATTTATCCATGTTTTCATTTATAGAGCTTACTTTTTCATCATTCTACATGCTAGTTTTGTCAATTTCTTGAAAATGTTAAGTTTTCGATCGTGATTGTTAATGTTTGATAGTGTTCAGTCTTCTAATAACTTACTAATGTGATGGGTTGTTGTCAAAATTTAATCTTGGTTGTAAGAATTTTACCTTTTTGCAGATTAAGGGACATTTTCTTCACATTTTTTGAGTACATGTTAAGTGCATACCCATGAGCATAAGAGCATATGTGTAACCCATTTTTGGAAGTTCATAAAGTTTTCTCCCAAACTCGAAATGACTCCATTTTATTTTTCTTGAAATGTATTGAAGTGAAATATGCAATGAAAACATAAATTCAAGATTTATATTTACCTAAATTTTAGGGTTTTCCTTTATTGTAAAACCGGTCATTTTCTAACATATCTAATGTTTTGATGAATGTTGTATTTCCATTCATTACTTTATTTTAACCAAATATTGTGTATGTTATTCTCATGACAATTTTGGTTATCACGAGAGTCTAAAAAAATTCAATATCAATCTTTTAACATTTGAATTAACTTAGAAATTTGATAATTCATTTTTCTTAAGGGAATGAACCTTTTACAAGGCATTTTTATGGTCCTTTGATTTGAAGTTTTCCATTTTGATCTAGTTGGGCTAAAATTTTTAAGGCACTTCTCTTACATCTTAGGGTGGTCTTGAGAATCAAAAGCAAATTTAGTCTTCATTTTCTAACATTTTGTTAATTGGAAACTTCATCTTTCATTTTTGGTTTAAGGGAATGAACATTTATCAAGCTTTTTGTATGGTTCATTAATTGCAAAGTTTTCCTTTAATTTTTAGTTGGATTATTTGTTGTGTATGTTATTCTCTTACATCCTTGGATGATCTTGAGAATCAAAAGAAACTCTTAATTCTCTTTTAAATAATGTGATTTTCTTGGAGAACTACTAACGCTTGAGTGTAGGACCTAAAAACACTTGTCAAAGAAAGGAGTTTGAAACAAAATTTTCTAACTACACATGTGTTGCAGGTTACAAAATGCAAAATGAATAAACCACATTAATTCTAAAAGATAAAAAACACTACATTCAAAACAATTGATTTGCAAGTTCAGATAAGGGTACATCCCATCCACTTAAAACTAGGACATAACCCCTTTGGCATAAGATTTAAGCTACAAAAATAGGGGTGGTCCTAGGAACCAAAAAGTAGTCCACCCAAGAGGGAACCTTGTGGACAAAAAAGAAGTGATCCACACAACTGATTTACTAGTATATGTTATCCAAAATTCACCCCTCAAGGTAATTTTGATAACATGTACCAAATTCTTTAGTCTCGAGAAAGTAGAATTGATTCAAGGCCCAAAATCATGTTTTGGGGTCCCTTTGGTTTCTCTCTAACTTCCCCATCCAAGGAAAAAAATCCAACAAGTTAGCAAAAATTGAAAAAATCCAAAAAATGAAGTCGCAGGCTTGTTTTAATGCATTGCGGGTCTGGAGGTTGTGGGTCGTACCAAGGTTCGTCGTACCAAGTTTTGGGCCGAAATACAAAGGAATCGGCTAAATCAGACATTTTTGTCCCAGGTGGTCAGTGGGATAGTTGGGATATTAGGACATGAAAAGCTGATTTTTTTACAAGTCATTCTATTCCAGGTGGTGTGGATATTTTTGTCTGGGACAGTCGAGAAATAGTACGCGTAGTACGTGCAAAGGTGAAATCGCCACATAATGAGCCAAGTTAAGTGGATGTGGCTGATGTTGAAGTTAACGGTCCTCATGGCCTGGTCATTGGTGGATGTGCAGTACAAAGAAGTATGAATCGGCTGATGTGGAAGAATGTGTCTAGGATAGTTAGGACACACGGACTGATTTTGCCAAAATAGTCAGTAAAGAAAGAGAAAAGTCAAAGTTTGACCTCCCAAACTTCAAACGACCATAACTTTTGACTCCGAGCTTCAATTTTCATAAAATTGGACTTTCGAAACAAGCATGACGTCCTCTATTTCAAAAAAGTAAAATTTTAAATATAAGAAACATATTCAGCTCTAGTCAGTTAATGCTCATTCCCGTCAAATGACAAAAAACGTTTGGTAGACCCAAAATAGATGCTTGCACTCAGAAGGTCATAACTTTTGCATTTCTTAATGAAATCACATGAAATTGGTACCGTTGGAATCATGAATCTAGGACTGATGAACAATAATCAAGAAATTTGGGATTTGATGAGAAATCGATGGATATTTTTTATAAAATGTGTCTGGGTTCATGACATTTTTTTATTTGGTAGTTGGGAGTGCAATTAAGACCCATGGTCATCATTATTTCTTTGTTGCAGCACTGGGATAGTATGGGGAGCCTTTTAGTGGTAACATATAATCATTTCACTCCATTTAATGCATCTTATAAGTGGTTTAAGGACAAATTTTGGGATTTCCATTTTCCCCTTCTCTCTATCTTCTCATTTTTTTATAAATTGGAGTGTTAAGCTCATTGTAAAGGAGGATTTTTAGTTGTAGAAAGTTCTCTCAAAATTGCTTTGTGAAGCCAATGTGTTGCAAGTCCATGTAGTGGACTCCTTTCATTTACATTGAATTGTGCATATCATGAAGCAATAAAATACAAGTTTGTGGATGAATCTTCCTCGTATGTGTTTATTTTCACTCTTATTTCATTTTCAACCTTCATTACAAGAATATTGTGTCTATTTTTATTCTCTTTAAAGGGATCCATTATCATTTTGTATGTTTGAGATGTTATGAATGTATTTTTCTAGATTGTGGAGAATTGCCATCACCCCTTCTAGTGTGCACTTTGCTTCGTATCTCATGCAAAGACTACTCTCACATGACCCTCCTTTTCGGTGTATCACCACTTTAGTGTAGGATTTCATTTTCATGCATTCTCTCTCCTTGGTTCATTAGAAAGTTATATTAGGAAAGATAGTCTTACCTGCATTAGAGTAGATTGTGGCAGGTAGTTTAGGAGCAAGAACCAACTTTCTCTGGAGGTCTATCTCAAGTAGAAAGTCCCATAACTTGGAGATAGTACCCATGTTATCCAATCACACCATGAGCTCAAGTATATGCACTTGTGTAAACATAAGGGTGTTGTGATTCAGTGATAATAGTTTATGGCATGCCGGTGGGACAGAGAAGAAGTCTTCATTTTAATTATAACAAGATTGATGTGCACTTGTTGTAAGTTTCCAGCTTTGAAGGAGCTTTGAAATTACACATCTGGTGACTCCAAAAGAGGCAGAATCCACTGGTTTCAGCAGTCCAAGCCTGGCATATTTATGAGAAGAATTCAGACAGATCAAGAACTAGGGAAGAAGGATTGTTTGTTCATCTACACATATCCCCAGGTAGAGAAAGAAGGGGAAGAAGAGCTCAAAGATCTCCATCTCCACCAAATAGGACCTTGTCAACACCTCCACTTGGTAGGCCTTTCATTCAGTCAACTAGAGTTTTTGACCAATCAGAATGGAACAACCCAATACATATGTCAACTTCACTGAAACAACCCACTCGCCCTGAATGCACAAAATTTGGTCCTGATTACAATATTAAAGAGCATCCCGTATTTCACTGGGGAGAACCAAACTTCCCCTGGTGATCATGTCCGAGATATTGTGAATGTTTGTACAATCCATGAAATCTATGAGATGGACATTGCACTCAACCTACTTGCCTCTTCATTCAAAGGGAAAGCTTCACAATGGTTCAAGAGTCTCCTTGCAAGCTCTATCCAAAATTGGAATCAGCTATGCATAACTCTTCACAACTAGTTTGGGGAGAAAGGTGATAACTTATCCTTGTTGGAGCAACTAACAACGATCAAGAGAGCCCCAAATGAGCAGTTAATATACTTCAACCTAATATTCCAATAGACCTAGGATAGGATTCCAATAACAGTAAAGCCCACTAATGAAGGTTCCTTCTTATACTTTCTTAGGGATTTGAATTCTTATATTTCTTCGACGATTCGGTCAATGGGGGCATAACCTTGCTTGAAACCTATAGCCTTTCCATAGGGGCTAAGAACCATTTGATTCAGGCTAGTAAAACCACTCCTAGGCCATCCATACCTCCGTATCAATAATTAGAAAGTCCAAACACTAGTCAAGCACCTACATTAGCTCCCATCCCTACTCCAAGAAATTAGAGTTCAACTGAAGCCTCTACCTCATCATCTAACAACTCCAAGGAACTCCAAGAGGTCATGAAGCAATTACAAAACTTAGGTAATGAGTTGGTGACAATAAAGTGGTAGTAAGCTCAAAATTTTAGATCATACTAGCCTCAAACTCCACATAATAGACCTCCATATGAACCCAATAGGCCACCCATGCAAACTATAAATCGAATCAAGTCAAAATTTCTTCTAATAGGCCTTTCCAGCCTTACAATCCGAATTTTGTATCCACACCTAGAGCTTTGATACAGTGCAAAATAACATGGCCCAGAATATGATTGGTATTTCCTATGTAGTCAACCACATAACCAATCAATGTGCTTTAACGGTGCATTAAATCGAGCTCGACGGTGTAGACCGTTGGTGTGTCGTAAGAATCTAGCCATGAAGAAGATTAGTAGTAGGAAGTGCCTCAGCAAGAGACATCTTTGAATGAAATTATGCTTGTCAATTGGTAGGCTGAAGATTTATGTGGTATAAATCAAGTACCTTCTCGAAGTGTAGCAGCCAATAAATGCTCCAAGAAGAGAAACATTGGGGAAGGATAGTCATCCAACTCATATGGTCCACAAACCCCTATTACTCCATAAGATGCTGGCAATCAAAGTGCAGTTCCAAATGTGCAGGGTCATCCCAAACCACCTTCTAAACCACCTCAAGTGTCAGTTACATCAGCTCAGGTGCTAGAGAAGAATGTACAAGGTAAGGGGCAGCAAAGAGATAGCTCATCTCCATTCAACATCATTTATCAGATGAAGAAAATGAATGTAAACATCTCAATGTGGGAGTCATTGGCTATCCCAGGATAGAGAGACCTATTACAGGATGCTATGGAAAATTGGTCAGCATCAAATCAGCCACCCAATCAATAAGAAAAATGTCTTACCAATGCAAATCATCCTGAAGAAAATCGTGGAGGAAAACAAGGTAAAATTTTAAGCCCCCTCCATTCTATGTCTCATTGATCACAAGAGATAAGTTTGTACATAATTTCATGATTGACTCCAGGGAAAGTAGCTCAGCCATGCCAAAACAAATAGCTGATCAGTTAGGTCTTCAATATGAAGTCATCTCTAAGGTTGTAGTGTAATTGGATGGGACAAAAGTGACAATGGTTGGAGTAATCAAATATTTGAGCCTCACATTGCACGTGTGTCCCAATGTAATGATGTTACAAGATGTGTCAATCATAGACTTACCACCACTCTTTGTATTGTGTTTGTCAAGAGACTTCACTACTAAAATTGGAGGCTATCTTTTGGTGATTGGTCACACATGTTATTTAGAACAAGGTATGGAACTAAGGCTACAATCAGATTTGAGCCTATTGCAAATTTTCACATAGATCCCCATACGCCGAGTCCAATCAATGAAAATTGTTCAACATTCGATTAAGAGGATTATCCAAGCACTCATGAAGCTGACACCAAGGTCAGATGCATTTCAGACTTGAATCTTGATGAATGGGAAAATAAAAAACATGCTTTTGATCCATGCAAAGAAATGGAGGAATCCTGAGCTAGGAGTTTATTATTTGCAAGAAGAGAATCAATCTCTCCCCAGCATCACCAAGCCAGATCACAAAGACAAGAATGAAGTATGGAAATTATTCTTTGATGGATCAAGAAGTAGACAAGGTGTAGGAGGAGGAGCTATGCTCATTTCACCACAAGGTACAAAGTATTACTCGGCCTTCCATTTCCATTTTTTTTTCTCAAACAACATAGTTCAGTATGAAGCCTTAATTCATGGATTGAATGGGCAAGGAAGAGAGGCATAAAGAATTTGTAAGTATCTGGTGATAGTGAAATGATCATGAACCAATTCAGAGGACAAAACACTACCAAGAATGATCTGTTGAAGAACTACAACAATCGGGTATGGGATCTCATTGAATATTTCGAAGCCTTTAGCATCAATTCCATCCTAAGGAAAAAGAAAGAAGCAAAACAATTAGACTGACAAAGCAATTATGGCTGCATTTGATGTTGTAGAAAGTATCAAAAGTGAGAAATCTCAACCTCATATAAAGTAGTTGTGAGACCACTTGTTCTAGATAACAATACAAGTTGGAAAGTATTTGAGAATGATCAACAAATTGTTAATTTCCTACAAGAAGAAGCTGAGTTCTCTTCCAAAAATCAAGACAAGATGGAGCGGTAATATGGTGGAGTAGGTGGTGCAGCTGAGAACTAACAAATTACAAAAAGGCCTTCTAACCTTGGATTCAATCTTCAACCCGAATGATCAGTTCCAAAAAGAGAAAGCAAACATTCAGGTAAAGGGTGAAGATTCAAAGCCTATTATAGTAAACGAAGGCAAGACATTGCAAATTGGAAAAGTAAGTACCCCACAAGAAAAATATGAATTTATTCAACTTTTTCAGAATTCCAATATGTCGTTGCTAAGACTTACAAGGATTTAAGAGGTTTCAACCCAAAGTTGGCACAACATACTATTGAGTTGGATCTGGAATCCAAGCCTATCAGGTAGAAGCAAAGGCCAGTGAATCCCCATATTGAACCTCTCATGAGAAAAGAGTTGAATAAGCTAATTGATGTTAGTATCATCTTCCCTATTAAACATTTGAGTTGGGTTGCAAACTTGGTGCCAGTAAGAAAGAGAAATGGAGAAATAAGATTGTGTGTGGACTTCCATGATCTAAATAGAGCATCACTCAAGGATCATTATCCACTTCCATCAATGGAACAAATCTTGCAGGTTGTAGCTGGTTTCAGAAAGGTTTTCATTGCTAGACAGATACTCAGGCTATAATCAGATAATGGTGAAGGAATAAGATCAATTCAAGATAACCTTCACTAGAAAATGGGGCACATATGCTTACAAGAATATGCCATTTGGATTGTCAAATCTTTGGGCAACATTTCGGAACGATGGATATGGCGTTCAAAGGGTTAATCAACAAGATAGTGCTTTGGTACACCTAGATGATATCACTTTGTCTTCTCAAAGAATGTAGCAGACCATCTCTTTCACCTCAGAAAGTGTTCCAAAGGTGTAGAAGGTTGAGTGTCCTTGAATACGAAGAAGTGTGTATTTTGCAAACGAGAGCAAATTTGTTGGGCCACATTGTCTCAAGGGAAGGGTTGACAATTGATCCTGAAAGGGTTGAAGCCATCTAAACACTTCCATTACCACACCACAAGAAATATCTCCAAAGCTTCTTAGGAAGGATAAACTTTGTCCGCAGATTTGTGCCTAATTTTTCCACTCTTGTGAAGCCTTTAACAATGATGTTGAAGAAGAGTCTTGCATTCAAATGGATAGCTAGAAGGAAAAGAGAGTTTTGAGAACATCAAGCATGTAATATCACGAGCTCTAACTCTTATCAACCTAGAATTTTCAAAGGAATTCATGTTGTATGCTTTTGGAGGATCAGATACAATTGCAACTATCTTGATACAGTTGAATAGAGAAGGTTAGAACATCCCATAGCATTCTTCAGTCAAATCTTGGAAGATTACGAAGTAAAGTATTCTTTCATTGAAAAGCATGTCCTTCTTTATCATCAGGAGTTTGAAGAAGTTCAAACACTTGGTCTCGAACAATAAGATTCAACTACTGGTGTCTCATGCTAGTGTTAAGGACTTTCTCCTAAACAAGGATTTGAATGAGAAGAGAGCAGGTTGGATCACTCGAGTGATGGAATACGACGTTGAAATCAAAATGAAAAAACTGGTTTTTGGAAAGGGTTTGTGTGAGCAGCTTGCTTCCAAACAACCTAACGGGTCAAAAGGTGAAGAAGATGTTGTCCTGTTACTATAGAATGATCAAGAACAACCAACTGACGATGCACCCATTCCATGTTGGACTCAAGACTTGGTGCATTATCTCCAAATAGGTTTTTTCCCTCCAGAATGAAACAAAGCTAAGAGGAGATACTTTATATTACAAGCCATATTTTATGTACTCATTAATGGCATCTTGTTTCGAAGGATATCAATGGTGTTCTATTGAGATGCATTGGAATAGGCCAAGTTGAGAAGATATTACACAAGTTCCATGATAGATAAACAGGAGCCCACTTTGCTCCACGAGTAATAGCTCTCAAAATCATGAAGGATGGTTACTATTGGCCTATGGTGTTCAATGATTGCTACTCATGGGTCAAGAAATGCAAGAGATGTGCATTTTTCACAGGGAAAGAAAGGTTAGCAATGCTGCCCCTCAATCTAATTTCATTAAATCAGCCATTCATGTAATGGGGGTTGGAATTCATTGGGGTTATCAATCCAAATTCAAGTCAAGGCCACAAGTGGATACTTATGGAAATAGACTATTTCACCAAGTGGACTGAAGCAGTGGCACTCAAGGAGGCAAATGAATCCAACATCTTGGATTTCTATGAAGGGATAGTCACGAGGTTTGGTGTCCCTGCCACTATCATATCAAACAATGCATTGGCATTCCTTGGCACAAAGATCACTAAATGGGCTATCAAGAATGGTGTGTACCTTAGCACTTCATCAAATTATTACCCTCAGGGTAATGGTCAAGCAGAGTCTACAAACAAGAACCTACTAAGAATCATAAGGAGAACTCTTGATGAGAATCAGAGAACTTGGCACACAAAGCTCAAATCAGCTCTATGGGCTGATAGAATCACACCCAAGAGGTCTACATGAAGCTCTCCATACACTCTGGTATATGAGAAAGAAGCAATTCTACATATATCACTCAAATTGCTAGCATTGGAACTCATGAAGCTTGATTGGAACTAGTTGAGTTTGAGCCTATGGAAATCAGGTTTGCAGAGTTGATGGAATTACAAGAAATAAGATAACATGCAATGTAGACCATGGAAAAAGATCAAGCATTGATCAAAAAGAGTTTTGACAAGAAATCTAAGGCCAAGATATTGCAAGCTGGAGATTTGGTACTGAAGTGGGATGCTGATTGTGCAAAGCCAGGAAAGCATTCTAAGTTTGATGCCATATGGAGTGGTCCATACATGATCATTGAATGCAAAGGTAGCAATGCCTTTCGATTGGCTAAGTTGGATGGTGAAGAGTTACAGATTCCGGTCAATGGAATCTATCTCAAATGTTGCTACTAGAAAGAGAGTTTCTCACCCTTGTAAATATTAATTTAGAATTTCCATTCCTCTAAGTGCTTATGCACATTGTACTACTATTAGAATAGTTTTTATTTCCCTAAGTGTTGGCACACATGTTCTATTGCTTCTAGTGTGTGCATGTTTATAGTTCATCGAGCCTAGAAAAATAATTTGCAGCCACAGGAGAATCAGATCAACAAATGTTTCAATGGCTCAAGGATACAGGTTTTCAAATTTCAAATCAGGAGAGAGATTATCAGATAGACTCCATGCCCAATGGATTGCTATAGGTAGTTGTTCATACTTCATTTGGTAGGTAGATAACCCCGCCGAGTCACCAAAATTGATATCCAAAACTCAACCCTCAATGTAATTTTGATAACATGTACCAAATTTTTCAATCCCGAGGAAGTAGAATTGATTCAAGGACCAAAATCATGGTTTGGGGCCCTTTTGGTTTCTCCCTAACTTCCCCATCCACGGAAAAAAATCCAACAAGTTAGCAACAAATTGAAAAAATCCAAAAACAAAGTTGCAGGATTATTTTAATGCATTGTGGGTCTAGAGGTTGCGGGTTGTACCAAGGTTTTCCGTACCAAGTTTGGGGCCAAAATACAAAGGAATCGACTAAATCAGACATTTTTGTCCCGGGAGGTCCGTGGGACGGTTGGGATGTCAAGATGCATGTGACATGAAAATATGATTTTTATGTAAGTCATTCTATTATGGGTAGTGCGGAGATTTTTTTGAGACAATCGGGACACAAGTACGGGCATGACGCACAAAGGTGAAATCATTGCACAAGGAGCCAAGCTAAGTGGATGTGGCTGATGTAGAAGTCAATGTTTCTCATGGACCAGTCAACAATAGACGCGTAGGGACAAGGAAGCCCAAATCAGATAATGTGGAAGAATGTTTCGGGGACATCCGGAACACGTGGACCTGATTTTGCCGAAATAGCCATAGCAAAGAGAAAAGTCAAAGTTTGACCTCCCGAACTTCAAATGGCCATAACTTTTGACTCCGATCTCTAATTTTCATAGAATTGAACTTTTTGAAATGAGCACGACATCCTCTACATTAAAAAACTTGATTTCTTAATATAATAAATATAGTCAGCTCCAGTCAGTTAATGCTCATTTTCGTCAAATGATGAAAATGCTGGGAACCCAAAATAGCTGCCCCCTCACTCGAGAAGGTCATAACTTTTGCATTTCTCAACGAAATCACATGAAATTGGTACTGTTGGAATCATGATTCCAAGACTAAGGAATAGAAATAAATAAATTTGGGATTTGATGAGAAATAGATGGAGGATTTTTATAAAGCATGGCTGGGTTCATGATAGTTTTTCTTTGGTAGTTGGGAGTGCAATTAAGAGGCATGGTCATCATTCCTTCTCTGCTAGAGCACCTGAGATAGTATGGGGATCCTTTTGCAAGTAACATACAATAATTTCACTCCATTTAATGCATCTTACAACTGGTTGAAGGAAATATTTTGGGATTTCCATTTTCCCCTTCTCTCTCTCTTCTCATTTTTTTGATAAATTGGAGTGTTAAGCTCATTGTAAGGGGGGATTTTTAGTTGTAGCAAAGATCTATAAAAATTTATTTGTGAAGATAATGTGCTGTAGGCCATTTTAGTGGACTCCTTACATGGTGATCTAGACCCTTATCTTGTAATAGATTGAATTGTGCATATCATGAAGCAATAAAATAAAAGTTTGTGGATGCATCTTCCCATGCTGTGTTTGTTTGCACTCTTCTTGCCATTTCAACCCTCATTACAAGAATATTGTGTCTATTTTTATGATCTTGCAGGGATCCATTATCATTGTGTATGTTTGAGATGATGTTGTGAATGCATTTTGCTAGATTGTGGAGAACTGTCATCACCCCTTTTAGTGTGCACTTTACTTCTGTATCTCACGCATTGGAAGACTACTCTCACACCCCTCCTTTTCTGTTATATCACCTATTTAGTGTAGTCTTTCATTTTCATGCATTCTCTCTCCTTGGTCCCTAGGAAAGTTAGATTAGGAAAGATAGTCTTACCTACATTAGAGTAGATTGTGGTAGGTAGTTTAGGAGAAGGAACCAGCTTTCTTTGGAGGTCTATCTCAAGTAGCAAGTCCCACAACTTAGATATAGTACCCGTGTTATCCAATCACACCATGAGCTCAAGTATATGCACTTGTGTAAACATAAGGGTGATGTGATTCGGTGAAAATAGTATACACATGAGATTTTGCTTCCAAGTTTTCTCGTATCATAACCCCGGTGAGAGTACATGATGGATGCATTTATTGCCCACTATGCTTGAAGGGGTAAAATAAAGTGGAGATAATCCTTACGAAACCTTGGCAAACTTATCTAGCTCTTAGATAGCTTTTGACACCTAGTTGAGTTAACCACCTAGGATGCTATCTTTGACTAGGAGCCAACTTTGACCATTTCAAAAAAAATTTAGTTTAGAGAAATTATTCATCACGAAATATGTGAAGCGTTACTTTTGCTTAGTTTTTCACTTGCCTTAAGGTGAGGTGAAACTCCGCCAAAGTGAGGCCAACATTTTTCATCCCCAATTTTTCTACTTCCTTCAATTTTTGATGATACTTTTTTATTAGAAGAAGAGTGACTACCCTTGTATTGCTAATTGATTATAGTCTCCACTTTTATGTATGTTTACGCTCATCCATGTTTGTAGCTAATTTTTTAAACATCTAAAGTGTGTTGAGATGTTTGCATATCACTTTGGTAGCCTTTTTAATCTTGATTCCTAAGTCAAGATCGTCATCATAGTTAGGCTTGATTCATCACCTTGATTCTCCTTTGAAATATTATTTTCTTTATATTATGTCACTACAATTTTGGTATTTATGTCTTATTTCTCGTAAACATGGCCTAAATATCTATAATGTGATGTTACACTATACACACTCTAACAATTCCTTGGTATACTCTAGCCCTATTTTGATTTCAATTACTACCTCGATTTCTAAAAGTGTTGAGTGTTACCATTTGTGCACATTATATCAATATCATCTTGATATTAATACCTTACTTTTTCATAAAGTTTGGTTAACATATCTTGGTGGTATTGTTGTGTCGTTCACAATCATAACTACCACTTTTTGGGATATAGGTCTTGATTATATTCAATCTCACTTTTAGTATAGCTTTTTTGGAAATCATATAAACCTTTTTTTATTTCTTTCCTCTTGTTTGTTTTTGAACTTGGCATAAGTGGTGATATTATGTTGATCATTTTATGCCAACCTACCTTTGGCACACATTTTGCAAAAGGAGCATTTCCTTGTAGATTGAATTTATGTTTTGAACTTGCGTGATTATTCATTTTGTTTATCCATCTTATAAACTCATTTCTAAGACAGTCCTTGGGGTATTTCAATCCTCTTAATCTTCTTATTTTTCCTAAATTCAAGGTCATTTTTAACATATCTTTAAAAATCTTAGCAAAAACATTTCCTATCAAGAAACTTTTTCATCAATCAAACATTGGAAATGTTTACTTTGTAACCTTTATGTTACTAAATTTTTATCAATCCTTTGACATTTACGCCTCTAAAATTGTTTTCCAAACCTTGTTGGATTATCAATCATGAGTCATCGGGATGTATGTTTCCCTTAGCTTGAATTTTAGAAAATCAAACAAGCACCCCCATCTTTATGAAATGTCTACTTGGTTGTCGTTATGCTGCCCAATCAACATGAAACCTTATTAACTTTGAAAACAATTTACCATAAAATATAGGTCTAGACCTTTGAACCCAAAACACACCAGCAATTACTGATTATCACAAGGTCCCTTATATACATGACAATAAGGAATAATTTTTTAACGTTCACATCAAACGAAGCCCATTAGAAGTTAACATCGTTTAGTTCTTCACACTAGAGAACCATCTAGGTAAACCATTCCCCACCTTCATCTCATACTCACCGGTATGGTTTAGACTCTTCTAATCCAAATTATTATTCAATTTTCGTGCACTCTTCTTCTCATTCTAATCCAAACATTTCCTCTTCTTCGAGGATTCCAATCCAAATATTTCCTCCAATTATTCTAATGATTCGGATACAAAATACTCTTGATTCATCTAATTTAACTCCTAAGTCATGGCTCTCCCTTTTTGAAGGACCTTCTTTATCCTTCATCTAATGCGATTCTCGAATTGTGGTCCTCCTCTCCTTAGCAAGACCTTATTTATCATTCATCTAATGTGGTTATTGAATCGCAGTCCTCCCCCTCCTTCGAGGACCTTCTTTATCATTCATCTAATCTCGATTCTTGAATCGCATTTCTCCTCTATCATATGACCTTATTTATCATTCATCTAATGTGACTCCTAAAACATTGTCCTCCCCTCCTTTGTACAGCCTTCTTTATCTTTCATCTAATTTGATTATTGAGTCCCAATCCTCCCCTTCTTCGCATGACCTCTTTTATCAGTCTCACAACAAAATATTCCTCCTTTAAAGATACATCTAAATCAAAGTCCTTTTATTTAATCGTCTAAGTTGAATCCTATGTCACAATCTATAGAAGTTTGGATAGGAAGTCTTCCTATTATTCCTCCACAACATCGTCTTATAAGGAAACCTATATCAACCAATTGTAAATCCACATCTTCTTCTACTCACAAGACATCTATCCCTAAGTCTAATTCGTCTCTTTAGTTATATTCGTATATCAGTCATCATCTAAAATCTTCTAAGTCTTCCACACCAATTGGACCTTTTTCATCCAATCAAACCAATGTTGATTTATTTCTTTCGAACGAAGGATTGATCATGGCATTTATAGGGGCACACAAAGATATACCTCTAACAAATTATGACAAAGGATTCTCTTTAGACATCGATGCATTCATGTATTGCAGGGAAAAGGTTTATTCCTTTTATCAAGAAATAGAGGAAGATCCTAAGAGCATACAACTTGATACTCATATTATTTTTTCATCCTCACATTCTTCATTCTCAAATGAACTTTCTGGGTCTAGTATTGAGTCATGGCCCATCTTCTCATTACTAAATTCTTCTTTACATATCACAATTCCTTAATCGCAATCGCACTTTCGGTCATCATGAAGTAGCCCATCACCTTCTTGTATATATGGGCCACCTCAAGCTAGCCCTTCATCATCTACTTGATGGTCTCCTCTGGGTAGCCAATTACCTTATATTTTGGGGCCACATCTAATTATCCCTTTGTCTTCTATATTTGGGACATCTCTGGTAGCCCCTCATCCTTCTTCCTATTCTTGGACCACATCTAAGTAGCCTTCTATATTTTATCTGTGGATCACCTCTTGGTATCCCATCTTCTTTAATTCTTGGACCGTAGCATTTTCGTCCGTCACATTATGATATCAATGATTGTGGCAATCCCACTAGCATACCTCTCATTAATTCTAAATGTACACATTCTTCTCCCACTTATCGGGATTAGACAAGTCAAGCATTAGCTTATAAGAAACCCATAAAATTTCTTTATCAAACTAAGATAAAAAATCAAGATCTCCAAAGCTCCTAACAACTCAAATGATTATAAAATTCAAAATCAAACACGATTCCAGAATGCACACCAATGTACCCATCAAGTATGGCACAAAGTGAAAAAACCTATGGATAGGGAACTCAATCTCCCACATATGAAACCCATGTTTCAAAACAAATCACAGTCATTTTTTGAGTGTGAACTCACCATGATCATCAAGATCAGGGATAATATCACTCTTGATAAACAAATGTGCTTAGTCTCCCTTATCAAGGAAATCATGAACATCATTGTTGGATCCTATCATGTAGAGTGACATGGTTGGTCCCAATCTCCCAAAACATTGAAAAATTCTAAAAATATTAATAAAAAATACAAAAAAATGAGAAAAACATTAAAAATCAACGGTACAAAGATAATAACTTCCAATTAGGTATTGCATACACATGGATGTTCTTTATTCCCTTTTTTCATATTCCTCTATAAATCATCCACCATGTTCATCCCTTCAATCATATTTTGGTTACCTTATTTTGTACACATTTTATCACATTTATCTCTATGCTATCCATTTGATATTTGTCTTTCATCACCGTTGTAGATTAAAGAATGACTAACCTCTTAGAGATCCTATCACTATCTACATATAATAAAATTGTTGGGAAGAATTTATGGGCGTATGTTTTGACACTAGCCAGTGTTGTCATCACAATCGCTTCCACATCCTTCCATCAAGCCATTAGTGGTTATTAAATCCTTGTCAAACAAGAGGGCTGTTATAAGTTTTGAGAAAGAAGAATAATCAAAATCAATCGGAAAAAATCAAAAGAATATTGATATAGAACACTCTTGGGGTATTTCCAATAATCTCTCTTTGGGGCTATGGATGTCGACTAGCAAGTAGATAAATTTTTGATTACAATCAAATGCATCTCCATCAGGGCTATGGATGCCTAGCTGGAAGTGGAGCAATGTACGAGTCTCCTTTCACAATCCAATCACAAATCCCCTTTCAAACTAAATCATTCCTACACATTGGCTAGTGTCTTCACTTGTTGTCTATCAGCTCTTTCCTTTAAGAGATAATTCATTTCCACGTGCACACATGAGATTTGAACAAGTAAATAGGATTATTATGTTACCAAGTGTTTCTTTTTGGACCTTGATCAAACTCTGCTTTAGGAATGTATTGTTTCATGATTTGGGTCTTAGGCTAATCACTTTTCTTTGACCATTTTTAAATATTTTCATCTTTGTTCCTCAAAAATAATTTAGAACATATATGTCTATAGGATGTCCTATTTTCCATGTTTGAGACACTTTTTTCCCCTTTTAATAAAACAATTTTCTACTTCCTTTCTCTAATGTGTTTCTTGGCTAGCTTATCTTTGAGGGCATCATTTCTCACTCATGATTGAACCTATTTTATATATGCCTTGATCGCCCTTCATCACGTGAAGAATATACCTTTGAATACTCCAACCTAATCTCTAAGGCATTTTCACATTTTCACTTTCTTGCGCATATGCATGGCATTCTTCCATTGTGCATCTCATCTATCTTTGGGTGAATCCATGCTTCTTTTTCTTTCTGTACATAGTTTGAGAAAACTTTCAAAATCAAAAATTAAAATATGTTTCTAGAAAAACAAAAATAATAAAAATAACTCTAAAAACATTACTCTTTGGTTCTTACATGTTCTTGTACGCAACTCGCAGATCATCTCGATCTACCTCCATCAACAAAGTTAGTTTTCTTACTATGTCTATACACTAGGCACAATGAGTTACTTGCAGTCTTTTGTTTCATAGTGCACGATTACTTTTCATAGAATGAAACTATCCTTTGTTATTACCCTTTCATGTATCCCTACTTGGGAACCATCTTGTAACCTTTGTCATTAATTCACATAGGTCGAATCAAATATTAATAACAAAAACATTGCATTATGTTTACGTTATCCAAAATAAATTCATACATATTTTTAGTTAATTGTACCCATTTTCCCTCCTTTAGTGCTTCAATCCAAGTTTTTAGATACTTTAAGAAAATAAGGTTTCTGAAAACATTTCCCTTAGATAATAAATTTCTTCCCCTTTCCAAAAATATAAAGAAGTCCTTCTAACTCCTAATATTTTGCAAATTACGGGGCAGGGCCTGGAAGGTATTTTTTTCCCAAACGTGGGCGGCGGCAAATTTTAAGGATTTTTTCAATGCGGAGAGAGGCAAGGCAGAGAGATATTTACACTTTTTCCAAGTGGAAAATTGTAGTTACTGGAGCGGGAGGAAAATTTACCCAATGCCAAAAGTAAGTTGGCGGGTCTGCGAGGAGTTTTGGAACTTTTGTTTTTTTTGCAAATAGGGAGTAAAGTGAATTTTAGGCACCTGTAAGCCTGCGGGATGTTAAATCCAAATGAAGAAAAATGCCTAAGGCCTGTAAAGGGACATGTGGCCATGTTGAAAAGTCAAAGTGTGAAGGCAGGTCATCGAAGACAATTTGAACTTTTTGCCCCGAGAAGGCGTAGAGTTAAAAAATGATCTTTTCCTTCATTGATGCCCAAGGAGCCACATGTCAACCCTCAATTGCATGTGGGCAAACAAGCTTGGAAGAGAATTTTTCCCAAATGGAAAATGCGGGTCGATGGACCCGAAGATGATTTTTTGCCAAAAATGAATTTTGGGCCTGCGGAGACCTTTTGACAAAAGTGAGTTTGGGCCTGCGGGGCTGTAAGAGGATTTTGTAAAATTTTCCAACCTTTGAAAAAAAAACCAAAATGAATTTCAGGCCCGCATATCCGTTTTGCAAAATTGGTTTTCTGCCATTCTTGTACGGATTCAATTAAAAATTCAAATGATCATATCTTTTGATCTAGAGCTTGGTTTTCAAAAAAATTGGACTTTTTGGAAATATCTCAACCTCCTCTATGTTGTGAAAGCATAAATTTTGAATTTTAGCAAAAAAATGTGTGAAAATTTTGAGAAAACATGCTCGGCTCATGGAAAACATAGAACTAGTCTAACTACCAAAATTTAATGCAGTATGGCACCCATTTCTTCTCCAGTAGGCTCTAATGTATTAGGAAATGAATTTTTCAGTGCTCTTGACTTTTAGGATCAATTTTAATGAAGCTATCATTTGGTGGGTGCAAAATTTGATTTCTCTCTTTCCCTCTCTTTTATTTTCATTCTATATATTGTAAAAATTCTCATTTGAGAAGAGGAGACATTTTGGTCATAGGAAACTCTGTCAAACTTATTTCCTATTTCGGGTGCAAGGTGTTGTGTTTCATGGATTTTTGATCATGGATCAAGATCTGGGTTTATGTCACTTCTGTCTAACCTTCCCATATTCCTTTCTCCCATGTTTCATCCTCCCTCAATAGGGTATCTCACCCCTTTCCTTCTCTAGTGTATCACCACTTTAGTTTAGGATTCCTTTCGCTCACTCTTTCTCTCTGGTTCCTATGAATGGTTAGATTAGGATAGTTTAGTTGTTTCCTACACTGGAGTAGCTTGAGGAAAGTAGTTTAGGAACAAGAACCAACTTTCTCTGGAGGTCCATCTCAGGTTTGCAAGTCCCACAGCTTGAGAGATGGTCCAATGTTATGCAAATAAAACAAAATTCCCCACTCACACTTAGGCCATTCGGGGGTGCTGTGATTTTGCACTAACAGATTTTGGCATGCCCGGTGGGATAGGTTTGAAGTACCTTACCACTTCATTTCATCAAGTTGATGTGTTCTTGGTGAGATTCAGCCTTTGGAGGCACATGCAAAGCACATCTGGCAACTCCATCTGGTCAACAACCCAATCTCTAAAGTTGTAGACCTTTTCCATCCATTTTCATTCATTTTCTTCCACATATTTCATTTTCTTCCATTCCATGAGGTTGTGCAATCATGACTTCATTTCCATCTTGGAATTCACACTTGCAGCAATAATGCTATTCAGATCCATCTCCAAGTTACTTCAACACACCTCCAAAAAGGTTTCACAATGAAAATCAACACTATGGATATCAGGTGACCAGATTCAAATCAGTTTGGTCATTTGCCAAACTATACAACTATTACATAGCATGGATATATAAATTTTGGAGGTAGTTCCACACCTAAAGAAGTTAATCTGCTTGAGAAGACTTAAAAAATGAAGGCTAGCATGGTTCAGTCAAGGGCTACAATACAAATGAAGGCATTTAGAATTGGTTGCAAGGCACCTTGTCCATGGGAAGGCCCTATGTCATGACATTTCAACACTCAGGAGAAGCTTGACTTCATGGTTGAAATGTTGCCCCAACTTGCATAATGGGCTAAGGAGATTGAGGCTTATGAGTTGGATACAAGACAACCTTGTCAATGGGTAAGTCAGTCACCAACTCCTTGTCTTTCATTTTCTCTTTCACAAACTTTACCATTTCAACATGGTCAAGAGTCAAGCCCATTGTCTGCTTCCCCAAATGTTGTTTTCCCTTCTCCATCTCCTAGTCTTCCATCTCATCTTAATTCTTCTTCCCTTTTCCCTTCCAAGCAGTCATTCCCTCCAAAGAAATAAGAAGTTCCACTTCCCTCTCCACCACAAACAACAAAAAAATTGATCGAATCTCAACCTACCCATCCTCTTGGATCCCCAAATCCATTTTTGGGAGATGAAGATCAAACAACCAGCCAAGGGCAGCAAGAAGAAGAACCCAATAGAGAAGAAATGATAGAAAATTTGAAGATTTGGGATCTCAGATTTGGGATTACAAAGATCCCCTTAATGGTTAATCTAACAAAGGAGGTCGAGGTTGAAGTGCCAGTGATGGCTAAGGCTGAGTTTGCGGTAGAAGAAGAACAACAACAAGAACTAGAAGATCAGAAATCAATTTTCTCCTAATGCGGTGCCCATGTTGGTACTTTATTTGACGGAAATGCTGATCCAATGCAAGCTACACAATTACTCATGAAGGAAGAAGAACAATCAGCTCCAAGTCTAGTTAAAGATGAGCATATGGAGGAGAACCATATAGATCAAGAGGCTTTAAGTTCGTGAGAAAGTCACTAAAGAACCTTTAGTTCTTCCTCCCACTTAAATCCCTTCAAACACTAATGTTGAAGGAGAGTTTGAGCTTTCAAACTTCATGTTTGAAAATGACGGGAACCATGGTGAGAAAGTTTCAAATCAGGAGGACACCATGGAGGATGTTGAGCACATGCAACAGGAAAACGAGGAGGTAGAATATCTGTCGACTTGGAGGATTGCTTTGATAGATAAGAGCCCATAGATATCACATCATTTCCCCTCCATCATCCACCTTCCAAGCACATGAGCTCTGCTTCCATGAAGGAGAACTATCAAGACAACCTTGTTGTCCCAAATGGTCCTCTAGAGCAGCAAATTGAAGATTTTGATTTGACAAACTTCATGCTAGAGGAAGAGGCAACTCGAGAGCAAGTTGGTCTTTAAGAAACAATAGAGGAACTCTAGAGCCAACAATGTGTTGTAGAAAATTATAATGATGCAAAGGAAACTTTAATGTATTTTACAATCAATAATAATGAGCTGCAAATTGTAGAGGAGTTCCATATTGCTATAGAGGAAGGAAAAGACCAAGATGATGTCATCATCTCTTCCACATGATCCATCTAGGAAGATCTACAAGAAGACTACATTATTGGAGTTTAAATTTAGATAAAGGGGCACATCCAAAGGATCAGACCATGCCCAATAAGGTTCTTAGCCTCATTGGATCTAAGGAGAAGCCAAAACCATTCATGCCTACTTCGGGGCATGAGGTTGAGTATCAAAGTACAAAGGGTCACCATCAACACCTCTAAGAGTCCAATGCAAATCAGCTTGAGGAGGTATTTTCCATTAATGTTGATACCTTAATGATATGGGTGGAGGGTTGGCTTAAAGTCAGTTTTCATTCATCCAAGTAGCCATATTAAGTGATAAACCATTTACATGGTTGCCCCTTTTAAGGAAGGGAAGTTGTTTCTCCTTACTGTGGTAGGATTTGTTTAAGCTCTTCTTTATTAGTGTAAGTATAGGAGTAGGAGTAGATTTTGTTTTCAGTAGAATAAGTGCTTTTCCACACTCTGCATATCCCACTTGGGGTGCGTATGATTTGCAATTTTGTACATAGTGTGTTGTGGTATTTTGTTTCTCTTGCACAAAGTGCATTGAAAATGGCATTTGGAGAGATCAACCCCAATTTCAATGGTTTCCAAGTGGCCCAGGGATCAGATTTGTGTTTACTAGGAAGACTCCATGCCCAATAGATGCTTGAGTAATCGATATTTTCATCTTGCAGGAAGATGTCCCCTATGAGTCACCAAATTGTTATCCAAAATAAGCTCATGCTTATTTTTGGTTAACTACACCCATTTTCCATCCTTTAGTTCTTCAATCCAATTTTTCATATATTCTAAGCACTTAAAGTTTCCTAAAAACATTTCCATTAGATAGGAAATTTCTTCCCCTTTCCAAAAATATAAAGAAGTCCTTCTAACTCCTCATATTTTACAAGTTATGGGTCAGTGGGCCTTGGAAGGTATTTTTTCCCAAAAGCGGGCTGGTGGGAATTTTTAAGGATTTTTCCAATGCGGAGAGATGGGGAGGTGAGAGATATTTAGACTTTTCACCAAGTGGAAAATTGTAGTTATGGGGCTGGGGAGAAAATTTTTCCTGATGCCAAAAGTGGGACGATGGGTTTATGGGGAGTTTTGGAACTTTTGTACTTTTGAACTTTTTACCCCGAGAAGGTGTAAAGTGAAAAAATGAGCTACACCTCCACCATTGCCTAAGGATCCACATGTCAAGCCTCAATTGCATGTGGGCCGATGGGCCTGGGAGAAACTTTTTCCCAAATGGAAAATGCAGGCCGATGGGCCCGAAGATGATTTTTTGCTAGAAATGAATTTTAGGCCCATAGAGAGCTTTTGACAAAAGTGATTTTGGCCCTGCAAGGCCAAGAGAGGATTTTTTAAAATTTTCTAACCATTGCAAAAAAATGTCAAAATGAATTTCAGGCCCACATATCCATTTTGCAAAACTGGTTTTTTGCCATTTTTGTATGGATTAGATTGAAAAATTCAAATGATCATATATTTCAATCAGGACCTTAGTTTTAAAAAAATCGACTTTTTGGAAATATCTTGACCTCCTACACACCATGAAATCATAAATTTTGCATTTTCATGAAGTGTGGTGTGTGAAAAATGAGAAAACATGCTCGGCTCGGGAAAAATGCAGAACCAGTCCCAACCACCAAAATTTAATGCAGTATGGCACCCATTTCTTCTCCAGCAAGCTCAAATGCATTGGGAAATAGATTTTTAGGTGCCCTTGACTTTTGGGATCAATTTTAATGAATTTTTCGGTTGGTGGGTGTGAAATTTGATTTCTCTCTTTCCCTCTCTCTAATTTTCATTCTATATATTGTAAAACTTCTCATTTGAGAAGAGGAGACATTCTGGGCATAGGGAAACTCTATCAAACTTGTTTCCCTGACTCCATTTTGAGTTGTAAACCTTCTCCTATGCATGGAAATTGGATTTGTGCCTCTCGATAAAAAATGTAATGATCATGTGTACCCATACGAGCAATAAAACATGTTTTGTGGTGTTTCTTCAACCCTTTGCACTTTTTTGTTGTTTTCTCATGCCTCTCCCTTTCAAATTTGTTTTATGTGCATGTATTTCACATTTGTAGATATAGGGTGTTGTGTTTCATGGAGTTTTGATCATGGATTAGGATCTGGGTTTGTGTCACTTCTGTCTGACCTTCCCATCTTCCTTTCTCTCTGTTTCATCCTCCCTCAACAGAGTATCTCACCCCTTTCCTTCTCTCGTGTATCACCACTTTAGTGTTGGCTTCCTTTCACTCTCTCTTTCTCTCTGGTTCCTTGGAATGGTTAGATTAGGATAGTTTAGCTTTTCCTACATTGAAGTAGCTTGTGCGATTAGTTTAGGAACAAGAACCAACTTTCTCTCGGAGGTCCATCTCAAGTTTTCAAGGCCCACAACTTAAGAGATGGTAAAATGTTATGAAAATCACACCGGATGTCCCACTCACACTCGGGACATTCGGGGGGTGCTGTGATTTTACACTAAAATTTCTCTATTAGGTTAGCTTGTTTACTTTCTCATATTGCATTGCATTATGTTTGTTGCAAGGAGTTAGGCATATTTTAATTTCTCATATTGCATTGTATTTTTATGTTACTTGGAGTTGGTATTTTAAGCAATTAAAACTATTCATATTATGGTTTTTCATGTCATTCTATACTTTTTCATATGGGTATATTTTTAATAAGGATCGATGATGTAGATCCGTGGAAATATGATGACACAATTTTTTTAATACAATGGATGAAAGATCATTTCTTTCTCTCCATCATTAGTTTGACTCTATATCATTTTCCTGTAAAATTTATTCTTCTAGTTTACCTAGGGTAGTTTTCCCCTACCAATTCTTCTATCCATTTCTCTCACCTTTTTCGATTGTTGATCACCTTCTTTCATCACCTCATCGAAATTCAAGTGGGAATCTCTCACTTCTACTAATTTTTCATTTACTCCTTCACAATTTTAATTGTCTATTATCTTTGAAGTGGTGTCACTTATGCCACCCCAAAGAGGGGTAAATGTAGACACCTATAATTTAGCTCAAGTAATTTAAATACTTAAATTGCACTATTTATACCCTTTCTTCCAAATTGATGACATATCGTCAATACCACTCTATTTTTCTTCTATCACTATTAATTAGTTACATTACGCTAATTAATTAATTCTTCTACCCAAAAATGATGTCAATTTATGACCTTCTCTTAATCATCCCCCTTTCTATCTAGATTAATTAATTCTTTATAATTAATTATGTTCCCCTTGTATCTAGATTAATTAATTATTTGTAATTAATTAATCTCCCCTTTCTATCTAGATTAATTAATTATTCATAATTAATTAATTCTCTCTTCTATTTAATCAATAAATCATCATTTATTTGATTAAAATCCTCTCATAACATAAATCATACTAACAATTCCTCTAAAAATCTTCTATAAGCTTATACACCTATTAATCAATCGCTTTGGTTAATTAATAAACCACCTCAATCCCCATGAGTCACTAGAGGACAAAGTAAACTCTCCTATAGTAAATTCAACATCTTCTAACTCATGCTTATCCTTAACAAACCTAGATTTGTTATTATCCCACATATAGTAGGATGTAAATCTACTTCAAACCATTGGGTTATATAGGAAACCCTCCTCTAACCTTTCTAATTACACCTAAATGAGCATAGAACCTAACTTATATCCATTTTATCATCTTAGAGCATTATACATTGGAGGAACTAGTTATTTTCCTTTCTTGCATTCATTCTTCCAAGTTTGAGTTCATATGGAGATATGTAAAATGGTGTTGTAACCATGAATTGACAAGACTCTATTCTTGAAATCTTGGGATTCAAGCATACAATCAACCCTTTTCATTGTTAAGGATCTAAATAGGTTTATTTCATTAGCATTCAATTAGAGACATAGATTAATTTTTTTAGCATGTTTTTATCTGCATTTAATGTTCTAATGCAAATATTTTAATAGATAAGCTTTACTTAAGCTCTAAGAATGATGGTATATTGATGTAGTTAGCATTGTATTGAATCTATTAGGTGTTAAATTTGATTTCCTTTGCATTGTTAACTAATTCATATACACACCAACACATCTCTTAAGGAGATATACAAGTATCTTCAAATCGACTATTTTCCAAAAAAATTAGCCAATTTCTAAATCATGTTCCTTTTTATAACCTTCCATAGGTAAAACAAATAGGATTTTTACTTTTTTAAATCCTCATACCCGTTCCTACCCACATCTTTATCATCCTTATCTTATTTTATTTCTTTTCATTCCTCACTAAAATCTCTTTTGATTCTTGAAAAATAAATCCAATTTGTACATTTGAAAGTCTTGAGTCTAGTAGGGTATTAGGGTTAGCGTCCAAAGATAACTCCTCCTCCTTACCACTTTCGATTGAAGGAGAATCAATTCAAATGATGTGTTTTTATCCCATCCTATTACTTATCATATCCTTCCTTATCCACAATCTTATAGAATAAGAAATCCTCAATAATCTATATATCCCCATCTTAATGTTTTTATAACATAGCTTCAAGAGATTACTTCATGTAATACATTTTCTATTCAAAAAACAATGTATTCATTCCATATTATGTTTTAGTGAGCCACTCCTCACTTTCCTCATGTAGATCCAAAAGAGTATCATCTCATTATTTACCATATTTAGTTAGTCACTCTTCATTTTCAATGATAAAACCAATGTAGCCATTCCATATCATGTTGTAGTGTACCAAGATTTTGTAGTGAGTACAAAATCATTACCCATTTTAAATAAAGGGGAAAATGGAACAATACATGATTCTTCTATTCTCATATTATCATAACATCCTTGATCCACCAATACACATTAAATTATGAAAAATTAAAATGGAAGACGATTGATTGATGAGGTCATATCAATGTAGGGTAATGTAGGGTGACTAGAAGCCACCCAAGTTCCAAATTTTAGTGTGCCCCATGAAAATAATTCATGGGTTTTAAAATACGTAGTTGCCACATTTTTTTAAAAGGTGTGTAAAGATTAAAAATATTATCTATTATTTTATTTATTTTATTTAGTTAATTATATTGTATTCTTAAAGCATTTAAATAAGTAACAAAATAGTTTACTATAAATGTGATAATGGGGGTTAGTATCTTATATTAATTACATTGAAATATATTCTTATAATGGTGATTAGATAATGTAATGGTATGAGTTGTTTATTATTATTATTTTCAATAATAAGTTAAATGTAGATTTGATGTTAATGTATTGATAGTTTATCCTTGTAACACCCATAATTTTGACACACAAATACAATAGTAAAAATACAACAATTTTTTTTTGAATGCTCACTACACAACACCACATGGGCTCCAATAGATATACTTAACATCACATAAAACACTTACATAAACATGAACCCACTCATAAGATATGATAACATAGGTTACACATCAATGTCTTACTCAAATGATGCAAACCATAACAATGACCCGATTCTGATAAGAAACACATGATAGGCATACTCCACAACATGGAATTTTCATGGTTTAAATATTCATTATATTTAGGTTTCCATTGTATGACCTAATAATTTTAAAGAGAATTAAACACATAAGGTTTACAATTTCCTATTTTTCAAAATTCAATTTCTTTATTTTGCAAAGCATTAGTCTTTAACGGAGAATGTGCGGTTGATTCCTTTCTCCAATTTCATTAGTTATCCATAGGTCATTTGTTAAATAAATTCATTTTAAACAACTATGAGTCTCCTAATATTCATTCTTATGTTAAAAGTTTGTTTCTCAAAAATTATTTAGTTGATGTATAATTTTACCCCCATTACACAAGGGAACCAACATGAAGTTGATGGGGGAATCTTATGATTCAAAGGAGATGAAGGTTCAAGTTACCCCTTTCCTTAAACTTCCCTCTATAAAAGCACGTTTATTCCCATACTATAGTTGTTTTAGTTCCAAAGTTAGTTTGAGTCAATTTAACATTTACACCTCATAAAAAAATTATTTTAAATGGACTCTATGTTGGCTCAAATGTCTGATCCCACCGTGAACAATTTGTATTCATTCTTAACAAAAGGTCAATGCTTAAATCAGCTATAAAGACTTCAAGTGTAATTTTGTTCCTAAACCATTATCACATTTGCTCTTGTTTTTCACCATGTTTACATTGTTTTTTAGGTCTCTTATTGGTGTCACTTTACAACAAAATGAGTTACGAAAGTACTTGCCTAACATCTTGAAGAAGTACATGATTGGAAGCATTATAACTATGCATGAATCACAAGTGGTTCATGTTCTAGGTAACTACTCATGTTTCTATTTTTCTTGATTCTACATGGGACATTTATTTTATTCTTAATGTCATGAAAGGAATTGACTAGGGATTAAGGGATACAGTTTAAAATTTCCTCCTCTTAAATCAACATTTGGAAAAAATATTTTTGGTTGCTAAGAGCTAGTTACGATTTCCACCCAAAAATTAACCTCATAATAGGCATAAGATGATTTTAATTCTAATTTTACTCATATATCTAGACTCAACTATAAGCATAAGATGTTATGGTAATGAATCCTTCCACCAAGTAGGTTTTTCCTTGCATTTCGAATGCACGCAGTCATCCAAGAGATGCCCAGTTTGATAACATCTACGACATCTAAAGGCTAAACCCTCATAATCAACCCTCTGGATCCAATGTCTGTCACCTATCTATAAGTTAATTTCTATTGGAAGGGATTCAGAAGTATCAATATCAACTAGTATTCTAGCGTAAGTAGTATGAGTTTGACCCATAGTTTTATCATCTACTTTCATAGATGAACCTAGGGTATCTCCAATAGCAAAAAGGTACATTTTATTCCAAAGCTACAAAGGGAGGCCAGGTAAGTGAATCCCGGTCTAGATGGGAATCAAAATAATCTTTGATTGGATCAAATGATGGTTACCATGGCTTGATCATGAGACCATGATCACCCAAAACCTAGTATTTATCAAAAATTAGTTCCCTATCCTCAAAGGTTTCAAAAAAACAATAAAATAGGCTTTAACACATGGGTAGAGTTTGATCTTAACCTTTATCACTTTCCTCCAAGTCCATGAGATCTAGTCATTGAGTGTGATAGCTTGGGTCAGTAATCTCAAAGTATGTAAATGAGGGAAAGATGTGTCGATTTTCCTCCTCCTTTATGACTATTTGCAGCATATCCTCCTCGATTTTAAGTCTTGTATTTTTCTAGGTGGTATTAGCATCTTGTACGTATGTCTTGTATTATGTTTTTATTATAAACCACTGCGAAGAAATATATGGAGGATCCTCCATTCCATAACATCTTTCCCTCACTACCCTACTTCCCCGACTAGGAAGAGAGGCCTTTCTTAGAGCGAGAGAGAGGGTTATGGTAATCGAGCTGGAATTCTATGTAATAGTGTCCACTTATATGTCTCGCATCGCTGGCCCTATCTCCTCCATTTATGGAAGAGCCGTCTACAAAGATGGTGTGTGCAGAACCGCATATTTGAATAGTGGTATGGCTAAAGCGAGATCAATCCATGAGATAGGTCCTTTAGTATCTCTTCCACCGCCATCGTATCACAAAATGTTTTCTTTGTTCCCGAGACATGAAGATTTTGACTATAGCCTCCAATAGAGATGATTAGATTTAGGTCTACATTTTCCTTACTAATCTTAATCTCACCGACTGGTAATCACTATTTTTTTGACCTTAGGCCTCGATCAAGACTTTTTCCTCCACCTTGGATCTAGACGTGGGTATCCCCTCCCTTAGCCAATTGTAACGCCCATTAAAACAACCCACTTGAGACCCAAGAACAACCTAGGATTAGTTAGGAAAATTATGGAATAATTTTTTTTTATCAAGAGAATCTATAACCATGTTCTGTTATCCCATTTTGTACACATGGAAAGATTGGACAACGGGGTCCTATCACTTTCAAAATGAAATAATTATTCCAAGATCCCACCTTTAGTTATTATCAAGATACAATAATTAAAAATAATTCTTAAATTGCATATGAGAGATCACTTAGCATTGAAAGGCACCTAGTTGATCTCAACTCAGTGAAGAGTTTGGGGTCTATTTAATAGAGAACCCGGTGTCAAATTGATAGTCATCTCAGTAGAGTCTCTCAGTTGTAAGAGCTACATGAGATCTTGTTAATACAAAATATAGCTAGTTGAAAATTGACGAATGAAAGGAACTCTATAAGGATCTTGGTATAGATCGATGCAAAAAGATATGAAGGCCGAGTCAGGGAAAGCTAAGTTAACATGAGGCCAAGTCTAATCCATTAGACAATGCTTGACCAACAACTTGGGAGAATTATCTTGTTTGACCGAGATGATATGAGATTATGCAGATATGGGAGGTTCAACATCATTGAATCTCAAGTTTGTAATTACGTAATGGAAGGACTTCTATCGACCCAGGAAGATAGTATAAGCATCATAGAATACCAATGTAAAATTGAGTCAAACTGACATCTTAAAAAGAGCTGTGAAGTATAATGGTGTTCAGACCTTCCTCAGCCGAGCATTCGGTGCATAGGAAGTAGGCATGTTGAAGTATAGTAGAAGCCTTTTTGAGTGCTTCCAACAAGTAGGTTGTCCAACTATGTTGTTATCTGTTCAATATTGAATGCATCCTCAAATTCAGGATTTTCCTTCAAGATATTTTTTATCAAAATCGATTAAGTGATAGTGAGAGTGTTACCAGGAGACCTGATGAAATTTATTACAGAGATTCTCTATCGAGACCTTACTAGTTTTACGATGTAACTCATGGAAGTGAATCTCATAGAGGTGGATCTGTTTCATATCAGAATATTCATGAAGCATAATTTGCTTTGCAATTATATGAGCATCTTCAACGATTCACTAAGTTCGTAGGCATAAAGGTTTCTATTGGAATTATCACACCTTACAAGCTACAGCTGAAATGTTTACACCGAGAGAATGATGTTTCCTCACGCTGAGTGGAAAAGTGGAAATTAGTGGCCATCTATCCAAAATGAAATATGGCCAAATAATTCCAAAACCCCACACTCCAATCCCATACATGGAAAATAAGGTGAGCATTTCCAAGGGAAATGACGTGATGTCAAGCCATCGAAAAAATTCTCGAGTGTGGGAGAAGATTGAGTCTACTACCAAAAATTGGGAGCATGATGATGGTAAACCGAGCAGGTAATCCCGCACATGGGAAACATTTCACTATATTTCCAAGGTCAAAAATTTGATGATGGCAGGCCAAGTTGGTCTTTCTGCATATGGGATAAATTCATCCCAATTTCCATGGTGGAAACTTTGCAATGACAATCCATCGCGTGGTTTCTGCGTAGAGAATAATCTGATTTTATTTCCAAAATACCAGGTGAGTTGAGACATGTTTGAGTGGTAAATGAGAATGTGCTCGTGAAGATAGTTGGATTATCGGTTAAGCCATCCGGTGCATGCGTAAGGACTCAACAAGTAAAGCTCAAGTAAAGGATCGATTAAATAGGCAAATCGGTTGGGGAAGATCAATGTAACAAAGATCCATTCAATGTGGAGGTGAATAATGAGCAATCGAAAGGTTCAGAACTTAGTCACATTACCATTTCTAAGGAAGCTTACAGTGGTTCATTGTCATAGTGGCACAATTAAATTGACATTTCCCATGCTTCAATGCAATACCAGTGCCAATGCCATCCACTTTCAATCCCAATCTCACAGTGATTATGTACAGAAGGTCATTTAAAGGAGGCTCTACACATTCTACTTACCACACACAACACCCCTATAAACCCGTGTACATATCTTCAACTATTGCAGACTTGCATTTCTAGGAATACAATTTCACAAGGAGTTTGGCAGATGCTTGTAACATGTTTGATGACATGACAGAAAGAGACATCTTCTGATGGAATACCATAATTATAGTTTACAGAAGACACGGGTTTCCTCATGAGGCATTGACACTGTTTCACCGAATGCAATAAACAAATGTCCGACCTGATCAGTTCACCTTTTCCAACATACTTCTAGCCTGTGCCACAATAAGAGCTTTGGAACAGGGTATGGACATATATCAAAGCATAATTGAAAGGGGCCATGAGGATGTATTGTTGCTAAATAGGAATCATCAAGTGAGCTCAGTCATTTAGAATGAATGCTGAAGTAAATGCCTCGACGGTTTGAGCTCACGTAGAAGCTAGCCATATGGAGATCGATGCGTCGAAGATTACAAGGAGCTCGGTAAGTAAGCCAACAGGTAACCAGGTTGAATACGAGCTCATGATGAGTCTATGCACATGAGAGGAGGAGATGATACGAGCTGACATAAGTGTGTAGCATCGAGCGGTTCAAGAAAGGGCTCGATTGAGTTGTTTCAAGTTTAAACGATATCTACACTATAGGCTCATTTTAGATCGAGCTCTGTAGACCAAGGGGTGCAGAAGATTTGTGATATCATATGGATTTGAGTTCATGGTAAATATGTTGCATAGGTCATGTGAATAAGGTATCTCGACTAATAAGAGCATGCATACGGTGAAGTTTCACTCAGAGCTCATAAAAGGACGTTGATTTCCATAGTTTACAGAGAGGTAGCAAGAATGTCGGGCTAGGGTATTCAAATAATAGGAGCTCAAAGAGTTAGTGAATATGGTATATATCTTTTCACTGGCATTGTTCAAACCTTCCTCGGCCGAGCATTCGGTGCACAGGCAACGAGACTTTTCCTAGACTCGATGGGCTATAAGGTAGGCTGAGTACAATCATTTCAAAGGTGGGTATGGATCAACATGGTATGATTGGTAACAAGTGAACATTTGAAAGAGTCTCAAATGAAATACATGCCTGATGACATGGTGAACTTTGCATAAGCTGAGACACGATGCACATTATGAGATGAGTGTGGGGGAAAGATCATTCAGGGATTGAAGAGAAAATGAATCAGCAAAGAACATGCGAGTCGGCTATGAGGTTATTTGTGGTGAAGCATTCATGTATTCAAAATCCAAGCCAGAATAAAAAAGATTAATTTTAAGTGGGATGTCACTATGGAGCTATGTCGAAGTTCGGCAGTGAACTTGCACGTTGAACCTTAGTAGATTAAGGAGAGGATTGGAATATAAATCATTTTAGTGGGCTAGCGATCATTGATTCGGCATCACCGAGTCATTGTGAGTACAAATAAAATATAGTCCATTTGATTTCTAAAGAAATCTCAATGAGTTGATAGATTTACGTTTCCATCGAGCTAGGTTAGGAGCTCAAGGAGCCAGACCCAAGAAGGTAAAATTCTAAGTTATAAGAGCTTGATCAACGTTGTTTGAAGGAGTCATGGGTCGAGCTCAATTTGAGTAGAAAGTTGGAAAAGGATTTTGGTGAATGGAACTCAATTCTCAGCTCATTGTGGTGGTGAATAGAAGGATGGTGGAGCTCATGTCCAACTCGGTGAGTTAGCTCGGCAATCCAACCATTGAGTTGGGATATTTTTTGACATATTCACATGGACCCCAATCCTCTTCAAGTCAAATGGTTCAACAGGGGGGTTCCGACATTATGTTAATTAATATAATATTTCTATTAAAATATTTTGATAATAATATTTATTATTATTATTTAAATATTTTATTTAAATATTCTTTTAATTAATTGAGAAGACTAGGTCATTAGGCAATTAATGACCCATGATGGAACCTTCTCAAGTTATTCAACTAACTGTAACAAATACATCATGGGCCTTCAATTTAGGAATGTAATTATGACCTTTCCTCTTCTTTCTCACATATTCTTCTATAAATGTAAGTTGGAAGCTCATTTCAAGTGGTTCGAGACTAGTTGGACAGTTAGATACTTTTCAAGAGTCCTCTCTCTTCTGCAAGTTGTTCTTGTGTGTTGAGAGAACTTTCAAGCCTCCTCTTCAAGACTGTAATGGCAACTATTTCCTCTTCTAAATGTATGATGCATTTTACATGTTATTGAAGCAATAAAAGTGTGTGTTTTGTGACTAATCTTGGTCCTTTCATCCTTCTATGCTTCTTTGTTCCTTTCTCATACTTGCAGGTACATTGTGCAAGTTTAAGTTTCTATTACAGGTTCTTGGAGTTCTGTGCTTATCGAGTGGTGGAGTATTGCATGTAGTTGAGTTGTGGTGTCTGTTCACCCTTCGGAGTTCATCATTCTTCACTGGGAAACTATTATATTTATCAATCGATAAGGTTTAACAAAGGGAATGCATGTCTCTTAGTTTTTGGTATCATGTACCCTCTCTAAGTTGTAGTAGGTGAAGTTGACCTGTGGTGCACACACCCTCTTCAAATTAACCCTTCCTGAGTCTGGAAACACCCTTTATTTGGTGCATCACCATCCCTAGTATAGTTTCATTTCTATAAATATCTTTCCCTAAAACCCCATGAAGATGTTAGCATAATATTAGATAATCATTTTTGTTACGGTAGGAGTAGTACAACACTTAGTTTAGGAAGAGGAAGCTGGCCTTCTCTAGAGGTTCACTTGAGCCCAATTCCCATAGCTTGAGAGGTGATCCCATGTGTCCTAATCACACCGAATTTACTATTCACATCCTGGCCTTTCAGAGGGTGCAATGATTTGGCGACAATAGTTTTTGGCATGCCCGATGGGACAGAGTTGGTACTTCTCTTCTCACTTACACAAGTCAAAGTACCTGGTGACTCTATATCTCTAGATTCCAAATCTCAGTGCGGTAACTTATGCGAAGAATTCAGATAAGAGATTCTTTAAAGAAAGGAAATTATCAACATATAAAACTTTCCTTGTCTCCTCCAAAGATAAGAAGAAGAGGCATTTCCACATCCCCAGTTGCAGATTTATCTAGTAGGGGTCATTCGACTCCTCCTTACGGAAGATTTCCTCCACACAGGAACATTCAACCTTTCATTGCTATGGTGAGGAACCAAGTTTTTCCCCCTTTCAATGCAAGCAATCCTCTTATATTGGCTCAACGTGACCCGATACCTGTTGCGGCACTCAAAATTTTACCCTTCTACATGGGGGAAAATCATGTTACTCCAAAGTGGAGAATATATTTGATGTAGCCAAAGCATCTGCCTAGTACATAATATCACAAAAGAGAATGTTGCGAGTTAGACTTCTTGCCACCTCTTTCAAGGGAAAATCACTTCAATGGTTTCGCGGGTTAGGTGTTGGCACTATAACCACTTGGGATGAGTTGGGAGAAAAGCTATGTAAATAGTTCAAAGACAAAAGTGATCACCTATCACTTTTGGAACAACTCACTACCATGAAGAGATCTTCTCAAGAATACATGAGTGATTTCAACTTCCGATTCCACAGGGCTTGGAATAGGATTTCAGTGCTTGTAAAGCCTTCTGCACATAATGCATTCTTGTACTATTTGTGAGCCTTGAATAGTGATGTAGTAGTTATGATCTAGTCCATGGGAGGGACTACACTTCCTAATGCTTACGAAGTTGCCATAAGTGCAAAGAATTCTTTGATTCAGGATGGAAAGATAGCTCCATGACCACCAATGCCCTTTTCTCTAGATCTTACAAATCATCAGCCTATCATTGCTCCTATTCTAGTAGACTCCAAGCAACCATCTCAATCTTCCCCTACCTCTTCAAATGACCTATTTGAAGTCAATTCGCTACTACAAAATTTTGGAAATGAGCTCGTTGCACTCAAAAGGCAACAGTTTCAATACAATCGTTCATATCAGCCACAAAATCAGCAGTATCATGCTAACCATCCTCCTTTTCAAGGAAACAATCTACCTCAAAATCAGACTACAAGTCAAGTTGCAAATGTTAGGCCCTTAAACTTTTGGAACCCTCTTGCAACTAGCTCATCCGGAGCTATAGTACTGTTAGAATCTAGTTCAAGACTACGAATGGTGTTATCCTTGCTCTCGAACCCCACAACCAAAATATTTGTCCCAATGGGGTTCTTAGCCAAGCCCTTATGGTTCAAAATGTATCTACCCATTCATAGTTAACAAACAATTCATCTATGCAAGAAGCAAAGACATCAACCGCAGCACTGAAGAATCCGCTTTGCTAAATTGGAAAGAAAAAAATTTGTGGGTTGAATATAGATTCTTCATCAATGGTAGCAACCACTCATTCCAATAAGAGAGTAATGGAGCCTCAACCTCTCGAATCTGATCTAACATCCACTTCTCAACCTAGGTTACAAATGGTAGTTGATAAAAATGTGGGAAAGAAATCACCAAAAACACCGGCTAGCCATGCCGTAGGGAAAGATGGTTCTCCAGGCATCACAATACCCAACAAACATTTTCCAAAGGAGGAACCCAATGCCCAAAAAAGTGTCATAAAAGTAGGAGTGATTCCCTTCAACATAGTGGAACAAATGAAGAAAACCAATCTGGGCATTACCATATGGGATGCACTCTCGATCCCTTCTCAAAGAAACCTGTTGTGAGAAGATTTGAATAGTTTTAGTACAACCAGTGGATCACCAAGTCATGGAGTGACAACTACTACAATTTTGTGTCAACCGGAAGGGAAAATTATTCCTACAACAAAAAAACCACCGCCATTCTACATTTCCCTGATCATTGGTGACCACTTGGTACATAATTGCATGATCGATTCTAGTGCCAGTAGCTCTGTCATGCCTAAACAAATTACAGATGTACTAGGCATACAATATGTGCCAGTTACAAGAGGGGTTGTTTAGCTGGATGGCACAACTGTTAAGACTGTTGGGGTTATCAAAGGACTTCAACTTACCATTCATGCATGCCCAAGTTTGTCATTCACCCAAGACATATCGGTCATTGATCTCCCTCCCCTCTTTGCCATCTGCCTATCACGAGATTTCACCGCCAAGATGGGTGGTTACCTATCAGCCGATTGGTCACATATGATTCTTAAGACTCGATACGGAACCAAAGTAATTATAGGGAAAACCAATCTACCATAATCATGTAGAACCCTACACTGCTAGTCCCATAAATGGAAATTACACCATCGGTGATCCAAAAAAGGAAGATATCAATCATGAACCAGCCACCCTTGTTGAAGAAGTCCCGATACTTTGCTAGATGAAGCAAGTATAGATCATCGATATGATCCCTACGCTAATGTATTGGAAGAAGAAGAAGCTGGTTTATTGGTCTTGGGAGAAATAGGATTAGGTACTTACTGTATCCATGAAGAAGATACGATCATACCACAACTTGTCAAAACACCAAGTGATTCTAAAGGACTGTGGCAATTGTTCTTCAATGGCTCAAGAAGTAAGAATGGATCTAGTGCTGGTGTTATTTTAATTTCTCTAGAGGGAGATAAGTGCTTCTCATCTTTTCGGATGCAATTCATTGCACTAACAATGTTGTTGCTTGAATACGGGGCTCTTGTGCAAGGAATTCAGCACTAACTATTTTTGGAGATAGTGAGTTAGTTGTTCATAAAGTTTCGAGAATGTAGTGCATCCAAAAATTATCTTTTAAGATCATACAAGAACTGATTCTAGGACACGATCAAAGATTTCGAAGCGTTTGGAATCCATGCAGTTCCTAGAGATCAAAATCAAGATGTGGATAGGCTTGCTACAATTGGTTCAAAATACAACATACCAGTTGATAGCATGAAATAAGGGCAGCAATTTGTTAAAATGGTGGTTTGACCGGCATTCCTTGATAATGTGAGTAGTTGGCAAGTGTTCGATAGTGACAAACAAATTGTCCTCTTTGTATAAGAAGAGGCGGAGTTTGCTACAAAGAATCAAGATAAGTTGCAGGAGTCATATGGTGAAAAAATTATCCAATTGAAAACCAACAAGTTATGAAAAGGTTTAGTCACTTTGGAATCCATTTTCAATTCAGATGACCAAGCCAAAAGAAAATCCCTAACATGGTGGTCAAAGAAGAATATTTTGAGGAAGTCGAAGTATCAAATGCAAAGTTTCTTAAGATCAGAAAAGTGTGTTCGAAGAAAAAGAAGCTTTCAACAAAATTTTTCAAGAGTATCATGACATCTTTGCATGGAGCTCTAAAGATCTAGATGGTTTTGATCCAGGTCTAGCACAACATACCATCGAACTAGATCCTAATGCTAAGCCATTTCGTCGAAAAGAGACCGATTAATCCCAAAATTGAGCCACTAATGAGAAAGGATCTAACCAAGCTCATCAAGGCTTGTATAATTTTTCCCATCAAGAATTCCTCATGGGTAGCAAATTTTGTGCCCGTGAGGAAGAAGAACGGAGAGATCCGGTTATGCGTAGATTTCAGGGATTTGAATCATGCATCGTTAAAAAACCATTATCCTCTTCCATCGATGGAGCATATCCTTCAAATGGTGGTAAGAGCTCAAAGATTTTATTTTCTCAATGGATAGTCAGGTTACAATCAAATCCTAGTCCAAGAATCGACCAATTCAAAACGGATTTGTAACAAGTGGGGCACGTATGCCTATAATAAAATGCCATTTGGATTGTCCAATGTCGGGGATAATTTCCAAAGAGCCATGGACATGGAATTTAAGGGACTAATCAATGATATTATTTTGGTTTACCTTGATGATATAACTATATACTCTAAACATGCGTAAGATCACATCACGCATCTAAGATAAGTTTTCCAAAGGTGTAGGGAATTTGAGGTTTCACTTAGCCCCGAGAAATGTATTTTCATAGTGCACGAGGGAAAATTGTTGGGGCATGTTGTTTCGGTGGAAGGATTATCAATCGATCCAGATAGGATTCATTCGATTATGTCCTTATCTCTCCCAAGTCACGGGAAGGGCCTCAGAGCTTTCTGGGGAACCATAAATTTCATACGGAGATTCATCCCTCAATTCGCAACATTGGCTAAACCACTAACAGCCATGCTGAAGAAAAACGTGCCATTCTCATGGAAAAAGGAAGGATGAGAAATATTTGAAGCCATCAAAATAGCCATTTCCCAAGCTCCCATGCTTGCGAACCCCAAGTTTTAAAAATATTTTATCCTTTATGCTTTTGCGGAGTAGGGGAGCATTTCAAGGATCCTCTCCCAACAAAACAACAACTTTGTTGGAGAAACCAATTACTTTCTTCAGTCAATCCCTCAAATACTACAAGTCCAAATACTCATTCATTGAAAAGCAAGTCTTTACGGATATTCAAGATTTGAAGAATTTCAAGCACATGTTGTCCAACAACAAGATTCATCGATGGTGTCTCATTTAGGTGTCGAGGAGTTTTTTGAACAAAGAAATGAAGCGAAAAGCGTGCTAGATGGATAACGAAGGTAATGGAGTATGACGTGCACATCAAAGTCACTAAACTTGTCGGAGGTAAGGGTTTGTGTCAAGTAACTTCTTTGTAGACATGGAATCAAAAGTATTGAGGATGTGACACTCCTAAATATTGATGAGGATGTTGATCAACCCGATTTGGTTATCCAAAATGAAAAATTTCCCTTTCTCGGGAGCATACCCAAAGAAACATGGATAAAAATCAAAGACGAACTTTATGTCTTTAATCTATCCTATATGTTTTGGTAGATAGCATTCTCTTTCTAAAAGATTTGAACGACGTTCTCCTTCGGTGCGTAGGACCCATGTGAGGTAAGTAAGATACTATAAGAGTTTCATATTGGCCTATCTGGAGGACATTATTCTGCATGAACAATAGCTACCAAGATCATGTGAGCTAGCTACTATTAGCTGGATTTATTAAAGGATTCCCATCTCACGGGTAAGGAAATGTAAGGAATGTGCCTTTTTCACATGTAAGTAGAAGCTGGCAGCTCTTCCACTACATCTAGTTCAAGTGGATCAACCCTTTGTTCAATGGGGGTTGGACTTCATCGGAATGATTAATCCTCCATCTAGTGATGGACATAAGTGGGTCCTTACCGCAATAGACTATTTTACTTGATGGACAGAGGCGGTAGCATTAAAAGAGAGCAATGAAAAGGTAGTTCTAGATTTTTTGGAGGGTATAATGACGAGGTTTGGTGTTTCGTTTACGATTATTTCGACAACGCATTGGATTTTCTTAGTATGAAATTGAGTGAATGGACTGTTAAAAATGGGGTCTACCTCAAAAATTCATCCAATTACTATCCACAAGGAAATGGATTAGCCGATTCTAGCAACAAAAACCTCATAAGGATTATTAAGCACACAATGGAAGCTAATAAGAGGACTTGGCATACACAAACTTAAGACCGCTTATGGGTAGATCGAGATCACACCTAAAAAGGCCATTGGAAATTCTCCTTTCGTTCTTGTATATGGAAGAGAGTCAAAACTCCCTCTCTCATTGGAGTTACTATCTTTGGAGTTAGCTCATCAACTTGAAGTTATAGAGAGTGGTCCTCTAACGAGAAGGTTTGATGAACTCATGGAGTTAGAGGAAGTATGAGACAAGGCTATGAAAACTTTGGAGCAGCATCAGGCTCAAGTTAAGAAATATTTTGACAAGAAGGTGTCCGACAGGTGTTTTCAAGAGGGAGATTTAGTTCTCAAATGGGATGAAGACAAGGCCAAACCAGGTAGGCATGCCAAATTTGATGCTCTCTGGAGTGGGCCATACATCATCACAAGTTGCAAAGAGGCAAATTCATTCTATCTATCTAGGCTCAATGGAGAAGAACTACCCATTCATGTGAATTTTATACATCTCAAATCTTGTTTTTGAGAAGCGTTCCACCCCCTGTACAGTTAAATTAGGTGTTTTCCTCCAAGTGCTTATGCACATTGTTGTGTGTTGTTGTTTTTCTTTCCTTGTTGTTGTGTTTTGTGTTGTTCTACACATTGTTTCATCATTGGAAGGTGTCAAGGAGAAGAAAGGTTCAAGGTTTCCATAAGAGTTTCAAAATCTACTTCATTCAAATTTTTGCAGTGTTCCATGGATGTCAAACATTCAACAGATTTTAGTATACTTCATGCTTAGCATTCTAGGGAGGTCCAAGATATCGGCAATTCTCAAGGAGATTCTAGGATGTGTCAAAGAAAATCATACTACTTTCAGGATTCCAACACAGACTCCATGCCCAATGGATGACTTAAGGCTACTGGAATCATGCTTAGCAAGAAATCATCCCCGAGAGGTCGCCAAAAATGTTATCCAATTTTGCACACATGGAAAGATTGGACAATGGGGTCCTATCACATTCAAAATGAAATAATAATCCCAGGAACCCACCTTCGGTCATTATCGAGATACAATAATTAAAAATAATTCTTAAATTGCATATGAGAGATCACCTAGCATCGAAAGGCACCCAGTTGATCTCAACTCAGTGAAGAGTTCAGGGTCGAGTTGATAGAGAACCCGGTGTCAAATTGATAGTCATCTCGGAAATCATCTCGGTAGAGTCTCTCAGTTGTAAGAGCTCGATGAGATCTTGTTAATACAAAATATAGCTAGTTGAAAATTGACGAATGAAAGGAACTCTATAAGGATCTCGGTATAGATCGATGAAAAAGATATGAAGGCCGAGTCAGGGAAAGATAAGTTAACATGAGGCTAGGTCTAATGCATTAGACGAGTGCTTGACCAACAAATTGGGAGAATTATCTTGTTTGACCAAGATGATATAAGATTATACTGAGATATGAGAGGTTCAACATCATTGAATCTCGGGTTTGTAATTACATAATGGAAGGACTTATATCGACCCAAGAAGTTAGTATAAGCATCATAGAATACCAATTTAAAATTGAGTCAAACCGACATCTTAAAAGGAGCTGTGAAGTATAACGGTGTTTAGACCTTCCTCGGCCATGCATTTGGTACACAGAGCAGGCGGTAGGCATGTTGCGGTATACTAGAATCCTTTTTTAGTGCTTCCAATAAGCGGGTTATCCAACTATGTTGTTATCTGCATTCAAGATATCGAATGCATCCTCAAATTTAGGATTTTCCTTCAAGATATGTTTTATCAAAATCGATTAAGTGACAAAGTGAGAGTGTTACCTGGGAGACTGATGAAATTTTTTACAGAGATTCTCTATTGAGACCTTACTGGTTTTAAAATGTAACTCATAGAAGTGAATCTTGTAAAGGTGGATCTGTTTCATATCGAATATTCATGAAGCACAATTTGCTTCACAATTATATGAGCATCTTCAATGAGTCACTAAATTGGCAGGCATAAAGGTTTCTATTGGAATTATCACACCTTACAAGCTACATCTGAAATGTTTGCACCAAGAGAATGATGCTTCCTCACGCTGAGTGGAAAAGTGGAAATCAGTGGCCATCTATCCAAAAAAAAATATGGCCAAATAATGTTGAAACCCCACACTCCAATCCTAGATGTGTAAAATAAGGCAAGCATTGCCAAGGGAAATGATGTGATGTCAAACCATCGAAAAAATTCTGAGTGTGGTAGAAGATTGAGTCTACTATCAAAAATTGGGAGCATGATAATGGTAAAGCGAGCGAGGTAATCCCGCGCATGGTAAACATTTCACTATATTTCGAAGGTCAGAAATTTGATGATGGCAGGCCAAGTTGGTCTTTCCACATATGGGATAAATTCATCCCAATTTCCATGGTGGAAACTTTGCAATGACAAGTTGTCGTGAGGTTTCCACGTAGAGAAGAATTCAAGTTTATTTCCGGAATACCAAGTGAGTTGAAACACATTGGAGTGGTAAATGAGAACATGCTCGTGAAGATAGCCGGATTATCGGTTAAGCCATCCGGTGCATGCTTAAGGACTCAACAAGTAAAGATCAGTCAAGGACCAAGTAAATAGGCAAATAGGTTGGGGAAGATCAATGTAACGAAGACCCATTTAATGTGGAGGTGAATAACGAGCAGTCAAAAGGTTCAGAACTTAGTCATGTTACCACTTCTTAGGACACTTACAGTGGTTCATTGTCATAGTGGCATAATTAAATTGACATTTCCCATGCTTCAATGAAATACCATAATTACAACCTACAGAGGACATGCGTTTCCTCAGGAGGCATTGACATTGTTTCACCGAATGTAATAAATAGATGTCTGACCTAGTCAGTTCACCTTTGCTAGCATAATTCTAGCCTATGCTATAGTAAGAGCTTTGGAATAGGGTATGGACATATATCAAATAATAATTGAAAGGGGTAGTGAGGATGTATGTTTAGAAAAATACTGAAGTAAATGCCTCAACGGTTCGAGCTCACATAGAAGCTAGCCATATGGAGATCGATGCATCAAAGATTGCAAGGAGCTTGGTAAGTAAGCCAATAGGTAACTAGGTTGAATACGAGCTCATGGTGAGTTTATGCACACAAGAGTAGGAGATGAGATGAGCCGACATAAGTGTGTAGCATCAAGTGGTTCAAGAAAGGGCTCAATTGAGTTGTTTCAAGTTTAAACGATATCTACACTATAGGCTTGTTTTAGATCGAGCTCTGTAGACCAAGGGGTGCAGAAGATTCGTGATATCATATGGCTTTGAGTTCATGGTAAATATGTTACATAGGTCATGTGAATAAGGTATCTCAACTAATAAGAGCATGCATATGGTGAAGTTTCACTCAGAGCTCATAAAAGGACATTGATTTCCATAGTTACAGAGGTAGCAAGAATGTCGGGCTAGGGTATTCAAATAACGAGAGCTCAAAGAGTTAGTGAATATGGTATATATCTTTTCACTGGCATTGTTCAAACCTTCCTTGGCCGAGCATTCGGTGCACAAGGAAACGAGACTTTTCCTAGACTCGATGGGCTATAAGGTAGGCTGAGTACAGTCATTTCAAAGGTGGGTATGGATCAACATGGTATGATTGGTAACAAGTGAACATTTGAAAGAGTCTCAAATGAAATACATGCCTGATGATGGTGAACTTTGCATAAGCTGAGACACGATGCACATTATGAGATGAGTGTGGGGAAAGCTCGTTCAGGGATTGACAAGAAAATGACTCAGAAAAGAACATGCGAGTCGGCTGTGAGGTTCTTTGTGGTGAAGCATTCACGTATTCAAAATCCAAGCCAGAATAAAAAAGATTCATTTCAAGTGGGACGTCACTATGGAGCTATGTCGAAGTTTGGTAGTGAACTCGCACATTGGAGCTCAGTAGATTAAGCAAGAGGATTGGCATTTAACTCATTTTAGTGGGCTAGCGATCATTGATTTGGCATCGCTGAGTCATTGTGAGTACAAAGAAAATATAGTCTAGTTGAGCTCTGAAGAAAGCTCAATGAGTTGATAGATTAACGTGTCCATCGAGCTAGGTTAGGAGCTCAAGGAGCCAGACCCAAGAAGGTAGAATTCTAAGCTATAAGAGCTCGATCAACATTGTTTGAAGGAGTCATGGGTCGAGCTCAATTCGAGTAGCAAGTTGGAAAAGGATTTTGGTGAATGGAACTCGGTTCTTAGCTTGGTGTGGCAGTGAATAGAAGGATGGTGGAGCTCATGTCCAACTCGGTGAGTTGGCTCGGCAATCCAACCATTGAGTTGGGATATTTTTTGACATATTCACATGGACCCCCATCCTCTTCAAGTCAAACGGGTCAACAAGGGGTCCCGACATTATGTTAATTAATTTAATATTTCTATTAAAATATTTTAGTAATAATATTTATTATAATTATTTAAATATTTTATTTAAATATTCTTTTAATTAATTGAGAAGACTAGGTAATTAGGCAATTAATGACCCATGGTGGAACCTTTTCAAGTGATTCAACTAACTATAATAAATATATCATGGGCCTTCAATTTAGGAATGTAATTATGACCTTTCCTCTTCTTTCTCACATATTCTTCTATAAATGTAAGTTGGAAGCTCATTTCAAGTGGTTCTAATAGTTCAGACAAGTTTGGTAGTTAGATATCTCACGTGAGTTTATACTTTTCGAGAGTCCTCTCTCTTCTGCAAGTTGTTCTTGTGTGTTGAGAGAACTTTCAAGCCTCCTCTTCAAGACTGTAATGGAAACTATTGCCTCTTTTGAATGTATGATGCATTTTGCATGTTATTGAAGCAATAAAAGTGTGTGTTTTGTGACTAATCTCGGTCCTTTCATCCTTCTATGCTTCTTTGTGCCTTTCTCGTACTTGTAGGTACATTGTGCAAGTTTAAGTTTCTATTGCAGGTTCTTGGAGTTCTGTGCTTATCGAGTGGTGGAGTATTGCATGCAGTTGAGTTTTGGTGTCTATTCACCCTTCTTGAGTTCATCCTTCTTCATTTGGAAACCGGTATATTTCTCGGTCGATAAGGTTTAGCAAAGGGAATGGATGTCTCTTAAATTGTGGTATCCTGTACCCTCCCTAAGTTGCGGTAGGTGAAGTTGACTTGTGGTGCACATGACCTCTTCAAATTAACCCTTCCGAGTCTTGAAACACCCTTTATTTGGTGCATCGCCATCCCTAGTATAGTTTCATTTCGTAAATCTCTTTCCCTAAAACCCCATGAAGACTTTTTTTTATTATAGGTAAATAGTTTTTTGAAAGGGAATGTACCATTTTGTACAAAAAGGGAGGCCTAGGAGCCAGAATAGGAGTGAAAAAAATTATAAGAAGGAACAAGATCTAGATAAGACATAAAAAAACCAGTGTAACCAAAGAGAAGTTACCCCAAAACATCCAACCAGTTCGAAAACTGCAAAAGAGCAGCAAAAAAATAGCAAAAACCACGACAGAAGTCAGCAAGAACAACGCAGAGCCATAATTACTTCTTGGCGGCTTTGGAAATTTTGGATTTGATATTCTACTAGGAGGTGAACATAGCAAGTCTTGTCATGTGAGCGGGTCGGTAGTATCCATTTGTTATATGGTTTGTTTTCTTTCTTTTTTTACATTCCCAAAGAGTAGTATTTGGTATCTTCTTTGAGATTAGAGACGCAACGGACATCCGCTTAATAAACTCCTCAATTGCATTAAAAATAGCCATATTATAATCATGGCGAGTCTTGGTTTTTCCAAGTCGGTTGTCCAGGGAGTAAATTTTTTTGTAGATATCTTCCATCTGATTGTTGTCAATATTAGCCTCCTCCTCCTTCATTCTCTTACCTTTTTCTTAGCCAAGTGTTTTACTTCCTCTTTCAGCAGCAACATGTCAGTTTCTAATGCTTCCAGCCTTTTAGTGGAGCTCTTAGCATGTGTCTCCTGAGAACCCATACTGCTAATGTGTAGGATATTATGGGAAACCTCCAAGTCCTGAGGCACATTCCCGAAACAGGGGTTTCCAGGTTCAGCCTTTTAGATGATCTAGTTCTAGGCCTGTTCGAGGTGGAGGTGAAAGGGGTGGGGGAAGAGGTGGGGGGGATGACAAGGGGAGCCGAGAAGGAAGGCAAAGGGGTAGCAGCTGTGGTGATGGGTATAGAGGGAGTGGTATCCGCGGCGGTGGTGGGAAAAGAAGGAACAGAGATGGGGGAGGTAGGGATGCCGGGAAGCTTGAGGAGACACAATTTATGCAACAAGAAAATGAGCCCTTGATGCAACGGGACCGCACGAGCATGTTTTTGGAACTCCAAGATGGAGCGCTCAAGAGAGTTAAGTAAATAATGAGGGAAACATACCGTGTAATTTCTACGGAAGTGGTTGAGAAACACAAGATGCTTTAAGGGCACTGTGACAAATCTCCCCTCTAGAGAAATGAATCTCACCATCATACGGGTAACCTCATCAAAAGGCAGAGGGATAGAGCTGACTTGTAGACCTACCATGACAAAAACTAGTTTCTCATTTCCCTCCACAAATTTCCTCTCCTCACCTTGAGCCTATCAATCCTTTTATTGAAAAATTGGTACCCATCCATTCCAAGGCCAGTAGCTTCGGTGATTAACTCTTCATTGATCAAAACTTTTGTCCTCCATATTCAACTTTGCAGTCTTTCCAGTCCTTCACGAATTACTGGACAGAAATGCTTTGGTCGTGACCCTGTATCTTCTCAATGAAATTAGTGATGCCTCCCTGGTTGAGAAGATTCCAAAGCTCTTCATTATTTTTCCACTGGGTCCACGCTGGGCTCGATCTGACATGGGGCTCCTCCCATTTTCACGGGCTTAAGTGATTGATAGTGTAAGATTCAAAATCCCTTTGAGAAATTTGACAAAACCCATAGTTTCCAACCCGCCTTTCTCTATTTTTTCTCACGCTATGGGAATAATGCATAGTATAACCGTTGCTGTCATGGCACTTCCCACGAATGACTGCATTATTGCTGCTCTGAACCTATGAGTTCCCGCATGTGTGAGCATCAGTCTCCTTTGAAATCCACTCCAGATCATCATCAGCCTTACCATGGACTTGAGAATCCATAAAAAACTGTTTAATAGTTGTTATAGGCATAATATTTCCCGCATGTGCGGCTTTAATCTTAAGATAAAACCACTTTAAATCATCATTATACTTTGTATAACCTTGAATGCCCATCAATATCTGTTTAAGTGCTATTTTAAACTTATCTGCGTGTGTGAAAGTCTTATTCATAAAGACCCCCTCCCAATGCTCATTAATTTTATCCCAAATTTGTATGCCCATAAGTATCCGCTTGTATGTTATTTTGAATCTGCTCAGGAATGTGATCACTATTATCCCATATAATGTGATTAACATTTATGCCATAGTTAGCCAATGCATCTACCACCTTCTTACCCTCCCGGTAGGTATGTTTGATCTGAATATTATGGAATGTCTAGAAAATACTTATGGACTCCAAGATGAAGTATTTGATGTTCCAACTTGGGGGCGAACATTGATTAAGATGATTGATTATATTGAGTGAGTCTCCTTCCAGAATGAGATTTTGGATATTATGAGTCTGAGAAATTCTAAGGCCCCATAAAGTAGATAATGCTTCAGCAAAATGATTAGTTTGTATTCCCATTTTACCAGCATAAGCAGCCACCAAACTACCTTTATGATCCCTGATCACTCCTCCCCGCTGCAATTCCAGGGTTACCCTTAGAGGCCCCATCAAAGTTCAACTTATACCAGTTAAGATCTGGAGGATGCCAGTGTATCAAAGATCTATCAATATTGTTACCTAAATTATTTCGGATACTATCAGCTCCAATCTGCCATTGGGACAAGATATGCTCTTCATTTACTGGGTAACTCTTGTTCTTGGGGGGTTTAAATTTAGCAATATTCTCTTTAATAGCATTAGAAATTTTCCCAATGCTGAGCTTATAATTTTGTTTACTATTTCTAAAGATAATGTCATTTCTATCTTTCCATATCCTCCAAATAATATGAGGCATTACCAAATTCCAGAGCCTTCTCATGACACAATGTTTGTAGGGTGGGCTCCATTGTGTCCAGAGCTGACTGAAATCCCTCGGAACCACCCAGGAAGCTTTAAAATTAGAAAGGGCAAAACTCCACATTTTGGTAGCATACTCACAATGGATGAGCAAATGACTGATATCCTCAGAATATTTTTACACAGATGACACCTATTAGGCATTATAAAACCTTTTCTTATCAGGTTGTCAGTGGTAAGAATTCTGCCCCTGAGAGCAAGCCAAAAGAAAAAGTTAATTTTAGGTGTTAGCTCCTTCATCCAAATTCTATTCCAATTAAACTCAGTTTGATTATTGTCAAAGAAAGTATTATAGCCAGTTTTAACAGAGTAGTTCCCATCAATAGAACTGCTCCAGACCAACTCATCCTTAACTTTGAGCTGACTTAAGGGGATAAGGTCCAACTGATCTTGCAGGGAGGAAATAATCTGGGTCAGATCGTCTCTATCCACAGTGAGTTTTTTCCATTTCTTCTTGTTGCCCATTCTTACAATATAATCCTTGATTCTAGTGCCATACTTGCTTTCAATGATGTCTTTTACTGCTCCAAATCTGTCCATGAGGCTGCCATTAAACCAGTTATCTTCCCAGAATTTTATATCACAACCATCTCCCACTTTCCACTTACTTCCTTGTTTTATGAAAATGTTAGCATAGGATTAGATAATCATTTTTGTTACACTAGGATTAGTACAAGACTTAGTTTAGGAAGAGGAAGCCGGCCTTCTCCGGAGGTTTCTTGAGGCCAAGTCCCACAACTTGAGAGGTGATCCCATGTGTCCTAATCACACCGAACATTCTATTCACATCCCGGCCATTCGGAGGGTGTAGTGATTTGGCAACAATAGTTACAAGATAACAATTGTCACTAACAGGTTCCAAAACAATTCTAATCTATTAGAATATAATTTTATTTTATTAATATTTTTAGAGGTCATAAGGTCCAAAATTTAGGGTTAGAAGTTTCAATTAGCTTCAGGAGGGAAATTCCTCACCATACCCACTCTCTAATAGGCTTAAATTTTCAACTTGATTTTTCTCACACTTAATGCATTAAAAATTTCCCTAAATCACTCCTATTGGGCAGGAAATTCAATCACCTTTCCATTGATATAAAGAAGTCCTTGTAACTCCTCATATTTCTCAAGTTATAGGATGGCGGGCCCAGGGGTGAAAATTTGCCCAAAGGGTGGGTTGGCAGGCCATGGGGAGACCTTTGGAAAAAATTTCCCGTGTGGGGAAAAATAACATTTGCGCCCAATCTCCCATGGGTCCGCAAGTCCATAACGGACACGTGGTGCTCCCAAGGCCAACGCGGGGAAAAGCGGGGTGGTGGAAGACATTTGTAAATTTTCTTACGTGGGGTGAAAATTTGGCTTTGCACCTACACTCCGCAAGTCCACAAAGGAAATGTGGCATATCCTAAACCAATGTGGGGAAGGCGGGGTGGTGGGGATAAAATTGGCTTAACACCCCAAAGGGCTAAGAGGGTATATAGACCCGCGCCTCCACCGGCACATCACGATGACTGTGGCAGCCCTTGATTGGCTACAGGCAGCGGGATAGCGAGGGAAACTTGGAAAATTTTCCAAAAAATTTCTGAGATGTAAAAGAAAAAAAAGGGACCCGTTCCTCTATCAATGCCTCATGACGCCATGTGGCATCACCTAATTGGTTACGGGCCATCGGGAACATTTACAAAATTTTGTAAAATTTTCGAAAGCACTAAGTTAAAAGGGGATGCCTTCGCTGACACCTCATGGTGCCACATGGTAGCCTCTAATTGGCTGTGGGCTAGTAGGAAGGTGGAAAAAAATTGGAAAATTTTCCCAAAAATTTTCCTAAGCTCTAAGGGAAAAATTCGGGCCGCGGGCCCGCCAAGGAAGAAAAACTTCAAAGGGCCATAACTTTTGATAGAGAGCTCAGTTTCGGGCAAACGAGGACTTTCTGAAAATTTCACGACGTCCTCTTTGTACAGAGATAAATAATTTTAGATTTTGATAAAGTTTAAGGGGTCAATGTTAAGAAAACGTCCTTACAGGATTTTACAAAGATTTAACTAGTAAATTTTATCTTGTTATATATGTTCAATTTGATCTTCTTCCTCTCTCAACATGTCAATTAGACATGGAGGATTTCTCCTAAATTTATTTATGAAGGATTCAACATTCAATTTTTTTGATTGATTTACAATTTGAGCATTTTCATTTCTTGATAGAAAACGACTGCAAAATGGTTTGAGCCCAATTTTGCTAAGTTTTGAAATATTTCCTTTAAGTTTTTTTTTCTAATAGAACTCATTTATACCCTGGCATGTTCAATTTTATTGTTTCATTGTTATTTCTTGCTTATAGGTTCGAACTATGCATTTTTGGTTTAGATAATTGCCAGTTTGAAATTACAAATAACAGGGATCAAATTTTGATGGATCTATTTTCCATTTCTTCTTCCAAGTATTTAGAATACGTTCCAATTCCAATCTAACACATTAGTTGATTCAAATCAGACTATTCAAGACCAAATGCAATTCTGATTTCAATTTTTTCACATTTACTTCTTTTCGAGATATTTCAATACATTGAAATAATCGATTCAATACATAAACACAATTTGAGAAAATTATTACATTCATTTATTGATTTCAAAAGGAAATTTTACATCTTCCCTCTTTTATTTCTTCCAAAACATATATTATATACAGGACAGAATAATACATTTTCTTCTCACGTGTTTCACATTTCCACTTTCAAAACAGGGACTTCATAGTGCATGATAAACACAAATTTCCAATGGAAGAATATCATATGAACAAGGTAAACACTTCCAATAATTCCAATGAAACTCATACAACCTCCTTTCCATTTGATTTCAAAATACAGTATACAAAACAATATCATTCTTTCACATTCTTTCCAAACTTAAATACAGACTATAACTCTTTTACATTTTCAATTTTCACTTGCAATCAGTACAACATATTTCCATTGCAAACATTTACAAGTTCATCCACTTCAAGTGTGAATGGTTACAATGATATTTCATTACACAAGGGACTATCAAACTATCTTTCTCAGCTCCAGAACAACAACATTCATTCTTCTCATTCATCCAATTTCATCACAATAGGAGTAGGGGAAAGACAATTCTCTCCACCCAACCAAGACATCTAATGAAGAGGATAAACTATCCTTGTTCATTGGCTCCCGAGCCTCAACCACAAAGCAATAGAAGATGTGATCCAACTCATGGAAACAACGACAGCTTCCATAAAACATACACACAACATTTTTACAAAGAGACACAGTCCCAAACAGAATGTAGTTTACAATTACATTAAAACATGACAAACAACACAAAGGCTTCATTAAGAAAACCAAAGGAGTAGGAAGCTATGGGGATCTTTGCTTATGCCTCGCATGAGGAAAATGGGTATCACACACACCTGACCAAAATATATATATATATATATATATATATATATATATATATATATATATATATATATATATATATATATATCATTTCAAACCCTGTCATGCCCTTATGCCTCCCCAATTACCCCTTATTTATCACATTTTCTTATATCTCCCCAACCTCTTATGGCACCCCATAACAAGTAAACAAATGCAAACTATTTCTTTGTAAGGTGTAACCCAAATTCTCAACTCTCTCCTTTGTTATACCTCCCTAAAACAACTTGTGCCTCCCACAAAATACCCCATAGTCTTCCTACACCATTCCTAGGCCATCTACCCAATAAGCCACAATATATACCAAACATTCACACAAGAACATTTACATAATTAAAAGAACAACATTTCAAGAGCCAAGCTCTTACCTCTCCATGATGGAGTTGTTCCTAGTTCAAAGCAGTAAGCTCCTTCCAATGTAAGGAATCCAAAAATCAATCCAACACAAGCATGCAACAATCTTCCAAAAAAATCCAAGAAAGAGCTCCCAAAACAACAAGAAAATTCACCCAAAATGAAGTCTCCCAAAAGTGAAGTAACCCAAAAAAAGGAAAACAATTCAAATTTTATACAAGAGGGAAGAGAAGAGGATGAGGTGGATCCATGAAGGATGCCACATCACACATCCTCAACCCTAAACACAAAGTAAACTTCATTCTCCAATGCATAATAAATAGGTGGGTGAATAATATGATAGATTTACTTACACACTCAAACAAGTCCATACCACATAAGGACTGAAATTAAATTATGTAAGAAAATTACAATTACAACATTCAACTTGACTTGTAAAAATGCATAAAAAGGTCTAAATTTAACCCTCCAACCATAGGCAAGGTTGGTATGGAAATTTAAGAGGTATGGGACAAGTTTAACTTGTCCCACAAGCCTAAAAATCAGCCTCCGAAGGAAAATAAAATTTCAAGAAGGTGGAGTGTTTCACACTCAAAATTTTACTTACACATCTCTTACACATTCTTACGACACTTTAAAACATGGCCAACAACTCTATTAATTACTTTCTTGTGACATCTTTTAATTAATTAACCAAACAATATGATTACCCACAATATTTACACACCATCAAATAAATAATGAAAGGGGTAAGTGCACCACAAAATAAACACATGCAAACATAACAAAAGGGACCAAATAAAAGAAACACATAAAATCCCTTGGTCACATATAAAGGTGATCCCCCCATGGGAATCCCTAACACAACCAACACACACAAACAAATACTAGTTGCCATGGTGACCTTGTTGAATTCATCTAGAATTCCAATGCGGTTGGTCTCCAATCCCCCGATGTTTGTTGTGATATTTTTAACCTGCAAAAATACAAATACCTCCTTCGGCCTCGTGGCCATATCAGAACGTCCAAAATAATATAAATATAATTAAAAATCTAAAATCATCTAGATATATGAATCACAACAACATCTAAGCAATCTAACAATATCATTTATAGTTTTATCAACAACTATATCATCATCCAATAATTTTTCATTTCTAGGTCTAATCACAATATTCAAATATCACAAATCCAAACTACATTCATCATATAACCATGTCCAACATCATGTCAACATCTATATAAAATGTCTCTAACAATCATCATGCATCATATATGAATCAAAGTCAACAATAATCCATTATCGACATCTAACACCATACTAAATCAAAACTATAATAATGTCCATAATATAGTCAGCAGTATCATGATCAATATCAAAAGTGTTGAAGGGAAGTGGACACTACACCACTCCATCGATGCACGAGAGATAGCAATGGGGAATTCGGTGGATCCGGTGTGGGTATCCCCTCCCCGGCCACTCCATCACCGCATAAAGATAGCTCCTTCCAATGTAAGCTCCTTCCAATGTAAGCAATCCAAAATCAATCCAAACACAAGCATGCAACAATCTTCCAAAAACTTCTCCAAGCAAGAGCTCCCAAAACAACAAGAAAATTCAACCAAAATGAAGTTTCCCAAAAGTGAAGCAACCCAAAACAAGACAAACAATTCAAATTTTATAGAAGAGGGAAGAGAAGAGGATGAGGTGGATCCATGTAGGATGCCACATCACACATCCTCAACCCTAAACAAAAAGTAAACTTCATTCTCCAATGCATAATAAATAGGTGGGTGAATAATATGACAGATTTACTTACACACTCAAACAAGTCCATACCGCATAAGGACTGAAATTAAATTATGTAAGAAAAGTGCAATTACAACATTCAACTTGACTTGTAAAAATGCATAAAAGGGTCTAAATTTAACCCTCCAACCATAGGCAAGGTTGGTATGAAAATTTAAGAGGTATGGGACAAGTTTAACTTGTCCCACAAGCCTAAAAATCAGCCTCCGAGGGAAAATAAGAATTTCCAAGAAAGTGGAGTGTTTCACACTCAAAATTTAACTTACACATCACTTACAAAGTCACTTACACATTCTTACAACACTTTAAAACATGGCCAACAACTCTATTAATTACATTCTTATGACATCTTTTAATTAATTAACCAAACAATGTGATTACTCACAATATTTACACACCATTAAATAAATAATGAAAGGGGTAAGTGCAACACAAAATAAACACATGCAAACATAACAAAGGGGATCAAATAAAAGAAACATGTAAAATCCCTTGGTCACATATAAAGGTGACCCCCCCATGGGAATCCCTAACACAACCAATACACACAAACAAATACTAGTTGCCATGGTGACCTTGTTGAATTCATCTAGAATTCCAATGTGGTTGGTCTCCAATCCCCCGATGTTTGTTGTGATATTTTTAACCTGTAAAAATACAAATACCTCCTTCGGCCTCGTGGCCATATCAGAACGTCCAAAATAATATAAATATAATTAAAAATCTAAAATCATCTAGATATATGAATCACAACAACATCAAAGCAATCTAACAATATCATTTATAGTTTTATCAACAACTATATCATCATCCAATAATTTTCCATTTCTAGGTCTACTCACAATATCCAAATATCACAAATCCAAACTACATTCATCATATAACCATGTCCAACATCATGTCAACATCTATATAAAATGACTCTAACAATCAGCATGCATCATATATGAATCAAAGTCAACAATAATCCATGATCTGACATCTAACACCATACTAAATCAAAACTATAATAATGTCCATAATATAGTCAGCAGTATCATGATCAATATCAAAAGTGTTGAAGGGAAGTGGACACCACACCACTCCATCGATGCACGAGAGATAGCAATGGGGAATTCGATGGATCTGGTGTGGCTATCCCCTCCTCGGCCACTCCATCACCGCATAAAGATAGCGATGGGGAATTTTGTGTAGGGTTCATGGAAGTCGTTTTAAGGTTCATCATGAAATTTATTAATAGTAATGAATTTCTGTATATTAAGAATCATAGTCTATATTTTACATATATTAATATAAGATACATATGTTATAGTTTCTATTATGTGTAATTGTTTTAAAGTTGTATGTAAAAATGTAGCATGAAAAAATATATTTCTAATTAATTTTAAATTTAAAAAATGAGTGGTCCCTATTTTTATTTCACCGGCACGACAAAAGACTCCACTACTCAATATTCAATTATAGATTCCTCTCCGCACAATGACAAAAACTAAAAATTAAACATGAAATTCAAAGTGCACTTATCCAAAACGCATACATGTACATACATTTGAAAAAGGATCGAATAGAAGGAGCTTAATATGAATATGCAAACACCTTTAGCGAGTAACAGCTTGTTTATATACAAGTTTCAAATTGTGTGGTGTGAAGGGTAAATTGGGATGTTCGGGAAGGTGTCCTCTGTCTTCATGAGGGACTTTGCTGGTAAATCTTCCTAAACTCGGCACAAATGGTGAAACGAATCTTCTAGATAATTTCGCATTTCAACTGTTACGACTTACGAGTATTCAACAAGTTATCAACATATTTTCTCTTGAGAAACTCGAACAGTCCAATGAATTGGGACAACAAAAAGTCGAACAATCCGCACAAAATCGAGGACGCCGTCCAATTTTTAGCTTTACAGTCAGCAGTTGAAAATCTTGGAATTGAATGTAAACTTCAAAACCTTCGCCTTTGCCCGTATCTGACAGAATTTCCCGCTTTTTGAAGAGAAGCAATTATGCATGTAATACGTCAAAACTATAACCGTGCAAAAACCATGTCTCTCGCTCAGCATGTTGGGGACGAGGTATACAAAACAGGACGACCGACAGCGAAATTTTGGGCGAATTCATTGCAACAAATACCACGTGATATCTATGATTTCTCCTTTACTTGTGACATACACAAAGATGGAATAGACTTGTGCCTATTCTGTCTTCTGCTTTTTTTTTTGAGTTTCCAAACGTAATAAGAATTCTGTATATTACTTTTTGTCAATATGTGTTCTGATAGGGTGTTTTTTATTCAATTAATAATTTGTTCAATTTGTTCACAAGAACCTGGCGCTCTAGGACTCTTTGTATATGTAAGTGTTATTAGGAATCGAATAGTAGAGTTAAGTTATTTTGTAACGTATATAGTAATGTTGTTTGTTTTGTATATGTTACTTGCAAATGATTAATAATTGGTGAATTGGGAAGAATGTAAAAGAGGAAAATTGTCTAGTACAATTGATATTCTATATGGTTTAAAGATTGCAACACTACACATAATAATATAGATAAGCATGTTAAGGCATACCAATATCAACATTTGTATGAAAGGATATTGAATGTAGAAAAGTATTATATATGCCCTTTATACTATTTCAACATAAACTAACAAATAATTTCAATTGATGATTCAAGTCCCTAGAGTACAAAAATGATAAAATAATTGAATTTTGGTCACCTAATCATATACTTTCAATGTAGGCAATCTAGTAATAAGCAATCTATATCCCATCGAAACAATAAAAAGTAACTTATTAATGATTAAAAACCTTTCAAATTATGTTTCATAAAAAAATATATCTCTAATGTTATCCCTTCGATAAAATGATAAAGACATATCTCAATTAGCTATAATTATCCAATCACTAGGGTCACTTTCTAATGATTACAAGATGATCAATCATGCTTCAAACAAAACATGGCTCTTTAATTTTATCCCTCCCTCCAAGCACAAAAAGACTAATATCATGATCAATTATATGTATACAAGCACCCAAGTCTCTATCTAATTGTTAATCAATACTAAAGGCATAGGGTATAACTCGAGTATTTAAGACAAGACATTAGAGGGAACAATAGTTGAGAAAGTGTGATGAAAGGAACAAATATGCATTACATAAGAAACTAAATATCCTAATTATGAAAGTTGGAGACCTTGATTTTGTGGAAAAAAATTATTTCATTTTCCTTTGCATGTACTTGGACAAATGTTTGAAAGTGTAGATGAATTAATGATGGTAGTATAGGAAAATTTAATAAAGTTCAAGTGAACTTAAAATGGTAAGGTCCTTGTGTTGGTCTTCACATTCCAATGTATATTGTACGACAATGGAGAGATTTCCGTAGTTTTTCCTAAGTCCTAATTAAGGAAATAACAATATGAGGATGCTAAAGATATATCTATTTTCCGATATTAGGAATAACACAATAAATTACAATGGTGATTTGTAGACAATTAGGAACTTTTGTAACATTTATGTTTCCTTCTAAATTTCCACAAGAAAAGCTTCACATCATCAATAGTGTTATTATAAGAATAATCTAAATCATTACCTTTGATGTTTTTATGTTAGATTTTTGTTATATGTTTCTTGCACTTCATGATTACTTACTTATATTTTAAGTTACTTGTATGTTTATTTATGCTTCATCTTTCTTGATTTCTACTAGTGTTTGTTTTTTTGTCTCAAATGACTTGTGTTCCATGATCTCTACCATTTCCAACCACTTGGTTTTGTAGATACAGGATCCCCACAATGGCCATGACCCCGCATTTTATTCAATGCGATTAAAAGAAATTTACATAGGCACACATAATTTCTTTTATTACATGAATCTTAATCTTTACTAGGACAATATGAACACAACATAATTGTAGTACTTAATCATTCTACATAATTGGTCAAATTAAACTCTAGAATAGACTCTACTAAGAAATGACATTCACAGTTATCAAAAAAATAATAAAACATTTACAATGACCATTAAAATTCTAAATGATTATAACTTTTTGAAAAATTCAAGACTTTCAAATAAAAACTCTTAAACACTTGAAAACAATAAAAAGTTGTGTCATTCCATATGACACGTTCCTGTATATAAGTGCTTATAATTGTTTGTAACTGAATGTAAACTAAATTTTTAACTGGATTAAAGTGACTGCTACTGCAAAATGTGTCAGCTGACAAAGTGTCTATTTTTTCCTAGGATAGATGCACCTGGTGTTCTTATCTGTTATGGGAGTTAGCGTCCAATCTTTCTTTCTGACCGAACTCTAATTTTGGGACATTATGTGATTGTTTTATTTTTTAAATATATACTTTTTCTGCTCTTATCTCTAACTCTGTGTTGTTTTAAGGGTGATTATCTTACCCGAATGATGCCTCCACTCATTTCTTGTGGATGTGACAAGTTTAGGATGATGTGTCCCAAAAGAAAGTACCCAATACTGATAAGCATAGCTGATATTGGATACCTGCAAAGGCTAAGGGATGTGGATGTTAGAAATGAAGGAAGAGGTAATAAATATGGGCTAGGAAACAAGTGTTAGTGTAACAATAGCTAGCATGTAAGATAAAGCAATGTAACAAACATATATGAATACAAGAGGGACAAAAATGTGGGTTACATATATGGGACATCTCACACAATTTCATAAGACAATCAACGTCAAACTGGCCATTTGTAAACAATGATCAAACAAGGCATATGACATTGCCTGTAAACAATAGCAAAGAGTAAGAAAAATAACATGTAAAATTGTGACATATAGCCATTGTTTTATAGATTCATGCAAGAAAATTGTTACACATGAAGCCCCTATTAGCATGATAAAATGATATGTAGTATGTCAAAACGTTTATAGATCATCGAAAATTAAAGTGGTACTATCTATAAGTAATAAGTATTGAAACATTAGGATCTCGTGATGTGTAGATTATGAGAGTAGCAAAGTAAGATGCACTTAGGAGCCTTAGTGGCACTAGTAAAGAGAAGTGTAAATCATCATACATCATGAAAGAATCTATGAGATTATTGCATTCACCAATAGATAATATGTATACTATGTATCTAACTAGCACAAGAAACAATGTGTAGCATGTAAATAATATAAGCTAACAAGAGAAAATACAACCAACATATATAGATGTCATGTGAAAGTGATAATATGCCATGAAATGTAAGATGCATAAATGGGAGTAGTTTTGTTTCCCCATTAGATATGTATGAGATGAGGTTCATTTAGGAATGATCCCTTAATAGTCCAAAGATGAACTGTAGAACAAGAATACATCATACGAAAATGATGGTAAAGTATGTTTATCATAGATATGGGGATTTTGGTTAAGGAATAGTGGTGTAAGATAATGCTAATGTTTTTATGAAAGATACTGATGATATTAAGGAGGTGAAGAACACTGAGGGAAATGGGCTACCCGAGAAGTTGACATAGGCTAGTGAGGTGACCAACTTGAGCGCTGAGTGTGATGAGGTTTTAATGGAGACTATGTATGCATAACAGAGGTAAGATTAGAGATGGATTTAGACTTGAGCCATGTAGGAGGACTAATATTCGTGACTCGTGAAAAATAAATTCAAGAGTGGGTTAAGGAAATGGTGTGCATTATGGGATACCTTTAATGTTGACCTCTTTGTTATATATGAACTTTAGGTAGAGGTGCAACATGGAACGAATACCTTGGGTAACATAGAGCCAAGGAATACCTAAGATAATGTAACAAAATTATATTTCAAATGTAATGAGGAATGGTTTAAATACGGTAAGGGTACCAAAATGATTGGAAGGATGACACAACCATAAGACTTAGTAACTTTAAAAGTGATTAAGGAGGTTTGACATCTAATATCTAATAGGAGTGCTGTAGAGCATACATTAGTAAGGGTTGAAGGATAAACCAAATTATTATTTAATGTATAACTATGAATAGAAGCATTAATATGAATCCAATCGGAGGGAAATGTAGCATGGTGATAATGGTCCGAGATGGTGATAACTTGTTATGGTATGTGCTCTTTAACAATGAGAAAATATAGTACACCTAATGAAGGAGGAGGAACAACATGATATGTATGGTTAGAATATGAATCAATAATTTGCTTGTCATGTTTAGGTAAGTGGTCATTAAAGATTTTAAGCTTTTGATTATCATTGTCCGGTTTGGTAGTAGATGGCATTGGGATCTCGATTGCATTACTATCGATAAGATTTTGAACGATATGCCCAAGCTTAAAATAGCATTAAATAGATTGGAAATTGCATCGATGGTAATCATAGTGTGTATTTTAATCATAGCTATAGATGCGTGGGTGAGAAAAATATAGGTTGAGTGGTGGACGGAGAGTAATGAGTTTCCTTTTAGTGGGTTGTGGTAATAGGAAGCGAGGTGTGTAAGGTAGATTAGTAAAGGTTATCCTAGTTTTTGCAATTAAAGTGAAATAAGAATTGAAACAAAATTAACATTGGGTTGAGCATTGGTAGGTTTATGAGATGGCTTGAATTCTAATTTACATTACAACTTGCTATAAGAGTAAATAGATGGCATGTCATAATATTTGAGTTTTTCCGTGGATAACAATTTAGTTTCACATAATTTTAGTGTATGGCATAACTAATTGAAGGAATAAGAAGTCTCGAAGATAAAAATTTCTTGGAGACGAGGTAAAAGAATTTAAACGTGTAAATCTTGAAATTTGGATTCAGCAAGGAGATTAAACATTTTAGCACTTTTGTTCTTATATCACAAGACATAGTCTCGAAGGTGCTCATTGGATCCTTGTTTGATTTTTAAATATATTATAGGATATTTTGGTGCGGATATTGATGGAAAAAGTAGTGAGAAACGCATTGGATAGAGCTATAAAATTTTTACTAAATCGAGAGGTAGATCATAACACTAATGCATAACATACGAGTTCATTAAGCTTCGAGGAAATAACATGGAATGATTGTAGACGCTCCTTAGAGTTTCCATGGCCATTGAAGGTGGGAAGCTTAGGTGCAATTAAGTTAGGAGGTAGTGGATAAGAGGAAATGGTGGGTGCAAAATGGATATGAAGTAAGAGTGATGATTCTATAGATGTAGAGCAATGTGAGGTGGCTTGATATAATTAGCAAATTTCAGATTGTAAATCATGGTATAAAGAAGCTAGGTGATGGGTGTTTAAGGAGGAGACATGGCATGTATGGGAAGTGACGGGGGAGGATAAAGTTATTTATAAGAGTAGGAATAGAAATAAATATAGTACAGATGTAGGTGAACAGAGGTGGTCAATTAAGGAGGAAGCATCACAATAGTAAGTGAAGTATCATTATAGATCGGAGGGATAAGATCAACAATATGTGTGGCTTCTTTCGGGTAGAAACTAAGAAGAGGTCTAAGCTATGAGAGTGTTCGGGAACATGAATTTGGAGATCATGAAGGTCTTCATCCATAAAGAGTTCATCATTCTTAGCCTTTGATATGTTGTAGTGTTTGAGCGTGGGTTATGTAAATAATTTAATTTAACTGGAATTAACTCTTAATTTTAGATTAACTTTATCATACTAATGATATGAAAATGATGAACGATATTAAGAGACAAGAAATAATAAATAAATAATGTAATACTCTAAGTAAGAGATATAGAAGTGATATACGATTAGCTTATTTCAAGTGATATAGATTGAATAACTATTGTTACATGCTCAAAACAATGTCATCAATGTTGAATGACGATTCTGGGGCTAAAAATGAATAGGAAAAAGTGCCAACATGAGAATAGAAGCGTGTGGGTGCTAGTAACTAATATGGGTCCTAGTGTCAGTCAAATGCTTGGAGTATGGTCTTATCTCGGGTTGCAGGAGCTTCACTGTTGGTTCTCTTTTTCTCTATTGTTCTAATACAATGTTTTTGGCCATATATCTAACCTACAAAATAGATACCTAGCTTCACATGCTTTGACAAACCACATAAAACAAAATAAAGAAGATATTGAATGAGTATTCAAACTGACCCTTATGGTCATCCAGGAGTGAACTTATGAAATAGTGTTTCACTACATCTTAGACTCTATATAGTTTTTGTGTATGTGTGTATAATGATGCCCCTAGTTTCCCTTGTGTAAGTTCCACGGTGATAATGGGCTAGATCTAGAATATAGTAATGTATAGAATGTGTGATGGAATAAAATGAAGTTCCCCCTTCTCTGTTATGTATGCAAATTAATGTAACCCTTTTCCCTTGTATGAGTGTTCTAGATGAATTCCATTGAAATTATCGTGTGCCTTTGAATGCAAGTTTAGGTGATGATAGGTAATTCTTAATTATTGGCCATTCATTTGAGAGCTATAAATGGGTGTATATATGATTCCCTTATTTGAATTTCATTGTTGAAAACTAAAATGCCAACCCAAAGTTTCAAAATATGACCAAAATTAAAAAGAGAACCAAAAGAGTAAGAATGAGACAAAGAATTTCAAGAGCATCTAGAAGGGACAAAAGCACCTAGTTTCTTCTATCTTGAATGACATCTAGTCTTTGAGGAACTAGAAGATAAATCAATCAAGTACCGACATGGTTGTAAGATGTGTAAGGAAAATAAAAGTATAAGAGAAAAGAAAAATTCCCAAATCACGTTGTCAACCACTAAATTCTTGCTTAGAAATCATGTAGATATTAGCATGCTCTAGGACCAAGAAATGTACCCAACTATATAGATTTTTTGTCTACATGGTCAATATTTTTATACACATAGGTGTAATCATAAGCATAAAAATCCGAACCATACATAGTACCTTCAAGTGAGATGGCATCAATAATCATGTGAATCACCACCATGAATATTTTTGTTCTATCATTTTAGGAGTTAATTTCATTATTTGTAAAAAAATTTGGTAGGATAACTCTAGTCGCTTTAAAAGTTTCTAATGTTATCTTATTTTATTTGTGAACCATCATGGATGGAAACTAAAAATACATCTCTCCACAAAATTCTTCTCTTCACATGAGATTTCCCAAAATAACTCACCTTTGGCATGAGATCACACAAAAAATCATCCTTGGAATGAGATCACCCAAAAAAATCGTCCTCGGCATGAGATCGTCGAAAAAACTTGATTGCCCAAAACCTCAACTTTCGGAAACAAATTCAACATCCGTACTTAAAAAGGAAAACTTTTTATCTTTTAATTTCTTATACATCGTGTACACACTTTTTTTTACAAACTTTTACAATTATACTTACTTATACACATGTTACTTTGATTTTTCATATACTGAGTAACTTTGACTACACTCTTTCTCTTCTTTTGCAGGTCCATATTTATACACATCAAAAGCATTTCACATCTACATGCACAAGCTATAATAAACACACTACTACGCAAATGCTCCACCCATAAGGTTTACCTCCTCTTCCTAGTTTTCATGCTTCAGATTACAATCAATTCATGCTTCACTTGTCCAAGTGGCATGCTATTAATTACATTTTCTCTACATGATCACAAGGCACACATATTATATCTACTTTATGCTATTGAATATTTACTCAACAACATAGAGTGGGGAAAAATGTAGACACAAAATCTAAGCACATGGATACATATCTAGCTCATAGAGCATACTAATATATACATAATTCCTAAGCAATAAAATTTTTGTTTGACAACATATTTTAGGGCTTTTTATTTGTCTCTTATACTTTTATCGGCATTACAAATCTTATAGCCATGTGGGTACTTGACTTATTCATCTTCTAGTGCTTCAGACACTAGTGCCCATTTAGGAAAGAAACACCCAGACGCTCATGTCCCTTCTAGATGCTCTTGAATTTCTTTGTCTCCTTTCTTACTCATTTGGGAATATTTTTACTTTTGGTCATATTTTACAACTTTGGTTCATCCTTTTAGTTGTTAATTATGAAATTCAATCAAGTGAATCATATCTATACAAATTTATAGTTCTCAAATGAATGGCCAAAAATAAACATTACCTATAATCACCTAAACTTGCATTCAAAGGCACTAGAGTACCTCGAAGGAATTAATTTAGCACACTCATACAAGGGACAATGGCTACATCACTCTGCATACATAGCATCGGAGGGGAACTAGATTTTATTCCATCAAACACATTTTATACATTGCTATATTATATACCTAGCTCGCTATCACCGTGCAACATGCACAAGGGAAACATAGGGAATCATTACACACACATACACACAAAACTACATGGATTCCGAGATATAATACAACGCTCAATTATAAGGTGACTGTTCAAGTGACTATGGGGTAGATCCGACTTAACTAACAAACATTATTATGAAATATAATTTTCAATTTAGTTACCAAATCAACTAACAAAGATTTTTTGTTTTAAAAAACATATATATAATAATAATTACTATTAATAACAATTATTATAATTTTTATAATAAATTACTATAAATTATTATTAATTCATTATAATAATTATTTATAGATAAAATTGTAATTCGTATATAATAATATAATTTATAAATTATTATAAATTAATATTAATATATTATTATAATTATGTATATATAATATTCTAATTTATATTATATTACAATTTATAATTAATATTCTATTATAATTTCTAATATATTTATTATATTTTATTCTAATTTAATATTGTCAAGTAATTAATTACAATTTTTTTATCTTATAAAATTTATTATAATTTATAATTTAATATAAGTATTATTTAATAATAGTTATATGTATAAATTATAAATATTTAATTTATTTATAACTTTAATTTTAATTTTATAACTTATAATTTAAAAAATTAAATCCACTCACATAATAATCTTCATCAAATTAAGGCATATTAGTTACGATCCTAATATAATTATTATTTAATATTAATTTTTATTTATAACTTATGAATATATAGTTTATTTAAATCCTATAATTCGAAAGATATTTATTATTAATTAATAAATAATTATTAATTTATTAATAGTAATGAAATTCTGTATATTAAGAATCCCAATCTATATTTTACATATGTTACAGATTTTATTATGTATAATTGTTTTAATTTTTCTTTTTTTTTTGTAAAAGTTGCATGATAAACTATATTTCTATTTAATATAATAATTATTTAATAACAATTTTTATATATAACCTATGAATATATAATTTATTTATAACTTATAATTTGAAAGATATTTCACCCTTATAATAATAATTAAGATCATATTACAATATATTTATTATTAAACAATATAGAGTATAATAAGAGGGAACAACAGATTTGTACAAGAAAATAACTAGAATAGTAATAGTTCTTCTTAGTTGATTTGATATGGGAACTCTTAAAAATATATAGCTAGTGAGTTTCCTATGAAATAGGAAACTACTTTACCCATTAATACTATTTACGTAGTATGTTTGTAACTATTAACAATACCACTACCTAATTCCAATGATCTCCACAAATATCTCGACTATAAGCTACGTGTCTAATACTCACAATATAATATACAAAATATAACTTTGCTCACACATGAACATAATGGAGCACTAATAGATTTTTCCTAACATTCCCCCACTTAGTGTGAATATGGGGAAAACATGCACGTGTCCGCAACGTGCCACTACGAAACCTGCTCATGATCCGGATAGTTTTAAGGACAATACCAACAACCTCAACTATAGATTGTTTTCTTGTGGATTTTCAACAACCACAATATCATGATGTTGTAGTACATTATTCATCTCTCATCACTATTATACTGCAGGGAATAACATAGGAAAATTTGTTGAATTATGTTAGTCATACACACAAACTAAAAACTGGAAATGGAACATTAGACCTTGTTTCTCCCCTCAATGTGAATTTTCCACTTACTGAAAATACAAACACCTAAATCAGTAACACACCACGCACAACTAAAGAAAACAATCAATCGAAAAAAAATGTGCCACCAAACTTTTGATGCGGCCTCGTCGTAGGTGAGTGACGAGAGGTTGTTGATTGACCTCTATCCTTCAATGCATCCATCCTCCATTATGATGTTGCTAATCCATCTTGATTCAACCTCAAATCTCGTTTTTACATACCTTAGTGAGATGTCAAATTCCACCGAAAATGCATCTCTATGGAAAAATGTTATTTTATTTTTGAACTTCAACTTCAACTTTGACTCATAATGAAACATTGAAAATTTTAACAACTGACTCTATTTTGATAGTTATAAGACCTTGACTCTTTTGATCGAATAGAATTTCGACACATGATTTAACATGGCTTACAAGCGACAAAATGACAATGAAGACACTTAACATTTGAAGATGACCAAAAGATAAAAAAACAACTAAAAAGTAATATTTAATTACTTTTTATTTTTTACGATGAAAGACTATCATATTTTGTTGACACCATTATTTTGATATTAAAGACGAATAATATTTGATGACACAAGAATAAGAGACTAATTGACAATATTTATTAAATCAGCAAACTCTATGCCTATTCAATTTTGAATATTAAAAGCATTATCATAAATGCCTTATAATTTTCGACCAACCAGGACATTGACACATTGACATAAAAAAATATTCACAAATGACATTATTGACACGCCTAAAGTTAAAAATTGGACATTTATTCGATAGTAGACAATGAGGATCAATAAACTCAGACGTTGTATTACAAATATGTTGTGGAAGACATTGTTATCCAATTTTCCTCCATCGGGCCAAAGTTTGACAATGGGGCTTTTATAGGCCAAGTGGGTCACCTAAATGGGCCACACAGGTGAAAAAGGACTAACAAGCAGTTTTGGGGTCTTGGGAGCACTTTCAATGGATTCTAAAGTGAAAATCATAATTAAGGAATTTTTCCTCTTCTGGATTTTGACCCTAAGGATCATCTAGGAAAATGACAAAATGCGGGCACCTTGTGCCCACATCCAACCTCAAAACAAAAAAAGGGAAAAATCATACAGGATCGAAACCATCATAGCTTAGTCCCCACCAAGTTTCCGACACAAAAAATCTGAAAAAAATCTTAAAGTTCGGATCTCGGGGACAAAATTCTCCATTTAGACCTTAACAGGCCACAAAGATAAAATAAAATTCAATGAAATTGAAGGATGCATTAGCGGAGCAAGCAAGGAGTGACTCACTGAGTAGTGCGACAAGATACTCAGATTTGTGTGAAGGGATGGTAAAATAATGTCAATCTTACATCGACGTAGAGGATGAGTTGTTTGTTTCGATGTTGGTTTGAACAAGGATGCGATTTGGCCAAGCGAGTCATGAAAAATGAAGACCGCTATGGGAGCTCGGTGGACCAAGGAAAGAAATGAGATAGGTGATGTTAAGGTCGGGTCGATTTAGTTAGGGGTCAAGTCGATTGGTGATAATGAGGAGGAGGCTCGGGATTTTTAGTGATCCCGAGCAATTAAGATGTGTCGAGACAATCGACATTGAATTTAATGATTGCCTTGACACATCTTAAAGCCCGAGCTCAAAGATGTGGATTCAAATTTATGAAAATGAGAAGTGTTCGGGGTTTTGGGGTGCCTGCTTTAGGGTTTTGGGGTTTACATTTTCGAAGCTCGGCGAGTTGGATTCCAAAACGATGTGCAAGCAATTTTCGAAATGTAAGGAGCTCGAAACATGATTTTCAAGAGTCAACGACCAAGAAAGGTCAACTTCGGGGTTGTGGGTGGTCAATTTTGGACCTCACATGTTTGGGTTCGAGGATTGTCGAGTTTGGGGTTTTCCTTCCTGAAGCCCGAATCGTTGTGGCGTAGTGTCGGAAGGGCCCAAAACCCGAAAGGGTGAGGACGAGTTGGTTTGAGTTTCGCGAGAGAAGGCTTTCGTAGTTTGAGATATTTATTATTTGGGGTTGTCGGTGGCATGAAGTCCAAATCCAAAGTGTCCAAAACCCCGAAAATTTTAACTTCACCATAAAAAAAAATCAAACGCCCGCCGAGTTACACACTAAAGGTGGAGCCATTTTCGGAGGTAGCAAGTAGTTGAAATGAATTTAATGATGGGTCACCGGTGAGTTGAGGTGTGAAAGTGGCGATTTGATGGAAATGTGGCACTTGCATTGAAATAGAGCTTGATTTTTACTAACCAACTCGGTAGGTGAATTTTTAGCTCGGTAAGCTTGCGAAGAGCCAAATCATGACCAAATTTCAAACCGAGATATTTTTGCAATCCTTAGCCATTATCAATAAAATTTACTTTCTGGAAAGGGAATTTAGAGAATAATGCAATGGTGATGGAAAATTTTAGTTTCTAGGGGAGTAGGAAGAGATAAGACCTAGTCAAACTACCTATGCTAAAATGATGATATATTCCTTTATACTCCATTATTTTTCATAAAATTATAGTCATTGTAAACCTAATTTGGGATCTGCCACATGACACCATTAGATTTTTTTATTTCGGTGGTTTTGGACCTCCAAAAATGAGGAACTATGAATATTGGAGGGTAGGTGGAGGAGTTATTGATGGATTATGGCCCTCAATTTTTTCAAGCACAAAGATCATGTACCTAAGACATGGCCAACTCCAAGGATGATGCAAGTAGAGATGGCTACCCACAACTCCAAAAAGCCGAAATATTGTTTCTCATATAGATTTTATTCTATAAATTGTAAGCATGGGAACATTTAAAAGGCTTGTACACTTTGTATTTTCCCCTCCTTATATCTTGTCTGTAAGAGATTTTTGGATCTCAAAACCTCCCTATTGAACATTGTAATGCAAAATTTGTTCCTTTGGTTGTAAATGTGATGTAGTGTATCAAGTTTGGGAGCATTAAAATAAGACATATGGATGTTTCAAACCCTCTTCTTTGTTTTATTGTAGCTTTTCGATCTTTCATTGCATGCAATATTATTATGTATTTTTATTGTTTTCATCACAAGATTTTGGTAGTGTTATGTTTAATATGCAGGTTTTCCAACATTTCTTCTTAGTGCGTCACCTTCCTTAGAGTTGATTTTAATTATCATGCATTTATCTATCCCTATCCTCTTGGAGAATATTAGATTAGATTTAAATTTTCAACTCTCTGCACTTTTAGTAGTTGACACTTGGATAAGAAAGGAATTCGACCTTCTACGAAGAGTAATCCCAATTTCAAAGTCCCAAACTTTGGGATAACTCCATGTTTGTCATGTTGGTATCCAAGTTGATTCTCCTTCAAAGTCGAGCAATATCACAGGTTTGGCAAGAAGATTAGAGATAGATAGATCATAGTGAGTCATTTTATAGCCGTGCAATGGGATCTAACGGCCCTCTATCACTAAGATGTGCAAAAATGGATAGCACCCTGAAGAGGATTTGATATATCCTCACTAATTTATGGTTGTGCCTTTCAACCTAGGTGAGAGAACCCTTTTGTAGCTTGTTGTTTGTGGAGGAGCTAGGGATGCCCTTCCTTGTGAAATTATTAAGAAGGCTTTGGATAAAATATGATCAATGTAACAAAACCTAACTCTCATGAGTTGTCACTTTAGATAATAGAGATATTTTCTAAGCAAGGTTGAGGCCACTAAAGACAATGAAAACCTGATTGTTTCTATATGTTTTGGTAGTAAAATTTTATCATTTGTATACACACATGACAAATAGGGGTAGTATGGGTATGACTAATTGTTTTTGAATGAAATTTGGTGGGTGGTGAAGCAAGATAAAGTTGATTATACCAGACCTTTGGAGGGACTTTACAATAAAGAGAAAATTTACAACATAAAGCTTCAGAACAGTCAAGACGTTCCTTCAACTAGAAGGTGTGTTTCAATGGAGGCCTAAGTCATCACATTTTCACATAATATTTAAGACCTTAACATGAAGGTTTGAATTAGAGGACCCAATTAAACACAATAGTTTATGATTCAACCACGCCTAAGGTACACCCAAAGACTTACAGACAATCTTTATCAAAAAATGACCATGAATTGATTTTAAATCTGTTTATCTCATCCAAAATGAAGGATATTTTTGAAATGAAATTGCATATACCTTTAAACTATCATAGGGACGACATCCTGTGTGATTTCACAAAAAAATTCATTACAAGATTGCAATAGGAACGAATAAAACTATTTGCAGACATTCGAAACAAAGAAGACACTAATTTCTCAAAGTCAACATAGAATAACTCAAATTTGATTAAACTTATCAGTAGGGGAAAGTTTCTAGAATAGTCTCAGAGCTTGTCAATGGTTGTACACTCACAACCACCTTGACATGATCGAGTTTAATACAAAAGAGATATATAGGTTCCTCAAACAATAGTCCCTCAGAAAGATGGGCTCTATCAAGCTTTTCTCTTAGGGGATCAAATTCTAACTCTTAACATGCTAGCATTCCAACCTCTAACCTCAAACCCTTTGCACAGAGAAAAATTCATGCCATTTTTCCCCAAAACTCAAAAATTGAGTGCACGGTGCTCGCCATGATCTCGATCGCAATTCCCAAAATCAAATCTGTATAAATTTGTCGGGTGCTCAAGGCGCGAGATCTTTTTGAACATATCGCACATTCAAGCCCCTCCTTTGGTAGATCATTATTATTTTAACTCGCCAACCACTTCTAGCCCTCATCTGTCCAATCCGGTTCTTTGTGTGCTTGGGAAGAAAAAATGGAAGATTAGATCGAGCCAGAGGTCCGATCTCATTTAATGGCAAAAGACATCCCCAGATATTCCTCACCAAACTTAGATATCAAATTTACTCCCATTTTCTGTTTGGCGTGCAAGAAATATCGAGAAATCATGAAAACTCACATCTCTAAAAGCTCTAGAGTGAAAATGGTAGAAAAATCAGATACATATGTATACCATGCGTTGATTTCTACTTTGAATTTGGAGCGTCCATGTGCGAGATCCACTTTAAAACAATCCTACAAGTTCCCTTTTTCCTTTTACAAATTTTTCAAAAATGTAAATTTTTCTCATTTTACCCCGCACCTCCACCTTTGGGAAATGAGTCTGACATGTGTTCTAAGGTGGGCCCCACAGGAACCGTGGCCAAATTATGCTATTTCACCTATTTTTTGGAAAAGGAAAATTTTCCAAGTTTCCCGTATAGCTCCGGCCTTCCGCTTCTAGTCCTTGATGTGGGTCCCAGTGGAACCACGCTTCATTTTACACTTTTAACTCCTTTCTTCACAAAAGGGAAATTTTCCAAATTTCCCCGAAAGTCCGCACCTCCGCCGTTGATTGGGGAAATTTTTGACTATTCTCTATCGGGTCTACAGGCCATTTTGATGCTTCAATCCTTTTGGTGACAAGGAAAAAAAAACCCAAGTTGCTCGAGATGGTCGGCTCCCCACCTTTTGACTCTTTAAACTACCACACGTCACAATGGCACATCTAGAGCTGGTCCCAAAAATTTGAGAACTTGAATGAGCACGGGCTCACCACGCGTCTCAAACTCCTTTAAGAAGTTGATGAAAAGTCTAAGGTAAGAAGACCTGGCAAAGACCGCCACGTGTCGTTATAGTGCAACTTCGAAGACCTCAAGGCTTCAAAATGACTTGGTGGGGCCGCGCTTAAATTTTAGAATTTTACTCCATTTTTTCAGAAGGGAAAAACATACAAATTGCCTCCAAAGGCCCACATTTCAACCTTTAACCTTGCCACATGTTTGTCTGCGGGGTCAAAGTAATACTTTTTCCCTGTCATTTAAAATTTGCTTTAATCAAAGCCTAGCGGGGCCACGAGGTGGGTTCAAAATTTGTACCAAAGTAACCAAAAATGACAAGTTAAAAAACAAACCCATAGTGCCACATTCAATCAGAAAAATCCACATAAGCACCAAAAGAACCAATCAAAATTGAGTGGAACTACAAGACCAAACTTCCCCTTTCGCCAAAAAGGCAAAAAGTGACAAGTTAAAGCATTTACCCACCATCCCCTGGCCAACCAAAAGAAGCCACATTTCCTATTGATGAAAGGATGTAAATTTTACTAGGAGAAATTCCCGTCAAACCGTAAAATGCAGAAAAATGACCATTTGAGCCTGGAGATGAAATTTTCTCCAAGGATAGAGAATTTAGAAATGTTACAAGGCTCAAATACATTCCTCCGAACTACATCCATTCATTTTTTCTCAAGTATTTAGGGAAAAATGACAAGGACAACAAATCTTGGCTGTGGAAAATGGAAAACATGGGACAACTTGAGTTTTACACCCAAATATAGACCTTTTCCATACAAATAGAGAAACAAAGAAACAACCATGGATCCATACGTGACCCTCAACCCATGAATGGATTGAATACGGAAACAAAAGGAATGCAGGCATCATATGGACTTACTTCTTGATCTTCCACTTGTTGCATGAAAAATATAAGGATAATTGCATATGTAGGGGTAGTAGGGCTTGAGTTCCATATACTAACTCAAATGGACTCTTCCTAGTGGCTCTTTTAATAGTAATTTGGTTAGCCTAGACAACAAATTTCAACTACTCACCCCATTTTCTCTTGTTAAGCTCCAAGGTTCTTCTGATAATCTTTAGCAAATTTTTATTACTAGACTCAACTTGTCCATTTCCTTGGGGATTATAATTAGAGGCATATGTCAAATTTATCCCATATTCTCTACACATTTCCACTAAGGGTTTAGCTCTAAAGCTCATGGAATTGTCAACAACAATTTTGACTGGCACCCCAAACCTATAGATGATATGGTTCAACATGAAGTCCATGAAAATTTGGTGTGTTTCTCTCTTAGTGGGGATTGCCTCCACCCACTTGGTGAAGTAATCAGTGGCTACAAGAATCCACTTATGGCTAGCACTTGAAGGATCTAAAATCTCACCAATGAAATCCATTCCCCATTGCTTGAATGTGGCTTCAATTGGTATAGGCTGTAAGGGAAGGGATCCTGAAGCTATCACTCTTCCAGAGGAGAACTGACAACTCTCACATCTTCTAACCAAAAGAGTGACATACTTGAAAATATTTGGCCACCAATAACCATCCCTGAGGATTTTGTGTGTTGTGACTTTTCTAGCAAAATTCCCCGCACAAACTCCTCTATGGAGATCAACAATTATCTTGGGGGCTTCATCTTTAGTAATGCACCTTAAGAGGACTCCCTCAGGGTTCTTCTAGGCTAACCTATAATCAGTAATGACACATTTCTAGGAAGTCAACTTAAGGGCCCTTTTCTAGTTCTTATTCAAATACTCAGGGAAATATAAATGTTTGAGATAAAAAACCGCATCCTTGTACCACTCAAAACTCATCAATTTCTCAAAAACATCTACCCTTCCTTCTTCTACCTCATTTACCTCAATAGTTTGCAAGTTGGTCTCAGCCATAAGCTTAGCAAAGCCCAAACCTCTCACCAAATTTGTGGTTTAGACATCCATGTCATATTCTTGCAACTTGTTCACCCATCTGCACCTTTTGCTTAAGACTTCCATCTCTGATAAGATGTCTTTCACCATGGTGTGGGGAACATAAGCATAAATCTTAGAACTCAAAATGTAAGGCCTGTAAACCTTTGTTGGTTTTACCAAGGAAAATGCTTGTTTCTCTATAATAGCGTATTTTAGCTCAGCCCCCTACAATGCCTTACTTGAAAAATGCAATTGGCTGTCGGCCCCTTCATCATTCTTCTGCAATAGGACATATGCAATGGTTTCTCTAAAGAAAAAGAGAAAAATTGAAAGGGCTTATGATAATCTGGAGCTGCTAGAATAGTTGCATGCTTTAATACCTCTTTAATCCCATTAAAATCTTGAATGACATCCTCCTCCTACTTGATGACCAGGTCCTTCTTTAACATGGAGGTGATTGGAATGGTCAACTAAGCAAAGTTTGAGATAAATATTCTAATGAAGTTTATATTCCTAAAGAAAGTTGAATCCCCTTCTCGGTTCTTGGCATTGGGACCCCTGTTGATGGCCTCTAACCTTTCTAAATCAATCATCACCCCTTCTTGTGACACAATGTGACTAAGAAAGTTTTTGTTTGTACTCCAAAATGGAATTTCTTTGGATTGAGTGAAATACCATACTCTCTACATCTTATCAACATTTTCTCTAAGTGTAGCAAGTGATCACTTCACTTTCTCAAGAACAGTCACATCATCACGATAGACACAATAAAATCATTGATGTAACTTGAAAAATTAACATCCATTGCTCTTTGAAAGGTTACTCCGGTATTCATCAGGACCAAAGGGCATCCTGACATACACATAAGTCCCCCAAGGAGTGGTAAAGGTTGTTTTAATTTCTCTCGATACCTTCACCATAACTTAGTTATAACCAGAGAAACCATCCGGGGTAGAAAGTAGCTCGAGAACTAGTTATTAGCTGCAACATGTTTTCCATGTTTGGTAAAGGATAATTATCCTTCATTGATGCTTTGTTAAGATTTCTGAAATCCACACAAATCCACGAAGTCACCATTCTTCTTTATGACTTATACTAGGTTTGCAATCCAAGAAGAATACCTTGTTGGCTAAATAATCCCTCCATCCCTTAACTTCTTTAGTTCCTCTTTCATCTTAAGAGATAAGAGTGGATTGATTGGCCTCTATTTCTGCTTGAATGGTTTTTCATTGGACTCCAATGGAATCTCATGTTGAAACAGATCCTCTCTGTATGCTTCAAGCTCAAAAAAGTCCAACCCATGCAGTCTTGATACCTTTTCAGCAATTGGATGTAGGACTGCTTCTCCTCCTTGCTGAGATTGCTTCCTAACTAGATCTTCCTTAGTTTTTCCTTTTTGCCAAGGTCATGCTCCTCAATATCCCTTGAGGCTGCTATGCTTCTGTTAATAATGTGATCAACATTATCAAAGTTAAACTCAAGAGCGAATAGCCCTCTAGGAATGGTATTAGTCTTTAGTTGGGTAATGCCTTTGCCAAACAAGGTTTCTTTACACTCTGCTATGCACACCATTGGCTCCCAATCGATATTTTGATAAGAAAACTCTCCTTTATTCTAGAAAAATCTTTTCACCTGAGCACCATCATCAAAAACCTTCCAATGCTTAATGTTGTCAGGTATAGATGGCCTTGTTAGGACCTCAACATCATATTCACAATATGGGGACACTGCACAATTATCAAACCAAGATCCCAACATAGCAAGCCTATCTTCCAAATCATTGAACTTCCTATCATGATGCACAATGTTGAATGAATCAAACATCTCAATGAGATCCCAAACTATATGCTTATATTGTTTCATTCGTTGATTTTTTATGGCATACAATTTTCTAACTTGCCTAAAAATTAATTTTGAATCTCCTTTAACAATGATGTTTTTAACACCATATTTCCATGTAATCCTCAAACCTAACAATAGTACCTCATACTCAGCAATGTTATTAGTGCACTCAAAGTTGAGCTTGAAGGAAAAGACAAAAAATTTCTGGCTTGGAGAGATAAAAACAACACCAGCACCATTTCCAAACTTGGGGCAAGCTCCATCAAACAATAAAGTCCAAGGAGAACCTTCTTGCTCAAGAAACTTGAATTCTTCAATCTTATTCTCTTTTCCATCAGCAAATCCTACAAAGTTATCAACATCAACACTAGTGTACAATATCTCATAGGATGCATTGTTGGGATCCTCAATAAGGCACAACATCTTCTTTTCCCCATACAACTTGAAAAGGATACCCTCAATTGGGATGATAGCATAGGACATATCCATTTGAACACTCCCACCAACACTTACAGCCCACTTTCTAGATAACAACATACCCCACTTGGCTGGGTAGTCAACAATAACTACATCAAGTTTCAAATTCCTTCTGGATAGGCTATAAGTTGCACCACCAGAACCTTCACACACCCCACCAATGGCACCTCTCTAGAATCCATAGTAGTGCACTTCCCATATGCAATTGTTACTTTGATATTTAGTTGATTCATAACTTCCAAAGGCATAACATTGCATGATGTCCCCTGAATCAAACATACAGTTGTGCAATAATCTATTCTTAATGATCAGGGTAGTGAAGAATGGATCCACATCCAGCTGAGAATCTACTAAGGATGTTCCCAAATAAACCTCAGGTGGTTCATCTAGCTCTTTCGGTTCTAGTGGTGCCTTTAATTCTTCACTGATTGGTGGAGTCTCAACAATGTTTATATTTTTGCCTGGGGCAGTCTTCTCCTCTTTCAGCCCCAAATACTGAAGAGCCCTTTTCTTGTGCTTAGGAATCCTAAGCAATTCAATAATTAGAACTGAGTTCTTTATTTGACTCAAGACTTGGGCAAGCCAACATTAAAAGGAAAGTTGTCACACTCATTAGACGGCATAAGATTTTTGACATCTTGGGCATGAGGAGGGGTATGAGTTTTGTTTGGGACAACAGGGCCCTTGGAAAATGCATCTTTATTAAGAGTATCTTTAGGAACATTTGAAAGCAATGGAGTTTTTGGCTTCTCTTAAGGCCTTGTCCCTTTGACAACCCTACTTCTTGTGTTGTGTTCCTTTTCTTGAGCCATAGCAACATTCATCAACAACTTCCTATCCTCCTCATATGGGATGCCTCCATCATACTTCTTTATCATTAAATCCCTTAAATATTCAAAGTCATTATTGGGAAATTCAAAATATTGTATAGTATCTAATTCTAAATTATGAGAGGGAAGGAGAAAAGGTACCCAGTGAATGTAATCCCAAAAATTAGCAATAGTTATAGCACTTATCACTTCAATTAAATTTGCCCCTTATTGTGAGCTCGGGGAACAACCCATCATGCAGAACATCATAATCATTATCATCATAAGATTCTTCCTTCTCTTGCTGATCTTCCTCACATGTAGCATGAGGCATGAAACATCTGTCACACCAATCAATGACATCTTTCTCCTCCACAACATCCATTACGATAGCCAAAGAATTAGGTACCATTATGTTTTCCTTGGCTTCACATTGTCTATTTCCAAATCCAACAAGTCCCTTACCTCTGTCATTAGATCTTTGGTGATTTATAAACCTATCTTGGCCTTGTTGCTTGTGTTGACCTTGCGAACTCTCGCCCAATTCCCCTTTTCGCCTAGGCTAACTTGTATGATATCTCTTTGACAGCCCCAACCAAAGTTTTGACAACCTCCTCCAAATCAATAGCCTTACTTGTGCGGGGCCTTTCTCGGGTTAATTATTTTTACACCCTCCCTTTGTGGAGGCTTACCAATTACTTTGATGTTATTCTTAATTTGTAATGCCATGGTGAATGCCTGCCTCAAATTAGTAGGATTTTGTCCCTCAAGTAGTAAGCAGTTTTTATCAAATGCATCTAAATATTTGATCAAACATGATTCGTCACATGACCTTATCCTAACAGGAAATATCCTCAAGGTCTTATTAAACCTTGTTTTGAAATCATGTACTGACTCATTAGTAGGATTGTTCTTGATATTTTCAAATTCGATAAAAGAAACGTAGGGTCAGTTTTATCACAATATTGCAGTCTAAATGCATTGCTCATCTCTGTCAAGAATCAATTGAATTATCTAGCAAATATTTGTACCAGTCCCTTGCATCCTCTTCCATAGTATGGATAAATAACTTGATATATACATCTTCATGTTCAATCTCAAAATCTTCCATCATATTGATAAAAATCTTTAAATGTTGATCACCAGTTATAGCATTGTTTCCTTGGAACTTTGGTAATCTACTTCTTACATCCTGGGGAACTGCATTTGGATAACCAACTATCCCTATAAAATTTATAGGACCAAAGGTGTTTACAACAAAAGGAGGTCTAGGTGGGGGCAAGGCCATGTTGTTGTGAGGAGGTGACCCTGGAGGGGAGACAAATTGATAAGGGACAAAGGGTCTTTGAAACATAGGAGTATAACTTCCAAAATGGATATCCCCTAAAGGCCTTGTTTCTTGGAAATCCCTATCAACTTTTGAAAAGATAGGAGCAGAATGAGAAGAAAAAGTTTCAAAATCAAATGAAGATCCCTCTCTAGATGGAGAACTTAATTCCACAAAAATACACTTGAATAACATTCTTGAATGATAGGCCAATCACTCTTATCAATGGAGATCCCTTTTCTTGTCTATTATTCCCCAATAACTCTCCAGGATTTTCTTCCTTCTCACTTTGTTTTTCCTAGCTCTAGAAATAGTGTCCTAGTAGGATCTCTAGCAAAGAAAGATTTTCTTCCTTCCAGCTTTGCAAAGATTAGTAACAAAACTCACTTGACAGAGGTTAAGACACTTGTACTCATCAAGAAGTAGATCAATAGGGACTCGTCACTGAGGATTTCCATCGTAGTTGTGTGAATGTACTAAAATATGATCTGTCAATATTAGTAACTGGAAATGGAAAGATATGACTCTTCTTTACCCAGATTTATCAATGAAACTTAGTGCAATAACTATAGAAAATGGAAATATTGCACATAGCATTTGTAACTTTGAAACTTCTTACAGGCCTAAACACAAGATGATGCCTGAAAAGATGTATTAGCACTTTGATGCAAAAAAGAAGTGTTTACTAGGGTCGAATATGAACTGGAATAATTATTTCACCTCTGATGGCGCTTAAGTATGGTGTTGGTACCCAAATTAATTCTCCTTCAAATTTTGAGTAGCATCATAGGGTTGGAAGGAACCTTAGAGACAGATAGATCATAGTGAATCATTTTGTAGCTAGGGATGGGATCTAAATGGCCCTCTGTCACTTAGATGTGGAGAAATGGATAGAACCCCGTTGGTCTAAAAATCTGTCGAGAGGGTAGATCTATGGATAGATGAGCCAAAAGTGTGCAAGGCATAGCCCCTCTTTGAGACAACAAAGTGAAACTGGTTTATTGCTATTCTACCAGTAGGAATCTGTGCAAGTCCTGCAATATTCTACCTCGGGGGTTTGGGATCTTGTCCCAAGTAGAGGGGTATTTGATTTGTGAATAGAAAGGAATGAAGGGAAGAATGGAGATAGGATAGATCTGAAGGGAGAAAAGAAATGAATTCCAAAGTAGAAAGGTTAGAGGGTTTATGTTTTGGGCTGGTAGTAAACAGAGCCAAACCTACTTGCATAAACAAACAAAGCAATACTGATGAGAAAATGATAAAAAAGTAGAGATAGATCTAACAGAAAAGCAACACAGATCTAACTTAAGAAAGATCTAATGCACATAACACATCCATTGAGCACAAAGTCTTAATTTTTGTATTAATATTTTCTGTTACAAAAAGTACAAAGCCTTTTTCCTCTCACTTCTATTTTTCATCTAAAAAATGTTCACCCTTGAATACAACAAGTATCCAAGTATTTCTAGAAGGAGAAGGAGAAAGAAGGAAAAAAGGAGCCAACAACTATTTACAAAATATTTAAAATTCAACTGTTGACTTTAGGGCAATTTGGTGGATGGTAACATCCCATGGTGCAACATGGATAATATCATCATTTGTACCAACATTCTTTTAAATATTATGAAAAAAATGGGATAAATCTCAAGAGGAAGGAACCTATTCATCGTCATCCCTTGGCTGGAAAGGAGTATCATGTTTCTGCTCAGGAGAGGAAATGTGAAATTGAGCTTGGTACTCCATGAATTGGCTGACCATCGTTTAAAGTTGATCCTGAGCGGGACCTTTGGTGTGATCCCCGATGAATTTACAAGTCTCCGTTCATCTCTGAGTCTTTCCAGGAGTTTAAATTATTCATTACCTTCCTCCATCAGGTATCCAACAAAGTCACGGTAGGCCAGAAGGTTTGATAAATTCTCGCATCAAAAGTGGCTTCACGAAGCTAAACCCTACGATGCAATTCCCTTGAAGAGCCGAATAGTGTCATATACCTTCCTCAAGGTGTATGATGGGGTGAGAAAACCTAGAGACATCCTTAAAATTATCTACTCCATTTGATGCATTGCATCCAAGGCTTCCTCCTTGATTTTGTCTATTTTCTCCAAGACAAATTCCATTTGGTCAACCCGATAGTCCAAAGTAGCAAGGACTTTGTTGGGTGCTCTTGGGTGACTGAAGACGTCAAATTTCATTAAGTCATCGAACTAGGCAGTCGAACATCTTCTGGAATGTCTCGTGTTGTAACCTAGCATGGTCCAACTCTTCGGAGATAGGTCCTACAATTACTTGGAGTTCCTTACTAGCTTGATCTATATTTTGATATAGCTCTGTGAATTTTATAATCACTTCCTCACTATCTTTGAGGATCTGGTCTCTCCAGGTAGACACTGCCATACCTTGCTCGCCAATCTTGGCGTACTCATTTATCTTTTCTTGACTAAGGGCTTCAAGAGTTTTGGTGGCAGCTTCAGGAGGTGCAGTACTCATTTTCTGCAGGGCTTGGAGAAGATGCTTGTTTTGCTCTTTCAATATCCTCTTCTCTTCCTTTGCTTCCTGAAGCTTTTTGCAAAGGGCATCCACTGCAGATAAGGCCTCTCCTTGCAGGATTTCTGAGGATGTTCCCATTGTGACCTGAGTCACTGTAAAATCTGTAGGAGACAGATCTTTTTTCTCCTTTGTGGGATCAGGGTATGTGATCTCCATAACTCTTTCACCTAAAGCACTTTGAGAGAAGTGGGTTATAGCCTTTTTCTTCTTAGCTCCTTTAGCCAGAATCACGAGAGAAGTCCATAGGTGCAATGGGGACTTTCCTCTTATGTTGGCTCAGGTGTTTGGAGATCCATTCTAAACTTAAGGGAGTGGGACTAGGGGAAGAGGAGGGAGTGGGACTCGGTGGTGGCATCGAGAGAGAGGCCAACATAGTGCTCATGGGGGTAGGAGTCACTGCAGGAGAGGAAACCGTGGGGGTGGAAGGGATTTGAGAGATGAGAGAAGAAATGTTGGGGGACAGATCCGTGAGAGAAGAGAAGATGGAGGAAGAGGAAGGGGGAACAGTAGAAGATGGGGGAGAAGACACAACCAAAGGAGTGGTTGGTTGAGTGACATGAGGAGGGGAAGGAGGAGCGGGAGATGGGATGGTGGGAACTTCACTAGTTGCAGTAGTGGCAACATCCTGAGTGGATGTGCCCATTGGAACACTTACCGCTTCTTCTTCTTTTGGGGATATCAGGCTTACTACCTATTCCTCGGCAGCGGAAGGAAGACTCTAGAGAATTTCTTCATGATCAGTACTTGTCTCTCCCTCTTTATCTTTCCCTTTTCCCTTTGGAAAGTGCTTGACTTGGTGGGTGCATTTCCCAAGGGAGACGTGGTGAAGTCTACTCCAAGGTAGATGAGACTATTTTTCTTGCACCAATGCTCGGTGCGCTACAGAGTGCCCTTAACCCTTTCCTCAATAGTCTGAGGTGCCTTAGTTCTATCAATCTCGGTGAACGGCCAATTGTGCCCCTCTGTGTCTAAATAAAATTGATCAACTTCTTAATTAGTTGCTTGGAAACCTTTCGAGATTATGGCCACACCATATTGGATGATCTGCTAACGCCAGTGGAAGTGATCCTTTCATCTCGAGCTCGGTCTCAAGATAGAGATCGATGTAGATATATTCGATCTAAGGGACGGAATTGGATCAAGCTTTGCACTGGAAGGTAATCATGAGGATCAAAGTTTGGCCTCGTTGGGAAATTATGTTTTAAGTTGAGCAATTCAAGCTCCGCAAACATTTCCCTGAGGCTTTGCTCTGTGAAGTACAGGTGTACCTACCGACTGTGAGGGGGAATGGAGTTCCACCTTTCTTTCGTTTTAGAAACTTCTCGTGGTATGTGATAAGATGTCTAGATAGCTCCAATAGGATCAGCTTAGGTCTCGCATACCTCGGTAACTTGGTGGGCTTTCCAAGAAGTTGGCGGCTCGAGATAGGTGAAAGTGGGGAATTGCATAAATAACGCTCCCACTTCTCTGTGGTAGTGACCACGCTCTTGGTCATCTAACCGTGAGTCATATTGGGCCTCAAGAGGCAGATGACACCATAGAAGAAGGCATCATTGATTTGCTAAATTGGGTTATACTATTTTCAACCCTTAACTCTGGATAATACTCATTTCTTCTAACTTGGGGCCATACCCCACATCGATTTTGTGTTGGGTAGTCTCTTGCAGAGGTAGCAGTGTACACTACATAGGAATTCATGTAGAACATCCCAGTTGTTGAGAGTTCTTGAAGCTGCTTGGAGATTGTGTTGCTCATAATCTCTGCCCATTCAAAATGTTGATTCGGGACATTTTTTCTCATTGTTTCTAAATATCTGAGCATCCACTTGTGGAAATAATGGGCATCAGGAAGCCCAAACACCCTACTCAAGAAAGTGATGGTGTCACTCAGCTCTTCTGAGAATTCACTACGATGAATGACTTGTGGCCACCTGCTCACTACCTTCTTGTTCTGAGAGGTAGACCTCATTCATCGATTGCATGCATTTGTCTTCATTTTCATTCCATGCCTTCATGCGAGTCATCTTGGCTTTGACTACAAAATGCCGGTGGTGGGGGATACCCAACATGATCTCAAAATGTCGGGCAGTGAGGTTGATTATTACCTCACCCTTCTCATTTTAACACATCTTTGTGTCCTTATTATAAAACGGCCCACCAACATCATGAACTCGTTGTTGATTGTGTTCATGGGAATCCTGCTGAGCAAAATGTAGACCACTACCAACCAATTTATCCATCCATGGACTACCTGTGACCTTCTTAGTTCGCCCCGAAGTCCTCCATGTCAATGTGACCGAGTTACGAATCTCGATATCCAGGTCACACTCTGCGAGGATCCGGGCATCCCGATCCTTTTGTATTTATACTTCATTTCTTCCTCTATTAGCTTGGCTTTACCCTTAGACTTGGTTGGATTCTTACTTTATGAAGACATGTGTGGATCTAAGTTCAGCTATTGATCTGCAAGAAGAATCGGGGAAGTCTGTAGAAGATTCATGTTAGTTGTTAATTCATCCATCAAAGGTTACAAATGAAAAGTTAGCAATTTATGAGCTTCTAGGCGCACGGTGCATCTTTTTGTAGAGGCTGCGGGGTCTCGGAGAATAGCAAGGCACACTTTTGGAAAGTGTTGTATGGGAGAAAACAACACCAAAAGGGGTGCAAGGTGTGGAAAGACTACATACAACATTCAGATGTTGGTGTCAATGGATGTCTGCCTGCGCCATATGAAGATTTTTAAGCAGGCGGAGATTCATTTGGTGTAACAAGGTCTCAGGGTGTGCCTTTAGCACAGATGTGGTACATGTTACAAAGCATTATGATGCACAAAGGGGCATAGATTCAAAGGGTGCATCATTAAGGTAAGGTGTGCCAAGAATTTAGCTTTGCACGTGCAGTGGGAAGGGAACTGCACAACGTTCAAATGTTGGTGTAGCTGTAGTTGCGCTTGAGCCTATGTTATTTGCTTTATGAATTTTGTAAGGCATGGGTAGGGCCAATGTTGCATGTGGGACAGTGCGCCCCTTTGGCATGACTATGTTTGATGTTACATCAATGAAACTTGCGCCAAAGAAAACATAGTGGATGTTTTACAAAAGCTTTATAATTTTTACTCTTTTGGTAGGCTTTGTGGTTTTTTGTTTTTCTCTTTTAACTCAGATTTTGATAGTGAGGGGAATAGAGGAAAAAGGGACTTGGATCTATTATAAGACAAGGCCTTCCAGGTTAGCAGATCTGGAAGGAGAGTAAAACTGGTTTGAAGGTGGGTTTGATTTTCAAAATGGGTTGGAGTTGCATTACCTTCATAGGTTCATTTTTGTTTTTAATAATACTAACCTCCAAAAACACAAAGATACCACAATAAATCCACAAGAAGAGCAAGGGCCACTTACCAGGGATATATAAGATAAATAAAATCATGTGGGGTCCACGAATGTGATGAAAAAGCAACAGCAGGGCTAAGCTGGAATCTTGACAATGCAGAAGAATAACTTTTTTCACATTTTTTCAATCATGAAAATGACAGGTCGGATGCGCCTATATATAGCAAAAGGTGCAATAAATGTGCCACCAACTTTTCTAAGGTGCACCTAGATAGATGTCAACACGAAAATATTTGCGCCCTAGGCACGGCTTTGGGATTGTCAACACTACCTTTTCAGTGCTTTGGCGCACTATTAAGGGGCGCAACATTTTGAATGTTGACAAGCTGGCACATGTGCCTTGGTGCAGTCTTGGAAGGTGCAACATTTAGAGTGTTGACACTCCAAAGGATGTGCCAAAGGAAAGGAGGGGCGCAGTTTTGGTTGATGTAACACGAATAAAAACTATGCCCAACCTAAAAAAGACCAAGTTCAAAAACTAGATTTTCTAGAAAGGGATTTTATGCCATTCTGAATGCTAAGGGACCTCAACGGGGAACTAGAACGGAAAATTTTGGTATGGTTACCTGTAAAATTTCCCTTTTCAATTTTACGGGATAATGACTAGCTCTTTTACTGGGGACTATCTTTGAGCGAGGCTTAGGGTAGAGAATCCCGAGATCAACATGTGCCTATCCATTGGTTATAGAGTCAAAAACAAGGGTGACAAAAGAGGAAGGAAAACACACAAACAAAAAAAGAAAACACATGACAAAAAAACACACAACTAAAGAAAACTTTACAACGAAGAAAGTGAGCTCTACTTCCTAAATAGTTTGAGATGTTGCCCACTATAGGAAGCGGGAGCTCGGTTCCATCTAGATACGAGAGATAAAAGCTATTCTCTCCATTGAGCTTTTAATATTGAAAGGCCCTCTCCAAAGAGAGTCGAATTTTCTATGCATGTCCTTTGGCTCTCTTCGCTTATCCCATAAAAGGATGAGATCTCCCACCTAGAAATCCCTCTGCTTAGACTTTTTATCGAACAGTCTCTTGACTTGATTTTGATGTTCAGTGATCTGTCAACCACTCTTACTCTCTTTTCTTCAAGTTACATTAGATACATGATCCTCTTTCTAGAGAATTTGGAAAGTCTCATCTTCGATTACTCGTGTCAAGTGCGAGAGGACGAAGTTCTCGCAGAAATGGAGAGCTCATCGTCGATTCCATATAACACCTAAAAGGTGACATACCAAGATATCTCTTGAGTGATCTGATCTGCCCACAGCATCATCTACAATGACTTGTGCGAGGGACGCGATTCTCATCAACTAGCTTCCATATGATGCTCACTAGGTTCTTATTTCTTTGGATTACGGTTGACCATTTCACCTGGGTGTAATAATCGAGGCATGGGCCAAGGTTATCTTGTATTCATAGTAAAAGCCGATAACTTCCCATGAGGAGAAGTTGGAAGCATTATCAACAACGATCTTGTGTGGGATTCCAAACCTCACAATGATATTTTCTTTGATGAAGTTCTGAAAACAACTTTAGAGGTGGAATTCTTAACAGGTATGGCCTCCACCCATTTGGTGAAGTAATCTGTTGCTGTTAGTACATAACTATGCCCGACACTTGATTGGGGATGTAGTTCTCCAATAAATTCAATTCCCCATTTCTGAATGGTTCATCAATAATGACGGGCCCTGACGGGAAAAGTAGTCAATTTTGGCTTGCCGAAAAACTATTAGCGAGTTCAAATTTTGCTACCCAGGTGGCTGTATCCTGAAATAGTGTTGGCCAGTAGTACCTGGCCCAAATGATCTTATGTGCTATTATGGATGAGGAGAAGTGACCACCGCAGACCGAGTCATGAAAACTTTCAAGCAATTTGATTTGTTGTAGTTTATCAATGCATCGCAAGAAGATGCCATCAATACCACATTTGTATAAACTGTCATCCCATATGGCATATCTGGCTGCCCTGAGCTTTACAGATCCGCTTCACCTTTGAAGTTAGATGAGATGGACACTCACCGTAAGTGAGAAAGAAAGTGATATCGAAATACCACTCGTCGCTGGTCACAACAAACAGAACCATAGGCAAAGAATCAACTTTCTTTAATTTATCCTGCGCTTCGTCGATGCAATCATCTTTCTCTTTGGGGATCTCTGAATCTTTGTTTTCAGCCATAAGCTAACATAGGCCCTTGCCTCTTACTAGCTTGGTTGGTTTTATGTCTAGATCATACTCTTGGACCTTTTCGATCTAATTCCCTCATAAGCTTCCTAACTCTTGTTGAGTTAGGATAGACTTGACTACCATGTCAGGAACCAACACTACTGTATGAGAGTTCAGGATGTAGTACCAAAATTTCTTGACTGCTTTGACAATGGAAAAGGCATGTTTTTCTAACTGAGACATCTTCAACTCATGGAGTTTGAGAGGAGAGCTCATGAACGCGATTGGAGATTCAACATCCTTAGAGTTCTTTTGCATTAAGATGGTTGATACAGTATGCTCAGATGCATAACTCTACATGATAAAATCCTTGGAGAATTCGGGACATACCAGGATGGGTGCATTGGTGACGGAGGATTTTATATCCTCAAATGATGCCTTTCCTTCTTCGCTCCAATGGAAATTTTGTGACCCTTTCATCATATTTGATATGTGATGAGTCTTTTTAGTGAAGTCGAGAACAAAACGTCTGAGAAAATTCACCTTTCCGAAGAAGGAGTGAACACCGGTCTTGCTTGTGGGTAAGGTAAGGCTCTGAATAGCCTTAACCTTTTCGACATCTATCTTTGTTCCTTCCTTGCTGACAACATGTCCCAGAAAATTTCCTTCAGTAACCCCAATAACAAACTTTTTTGGATTTAGGGAAATCCCGTGTTCTCGGCATCTAATCAATATTTACTCCAAATGATCACAATGATCACTTTGATTTTTAGAGAACACAGTTAAGTCATCTAAATAAACTATGATGAACTTTCCCATCATACCTTTGAATGCAAAGTCCATTTCTCACTGAAAGGTGGCACCAGCGTTGGTCAAGCCAAAAGGCATCCTGTTGTAGGTGAATGTGCCCCAGGGAGTAGTGAATGTTGTTTTGAATCGGTCTTCAGGTGAGACCTCAATCTGATTATAGCCTGAAAAACCATCAAGCATGGACAATATCTCTGAACCAGTTACTGCCTGCAGAAATTGATCTATTATGGGAAGTGGGTAGTTGTCCTTCGAGGACGCCTGATTCAGATTGTGAAAATCTACGCATATGCGTATCTCACCATTATTTTTTTATACTGGTATGATGTTTATGACCTAGGTACTGTGATGGATAGGAAATATAATCCTTGCATCCAGCATATTTTGTATTTCCACTTGGATGGTACCCGAGATCTTGGGATTATAGTGCCTCTATTTCTAGTGAAAGGGTTTGACATCATCTTTTAACAGGATGTCATGTTGAATGTCCTTAGGCTTGAATGACTTTAGATTGGCATAGGACCATGCCAATACGTCCATATATTTCTTCAGCAATTTGACAAACTTCCACTTTTCCTCGGGTGTACAACATTTCCCGATGTTCACAAACTGCGGATGTTCCACAGAACCCAGGTTGACCAAATCAGTTTCTGGAGAGGAGTTAGGGTCATCTTGCCACTTCTTCTTGACAAAATGATCATGTTTGTCAAACAACCATTCCAGAGAGACTAAACCTTTTGGAATTTTATTTCCCTTGAGCTGACATATGTCATTCCCTTCCTTTGATTCGTTTGTTTGACCAGTGAAAGATTCATGGCATGCAAAAGTAGATCCTTCAAAATGAAGCTCACTAAATTTTTTTGCTTTCTCTAGAAAGGCAATAAGCTGATTGTCATTGTTAAATACCTGTCAGTGCTGAGAATTATCTGGCACACTTGGGCGAAAGACTACCTCAATGGTATATGTGTCTATTTTCAACCCTAGGTGAGGGAGCATAAGAGATGCTGAGACGACCAATGAATCAGCCATGTCATTCTGAGCTCTTAGAATGGCTTTTATTGAGAAAGCATCAAATTCCTCAATGTTGTCCCATACCGCGTTACGGTAATGTCTGAGCCTTTCATTCTTTACTTGGTATATTCTTTTCACTTGATTAACGATCAACTCAGCATCGCCCTGTACTTTTAGGTTCTTGATTCCCCTTTCTTTCGCAGCTTGCATGCCAAGTAGCAAAGATTCATATTCAGCAGTATTATTTGTATTGAAAAACTACAACTTGAAAGAGAGAGGAAAAATCTCCTCTTCAGGAGATATTAGCATAGCTCCAACACCGCATCCGCTAGTTACACAACTACCATCAAACTGCAGTGTCCATACCTTGTTAAGGTCCTCCTCCTGGACGAGAACATCTATTTTATCAGACTCAGTGGATAAGAAATAATTCCCCATCCCTGATGATTTGAAGAGAATTTGGGCTTTGGGGTCATCAAAATTGGTGACTAGGTACTTCTTTTGTGATTCAGGCTCTAAAGTCTGCATTACACCCTTGACGAGGATTATGGCTTTGGACCAGTCCATATGAATTTCTCCACCAACTTCTCTGAAAAAGCTTCTTCCTAGTAGAATTCCATATCTTCTTTGGGATCAAAGCAACGAGAATTGTCATCTTCACCCTTTTCTATAGGAATGCTGCAAACGCTTGAACTGTGCGTCTTTGATCTATCCAATCAATGGGACCTATTTGGTTTCCATGGAGTAACATCTGCCAAAAGGTTTGGTAAGAGTAAGGCCCAAAGCATGAGCAACCTTCGCTGGCATGACATTATCGGAAGCTCCGAGAATAAATTATGCAGTTGCTTAGTTTGTGACCATTGATTAGGAGGAGAGATAAAAAGGTTCAATTTTTCCTGACATAGAAGTCGAGGCAACATTTATGCGAGATGTAGGAGGAGTGGAAAGGATTCCTTTAGGGGAGACATGAGAGGGTACGACAACTTGGATTTGGATATATTTGGTCAATCTTACAAGTTGCTCAGGGTTAGACTGAAGATATTCGGCTTCAGACATTTGAATCTTGGTCTTTTTAGTGTGATCGATTATGTTGAATGTGACCAAGGGTTGCGTTGATGAAGGAATGAGTCCCTCACTTCATGGCGGTAGGGTAGGGTTACTGGTCTTTATGGGAATAGAAGAAGGCTGATTTGGAGGAGAGATGGGAGGAAAAGATTTCTTCATAAAAGACTTAATAGGAGGTTAAGCAGGGGAAGAGGATTACTCTTTTAGCAATGCTTGGAGGCATATTCAAGATAGCCTTCTCTTTTTGTATATTGGTAGCAACTTCTACTTATTTTCCATGGGAGTAGGTGAAAATAGCATATGACTGTCTACTTACATACCCTTGAGTACCCTCTTCTTCATCAGATTCGTCATCTTTAAATTCCATATACCTAATTGTAGAGTTGTCAGTCAGTTCACTAACATCTTGATCATCTTCACCTGACGATGAAAGTTCTTCATAAATTTTCTCCTCTTCTTCATCTTGATTAGGGCATTGACTGAAGGAGCCTCAAGTGTCAACTACAGAGTAGCTGCAGGTAAATGCGGCCTTTGTCGGGTGTTGTTGGGAGTGAAGTTTCTCGATGGGATATCGCGGTATGGTGTGTTAGGAGAAGCTTGAGCTAATTGCTTCTTTAATGCGAGCAAGTCATTTTCCATCTTCTGGAATGTTGGATCTGATGAAGTGGCTTGAGAAGGAGTTAAAGCCTTAGGCTTGGATGGCTCTCATTTTAACTTACCAGATATAAGCAGGTTTTCTTCTATCCGAATGGCCGTAGCTTGAGCGAGGACCAGGGTGGTGATCTATTCTTGTAAGAGTAATAAACTCACTCTTGAGCTCATGGCGTTCACAAAGAAACACTTTTATTTTCGGTGTTGCAACATGGTAGGTGGCACACAGATTAATTAGTGAATTTAAATGGGCGATGAAATCGTGCATGGTTTCATTGGCCTCCTTTAAGTGAGTGATCTTTTTTAGTAACACAAATGTATCTTCTGAAGGCTTATACCTATCTTCAAATGCAGTTCGTAATGTGGCCCCGGTGGTGATACATCATTTGTCAAATATTAGAACCACTCTATGTGGGTCCTTGCAAGGTCTCTAGAAAGAGGTGTATTGACACATCTTTATGAGTTACATCTAGGATGCTACATGACATGATGAATGAAGATATATGTGAATCCATGCTTTGATTTCCACTCCCATCAAATCTTAGGAAATTCTTGTAGTTTCCATGAGGGAGTGCATGAAATAGATGTGGCAACGCAAGAGGGGCCATAGCGTTTCCCCATCGTATTGCCATTTCAAAAGTTGGAAAGAGGACATGAGCTGAAAGTGTGGTTCATTTGAGTAACAAAGCACGCGCAAAGGGATGTGGAGGTACCTTGCGAAAACTGGTTCTTTCGTGGAGGCGAGGCACTTCTGGCTGACCGATTAGCTGAACTCAGCGATGGGAAGCACGCTGGTGTAATACTAAAGTTGTGTCATTGAAGTAGATCAAAAGTAGGATCAACTTCTCCACGGGATCTCCTGCTACGAGGTAAATGGTTCACCCACCAGTGTATCTTTTCAGATCTGCAATGTCTTTAGAGTAGATTTAAGAACTCTTTTTGTTTATACTTGCTGATTTTCTGATTTTTTTGTCAAACATCAGCAGCATGTACTTTTCCAAATATTTAATTTTATCCCTCTTTTGAAAACCGATTGTGGTTTAATGAAAAGATTAATGAGGATAAAATGATGGTTAACTTAGTAAGATGATTTTCAGATCTTAGATTTGAGTTTTTGACAAAGGTTTGAAAATATTTGTGAAACTGTCAGAATATCAGATCTACGGAAATATACGGGTTTTTATAAAAACTTAGCGAACTAAAGGTTTTTAACTGGTCCAGATCTATGGATCTCTGAAGAAAAATTTCAGTTTGGATCACTTTTGCAAAAATTTAGATTTTAAACAAAAAGTTAAGATTTACAAACAGGTAGTGATTTCCGCAATTTTATCTATTTTCTTAGTCACTACTGACATCTTAAAAGCTGTTAGTGTCATAAAAATCATAGAGATTTGGTTCTTCCCGGAAGAGTCGCCAAAAACTATTTGTCTAAAAATTTGTCTGGAGGGCAGATCTATGGATAGATGAGCCAATAGTGTGCAGGGCATAGCCCCTCTTTGAGACAACAAAGTGAAACTGGTTTATTGCTATTCTACAAGTAGGAATCTGTGCAAGTCCTACAGTATTCTACATTCAGGGGTTTGGGATCTCATCCTAGTAGGGGTATTTCTAGATATGAACAGAAAGGAATGAAGGGAGGAATAGAGGTATGATATATACGAAAGGAGAAAAGAAATGAATTCCAAAGAAGAAAGGTCGGAGAGTTCATATTTTGGGCTGGTAAAAGCAGATCCAAACCTACTTGCATAAATGAAAAAAGTAATACTAATGAGCAAATGACAAAAAAGTAGAGATATATCTAATAGAAAAGCAACACAGATCTAACTTAAGAAAGATCTAATGCACATAACACATCCATTGAGCACAAAGTCTTAATTTTTGTATTAATATTTTCTATTACAAAAAGTACAAAGCGTTTTCCTCTCACTTCTATTTTTCATCTAAAAAATGTTCACCCTTGAATACAACAAGTATCCAAGTATTTATAGAAGGAGAAGGAGAAAGAAGGAAAAAAGGAGCCAACAACTATTTACAAAATATTTACAAAATATCTAAAAGTCAACTATTGACTTTGGGGCAATTTGGTGGATGACAACATCCCATGGTGCAACATGGATGATGTCATCATTTGTGCCAACATTCTTTTAAATATTATGAAAAAAATGGGATAAATCTCAGGAGGAAGGAGCCTATTCATCGTCATCCCTTGGCTGGAAAGGAGTATCCTATTTCTGCTCAGGGGAGGAAATGTGAAATTGAGCTTGGTACTCCATGAACTTGCTGACCATCATTTGAAGTTGATCCTGAGCGGGACCTTTGGTGTGATCCCGATGACTTCACAAGTTTCCCATTCATCTCTGAGTCTTTCTAGGAGTTTGAATTATTCATTACCTACCTCCATCAGGTATCCAACAAAGTCGCGGTAGGCCAGAAGGTTGTTGATAGATTCTACATCAAAAGTGGCTTCTGAAGCCAAACCCTACGACACGATTCCATTGAAGAGCCAAATAGTGTCATCTACCTTCCTCAAGGGGTATGATGGGGTGAGAAAACCTAGAGACATCCTTAAAACCATCTACTCCATTTGATGCATTACATCCAACGCTTTCTCCTTTATTTTGTCTATTTCTCCAAGATAAATTCCATTTGGTCAACCCGATAGACCAAAGCAGCAAGGACTTTGTTAGGTGCTATTGGGTGACTAAAGGCGTTGAATTTCATTAAGTCATCATTTGGGTAGTCAAGTATCTTCTGGAATGTCTTGTGTTGTAACTTGGCATGGTCCAACTCTTGAAAATAGGTCTTGTAATATCCTGGAGTTCCTTATTAGCTTGATCTATATTTTGATATAGCTCTATGAATTTTATAATCACTTCCTCACTATATTTGAGGATCTGGTATCTCAAGTTGAGGCTGCCATACCTTACTTGCCAATCTTCGCGTACTCATTTATCTTTTCCTGACTAAGAGCTTCAAGAGTTTCGGTGGCAGCTTAGGAGGTGCACTGCCCATTTTTTGCAGGGCTTGGAGAAGATGCTTGTTTTGCTCTTTCAATATCCTCTTATCTTCCTTTGCTTCTTGAAGATTTTTGCAAAGGGCATCCATTGCGGATAAGGTCTCTCCTTGCAGGCTTTCGAGGATGTTCCCATTGTGACTGAGTCATTGTAAAATATGTAGGAGATAGATCTTTTTTCTCATTTGTGGGATCAGGGTATGCAATCTCCATAACTCTTTCACCTGAAGCACTTTGAGAGAAGTTGGTTATAACCTTTTTCTTCTTAGCTCCTTTAGCGGAATCACGGAGAATTCTATAGGTGCGAAGGGAACTTTCCTCTTGTCTTTGGCTCAGGTGTTTGGAGATCCATTTTGGACTTAAGGGAGTGGGACCAGGGGAAGAGGAGGGAACAGGGGTGGAAGGAGGAGTAGCTGCAGTGGGCACGGGGAAATGCGTTAAGACACTCGGTGGCGACATCGAGAGAGAGGCCAACATAGTGCTCATGGGGATAGGAGACACTACACAAGAGGAAATCATGGGGGTGGAAGGGATCTGAGAGATGAGAGAAGAAATTTTGTTGGAAAGATCCGTGAGAGAAGAGAAGATGGAGGAAGAGGAAGGGGGAACAATAGAAGATGGGGGAGAAGACACAACCAAAGGAGTGGTTGGTTGAGTGACATGAGGAGGGGAAGGAGGAGCGGGAGATGGGATGGTGGGAACTTCACTAGTTGTAGTAGTGGTAACATCACGAGTGGGCGTCCCCGTTGGAACACTTACCACTTCTTCTTACGGGGATATCAAGCTTACCACCTATAGGCGAGACTATTTTTCTTGTACCAATTCTCGGTGCACTCTGAGTGCCCTTAACCCTTTCCTTAATAGTCTAAGGTGCCTTAGTTCTATCAATCTCGGTGAATAGCCAATTGTCCTTATCATGTTTAAATAAACTTGATCAACTTCTTGATCAATTGCTTGAAACCTTTTGGAACGATGGCCACTCTATATTGAATGAGCTCTGCAGGGCCAAAGGGAGTGATCCTTTTGTCTAAGCTCGGTCTCGTGATACAGATCAATGTAGATATATTCGATCCGAGGATGTGAATTTGATCGAGATTTTCCCTTGGAAGGAAATGATGAGGATCAAAGGTTGGCCTCGCCAGAAATTATGTTTTAAGTTGAGAAATTCAAGCTCTGCAAACATTTCCCAAGCTTTGCTCTGTGAAGTGTAGGTGTACCTACCCACTATGAGGGGGAATGGAGTTCCACCCTTCTTTCTTTTTAGACACTTCTTGTGGTATGTGATAAGCTATCTAGACAGCTCCAATAGGATAAGCTTAGGTCCGTATACCTCGGTAACTTGGTGGGCTCCCCCAAGAAGTTGGTGGCTCTGAGATAGGTGAAAGTGGGGAATTGCATAAATAACGCTCCCCACTTCTCTGTGGTAGTGACCATGCTCTTGGTCGTCGACCGTGAGTCATATTGGGCCTCAAGAGGTAGATGACGCCATAGAAGAAGGCATCATTGATTGAGCTATAATGTTTTTCGGCCTTAACTCTTGAAAATACTCATTTCTTCCGACTTGGGGCCATACCCTGCATCGATTTAGTGCTAGGTAGTCTCTTTCAGAGGTAGCCGTGTACACTACATAGGAGTTCATGTAGAACCTCCCGGTTGTTAAGAGTTTTGAAGCTGCTCGGAGATTGTCTGCTTTGATAATCTCCGCCCATTCAAAAGCGTTGATCAGGACATTTTGTTCATTATTTCTAAATATCTTAGCATCCATTTTTGGAAATAATGGGCATCGGAAGTCCAAACACCTTGCTCGGGAAAGTAGCAGTGTCACTCATTTGTTCTAAGAAGTCACTGTGATGAATAACTTGTGGTCACCTACTCACTACCTTCTTGTTTTTCAGGTGTACCTCATTCATCATTTGTATGCATTTGTTTTTGTTTTCATTCCATGCCTTCATGTAGTCATCTTGGCTTATGGCTACAAAATACCAATGGTGGGGGATATGTCGTCACCAATCCCGCACTATGATAATTCTTCACCGGGAACTCCTCGTGCTATGATTATTTACTAATGCACAACCTTTAGTTTGGTGGATGTAACTGGAAACACAACAAAAACATAACACAAGAATACCATCGACTATGATAAGAAGGAATGGTGATAAATCTGAAATATCGAGTAAATTATAATATTAATATGAAATTGTTACAATCTCACCCATGAGGTACTTCAAGTGTTATTGACTTCACTTGCCTTCCACCAATACTATGCGAGAAACTTTACAATTACACCTCTTAATGGATTCTTCAACACACCTTTAAAGCGATGGCTTCCTTTATACACTTCATACAATATTTCTCACTACTTCCTTCTATGCTAAATGAGGGGGTGGCCTCTTTATTTATATAACTTCCATGCTTATCCATCTTATCTGTAAGATAGGATAAGAAATCCACTCTGACGAATCATATTCCATACCTTAACTCTTATCTATACATGTAAGCTTATCTTTTAAGATAAGATAAACCTTATCATTTCACATGGGTTCCACATTTTTAGACTTTGTAGAAATGAAATACAAAAATTATTTATGACCTCACTCCTTGTCCTTATTACCAATATAATATTTCTAATTCCTAATCATGTAGACCCTACTTCTCTACTTACCCCAACTTTGACATTTTAACATTACCGGACCACTTACGACAAATATTTACTTTTTACCACAACATTCCTATTGTACTTTTGACTATTACTGTACTATACATTATTGGCGGCGTCATACTAGCAACGCCGTTATCTTCTATCGGATGCTACTAATAATTATACTTAACAACATCCTATTCCTAATACATACATTAATGAAATAGAAATTACGGAGGAAAATTTTAGTGTTGACATCTTCCCCCTTCCTAGCTTCTACTCCATCCTCGGAGTAGACTATTCCGGTGCTTGGAAAATCTTCAACTTGTCGTGGTTGACCCATTTTGTAATGGGAGTGCCGTCCAATTCCTCCGGTCAGTGCGTACCATTTTCATGCATAGCATGCTTTATTTTGTAGGGCCCCATCCATTTTGGAAGAAATTGTCTCTGTCTTCTTTTTTGCATACGGAATCATATACTAGAACCAAGTCATTCACATGAAATGGAGACCAATGGATCTTTTGATAAAATTATTCCTTCATACGCTTCATTTTCTTCGATAGCTTGTATCCTTAGCTATTTCCCTCATTTCCTCTAGCAAATGAAGATGTACCAACCTTTCTTTTATTAATCACTTTCATCCATCCTTTCATTTTCCATAACTCGACCGTGGGAATATCAAACTCAATAGGAAGAAATTGATCAATGCCATAAGCCAACTTAAATGGGAGTATCCTATTGCTGACTTTGATGTTGCCCTATATACCCACAATGCTGCATGAATCCTCTTATCCCATTTATGTACCTGCAAGGATGCATCTTTTGCTAGAATTTGACACAACACAAAATTTCTTCATTCCACTGTCCATTTGTGCTTGGCTTGTATGTTGTTGTCTTACGTGCTTAATAGAAAACTTATTGACTAGGGCTTCTACCACCTCATTAATGAATTGGCGTCCTTGATCTGCTACAATTTCTAATGGACAACCAAATCTAGTGACAATGCGTTCATATATGAACCTTGCCACTTCATCCATGGAAGTTGTTTTTAATGGCCTAGCTTCAACCCACTTGGTTAAATAATCTGTGGCAACTACAATATGCTTATTTTGGCATGAGGTAGTTGGAAGTGGACCTACAATGTCTATTCCCCACTATTCAAAGGGACCAAGTGGAAGAATAGGGCATAACGAAGTGATGAAGTCTTACGGTTACCATGTGTTTGACAAATATCACATGTCTTACAATAATTATAACAATCTTTAAAAAGAGTGGGCCAGTGATAACCTACATCCAAGATCCTTCTTGCTATAAGTTGTCTAGAGAAGTTCCCTCCACATGTACCATTGTGGAATTCTTCTAGCAGCTCCTTCCCTTGATCATGTCCAACTACCCTCTTGTACTGTCCATCAGGTCCTATTTGAAATAATACTCCATGTAGAATAGAATATGGACGACTGGCTTGAGTAATCTTTCTCTTAGTCTTTGCATTGGCACCATCAGGAAACTTGAATTCATTCAGATAATTCCAAAATCTATGTATTCGCTAGAGATCGTGTCGAGGATAACAATGGTGCATAGAGGAAATCATCATCATCATAAGATGATCCTAAACCATCATAGGCTCGAGAGAGTGCATCTGCATTGACATGCTTCTTTCCTGGCCTATCTATAATATCAAATTCAAATTCTTGTAGCAAAATTATCCATCTTGCTATCCTCCCTGATGGGTTAGGCTTATTGACAATATATTTTAGAGCCTGATGATCTGTTATAACTATAAATTTCTACCCTAGCAAGTAATTTCTAAACTTCTTTATAGCAAAAATGATAGCTAGAGCCTCTTTTTTCTATAGTATAATTTACCTCAGCACTGCTCATTTGTCTGCTCCCAAAGTAAACTGGATGTTCATTCCCATTTTCATCCTTTTGGCTCAAAGTACTTCCTAGTGCTACATCTGAGGCATCAGTGTACACAATGAATGGCTTGCTCCAATCTGGATTCTTTAAAATAGGTGAAGACACTAGGGCTTCCTTTAGTTGTCTAAAAGCTTCATGCGCCTTATTTCCTGGTTCATAAGTAACATCCTTCTTCAAGAACTGGGTTAGTGGCTATGCAATCTTTGAGAAATTCTTGATGAACCTTCTATAGTAACCCATATGGCCTAAAAATGATCTCAACTTACTTTTATTCATAGGAAATGGTAAATCTTTGATTTTTGAAACTTTATCAGGATCAGTACCAATACCATCTCTCTGGATACAACATGCCCTAACAAAATGTCTTTAGAACATCCAAAGACACACTTTGCAGGTTTAGTGAGGCTTTTGCTTCATCTAACGTTTGAAATGTTGTCTCCATCTCAGTGCGGTGGTGCATCTTGCTCCCATAGATGCAAAAATCATCCAGAAATACTCTGATGAAGTTCCTAATGTAGGGTTCAAACACCCTATTCATCAAACGTTGAACGTTCTTTGGAGCATTACACAACCCAAAAGTCATAACTCTATAAGCAAACATTCCCCAAGGAGTGGTGAACGTGGTCTTCAGCTGATCTTTCTCTGCTATACAAACTTGGTTGTATCTGCTATATCCATCAGTAAAACTATAACACTCCTGGCCAGCTACTTCGTCCAAGATCTGATCGAGAATGGAAGAGGGTAATGATCCTTCTTTTTGTTGCCTTATTGAGCTTCTGTAATCAACACAAATGCGTAGCTTCCCATTATTTTTTATTGAGATCACAATGGGAGAAACCCATTCTAAATTCTCCACAGAAAATATGAATCCTGCATCAAGCAACTTATCTATTTCTTCTTTTACAGTCTTGGAAAAATTAGGATTCATTCTATATGGCATTTGCTTTATAGGCTTAGCACCATCTACCAGCTCAATAGAATGTTCTACCCAACTTACTTGATGGATTTCCTTGTAATCAAAACTGAATATGTGTATGTACCTTCAAAAGAGCTAGAGGCAGGATTCCTTCTCACTCTCCATTACAACATCACCAATCTTTATTTTTGGAGACAATCATCAAATTCTTCTTTAGATAATTTTATGGGGTCATGAGTCGGTGTATTTGGAAGGATATCCACGACTGAAACATCAACCTCACTTTCTTCATCTTCAGTGTCCACTTCACTGGTACTAGAGTAATCAGAGGATGTCCAATCATCAGTTTCATCACTTGAATCCATAGGTTCTACTTTATGATGCCGAGGGATCACATTTATCTTCACCCTCTCTCTACCACGTCCAAGTGTCATGAAGCCTTCATTCCAGTAGTTTCTTGCATGAACTCTCCTTGGCCATGGTCTTCCCCCAACATTGGGTATGCTGCGCATACCATTTTCATCACACGAAAGTCTACCACACATACAACACCCATGAGATATTGCCACATTTGAAACTACACCTTCTGGTTTAGTTTTCCCTTATTTAATGACATTAACATAAGTGTTGAAGGGTGATCAATTTTAAACCCAACATATTCATTACTGAGACTCGGTCATTACATTAACTACAGCACCTCCATCAATTAAGACATCATGAATTGAAATACCATTACATAATACCTCGGCTTGTGGAGCATAGGGATCCGCCTCGCCTCCAAAAGCAGGGGACCTCAACCTCCTTCCTTCATCGAGCATTGATTCTACTTCACATCTCACGCCTTTTCTCCGAAGACATAGCCAAGAGTTGACCATATGTAATATTTGCAGGCCTTTTGGACAGATCTTCCAAGATGGAGTATGGTCCTTGCCCTGTGAAATCCAGAAAATCCTGCACACCCAACTTTCTTCTCCTATGTTTCTTACTAGTTTCTCCTTCATCTTCTTAGGATCATTTCCATCTTGATTATCTTTTTCTTTCTTTCTTTTTTTTACAAACACATCTACTTCATTATTTATGCTCTTATCTACTACATCAAAAGAATTCACAGGTGCTTTTCCTTTATCATTATCTCCTTTACCAGATGTAGAAGCTCTATCTAGACAATTATACTTATAATGACCCTTTTTATAACAACCATAACATACAACTTCAGAAATATTTCTTTTGGACCTCTATCTCCTCCTGAGAACTAAATTATTTTCCTTGAATAAGATTAATAGTTAACTGACCCATCTTCTTGAGCAAGATCTTCATACTCGGTAGATGTACTAGGAGAAAGATTTGTGCTCACCGAGAGTGGTTGTGGATTCGGACCAAAGGTGTTGGTGTAGGCTCTACTTTAGCAACAATTTCTTTGGGCTCCTCTTCCATGCTTTCTTCTTGCCTTCCTTGCAATCTCCTTTTCTTGTTCAATGGTATTTGGGCGGTCATACTTCACTCATTGTCTGATCTTTGGCTTCATCCTAAGAATGAAGTGCTTACATAGGAGATTATACATGCCATTCATCAACCCATCCGCTAATCCTTCTTTCTAGATCTAGGCATCGAGCTTCCTCCTTAGCTCTAGAACATGAGCATGATAATCCCTTATCTTCTCCTTCTCTCTTTGGGATAGCTTTGTGATATCGATCATGAGATCTGCATATCTCTGTTGTTCACCAAATTCTTCAAAAAAACTTTAAGTTAATAAATCCCATGAGTTTTTCACATTATCACATAGTGTTTCAAACCACCTAAGGGCTGAACCATCCAAAAAGGTAGGAAAAAATTCAGTCCATTGTTCCCTTCTTATAAGGCCATTACAAATACAAGATCGTTTAAACTCTTGAATGAAAGAGGAAGCATCTTCATTAGATTGGGTTGAAAAAACAGGAATCTTCCCCATTTTGAAAAGTAACCACGGTGAAAACCAACCCACAAGTACAATCAACAAGACTTATGTGCACAAATAATTGAAATCACTATAATAGAAAATAGAAATGACCACGGTAAACTATGGTAAAACTCGACTTATGCGGTAAAAATTGAATTTCTTGTGGTAAACACTATTTAAAGTAAAAAGTGAAGTTCTTTGCGATAAATACTATTCACGGTAAAAAGTGACTTTACTGCGGTAAATACTATTCATTGAAAATGACTTTACCATGGTAACTACTATGCATAGTAAAAACAAGGTTACCCTCCAATTGATTTTTGACTAAGTGGGAATATCTCTCCATAAAACCCACCAACGAGGAATGGTCCCGGTGGAACCAAAATGTCATCACCAATCCACCACTATGATAATTCTTCACCGAAAACTCCTCATGCTAAGATTATTTACTAATGCACAACCTTTAGTTTGGTGGATGTAATCTGGAAACAAAACAACAAACATAACACAAGAATACCATCGACTATGATAAGAAGGAATGATGATAAATCTAAAATATTAGAGTAAATTATAATATTAACATGAAATTTTTACAATCTCACCCATGAGGTACTTCAAGTGTTATTGACTTCACTTTCCTTCCACCAATACTATGGGAGAAACTTTACAATTACACCTCTTAATGGCTTCGCAACACACCTTTAAAGCGATGGCTTCCTTTACACACTTCATACAATATTTCTCACTACTTCCTTCTATGCTAAATGAGGGAGGGTGGCCTCTTTATTTATAGAACTTGCAGGCTTATCCATCTTATCGTAAGATAGAATAAGAAATCCACTACTGACGAATCATATTCCACACCTTAACTCTTATCGTACATGTAAGCTTATCTTTTAAGAATAAGATAAACCTTATCATTTCACATGGGTTCCACATTTTTAGACTTTTTACAAATAAAATACACAAAATATTTATGACCTCACTCCTTGTCCTTATTACCAATATAATATTTCTAATTCCTAATCATGTAGACCCTACTTCTCTACTTACCCCAACTTTGACATTTTAACATTACCGGACCACTTACGACAAATATTTACTTTTTACCACAACATTCCTATTGTACTTTTGACTATTACCATACTATACATTATTGGTGGCGTCATCTTGTGAGTGCATTATCTTCTATCGAGACGCTACTACTAATTATACTTAACAACAGGGTAAGTGCAGGAAGTTGATGGACAAATATAGGGTCATCCGTGGACATCATATTGCAAATAACAACATAATATCAACTTGTAGGGATTATTAGCAATACATACACTCAAAATTAGACAAAATTATAGTAATATGAATCGTGGCATCTGGAATCTAGTTTCTAAAATACTAATTTTTGTAAAATATGTACAAGATTAGCTATATTAAACACTCAAAATTCAATGACTTGGTATTTTTAAAAAACACCGATAAGATTATAGTCCGTTTGCCCACAATTTGGATGACCAAAAATTGATATATATTTTTTTACTTTAATGAGAAGTTATATGCCACTATCTATCTTGGGATGGATTTTATTTTGTATTTTTTGAGTAATATTTTATTTTTTATGATTTTTTCCGTGAAAGTGGTATGAAAACATAAAGAAAACAGAGCACTTTCCATTTGCCCGCCATAACTTCATAAAAAAATATTGAAATCAAATAATTTTTTTTTGAACATGTATATAATTTCACCACGGTTGGGATGGTATAAGTTTTATCACATTCTAATAAGTGAAACAAATTTTGCAGTCTTAAATGTAGACATAAACATTCACGGGAAAAAGTGTCTTAAAGACCTACTATTAGTAAAAAATTATAAAATGATATTTATCCTCTTCTATTCACTTTAAAATCAGTATTTCTACAAAGCTAATAGTCTCCCCTACGCAATGGTACCATTTTTATGACATAGTTTTTACTTTTGGCATGGTTCAAGTCCGCGGAAGACTAAATTTGATGTTTTGTTGTTTTTAATGTAAAATTCAGGATTTGATGTCCACTTAATTGTCCCCCAACTTGGTGCACTTACCCAACATCCTATTCTTAATACATACATTAATAAAATAGAAATTACGGAGGAAAATTTTAGTGTCGAAAGATACCCAACATGATATCAAAATGTTGGGCGGTGAGGTTGATTATTACCTCGCCCTTCTCATTTTCGACACATCTTGTGTCCTTATAATAACAATAGCCCACCAACATCATGAACTCGTTATTGATTGTGCTCATGGGAATCCCTGCGGCAAAATGTAGACCACTGCTGACCAATTTTTCCATCCATGGACTGCCTGTGACCTTCTTAGTTCTGGCCCAGAAGTCCTCCATGTCAATGTGACCGAGTTCTGAATCTCTGATATCTAGGTCACACTCTGCAAGGGATTCAGGCATCCTGACCCTTTGGTATTTATACTTCATTTCTTCCTCTGTTAGCTTGGCTTTACCCTTAGACTTGGTTGGCTTCTTACTTGATGAAGACATGTGTGGATCTGAGTTCATCTGTTGATCTGCAAGAAGAATCAGGGAAGTCCACTACGAGAAGAGCCATGTTAGCTATTAAGTCATCCATCAAAGCTTAGAGAATGAAAATTTATCAATTTATGTGCTTCTGGGCACAAGGTGCAACTTTCTGCAGCTACAGGGTCTCAGAATAGCAAGGCACACTTTTGGAAAGTGTTGCATGGGAGAAAACAATGCCAAAAGGGGCGCAGGGTGCGGAAAGACTACACACAACATTCAAATGTTAGTGTCAATGGATGTGCGCCTGTGCCATATGAAGGGTTTTAACTGGGTGTAGATTCATTTGGTATAACAAGGTCTCAGGGTGCGCCTTTATCATAGATGTGGTACATGTTGGAAAGCATTATGATGTGCAAGGGGCATAGATTCAAAGGGTGCATCATTAAGGTAAGGTGCACCAAGAATTTAGCTTTGGTGCGGCGCATGGGAAGGGCCTACACAACATTCAAATGTTGGTGTAGCTGTAGTTGCGCTTGCGCCTGTGTTATTGCTTTAGGAATTTTGTAAGGCATGGGTAGGGCCAATGTTGCATGTGGGGATAGTGCACCCCTTTGGCGTGACTATGTTTGATGTTACATCAATGAAACTTACACCAAAGAAAACACAGTGGATGTTTTGTAAAAGCTTTATAATTTTTACTCTTTTGTTAGGATTTGTGCTTTTTTTTGTTTTGCCTCTTTTAACTTAGATTTTGACAGTGAGGGGAACAGAGGAAAAAGGGACAGGGATCCATTCTGAGACAAGGCCTTCCAGGTTAGCAGATCTGGAAGGAGAGTAAAACTAGTTTGAAGGTGGGTTTGATTTGCAAAAGAGTTGCATTACCTTCATAGGTTCATTTTTTGTTTTTAATAATACTAACCTCCAAAAACAAAAAAGATACCACAACAAATCCACAAGAAGAGCAAGGGCCACTTACCAGGAATATATAAGATAGGACGTGTGGGGCATTACCTTCATAGGTTCACTTTTTTGTTTTTAATAATACTAACCACCAAAAACAACAAAGATACCACAATAAATCCACAAGAAGCAACATTTTGAATGCAAGGGCCATGTGCCTTACTGGAAGGAATATATAAGATAGGAAAAGCGATGTGGGGTCCATGAATAAAAATGCCACCTAAAAAAAGTTCAAAAACTAGATTATCCAGAAAGGATTTTATGTGATAGGAATGGAAATTTTGGTATGGACTGCAAAAGTGTAGAATAATAAAAGGATTTTTTTCACGCTTTTTTCTATCGTGAAAATGATAGGATCGATGCACCTTTGTGAAATATATAGAAAAAAAAAGGTGTAATAAATGTGCCATCTCACCAACTAGATAATGGAGATATTTTCTAAGGTGCCCTAAAGAGAAAATAGATGTCAACATGAAAATATTACACACATACGCAGAAGTACTATGGATATGATTAATTTTTTTAATGAAATTTGGTGGGAGGTTAAGTAGGATAAAGTTGATTTTACCCTTGGAGGGACTTTTATAAAAGCAATTTTAAAATAGGAAGCTTGAATAATCAAGATGTTCCTTCAACAGAATGCGTGCTTCAATGGAGGCCTAACACGTTTTTTGAATGACCCTAAAACAAGGTTAGAGGCAATTAAACACTATAGTTTTGATTGCCTAAGGTACACCAAAGCAGACAATCTTTATCAACAAATGATAGTGAAGGTTTAAAATCTATGAGTGTCTTGAAATAAAACACTCCATAAAAAGGATGTGAGATTGTGTGTGATTTCACAAAAAAGGATAAGGAGGGGCATAGTTTTGGTTGATGTTACATGAATAAAAATTTCCAAGAGTCAACACCAATAACCTAAAAAGACCACGTCAAAAACTAGATTATCCGAGTTTAATAAGAAAGGGATTTTCAAGCTTTTCTCTTTGGGGCCATTCATTTTACAACATATTTTTCCCCCAAAAATGCAAACGAACAGATCTTCTTCAAACATATCCCACATTTATTCTCCTCGTATGGTAGATAATTCACTAGGGACCTCAAACAGAAAAAAAGTTTAATAAGAGGCTGGAAGTCCCTTAGAAAGATGGGAAATTTTGGTATGGTTACTGCAAAATTTCCTTGTCAATTTTACAAACATTGAGGGATAATGAGCCTAAAGAGGATTTGATATAACTCCTCATGTGGTAGATAATTCGCTTTATGGTTGTGCCTTTTCATCCTAGGGAAGAAAGTGAGAGAACCCTCATTTATAGCCTATCAAAAAACATGATATCAAATTTACTCCCCTTTCGGAGGATATGGAGATGTCCCTCTTTGTGAAATTGTTAATAAGACCTTGATGAAAAAATATTATGAATGAAACTTTTTGGAAAACTGAAACATTTTTTTACTTCGGGAAATCCTTGACATGTGTTTTCCTAGAGGAAGGGAAAAACATCCTACTTGCCTCCAAAGTCCCAGCGGAATCACGCATTTTCTCTTTCACATTTAACCTTGCCACGTGTCCTTTTGGTGCAAGGTGTAAAACAAAGTAAAACTCTTTTGACTCTTCTACCACGCATCACAATGTCGTTTAAAATTCACTTTAATAAAAGTCAAAATTCTAAGGTAAGAATACCCAGGGCCATCGAAGACCTCAAGGTTTCAAAATGACTCGGCAGGGGCGTGCTTCCATTTTAGAATTTTACTCCATTTTTCTAGAAGGGAAAAACATCCTACTTACCTCCAAAGTCCCACATCTCCACCTTTAACCTTGCCACGTGTCCTTCTGCATGTGTCAAAGTAAAACTCTTTCTCTCGTCGTTTAAAATTCACTTTAATAAAAGCTTCATGGGCGCGAGTTCAAACTTTTTCCAAAGTCACAAAAATAGACAAGTTCAAAAATAAACTAGCCACACCCCATTCAATTATAAGAATCCACATAAGCACTAAAAGAACCAATTAGAATTGAGTGGAGCTACAGGACCAAACTTGTCCTTTTGCCAAAAAGGTAAAAAGTGGCAAGTTAAAGCATTTTCCCGCCATCCCCTTGTCAACCAAAATAAGCCACATTTCCTGTTAATGCAAGGATGTAAATTTGACCAGGAGAAACACCCTTCAAACCATAAAATGTAGAAGAATTACCATTCGAGCTTGGAGATGAAATTTTCTCCAAGGACAAAGAATTCAGAAATGTTACAAGGCTCAAATACATTCCTTGAAATACATCCATTCGTTTTTTCTCAAGTATTTAGGGAAAAATGATAAGGACAACAAATCTCAGCTATGGAAAATGGAAAACACAAGACAACTTAATTTTTACACCCAAATACAGACCTTTTCAGACAAATAGAGAAACAAAGAAACAACCATGGATCCATATGTCACCCTCGACCAATGAACAATTGAATATGATAACAAAAGGACTATAGGGACTTCTCAAGCACAACATGAGGAGATAATTTATGGTAGAGGTCGTAAATTGATAGATTTTCAATGGAAAAATAGGGTGAGACTGTTTTGAGCACCAACATGTCAAATCACCTGACCGCCATAACCATTCACTTGTTAGCATTGTGAGGTGTTTTTATTTTTCTATACGAGTTTAGGAATGCCTAGTGGCACAAGAATTCATTCCACAAACTTTGAAGGTATTTTCAAGAAATTTTGAGTTTAAAATATCAACATTCTAAATTTTAAACATTTCACCCAGGGAAGAGTTTTGAATTAAATTTTCATTATTTTTCCATGCTCAAAACAAGTCCAAATTTAACCAGTAGATACATTTGAGGTTAAACTTCAAAAGGGTATACTTAGATTTTAAACATTTTGATTTTCAAAATTTCTAATTGTTTTTGAATTTTGGGTTTTGGGATTTGGATTTGAAGTCTTGCATTTTTAGGATTTCGGGTTTGAGGAGATTCGAGAGGTTCAAATGTGCACTTGATTTTGGGTTTTTAGAGAATCGAGAACTTTCAGATTTCAGGATTTTTAAATTTTAGGATTCTCTACTTTTTGATTTTGGGACTTCCGAGTCTAGGACAAGTTTAAACCTCCAGTGAACAACACACAAATCGTTCAAAGTTTTTATTTTCATTCTATCAAGTTTGGTGTTTGAATTGAAAAATATAGCCTTTAGAGGATTATTTCCCAACACATTTTGAAAATTTGAGGGCTTGAACTCGGTGGTGTAGCATCACGGGTTTCCCAAGTACATGAGAAACAATTGAGAAGGGAGTGCGAGACAAGAGAAGGAGTACTTATATACCTACTGATAATTTATGGCCGGAGGAAGGAGAGGAAGGAGACCAAAAATATCATTTTCTCAACCTAGAAAAACTTTTTTACACCTCAGGCATCGGTAGACCTTACATTCGATCAACTAGGGTTGTCGGACCAATCATAATGGCTCATCAAGCACTACAAAGTTCCTTTTTCGACTTCACGGGAAGTAGTCCACTTGCTCTAAATTTTCATTATCAAATCCTGTTACATAATTAAAGAACATTCCCTACTTCGGGGAGAAAACCATACACATCCTATTGATGATCACATCTAATACATTGCTAATGTTTATGCAATTCATGAAATTACTTGAAATAGATATTATAGTCAAGTTATTGGCATCATCTTTAAAGGGTAAGGATTTATAACGGTTAAAGAGCCTAATGAAAGGATCCATTCATAATATCGATCAAGCTGTGCATGAACCTCTACTGAACCAATTCGGAGAAAGGGTAGAAAATGTGTTTATTGAAACAATTAACAATTATTAAGAGAGCTCCAACATAGCAGATGGCGATTTCAATTTTCAATTCTAAAAGACATGGGACAAAATCCCAATCGCTATGAGACTATTTGCATAAGGTACATTCCTCTATTATTTTAAGGTTCTAAATTCAAAAATATCAATCATGATATAGTCACGGGGAGGGACAACATTAACAACAAATTACAACATAGTTATTGTTATCTCTTGAAAGTGCAACCTATAGAGAGATGGCTGCAGGTTTTATAAGCTTGTACAATTAATCTCTCTCTTTCGTAGATATAATGGAAACACCTAAGGTCTGTAGGTATACCTATTTTGAGGTGAGTATCTGGTATTAAGGCCGGTTCCTTATTGTGCATCCTAAACTGATTTCTAGGAGTTTGAGAGTAAAAGATGACTGTAAAATGATTAAAACTAAGGTGATACACCAAATTTGTATGAGGGATTTGATTGAGTATATAAGAAGGATTATTGATGCATGAGCCAATAGTTTTCTATAGAATGTTTAAGGGCAAACACTTGGTTATCGAGGAAAATCACAATAGTACTAATAAGTTAACATGCACATTAAAATTTAGCAGAGAATACTGAATTTTTGTAGCGAGGGTAAGATCATTGGTCGGGGAATTGACATTCACAAGAATAATAGGAACATACACAAGACAGAAAATAATAGGAAAGGTAGAAAATACTTTACACACAAAAGGAAAAACTGGCAAAAATTCTTCAGTACTCTATAGAAAAAATTTCTCCTTCTTTATGCTTTGCTACAGCACACAATATATAGCAAAATTAATTTACCCACCCTTCCTAAAAATAGCCTAAGGCTTGTACTCACCCATGCATCATATTTTTATCCTTTATTTAATAATAGATAAAGGGATAAAAATAGAACATGCAATTCCAAATAGGCATTAATAGCCTTGATTACATTATAGTCAAACTTAAGTTGACTGTTCTATTTTTAAGAAAAGAAGGGTGAATAATTTGGTAATAATAAGCTTGTTTGCTAGGACAGTCTCCTTCCTTTCAAAGCATGCAAATTTGTCTCCTTCTCTGTTTTGTCCTCTTGTGAAAAATTGACTCCCTGTTTGAGAAAAAAACAATTACAATACTTGCAATATTTACAAAATAATCCATCCACACATCCACTTGATGGGGACCACCTCCATGTGCACATGATTTGATGTTGACATCCCTTGGTCTATCCTTTGTGATCACATAGAAAATGCATTCCAAGTCATGTCCAATCTATCACCATCAATGGGGGCCACCTGTGGTTGTGGGCTCTTGTCTTCCTTGGGTTTGGCCACTCTTGTGGACTTAGAAAATATAAGGTCTGCCACCTTTTAATAAATACATACATGTATATACCTTTCGGCATTTTGTAAATTTGAATAACTATGATGACTAAGGTCTAATTTTTTACCCTTTTTGGTGATCATTACAATCATGATTTTGATATAATACAAGGGCACTTGCATCATTTGGGAGTTGGACCATAGTTTAGACTTTCAAAAGTCAATGTAATGATAATTTTGGTTAAACATGAGGTTGGCCCCCTTTGCATGATGACTCACCCCTTTTCAATTTGTCGATGGAACTTAACCTTGTTCTAACCATGGTAAAGTTTGGGACTTATTACTCTAAGACACGTGTGTACGTATTTTTAACCCTGGTTGGGTTTGGTCAGCAAAACATTGAATCCTGACCTAATTTTTCATTTTTGAGCTCTATTCGAGCTAAACGAGCTCTACCAAAATTTTATCTACCATGATTACTTGAGCTCTCTCAAAGTAAATTTGGCTTTGTTTCACAAATGGAGCTCGAAAAAAAAATTTACGGCCATTTTCGACACTTTTGCAAGTTCGATTCTTTTTGCATTAATGGTTTCTGAGCTTTATTGGGTTTGCATCCTTCTTGTTCTATCTGAGTGATTTTCTTGTTTCTATGTTTCATCGACCAATGTTGACACTGTATTGGGTTTTTCGAGCTTGTAAGCTCTACAACCTCGAAGGAAGGTCATCATTTCTTCATATCTGTACATTTTTTTCCAATGGGATGTTCATGGTTTGCGTGATTGACTCTCAGCTTAACCTGACTTCTATGACTGGTAAGTCCATTTTCGCTCATGGGTATTTGGTAAAAATGAAGAGAAATCCTTTTGTTGAACTAGATCTGTATCTTCTTTCTTTTGAGGTCGGAATTTCATGATGACTCTTGTCATAAAAAAATGGTCATCATTTCTATATGGGTTTCGATGGTACCCTCAAGATTGAAATGAGTTCTAAGCCTGCTCCATTATTCTTTGAGCACATGATTTCTTGATTTATGGGTATTCATGGTCTCTTTACTCGAAACCACCAAGGATAAAGGTGAGTGTATTCTTCATCCAGTCTTCATCATGACTTATAGATCTGTGTATTTTAAGTTCTAGGTACTTGTAGATCTGTGGATTTGAGAATCTCTTCAACTCTGTTATCAAATATTTGGCTTGATTTTTGTATTCTAGAAAATTAATTTTGTTATGCAAAACAGACACAATTTATTTACTCTGAATTATCGTATGTATATGTTGATACCCAAATCTGGGTTCTACATTATTCTTGTTGGCACATTCCTGAGAAGGGTTTCCATAATTTGATATCATGGAATAATCTATGCATTTATTCACTCTGTGGCATTTATTTTCTTTTCTATGAAGATAACATAGGGGTTTTGACTACAAAATGGGCCGCCATGAATGTCATTTGAGATTTACTATATGATTGTACTTTATATGATTAGCTTCTTCTGCCTTTCAAATTTCATCACCAACACCTTTTGAAATCTATCATTAAACTATGAACTCTACAGGAACTCTTCTTCTGATAATATCTCACTTATACCCATTACTGAGTTTGCATTATTTGGCTGATTCTGTGAGAATTACCCTGTTTGGGCCTTGTAATCAATGAGTTTGAATCTTGTGGAAGAGACGTGGATCTCTGGTTTTCTGTTTTGCAATTCCTCAATTCCAGAGCTCTGTTCCGATATGAATTTTATTTTACATCAGATATGATTTCTAAATTCTCCTTTCACGAGTTACAGACATTCTTTGTAGAACTTGTAGTTTTGAACATTAACCTTATTTATATTCCTCAGCTTGGTGTTCTCATCTTTGATAAAATTCAATTCCTTTTGCAAAAGATTCATATGTTGAAGATACTGAGCTTGTAGATAGATTCAAGAAAAATTTGTCTAAATTCCATTTGATTTGGTCATCTTTATCTTGATGACCGATATCCCTTGCAGAAGTTGGATCTTCTAACATGAACTTATGTACTCAACTTTGCATTTATTTGTAATCTTCCTTAAGAAATCTGAATCATCTTCCATTTCATTTTTTTCTTGAAAAACTTCTCTCCTAGATAGATATAGACCTGTTTGATAATGACACTTCTGACACTCCATAGATCTATCTTTGTGAGTTGTAAAAATTTGTTTATGTTTCTGGTGAAGATATTTTTGTAACTGTAGTTACACTTGTACTCTGTAGAAGTGATGTAGTATCTTGATTTATTTTTGCACTTGTCATACATGCTTCATTCTAAAAACTACAAAAATGGATGAACTTTGTTAGATTATCTTGAAACTTCATGTTTTCAGTTGTTAAGCTATAATGAATGCTCCAAAGTACTTGATTTGGTGGTGAAAGTACTGATCCATTTCTTTTCTCGCATTATATACTATTTTCCCTTTTATTACAGACTCGATATGCATGATGAAAAAGTCGTAAATGTCTATTTTACATGGCAAACCTGTGTCAAAATTTTCCCATAATTCTCTTTTCATTCTATTTCAGATGTAATTTTATCTCGTTTCAGTTGAATTCATCCTCTAAAATCTGATTCTTCTGCTTCACCTAATAATACACTTTTGAATGCATGAATTTCTGAAGTTGGAAGTATAAGGAGTTAAATTAAACCTGAGCTCAAGTATTGATGATCGTTTGCTTCTCCCTTTTTAGGTACCATGATGCAGTTGCAGTGGACAGTTGGAACAATAGTATGAAGGAGAAGAACACTCCCTCAAGGCAATGATAGGTTTCTTTTACCTCTTTACATTTTTAGCTTCATAAATATATGCATTGTTTTTCCTTTTAGTTATTTCTCACGGCTTGTGTGAGAAAAATATGTACTATTATTCCTCATGAATAAATGAAAATATTTTCATGTTATGAGATGTATGTCCTTCCTTTCTATACTTTCTTTCATTTGTATGGATAATGAATGAACCTATACAACTCAAAACACTTAAATAATTCACTTAATCATAGAAATAAATAAACAATCAAGTGTACCTTATTGTCACTTATTGAGAATGCAAAATGTTTGTAAGACTGTAAATTGTCCTTCAAAACTGCCACCTATCGTAGCTTCAGAACATCATGTCTAATACATGTTGCCCTTCCTACCTTCCTCAGGGCCCTGCAATGGTTGTTTATAGTTGTTGCATAGTTCTGACAAGGGTTTCAAATGGAATGGTTGCATCTATGAGGCATGGTGTTCTTAAACTGTACTCAAGTTGTAGTTTTGATTCCAAATGACTTCCAATTCTATCCAAACAAACAATAAAAAACTATATCTTAATCCAAGGTGGTTGTCCCAAACATAACTAGACTCATAACTGACCAATCTGAGAAACTTTAAAAGTTTCGAGTTGACCTTTTCGCACTAGGTGCAAAAATTGTAAAAAGTTATTAGGGCAGAAAACTATTTGATTCAAGTAGCTAAACTAGCACCTAGGCCACCTATGCCTCTATATCCAGAAATAGGAACCCCTATAACTAGTTAAGGACCAGAATTGAATCTCATTCCACCCCCTAGGAATCAAAGCAATAATGAGGCTTTCAATTATTCAATTACTTCCAAATAACTACAGGAGGTTATGAATAAACTCAAGAACCTAGGGAACCAACTAGTGACAATTATGAGGTAGCAATATCAAAGTTCTAAGCCTTATCCACCTTAAGCTAAACTTATTAGGCATCCTTTTCAATCAAACAAGCCACTGCTCAGGCTGTAAATCAAAATCAAAATAAAGGAAAGCCTCAAGCTACTGGACCATTCCTACCGTCTAATCTGAATGTAGCTTCAACATCAAGATCCTTGGTTCAAACTAAAAACAACATCACACAAGAATATGAGTGGTGTTTTACATGTAATATACCTAATAATAAATCAACGTGCTTCAATGGTGCATTGAATTAGGCATCAATGGTGTAGACCATTGGTGTTTCATAAAGATAAGCGAGGAGGGAAACAATCAACAAGAAACCCAATAAGAGGAACCTCTAACTAAAACCCAATTGGTCAATTAGGAAAAAAGGACTTTTGTGGGGTTAATCAACCTCCTTTCCAGGGTGTAGCTACTCATACATGATCAAAGAAGAGGAACATAGAGGAAAGGAAGCCATCTAGTCTGATTTTTTCTTGACCGATCCCATAACATAGGAGTTCGCAAACCAATTGCGGTTCCTAATGCAAAAATCAGCCTAAGGCACTCTACCGTAGCATCCCGAAGATGCATAATTAGTTCGAGGGCACCATTTGTAATGACAGAAGTGCCAAATCAGGTACCGGAAAAGGTAGTGTGAAGTAAGGGGCAACACAAGGATAAACCTTCTCCTTTTAACATTATTGATCAAATGAAGAAAACCAATAGAACTATTTCCATTTGGGAATCATTGGAAGTCCTAGAACAATGGTATTTTTACAAGTAACCATGAAAAATTGGTCCACTTATAACGATCCATCACAAAATAAAGAAAGTTTTCTCACTACTACGGTACAAAGGCAACAATAGGGATGTCAACTAAGTAAAAATATAAAGCCTCCTTCGTTTCTGTGTCCTTGATTATCGGGGATAAATTAGTGTGCTGTTGTATGATTGATTTAGGTGCGAGAAGATCTTTAGTGCCTAAGAAAATTTCTCATCGTTTATGCTTTGAGTAAGAACCAATATCCAAAGAAGTAATACGAGTTAGATGGGATAGTTATATGGACAACATGGGTGATCAAAGGATTGATCCTCACACTACATGCATGCCCGAATGTTAGAGTCCTATAGAATGTATCGTGATTGATTTGCCACTTCTTTTCACCTTGTGCCTATCGAGATATTTCACAGCCAAAATTGTCAGGTACATATTAGTAGATTGGACCCAAACACTATTTAGGACAACATATGGAGCTAAGGCTGCAATCAAGTCGGAGCTAATTGAAAACTTTCACATTGAACGCCATGTGCCAAGCATGATAAACTCCAATTATGCACTATTTAAGTAGGATGATTTCTTAGATAGCTATGAGGTAGATACTAGAGTTGTGAATATTCTAGATCTAAGAGAAGATGATTGGGCTCACAAAAAACATGGTTATGACCCATATAAAGAGATGGAGGAAGTAGAGCTAGGCATTTATTTTCTACATGAAGAAAAACCACCCATCCTAGCCTCACAAAGCGAGAAGATAGGGATGATAAAAAAGTATGGTAATTATTCGTTGAAGGTTCAAGAAGCAACAAAGGTTTTAGAGGAGGTGCAATGTTGGTTTCACCACAAAATGTTAGATACTATTTAGGTTTTGCTTTCCAGTTTGCTTGTTCAAACAATACAATGGAGTATGAATATTTGATCCATGGACTTCATTGGGCTAAGTAAATAATTATAAAGAACTTGCAGGTGTTCGAGAGATAGTGAAATTATTGTGAACCAATTCAAAGGAAAACATGCTACAAATAATGATCTACGAAAGGGTTACAAGAACCAAGTATGGGACCTCATTGAGGATTTCAAAGCATTCAACATAAGCTCCATACCAAGAAAGAGGAATGAGGATGCGTCTACAAGCTTGTAAAGCAATTGGATCAACATTTGATGTGGTCAAAAATATTAAGAGAGATAAAATGTAGCCACATATCAATGCGATTATAAGGCCAATTTTGGGACAATAACATAAGTTGTCAAGTATTTTAAAATGATCAAATGATCATTAATTTCTCGTAGGAAGAGGCTAAATTATCAGCTAGGAATCATGATAAGGGACCAAGTAGTGCTACTAGAAAATAAATTACGTAAAGGCCTAGTGAAATTTGAGTAAATTTTCCATTCTAATGACCGAGTTTCAAAAGAAGAAAGAAAATGTCCAAGTGAAAGGGGAGTATTATGAGCCCATTTTAGTTAGAGAGAGTAAAACACTCTAAATCAGAAAAGTGGCCACAGAGCAGGGAGATACGAGTCCATACAAAATTTTCAAGAATTTCTAGATGTATTTTCTTGGAGCTATGAGAGCCTGAAAGGTTTCAATCCTAAGTTGGCACAACATACAATAGAGCTGGATCCAAGTGCTAATTCTATCGGGTAGAAGCAAAGACCACTCAATGCTCACATTGATCCTCTTATGAAGAAAGAGTTGAATAAGTTGATACAGGAAAGCATTATATTTCCAATCAACCACTCAATCTGGGTTGTAAATCTTGTACCAATTAGAAAAAGAAATAGAAAAATCATGTTTTGCATGGAATTTCAGGACCTAAATAGGGCATATCTCAAAGACCATTATCCACTCCCATCTATAGAAAAAATATTGTCGGTAGTAGCTAGTTCAGAAATATATCTCTCCTAGATTGCTAATCAGGCTATAATCATATAATTGTGAAGGAAGATGATCAATTTAAGACAACTTTCACCACCAAATGGAGCATCTATGCTTGTAGGAAAATTTTGTTCGGGTTGTCAAATGATAAAGCCACATTTCATAAAGAAATGGACATGACCTTCAAGGGGTTGATTAACAAGATAGTTATTTTGTAGCTAGATGACATATTTCTATTTTCTAAGAATGTAACAAGTCACCTCTTCCATCCTAGACATGCGTTCTAAAGGTGCGAGAAGATACGAGGTTTCCCTAAACCCAAAAACAATCATATTCCTAGCTCACAAAGGAAAGATCTTAGGCCAAATTGTGTTTAAGGAAGGATTGAAAATTGATTGAGAAAGAGTCAAAGCCATAAGTGCAATGAAATTTCCAAGTCACAAGAAGGCTCTCCAAAGTCTCATGAGAAGGATCAATTTTGTCCGCAAGTTTGTATTGAATTTTTCCGCTCTTGTCAAGCCAATAATGCTAATGTTAATGAAGAGTTTGGATCTGAAGTGGATGATGGAAGGAAAGGAAAGTTTTGAAGTTATCAATAACACCATATCTCAATCTCAGGACTCTAATAAATTTGTACTTTACTAAGGAATTCATGCTCTATGCATTCGGTGGTTCGAGACACCATATCCACCATTTTGGTATAGAAAAAAAATGAAGGGATACAAACAATCAATTTCATTATTTGATGAAGGATTGGGGGACTATAAAGTGAGGTACTACCATAGTGAGAAACATGTTCTTGTAGTAATAAGGATTTTAAAGAAGTTCAAGCACCTAGTCTCAAACAACAAAATCCAACTACTAGTGTCCCATGTGGGATTTAGGGACTTCCTATTGAAAAATGATTTAAACGAGAAATGGTTAGGATGGATCACCCATGTCATGGAGTATGAAATTGAAATTAAGGTCACTAAACTATTCTCTGGAAAAGGATTGTGTGAACAACTAGCCTCAAGTCAGCATGTTGAGGAAATAAATTAAAAAGAAACTATTTTGGTACTACATGATAATCAAGAGCGAGAAGATGATAATGTGCCTACTCCTTGTTGGACTCATAACATGATGCATTTCCTAAAAAATGGTATATGCCCTCTAGAGATGATAATATAAAAAGGAGATATTTTAGACTATGCAAGCCATCCCATATGTGTTTGTTGACGATGTTTTGTTGAAGAAAGACATAAATGGAGTCCGATTAAGGTTTTTGGAAAAAGTGAAATTGATAAGGTGCTACGTGAGTTCCACAATGGAGAGGCTGGAGGTAATTTTTAAACATGCCTAATGGATCTTAAGATAATGAAAGTAGGTTATTATTGGGCCACGGTGTTCGGTGACTACTACGCTTGGATCAAGTAGTGTAAAAAAATGTACTCTTCACAATGAGAGGAAAGACTAGTAGTACTTCCATTGTATCATATTTCAATTTACCGACTATTCATTCAATGGGGATTTGACTTCATTGGATTCATTAATCCTAACTCAAGCATGGGCCACAAGTGGATTCTAATGGAAAAAGACTATTTCACCAAGTGGATCGATGCGGTGGCACTCAAGGAAGCAAACGAGTCTAGTTTATTGAACTTCTACGAAGGAATTGTCATAATATTTAGAGTTCCAAACACAATCATATACAATAATGCTCTAGCATTCCTATGTACCAAGATCACATAGTGGGCCATTAATAACGATATATATTTAAGCACCTCTTCAAATTATTATCCCCAAGGTAATGGGCGGGAGAGTCCACAAATTTTTTTTTTTTGCAAAGAATCTTTAGGAGGAATCTAGATATGAAACGAGGACTTGGCATACTGATTTAGAATCAGCCTTGTGGCCTGATAGAATCACATGCAAAGTGTCGATGGGAAACTCCACTTACAAGCTAGTCTATGGGAATGAGGAAGTTTTTTCTATATCACTCACATTTCTTGCATTAGAACTCATGAAATAGGTAGAGTTGTTTGAGTTTGAGCCTATGGAAGCTACGTATGCGTAGTTGATGGAATTGGAAGAATTAAGAGAGTATGCCATTTAAACTATGGAAAAGGATCGGGCTATGATATAGAGGAAATTTGAGAAGAAATACAAGGTAAAAACCTTCCAAGAGGGGGATCTAGTTTTGAAATGGGATGTGGAGCAGGAAAAAATTGGCAAGCATTCCAAGTTTGATGCCATTTTGAGTGGCTCCTATCATAGTCACCATATGTGAGAGTAGTAATGCCTTCCAAAATCTACTTTGGATGGAGAAGAACTTTCAACTCAAGTTAATGAAGATATCTTAAACAATGATATTGAAAAGAAAATTCTAACCCTTGAATATATCAGTTTAGGAATTTAAATCTCTCTATGTGCATATAAACAATGTCTTGTTCTAGATCAGGTTTCAATTTCCTAAGTTCCTTCAATACAATTTTTTCTCTTAGTTGTATCATTATACAATTTAGTGTGCCTCCCAAAATGATTGTTGTAAAGGAAAGAACTTTATACTTTTAAGGAACAAGATTACAAAATTCAAGAGAAGAAAAATGTAGAGAAACTAAAATCAGGATTAAGGATATGTTTTACTAAGTTTTCATTCTTCGAGTCCTTCAAGATCAATCATAGGTGAACTTCAAGTGTCTCCACCAAATATGGAAGTAGCCCTCTGCATCATGCTAAAAGTAGAAATTTCAAAAGAAAGAGAAAAATCAAGTTTTAATAGAGTTTCGTGATGTAAAACTTCAAGAATGTCATATTTAAAACTCGCAACATGCAATGCATGCCAATAAATCATCAGTTTTTGTGTGCCTCATACTTGGTAGAATAAGGTTTTCAAGAATGGTTTGAAAGATCATTTTTAATCCTATATATCAAAGTTACAGAAAAAAACATGTAAAATCTCAAGGTTTAGAAAATTTTCCACTCTCACAAAACTTATTCTCGAGAAATTATGAAAATTTTAGTGTAAGAAGTGGAACATGTTCAAGTTCAGTGATGTCCAAATAATTTTCGAGTCTCAATTCAATACGTTTGGGATTGGTTGTCAAGTATATTATGACTATGTGCCTAATTGAGGCTTAAAGAAAATGGTCCATGAACATCTAGAAGATAGAAGTCCCCACGAGTTTCCAAATTATTATCCATTTTTCCCCCTAGGGCCAAAATTGGATTATAGTCATTTTACACACCAAGTAGGGCACCTAAATGGGCCCCATAGGTGAAAATATACTAACAAGAAGTTCTTGGGTATTGGGAGTAATTTTAGTGGATTTCAAATTGAAAATCATAATTAAGGAATTTTTCCTCTTTTTGGTTTTGACCATGCGGATGATCTTGGAAAATGAAAAAATGCGGGCCCTGTGGGCCCCTTCTAGCCTCAAAATGAGAAAAAAATGAAAAATAATGCTAGGCTTTGAAACCCCTAGCGTTAGTCCCCATTAGGTCTCTCGACACAAAAATCTGAAAAAAATATATAAGTTGCGATCTTGGGAAAACATTCTCCATTAGGGCCTTAATAGGCCACAAAGTTAAAATATAGCTCAACGAGCTATAAGGATGCATTAGAGGAGCGAGAAAGGAGTAACTCATTGAGTATCTCGATGAGACATATTGGGAACATGGTTGAGGATCGATTTGAGTCGGCTTTACTTGAAGGGATGGCTTGAAAATGGTAAGATTGCATCGAGGTAGGGGATGAGTTGCTTGTTTTGTCACCGAGGTCGAACAAGGATACGAGTCAGCCAAACAAGTTCTTAAAATGGAGGCCATCATGGGATCTTGGGAACTGAGCCAAGCAATGAGCTAGATGATGCTAAGGTCTAAATTAGTGAGTTGGGGGTCGAATCGGCTTGTGGAAATAATGAGGAGGCTTGGGAGTTCGAGCGAGCCCAAGCAATTAACATTCGTCAAGGTAGTCAACATTGAAAATGAAGGGCTGAGTTGAAACTTGGAGGTACAAACCTGAGCTTGAATACATGGAGGGAGTCACTATGTTGAGCTAATCAAGTTTCCTAAAAGGATAAGATTTTGGGGTTTAAGAGGTTCCCACTTGAGGTTTTGGGGTTTGTATTTTCTAAAACTCGGCAAGTTGGTTTCCAAAACAATGTGCAAGTGATTTTTAATTGTAAGCATCTTGAAACATGATTTTACGGAATTCAACGAGTGAGAAAGGTCAACTTCGAGGTTTGTGTGTGGTTGAGTGTTGGAGCTCACGTGTTCGGAGTTTAAGGGATTGGCGAGTTTGGGGTTTATCCTCTTGAAGCCCAAATCAATGTGGTACAAGATTCGAAGGCTGGAAGGCCTAAAAATTGAAAGGGTGAGGGAAAGTAGGTTTTGGGTTTTAGGGGTGAAGGATTTCAGAGTTTGAGAGATATTTTGTTCAGGTTCATGAGTGGCGTGATGTCCAAAGCTAAAGGGGTCCGAAACCCCAAAAATTTTAACTCGCTTGCAGAACAAGAATAAAATGCCTGTCGAGGTACACATTAAGCGTTGAGCCATTTTTGGAGGTTACGAGTAGGTAAAATTAGTTGAATTCAAGGTCACTATTGACTTGAGATGTGCAAGTGGAAAGTTGATGGCAAGGTGGCACTTTAATTGACATAGAGGTTGGTGATTGAGTAACCAACAAAACATGTGAGTTTTTAGCTCGGTGGTGCTTAAGAAGAGCCAAATAATGACCAGATTTCAACCGAGATAAATTTTGCAATAATTAGCCATTATCAACAAAATTTTACTTGTAGGGAAAGGGAATCAGTTTAGAATGAAAAGGTGATGGCCAAATTTAGTTTCCGGGGAGTAGGTGGAGATCAAACCTAGTCAACAACTTGTGCTAAAATGATGACATCTTCCTTTATACTCCACTATTTTTATTAAATTATAGTCATTAGAAAGCTAATTTTAGGATCATTATTATATATAGCACCATTATATTTCAGATTTCTATGGTTTTGGACCTTATAAATTGAGGAAATATGAATAGTGGAGGGTATGTTGAGGAGTTATTGATGGAGTATGGCCCTCAATTTTTTCAAGCACTGAGAGATAAAATACCTCATACATGGGCAACAACAAAGGATGATTCAAGTAGAGATGGTTACCGACAACTAAAAAAATGCAAAATCTTCTTTCTCATTAACATTTTATTCAATAAGTTGTAAGGAGGAGCCCATTTCAAAGGGTTGGACACTTTGTATATGCCCCTCCCTTATTTCTTGTTTGTAAGTGATTTTTGACCTCAAAAACCCCGTATTGAACATTGTAATGTAAAATCTATGCCTTTGGCCATAAGTGTGATGTATTGTATCAACTTTGTGAGAATTTAAATTAGACCCATGGATGTTTCAAACCTCTTTTGTGTTTTATTGGAAATTTCTGATCTTTCATTACATGCAAGGTTATTGTGTATTGTTATTTTTTTCATTACAATATTTTGATAATTTTGTGTTTATTGTGTAGGTTTTCCAAAATTCCTTCTTAGTGCATCACCTTCCCTTAGAGTAGGTTTTCATTTTCATGTCATTTCTCTATCCATGTCCCCTTGGAGAAGATTATATTAGGGTTAAGTTTGCAATTCTCTACACTTTGGAGTAGTTGGCACTAAGATAGGATATTAAACCGGAAATCTTCGGAGAGTTATCCCAATTTCAAAGTGCCACACTTTGGTATAAATTCATGTTTGACAAATAACACCGACTTCCTCAATCATTCACTTGCAAGAGTTAGGGGTGTTGTGATTTTTCCATAATCGAAACGTGTCAAGAGCTTTGGTGTGATGGACTAGATCAAGGAGTATGTGGATTTTTGATGTAATTGGAAATCAAGCGTGGAATGAAAGATTGTATTGGATCATTATTGTAGAGACACCTGAACTGGTATTGAACTATGAATGTATGGATGGATCCAATATGTAAAGTATGTGTCTCGAACTTCAAAGTAGGTATATGCATTTTGGGTCGACACAAGATGCAATATGTAATGTAGATGATGTTTGAGTTGAGATCCACTACATAACAACATAATTTTATATTTATTTTTGCAAGGATCATGTCATTGAAATACCCACGCATAGTCAAGTCCTTATCCGGTCTGGAGAGGTCTAATATCTATGAATAACACTTCCTTCATCTTCATCTATTTCAAGTAGATACCTATTATGGGAAGGAGCAAAAAGGTGTTTCCCCTTAATAAACATCAACTCTCCATTCTTGTCATGATTGCATTGGTCATACAATATCACTAGTTGCATCAACTTCCATATTTTCGTGATTCGATCATGTAAAAAAATTTCAAATATCAAAATTGTGCAGATCTTTAGATTGACAACATATAGACCACACAACTTCCTTTCAATGTTGTGAAGAAACAAAAGAAAACAAATTCACGCCTAAAAACTCATCGAAACTTCATTTTGGATAAGAAGATCTCACGCACTACGATATGAAATAAGATGGAAAAAATAAATTTACACGAGAGAAAATAAGTCGAACCTGTAATAATTCTTCTTAATTGATTTTCCTATAAAATAGAAAACTACTCTACCCATAAATACTATTCACATAGTATTGTTGTAACTATTAACAATACCACTAACTAATTCTTACGATCTCCACAAACATATCTACTATATTCTCAGGGCCGACTTAAAGGTCGAGAGCACCCTAGGCAATAGTTTGAGTGCGTGCCCTCCTTAAAAATTTATTTAATATTTTTTTCCATAAAGTAAATAAATAAAATATGTCTATATTTTTGTATTTTTAAATTTACATCATGGTCATAGTAAAATTATATTATTAAATTATCACGGAAGGATAAAAAATATATTGTGGATGGAAAAATTTAATCATAGGAGATGCTCAGAATGTAAAAATACAATATTTTATACAAGGCTTCTTACAAGTCTAATTTAGCCTTATCAAGTAGGTGACATGAACTCTATCCTGAAATAAAGCACCATTTTTTTCCAAAGAAACAAAAACATTTATATAGCTCCCATGGTTTTGTGAAGAGTCGTATTTGGACTAGGCCTACAGATTCCTCCATTAAAAAAATAGAAAATTTACCCACAAAATTAAGAATAGAAAATTAAATACTTGTTTCCTTTAATTATACTCACCTCTACTAGATACACCAACAACATTATAAAAAATACATTAACCTTTTTCTAAAACAAATTACACACCTATATAATCTGGAGCTATATCAGAGAATGTGTAACAATACCAAAAAAATCATATGTGCTTATAAATATGTGATATTTTTTTTAATTGAAAAAACATTATAAAACGTTTTTATGTGTATGTGTGAAATTTATGTTACTATACAATAATATCTATAAATGGGTTTATCAATATTAAGTCTTCAAATAAATTATTTTAAAGTTAAGTTCTAAAATTAACAAACAAAAAGGAAATTTTAGATTCGGGCACCTCGATGGCTAGCGCCTAGGCAATCGTGCATAGTTGCATAAGGCTTAATCCCTCTATATATATTCTACATGACTAATACTTACAATATAATATACAAAATATAACTTTGTTTACACATTAACATTATGAACCACTAATAGAATTTTCCTAGCATATAATAAATTAATAATTATTAATATACAGGATTCATTATTATTAATTAATTAATAATTAATCATTTATTAATAGTAATGAATTTTTGTATATTAAGAATCCAAGTGTATATTTTACATATATTAATATAAGATACATATGTTATAGTTTCGATTATGTGTAATTGTTTTTAAATTTTATAAAAGTTTTTATTTCACGAGCACAAGATCATACTCTTCTACTCAATATACAATTGTAAATGCATCTCCGCATAATGTGAAACTAACAATTAAACATGAAATTCGAAGTACACTTATGCAAATTGTATATATGTACATACATTTGAAAAAAGGATCGAATAAAAAGAGTTAAATATGAATATGCAAACACCTTTAGCGAGTAATGACTGTTTACATACATGTTTCAAATTGTGTGGTGTGAGGGGTAAGTTGGGATGCTCGGGAAGGTGTCCTCTGTAGTGCCCACTTCCCTTCGACACCATTTTTGTTTTGTTGTTTTCGAGACTGATTACTTCACTTATGGATTTATTATGGCTTCTTGATTTAGCATGCTAGTAGATATCATAGACATTGGACTGTTATTGATTTGATCTTTATATGATGCATATGGTCTACTGGTGGACATTTGATGATGATATTTGTATACTTTTGACATGGTTATTTATCTTTAATTATGACATGTGATATGTTTAATCATATTGAGTAGAACTTGATAATTGGACTAATGTGATGATCGTTTTGACATAAATGAAATGTGGAATAGAAATGTGCTAGAAAGTGTAAGTGATATCGTACTTGCATAGATGATAGTAAATCATGTGTCGTTATTTTAGATTATATTGTATATTTGGCATGAATGTTTTAATGCGGCCAACAGGCTGAAGGAGGTATTCTCTGTTCTGCAGGTATATTATATTCACAACAATATTGGGGAGTGGAGACCAACCACATCGGAATTCGAGAAGAATCCAACTAAGGTCACCATGGCAACAAGTAATTGTGTGTGTGTTAGAATTATTTGGTTAGGGGAAAATTGTGACCTAGGGGGCATGTGTTGTTTTGTTTTAATTTTTCCCTTTTCTATTATGTTAGTATGTGCTTCTCTTAGTAAGTGGAATTTTACTTGTGTTATAATTCATATTATTTGGATTGGTGTTTACCCCCTTTATTAGCCTTGGGTTGTAGTGTCTTAATTAAGTTAATTTGAATTTGTCCTAAACTAATTAAAGGATATGACCAAAAGAGAGTTCATTTATTAGGCTTGATTTACTTGGGATTTTGTGTGGATTGATGTGTGTTTGAGTTTTGAGTGTAGCACACTCTACCCCACATGGGAAACTCGAATTTGGCCTTAGAGGCCAAATTTCAAAGCTTGTGGGATAAGTCAAACTTGTCCCACACGTCTTAAAACCCCATGCCAACCCTACCTATGGGTTGGAAGGCCAAATTTAGGGTCTTTTAGGTGTTTTGGGGGGATAAAAAGGGTAAAATATTAATTGCACTTTCTTTCAAAATTTAATTTTGTCCTTTGGGGGAGTGGGCTTAGTTGGAGTGTGTAAGGTGCTTGCCTTTCTTTCAACCACTTATTAATGGTGCATTGGAATATGAGGTTGACCAAATGATGTGGAGTGGAGGGAAAAGGAGGTGGCATCCTACTTGGAGCCACATCATCCCTCCCTCTCTTTTCTCTATTTATTTGATCCTCTTGTTTGTTTTGGGGGTTGGAAGTTTCATTTTTAGTCTTTTGTATTTTGGAGAGGAGAGGATTTTGAAGGAGTTTGTGGATTTTTGGAGCTTGTTGATACTTGTGGGAATTTTGTTGGAGCTTGTGGATGATTGCTTGGTCTTTGGAGGGATTGAGACTTCATACTTGGAGCAAGCTCTACCATGGAAAGGTAGGAGCTTCACCTTTGTTTGCATTATGTTTTTTTTTTTTGTTATATGAATGTATATTTATGTTGTGTTGAATGTTGTTGTTTGAAATGCTTGTTGGGAATGGGTAGAATGCCTAAGTTGGGAGTGGGAGGAGACTATGGGGAGTTTAATTGAGGGAGGCATAAGAGATCATTTTCTTGAGGAGGGAGTTTGGGTTGGGTGCCCACCTAGTAAGAGAAATGCTTGCATTTTCTTCTTGTTTTTACTTTGAGGGAGGCATAAGAGTGGATGGAGGGATAAGGGGTACTTGAGGGAGGCATAAGAGTTGTTAGGGGTATTGTGTTTTGCATTGGAGGCTTTTAGGTGGCACCCATTCCCATTGGGAGGCATAAGTGGCCTCCCCATAGGTCTTACTCTTATGGCTTTCTTGATAAGCCTTGTGACTTGTTGTTGTGATTGTTTTCCCTCTTGTTGTGTTGTTGTTTTTGTTTTGAAGGATTATGGAATGAATGTGAAATTTTATGTTGAGTTATGTGGAAGCTAGTAGTTGCCATGAGTTGGATTTTCTCCCATTGTAATGTGGTTGGGGCTCGGGGCCATGGAGAGGATGGCTTCTCTCCTCCATTGGGTATCTTGGTTGGGAGGAGAGCGTTGCCTCTCCCCTTATTTTGTTGTGAATCAAGTAAACTATTGGAGGAGGTTGATGTTGTTGGAGCCTTGTTGATGACAATGTGAAACCACCTTGTATTTTTACCCACCTTGAGTGGAGGAAAAATGTAATATTGCTTTGTATTTTAGCTTCCATTATTGTAAATTTGTTCCCACATGAAGTGGAAAATGTTGTAACAAGATTCTTTTGAAAGAAAGTTGTTTTGATCTCCTTTAGTAAGGTTGTAATGTGGGTGGAATTGAAGTTGAAGGAAAGACAATTTATTTATTCTCCTTTACTTGGCTTGGAACCTCTTATGAATGAGTTGATCTTGTTGAAATGTTAGTAGTTCTTACTCTAAAACTTAATGGAAATATGGTTGAAACCCTCTTGAGGAATGTTGGGAAATTTAATTTAAAATAATATATACATTAAATTCCTAAAAGAGATGTATTGAAAAGTGAGAATATTAGTGCATTATCTCTTCTTGTATTGTTGATGGAAAGAATTAAGTTTTAATTAGTTTCCAATATGCCAATAAAGTAAATTATGTCCTAGCTCTATTATGTTTATCTTCATTTAAGAATTCATTGTAAAATTATTTGCAAATTAGTAAGGGAAAGGAAATCAAATCTACTTGAAATCCCATACAAATGCCCCTATTAAAATATGTAGAAAGAGATTTTAATGTAAAAGTTCTAAGCTTATTTAGTTCATTACCCACATTTCAGTAATAAGGAAACTAATATTCTAAATATTATTCATATTTAAGTATTATTAAAACTAATGGATTTACTATTATTAAATTCTATTTATAACAATATACTATTAATATTCCCTTTATATTAACAAAGTATATTATTATAAACTTCAGCCAAGACATAATATTAATTAAATATATGCAAAGGAACCTGCGTATGTATAAGTGTTTACGGCGCTTCCCAAGGTCTTGAAACGTTCATACCAATGCCAAACAAACTGTTAGAATACATATAAAATCCTACATACATGTAATATAAAATAATTTAGATGATGATACATCTCTGTATAATCATCGTGTATTAAGACTGTAATAAAATACACGCAGAAATGCTCATATAATTGCAAAACAAATTGTGCTTCATGAATATTCTGATATGAAACAGATCCACCTCTGTGAGTCCCTCTTATACCTCGCAAACAAAAAGGTCACAGTAGAAAATAATAAGTTTCACCAGTCTTGAAAACTATTCCTTAATCGATCTTGATTAAAATATCTCGAAGGAGAACACCGAATTTGAGGATGCATTTCATCTTGAGCAGAGATAACAACATATTGGACAACCCGCTTGTTTTAAGTGCTAAAAAAAAAAGAAAGGGCTTTGGTATTATCGGTTGTCTCCGCAGGCCGAGGCCATAATCCCAAAGCAAGAGGTAGAACACTGAAAATGGAGGTAACCCCGCCCGTGGGTATTTTTAATACCCTTGCCAAGGCCAAATAAAACGAGTCGGCACGTACGTCTGCTTTATACCATAGCTTCTTTACACCATCCTCTGAATCACGCACGGCTAGGGCGAATAAAATGAGTTAGCAGTCTGTCCCCTCGCCTGTAGCTTCATCTCTAACCTCTGTTTCGACCGCGCAACCATGGTTGGGTAACAAGTCTCCTGTACACCGGTCTCGTTGCTTCATCTACAACCACCACATTGAATTCATGTGGCCGGGACGTTTAAACTAGCGGGCCGACCACAAAAAAAGGGTAAAAGATTTGCAAATCTAAGGTGAGATAAATGGGAGATGCGCGGCCCAGTTGGAGCAGCTTGCACGCAAGGAGAGGGCGTTTAATGTTTGGTAGGAACCACCCACCCCAACCATAATTTCAAACATAGATTAGAATTGTATACCACTGTTAAAACAAATCTTCTGACATCTTTGCTAGATTCCAAATATCCTCCACTCTACTTCGCAGATTTCGATGTACAAGGTCAACAATGCGTTTAAGACCACCAATTTTTCCCAAAGGGCACGTGATCTACGGCCCAAGTTGAAGACTAGAAGAGAACAAATATTAATATCACAATGGATATATACTTTTCACACTTTCTCAACGTTTAATAATCATTATACGTAACTAATGCCATTATACATTGCAGCTTCCATATCTTCACGACAATTTGCTTCAACTTTGACCATAAAACGATTCTCAATGGCGTAGAGCTTACAAGAAATGATGAGTGCATATATATAATAACATATTATAATTATGTAACACAATTATAAATTAGCAAAGTTATTTAAATAAGTCGTAATGTAGCAATAAAAAAAAAAAAAGGGCAAAACAAATAAATGAAACCACACTTGAATAAACCAATAGAGGAGGAAAGGACATTTCCCAGTAAATTGCACGTTTCGTTTATCAGACAATTTAGGACATCAGATAAGAATACAGAACAATTGTAATATGATGGATCATAAGGTATGACACTATAAAGACGTTTAGCAAACTTTTCTCTAATAAATGCATGACATGAATCATGGAAATGAAGTAAAATAATTTTCAAAAAAATTTAGTCGCATTTTCGGGTTATATGTTTGTGGAAGCAAGTTCTTGGATCGTCGCCGCTGCGTCATTTTTGCGGTGTCACATCCTCTGTCTTCATGAGAGGCTTTCTTTGGTAAATCTTCCTATACTCGGCACAAATGGTGCAACGAATCTTCAATATAATTTCGCATTTTCAAGTTACATACAGTGTTCAACAAGTGTCCACATATTTTCCCTTGAGAAACTCGAATAGTCCAATGAATTCAATGAATTGGGACAACAAAAAGTCGAGCAGTCCGCACAAAATTGATGACGCCGTCCTAGGGGAGAGACACCAGTAGTGGTGCACCCTATGTTAGGGGGCCCACAAAATAAATTCTATAAAATGTGGGAACCTGATTTTTTCACCAGCACGTAGTTTAAGATTTTTTTAAATTACATATATTTTTTTGAATGTTGAATTGGAGGGAAAATATATTTTGAATTTATTTAAAATTGTAAATTTTAGTTACACTACATTTTGGTTGGGACCCATACTTGATCATGGGTGAAAATGGTTGAAAATTTAAATTTTCAAAAAGGCAAATCCTACATGTCATGATATGATTGAATGTTGTCATGTCAAAAATGACTAATCACCAGGTACCTTTATGACAACTATTGGGTGTTTTGTATTCAAGACACTATATCCACAATTGGACCTTGCTCAACTATTGGTGTCTCTCCCCTATTTCTTACCTTTACAGTCGGGAGTTGAAAATCTTGTCATTGAATGTAAACTTCAAAACCTTCGCACTTTGCCCGTATCTGATAGAATTTCTCGCTTTTTGAAGAGAAGCAATTATGCATGTAATACGTTAAAACTATATCTGCGGAAAAAACCATATCTCCCGCTCAGCATGTAGCACGTGATATCTATGATAGAGGTATACAAAAACGGACGACGACAGTGAAATTTTGGGCGAATTCATTGCAACAAATAGAACGTGATATCTATGATTTCTCTTTTACTTTGAGATACACAAGGTTGGAGTAGACTTGTTCCTATTCTGTCTTTCGCTTTTCTTTTTGAGTTTCCAAAGGGTATATTCTTTTTTTCTCGATATTTTTTCCGATAGGAATTTTTATATTCAATTAAGAATTTGCTCAAATTATTCACAAGAACCTGGCGCTCTAGGACTCTTTGTATATATAAGTGTTATGCTAATGTTATTTGTTTTGTACATGTTACACAAATGATTAATTGGTGAATTGGGAAGAATGTAAAAGAGGAAAATGTCTATAAAAATGATGATTAGGTATATGTTTAATTTTTACATGTGTTGTGAATGGAGACAAAGATGTTTGGCACAAAGTTTTCTTTGCTTATCATTTCTTAAAGAGACTTTCTAGATGTAATAGAGTATCAACATTACAACCCTTGGAGAGGCATGTGATAAGAAACTTATTTCTAGAATCCCAATTGTAGTTTACAAATGGGTGATCCTCCAAAAAAATTCGAACATTGAAGGTCAATCTCAAATGTCTTGTAGAACTAGATTTCTTTGTTACTCGAGCCCTGGTTTAGGTAAAATGATAAGTATCGAGCAAGGAAAATATTTCTTACAAAAAAATGAAATATTTAATGCTTCTTAGATCACATTATGAAGCTTACAAAGACTAAAATTGATATTCTACATGACTTAAAGCATGAAACACTACACATAATAATATAGATAAGCATGCTAAGGCATACCAACATCAACATCTCGTATGGAAGAATGCATTTAGAAGAGTACTATATATGCCCTCTTTATTATTTCAATATAAACTAACAAATAATTTCAATTGATGATCGAAGCCCATAGAGTATAAAATTGAAAAAAAAAATTGAATTTTGTCGCCTAATCATATACTTTAAACGTAGGCAATCTAGTAATAAAGAGTCTAAACCCCATCAAAGAAATAACAACTAACTTATTAGTGAAACAAAATATTTCATATTTTGTTTCATATAAAATATCTCTCTAATATTATCCCTTCAACAAAATGATAAAGAAAAATCTCATATAACTATATTTATCAAATCACTAAAGTCACTTACAAATGATTAAACGATGATCAATCATGCTTCAAGAAAAACATGGATCTTTAATTCTATCCCTCCATCCAAGCATAAAAAGGACTAATATCATGATCAATCATGATCAAATATATGTATACAAGCACTCATGTATCTATCTAACTATAAATCAATACTAAAGAGAGAGGTTATAACGTATTAAAGGATAGACATTAGAGTGAAAAATAGTTGACAAAGTGTGACCAAAGGCACAAATATGCATTACATAAGAAAATAAATATCCTAAATATGAAAATTGGAGACCATGATATTATAGAGATAATTTATTTCATTTTCCTTTGATGTACTTGGACAATTTTATGGAAGTGTAGATCAATTAATGATGGTAGTACATGAAAAATTAATAAATTTCAACTAAACTTAAAATGGTAGGGTCTTGTGTTAGTGATCACATTCCAATGTATATTGTAAAACAATGGAGATAATTATTTAGTGGTGTCCCAAGTCCCAATTAAGGCCATAATAACATGAGGGTGCTCAAGATAAATTTAATTTTTGATATTATGAGTAACACAAAAAATTACGATGGTTATTTGTAGACTTTTAGGAACTTTTGTAACCTTTATGTTTCCTTCTACATTTCCTCAATAAAATACTGAGATCATCAATAATGTCATTATAAGAATAATCTAAACCATTACCTTCGATGTTTTTATGATCAGTTATTCTTATTTGTTTCTTTCACTTCATGATTAGTTACTTATATGTTAAGTTACTTGAATGCTTCTTTGTGTTTCATCTTTCTTGATTGCTACTAGTTTTTGTTTCTTGTTTCAAATTACTTTGTCTTCCATAATCTCTAACATTCTCAACCATTTGGTTTTTTTGATATAGCATCCCCAAAGTGGCCACGATCTTGTGTGTTATCCAATAAAATTGTCAAAATAAATTTTACATAGAAACACATAATTTCTTTGATGACATGATCCTTAACTTGTATTAAGACAATAAAAATGTAGCATAATTTTACTACTCAATAATTCTACATAATCGATCAAATTTAATTCTAGAATAGAGCATACCAGAACTCACGTTCACATTAACAAAAAGGAAAAAAAAAAACATTTATAATGACCATTAAAATTGTAAATGACTATTAGTTATTGAAAAACTTAACGAGTGTCAAATATGAACTCTAAAAACTAGAAAACAATAAAAAAAGTTCTATTAAAAATCTAATATTATAAAATTTTGAAGCGACTCAGAGATAGCCTAATAATTTTTTTACAAATATTAAAAATAACTCCTAATATGACAATACTAAAATATGTACAATGGTGATTCACTTGATTAGTGAAACCTTCTCACTTAAGGCACTATGTATGGTTGGGATTTTTATTCTTATCATTACAACTATGCCTTGAAAATAGTGAGCATATAGACACAAAATTTATGCATTTGGGGTCAATTTCTAAATCTTAAAGCATACTAATATATACATTATACGAGAAAGAAATTAGTGGACGAAAATGTCTTCTTGGAATTTTTATTTTTCTTATACATTTATTGGTGTTACACATCTTATAGCCCTATCAATACATGAATGATTTATCTTTTCTATCCACGAGACATTAATGTGCATTTAGGAATGAAGTTCACAGGGCCTCCTATCCTTTATGGGCTGCCCTTAACTTATTTTTCTTCTTCTTACTCTCTTGGGTCTATTTTTTTCTTTTGGTCATCTTTTACAGATTTGGGTTGGCCTTTTAGTTGTCAATTATGAAATTCAAACAAGTTAATCATATATATACCTAGTTATAAATCTCAAGTTAATGGCCAATAATTGAGCATTACCTATCATCACCTAAGGTTGCATTCAAAGGCACAAGAAAACTTCAAAGGCATTCATCTAACACACTCAAAAAGGGAAAATGGTTGCATTGCTCTATATACACACCACAAGAGTGGGAATTTCATTTTATTCCATCACATACAATCTATGTATTGCCACATTATAGATATATCCTGCTATCACCATGCAACTTACAAGGGAAACCTAGGGCATAATTACATATACATACACAAAAAGCTACATAGATTATGAGATGTAGTGTAATGTTTAGTCATAATTTCACTCTTCGGATGACTTTGTAGGGGTCATTCTAACACTTCATTCTGAATTTTCTTTATTTCATTTGATGTGGTTTGTGGGCATGTGTAGCTAGGAATATTTTTTGTTCGTTACATTTTTACCAACATAAATTTTGAAATAAACTAACACTTAATTCATCATATGAATTAAAGTGATATTGTAATAAAGTAATTTTTAATTACTTAAGTTAGCTTAGATAAAATCAATTATTAGTGAGTTATATATTAGTTGTCTTATCGCTTGGTTTGTGGGATCATTTTCTATCTTTCATATTTTGTTCCAGGATGATTTCCATCGGGGAAAAAGGCGATTAGGGGAAATAAGCTATTCCTGCATTTTCTCTTAGTTTATTTGATATTGTTCCATATATTGTGGAAGAGATAAGAAGTTGTCCAATATCAATAAATATTGTAGCTCTCTCTTTTAATTGTAATGCTTGATTTTGATATATACACAAGAACCATTTTGTTTACGTGTAAATCTTCTATGTCAAATATTCTTTTCAATTATTCATTGTCAAGAAAACATTGGAGAAAAACAAAAGTGACAAAAGAGAACAAACATTAAATATCCTACAACCCAAAAAAAGACAAGAATCCAAGCATCCGAGTAGATACTAGAGCCCAAATAAGTTATCACCATGTAGGAGCTCCTATCCTCCCGCAAGATATTCTTTCTTTATAATTTATATCCCGGAAATCCTAATTCAACATTGATGACACTTTTTCAAGCTTGTCCCAATAGTTATTCAGTCTCTATCAATTCTAGATCATTTGAAAATTAGTAAGTCATGCTCTCTCTTCCTTGGATTTTTACATTATTTCTTGTTTCTTAATGTAGTTCACCACTTCTATATCATTAGTAAAGTAAATAAACTTGAAATTAATATTTAATTCAATTTAAATTAAATCATTTGGTTAATCCACACCTGAAACCCTACCTGTTTGAATAGGTGAGACTTATGAACCCTTTTCCAATGAAGTACTTTTTGATTTCTACAATCATGTTATAGAACACCCTCATGAACTATACCTCTTCTTATTTTCTACCTACAAAAAGACACATGGATTTCTAAGATCAACCCTCCAGCCTCAAGCGATACTTCACTTCCTATTATGACACTTCCTCCTCATTTGATCATGAGATTTTGACTATACCATGGACATTGTTATGATGATTAGATGTTAGAGCATGGATTATTGTTGACTCTGATTCATATATGATGCATGATGATTATTAGAGACATTTTATATATTGAGGTTGATATATTGTCTGACATGGTTACATTATAGATGTGTTTAGACATGTGATATTTGGATATTTTGAGTAGACCTAGAAAATGAAAATTGATGATGATATAGTTGTTGATGAAATTTTAAGTGACATTATTGATTGGCTTGATGATTGTTGTGATTCACATATATATTGATGACTTTGGAAGTATATTATATTCATTTGGATGTTCTGATGTGGCCATGAGGCTGAAGGAGGTATTTTATATTTTGCAGGTTAAAAGTATCACAACAAACATCGGGGATTGGAGACCAACCACATTGGAATTCTAGATGAATTCAACAAGGTCACCATGGAAATTGTATTTGTTTGTGTGTGTTTGATTGTGTTAGGGATTCCCATGGGGGATCACCTTTGAAATGTGACCAAGGGATTTTATGTATTTTTTCTTTTATTTGGTTCCTTTGTTAATGTTTGCATGTGTTTATTTAAGTGATGTGTTTACCCCTTTCATTATTTTTAATTGTGGTAAATTAATGTGAGTAATCATATTGTTTAAAAATTAATTAATCAAATTGGGTCATAAGAAAGTAATTATTAGAGTTGTTGGCCTAAAATTAAAGTGTTGTAAGAAATGTGTAAGTGATGTGTAAGAGATGTGTAAGTTGATTTTGGAGTATGAAACACTCCATCTTCTTTGAAATTCGAATTTGTCCTTGGAGGCTGATTTTTGGAGGCTTGTGGGACAAGTTAAACTTGTCCATACCTCTTAAATTTGTATACCAACCTTACCTATGGTTGGAGAGTTAAATTTATCCCTTCTTTATGCATTTTTGTAAGTCAAGTTGAATGTTTTTATTGCACTTTTCTTACATGTTTTAATTTCAGTCCTTATGGGGTGTGGGCTTGTTTGAGTGTGTAAGTAAAACTATCATATTATTCACCCACCTATTGATTATGCATTGGAGAATGAAGTTGAATTTTGTGTTGGGGTTGAGGATGTGTGATGTGGCATCCTACATGGATCCACCTCATCCTCTTCTCTTCCCTCTTCTATTTATTGGAATTCCTTAGCTTGTTTTTGGGTTGCTTCACTTTTATCACTTCATTTTGGGAGACTTCTTTTGGTCTTGAGAGCTCTTGCTTTTGGAGAAGATTGGAGATTGTTGCATGCTTGTGGATTGTTGATCTTGGACTGTTTTGCATTGGAAAGCTTGTTGTTTTTGACTTGGGACAAACTCCATCATGGAGAGGTAAGAGCTTGGCTCTTGGAAATGCTCTTCTTCCCTTTTATGAATATGTAAATGTTTGTATGTTTGTTTTTGTTTGTTGGTTGGTTGGGTAGATGGCTTAGGGATGGTGTAGGAGAAGACTATGGGGTACTCTTGAGGGAGGCATAAGTGTTTTGGGAGGTATAAGTGTGGAGGGAGTTGGGATTTGGGTTCCACCTTGTAAAAAGAAATAGCTTGCATTTCTTTACTCGTTATGGGGTGCCATAAGAGGTTGGGGAGGCATAAGGAAATGTGAGGAATAAGGGGTACTTGGGGAGGCATAAGGGTATGTCAGGGATTTGAAATGATATGTATTTTGGTGGTTTGTTCTCAGGTGGTGATACCCATTTCCCCTTTGGGAGACATAAGTAGCATCCCCATAGTTTCTTGCTCCTTTGGCTTGCGTGATGAAGCCTAAGTCTTGTTTGTTATGCTTTAATGTGGTTGCAAACTACATTCTATTTTGGACTGTGTTTTTAAATGTGAGATTGCTTGTGTGTTTGTGGAAGCTTGTTGTTGCCATGAGTTGAAACACATTTTTATTGCATTGTGGTTGGGGCTCGGGGACAATGAAGAAGGATGGATTCTCCTTTCATTGGATGTCTTGGTTGGGTGGAGAGCGTTGCCTTTCCCTGCCTTTGTTGTGATCAAATTGAAATAAATGGAGGATCTTCATGTTGTTGTTTGGGAGAAAAGGAAAAGATAGTTTTGACAGTCCTTGTTGAGATTATTATTTATTGTAACCCTTTTCCACTTTGAAGTGGATGACCTTGTATATTACTGGTGATGGAAAGATGTTTTGTTATGGCTATGAAAGTTGAAATTCAAAATGTGAAAGAGATGAATTCAGTTTTCTATTTTTGGAATGTATGAGAAGGAAATTGTATTTGTATATTGAAATTGAGGAATGAAATAAGAAAGATGTAAAGAAATCATTTTTGAATTAATGGAAGTTGTTACCTTGTTCAAATGATTTGGTGTTCATTGGAAATATGTGTTTGCAATGCATTATGAAACCTTTGTTTGGAAAAAAAAAAAAAGTGAATATGTATGTTGAAATGTCATGATGCTCTGTTTTGCAGAAATGAATGTTTGGAAAATCTGAAGTTGTAAATTGGCATTTGAATACCTTGTTTGAATCAACTTAATAAATTAGAGTGTTTTGGAATGAATTTATTATTGAAGTTGGTAAATGTAAACAAATCTATTTGTTTTGGATCGTTGTTAGATGTTTTCAAACTAGAAAATGTTTTTATTCAAAATGCACAGAATGACCCTGTAACAATGAATAAGAAAATGAAACATTAAATTGAACTTAGTAGGATTAAAATGACCCCAAAAAGCTAAACCACTTAAGAAATGGTTAAGAATCCTTTCAAATCGAACAAAGGAAAAACTGCAGTCATTTTGTTGTCAAAATTGAGAAATTTCAAATTAATATTCAATCCACAAATAAAACCTTACAATCCATCCTAAATTCCTCTAAGAGAAACCCCCATGTCTATTTGGCATGTTGAGAAAGGAAGGAGGTTGAATTGAACAAAATTTTATAAGTCAAATGTTACAAGTTTTCATTTTAAAATCCTGAAAAGAGCGTTTTCTCAAAATTAACCCTTCAAACTTTATCCAAATTAAATTATTAAAGTTTTATGTGTAAAGAGGACATCAAGATATTTATGAAAAGTCCTTGTTTTCCAAAAATAGAGCTCCCTATCAAAATTTATGGCCTTCTGAAGTTCACAGAAGAGGAAAAGCCTCTTGCCTCTTGCACTCCAACCTCTTGTGCACCAAAACCTCTTGCACGCCCGTCTTGCACACCCATGAGAAAATGTGCCTCTTTAATGCCTGGGGCACATGAGTCTCTTCTCGCATCTTTCATGCCCAGGAGAGAATGAGTCTCTTCATGCCCATCTTGTGTGCCCGAGAGAATAAGAGTTTCTCCCGCACCTCTCTCTCTTTCGTGCCCGGAAGAAAGGTTCATTTCCGCGCCTCTCTTCCACACCCGGGGAAATTTTTTCCACATGCCCCGCAAGAAGATAATCTATCTACTAGGGATGAATTTCTCTCTCCTAGTGTTGTGTAGGATGTTTGATAACCGTTGTAATGGACTCTAGAATTTTTGTTGGGAACACTTAAAAAAAAAATTATTCCTTAACTTTTCCTAACTAAACCTAGGTTGTTCTTGGTCTCGAGTGGGGAGTATTTGGGAGGTGTTACACTTGGTATCAGATCTATGGTTCAAATCTTGGACCCTTGGGCACACTAGAAAACTTGAGACATGAACTATAAACCTAGCACACTTTTAAATCTAGAAAACAACCTTGTTTAAAAAAATTGAACAAAAATACGTATGAAGAAATATTACATTACTTGTTCATTTGAACTACTAGAATTAAAATCATAATAAAATAATAAGTTGTTTGAGTTGTTGTGCTTGCTTAGTGGCATTTTTCTAAACCTTGGGGTAACTAAGAATGTTAAATTAAATTGATTTTTGTGAACTTCTAGTGTAGTGGAAACTTGGTTCTCCTTTGAAAATGTGTTGTTTTACAAGTCCTAAATCTTGATTTAATTGTATGATGTGTTAAGCCCTTTTAAGACCCTTCCTTATTGGAGTGGTTGGAATGATAAATTGTATGGTGTGATTCTTGTGGTTGGACAATAGTGATTGTGATCGGGGTCGAGAAGAGTTAATTAAAAGTTGTTTAGAGCTTCCTTCCTTCAGTGGTTAGGAAAGATGGTCTAGTTGTCAATTTTTCCATTTTGTTACCCGTATGGGAGAGTGGACATTAAGTCTAAGTGTCGTTTTGGACCCAATCCTGCGTATGTGTCCTTGGAACTGACCTTGAGGTAGAGTACCCCTATTGGCGGCCATGAAGGGCTGTAGAGTGAATGTGGTGTTAAATTTTATGTTTTACATTCGTAATCTTGTGTTATTTTATCAAGGACCAACATCTTATTTTATGATTGGATTGAGAAGCTCTGAGGCTCTTTTAGTTATTTATATTTTTGTGAGAATTTTCAGACTTTGCAATGCGGCTACTTAGCCACTTTCCTTGATTGTAGACATTTCTTGGATTTTATTTTGATTGGTGACTCGGAGCTCATTATGTTGTTGGCTATTTAGCTAAACGTTACGTGGTTCCTTCTTGCATGATGATGAGCTAGTTCTATGCTTCTTGTATTGTGACATTTCATCATATATGGGGTACACCCTTGGTGTCTTGAATGTCTTCTTAGGTTCTTAAAGTTATGCCTTGGTTTTGGATGCACATGGAACCTTGAGGTGTCTAGGATCTTAGAGTGAATTTTTTCATTGCTCGACCTTGCTAGATAGAGAGTGCTTGTTGTGTTGTGCGTTCTAGTTGGTAGTCTGTTAGCGGTGGTGGTGATTCTCTTACAATCCAGTAAGAGCTTGAACCTTTCGAGTAGAGGTGTTTAATTGTGGGCTGATGAATTATGTTAGGATCGGGTTGCTTTTGGCTGGCTCTGGATGTTAGTGGAAAAGTGTGTGTCTGGTAGTGGCTTCTTTTTGATGGCATGCTAAGTTTTATCAGGATTTCCTTATTTCATTATATAAAGTAGTGACTTGAGGGTTGTATGCATCTTGGTAATTATGGTTAGAATTAATCCCATTCGAGTATTATGTGTGTAAATTAAGTGTGTTTGTTTTCCCTCTTGACCTATAAATAAGCCTACCCTTTCCTTAAACATTTTAAGTTACTATGAATAACACTCTATGACCTATTAATTTTGAATTATGTGGAGACACTTATGGATGCTTTGAGTCTTTTGGACCATGCCACTAGAGATATTAGTGTAATTAGACCTTGATGATTTAATCTTGGTGGTATTTTATAATGTGATCCTTCATGTGAAACTGTAACTCTTGGTCGTAAAGCCGTGTTGAATAGATAGTTGATTGGTTGCTTACATTTGATGCTTTCTAGTGAGTATGTGGTGTTCTTATAGTTAAAATATTTCCTTGTCATTTTGATTGCTTGGTTGATGGTATCCTGTGGTAATATGGGTGTAGATTTGAAAACTTTCCTTGTCTTATCATGTGAGTAAAATGTTTTCACCGAAACAACAAACATTGTTAAACCCTAGTAGATCAGTAAAAGTAATTATGCTTCTTAAATGGGCCTTCCTTGTAACTTATTTTGAGAACTTGTAGAACCCACTAGGAATGTTTTAAGGTACTTGTAATTAGTGGAAAAATATCAAAATATTGTTGTGATCCATGTTGATTGATTGTTTCCTAGTTCTTACAAAATTAATAATGTGTTGCTATGTTGAATGCCTCTTATTCCTTTAGAATTAAAAATGTGATATGTTGTTTTCCATAAAAGTAATAGTGTGATATGTTTACCCTTCCTTCTCATTAAATTTTTAATTGACAAGCTGACTCACCCAAACATCATAAAACTATAATTGAGGAGTTTTGGCCTGGAATCTTAACAAATAAACTCAAACATAGAAAGAGAAAATGGTCCTTGCTTTAACCTTGGTAGATTAATAGAAGAAATAAAAACCATGTAGAAGAACAAAAGGAAAAATTTGTCCATCTACCTCCCCTAGGAGTAAGATAAACACTTTTTCTTTTACACCTTTACAGAATGGTGAGATATCATGCCCCCTTAGTGGTCCTTATAGCACAAACTTGTGATGTCATAATAGGAGGAAGTTTAATTAAGAAAACTCGTAAAGGAATGTGCTTAGAAAATGAAACTACAAATTTTGACTTATTTAGTTGAGTTATAAAATAAGTAAGATTTATGTGTATTGAGTGCAATGTATAGTTGAACCTGTGGTTCTGTCACCTACCCGGAATTGTGAAACACCTAGTGGTTAGTAATGTGTTCTAGTTGCTTAGTACTTTCTTGTTCATAGATGTATGTGCCTTTCTTGTGGGATTTTTGGGTCATCATACCCTTATCATCCCGTAGCTCGATGAGTGTGAGTTGTGGTATTTTTGGATTGAGACTTACCTCTTGTTTGAGAAGCAACCTCCTTGTGTGTTGTCTTGTCCTTGGAGACCTAAGTTATTGTAATTTTAAGGAAACATATGTTAAGGATATGACATAACTTTGGGAAGTCTTATTTTCTTCTTGTTCTTCTTGAGACACATTGTTGTTGTTTCCTCTCTTGTCATTGGGAAGGAAAGCACAAGATGTTTTCGTAAGTTGTTACTCACTTTTGATATCGATGCACCTTGGATTGTAGTTGGACCCCATGTTACTTGTTCTTCTCCCTAGAGACCTTGAGTGCTCTTTGGTGTTACTGATTTATGCTTATGCTCTCTTTGTGGTTATTTTGAGCTTGATCAGAAATAAGATAAATGAATCCCATTGTATTATTGAGAATGGTACTTCTTGTATTGATATGTTAGTTGCTAGGGGATATAGGATATATATATATATATATATATATATATATTTTGCTAAATGGTTGACGTCTCTAGATTTGGTTGGTGTGGTGTGTTTGATTCTTAAAACAAAAGTGTAAAAAAAAAATCAAACTATAGGAAACCTTGTGGTCATGGAATTGCTTAATTTTACCATGAAAGTTTGACTATACCCTATCGAGTTATAGAAGTGTTTTCCATAAATAGTTCCTCGATTGTAAATGCTTGCTGATTTAGGTGTCCTTCCTTGTTGATTAACCTCATCTTGTGTGACCTCAAATTGTGGGAACTTGAGTAAACATGTCTCTCGTACAAATTTTTGGTCTTGGTTGATTCTGCTAGCCTTTCCTAAACAATGAACTATGAAAGCATAATTTAACCTAGTGGAAACCTTAATTTCTGTTACTGTAGTATGTTGTATTCCTTGGGAAACTATGTGGTCTTTCTCAACTCATGGAATTCTCCTTATTATTCTACTACTTGGTGGTTACTCTTAAGATTCTTTTGAACTCTTCATGTTATATTGCTATGTGTTGTATCTTGGTTGATAGCGTAAAGTTACTCTCTAGATTTAAATGTTCATAGGCTTACATGCAGAAAGTTTAGAACTCATCCCTTACAATCTCCCTTCTTATTGTTGAATTGCATTGGACCAAACTTGGGTTCTATAGACCCACATTGGTTTGAAGCAAGAAATCCCATAATGGAGTGATCCTTTTTTTATTGCATTTGTTCCCATCTCTCTTTCCTGTGACTTCTAGGAGGAAGTCGAGTCTAAGGGGAGGGGGATGTAGTGCCCACTTCCCTTTGACACCTTTTGATACTGATCATGACATTGTTGACTATACCATGGACATTGTTATAGTTTTGATTTAGTATGATGATTAGATGTTAGAGCATGGATTATTGTTGACTTTGATTCATATATGATGCATGATGATTATTAGAGACATTTTATATATTGAGGTTGATATACTATCTGACATGGTTACATTATAGATGTGTTCAGACATGTGATATTTGGATATTTTGAGTAGACCTAGAAAATGAAAATTGATGATGATATAGTTGTTGATGAAATTTTAAGTGACATTGTTGATTGGCTTGATGATTGTTGCGATTCACATATATATTGATGACTTTGGAAGTATATTATATTCATTTGGATGTTCTGATATGGCCACAAGGCTGAAGGAGGTATTTGTATTTTGCAGGTTAAAAGTATCACAACAAACATCGGGGGATTAGAGACCAACCACATTGGAATTCTAGATGAATTCAACAAGGTCACCATGGCAACTATATTTTTTGTGTGTGTTTGATTGTGTTAGGGATTCCCATGGGGGGATCACCTTTGAAATGTGACCAAGGGATTTTATGTATTTTTTTCTTTTATTTGGTTCCTTTGTTAATGTTTGCATGTGTTTATTTAAGTGATGTGTTTACCCCTTTCATTATTTTTTAATTGTGGTAAATTAATGTGAGTAATCATATTGTTTAAAAATTAATTAATCAAATTGGGTCATAAGAAAGTAATTATTAGAGTTGTTGGCCTAAAATTAAAGTGTTGTAAGAAATGTGTAAGTGATGTGTAAGTTGATTTTGGAGTATGAAACACTCCATCTTCTTTGAAATTCGAATTTGTCCTTGGAGGATGATTTTGGAGGCTTGTGGGACAAGTTAAACTTGTCCCATACCTCTTAAATTTGTATACCAACCTTACCTATGGTTGGAGAGTTAAATTTAGTCCTTTTTATGCATTTTTGTAAGTCAAGTTGAATGTTTTATTGCACTTTTCTTACATGTTTTAATTTCAGTCCTTATGGGGTGTGGGCTTTGCTTGAGTGTGTAAGTAAAAATTGTCATATTATTCACCCACCTATTGATTATGCATTGGAGAATGAAGTTGAATTTTGTGTTGGGGTTGAGGATGTGTGATGTGGCATCCTACATGGATCCACCTCATCCTCTTCTCTTCCTCTTCTATTTATTGGAATTCCTTAGCTTTTTTTGGGTTGCTTCACTTTTATCACTTCATTTTGGGAGACTTCTTTTGGTCTTGAGAGCTCTTGCTTTTGGAGAAGATTGGAGATTGTTGCATGCTTGTGGATTGTTGATCTTGGACTATTTTGCATTGGAAAGCTTATTGTTTTGGACTTGGGACAAACTCCATCATGGAGAGGTAAGAGCTTGGCTCTTGGAAATGCTCTTCTTCCCTTTTATGAATATGTAAATGTTTGTATGTTTTTTTTTGTTTGTTTGGTTGGTTGGGTAGATGGCTTAGGGATGGTGTAGGAGAAGACTATGGGGTACTCTTGAGGGAGGCATAAGTGTTTTGGGGAGGTATAAGTGTGGAAGGAGTTGGGATTTGGGTTCCACCTTGTAAAAAGAAATAGCTTGCATTTATTTACTCGTTATGGGGTGCCATAAGAGGTTGGGAGGCATAAGGAAATGTGAGGAATAAGGGGTACGTGGGGGAGGCATAAGGGTATGTCAGGGATTTGAAATGATATGTATTTTGGTGGTTTTTCTCAGGTGGTGATACCCATTTCCCCTTTGGGAGACATAAGTAGCATCCCCCATAGTTTCTTGCTCCTTTGGCTTGCATGATGAAGGCCTAAGTCTTGTTTGTTATGCTTTAATGTGGTTGTAAACTACATTCTATTTTGGACTGTTTTTTAAATGTGAGATTGCTTGTGTGTTTGTGGAAGCGTTATTGTCATGATTTGAAACACATCTTCTATTACATTGTGCTTTGGGCTCGGGGCCAATGAAGAAGGATGGATTCTCCTTTCATTGGATGTCTTGGTTGGGTGGAGAGCATTTCCTTTCCCCTGCCTTTGTTGTGATCAAATTGAAATAAATGGAGGATCTTCATGTTGTTTTTGGGAGAAAAGGAAAAGATAGTTTTGACAGTCCTTATTGAGATTATTATTTATTATAACCCTTTTCCACTTTGAAGTGGATGACCTTGTATATTATTGGTGATGGAAAGATGTTTTTTGTTATGGGTATGAAAGTTTAAATTCAAAATGTGAAAGAGATGAATTTGGTTTTCTATTTTTGGAATGTATGAGAAGGAAATTGTATTTGTATATTAAAATTGAGGAATGAAATAAGAAAGATGTAAAGAAATTGTTTTTGAATTAATGGAACTTGTTACCTTGTTCAAATTATTTGGTGTTCATTAGAAATCTATGTTTGCAATTCATTATGAAACCTTTGTTTGGAAAAAAAAGAAAAGTGAATATGTATGTTGAAATACGATGATGCTTTGTTTTGCATAAATGAATGTTTGGAAAATCTGAAGTTGTAAATTGGCATTTGAATACCTTGTTTGAATAAAATTAATAAATTAGAGTGTTTTGGAATGAATTTATTATTGAAGTTGGTAAATGTAAACAAATCTATTTGTTTTGGATTGCTGTTAGATGTTTTCAAACTAGAAAATGTTTTTATTCAAAATGCACAGAATGACCCCTTAAAAAATGAATAAGAAAATGAAACATTAAATTGAACTTAGTAGGATTAAAATGACCCCAAACAAGCTAAACCACTTAAGAAATGGTTAAGAATCCTTTCAAATCGAACAAAGGCAAAACTGCAGTTGTTTTGCTGTCAAAATTGAGAAATTTTGAATTAATATTTAATCCACAAATAAACCCTTGCAATCCATCCTAAATTCCTCTAATAGAAACCCCCATGTCTGTTTGGCATGTTGAGAAAGGAAGGAGGTCAAATTGAACAAAATTTTATAAGTCAAATGTTACAAGTTTTCATTTTAAAATCTTATAGAGAGTTTTCTCAAAATTGACCTTTAAAATTTATCCAAATTAAATTCTTAAGGTTTTTATGCAAAGAGGACATCGAGAGATTTTCTGAAAAGTCCTCATTTTCCAAAAGGAAGCTCCCTATCAAAATTTATGGCCTTTTGATGTTCACAGAAGAGGAAAAGCCTCTGAGCACCCGTCTTGCACTCGCCCTGAGAACTGCTCTTGCGCGCCGTCTTGTGCACCCAGAGCTTCTTCGAGAGCCCTTTTGTGCACCCATGAGAAATAGTGCCTCTTTTATGCCCATCTTATGCACAGGAGAGAATGAGTCTCTTCCGCACCCATCTTGTACGCCTAGGAGAATAATAGTTTCTCTGCCTCTCTTTCGAGTTCGGAAGAAAGGTTCATTTCCATGCCTCTCTTCCACACCCGGGAAATTTTCTTCCGCACACCCCACAAGAAGATAATCTATCTACACTAGGGATGAATTTCTCTCTCCTAGTGTTGTGTAGGATGTTTGATAACTATTGTAATGGACTCTGGAATTTTTGTTGGGAACACTTTCTCGGCTTCTTTCTAACTCTCCTGTCCAAGAGGAAAACCCAGCAAGTTTTAAAAATGTGAAAAAGTTGCAGAAAACAAGCTTGGGCTAGGAAAAATCATGAAAAATGGCTAAGTCCTAGTCCTCGCAACAGTCGGGACATGAGGGACATCTGGGCGTGAATCGGCCGAAAGGCCGCCAGGCAGTCTGCAGAGCAAAGGGGCATCCGGGACGTCGGGACACACGAGGACACGAAAAGGTGAACCAGCCAAAAAGTGGAAAAAATCGACTAAGTGCTATTTTCATGCAGTTGGGACAGTTGGGACAAAGGTACGCGAAAGATGCGGATCGGCCGGTTTGGCGCAAGTCAGTCCATTTCGGGCGGTTCGGAGAAATTTTTCCTGGCACTCGGGACGGTTGGGACAAAAGTGTGCGGAGGGCCGAACTAGCTGATTCAGCCGAAACAGAGGACTTTCGTACTGGGACATCCGGGCCAAAAGTACGCGGAGGACGCGAAAAGCCGAAAGAGCCGAGAGTGAATGGAATCTCACCACGTGTCTTCACCGCAAACAGGAACAAGGGAGCCCGAATCGGCCGAAGCAGGAGATTTTCATCCGGACAGTTGGGACAAAGGTACGCGTGGGACGCGAGGGATGCAAAAGCTGAAGCAGCCGAAGGCAAAGAAGAAAAGTCAACATTTGACCCGTGAAACTTCAAACGGCCATAACTTTTGACTCCGAGCTCGATTTTCACAAAATTGGACTTTCTGGAACGAGCACGATGTCCTCTACACCAAAAAAATTGGATTTATTATTTTTGATGAGGGTAGATATATTTAATTAAGAGAAATATATTCGGCTCCAGTCAGTTAATGCTCATTCCCGTCAAATGACAGAAAACGCCTGCCAGACCCAAAATAGCTGCCCGCACTCAGAAGGCCATAACTTTTGTATTTCTCAACGAAATCACACAAAATTGGTACCGTTGGAATCATGGTTCTGAGCCCAATGCATAGATATCAATAAATTCCAGATTTGATGAGATATTGATTGATTTTATTAAGAAAACGTGGCCGGGTTCATAACAGTTGTTTCATTTGGTGGTGGGAGTACAATTAAGAGGTATGGTCATCATTCTTTCTGCTCGCTACAAACACATGGGACAGTATGGGGAGCCCTTTTCAAGTAATATACAATCATTTCACTCCATTTAATGCCTCTTACAGGTGGTTGAAGGACAGATTTTGGGATTTCCATTTTCCCTTCTCTTTTCCTTCTCATTTTTCTATAAATTGGAGTGTTGGGCTCATTGTAAAAGGGGGAGGTAGTTTTGTAGCAAAGCTCTACCAAAATTGCTTTGTGAAGCCAATGTGTTGCAGGCCCTTGTTGTGGACTCCTTGCATGGTGATCCAGGCCCTTATCTTGTAATAGATTGAACTGTGCATACCAGGAAGCAATAAAATACAAGTTTGTGGATGTATCTTCCCCTGCTGTGTTTTCTTGCATTCTTCTTGCCCCTTTAACCTTATTTACAAGAATATTGTGTCTATTATTATGTTCTTGCAGGGATTCATTATCATTATGTATGCTTGGAATATTGTTGTGAATGCATTTTGCTAGATTATGGAGAACTGTCATCACCTCTTCTAGTGTGCACTTTGCCTCTGTATTTCACACATTTGGAGACTACTCTCACACCCTCCTTTTCTGGTGTATCACCGCTTTAGTGTAGGCTTTCATTTTATGCATTCTCTCTCCCTGGTCCCTTGGAAATTTAGATTATAATAGTTAGTTTCCCTACATTAGAGTAGATTGTGGTAGGTGGTTTAGGAGAAAGAACCGAGCTTTTTCTCGGAGGTCTATCTCAAGTAGCAGAGTCCCACAACTTGGAGATAGTACCCATGTTATCCAATCACACCGTGAGTTCAAGTATATGCACTTGTATAAACACAGGGAGTCTTTGTGATTCGGTGATAACTATGACCATACCTTGTTGGCCAAGTTATTTCCTTGAAGCTTAATGGATTATTGTATGTATTGGTTTTATGATCTTCATGTACATTCGGTGAACTTATTTACATATCCATTTGATGTTTTTTTCTCTCATTTTATATCAATATAGGAATCAAAATATTCTATGCTCAATTAGCTAACATCAAACAAGGATCTAATGAACACCTTGTAGACTATGTCTTACGCTATAAGAACAACCTTTTTACAATGACTAATTTCTTCATTGACCTTTCGATTGTAAGATTTATTCATTTAAATTCTTTAACCTAATCTCCAAGAGAGTGTTTTATTCTATACATATCATTCCCGAGATCGGTTAAGTTATACACTCAAATTACATGAAACCAAATATTTATCCATGGGAAAAATCAAATATTATGATATTTCATCGGTTTCCTCTTCTAGTAAGTTCTAATCCATATCTGAATAAAATTCATTTCATAATCCTACTAGCAATGAACCCATTATTAATGGTTTTTCACTTCCTATCGCGCTTTAATCCTAACCCAATAAGATAACCTTTTTTAATTTTCCTTACACACCTCGCTTCGTATTACCAAAACTCAACAAAAGTAATATCATTACACTCCCTCCACCAGTCAACATAGATCCTTCTCTCCCACGCATCCATAACTACAAAGAAAATACACACTATGATTACCATCGATGTAATGACCACTCTTTTGAACATTATTTTATGATTAGGCATATCATTCAAGATCTTTTTGCTAATAATACATCAAGCTCCCAAAGTGCCATCTTCTTCAAAATTGGTCAATGATATTGAAAAGGATACAATATTTAACAAACCCTTACAAAATCCCGATAAGACAACTATTAATCCATCTTTTAAACATATATAGCATGTTGTGCCACCTCATTGATCATATCCACTTGATTTCCACATTTCTTCTACTGATATACCACCACAACTTATCACCTTCTCGGACCATGATCATCATGCTAAATTTTCCTCGATTCGCTACACATTAATTATTATATTGTTACTTATAATGTCAACAATACTTTGTTCTATCCTTTGACCTTACAAATGCATGCTCCATAGTTCTCGTGATCATTGCTATTAGATGTCAAATTTACTTAATCACTTTTCAAGTCCATAAATCTGATGGTCATGTCATTCTTCCTATCTTTGTTGGGCCCATTACCATATTTACACCATTCCTCATTACCTCTGAAATATAGGGTTGTGACATGGTCTTAGGAATTCCTTCACTTCATGTTCCCCAATCTATCCCTTCCATATTTCAATTCTTTCTTAACTTCATACATAACAAACAAAGTTATCACCATTACAATGCATGATTATCGACACTACGCTTTACCGGTCCCATCGAGGCTCCTAAGGATGTTTTATTTTTCTACTCTCATATTCTACACATCATAGGTCCCACCATTCAAATAATTATTACTTATAGCCACTATTACTTTAATTTTCTCTTATCTATACATAATTTGACATAATACTTATCCTTTTATCATGCTAATGAGTGCTTTATGTGTAGCATTTTCCTTAGAGGAACCTATATAACGATGATTATCAATCACCTTTTTACTTACTATTGTGTACTACTCCTTTGTATTGTTTTAAGGTTATGTATTATGTCTTATTTGATCATTGTTTGTGTATGTCCTCTTCGGACTTGATTGTCTTATTACATTGTGAGAGATATCCCATGTATAAAACCCACTTTTTTGGTCCCTCTTGTCTTCATCTATTATTTTTACCTTGTTTCTCTTTCATCTTAGCTATTGTTACACTAAGTGTTATTTCCTATCCCATCTTGTTTTCTTGTGCCTTTGTTTTAACCATACACATCCCCTACCCCTACATGTATCCAATATCATATATGCATCATCTTACACTTTTACATGCAGTACAAAAAAGTGGGCTCATCAATTGGGTGAGTGAATCATCGTTATAACAACATAAAGTTACATATCACAAGAAAAATTACGGATTTGGAAATAGAACACAATCGAAAAATGGCCCAAAATTAGATTTGGGCCACAAAGAAAGAGCAAACACTAGCACTTAGAATAGATAGGAATGTTGGGAACTTGTTTCATTTATAGCGCTTGTGTACTTGGGTAAAATATAAATAGTTTCTCATTTTAGCACCATTTCTTGAAATTTACACTACACTTCTACAAAGAGCGGTCACTTGACTCTAGTTATAGAATTCAATTTACGTTTAGTTAAAAACAATTAAAATTAATTATATATAGGGAAATTCGATATGTAGTGGAGCTTATTTGGGAAGCATCATGGATGGAGAATAAAAAGACCTCTCTCCCCAACACTCTTCTCTTGGCATGAGATCTCCAAAATAAATCACCTTCGACATGAGATCACCCAAAATACTTTTCCTTAGCATGAGATCAACTAAAAATGTGTCCTCGGTGTGAGATCACTAAATAACTTTCTCTTCATGTTAGATTTACCAAAAACCTCACCTTTTGACAACAAATTTAGTTGCATCTCAAATCAAATCAGGTGAACTTTCTATCGTTTAATCTCTTATACATCAAGTGTTCACTTTCCTTTTACACTCTTTTACACTTATACTTACTTATACACATGTTACTATGATTTTTCATATACAAAAAAATGACTTCTCTCTTACTCTTCATTTGTAGGTCCATCCTTGTATTTAAAAAGAAGCATCTCATATCTATAAGCATAAGATACAATAAGCACAAGACTACGTATACTCTCCACCCTTTAGGTTTAATTCCACTTCCTAGTTTCTATGCTTGAAATTACAACCACTTCATGCATTACTTGTCCACTTAGGTCGTTATCGAAAACACACCTCTAAATGATCGGAAGGTACATATCTTTTTACTACTTTATGATATTGAGTATTCACTCAAAAACATAAATGGGGGCTAAATATATACATAAAATCTATGCACATGTATATATTTATAGGTCCTATAACATACTAATATATGCATGGTTTCTAAGCAATAAAATTACTAGTTGAAAACATTTTTTAGGGATTTTTATTCATCTCTTATACTTTTATTGGCCTTACAAGATCTTACAGCTTGTCGGTACTTGAATGAATTATCATTTATGGCCTCAAACATTAGTGATCATTTAGTAAATATGCACCTAGGCACTCCTATCCCTTTTAGGCTCTCTTGACCTTATTTGTTTTCTTCTTAATTTTTTGGATCTCGTTTTACTATTGGTAATATCTTATAACTTTTGTTCCTCCTTTTAGTTGTCAATTACGAAACTAAAAATGAAATCATCTATATACATAGTTATAATTCTAAAATGAATGGCCAAGCACTAATAATTACCTATCATAACCTAATCCTACATTCAAAGGCTCAAGATTACTTCAAATGCATTCATCTAGCACACTCATACCAAGGAAAAGGGCTACATAACTCTATATACATACCATAGGGGAAGTTCATTTTATTCGATCACACAAATTCTATACAATTCTATGTTCTACATCTAGCCCATTATCACTTTGTGTAACTTATACAAGGGAAACCTAGGGCATAATTACACACACATACACATAGAACTATATGGAGTCCGAGATGTAGTGCAACACTCTATTATAAGTTGACTCTTTGAGTGACCAACGGGGTCATTATGACTACCCATTCTACATATTCTTTATTTTTTTGATGTTGCTTATGATAATCTGCAACTAGGTATCTATGTTTTAGGTTATAAGTATGACTAATGACATTACAAAAAAATTAGATTGACAAAAGAGAACCAGCATCAAAGTTGTTGTAGCCCAAAAAGACAAGACTCAAAGAATCTTAGTAGACACTAGCATGAATATCAATCAATAGCACCCGTGAGCTTCTATCCTTCCATGAATACTGTTTCTGTGGATTTTTAGTCCCATAATCCTCATCAACATTGGCAACATTGTTTCAAAACTATTTAGGATTGTTTGTTAGTTTGTATGGGGTGGGAAATATATAATATCTACTCAAATAAATAATATTCATGGACATTAATAATTTTTCATATTATTGTTCAAAGATGTCTCCATAAGGCTCTGGTAAATTGGATGATGCTTAGGGGAATGTGTGAAAAATAGAAATAAACTAGAGACAAAATTCTATGTTTGGGGGAAGGGCATCAATTGGTGAATGTACGCCAATAGTTAACACCAATTTGTCAGGGTAGGGTCCATAAAATGGAGAAATATTCTTACATTAATATAATCGAGGGGACCCAATAAATATACATATGTAAAAGAAATTGATATCTTCCAACGTTTTAATATTATAAGATAGCTCATGAATTGATTCTTGAAACACCATTAAAGATATGTAAAAAATTGTACATAATCACAAGTGTCAAGACATTCGTATATGGAAAACATTCTTCACATTCGAATATTTTATAATATTTAACACCATAAGTCCACATTTATGTACATAAATGCACAAATGGTCAAGTTGTCTTCCTCAAATTAAGCCTTCTCCAATATGTTTCTCATAACTGCACCTTTCTTTCCCTCCACCTCATTAAAGAAAACACCTATAAATTTTTGAATTAGAATCACCATTTTTCCAAAAAAAAAAAAAAGGAATAATTACACTATTAATTAATGAAAATTATTTTTTGTCCCTCCAAAATTGATAATTTGAATTCAAGTGGGATCTATTCTTATATATTGGATTAATAAGTTTATTAAGCCACCTATTTCAAACAATTGACAATTCTCATGATTAGAATATAATTATTTTTATAGAGATGAAATTTAATTTGCAAGGATCCCACATATTCAAGAGGAAAATGATCATTACATTTTTAATAATCAAAGAATCTCTAAGTTATATGTGAATACTCTTAAAAAATAGAAATAATATTAAATATGTATAGAAATTCTACATATACAATGACTATGTGAATCTCTTACCTTAATGACTAAATATTATCTCATTATAAATAATTTGAATTATAGACAAAACCAACCAACAAATGTGTGATAAATTTTTATTGATTATTTTTAGATTTATATCTAGTAAACTTGTAGATGAAAAAAAAGAGGCATATTAAATCAGCTTGAAATTCGTATATTTAGAGGTGAATTGACAATATATATTGTGTTTCTTTAGTCTACAAAAGAGGACATGTGAAGGCTAAGCAAGTAAACATTATCATCCTACAATAAGTAAGGCATCATGTTAACAAGAGGGGAACTTCCATTGTGATGTTGAAAAGTGAAAGGAAATGGTATTTCTAATACTCAAAAACTTTACAATTATATTTATTCAAATGTATATGATGTACGAAAGTAAAATTAAGTTACTACTTCAAAATTGGTTTTAGTTCATTCCCCATGACTTCCTTTCATGTTTTTACGTCCTAAACAAACTATAAACTTTAATATTTTTGTTAAATATTTTGTCCAAGACAACAATAAACATATAAATAATTCATAAAATATTTATTCCAAAACTAAAATACAAAGAGTTTTCCAAATTTTAAATATAGATAAAATAGTACAACCATTTTGTCTTATGAAATTAAATAATATAATGTAAATTGATCTTTAAACAATATAAACTAGCAACATTCATCTTGCAGTTTTGTAAATCAAGTTTGGAGAATTATTTTTAGAATTAAAATAAATAATGTCAATCCAATGGTAATGAAAACAAAATTTGAAGAATATTTGTAGGCATGTTCATAGACTATTGAAACAATTGATTTTATCTTACACCCTATAATTTCATATTTCAAACTTCGCTACAAATAGATAAAATTACCTTAATACTCCTTAGTCATAAATATCTTACACCAAAGAATGTGTCTCAATAAATTTCACTCCTAAGTCTTCCTCTATATAAGGGTATCGAGGCAATGGGTAAGAGACACACATGAACATGAATACGAGTGGATAGATTTGAAGGGGCTACAACAAGCGCTATGGCTTCATATTAATAGGGTAGTATTCCCTATACTAGGACAACCTGTGGGATTCTAAGGCCAATAATAAAGATAGAGAAGAGTGATCTCATGTGATATTAGTAAATGGGTGAGAAGGATTATGGATCGACAATAGATAAGGAAAGCATGCACAATGTATCTAAATCAAAAGTAAAGAGAAACTAAAGAGGTGATCAAATAAGAGAACTATGCTAACTAGCATCAAAGTAAAATTAATCGGACTATGCACATGACATAATTTTTTTAAGAAGTCATATTTAATTTTTCCTTCTTCTCGCTAGAAATCAAAAGATTATTTTAGAGTTTATAAACTAGAACACCAGCTAGAACATTTATCCTTTCATTATTGATCATTATGGCTAACAGGGTACCCAAGTCGATTGACATGTATAATATCTGGTGCTCAAAATAGTCTATTCATTAGGGTCATTCCCACTCTCACTCCATGTATGAAATATCTTATATTCATATTTTCTATGGAGACTTTGGACTTGAAAATATTCAGTTCATTAGTTAATCTTTATGCACAATTCTAGCCTTATTTCTCTTTCCCCATTGTTACACTATTCCTTGATTGAATTGAATATTAGATGGAGGAAGATGTTAGTAATGAGAAATAGTTCCTTTACTTATATTACAAAACAAAATTTCTAATTTTATGTTTCAAAATACTTTCTATAAAATCTACATTCTTACACAATATAACTAAAAGCAAGTTTATACAAGGCATTACATATGATTTTCCACCTAAAACATGTAACCCTACATGTCAAATGGGCACTAGATCAACCATACATTGTGATTTTTCTTGGTCTACAAAACCATCACTATCTATCAATATAGATTATTCTACCTCGATTTTCAAGGATGTATCTTGCTCTACACTTATGACTTGTTTATTAAAAATGGTGTATTTTAAGTGCTAGTTTAAGTTGTAAGTGTACATGTGATCCTTCATTTACAATAAGCATTAAAATACATGAGAAATTATAGGTATACAAATCACTTAATGTCATAAAATTGTTATACTATGTTTTTCTTTGTGATCACTTGAATTTATAATTTACATGCCCGTTATATCTTAAAAATGAGGTTTTATTAATGTGAAATCCATTAAATGTGTTTAAATCTTACTAGTTCATGTTAAAATAGAGTTATACCTTTATAAAATAGAAGTATAGTAGGCCATTTATACATTTTGTGTTTATTTTGAGGTACTCATTGATTTTAGAACTGACATACCTTTAATGCACCTATTTTCTTGGTGGTCTCTGTATATTCCCATGAATTTTGCCTCTCTTTTCACCTCTTTGTCTTGTTAATTCCATGTCGGGAGCATTGATAACTTCACATATTTTTTTCCTTTGAAATAACTTAGAAATCTGTTAGAGTGACAAAATAGATCTAATAAGAATACTTCACATATGTATGCATCTTCAAGAACCTTGGTCCTATGTGATCTTTTTCTCGAGTTATGTTTCTTTGTGAAACAAAAAAAAAAAACACCACACATTTACATTTTCTATTTTCAATTTCTATATAACCTTTATCAATCAATGCAAAGTTTGAACCAATAAGAAACCTCCACTCTTACATTGTTTTCACAATGTCAATTTCATGGTAGGTCTTTTCAATCATTGCAAATGGTGAGCCTATTAAAAATCTACAAGATTATATTATTTATACAATGTCAGTTCTTTATTAGGTCATGTCATTCATTGTGATATGTAAGAAAATAAAAAATTTACATTTTATTTCATAATTTGTAATGTCGATCCTTTGATAACTTTGTTATTTGCCAACCAATAAGAGTAATCCACACTACTTCACATTTCACATAACTATTATTTGCTAAGAATCTAATAAAATTAGTCAGAAGCGAGCCAATAAGACAACTCCACATTGTTTGGAAAGCTATAATTTCAGCACTTACTAATCCTTTCGAATATATAATTATGTAAAGGGAACATGAATGAATATCATCCATGCAATATCCTTTCATCACAAAATTAAATTTTGGTAAGATTTGCGATATAGTTTTCATGGAAATTTGTGAATAGCGAATGAATTAGAAAGCTCTGGGTATTTTACGATCTATTGAAACTTTTCAATCTTGAAGATTATCTCTTAAAAAGTCTAATAAATAAATTAAAGCCCACCACATTTCTTGAAAAACCATAAAATATGTCAAAAATGTAAGTCAAACCATGAATAAACATTGAGGGGTTAGCTAACAATGTGATGATGGTATGTAGACTATCATAGTCTAGAAACATTAATTTCCTTTGTAAATAAAAATCTTGCAATGTTATACTTAAAACCACTATTTTGTTAAAGCATTGTTAGTCCAAAATAATAATTTAAATATAATAATGTGACATAATTGTAATCAAATGCAGCTTTTTTCTTATAAGAAAAAGTCACTTCAATATTTTCTAAGCACATCAAAGGGTCCTCATTCTTTAACTTTTAAAGCATGGGGAGATTTTTTTCACAAGACATCCTAAAAAAATTTTAGGCTGCCCAAATTGCATATAAGTAATATTTACTTGGAAATATATCTAAATCACCTAAACCTACAATATTTTATATTATATCTACAAATTTAAGCATAAGAAACACTAAATGATGAAATTGGGATTAAAATAGCTCAAATTATTTACCCTATAAGATTCATCTGAAATAAAAAGAGTAAACTCTACTTAAAAACATAAATATATTTTTTTGTACGACCAACACAAGAATTAAAAATAAAATAATCAAGAAATCACAAAACTAATGTGAGGCAATTAAGTTAAATAACTAGTGATATTTCTATTTATTGGTAACAAATTAAGAATGAGGCTTTTGATTTGGTGTTTTGTTATGAGATGGACTCAAAATTTGTCTTACATAGTCACTCATAATGAAATTCACACTGATATTTATAATTGGATGATAATAAATGGAGTGAGAATAAAAATTGTGTTATGTATTATGATCCATTAGCTATAGGAGTCACACTAATAACTAAAATATAACATTTTTATTCAGACTTAACTCATTAGGTTTTAAGGTTTACAATGTTGTATAAATTTTTTTCTTAGTTTTTCGACCCATTAGTGTTTAGGGTGTTCAATATGTGTTTAGGGCATTATATGAATGTTTAAGATGTCAAGTTAGAGTTTAGCATGTCCAAATAAAATTATTTACAGTCTTGTATGAGTGTTTAGGGTGTTTCATTAGTGTTATAGGTGTCACATTATGCGGTAGAGTCTTTATACGGTGACATGTCCTAATGTTACACTATATTTACATTAAAAGTTAGACCTAAAACACTATACCACCACCTAAACACTAATGGGTCATATAAAATAACACAATTACGACACCATAAACACAAATGGGCCACCCTTAAAAACACAAAGACACCCTAAACACCAAACATTTAAATGAAAGAACCAATAATTGATATTAAAACATATATTGACAATTAACTTTGTAATGTGAACCCTAATTTAAGGGGTGCATAGAGTAACCTAAACCCCATATTGATAATTTGATATGGTTATTAAAAAATCCTTTAATATATTATGAATTTATTAATATACCAATTTTATTTCGAGCATGTAAATTATGTCACATATGGAAAGTATTTCAATTTTGGATTCTTGAGTGCCTAATTTGTTGATGTGAGGGGACTTTATGTGAGTCTGTGACTAGTTGTATTGGCTATTTTTAAAATAAAATTATATTTGTAAAAGTGACATATAATAAAGTTAATTTAAATAGTTAATGTTATTTGTATTCTCCAATACTTTTCATATAATATATTACTCTAAAACCATGATTATGATTTATGAATGACCTAAAAATTCCAGCCATCTCTCATGGTTGGAATCCATTTCCTTCAAAAAGCACCCAAAATCATGTTTCTTAATTTGTACTCACTCATTTTGGATGCATGTGAGAAATCAAATGTTTCATTTTATTTTGAATTCATGAAGATACTTATTATAAATGTTTCATATGTTGAACTAATGATCCTTCAAAGTATATTTTAAGAAAAATATTATTAAAAATCATGATAATCATTAAATTCACATGATTTATAATTAAGTTCACATGAATACCCCTACATTAATAACACATAGGAATCATCATTACGTTCACTATCTACTTTGATCATAGAGTCCTGGAAACTTATATATAAGGATATTTGGTGAAGCTACAATTTATAACTCTATTAAATTTTGAACTCTAACTTTTATTTTTATTTTGTGGTATTCCAAAAATTTCTTAGCGAGATCTATTGTCTTTTATCATTCACTAAGGCCAATATACTAGGAATTTAATTGCGCAAGATTTTTATTCAGTGAGTCTAGATTGAAATTGGTGCATCATGTTCTAGATTTTCCCAATACTATGAATTTAGTTGAGGACTTCACATATCTTTAAAGTATAAGATTTTATTTTATGGTAAGGTTAGATATTATTTCTCTTTTTTTTTATGTATAAATTTTTTTCTCATAATATTTTGTTCAAAGGGTATAAAACCTCAATTGTTGGCTGAAACCTATTTGAGATAACTATTAACCTAAATTTTAAGAAGTGGGAAGCACAATAACTCATCACTTGGTTAACTAGTAGAAAACATTCATCATTTGAAAAATAAGGTTGAAAGAATTGAAGAAAAATTGCATAAGTATTCTCAAGTGTAAGATTGTTACTATCACCCAAGCCAAGAAGATGTCGAATGACGGGTTGCAAGAGGAGAAACAAAATAGAACTTCTTTCATCATGGAATATTAATGAGAGATCAGATAGTAATTAATCAAGCAAAGAATAATATTTTTAAGGTTTTAAGAGGAAATACTCCCTCTCATAGGAGTTTCATCAAGAAAGGAATATATACATCTTGTGTTCATAAAATCATGTATATTTTTATGAAAACATGTTTTGATGGTTAGCCCACATTATGAACTACTTGTGGATTCATCAAACCCCTCAAAGGTAGACGCTTCCCCTATTTCTATTGAGATACCACAAGATTATTTTAGCCCAAAGGTTAATGCTATAGATTTGAAAGATTGTGCCCCATGGCCCTAGCCGCTAACTTACCACACTCCTATCACGAATCTTGAATTTTTTCTTCCGATCTTCACTTGAATATGGTAATGTGGACTAGATGGTGGTGGAACGGAGAAAGAAAGGACATAAAAAACTAAAATCCAACACTTTTTTGGTGAAAGAATGAGATCTATGTTGTCATTGTGAGTAGGTTGCTACGGACTTAATGTGTTGTTGTTTTTTGGCTCTATTTTGGGAAGGATTTTTTTTTTTGCTAGGATTTCATGTTAAATCTTGAGATTGATATTTTTGTTTTGGTAAAATAGTAAAATTTGGCTTTTAAGCCTTTCTTTATAAGGGTATATTCCCTTTCAAACAACAAGTTACCATTAATTAAAAAATTTATGTCTATTTTTTCGAGCCATGGATGATCATAAGGAGTTATGTGAGAGAGATAATAAATTTCTCTACACCTTCGATTCTCCGGTTGTGTCCTTAATTCCACAAAAAAATTTTGTGTAAATGAGGAGGTAAATCCACCTAGTGAACCAATATGTGGTCATCTCACTTATATTTAACAATACATATTTTCTAATGTGTTTATAGTTTGGGGTCATATGTCATCGTGTCAATATAGTTTTCTTTAAGTTTTACAATTTTTAGTCAAGAATGTAACACTACCATTATTTCACAAAAACTTTATGTACTTTACTAAGTTCCAAGGGTGAGAGACCTAATAGACCCCTTAAGAATAATGATTATGAATAATGAAACTATCTATGTAAAATTTAAAACTAAGGTATTGTTGAAAAATTTTCACTCGTGCAAAAATGGGCAACTCAAAACTTTTTTTGATGGAAGGCATTGATGAAATGGACCTAACTAGGGCAGTCATACTAGTTTTCATTGTGTTTTCAGTTACAACAATTGATTAACAACATGCAATCTACAACTATGTGTGTTGTTATAGAATGCAACACCTCACATAGGTTGTCATTCCATGTTCGTCTTCAACAAGGAAACAAAGAATCCCTGAAGTACCAACGCATTACCTTGACAAAGAAGGGAAACACATTTTATGTCATAGGTCAAATTGAATAATAGCAAACAAGGTTGCCTTTTTTCATGCAGAAGAGTACATTTTAAGTTATAGGTACATTAAATCTCATTATTAATGCATGTTTAAATACTATTAATCATGTGATTGAGTTGTTTATTTCATTATACAATCAATATCCATCATAAAATATAAATGTAGAAAGAAGTATAAAACTCAATTACAGAAATTAATGTCATTTATTCATGAAGAAATTCAATATTTCCCACACAAGTCGTGGGATGTAACTTATATCTACTGAAATAAGAGATACATGTGTATAAATTTAAAATTGAGGGAATGTAGAAAGAACTTGCCATTTCCTTGGGTTTCCTCTTTGTGTCTTCATTGTTATAACTTCAGCTCCTTATCTTCAACTTGTCTCGCATCATTCTATTGCATCGGTAGGCTGGAAGCAAACATAAGAATGTAAATTTTGAGCTCAGGGTTAAATCTACATGTATCTGCTTACTAGCTTTAGGAAAATTAATATCCTAAATGAATGGGCAAAAGGTACATCAAAGTGAAAGATACATAAATGTTAAAATAATATCTTGCAGAATCTCATGGTATTCACAAGAATCATGACAGGACATAAAATAAAGAGAAAGAAAATCACTATGGAATACAAGAGAGGCTAAGGCATATTTATTTTCTAACTATTTGTCTTGAGTGTGTAGGTACATGTAGATGATTAAAATAAATACAAACTGTTGTATTTATAATAACAGAAAACACTACAGAAATGTAATACTTTCTACAACTTGAAGGAAGATTGAAAGAATAAAGAAGTGTTTCATAAAGTACAGAACAATTTTCAATACAAAGTCCTAATAATATTCAAAGCAACATTATCGAAAGGAAATATACTTCATTACAGTTTGGAATTCATTAATGCATAGATTAGTTCCAAGAAGGATGCAGGATCCAAAAATATCAAGCCACATATTGAAGTTACTAGTAATCTACATCATGATTACAGCTACCCTTCATACTAAAAAATTCAACTACCAACTTTAAGATAAAGTTTCAAAGGTTTGGAAGGAGAGAAATGACTCATCAAAATCATAATGCTTTAAGTTTGCAAAAGTAAGATAAGCAACACTTCAAGATTTCAGGAAAAACTTGAAATTATACCAAGCTACTGATTGATCAATTTAAACAAGAGTCAACATAGCTTGAAAAATATTTAAACTACCATGAGTCATATCATATAAACAGAGCTCTAAACACAAATCACACCACAGTTTAGATTTAGGCTATAAGCATTAAGCAAAGAATGATCAAGGATCAATCATTAATTAATGTTGTAGAGGTTGATGGGAATAGAACTATGGAAACACTGATTACCTCAAGTTTATCACAGTCATAGTGCACATGAGAAGAAAAGAGAGCATCTTTCATGAATGAAGTACATGTACAATACAATCAAGAAACAAGAACTTCTGACACACCATCTTAAGTCCATTAGATGGTGTGAGATCAATTCATAGTTCAAGGAAGGGTCATTGTAAATCTATCTAAGCTAGCCGTTATAAAACATAATGCATTCCTACTCATATTCTTCCAAACACACAAGATTAAAGTGTTATGATCCAACAAGATAAAGAAAATATATTTACACTCAATCTTAGAAAATTCATACGAAAAAATGACATTAGCTTCCAGAGCTAAAAATTAAATGATACAGATTTTCAATAACTAAATGAAATATTTTTTTTTCTATAAATAGAATGACTAATGCCAAAACAAATAATCATAGCACCTTGAACAGTAGTTACATGTAAGAGTGATGAAATTCATATAAATTGATCTCCAAATGTAATTTACAACATGATTCGTGAGGTTGAATTGAAAGAATTCTATAAAATATTACAACGAGAACTATCGGCCAAAAATATTAGCTCACGTTTTGAAATGGAAAGGAAATGGTGTATCGAGAGATAAGAAAGAGAAATATATTTTAAGGAACATAATATCAAAAGCTTCAAGAATAAAAAGGATGAACTCCAAGCTCAAAAACACTCAGCGTTTGAGACCCATATCTCGGGTAAAGCTCAACGAAATTCAAATAACCACTTAATTTCAAAACTCAGAAATGAAAACAATAGATTCACAATAAGACTTTAATGAAAAAATCTAGAGTATGTTCAAACAAAGAGCTTCAATATATAAAAAAAGATCATAAATAATTCATTTCAATAAAGAAATTAGTAGAGAAAATCCCAAAAGAGTTCACTATGAACTAGTATAGCTTACATATGAAAATTCATGGAGAAAGAAAGAAAGAATATGTAAGTTTTAGTAGAAAAATATCAGATTACCCACAAGTGTTTAAATGAAGAGTCACGTATAGAAGAACAAGGGATAAAAAATTCATTAAATCCAAACACAATTGCTAAAGGGAGATAGGTTTTATTAAGAACATCATTACAAGGTACAATTAATGTCCATCCATAGTTCCATAGATTTTGTTGACAATTTTTGCACTTGTGTAAAAATGGGCAACTTGAAACTTCATTACAATGGATGACATTGGTGATATGAACCTAAGCTATGGGAGTTTCTTTCAGTTCAATATTGTTTCTATTGGATTAATTAATGATTGCATGAAATATGCAGCTATGTGTGTTGTTAAAAAACATTACAGATCACATAGTCTGTAATTTCATGATTATCTTCATCAAATAACACAAAGCTCCGAAGGACAGATGTGTTATCTTGATGAATAGATGAAGTGTAAGAATAGATGAAGTGTTAATTTTTGGAACATCAATCATAATTTCAGATTGCAACAGTCAGAGTTCATTCCTAAAAGCTACGGGTATTTTAAGGATTCTTTCCTTCATGATTAATACATTCAATTGTGTTATTGAGTTGATTAATTAATTATACAATCCATATACAAAATCTGAAATGCAGAAAGAAATACACAACTTAGTTTTAGAATTCAATATTTTATTCACAAGGAATTTTAAATGTTCCCACACAAGCCGTGGGATGTGACTTCAAAAGTAAATTACAACTAATGAAGTAAAAGGTACATATCCATGAAAAATAAAGTAGAGTATGAAAGAACCCATCATTTCCTTGGGTTTCTTTTGTTTCAGTTGATGCATTTCCAGCTCCAGATTTTCTCCATCTTCATCCTCACTTCTTAACAAATGGCACTATACCTGAAAAATAGAAAAGGAAATATTGTCAATATTGAGCTCAGGGTTGATCCATATTCCTATACTATCCAAATTCATGCAGGTGGATCTCTTAACAACAGGAGGTATAAATTACATGAGGATCAAAGGCACAACTGATAAAAGCACTATTTGTAGCAGCATACATGATTTATTCACTAAGAAGAGAAAGAGGAAAACTATGGAATAAAAGAGAGGCCAAAAATCCTAATGTTTTCTAACCAGTTTATCTAAATGTGTAGATACAAGTAAGAATAAGCAATTAATACATTCTGTAACTTGAATCAAGAAATTACATTCATTTCAGTTTAAACTAAAGGCTGAAGTTAACTGGAATGAGATAAGATTACAACTAAAACAAAATAAAAAGGAAATATGAGAAAATTTTGACAAGGCTTCGCCATGTAAAATGGACATTTTACATCTTTCCATCATGCTATTTCAAAACTAATACATGCTTGAAAGTTGTATATAAATCAAATAGTAATACATAAAGAAGATAATGCATGGCATGGTCAAAGATAACAATTATCAGATTTCAGCTCCCAACAACAAGCCATGAAGCATCTAAATGAATTATTACAGTGCCAGATTAAGTTACAAGTGCACACTTTTAGATTACATCAGAAAAGATACAAAAATGCTACATAAATGCTACAATACCAATGGAGTACAGCTATGACAAGAAAAGTAGAGTCAATTTTTTGAATATAAAGTCATAACAACCATGCAATCAAAGGAAGATTCAAGATACAAAGTTGATACAAAGTCTACATGGTTGCAGAACAAGTAAAGCACCCAAGTAACAATTTTAGAGGGCATATCATAAAGCTTCATGATTTACAAATTAGCCATTCCAATCAAGTGTATCTATTTAATTGATCATTTCAAACTTCAGGTCTTCATGAATTCAACTCAAGCAAGTGCTTCCAGTTTCAACATACAAATGAATGGAGTAAAGAGAAATAGAATATCAGAATCACATAAAGAAATGCAGAATATCAACTTCAAAATCATGACAGAAAGAGATCAACTAGATGAGAAAAGAAAATCCTATGGATTTCATATTTTCTAACAAATTGATAAGTGCACAGGTACAATTTACAAAAGATCACATATAACAGTGGAAAAATCATCAAACTTGCAAAATAGAAGTTATTTTTAGCAATGGTACAATCACAAAAATTAATAGTAGACATCAACTGTTATAGGAATCCACTGCCATTTCATGCAAATAAGATCAGGTATAGACTGAAGAAAAATAGTATTTACACTTGAGGACAAGAAATTAATACTCTTCACTCATATCTTGGAGGGTCATTGAATAAAAGATGTAGTCACATAATAGAAATTTGAGTCAAATATTTTAAGCTCAAAAGCATCATTCAAGTACAACCCAATGGATAGGGCAGAATCTACAATACAAAATGCAAGCCCATTACAAAGTATTCAAATGTTTGTTGTTATGTTCTTATCAATTTAGCCAAACAAACTCCATCAACATGTTAGCTACAAAATTGGATCAAAGGGATGCAATTTTCAAATATCAAGTCTTAATGATCTTTAGATCACACATTATAGCCTACCAACTGAAGAGTAGAAATTGCAGGACAATACCATACAAACTAACAACCTCATTTGAGAAATAGTAAATAGTTTTATCCATGATATGGTCACAGGTTTCATTTCTCACCACAAGTGGGGAGATGTAAAGCTTACAGTTACTTTGAATTCTCAAGAAAGGTATAAATTTGAATTGCAAGATGAAGAGATAGCCCAAATTACAACACACAAATACAAATCTCAAGATCCAAATACATGAAGAACATACCTTTTTTTCACTATGAAAATTGTTGATTCAAGCATTATATTTAAGAGACTTGCAAGATATGAAAGGAGCTCTCATGAGAAATTCAAGTAACATCTACAAGCTATGAAAATCTACGATGACATCAGAAATAAACAACTAGGTCTCTTTTACATAATGTTTCAACTCACTCAGAATATTAAGAGCTCATCAAATTCAAATATGGTGTTTTCAGAATAAGCTACAACAACTCGAGGCTAGAAAAATATATAAGGAAGTGAATATAGCTTCAAAATTCAATACACAGAGTATGAGAATCTGAGATATGAATACATAGCCATACCCTTGGTGTCAATTTCAAACAACAGAGAAGGTGGTTTTAACAATATGTTTAAAACACTATCAAGGAACATAAATGAGACAAGAATCCAAGCCAAGAGAAAACACAGTAGTCATAGTACAAACAAGGTTTAGCTATAGCATTTAAAATCTCGTAGATTCAAGAAGTTTCATTGATGGATCAAAATGAATTTCGTGTTCAAAATACCCACAAAGCAAAGTTTTTAAATCTTTAACGAGTAACCAAAATGTAGATTTACTATTAAATGAAAGCTTTCAAGAGTGAACCCAAGCTTTATCTTCAAACTAGCAACTCATACAAGGAAATCAAAACTATGAATCCCTCAATAATAGTAAGTGAGGAATTTTCTGTAACAATACAGAATGAAACAAAAGTCAAACTTAAGAAATCATGCAAACCTAGATGTTGTCATAAGGATAGATCTAGCAAGGTAAATCCTGAATCATGAACACCATGAGTACAACTCTAGCACACAAAATCTCGATAGCTCAAACATCAGAACAAATCAGCCATGAAACAAGAATAGGTTAATTTTTATCACAGACATGAGATATATGTTAACATTTTACAGAGATAGCTTAAAGATAGAGTCAACAACTCACCATTTTAGGTCACGTTTCTTGAAACCCTCAAAGAGCCGAAGTGAAAGACTCAAAATCATGAGGACCCAGAATGAATTTTGAACTAAAATGTGCCAAAAAACAAAAAAATGCAAAGTATTAGTTCTATGAAGCCAAGAATGGTAAAAACAAAGTAGTTATAGCCTAGGAAATGAGGGCTTACCATCATTTCATCTACATCAACCATAATGATCAGAAAAGCTTTAGTTTTAGCTCAAACTAGAGCTTAAGAGGAGAAATAATGGTGGCAAACTTCAAAAATAGTCTTCAAAAATGGAGAAAACAAAACTCAATATTCACAAACAAGTTCTTTCTTTACAAATAAGTTGAGCTCATGATCTCAGAAATGCGGCCACCTCAAATGAAAATGACAGAGAATCCAAATGTCTTAAAAATGTTAGAGAGATCAAATAATTTCACTCACAAAGCTTCACAGACTCATAGAGGCGAGTTTGTAGAGTTTTCAGAGCTCAAAGATCAAAAAAATGGTGGTCTAAAACAATTTTTCTAGGGCTTCATCGCTCATAATGAGCAACATAAACTATGAAATTATGAACTCGATAAGCTTTTCAAAAGCCTAACTTCCACAAGGTTAATCTTGATTCAAAGGATCGACGGTGCGAGATCAATTAGTACTCAAGATCAATAATCAAAACCTTAACCACTGCCAACTACCTCACTAACCATGGTTCAAAACATCTACCATATTAAATACAAGGTCATAAACCCTAACCGAGGGTTTAGTGAAATCAACGGAGGAGTATTATCTCGGTAAAGATAAGATGGTCGAAGAATAATAGTAATTCTAATGCACAAAGCCATGTAGTGAGCCATGTCAGAACCTTATTGATTATGTAATAATTACCACCGAACTTGATGTCAAAGGTTGATTCACTATGGAAAGGAAAGCCCACATAATTAATTGAAAATCATTGCTTTTCAAACTTTTAAGGTCTATAAACCCTAATAGCACAAAAACTAAAAGCTGACAACATTATAACCTATTTCTATGACAAATAAAGATTACGGGAAAATTTTTATATAGTGAAGAACTATTGAAAGGGGTCAGTGATATAGTGTGGAAATATTAAAGTGACCCCATGTGTATTCTAAAACCATGGTATTATGCCAAGTCGTGCGAAGGAGGAAGACAAGTGTGCACATCAAAGGTGGTCCCCATGCATTGGGTGAATTTTGTAAAATGTTAAATCAAAAGAAATATCTTTCTCTCACACAGGGACATATTATTTTGCATGGGAATCCAAGGAGGCAAGTGGATTAGAACTACAAATATCACATCAAGCACTAGAAGACATAAATTACATGCATATGGGAGAATACTTGGTCAACAAGAAAGGTTTATTATTAGCAGAATTATTCACCTAGCTTTATTAAAAATAGAACAATCAACTGTAGTTTGACTAGTTGTACTTTACTTTATAGCTCAATACTATTAATGCGTCATTGTATTAGCATGCTTATTTTAATTCCTTTCTTTATTCATTGATAAAGGATAAAAATTGGATGCATGGGCGAGTACAATTTTTAGTCTATTTTTAGGAAGGGTGGGATGACTAATTTTTACTATATATTGTGTGCATTAGCAAACCATTAAAGAGGACTTTTCGACATAGGAGGCTTTGGCAGATTGATTTGCCATTTTTTCCCCTTGAATGAGAAGTATATTTTGCCTTTCCAATTATTTGCAGTCTTTTGTATGTCTTATTAATTCTTGTGAATGTCAAATTCCCTAATTAATCATCCTACCCTATTGCAAATTTAGTAATTTCTTCATGAATATTATGTTCATGTGTATCTTCATGATTGTTGTGAAATTTTCCTCAATACATCAAGTGTTTTCCTTAATAATCTGCTAAAAATATTGTTTTATGCATATAGAATCCTTTTCATGTCCATTGTGTATATACTTAGTCAAAGACCTCAAATAATTTTGGTGTATCACCCTAGTTTTGAATCTAAGTCATCTTTTACCCTCAAACCCCATAAAATTAGTTTAGGATACATCAAAAAGGAATCGCCATGATACCAAAGAATCACCTCAAAATAGGTATACCCAATACCTGAAGTGTTTCCATTATATCTACGAAAAGAGAGATCCTTTTCGCAAGCTTAGAACACTGCAACCATCTCTCTACAGGGTGCATTTTGAGAGATAACAATTTTGATGACTTTTGACACAGGGGGAGTGTTGAAGCGGTTAAAGTGCCAATTTTGCCCCTTGAATGAGAAGTATATTTTTCCTTTCAAATTTTGTAGTCTTGTGTATGTCTTATTAATTCTTATGAATGTCAAATTCCCGATTAATCATCCTACCCAATTGTAAATTTAGTAATCTTTTTGCATTAATATTAATGTGCATGTCTAGCTTAAGAGTATTGTTGTGAAATTTTCCTCAATGCATCAAGTGTTTACCTTGATGTTCTTCTAAAAATGTCGGTTTGTGCATCTAGAATCCTTTTCATATCAATTGTTCATATACTCAATCAAAGACCCAAAATAAATTTGGTGTATCACCCAATTTTGAATCAATAGACAACTTTTACCCTCAAACACCAAAAATTTGTTTAGGATACATCAAAAAGGAATTAGCATGTTTATTTTATTCAAAGACTCACCTCAAAATAGGTATACCCAAAAACCCTGAGGTGTTTCCATTATATCTACAAATGAGAGAGAGATTCTTTTGAAGTATAGAACAACTCCATCCATCTCTCTACAGGGTGCACTTTCGAGAGATAAATTTTTTGAGGAATTTTGGACAGGAGTGTTGAAGAAGTTTGCTAGTTTTACCCCTTTAATGAGAAGTACATTTTTCCTTTCCAATTATTTAAAATCTTGTGTATGTCTTATTAATTCTTGTGAATGTCAAATTCCATGATTAATCATCCTACCTTGTTTCAAATTTAGTATTTTTACATGAATATTAGTGTGCATGTGTAGCTTAATAGTATTGTTGTGAAATTTTCCCTTAATGCATCAAGTGTTTACCTTAATATTCTACTACAAACTATTGGTTTGTGCATCTAGAATCCTTTTCATATCAATTGTGCATATACTCAATCAAAGACCTCAAATATGTTTGGTGTATCACCCAAGTTTTGAATCCATTTACTCATCTTATACCCTCAAACCCCAGAAAATTAGTTTAGGATACATCAAAAAAGGAACCGGCCTTGATATTGGAGACTTACCTCAAAATAATTATACCCACAAACCTAAGGTGTTTCCATTTTATCTATGAAAGAGATAGATCCTTTTGCAAGCTTAGAAAACCTCCAGCCATCACTCTGCGGGGTGCACTTCGAGAGATAACAAATTTTGCAAATATTTTCGGGGAAACAAAGAAAATTCCACGAGTTCTAAGAAAATATGAAGAACAAATAACTCAAACATACAAGTTAGAGTAAAAATATCCTCGCCCTTGAGGTGGTCAAGTTCGCTAAGAAACAAAAACACCCAACACCATTCGAACTCGAAATACACAATATACATAATGGAAAATGTAGAAGAAACGATGTATCAATACTTTGAAAACCCAAAACATTTAGAAAGGAAAGGTTACAAAGTTCAAAATAATCAGAAGGAAAACCTTTTCTTAAAAACAATGCCCATGATTCAGACTCATCAAATAACAAACTATGCATACACGATACAGAGATGAAACTCAACTCAAAGCTTTGTTTTCATGGTGGTCTCCTCTCAAACACTTCTAAGAAGAGCTCAAAATATTGTCATGAAGATAGAGATCCAACATTCAAAAATGCAAAGAGTTTAAAAAACATCAAGGATAGCTCAAAAAGGATTAAAAATGATGGAAGTACCAAGTATTCATACTCACAGTTCCTTACATAGGCTAAAAAATGGACAGAATCAAGCTCAAAAAAATCAAAATGGCGGTCATGAGGAAAATTGGCCGGGCTTCACACTCAATTTTCAACAATCTGGGACCGATCGAGTTTAGGGTTTTTTTGTTTTCTTGCCAACCCAAATCCTAATCAACCTAGTTGGTACAAGATCAATTCTCTATATCACAATGTCCATATCTAACAGATGAGAATAAAAACCACCATGCTAACTAGGGTACACCATCGGGTGTCAAGATCTAAAAGGACATGATCAAACCATTAAGAATGTAAACCATAAACCAAGTACCAAGTAAAGCCTCAACAGTTCAGATTGAAGGAGATAAAAGATCAATGGTTAGAAACCCTTGCAAGTCCTATGCAAATTTATATTTAGTAACAATAGTGATCAATGATCCACATTCGATGTTATAAATATCAATGTCTCTGAGTAACACCGAATATCATTCATTTCAAATTCTAAACCCTAATCATGGAGCCAATAGATCAAAGGTGGATTTTCAAATAGTAAAAATGATCAACAATATGAGTTTGACATCACCAACTTTAAAGAAAACCTCCAAGGTTGACCATGGTTAAACAAGTGATACATGGAAAGTAAACAATGAAACCCAAAGGTATATGTATGCATTGATAACACCAAAAGTGGTCCAATAATTATATGCCAATCAAATAAAAAGGTGGCCAAATGAATATGGTATGCCTGAAAAATCAAATCAAGGGTGGTCACAATCTAATCAAACTAATATGTATGCCTTTGCCAAGTCAAAGAAGGGACACACTTCCTTAAAAAAATAAAATTACCTCAATTTTCTCGAATGGTAAATTCAAATACAGTGGCATGGCCAATGAAAGATAAGCGTCTTTGCATCATAAGCCTTGTGGTCCCCACTTTCAAAAGGGTATTTTGTAAGGTTTTTTCATGACATAGTGAGCAAAGGACAAAAAGGATTATTCATGTAGGTGGTCCCCACAGTGGTTGGGTGAATATTTTTGTGAAATTATTGAAGATCAAATGTGTTATTTATTTTACTTGCATAAGGATATTATTTTCTTTGCATGTGCATCCAAGTGGACAAAAATCTAAAAGTGCCAACTTTATCATTGCAAGTGTCACATTAGGAAAAACATAAGAAGAATATGCACTTGCACGGTTAAGACTTAATCAACAAGAAAATTGGCTATCATTAGCTAAAATATTCACCCAAATTATTTATCTCTTTAAAAATAGAGCATTTAATCGCACTTTGACTAAAGTGTATTTTTGTAAGAAAAGCTATTATTTCCTTATTTTAATCAGCGTATCTAGTTTTATTCCTTTCTTTATTCATGATAAAGGGTAAAATTATCATGCATGTGCGAGTAAAAATTTTAGCCTTTTTTAGGAGGGGTTGGGTGGATTACTTTTTGCAATATATTGTGCACACTAGCAAGGCACAAGGAGGAAGTTTTGGACATAGGAGTGTTGAAGCATATTTCAGCGAGTTTTACCTTTGAATGAGAACTATATTTGTCCTTTCCAATTATTTACAATGGTGTGTATCTTTCCATTAATTCTTGTGAATGTTAATCTTGTGGTTAATCATCTTACCTTGCTACAAATCTGGTATTTTATGCATAGTATTAGTGTGTATGTTTAGCTTGTTTTGTTGTTTTGATTTATCCCTTTTTACATAAGATTTTTGCCTTAATATTCGTTGAAAACCATTAGATTGTGAATCTAAAATTCATTCTCAATTTTATTGTGCATATACTTAGTCAAATCCCTCAATAAGTTTGGTGTATCACCCATTTCAATTTCAGTTACAATCATTTTTTACCCTCAAAACCAAAAAAAAAAATATTTTAGGATACATCAATAAGTGACATGCCTTGATACTAGATACTCACCTCAACAATAGGTATACCCCCACAGAGACTGAGGTGTTTCCATTGTATCTATGAAAGTGAGAAATCAAGAAAGCTTGGGAGCCCTACTATCATCTCTCGATTGAGGTGCACTTTCAAGAGATAACAATTTTTCGCATGCCTAGTGGGACACAGATCAAAGTCATAGCAGATTACAATAATTTTCAGTAGATTTACAGTTTAGTAGTAGATTACAATAATTTACAATAGATTTACAGTGAAATAAAATCACTTTTACAAAAACAAGTCAGTAACAATCTATTCTAAAAATTGAAATATTTATTTGGCGACTAACCGTAAGGTTGATTTGAGACCAATTTTGTAGCATGTTCCTTGCCTAAAGTGACTACAACATAATCGGTAAAAAGGATTCCTACTAATTTTATTTCTTTTCCTTTGAATTTCGTAAGAAGAATAGTTAGAAATACCTTACCTTAAAATAGGCTCAGTTTTCAAGCAACCCTCCTCCTCTTCCTTCACCATGTGTTAATCTTATTTTTCAAATCCTTTTTATTCCATTGGATCTACAATGACCTAGAAAATTTTGACCTTTACTAATGGCAACCCTTTAGTAATTCAAGTCTACCACAATATACCTATTTCTGCCGTAAAAGGTTTACATTCATTTACTGGTGAAAATCATATTACTCCTATAGAGCACATTAAAGATATCACAACACTTTGTGCAGTTCATAATATAACTCATGAAGATGTAGCCTTAAGACTCTTAGCTACATCATTTAAAGGAAAATATTTGCAATGGTACATAACTCTACCGATAGGGAGTATAAGAACTTGGGATGAGTTAGGGGAGAAATTACTTAAGCAATTTCAAGACAATTCTAATCACCTATCTCTCATAGAAAAAAAAATCTACAATCAAAAGAGCTCCTCATGGATTCATGGCTAGTTTTAACATCACATTTTCTAGAACTTGGGAAAGAATTCCAGCTAGTGTTAATCCTCAAGACGATCATGCATTTCTATATTCTCTTCGAGCTTTAAATAGTGATATTTCAGCCATGATTCATTCTATGGGAGGAACTACTCTCCAAAAACTTATGATATTTCCATTAGGGCTAAAAACAACCTTATTCAAGATGGTAAACTAGCCCCAAGGCCTTCAATGCCTCTTATGGTAGATTTGGCACATGTTTAATAGCCTATTACCATTTTAGAGTCTGTTGTTATAAATCCATCAAATGATGTATTTAAGGCTTTGTAGACTATTGGAAATAAATTAACGTCAATTGAGAACAAACTAGCTCATCCTAGCAGGCCTTACCAAGCTTCTTACTAGCAAAATCAGCAGAATAGGTAGCCTTTCCAGAAAAATTAGAACTATAGATAGCCATATTAGCCAAGGAAATTCTATCCAAATCTTCCTAGTTCATCTAGCGCTCTTGTTCGAGTTAATATGGTTTCAAAAGAGTAGTATTTACCTTGTAATCTACTTCATTCATCTGCTAATTTTCTAAATGATTTCCTAAATATAAGTCTTATTACACAACCTTAGTCTAAAGAATTATTTATGAAAGGAACGATAACCAGATTGTACCAAGCCAAGAACATAGATGCTAATCAAACACCATGATCAATAAGATGAAAGAAATTCACCAGAATAACTTTACATAAAACTTTTGCAAACAAATGAGAAAAAATATCATATATTATTATGGAACTCAATGCAATACATTGAGAATGGGCCTTGCTTAAATAGGCAAGGAATAACAATCTAAGAACCATTCAAGGTCGTAGATCAAGCCATAAATCAAGGAAATAACTAGTCAGCAAAGAACTAGTCAAGACCATAGATTTAGGAGAGAACTAGACATCAAGGATCTAGTCAATACCATAGATCAAGGAAAGAACTATACCTAACAATTAGATAATATCTTCTTATATCTAAATAAATAAAAAGAAATATCCTGAGACATAAGTGGGTGAGATAAATACAATAAAGTTAAATAATGTACCTAGGTAAACATTATCTAAGGTAGATACATACTCTAACACCCCCTCAAGTGAACCTAGGGGCCAAAATAGAAGTGGCATGTCCATAGTATGAGTCTAGGAAACTAGCCCGATGAGGTACTCATGTGCAATAATTGGGAAAAAGGGACACCGCAAGGTACACAAAACAAGTAATAGCAAAGTAAAGAGAGTAAAGATCCTCTCCAAGGCATTCCAAGAAGCTCGGCTCAAAAAAAAATCAGACAATGTGAAGAAGTGTGGTGTGCATTGTGGTCTAAATCCACTGCTCGATCACAAAACTCAAAAACAACTAACACCGGGCTCCACCAAAATAGCTCCATACAAAGAGACTGTCAACAAAGTGATGCCAAAAGTGAAAAAAAACACCAAACATAATTCGATCAACTGCTGCAAATAGGTGTGCCACGATCCAAGAATAATAACCAAAGCAACAAGGCAAGGACACAAACTCCAGAGTGTCACGATCCAAGAAAAGCCAAGGTAAAAAGGCAAGGACACAAAACCTCGAAGAAGCAGGATCAACACCACACCCTCCCATACTATTGAATGGGTGGAGTGACACTATAAATATGTATGAGTTGTCAAAATAAATACTCGAACACTGAAAAACTAACACTGGAATGCACCAGAATAGATCCCCATAAGAGATACTATCAACATCCCAAATGTGTCGAAAATACGATACAAAATTTCTCAACAAACAAGAGAGATACACTACACCTGCTAAAGAAAAATACTCAAAACAAGAAGATTCACAATGCAAAAGGTATAGAAAGTGGAGCAAGAGGCTGAATGGTGGAGGAGCCATGCGTGTAGAGTCCTCTCAACGAATGCCTATGTCACCTCCAGGAGTGATCAAATATCCACCCCAAATCAACATGGATGAATGAAGAAGATTCCTACATATGACTTGGTGAAAAATGCACAATGGGGGTGCATGCAGAAGAACATCTAAATGTGTGTCAGGTTGATCATGTCTGACAACTAAAATCACCAGTTTCTCAATCCTGAGTGAAGATGTAGAACTCATGTGTTGCTTAGGATCCTCAAAAAGAGTCAAGCAAACAAAAAAAGGAGATATGTCAATGTGTGATCCCAATGAAGTATCTACTCGAAAACCAATGTCATGACAAGAATTCAACTTAACAAGTGGAATAGAGGAAATAATACCCTGTGAATGTCTACCAATGACTCTGCTAGTGAGACCAATAGAATGGAGCATGCAAGAACTGAATGAAGTAGTATGCTTCTCAAAATAGCCAACCAGCTAAGAAGAAATAGGATACACAACATGTGGTATTGTAATAGGCACGTATGTGGAAAAGCATGCAATCACAAGATTCATAGGTGTATGAGCATCAAGAGCAGAATGCACTCAAAGACTAATGATCAATGTCATTGGGTTCAGAGCAATAATGTAAAGTGGACTAGGAGCATAGTTGTGGTTGTCCACAATATGATGGTGATGATGTAGGCTAGCAAGTTTGTTTTGCAGGGAGTGTATTATTGTATCCTTATCATGAATGAGTGATTGTAGATGAGAATTTCACTTCTTGAGTGATCTATTTTCTTCCACAAATTTTACAATATCCTTTTGAAGTCCACACACTTGAGAGAAAATCATATCATTCTCAGAATTCATGATAGGTACAAACTGCAGCTCCCAAAAGTTTAGGACGTCAGGCTCAGCCGAAATTGCATCCACAATTGATTACAACACTCCTCCATATTTGACACTTTATAATTATATTCCAAGTCTAAAAATAAATAAATCCAATGGAAAGAGCATGAAAAGAAAGTACTTTTGTAAAAATGGCACTCAAAACCGAGTTACCGATCAAAAGTTACAAGCTTTTTACTATTTTGCTCTGTTATTTATTGTAGTTGCCACTAAAACAAAATAAATTGTTGTTGCCTTCACCACACAAATAAAATTAAAGGGGGCTGAAGTTAAGCACCTACTAGTAGGAATCATAAGCTTTAAGCCCTCATATGACCATACCATATGACCAAAGGCTAAGGATTTTAATGGGTGCTAACAACCCAAGGTAGGTCTCACAAAATCCAAAAACTTTGTAAACATTTTCCTCGATTTCTAACCATGTGCTATGAATCCCAAGGCGCACTGTGTAGTTCATTGCAACCACAAAAAAATGTCTTCCCCAAGAAATGGCTAAGTTTACAGTCGATCTTAGGGTTTTCACACCTTCCAGATCCAATGGAAGCCTCTGTTTTACATAAAAATACACGTAGCAACAAAAAACGACCAAATCCCAAATATATGAATACACAAAGAGTTTATTTACAAAATAAAACTTACAGATGGATGTCAACAACAATATATGCTCGATACCATGAAAGGAACGATAACTTGATCGCATTTCGCCAAGAACACAGATGCTAATCAAACACCATGATCAATAAGTCGAAAGTAATTCGCCGTAATAACTTTACATAAAACCTTTACAAACAAATGAGAAACAATATCATATATTATTATGGAACTCAATGCAATACATTGAGAATGGGCCCTGCTTAAATAGGCAAGGAATAACAATCTAAGAACCAGTCAAGGTCGTAGATCAAGCCATAAATCAAGGAAATAACTAGTCATCAAATAACTAGTCAAGACCATAGATTTAGGAGAGAACTAGACATCAAGGATCTAGTCAATACCATAGATCAAGGAAAGAACTATACCTAACAACTAGATAATATCTCCTAATATCTAAATAAATAAAAAGAAATATCCACACACATAAGTGGGTGAGGATAAATACAATAAAGGTAAATAATGTACCTAGGTGAACATGAGCTAAGGTAAACACCTAATCTAACAACTTATGCCTCAAATGGAGGGTAGGAAGAAATATGCTTAGAGTGAAAAATCACCTACAAAAATTTAGTCAGCTTTGGAGAGGAAGACTTTATTGCAGTCACAACTAGGTCTCAAGAAAAGGCTCAAGATAAAGAAAAACAACAAAATAGACCTATTTTTCCTACAATCACTGATAAATTAGCAAGTACAAGTCAAAAATATAAAACAAATATATTTTTCCTTCAAACACAATAAGCAATTGAGATCCTAAAGAGCCGTAAACATAACTACACCCTAATCCTAGAAGATTATTCATACCTCAGATTTCAAAAGTTGCGAAAGCATAGTCATTTTTGTTAAATATTAAGCTAAAACTATAGAATATTTTCAAATATTGTTGTTTATTTTAATATTGCTGAGGTTATGAAAAAACATAATATTAATATTCCATTATGGGACGCTCTTAGTATTCCAGAAACTAGGAGTTGCTTTGCTAAGTTGCAGATTTCTTCAACACCAATCGAAAAAGAAACTCAGAAAGTAGATATGGTTTTTGGTATAATTGAGCAAGATCACATGAATGAGGTTAAGTGGATATAAAAAAGGTTTTAAATTCTCATGATATTAAAAAGCCACCACCCTTTTATATATATTTGAGTATTGGAGATCATTTAGTTCATAACTGTATGGTTGACATTGATGCAAGTAACACAGTAATGCCTAAAGAAATTACAGAGAAATTAGACATGCAGGATGCACCTATAGAGAAAAGTGTGTTGTAGCTAGATAGAACAACAACTAACATAGTTGGTGTCATTATAAATTTGGAGGTAACTTTACATGTTTGTCCAAATGTTTCTATCTTACAAGATGTTACTGTCGTAGATTTACCTCCCTACTTTTCCTTATGCTTATCAAGAGATTTTACAACAAAGATAGGAGGTTATCTTTCTTCAGATTGGTCATTCTTATTCTTTACTATAAGGTATGGAACTAAAGTTATTGTTAATTCAGAGCCTCTGGCTAGATTTCATATTGAACCTCATGCTTCAAATGTTGCAATAAATTATGCAGTCATGGATCAATTTGATTTTGACATTATAACACATGTTTCTACATTAGATGGTGTTTCTAATTTGTTTATGGATGAAAAACTCAATAAGAACATGCTTATGATCCTTTCAAAGAATCAGAAGAAGATTTATTTAGCATTTATTATTTGCATGAAGAAAATGCACCAATCACCTTACTATCCAAAATAGAGAAAACAATAGAAGGCCTTTGGATCTTGTCGAAATGAAGCTTCCATAGCCCTTCCTACACAAATGAAGGTGAATGTTTGATGCTCACTTCCCCTACAAATGAAAAGTAATTTTCAGTTCTAATTCTGCAATTCTCATGTACTTGTAATGTAGCTGAGTACAAAGCATTAATTCATGGCTTACAATGGGCCAGAAAAAGAGGTATCAACATGTTACAAGTTTTTGGTGATTCAGAGTTAGTAATTAATCAAGTAAAAAAATTCATGTATGTAAGAATTCATTACTGAAATCTTACAAACATAGAATTTCAAATTTAATGGAGGATTTTGATGCTATTAATATACAATTTGTTCTAAGAACTGAAAATAAACATGTAGCGATTGGTGCTAGAAAAAATTAATAATAGAATATTACATCCACATATAAAAATAATTGTAAGACCTTTAGTACCTGATAATGAAGAAAATTAACAAGTATTCAAAGATGATGAGCCAATTTGTAGATTTCTACAATAAGACGTTGAATTTTCTACAATAAATCAAGAAAAATTGTAGCATTTATATGGTGACCAAATTATTCAATTGAATACAAACAAGCTTCCCCAAGGACTGGTCACATTAGAAGATATTTTTAGTTCTAATGATCAATTAAGAAAGGATAAATGGAAGATCTTGACTCACGTAAATAACTATGAAGAGATCTTAGTTGATGATGAAAATAAATTATTTATCGGAAAGGTATGTTCCTTAGCTGAAAAAGAGTCTTTTATTAATTTGTGTAAAGAGTTCAAAGATGTTTTTTCTTGGAAATACCAAGATCTGAGAGGTTTTGATCCCAAAGTTTAACTTAGCATACCATAGAGTTGCGTCAAATCCTAACCCAATTAGGAAAAAAATAGGCTGTAAATGCTAAGATTGAACCCTTGATGAGAAAATAGTTATCTAGACCGATTGAATCAGGTATTATATTTTCAGTCCAACATTCAATTTGGGTAGCTAATTTTGTTCTTGTTCAAAAAAAGAGTGGAGAAATTTGGCTATGTGCGGATTTTAGAGATCTTAACAAAGTTTCATTAAAATATTATTATCCGCTTCCCAACATGGATCAGATTTCAAGAACATTTTCAGGTTCATAGAGGTTGTCCCTTGTGGATTATTATACTAGATACAATCAGATCCTTGTGCGTGAAGAAATCAAATACAAAATAACTTTCACTACAAAGTGGGGTAGTTATTCTTAAGAAAGAATTCCTTTTGGAATTTCTAATATCGGTGTAATGTTTCAATGTGCAATGAACATGGATTTTCATAATGTATTAAATAAATGTATAGTATTTTATTAAGATTATGTTGTATTTTACAAGAATTCTAATGATCATCTTATGCATTTAAGGCAAAATTTTCAGCTTTGCAGGCAGTTTGGAATATCATTGAATCCCAAAATTCTATATTTTTAGTCCATCAAGGTAAATTACTTAGACATATTGTTTTAGACAAGGTTTTGCTATTGATCCTTTCATAATTGAAGAAATTTCACATCTATCCTTGCCTCATCATAAGAAATCACTACAAAGTTTTCTTGGAAAAATCAAGTTTGTTAGAAGATTTGTTCCATATTTTTCAGCATTATTCAATCCATTAACAACCATGTTAAAGAAAGATAAACCTTTCTCTTCAAAACTGAAGGAAGAAAAGGATTTAAAGCCATCAAGATAGCTATTTCACAAGATCCTACCTGAAAAATAAAATTTTTGATAAGGATTTTACAATGTATGGACTTCATAGGAGATGAAACCATTTCCACCATATTAACTTAGGTTAATGATGAAAATATTGAGTACCCAATTTCTTTCATTCGATGAGCTTACATGATTACGAGACAATGTACACTTTTCTTGAAAAAAATACTTTGTGTAGTAAGAGGATTAAATAATTTCAAGTACGTGATTTCAAATAAAAAGATACATGTCTTAGTCTCTCACCCAAGTGTTAAATTGTTCTTGTTGAAAAAGGAACTGAATGAGAAGAGAAAAAGATGGATTACAAAGATTATGGAATATGATGTTGACATCTGTGTTGTAAAAAATAGTACGAGAAAAAGGATTTTTATAACATCGATTGTTGATATAGAAAGATAACATGCTACAAAATCAGAATATTTATTACATGATGCTAAAATCACATATCAATAGTCAGAAATCTTATTACACCTAAGAATCAACAACCAGAACTCAATCCAAAAGTTCAAGAATCAAGATGGATGACTGATTTGATTAATTACTTGCAACACGGTACTTATCTGGAAGGTATGGACAAGAATAAATGAATATATTTCAGGTTACAAGTTATACCTTATGTTTTCATTGATGGTGTGTTGTTTAAAAGGGATATAAATGGAATTTTTTTGTGATGTATTGATTATGATAAAGTTCAACAACTATTATCCGAGTTTCATGAAGGACCTGTAGGATGCCACTTTTCAACACGTACTATAACCTTAAAATTTATGAAATTTGGTTACTATTGGCCCAACATATTCAAGGATTACTTCAAATGGATTAGAAAGTGTAAGAAGTGTGCTTTTTTGTTGGAAAGGAACATTTAGCTTCGTTGCCCCTACAACCTATTTCAATGGATCATTCATTCATGCAGTAGGGTCTTGACTTCATTGGCATGATAAATCCACCTCCATCATAGGGAGATAAGTGGATATTGACCGCTACTGATTATTTACACATTGGAATTAGCAATATCTTTGAAAGAAGCTAATGAGACTTCAATCTTAACATTACGAAGGTAGAATTTGCATATTTGGTTTTTGAGTAACTATCATTTTAGATAATGTCTTAGAATTTCTTGTTGAAAAGGTAAGAGATTGGGTTTTCAAGCATGTAATTTATTTGATTAATTGATCTAATTATTACCCACAAGGCAATGGGTTAGCTGAAAACACTAACAAAAATATTTTGAATATCATTAGAAGTACACTCAAGGAAAACTAAATATCTTGGTATCGATGTTAAATTCAACACTTTCAATGATGAGTGACTCCTAAAAGATCACTTGGCAATTCACCGTACAAGCTTATTTATGGACGAGAGGTAAGAATGCCCATCTCAATTGAGTTTCTCGAATTAGATTTACTACATCAGATGGAACTACTTGAGAATGAACCAATGTAGGTTCATTATGTAGAGTTAATGGAGTTATAGGAGCTAAGAGATCAAGTTCATCTGAATATGGAAAATAATCAAAGACAAATCAAGAAAACATTTGATAAAAAGGCTAAGTTCAGAGTCTTCAATGAAGGAGACATTGTATTGAAATGGGATGTTGATTGTGCAAACCCATGAAACCACATGAAGTTTGATACAATTAGGAGTGTTCCTTACATGATTTCATCTTGCAATGAACATAATGCATTCCAAATTTCAAGGTTGAATGGATAAGAACTTTCCATTCCGTGAATGGTATGTTTCTTAAACATTGTTATTGAAAATCCTACAATGTTTGGTTAGAGTAGGATTTTCCTTTCAATAATTCCACTCGTGGATGTGATCGGTTTACTGTAACCTTTCCCATTTTTTTAGTTTTTTTTTCGAAGGGTTGGTTTTTTAGAAAAGGTATATTTCGGTTATATGCTTTAACTCCATGCCTAATGGAAAAGAGAAAGGCAACGATCTAAAAGCTAGCAGGAATTTTTCCCCATAAGATCAATAGAAATGTTGACAACTTTTGTACTCATGCAAAAATGGGCAATTATGAAATTTGTTTTGATGGAAGGCATTGATCAAATGGACCTAACTAGGGGGAGTCATACACTTTTCACTTTGTTTTTCGATTATCAAAGAATTGATTAACAACATGTAATCTGTAGCTATGTGTGTTGTTATAGAATGCAACACCTCACATAGGATGTCAACAAGGAAACAAAAATCACCGAAGGACCGATGTGCTACCTTGATAAAAAGGCAGACATCACAGTTTATGTGAGAGGTCAAACTCAATAACATCAAACAAGGTTGATTTTTTCCATACAGAAGTGTTCATTTTAAGTTACAGGTACATTAAATCTCATTATTACTACATGTTTAAATACTATTAATCATGTGATTGAGTTGTTTATTTCATTATACAATCAATATCCATCATAAAAGTTGAATGCAGAAAGAAGTATACAACTCAGTTACAAAAATTAATGTCATTTATTCATGAAGAAATTCAGTATTTCCCACACAAGTCGTGGGATGTAACTTATATCTACTAAAATAAGAGATACATGTGTATAAAGTTAAAAGCAAGGGAATGTAGAAGGAACCCATCATTTCCTTGGGGTTTCCTCTTGGTCTTCATTGTTCCAACTTCATCTCCTTATCTTCATCTTCTCTACATCATTCCATTGCATCACTGTACTTATAAGGAAAGAAAAGATTATCAATTTTTAGCTCAGGGTTAAATATGCATGTCTGTGTTACTAGATTAAGGAAAATGAATCTCCTAAATCAGAAGGAATAAGGTACATCAAAGTAACAGAGATTAAATGTGAAAATATTATATTACGAAGCTCATGCCATTAAGAGGAATAATTATAGACATAAAATAAAGAGAAATAAAATCACTATAGAATACAAGAGAGGCTAAGGCGTATTTATTTTCTAACTATTTGTCTTGAGTGTGCAAGTACATGTAGATGATTAAAAGAAGTACAAACTGTTGTATTTATAATAATGAAACAACTATAGAAATGCATTACTTTCTACAAACTTGGAGAAATATTGACAGAATAAACAACTATTTCATAAAGTACAAAACAATTATTAATACCAAGTTCTAATGATCTTCAAAGTAACATTATGAAAAGGAAAGATACTTCATTAAAGTTCAGACTTCATTAATGCCTAGAAAATTTCCAAGAAGGATGCAAGATCAAAAAGTATCAAGCCACATATTGAAGTTACAGTAAGCTATATCATGATTAAATCTTAGCTTGACTAAAAAAATCAACTTTGAAAGGTTTCAAGGAGAGAAATGACTCATCACATCCATAATGCTTTTATTTTGGAAAAGTAAGATAAGGAACACTTCAAGCATCCAGAAAAACTTGAAATTGCACAACTGAAAATAGAGTATCGATTCAAAACTTGAAGATAAGACTAAATGTAGAGTTATACTGATTAGTCAAGGAATGCAACCATCCGAAGGCACGAGACTACTACGCACTACAAAAAAATAAATAATACAAAGGTACAAGTTAATCAATTGAAAAAGAGTCAACATAGCTTCAACTAAAATTAAAAATACCATGATTCATATAATACAAATAGAGCTCTAAATACAAGGTAGACCACAATTTACTAGTTTAAGATTTAGGCTATAAGCATGAAGCCAAGCATGATTAGGGATCAATCATTGATGAATGTTGTAGAGGTTGATGATGATAAAACTATGGAAATATTGATTCCTCAATTTTATTAAAGTCATAGTGCACATGAGAAGAAAAGAGAGCATCTTTCAATAGTGAATTATAGGTGCAATATAGTCAAGAATAAGAATGTCTCACATGCCATCTTAAGTCCACTAGATGGTATGAGAGACAATTCAGAGTTCAAGGAAGGGTCATTGTAAATATACCTAAGCAAACTATTGTAAAACATAACGCATTACTATTCATATTCATCTAAACACACATGATAAAGGTGTTATGATTGATCAAGCTAAAGAAAACAGATTCATAATAAATCTTAGAAACTTCATTGTACAAAATTACATTAGCTTCCGTGAGCTAAAAATAAAATGAAGCAATTTTCAAGAAACAAAAAGACTAATGCTAAAAGAAATAGTCATAGCATAATGAACTGTAATTCCATACAAGAGTGTTGTAATTCATATGAATGGAGCCCCAAATACAAATTACAACATGATTCATGAGGTTGAATTGAAATAATTCTATAAAATATTACAACTTGAGAATGATCAGCCACAAATATTAGCTCACGGTTTGAAAATGCAAAGGAAAAAGTGTCTCAAAGCTAAAAAGAGAAATATCAATGATGTTAGAGAATATCAAAAGCTATATATTCATTATGGTCCCCACTTTCAAAAGGGTATTTTGAATGGTTTCTTCCTAACATAGTGAGCAAAGGACAAAAAGGATTAATCATGAACATGGTCCTCACAATGGTTGGGTGAATATTTTTGTGAAAGTATTGGAGATCAAATGTGTTATTTATTTTACTTGCACGGTGATATTATTTTTTTTACATGTGCATCCAAGGGGACAAAATTGTAAAAGTGCCAAATTTATCATTGCAAGTGGATCAAATTGTAAGTGTCACATCATGAAGAAGAGGACAAGAATATGCACTTCCATGGGTACAACTTGATCAACAAGCAAACTAGCTATCATTAGCAAAAATATTCATCCAACTTGTTTATCTCTTTAAAAATAGAGCAACAACTACTCTTTGACTAAAGTGTATTTTTGTAAAAAATATATTATTTCCTTATTATAATCATCATGCCTATTTTTATTCCTTTATTTATTCATGACAAAGGGGTAAAATTAGCATGCATGGGTGAGTACAAATTTTAGCCTATTTTTAGGAGGGTTTGTTTGGATTATTTTTTCAATATATTGTGTGCACTAGTAAGGCACAAGGAGGAATTTTGGACACCCGGAGTGTTGAACCATATTTCTTCCAGTTTTGCCTTGAATGAGAGCTAATTTTGTCCTTTCCAATTATTTTCAGTGGTGGGTATATTTCCATTAATTCTTGTGAATTTTAATTCCCTGATCAATCATCTTACCTTTTTCCAAATCTAGTATTTTCCGCATAGTATTAGTGTACATGTTTATCTTGTTGTGTTGTTATGGTTTATCCATCAATACATACATTCTTTTCCTTAATATTCTACCGAAAACCATTGGCTTGTGCATCTAAAATTCATTCTCAATTTTATTGTGCATATACTCAGTGAAATCCTCAATAAGTTTGATGTATCATCCATTTCAATTTTAGTTACAATCATCTTTTTACCATTAAAAGCCTTAAACAAATTATTTTAGGATACATCAATAAGGGACCGGCCTTGATACCAAAGAATCACACCTCAAAATTAGGTATAACAATAGACTCGAGGTATTTCCACCGTATCTACAAAAGTGAGAGATTAAGCAAGCTTAGAATCCCTACTATCATCTCTCAACTAGGGTTCACTTTCGAGACATAACATGAACTCCTAAACAAACAATTTCTATTTGAAGATGGTAGATGTGTTAGAAAACTAACTAATACATTGTTTATTCTTAACTAACTTATTCGGTTACCATCCCTAACAAGTTCACAATTGGGTCAAAACATTTTTGAGTATGTATATATTTGTGTGATTAATGAGCATTTGGAAAGGTATTCAATTGTTTTTTTCCTTCTTTAGTATCAAAGCACCAATTGCTTAGCGTGTGGGGAAGAAACTTGTTTTGGTGTTTTGAACAAGCACTTGGATGTTGCAGTGACCAATGGAGTGACTTGTTATTTCTTGTAGTTTGACATCCTACAAACCTGCTTGGAAGTGGCAACGACCAAGATAGAAATCAGTTTGGTAAGTTGATGTCATTTCTGGAATTTTTTAAAAATGTTTTGTTTACCACAAAAAAATGTTCCCGAATTAGCAGTTAGAAAGTCACTAGGTGATCTACTTGAAAGAAAAGAGGACAAGAGATAAGGAAAAAACCTATTGCAGTTGGATGAAAACATGGAAAATCGGTGTACATCCTTTGGAGACATGCTACATGAAGGAGAACAAAAATTACATACAATATCCTCCAATTGTTGAAAAATTCCAAGAGATTTCTAAATGCTTATTTTATACCCTCCGGTCAAAATTCCAAGCCGATATGAGTTGTTTTGGAAGGAGGTGGACCTTTTGAAGAATAAGTTGAAGAAAATGAAGGAGTTGAATGTAAAACATGTTGGATTTGTTGTAATATTTGCATATGAGTATGTTACAACTAAGCATTTTATTGTTGATATCTTGAAGCATGGTGAAACTCCACTAGTTGGGAAATAAAATCAAGATCGTATTATGTCGTGTCCAACTCTAGACAATTCCACTTTACTTGTTGAACCAAATCCTCCACCTTTCTACGACTTGGATGTCTATTTATATAACTATACTCGAAATGGAGGATACACAGAGGTTGGAGGGAAATTGGCGCCCTCTCATCAAGAACTTAATGTGTTTTTTTTCTCCATAATGTGTTTCGTTGTAGTATGTTTTTCAATAAAATGCAGAATTTTTTTCCATTTGTTACCTTCTATTGGTACCCAAAGTTTTTCTCCTTTTCAAGCCAAGCAGCAACACAGATTCAATAGGGAGCTTAGAGGTAGATAGATCATAAATTTATGTCATTTTGTAGCTGGAGATAAATCTAGTTGTCCCTTTGTTACTTGGATTTATGGAGAGATGAATAACACCTCAAAAGGATGTGATCTTATACTAACGATTTTAGGTTGTGCCTTTCAACCAAGGTAAGAGAACATACTGGGTAACCTCATTATTTGAAAGGAGATACATGTACATTTCTTTTGCATAAATTTTATAGAGAAGACCTTGGGGAAAATATGATTAACACACCAGATAGGATTGTCACAAGTTGTCACTTCTAGATCATGGAGATACTTTCACAACAAGGAAAAGGTTACTAAAGAAATTTGAGACCCCGATTTTTTTCAGATACTTTAGTAAAAGGATTTTGGTCTAGTGTGCGTATACAGAGCAAAATCAGAGGTAGTATAGGTAGGATTAGTTGTTTGTTAGATGAATTTTGGTGGGAGAGGAGATAGAATGGACTTGACTCAATAGATCCTTGAGAGCTTATGCAAAATGGAATGATTCAATCAACAAAACGCCACAAAAAGTTAAATTATTTCAACAACTAGAATATGTGCTTCAATGGAGGCCCAAATTAGAACTCTTTCACACAACCTGTGGGATTCTATAATGAAGGCTTGTGTTAGAGAACCTAATAAGGAACCAATATTTAAACCAAGTCACTCCCGAGGTACACCAAGAGGCTTATAGAGAATCTCTATCAACAAAATGAAATAAAAGTGATTTTAAACCGTTTATCACATTCCCAAATGAACGATCTTCGAGAAATAAAATTGTAGATGCCACTAAACTATCACAAGGACTAATATCTATGTGATTGGATTATATTTTGGTAGAATATTGCAATAAAAACAAGAAAAACTACTCGTATGGATTCAGAAATGAAATAAATACACTTTACTCAAGATTGACATAGAATAACTCAAAGTTTGATCAAATTTATTTAAAGGAAATTTTCCGAACAATCACAAAGATTGTCAATGGCTTTACACTTGCAACCACCTTGACACGATCAAATTTGGCACAAAGATAGATATACGCCTTATCTAGATAGATACTCAAAATGGATGGGCTCTCAAGCTTTTTCTCACTGGAGAAAATTAGTCTTGATCTTCCCAAAAATTCCCAACCACTTGCAAAAAAAATATCATGCCATTTATAACATTTCCAATAGAGCCCCTTCCTCCCTAAAGACAAAAATTTAATCGCGCACTAGTGCTCGCTATGATTCTTTCGTGATTTGTATAATCAGATCTACAAAATTCACCACGTGCTCGAGGGAAAATCTCTTCAATTTCTTTCGCATTCAACTATTTTCTTAGGAGAAAATGCCTCCATCCCTTCACCAAACACTTCTGCCCCATATCAATCAAATCTGACCCTTTTCATGCTTAGGAGAAGAAAAATAGAAAACCATATCGGGCTTGAGAGTAAGACGTTTTAATGGAAAAATCCGTCTCTAGATCTCTCCCACCAAACTCTAGATATCAAAATTAACTTACTCCTCTATTTGGTGTGTAGAAAACAACAAGAAATCATGAAGACTCACACTCCTAGGAGTTTTACAGTAAAAATGTAGGGAAAATCAGATTTAGACGCTTAAAGAATTGTTGATCCTTGATTTTGAATGTGGGTCGCCCATGTGGAAAATGCAAAAACAGGCTCGGGGGCTTCCTTTGACCTTTTCTGACCCTTTTAGAAAATTGGAAAAATTTCACCTTTTGCTCCACACGTCCACTTCTAAAAATGAGCCCGACACATGTCCCGAGGTGGGTCCCAAAGGGAACGTGAATAAATCTCGCCATTTGACTCTCTTTTGAAAAAAGGAAAATTTTCCAAGTTTTCCCCATAGCTCGCTCTTGAGAAATAATTTTGACATGTGTCCCAATGTGGGTCCCACTGGAACTACACTTCCCCTTTCACTTTTAACTCTTTTTTATCAAAAGGAAAATTTTCAATTTTCCTCCATGGGTTCGCAGCTCCGCCATTGACCGAGGAAGAACATTGACTATTTCCCATTGGGTTTGTAGGCCATTTTGCTATTTTAACCTTTATGACGCAAAGAGGTAAAAAGTTTTAATTGCTCTCGATGGTCCGCCTCCCCACCCCTTATGACTTTTCAAATTTCCACATGTCACCACGGTGCTCCTTGAGATGGTCCCAAAATTTTGATACTTTGAATGAGCACGGGCTCACCACATGTCCTACTCCGACGAGGTCCATGTCTCAGAATGCTTGAAGTTCAGCTGAAGGTGCCACGTGTCATGGTCCGAGGAAGTCTCCTTTTGGTCATTGAAAAGTCTAAGTAAATGTAAAGCAAGTGGAGGCCTCCACGTGTCATCCTAGCACTTCTTCAATTTGAAACTCAAGGGCCGGTCCCCAAACATGTGTGGTTCCTCCATGTGTCTCCATGGTGCAACTTCAAGATGGTGTCCAAAGTGGAGACCTTAAATGAGCACAAGCTTGCCACGTGTCTTGTTCCACCAAACTGGTCTAACTACATAAAAATTGTCCAAGTATGGGAAAGCAGCAGAAGCCTCCACTTGTCTCTTTCCTACCGACCCTCCACATGTCCTCTTGGTGCTACTTCAAAGCCAAACCAAAAAGTTGATTCTCAAATGAGTGTCATTCCTCCACATGGACACATTTTAAAAATGAGGATTTTCATGGAATTTCTGAAGTATTAAGCTAATCCGCATCCAACCAAGAGGTGCCACGTTTCCCTGTCGAATGAATGATGCAAATTTGACCAGGAGAGACACCCGTCAAACCATAAAACATAGAGAAATGTCCATTCGAGCTAGGAAATGAGGTTTTATTCAAGTACAGAGAATTTATACTATTACAAGGCTCAAACACGACCCTTAGGGACAAATCAACTCATTTTTCCTCGAGTACCTAGGGAAAAAATTATAAGAACAACAAATTTAAACTATGGAGAATGGAGGAATCGGGAAAACGTGAGTTTTGAAGGGAAAAAGCATGGGAGACCCAAAATATAGAGCTCTTCTAGAGGAACAAAGGAACCATGAGACAAATACAAACCCACACATGATCTTCGACCAAGAGCAGACTAAAAATGGCAATAAGACCGACCAAGCACCATACAGGGGAAGGAGAAAATGACAGAGGCCATGAATGAATAATTTTTCAAAGGCACAAATGGGGCGAGACCATTTTGAGCACCAATATTGGCTCTGACTGGGATGGGAAACTCCTTGCGAGTGCCACAAGAACAAAAGTAGACCAAGTGTAAAAATTTATCCATTGGGCAGCGGAGTCATCTTTCAAAGTAGAAACCAAGAGCCATCTTCAAAAACAAATAGAGAAGCCAACAAAAACAGGTCACCGAGGACTAGAATGAGCAAAAAACAGAAAAACAGGAAACACACAACAAACTATACACTATACACAAGGCTTATGCCTAGATTTAACGAAAGTAATCAAGGAAACAATTCAAGCCCTCTGTCATCCTAGTTATGACCATGCCAAGAGGTTTTGATATGTTTTTCATCAACTGGAAGTAGACCTCTTTTTATTCTTTGTTCTATTTGTAAACCACCCATCTTATCTGAAGCTCCTCCATTGTGTTTAAGTCAAATTCTTTGACATTCTCGCAAGGCTGAAACACAAACCAAATTCCCAGAAAAATTAGCATACTTGGGAGCTCTTTTTCAACACTATCATACTCCCCGAAATACACAAATCTCACCAAATTGTTAAAATCAGCATCTACCCGCAAAACTTCATAAGATGCATTGCTTGGGTCTTCAATTAAGTACATCATCTTATTCTCTCCATATAATTTCACCAAGTTGCCTTCAATTGGGATAGTGACATAAGACATGTCCATTTGCACACTACCACTAACACTTGTTGCCCACTTTCTTGACAACAACATACCCCACTTGGTCGGTAAATCAACTATGACAACTTCAAGTTTTAAATTTTTACCTCGATAGGCTGCAAGTTGCACCACCAAACCCTTCACACATCCCATTACTAGCACCTCTCTGGAGTCCATGGTAGTGCACTTCCCATATGTTGATGTTACTTTGATACCTAATTCATTCATGACCTCAAGAGGCATGACATTACATGAAGCTCCAGAATCAAACATACAATTATGGAATAACTTGTCTCTGATAACCAGGGTAGTGAAAAATTGATCTACTTTCAGTTGGGATTTAACCAAAGAAGTTCCTAAATAAACCTCTGGTGGTTCCCCCAGCTCTTCCAATACTTGTGGCTTTTCCAACTTTGCAACGGTAAGGGGAACCTAAACCTTGTTTGCATCTCTTCCTTGTATGATCTCTTCCCCTTTGAATCCCAAATATTCAAAAGCCCTCTTCTTGTGCTCAGGATCCTAAGCGAACTTAACAATTGGAAAGCAATTTTGATTTTACTCAAAATTTGGGTTATGTCATATGGAGCAAGTTTGAGTAGAGCAGCACTAGGGGAAAGATTGGAAAATTCATCAGATGGAATGGGATTCCTTTCATTTTTGGCATGGGGAGGAACACAAATTTTGCTTGGGGAAACAAGCTCTCTGCTAGATTCATTTTTCTTTGGGTTTTCTTTAGTAAGCACTAGAAATTTTGACTTGGCTTCAGGCCCATTGGTAGCTTTACTTCTGGTATTGTGCTCCTTTCTTGGTAAATCACAACTTTCATTAATAGCTACCTATCTTCTTATGAGGGAACTCCTCCATCATACTTTTCAATCATTAATTCCCTATAGTATTCAAAATCATTAGTTGGCAATTCAAAAGCTTGTAAAGTGTTTACTTCTAAATTTATAGAGGGGGAAGAAGAGGTACTTAGTGGATGCAATCCCAAAAAGTGGAAGCAGCTTCTAGTACTTATTACCTTAGTTGAAGTTGCTTTCCTTGGCGAACTCACAGGATCTCCATCATGCGCGGGCATCATCATCATTATCATCATCGGTTTCTTCTTCTTCTTGCTGATCTTCTTCACAAGAAGCATGGGGCATGAAGCATCTGTCACAAGAACCAATGACCTCTTTTTCTTCCACAACACCAACTCTAATAGCCAAAGGATCAAGTACCATTCTACTTTCTCTACCTTGGGTCCGCCTATTCCAAAATCCAAATGACTCCTTTCCCTTTGTCATCAGTTCTTTGATGATTTGTAAATATTTCTTGGCCTTGTTTCTTGTGTTGTCCTTGTGAACTCTGCCCAACTCCTTTCTCAACTTGGGCTAATTCATAGGATATCTCCTTGACAGCCCCTACCAAATTTTTCACAACCTCTTCCAAATCAGCACCCTTGCTTTTCTAAGGCTTTTCTGGGTTAACCAGCTTCACACCATCCCTCTTTGGAGGTTTCCCAATTGCCTTGATATTATTCTCTATTTGTAGGGCCATGGTGAATGCTTGCCTTAAGTTGGTAGGGTTCTTGTCCCTCAAGTAGTAAGCAACCTTTTTATCAAATGCATCAAGTATATTTGATTAAGCATGACTCATCACATGGCCTTATCATGATAGGAAATCTCCTCAAGGTCTTATTGAACCTTGTGTTGAAATCATGTACTGACTCATTGGGATTATTCTTGATGTTTTCAAACTCTGATATAAGAAACCTAGGGTCATTCCTATCACCATATTGCAATCTGAATGCATTGTTCATCTCAGCCTAAGAATCAAAAAAATTATCTGGCAATGCTTTATACCAGTGCCTTAAATCCTCTTCTATAGTGTGAACAAACAATTTGATGTATACATCTTCATTCTCAATCTCAAAATCTTCCATCATATTGAGAAAGATATTTAGATGTTGGTCACCAGTTATGGTATTGTTTCCTTGGAACTTTGGCATTCTATTCCTTACATCTTGAGGCATTGCATTTGGGTAACCATCCATTCCCACAAAATTTATAGGTCCAAAGGTATTTACAACAAATGGAGGCCTAGGTTGAGCCATATTGATTTGAGGAGGTGATCTTTGAGGGGTGACAAATTGATGAGGGGCAGAGGGTCCTTAGAACATAGGAGTTTGTTTTTCAAAATGGAGATCCCCCAAAGGCCTTGCTTCTTAGAAATGCCTATCTACTTCAGAAAAAATAGGTGCATAATGTGAAGAAAATCTTTCAAAATCAAATGAAGGCCCTTCTCCAGCTAGAGAATTCAGTTCCAAAAAGAGGTTACCTGATTTAGAGTCACTTGAATGGTAGTATTCAATGATAGGTTGTTCACTTTCATCAATGGAGATCCCTCTTCTTGTCTTTTGATCTCGCAAAACTCTCTTGGATTTTCTTCCTTTTGAATTTTCTTTTCCTTACTCAAGAAACAATGTCCTAGCAGGATGTTTGGAAAGGAAATATCTTCTTACTTCCAATTTTTCAAATATTAGTAACAAATCCTACTTGGCATAGGTTTAAGACACTGCTCCTTATAAAAATCAAATCAATCGTGGATTCGCCACTAAGGATTTCCACCTTAGTTGTGCAAATGCACTAAATATGATTTTTCAAGTGTCTCACAATGTTAGAAAGTGGGAATGCAAAAAAATGACTTTTCTTCACCAAAATTTATCAATGAATACCCATGTAGAACTTGTAAAAACTAGAGAAGTTGCAGATACATAACTTGAAGCATAAAAGAAGTGCTTTACCAGGGCTTGAATGTGAGATGTACTAGCCAAATAGATATGAACTGGTAGTGAATCAACAAATTAGTCTTAGCAATTCAAAACAATCCTTGGCAATGGCACCACAAGTGTTGGTACCCAATTTTTTTCTCCTTTTAAAGCCAAGTAGCAACATAGATTCAACAAGGAGCTTAGAGGTAGATAGATCATAAATGTATGTTGTTTTGTAGCCGGGGAGAAATCTAGCTGTCCCTTTGTTACTTGGATTTGTGGAGAGATGGATAAAGCACCTCAAAAGGATGTGATCTTATCCTAACTATTTTAGGTTATGCCTTTCAACCAACGTAAGAGAACCTATTGTGTAACCTCTATTATTTGAAAGGAGATACAAGTACCTTTCTTTTGCATAGATTTTGTAGAAAGGACCTTGGGGAAAATATGATCAACACACTAGATCATAGAGATACTTTCACAATAAGGAAAAGGTTACTAAAGACATTTGAGACCCTGATTTTTACTGCATACTTTAGTAAAAGGATTTTGGTCTAGTGTGGGTATACAAAGCAAAAATAGGGGTAGTCTAGGTAGGATTAGTTATTTGTTAGATGAAGTTTGGTGGGAGGGGAGACAGGATGGGCTTGACTCACCAGATCCTTGAGAGCTTATGCAAAATGGAAAGATTCAATCAAAAAAATGCCACAAAAAGTTAAATTGTTTCCTCAACTAGAATATGTGCTTCAATGGAGGGCCAGATTAGCACTCTTTCACACAACCTATGGGATTCTATCATGAAGGCTCAAGTAAGAGAACCCAATAAAGTACCAAGATTTAAACAAAGTCACGCCTGAGGTACATCAAGAGGCTTAAAGAGAATCTCTATCAACAAAATGAAAGAAAAGTGATTTTAAACCGTTTATCCCATTCCCGGATGAAGGCTCTTAGAGAAATGAAATTGTAGATGCTGCAAGTAAACTATCACAAGTACTACTACCTATGTGATTGGATTATATTTTGGTACAAAATTGCAATAAAAACAAGAAAAACTACTCGTATGCATTCAAAAATGAAATAAATACACTTTACTCAAGATTGACACAGAATAACTCAAAGTTTGATCAAATTTATCAGTAAGGGAAAGTTTCTAGAACAATCACAAAGCTTGTCAATGGCTGTACACTTGAAACCACCTTGACATGATCAAAATTGACACAAAGAGAGATATACAGCTTCTTTAGACAACTACTCAAAATGGATGGGCTCATCAAGCTTTTTCTACCTGGAGAAAATCAGTCTTGATCTTCCCAAAACTCCCAACCATTTGCACAAAATATTCGTGCCATTTATAACATTTCCAATAGAGCCCCTTTAAATTCAAAAATACAAAAACTTTAAATGCACAAAGGTGCTCACCTTGATTCTTTTGTGATTCGCATAATCAGATCTCGTAGAAGTCACCAGGTGCTCAAGGGAAAATATCTTCGATTTCTTCTCGCATTCAACTCTTTTCTCAAGAAAAAAATGCCTCCATTCATTTTCCAACCACTTCCACCCGATATCAATCAAATCGATCCCTTACATGCTTAGGAGAAGAAAAACATAAAACTAGATCGGGCTTGAGAGTCAAACTATTTTAATGGCAAAATATGTCTCCATATCTCTTCGACCAAACTCTAGATATCAAAATTAACTTGCTCCTCTATTTGGCGTGCCGAAAATAGCAATAAATCATGAAGACTCGTCCTCCCAGGAGTTTTACAGATAAAATGGGGGGAAAATCAGATTTAGACGACAGCAGACCATTGATCCTTGATTTTTAATGTGGGCCATCCATGTGGAAAATGCAAAAATAGACTCAAGGGCTTCCTTTGACATTTTCTGACCCTTTTAGAAAAATGGAAAAATTTCACCTTTTTCTCCGCACCTCTGCTTTTGAAAATGGGCCCAACATGTGTCCTGAGGTGGGTCCCAAAGGAAACATGGAGAAATCCTTCCATTTGAATCTCTTTTGAAAAAATGAAAATTTTCCAACTTTTCCCCATAACTCCACCCTTGAGAAATACTTTTGACACATGTCCCAATGTGTGTCCAAGAGAACTATTATTCCCCTTTAACTTTTAACTCTTTTTTTCTTAAAAGGAAAATTTTCCAACTTTCCTCTACTGAGTCCACACCTCCGCCTTTGACTGGGGAAAAAAATTGACTATTTCCCATCAAACTTGCAGGCCATTTTTCTATTTTAACCTTTATGAAACAAATAGGTGAAAAGTTTTTATTACCTCTAATGGTCCTCCTTCCCCCCCTTATGACTTTTCAAATTCCCACGTGTCACCACGACACTCCTTGAGATGGTCCAAAATTTTGATACTTTGAACAAGCACACCAGCTTGCCATGTGTCCTGCTCTAGTGAGGTCTATCTGAGTGCTTGAAGTTTCATGGAAGGCATCACGTGTCATGCTCCAAGGTAGACTCATTTTGGTCATTGAAAATTCTAAGTAAAATGCAAAGTAAGCGTAGGCCTCCACATGTTAGCCTAGCGCTTCTTCAATTTGAAACTCAAGCGCTGATTCCTGAACATGCACGGTTCCTCCACGTGTCTCCATGGTACAACTTCAAGATGGTTTCCAAAGTGTAGACCCTAAATGACCACAAGCTCGCCACGTGTCCTATTCCGCCAAACCGCTCCAATCGCATAAAAAAATTCTAACTATGGGAAACCAATGGAAGCCTCCATGTGTCTCTTTTCGCCAACCCTCCACGTGTCCTCCTAACCCTACTTCAAAGCAAAAAAAAGAAAATTTGATTCTCAAATGAGCGTCATTCCTCCATGTGGACACATTTTAAAAATGAGGCTTTTTATGGAATTTCTTAAGTATGAAGTTGATCCGCATCCAACTAAGAGGTGTCACGCTTCCTCGTTGTTGGACCTGAATGATGCGAATATGACGGGAGAGACACCCGTCAAACCATAAATCATAGAGAAACATCCATTCGAACCAAGAAATGAGGTTTTCTTCAAGGAAAAAGAATTTAGAGCTATTACGGCTGAAACACGACCCTTAGGGACACATCAACTCATTTCTCCTCAAGTACGTAGGGTAAAAATGATAAGAATGAAAAATTCTAACTGTGGAGAATGGAGAAAATGGGAAAACGTGAGTTTTGAAGGGACAGAGCACGGGAGACCCAAAATGCAAAGCTCTTTCAGAGGAAAAAAGGAACCATGAGACAAATATGGACCCACACAAGATATTCGACCCAGGAGCAGACTAAAAATGGTAATAAGACCGACCAAGCACCAAACGGGCAAGGAGAAAATGACAGAAGCTGTGAATGAATACTTTTTCAAAGGAACAGATGGGGCGAGACCATTTTGAGCACCAACACCTTCTAAATAAAGAACATTATGATGAGAAAAATAGCTAAAGTAGTGTTGGGTTATTAAGACAGGGGTTTGTGGAAATCTAAGAAACAACTAGAGTTTATAGTAGAGACCTTCTATAACCTCCAAGTTCATGGTAAACCTACAAACATAAAATAATAGGCATTTGTCATAATCAGGGAAAGTAGAAACCATCAAAAGTGTTAGTTGATAGATGGACTCATGTCACTTCTAGTTTTGTGGTAATCCTATAATGAAAATTCAAGGTTTCACGAAGGAAATGAAGCCAGAAAGATGTCATGCCACTTCAAAAGGTAATGCAGGCTACATGGATAGTGTAACAACCTTTTTACCATGTTTGAAATAAGGGGGGTTCAGTTTCTGGAAATATGTAAATTTTAACAAGAATGTATTAAATGGGGAAATGTTAGAAAACTAATTGATACATTGTTTATTCTTAACTAACTTTGTCGATTACAATCCCTAACCATTGATGAGATTAGGTCGAACCGTTTTTGAGTATGTATATATTTGCGTGATTAATGATTATTTGGAAAGGCTTTATATCATTTTTATTTTGTTTTTTCGTTCATAATGAGATTGGAAAATTTGAGTGAAAGATGGAGAATTTTAGTTCATGGATGATTACATTTTTTCTTGTTGAATATTTTAAAAGTTACAAAGGGTTCATCTACAAAAGAATGTATCAATTTTTTTAATCATCCTATGAATTAGTCCAAGCTAATTAGATTCTAAAATGTCTAATTATTTTTAATCTTCCTAATAATTAACCTAAGATAATAATTTTTGCTACAATCTCATGGAATCAAGAGTCTCGATAGCTCTTAGGTCATCACAATATTGCTTGAGTGCATGCTAAGAAGTCACTTTCATGTAATGAAATTTCTTCAAAAAAGGACGAATTTATCATATGAAGGCACTAGTCATCATATCGGTTTTGTAATAGTGAGAAATACAAATGATCGACATTGCTTTGGATACAAAAACATTTGATTCTATGAAGGTATGCACTACGATACAAAATTAAGAGCGTGTAAGTAAATGATTTCTATGTAGTGGTAGGTTGTGTAATACTAGGATAACATTCGTTGATTGAAATTCCATAAATGTTTGTTTCCTTCTATGTCAAAACATGCATTATCACACTTAAGATAACATATTTTTGAGGCATCACTATTCTACAAAAACCTAATTTAAATGAAATGGCATCTAGTAAATTCAATCTAATAAATAATCACTTATCCGAAAATTACAGTACTTACATAATGATTCATAAGCTGAAAAATAAAATTTCAATTCACCAATTTTTTATAAATCTATTGAAAATTACCATACATTTTCCATTACATTCACAAATTACTTCAAAAATACTTTTTTCCCAATATGACAATTGATTTTAGACAATTCATCAACACTTCGAATCTATCTCTAGCTAGATTCATCGCCAATTCTATGAATTTTTGGCCTTGGATTGCTTATATTTCTCGTTAATTAATGTATATATGTGTATGTTTGTGTGTGTCTCTGTGCGTGCGTGCGTGCATGCATGTGTGTGTGTGTGTGCACGCGTATGCACAGGAGAGAGAGAGAGAGAGAGAGAGAGAGAGAGAGAGAGAGAGAGAGAGAGAGAGAGAGAGAGAGTTTGTGTGAGTGGATGTGTGTGTGTGAGTGTGTGTGTGTTTGTGTGTGTGTGTGTTAACTTTCTTATCTTTACACATTGTATAGTTTTTCATCCATAGAATATACTCAAACTAACTAAGCAATGCATCACTCATCATTACTCTTGAACTTTGGTTTTAGCCTCACTAGATTCATGCCAAAATTGTACATCTCGGGGATATAGTGGAGTAGTGTCCTAGCCAACTTGTAAAATCCAATACCTTCCCATATTATGGCATTTTCCCCAATTTGAATATCTTAAATTTGTTATTTTATTTACTTATGTAGTTCTTAATGCAAATGGTTAACCAATGGAAGCCAATATAAATAAGTTAATTAAATTTTATACCTCACCAAGCATTCTCATAGGATCATATTAAAATTATCAACACTAAAGCACTCAACACTTTTAAAAATATTCCTCAAGTAGTTGGAAACCAATTAAAGAAACCATTATGCATGTCGAATCACTCAAACTAGTTTCAAGAGTCTGTGTCGAAATTCATTCCCTAAACAATGAGTGCACAAAATTTCCAATTTGGTTTGATTGGAAATGATACATTTAAATTTTTATAATACAACATTTCCCAACATAAAAGAGTAGTAACCCCCACATAGGATCATGATGCGTGTTCAACATACATATCACACATATCTTAATCCTATTAGATACCATATTTAACTAGGGTAATGCCTATCGACCACAAAGAATGCATCATCAAATGCATAACCATGTAAAAGCCAAGCTCACTAGCACACCCAACATAAAAACCGGAACCATAAATTCTAAAGCGAGAGGAGGAGGCAAAGAAAGCAAAATCAAATGCAACAATAGCAATGTGGCAACCAGACGTAACAGTTCAAAATGTCCATGTTTCTTTGGATACAAGAACTTGTGAGTCTATGAAGTTATCTATTAACATAAATAATGAGGAGCGTGAAACTAAATGATTTCCATGTAGTGACGGGTTGTTAGAACTTCTATAATACAAATTGACATCTTGTGCAACACTAAGATGGCGTTCATTGACCGAAATGTGTGTTTCCTTCTCTGCCAAAACATACGTTATCACACTTGAGAGAAAAACTTTCTTAAGGAATTATTAGACTATCAAAACACCAATTTAAATGAAATGACATCTAATAAATTCAATATGATAAATAAGCACTAATGTGAAACTGCAATATAGACATAATGATACATAAGATCAAAATGAAAATTTCTATTCACTTAAATTTTCTTATATTTAGTATAGATTATCCTAAATTCACCACTACATTTACAACATAATTCAAACGCTATATTCTTTTTGCCAATGTGATAATGGCTGATTTCAAACAATTTGCCGACCTTGCGAATCTAGCTCTAGCTAGATTCATCACTATCTCTATAAGTTTTTTTCCTGTATGTTTCTTACAATCGTCCCGATTAGTGTGTTTGTGTGTTAACTTGCTCATCTTTACACATTACATTATTTTTCATCAATAGAATATAAACTAAGCAAGAAATACATCTCTAGACATTACTCCCGAACTTTTGTTTCGCATCTCTAGTTTCCTACCCAAATCTATACATCTTAGGCTATAGTGGAGTATAGTCCTTGGCAACTTGTACCATCCACGACCCTCCCATCTAATGACTTTTTGCCAATTTGAATATCTTATCTGTGTTATTTCATTTTCTTAAGTAGGCCTTATTTCAAATGTTTAACCTATGGTACTCTATACAAGCAAGTCAATTACATTTTATAACTCACCTAGCATTCTCATATAATCATATTAAATATTAACAATAAAAACTCAAAATCTTCTTAGATCTTCCTAAAGTAGTTACAAATCAATTAAAGCAACCACCGCACATGTTTGAATCATTCAAACTAGGTTCAAGACTATGTATTGGAAAGTCCTTCCCTAAACAATGAGAGCTCAAAATTTTCAAGAAAAGTTTTGGATTCATTTGGAAACAATACATTTAAATTTCCATAAGAGTTAAAGCAACTACCGCATATGTGTAAATAAGTCAAACTAGGTTGTGAGAAAGTCATTCCCTAAACAACGAGTGCTCAACATTTTCAAGAAAAGTTTTTAATTAATTTGAAAACAATAGATTTAAATTTCCATAACACCACGTTTGCCAACATAAAAGATCAATAACCCCCAACACAGCACTATGCTGCAGGATCAACATTCATATCGCACTTATCTTCAACCTATTACACACCATATTTAACCAGGCTAATGCCTATCAGACCACAGAGACTGTAACATCGGCGACATCACCCTGTGTCAAAGCCAAACTCACTAGCACACCCAGTATACAAACTGGAACCATCAATAATACAAGTGGAGGAGGAGGCAAAGAATCCAGTATCAGAGGAAGAAGTAACAATATGGCAGCGAGACATAAGAGTGCCAAAATGGACTCAATACTTAAGTAGCAAACCTTAACCCGACGCTTCTTTTGCCAAACATCCCTCATCTTCAAAGCATTATCCGGATGCTAAATTATTACAGTTCAACAAAATCTTGTTCAATCCATTGTAAATTTAAAAAATTCGATTCCACGCACTGAAATTCCTGATCCGGATAAGAAATTCTTTAGGTACACTTCGAATCAAACAAAATCCAATGTGTTGTTCTTTGAAATATCAAAATTAGACTCAAACTTACGTCAAAACGCAGCAAAGGAAACCTCCAAAAACGCATCAAAAGGTTAAAAATGCTTCGTTGGTTTCTCATGCAGGCGACATCTGCTTTCATCACAGGCAAAGCTTACAGTCCTCCGTACTAAAATCTTCTATTCAATTTTGCAATGAATCTTCTATTCAATTTTTTACAATGAGAGTGCAATGAATCTTCTATTCAATTTTGCATTACTGCTATTTGGAGAATTTCGCCTGCTCGCAGTAATAACTACAGAGCCTCTCTACTTTTTTAGAAAACAGCAAATTCATGGCAAAAATATCCAGTCTGCCCAAAATCGAGCTCTTAAGATTCGCATGAAGCAATAAAAATGAGCCTGAAAATTTAGGCCACAGTTCTGTAAAGGCCCCAATTCAAAATGTGTGAGAAAGAAAATTAAGAAGGGCCTGGGAAAAGGAAAGTTGGTACGAAAACGAGATTCTGGAGAAATACATTGAAACCTAAGAAAGTTGTGAATTTTAGTCAAACAAGCTTTACGCGTTTAATGAAATCGATTGGAAATTTGTAGTTGTACTTTCTGTGAATCTTTCGTTACAATAATTACGATTTGTGAACAGAGGTTTTGCCGCATTTACGAAAACATTGAACAATTCAATGTATGAATTGCAGCGGTTCACACTTGAATATATCGATTTCGGTGTTTCTTTATTTATTATATTCTTGTATGGGCTTCAGCTTTCCAAATAGTTTTAGCTTTTTGACTAATACTATCTGGTTAACCGTCTTTCCTTTTAATGAAAAAGATCTTATATTATATTAATGCAATAAGATACACGATAGCTTTCAACAAAAAAGCAGGCGGTATGAGAACACGCCTCAAAACGACGAACAAATTAGGCTGAGCCTATGATGTGCCCAAATTAGCGAGGGGACTTGAAAAGGTCATAACTTATGCTCCAGGTGTCCGTTTGAGTCTTTTTTTTCCTTTTTCAAAACCACATGTTTCGATGAGACGAACGCACCAGTCAACCGACCCTATTGGTTGGAGCAAGTTTTGGCACATTTTTAGGCCCGAAATCCACCATCTTGAGCCCAAAAATAGGATTTAAGTTGTAGTTCAATTTTTCCTATTTTAGGGCATTAGTTAATTTTAGTCTATTAGTTGCATTATGAGTTGGAAAGTTGACAATTCCTCTAATTTAGGCATGTAGAAGATGCATGGCAATTTTTGTGCCCATACAAATAAGCATGCGAACTTACTAAGAATAGTAGGTTCTAGTAAACTGCTAAAACAAGTAATTTCTGCCACCTATGGTAGATTTTGTCAAAGTAAGTTAGATTACGCTTGGCAACTCAAGTTGGGAGTTGTTTTTCTATTTAACAAACATTGTAATTCATGATTCAATAATGAAAAAGGAGATCTATATTCTTTTGGAGTTCATATTATTAGGAGTTTATTGATTTTGAATATTATTATTATCGAGTTTGTTCGAGTCTTTAAAAAATGGTAGGAAGAGGAAGGGGAAGGGGAGGCGGTATTGCCTAGATGAATAGAAATATGCAAGATCTCGCAAAAGCAATTTGTTGCGTTTCTTTGCAATGATAACCTAGAGAGGAAATCAAGGTGGAGATGACACAAATGTAAAAGAAGTTTGTTAAGAGGAGGAAATGCAAGTGCGACCCTTAGCTTTTGAAGAAAGGATGCTTCAAGCATTAGAATGAAAAAATGATGGGATAAGAGTTTATGTTTCTAAGTATGGACGTAGTCTAAAACCAAAGGAGCTGATAGATGGTTGACTAGCATGGGAAATTTTTTTGAGTGGAAGGCTACGTCGAAGAAAAGAAGAAAAAAATTGCATCCAAGAAATTGAAAGGTCATGCTATGTTATGGTGGGATCACCTACAAAAAGAGTAGTCAAGAAAGGGGAAAGAAATAATTAGGACGTGGAGTAAGATGGAGAAGAAGTTGAAAGATAAATTTCTCCCTGTGGATTATGCACAAACCCTTTATAGGAGGTTTCAGAATCTTAGACAGAACTTACAAATAGTGCAAGAATACACAGATGAGTTCTACAAGTTCTCCATCCATGTAGAGCATGAAGAAACTGAGAAAAAAATGGCTACAAGGTATATAAATGGATTAAAATTTTCTATTTAAGATGAGATAAGTATGCATAGGATTAAGAGCATGGATGATGCCTATCAATTACCCTTAAAGGCCAAGGCAAAAAAATCATCAAATTTTTAGGAGATCACCTAGAATGAATAGGGGCTTCATCTTCCTTTTGGGGACGAGTTGGTTTCAGCCAAGGTAAGGGAGAATCACCTCGGGAGTGGAAAAGTAAGAAGATATGAGACAAGATTCCCATAATCAATAATGAGGCAGAGGATATGTTGGTGATAGAGGATGGGAAGCTCCACAAAGGCCATTTGTTTGTTACGAGATGTGGTAAGGAGGGGCATCGGGCTTTAGAATGTTTGCATTCTTATATATATGACAAGAGGCCAGCGAGATGATCCAAGAGTAAATCTTATTGAAGTGAACACTTAGAAGATGAACAAGATGTGGAAATCCCTCCGAGATGTTGGAGAAAATATGATGATCAAGAGGAGGATGATTGCTCCAAGAAAGGATATCAAGGGGGATGCATGACTACGTACAAATATTTTCAAAACAAGATGCACGTCGGGGAGGAAATGTTGTTTCACCTTATTCTAGATCGTTTCTTTGAAGTATTGATGAAACAAATAGGGTAACAGTGTACGAGGAATACTGTTCAAATGTTGGTTGATGGGTTATTACGCGTGTATGACTTTGAATCCACAACTAATTGTGAGAACTTCCTTTTGGCTAGGAGGAACTATCTATAATGAAAAGAAAGACCACCGAAGGAATTAAACAATACATGCAGTGAACTACCTAGCGTATACTAGATCTAGGAAGTGTGATACTTCCTAGATGGTGTCACGATCCACTGTTTTAAACAATTTAATGATGTAAACAAATTTAATCCTATTGTAGTACAAAATGACTGGTATCTCACTTAAAACATAATAAGAAATAGATCTAATCTAATAGGCTAGGTCGTAATAGGATCCTAAGGCCAAATGACCGGTTCTAGATCTCTGCGGAGTCGATAGAGGTCTCATGTATATTCACGAGATGGATGAGGCTGAGATAAGATCAGTTGGGTAGGTCTCTGTTTTGGGTTGTATGGGAAAATATAGAGACCGATGTCGGTTAAGGGTGACCGATGGTGGTTAGGTGTAACTAGTGCTAGTTACTATGGAAATCTGGGAATGCCACAAAACAAGATTTGGGTCTCCTTTGTGATTGCACAAAGGATTTTGTTAGTCGGGATGAGGTATTGGGTGACTTGGGTAGGATTTGGCGAGATTTTAATGGGTATATGGAGGTGGAAGTGTTAGAGAAGGTCAATAGGTGGGTAGGTAAACAATAGATGATAAAATAATGATGAAATGAAATAAACCAGAGAAGTATGATGTTATACTTACTGGGATTCTAGTCCTGGATGTCTGTGAGTGAGGGATGGAGGTGTTGATGAGAGGTTTGAAGGCTGCAAGTGATCACCAACTGAAAGAAAGCTTCTACATGGGCTGCATGTACATTCCTCTTTGCTTGGTTAGATCAGATCATGGCTGGGATGGTCTGTGCAAGAGAAAGTGTTTGATCTCCTTCCTTGCATGTGTGTTCTCTTTGGAATTCACTCTTTGAAGATGTGTTATCTCTATGAGATGTGTTAATGCTCACCAACCTCATTTTTTCAACTTCCAACCTTGAGAATAAGGTTGTTTTGGGGTTAAAAGGGTAACTAACGGTGGTTCCAGCTTAACCGGCGATGGTTAGGGGTAACCGGCATCGGTCAAGGTGGGATTTCCTAGGTTTACTAAACTAGGGAGATCCTCTTGATTTCCTCGGATCTCGTGTTGTTAACCCACGGATTAGACTAAGAGATTCTTGTAAGCATGCGGGAATGTGGTTAGAGGGAATGTAGGCATTGATTTTTAGGGTTTGGGTAAGTCTTAGTTAGTTATGGCAACTTACTAAGAAGAGGTCTTAGGTTGAGTTGGCTTCTTTGAGGTGTCTAAGTGAGCGTGTGTGTGGATATTATTTAAAATAATATATTTAAATAATAAATATAGTGAGGATAATGAATTAATTTAATTAAATTAATATTAGTGAGGTGAAAGGGGCCATGGCTAGGTGAATGTGATGAAGGGTGTTTATTCGTCGAGGAACAAAGGGAGTGCGACCTAATTTTAGTGTCATATTTTGCCCCTTTTTGTTACGTAGCTTGTATTGGTAAGTACGCTAACAAAAATAAAATGCGGTTGCCCCATGTGTGGGTGAAGGTGATTCCCCTTAAACCAAGAACTGATGAGGTAGCAAGAAAAATCGGTGAGTTGTTTAATAAAAGGTAAATCCGAGGAAAAGGCAGGTGGGCATAGGGAAAAAGGGTAAAAGGTCTACTCGGGCCATTCTAGGTAATGGGTCAAGGTCCAAGATAGAAATAGTCAAACGCACGCACATGTCTAAACTATAGCACACTACGAGTTGAAGAGCAGAAAACTCTACATCGTCTAAGGTCGAGAGGTTTATCCAAACAAGGTTGAAGTGATTCTGGTATCCAAGGTATAGGATATGGTCAGGAAACACAATGTAAGTTAGGTGCAAGAACATTTAGGTATGTTCCAGTACACCAAAGGTAGGGTCAAGATAAACATTCATGACAATAGGCTAGGTAAGGTCATCAGGTCAATCAACATAGGTAACAACTTGATCTTGCTGCAAGGTATAGCGAACACATGAGGTCAAAGGTCACTAGTGATGGTCCAGGTCCAAATATCTAGGTCACACGACACGGTAAGGCCAAGGTAGGGGTTAAGGTGGGGTGGGGTAAATGATGAGGGTTGGAAAGGTGAGGTAAATGGGTAGGGTAAAGGTGGGGTGGGGTAAATGGTCAGGGTGAAGGGTGGAGTGGGGTAAATTATCATGGTGAAGGGTGGGGTGGGGTAAATGGTCAGGGTGAAGGGTGGGGTAAAAGGGGTTAATTTAGGGCAATGTGCAGGTGAGGGTGACCGATGCCGGTCATAGATAACTGATGTCGGTATAGGTCAACCAACGATGGGTAGGTAGGGCATGCGACCAATGTCAGTCAAGGGTAACCGACATTGGTTAGGTCGGGTTGGTTATAAAAACAAAAATTCACATGTTTTGTTATTCATTTGTTATTGTGCAAAGTGAGAAAACGAAAAAAAAAAAGAGAAAAGAGAGAAAAGTGTCTAGATGAAACAAAACGGTGTGAGTCGGGTGTGATGTGATGAGGAATTGGTTGGTGAGTAAGCGGGTCCACCCGTGGATCGGGCGAGAGATTTGATTGGTCGGAGGTTGCGAGTAGCTATTCGATGATGGCAGAGGCCGAGAGAGGGATCGGGCGGGCCATCGGTACAACATGGACATGTCACCAAGATGGCGGCAGCGTGATGAGGTAAGATCCCTACTCTTTGTTGATTTGATAGATTAGAGGATTATTGTAGTGTTGGTTTAGGTTTTGTTTGGTTTTTTGGTTTTGTGGGTGGGTAAAAATGGAATTTGGGAATGGGGGAATATTGGGTAAAAGGAGGAATGGGGAGGGTAGTAAATAGTATAGGTGGGATGGGTAGAGGTCTAGGAGTATTTTAGGTCATTGTAGGTGGGGTAAAAGGGGCGGGAGAGGTTTTTAGAAAAGGGGCTTTTGGGAAGTCGTCGGTTTTTCTGCGACAGTGACTAAGCGTCACTCAAGTGTGGCGGCATTAGTTAGGTGGGCTGGTATCGGTCACTAAATAGGTGGTGATGCTAGTTAAGGGGTAACCATGGTCGGTAAGGGTGAACCGATATTGGTCACCAAACAGGTGAGTGGTGCCAGTTAAAGGGTGACCAGGGTCAGTTAGGATGAACCAGTACTGGTCGAATTAGTGGGCATAAGGGTCCAAAAGTGATGTGGGGTAGGTGGATGAATTGGGTAGGGTGAAAATAGGGTGTAGGAAAATTATAATTGGTGAATAGGGATTGATACAGGTAAATTAATGTTGTATTTTTATTGGATGTAAGGGAGAGTGTAGTTATATATGCAGACAGTGGTCCCGCCACCACTCTGGTGACAGTGCATGGCGTAGCGACCCCGTTGGAGCTGCAGCATGTGGAGGCAGTGGGCTTGAGTGGGGTTTTCCGCTACAGACATGTTGTTCAGCAGCCCAGCTTGATGGTCATGCTCATCGATAGATGGGACTCCGCGACCAACACATTCCACCTGTCGATGGGTGAGATGACTATCACCCTGGAGGACGTGTTTTGATTCTCCGGCTACCCATATTGGGTTCCTAGTTGTATTTTATCTCCTTTGAGGCCTCAGAGGAGTTGATTATGACTATTTTTGGTGAGGGGGCGGCTGATATGAGATTCCATAGCACTAGTTTGAGCTATGGAGAGATGTACCTAGCATGTTCGGAGGAGATGAGGCTAGTGGTCCTGTTGATATAGAGGGTGGATGCTTTCCCCGATCACTGATGGGGGTACTCCATGACATGATGGTGCATGAGACCCGCTTTTCTGGGCACCAACATTCTTGGTGCAGCTATACAAAGAGTTGTGGGCATATGGGTGGCTGCGCAAGTTTAGCCTATGTTGTACATTTATATTGCATTGCTGGGCCTACGAGAACATAGTCTGTGTGCGGCGTATAGGGATGCCCCGAGAAAATGCATTCCCACCTAGATTTGTGTGGGTGGGGTACAGGATATGGGTGTCGGTGATAGGAGAGTAGAGATCGGATAGGCCGACACATGATGTGGCCCATTTTCAGTAGTTACTAGAGGGATTGTCGAAGTGGACATTATATGGAGGCCATATGTGGGATTCCCCTCATATAGGCATATGCATGAGGAGCTAGCTGAGATCCAGCTAGAGAGGTGGATACAGTGGTCTCCGTCTTTGGGGAGAATGAGATGATCTTGGTAGACAGAGTCGACGGTAGTTTGGGCTCTTACAGGACATTCCTCCGCCCTTCCCATAGTATTGGAGAGATGATGTGGAGAGGCCCTTACCTCTACCACAACCTACAGTGCCCACAAGGGAGGAGAAGCAGCCAGTGGATCGGTGGATAGATGACGCTTGAGATGTACGAGATAGGTACGAGTAGTTTTGGGTAGCTCAATTACAAGCCATACCACCCGACCAGGGCAGCCAGACCTAGGTACCATTACAGTGTAGAGAGACGCCCTACATGGGCAGATAGCTATGTTGATTACCCAGTTGGGTATCTTTGAGACATATTTGGAGGGTTTGAGGTAGAAGTAGCAAAGTTACATGTACAAGTGGTTATTCTACGGAGCTGGATGACTGATGGAGGATATGGAGATGGTCGGGACGGGGATGGTCGGTGGCAGATTTACTGGGGCCAATTGGCCACATCCCGAGCATGGGTGGGGCCCTACAAGCCTAGATACGAGCACGAGGGGGGGTACCACCATAGGCACCAAGAGCATGTCCCAATTCATTAGCGGAGTGTGAGGCAAGGTGGTATAGGGTAGGTATAAGGGCCGAGACCTATGGGGGAACACCACTGAGACCATGCACTGTATCCAAGGTAAGGGATGCCCTAGATGAGGTGAGATACTTAGAGAACCAAATTATTGTCGTCTGAGATAGATTTCATATCCTATGCCAAGTACGAGGCACAATAGGTGTGTAGTGAGAGGATGAGATCTCGCACTTATATTGTAGAGAGTAGAAGAGGTCGGTGAGGTATGAGGCCCAATCAGGGAAAGGCCACCAGCGCATAGAGACCAGCTCTAGGTGAGGTGCTAGCAGGGACACAGGAGGATGAGGGTACAAGTGACACAGATATGGAGGACATCCAATGAGATGCCTGATATGCGGTCACCTGGTTTTTTATGTATGATAGCTATTTTTTGAGATATATATACCGGCCTGCATGCCAAAGATAGTTGTATTTTTATCACATACCAGCCTACGTGCTGAAGATAGTGAGGATGTACGAGTGATTTTTATATTTCGAGTATATACTGGCCTGCGTGCCGAAGATATTTTGTATTATTTCATTATTTTTTTGTATATATGAGACCGGCCTGCGTGTCGATGACATTTTGTATTATATATCGGCCTGCGTGACAACATTTTGAGATGATGGACATGATGAGATAGCCATGTATATTTGAGATACACATTTATTTATTTATATGATGAGATACATGGTATTTTTGATTTTTTGATGTGTTTATGATATTTTGATTTATGGCTTATGTTAGATGAGATATGGATTTGTTGTTTTGATATGGATGGAAATTAGGTGAGTTAGGCATGGTGGAGTCAAGTCGGTTTAGGCATGGTTGAGTCAGGTTATAGGCATGGATCGAGTCATGTCGATTTAGGCATGGTGGAGTCAGGTCAGTTTAGGCATGGTTGAGTCAAGTTATAGGCATGGATTGAGTCAGGTCGATTTAGGCATGGTTGAGTCAGGTTATAGGCATGGATTGAGTCAGGTTTGTTAGGCATGGTTGTGTTGAAAGTAGGTGAAGTTGTGATTCATTATTTTTTGCAATGAATGATACTATGGGTCATATGTGAGATGTGGTATAATCTATGCATAGTGATGATAGAGAAATGGTAGGCGTAATAAATGTATGCTATGATAATGTTTAAAATATGAAACAACTTGTTATGTATGTGGTTTAATTTCCAATGTTGGGTATAAAAGGGAAACAAAGTTAGGTGTGATGTAATGTGAGGCACATGGAAGATGAATTATTGAGGGTAGAGGATGGATGAGCTAACCTCCAAGGGCTCCATGCCCTCGAGTGCTACCTACATAGTCCGGTGAAAAGGGACCTCGGGATGATGTATGTTTCCCATGAGCTAGGGAAGAATATGAGGAGGTATGAAAATGAGGTGGTAGGTTTTGGGCATTTTGTGGGTTTAGGTTTGGTAGGTGTGGGTGTATTACAGGTAAAGTGATGTAGGTGGGGTTGATTGTGGCGAAAGAAGAATATTACCCCAAAAGTAAGAACCAAGTCCTGTATAAGGTAATCAAAATGTAAGCAAAGATGGTTAAAAGATGAGAGGGGGAAATAAAGCCACCTGATTGGGGAGGATCATACCGAGTAGATCATACCTTGGAGGAGGTGATGAACATAAGACCCGAAAGACATTGCATGATTGACTGTTTTATGGTGAAAAGTAGTCACATGATCACCAAATGTCTAAGTTCCAAGAAGTCCCTTGAGGCAATGAGGAAATGGGAGTGGGAATGGTAAGAAGGGTGAAAGGTAGTTAATTTTTATACGGTATGAGGTAGCATGCACTTCGGGCAAGAGATCCGAGGTCACAATGGGCAAGTCCATGACAAAAAGGTTGTTATTTTTGACCTATAGTTGAGATAGACTGATCAATGTGGGAAGTCTATATGGGATAAATAAAATTGAACTCCTTAAGGTCTTTGTGAAGCTGAGTGATGTGGGAAGCTTTGGTCGCTCTCTTTTTTAAAAATGTACATAGTTATCCTTCAAGGAGTAGTCTATTTATAGCAGCAATTATCGAGAGGAAGATGTGATTTTGAGGGCGTCATCTTTTTATTAGAAGTTTGACTCAAGGAGTTTGGTCCCATGTGAGGTCTTCGCAGTCATGGACAAGACCAAGGTGAAGGATAGGACTCTTGTTCAAAAGGCAAGGAGAAATGACCATGGGATCTCATCTAAAGGTAGATGAAAAGTATCCATGAGAATCATGTTATGTGCAGCGCCATGGTACACATATTCAAGAGAAGATAACTATTGTGTGTACTCACATGATTCTTGTTTAATCGTTGGTGAGTTGTGTGGAGTGAATAATGCTCAAGGGATGACCATGGAAAGAGACAAAAGGTGAGGTAGGATGAAAAGTCAACAATAGAATGGTCAAAGATGCAAGGCATTAAGGAGCTCAGGTTTGGATTTACCATCGAGTGAATATAAATGATAAGCTTCTGATCCATAGGTATGAGTTACAATGTATAGTCCAAACCAATTAGGAGTAAATTTTCCTGTTTACTTTTTAATACTTTCGTTACGTGTTGATTTTCTTTGGGACAAGGTCAGCGACTTGCAAGGTTCATTCATGAACACGTTTTCATAGGCACTTGATACATTTTTGGTAAACTTGAAGGTGATCTAAAGCGTTAAGACAATGTTCGTCTAATAATTTTAGCTATGTTAAACGGTCGACAAAAGTCATCATCATCTTTGAGCATGTCATGGAGAGAAATACAGAGTGAGAGGATATGGACATCGAGAGGCGAAGCGCCTCTATGCCATAGACCAGGAGAAAAGGGTGTGGCCATAGTGGAAGTGTAAATACTAGTGCGGTATGCCCATACGACAAAAGGATTGTGTGTATGCCAATCCTTCCAAGTATCGTCAACCACTTTCATAAGAATTTTTTTAAGGTTTTGTTAGTGGATACGACTTGGCCATTGGTTTGTGCGTAATAAGGTGATGAAAAGCTAAGTTGAATGGTGAAGGCGTTGCAAAGTTTTTGCAATGTTTTATTTATGAATTGTTTTCTATTATCAGTGATGAGGCGATGAGGAAAACCAAAGTGACAAATAATGTGATGATTGATGAACTCACATATTTTCTTAGCTTTTGTGGAGATGAGTGGTATGGCTTCAACCCATTTTGTATAGTATTTGGTAATAATGATGATCGATTGATGTCGTTGGGAAGAATAGGGGTTGATCTCTCGACAAGATCCAAACCCCATTGAGAGAAGGGCCAAAGGTCAAGAGTGACCTGTAAGGCGTGACTTGGTGTATGATGAAGATTAGCATGTTGTTGGCATGTTACACAACGTTTGACGTAGTCGTAACAATCATATTTAAGGGTTGGCTAGTAATAGCCTAGGCAAAGAATACACTTAGCAATAGCAAGGCCATTGAAGTGACCTCCACATATGCCATCATGAACTTCCTTAATGGTATAAGGAATTTCAGAACTTGTGAGGCATCGTAAGAGAATACCATCAAAGCTACACTTATAGAGGAGGCCCCCATGATGACATAATGAGAGACCTTTTAAGGAAGGCGTGTTGTCCATTACGAGTGAGATCAGGAGGTAAGATGGAGAGAGAAAGATAGTCAGAGTATTGTTTGTACCAAAGGTCACTCGGGTTTGGGGTAGCGGTTACGATAGAGTAAAATTCACGTGGTAAATAAGAAGGTTATTGGAGTCATTATATGGCGACAAAGATTTTAGAATCGCCAGGTGAAGCGGGTATTTGGGAAGCTAAGCGAGGCCATGGTATCGTAAATTTTTGGTTGAACGTGAGATGGTTTGAAGAGTGTAACGACCAAAGGTGGTCAAACGTATGTCTACAAGATGTTTATACTTTTGAAGTATCTTGTTATGACATTGGTACATACCATTGACTTGGTTTACGACTAATTGAGAATCACTAAAGATGTTCATTGATTTAACATCTAGGCATATAGGTAGCTTGAAGACATAGTTCAAGTGCTTCGTATTCGGCAATATTGTTGTTACATTCAAAATCTAATTTGAAATACAAAGACATGGGTTCACCATCAAGAGGAATGAGGTTAATACCATCCCGCCCCCATGCTAACACTTAGAACCATCAAAAAGAGTTTCATTTTTAAGGAGGTTTTTCCAAGGAAAGGGGGTACAATTGACTCATCCGGAAAGTCAAAATTAGAGGTTTGATCCCGAAATAGGTTTATCAAGAAATTGGTCGGTGATATATTGGCCCTTGATGGAGTTTTGATGAGTGAATTCAAGGTCAAGATCAGCTAAAAGCATAAGCCATCATGCGGCCCATTGATTTTGATAAGGTTTGGCATACATGAATTATAAGGGGTCGATGTTGGTCACAACATAGGTTTTTTGGTTGAGTAGGTAATGACAGAGTTTGGTGGCAATGAAAACTAAGGCTAAGAAAAGTTTTTTAGGATGGGTGTATTGGGTTTCATAGTCCAAAAGAGTAAGACTTCTGTAATAAACCGCTTGCTCCCTGTGATGTTCATCGCAATGACAAAGCATGGCTCCCAAGGAATGATCGGTAGTTGATATGTATAGGTAAAATGCTTGATCGTCTTTAGGTGGAATGAGTACGGATGGTTGGAGATGGTATTATTCTAAGGCCTCAAAACTTTGTGCAGTCATCATCCCATTTAAAGGAGACATCCTTCTTGAGCGAGATGATTAAATGGTTGATATCGATCGAGATAATTGGAAAATGAAATGACGAATGGGTGTAACTTACTTTCTGAGACTACAAAGTTGTTTAAGGCTAGTAGGTGGAGGCATTTCGAGAATGGCCTTGACTTTAGTAGGGTCAACTTCTATACCACGAGAGGAAACAATAAATCCAAGGAGCTTTCTGAGAGAACGCGAAGACGTACTTCTTAGGCTAAAGGAAGATGCAATATTTAATGAGGCAATCAAATATGGATTTGAGGATGGTTAGGTGCTCGAGAGAGGCATTAGATTTAGCCAAGAGATCATCCACGTAATCTTCCAATATGTGATGCATGATGTCATCAAAGATGTAATTCATAGCCCGTTGATATGTGGCACCAAAGCATTTTTAAGGCCAAAAGGCATGAATCGATAGCTGAAAGTCCCCAAGGAGTGATGAAATAGGTGTTGTGTTGATCCTGCGGGGCAAGAAGGATTTGGTTATAACCGGGAAGCCATCCATGAGTGATAGTATCTCATGCCCGGTGGTAAGGTCAACTAGGCTGGTCAATACTAGGTAAGGGAAAGTCATCTTTCGGGCGAAGCTAGGTTGAGGTCACGAAAGTCCATGCAAATGCGGAGTCCCCTAGTTGCTTTAGTGATAGCGAAAATGTTAGAAATAAAATGATGATAATTAGTGGGTAAGATGAAGAAAATGAAAAGAAGGTGCTTTGAAGTTCTTCTTTGATGAGAAGAGCAATGCGAGGGTGCATTTTCCATAGCTTTTATTTGATGGGTTTGGCATTGGGAGCGGTTACGATATTGTCAACCACTATGGTGGGGTCAAAGCCAGGCATGTTTGCATAAGACCAAGTGAAAGTGTGGTTATGATCTCGAGAAAAGAAGTGATGGCTTCTGTTTGGTAACATATAAAGATTTTTGATCTTTAGGATGTGTGGGTCATCCTAAGTATGAATGTTGATCTCAATAGTCGATTAATTCAAAATAGTTTATGTCTCATAAGGTAATGACCGATGAATATATGAGTCTTCCGCACCAAGGTAGGTCAAGTATGGATTCAACATCTTGACATTGAATGACGTTAATTGAAGGTGTATCGTCATCAATCATTTCGAGGATACGGGAAGGGAAGAGTGGAAGGGCCTCTCCCTCACGTTTATAAGTCGAGGGCCCAAGAAAATGGTGTTTATAAAAAAAAAAGTTAGGAGGGATAGATTCGGGATCCATCGACTCCGTCGGTGAAGGTGGTGATGAAGGTGGAGCAAGTGAAGAAGGTGTAGAAGAGCTAGTGTCCTTAATGAGTTCAATCGGGGCTGTTTGGTAGGTGGTTCGGGAAAGCCAATACCACTACGGTCGTTATGTTTACAGTGGCATATGGAATAACGGTATGGTGGCCTTTCTCGTAAAATGCAAAACCAAAACCCTCCACGCACATCATTGTAGGAAGGTATGGGTGAAATGGTGACTAGTAAGTGATTGGAAGTCAACAAAAAATGGGAAGGTTTGTGAAGGTGGTTTGGGTGTGTAAGTGGTAGTATTAAGTCCCTCATAGATGAGACTAGTACGAAGGTAAGGAGGACAATAAAAGAGATGTTCTCCTATCTTGTGATCATAACATGGGTGTTGGTGAAGGCTTCTATACTCTTGTGGAGTAAGGAATGTGTTGACACTATATAAGTGGTACTCCCCTAGAGTGAGGCATTGAAAAACACCTTCCAAGGATTAGTGGTTGGTATGTAGGTAGCTGGTATGGATAAAGTGTCGAAGTTGATGTTGAGGTAGAGTTAATGGATTAGGAAGCTGATGGGTCAGTTGTGGAGGTTATGGCAGTGGTAGGAATGGAGGAGGTATGTGTAGAAGTAGCGGATGTATTGGTAGGTGGAGGCGTAGGTGAAGAAGTTCTGATTGTGGAGGTAGCGAATTAATAGGTATGAGCACATCATTGGGTTGGTAAAGCATGTTGCATGTTTTAAAAGGTGATGAGTCATATGGAATGGTATAAGTGTGTCCTTCGTGTTCAAACTTTACACAACGATGCAAAGTGGAAGGAACACAACCCATGACATGGATCTAGGGTTTGCTAAGCAATAGGTTATATTGAAATTCCCCCTCCAAGACATAAAATAATTCTGGAATAGTGCGGGGGCCCATGTGAATGTGGAGGATGATAGTGCCTAGTGTAGAGGTGATAGCGTCATTGAATGAATGCAATATGACCGGATGTTTATGCATGCAATTATCAGGTATGCGCATTTGAGTGAATGCATGGGATGAAATGATGTTAATGCTAGCGCCCCATCAATCATCACACAACTTACCCATATGTCTTTGATGTGGACAGAGATGAAGAGGCTGGGTCCGGGTCATCATTTTGGTGTGGCATGATCTCTTCCTATGAGAAGCTAAGGGAGGCTACTTGGTGAATAGGGTGGGGTGAAGATGAAGGTGGTAATTTGGTGAGAGACGTTACATGTTGGGGTGTGATAATGGAGGCTATAGGTGTAGGGTCATTGGGTAAAACCTCAATAGATTGAAGAACCTCCATGAGAGCTTGACGATGGGATTCCAAGGTTTGAATGAGGTCATATAAGGACATTTTGAGGGGAGATTGATGTAATTGTTTGAGCATGGTGCGATGTGTGATGCCATTAGAAATGGGGTACGTGGGGCTGCGGATAGTGATTTTAGGTATGGGTGTAGATGGTATGTTGGGTATAGGATTGGTTGGTGGGTCAGTTGCCTTTTCTTTGCCCTTATCCTTCTACACATGTGTAGTGACATGTATCATGTTGATTTGAGGGGAGTTTTTAAATAGAGAAGGTGTACGATGAGTGTTATAACAACATGAAGGGAAAAAACCTATTGGAGGATAAAATTCTTGTGAGGTGAGCTAGACACAACAACATTGAGGTGGTGGCATGGCAAGTTCTCTAATACGAACCATGTTAATTTCAAATCTTGGGGGTGGCTCTAGGATTTGTGAGGATGGCGGTTGTGGTTGTGGAGTGGGTAGTGTTGGAATGGGTGTCGTTGAAGTAGTATCCTCATCGAGAAGGTTGTTATTGTCAAAGTTGGTTTCTAGTGGACATAATTGGATAAGGATGGTTTTAAGGCCTTGCGATTCTCCACATCATGCCCGGCACACGATGGTATCCATAAATTATAGTATAGTCAAACCCTTTTGGTTTGGGTTTGAGGGGGTCGTAAGGTCTAAGTGGTGGTTATGTGATGACAGAATTCTCCAGGAGGTTGGTTAAAACTTTGGCATAGGACCTATTTAGTGGATTGTAATGGGAAGTGATCGTAGGTTTAGATGTAGGTGTGGTTCATTATAGAGGAACAATATTTGGAAGAGGAGGAGCGGATCGAGCTATGGGTTGAGAGTCTTTGGTGTGGTTTCAGTGTCGATCATGTTCGTTTAGGTAGGGGTATAGTAGATGGATGGGTAGGAAGGTGTGCGTTTTTTTACTACATTATTGTGGGGTACTAGAGTTTTACTTTTGGGTTGCACCTTCTTGGGTAAAGGTGATGTGGGTGTATGAGATCTAGAAGGAAAATTAAATGGAGGAAGAGGGAGAGTTACCCACAGGGGATAACGGGGGTGTTGTGAAGGTAGATGACGTGGGTCGTGCTTGGGGTGTGAGAGACAATGACTGAAGTGTAGTGGGTAGTGAAGCAATAACTAAGGGTATTGGAGGTATGGGTGGTAAAGATGTTGCAGGTGTTGGTGTAAGTCATGCTGGTCATCTAGGGAGATTATAGGTTTGTGAGGAAGGAATGGGTTGTTGTGTTTTTGGTTTATTGGTGGGTGGAGGTTTCTTGACCATGTGGGGAAGCTAAGATCCTAAGACGGATAGGATAGGTGTAGGTGTGATTGGTGCAACTAGGGTATGAGCTCGATGGGTTTGGTTCTTTGTTTGGGTGTAGGAGTAGGTATGGTGTTGACTTTGGAGGATGTAACTAAATCCAATTTGATAGGTGGATGAGTAAGGCTAATGGTTGGGGTGACCCTTAAAGTGGTAATAGGTTTAGTCGAGGCAAATGTTATAGGTATGGGTTTGGGTTTAGGTGTAGGTTGAGTTATGGGTAAGGGTGTGGTTTGAGCTATAACAAGTGTCGTGGAAGGAGTTATGATAGAGGTGGTTGTGTTTGGTTCGATTGGTCAAAATATTTTTGGGTAGATAGTGGAGGTATCAGTAAGTGACCTCTGCATCTACATTGAGACAGGAAGCAAAAGGTGCCCCCATAGTAAGGCTCTATCCACATAATCTAAGTGATTGACCAAACATGAGAATGACATATCCGTAGTTGGAGTTAATTAGGACCTAATGGAAATTCCCGTAAAATGTGTCTTAAAGATGAGAAATTGACTAGCTTCATCTTCTGTGGGTAAGAGAGCCAAAAGTAGGTCAGCAGGATTTTGGGTAGCGGATGGAGAATGCTCGCCAAGAGGTAAACGTATCTCAACTAGGTCTATGATAGGTGGAGGAGATTATGGGAGCTCCTCTATAGGTGGAGGAGATGATGGGTGCTCCTCTATGGATGGAGGAGGTAATGTGTGTTCATTTGTGGGTGGAGGAGATAATGGGGGCTCCTCATGGGTGGAGGAGGTAATGTAGGTGTCGGTTCTCTAAGTGGGAAAGCCGGGGTGAGATGGTCTCAATGTTAGTAAAAGACTCCTCCGTAGGTGATGAAGGAGATGAAAGGTGTTCCTCTGTTGGTGAAGGAATATGGGAGGTTGGTTCGACACGGAAGGAGGATTTCGGGCTAGGATATCCTCTATGGAAGGAATATGGGGTAATTGGGAGGCAACATGTATGTCATTAAAGATAGCGTGAACCTTGCGGCTATGGGTATCGTGACTTGAGGTCTCACCGGTTTGATCAGATGAAGGGGCATGGTTGGGAAATGGTTTCTTGAAGATGTGTAGGTTTTGGCTAGTAGGTGCATTAGGATTATCCATGGTTAACTCACCTTTCTTGAACCTTTCTTGGAAAATATTTTTAAAGTGATGCGATTTGCCGTCACTATGACCCTTTACTCAATGATAATTACCAAAATCGTGTTCTTTATACCATGTGGGCATGGGCGGCAGAGGGTCAAAAAAATTGTGTGTTTTATAGGTGGAAGGGTGATGGCTCCGGCTTTGATAAGATTTTCTAAGATAGAAGAGTAAGTTTCCTCGATTGGGGTATATTTCTCGTTGCTCTCATCTAAATTGAAAAGTCTGGATGGGTGAGAGATTAGATGAGGGGGTAGCCTGATTTGATGGATGTGCTAGGCCGGCCTTGAGTACCACTGTGTTAGCGATGCCCTTAGCTTTTGAATAATTGTTTTGTGGTTTAGAAGAAGAAGAGGTATCATTCGACTTGAATGCCAAATTTTTATTGCGTAATTATATTTTCTTCTCTTTGATGGCCCAAATCTCTAACTTTTGTGCCATAGTGAATGCTTCATCGAATGTTCAGAAGGTTTGGACCTACAAGGTCAGTGAGATATGTCTAGCACAAGCCCGTGTGAAGAGCTCGATGAGTTCTGTTTGGGGAAGTTGGAAGGTGAGTTGGTTGATCAAGCTACGCCAATGAGCAAAAAAATCTATGATAGATTCATCCTCATACTGACGCATGGAGTATAGATCGGTCATGGTAACCTTCTTGATGATATTGATAGAGAAATGATCCAAGAAGGCTTGGGCTACCTGATTGAATGAGAATATAGAGTGTCTAGGTAACCCACTATACCAATCTAATGTAGGTCCAGTGAGGGACATGGGAAAGGTTCTCAAGAGCAAGGCATCATCATGAGTGATCAGATAACACCCATGTTTGAGCGACCGCAAATGCTTTGTGCGGGTCTTCTTTACTATTGAAACGATTGAATTTAGGCATTTCCCAATGCACGGGGTATGAGCGGATAGGAATGGATGGGTGGATGGGCTCGTTGCAAATCTCATCATAGGTGAGAGTGTTGTGAGAGCTGAAACCGATGCCTCCAATGTCTGTATCTTGTCCAAAATCAATTTAATTATGTTGTTGGTGGGTCATGATGATTGGATGCCTCCTATAGCATTAGAGGATGGGTTTTGGGCATATAACAGGGGTGACACTCCAGTGTATGGGGCTGCCATGTAGGTTGATTGAGAAGAAGGCAGTGAAACAGGGGGTACGTACCCGGAGTGAATAATGGATGAAATGGGAGGTTGTTGGTAGTATGTATAGGGAGGTGGAAGGGTCGTGGTAACCCTAGTGGCAATAGGGGCTAATGATTGTGAAATGGAAAGGATCGTGTTCTAAAATGGGGTAGGGGTCACCGATACGGGAGGTGGTAATGTAGCTACGGGTATGTGTGAGACATTAGTGGTGGCATTTGAGGTTGTGTTTGGGGTAGTTGTCGAGGATATGGTGTATGTAATGGGTACACAAAAAATGGCATGAGATGTGGTAGTTATAGTGGGTATAGGACCTAGCTGCGAAATGACTAGGGGTAAGGTAGATGCGGGAAACACAAAGCCAGATGGGGCCAATGTAGGAGTGGGAGCGAGAGTCGGGGGGATAGATACGGGCATGCCGTATATCAACTGACCCGAGGAATCTCGAGTGGATGAATGGGAAAGGTAAAACTATAATTCGATAGGGTTTTGGTCAAGGATTCATGCAAACTCCTCATCTCCGTAGCGATAGCAATAGGTTGGATGGGATCCATGGCTGGTGATAAAATGGAAGGTGGTGAAGGACTAGGTGGGAGTGGTTAACAACCTGGCGTGGCGTGAAATACGAGTGTGTTTGATTGTCTTTGGAGTCGGCACCATGTGAACCATGTGAACCAAGATGATCAGTAGGGCTACTTCTCTATAAATGACATAAAGAATAGTAGGAACAGGTGAATCTGCTTTGGTGGCAAAAAGTGGATTACGTACTAAATGATGGTTAGAATGTGAAACAGGATAACCAATGTTAGTTAAGGCAAGCCAACACTAGTTAGGGGTAACCACTGCTAGTCACTGTAAAAATAATGGAAAGTGAGTGAAAAACAAACCAGAAGGTGAAATCTGACAGGTATGCCAAATTTGATGATGTTTACAATGTCAATGGGTATGATGGTAGTGACAGGGACTGTGAAAAGTGGAAGATGATGAATAAAATTTCCTTTTGGGTAGGTTAGCAAAAGGACCTAGAACCAACGTCAGTTGGGTATAACCAATATGATGAGGTAAGTGACAATGGTTATTGTAAAATTGAAATAGTGATGAACAAAAAGTGGTTGTGAATTAAAATATGATGTAGAATCATACCCAGAATTATGAGAATGATGATGATATGGCCTAGGCACACTCAGGTGAAGCAGAATACACCAGCTATGATGAGGAGTATGCAAGGATGAACAAAAAAATGAAGAACGTGATCTCTCACCTCAAAATGCAAGCCAAGTAGAAACACTAAGAAAAATGTGATCCTAGGAGTGCCCTTTTCTATTATGTTTATTTAGCTTATGCTATTTAGGGACTGACACATGAGTTGTGAAATAGAGTTTTTTGGTGAGGATGGCTTCCTACAAAGAAGGAGATCTAAAAGGTGAGGTTTCAGGTATGTTATGGTGGGGGCGGGCTTCGCTCTGAAGTATGACTCAATAGAGTGCGAGTGGGTGCCCTTGCACCATGATCATGTGATCACCTACAACTTTGTCGAGGTAAGATGTTGTTTAAGATTATGTATATTTGAATTTTTGTGACGCTTGGTAAGACTCAGAGAAAGAGAAAAGGAAAGAAGTTCTTTTCTACGATTCATTTGTCAACCATCACCTGGTCATGAATTCCAGTGTATAGGTTGCCCTCAATTAATGTGAGCTAATGTGATAAATCAGAATGCAATGCACTTATTTTTAATACCAAATCAAAGTGTGAAGTTTGATGACACAAAGAGATGAATAGGAAGAGGGATTCTCTTTCACTACAATGTAGAAACCATGAAGAAATGGTTCTTTTTTACCACACCAAAAGAAAGGTTTCCTTTAGAGCAAATAGAAAGAAAAGGTGGGTTACCAAGGAAGAAAATAAATGTGTATGCTTTTTGAAGGGAAACAAACACATAATTTTTCCTAAGAATGAATCAAATGCAAGGAATCAGGATGGGTCCCATTGGGTGTGAAAAATGTTTCACCTAATTCTAGATCATTTCTTCAAAGTATTGATGAAACAAATAGGGTAATGGGTGTATGAGGAATACTTGTTCGAGATGTTGGTTGATGGGTTGTTGCACGTGCATGACTTCGAATCCATAGCTGATTGTGAGAACTTCCTTTTGGCTAAGAGGAACTACTGTAATGAAAAGTAAGACCACTAAAAGGAATTAAACAATATATGCGCAGTGACCTACCTAGCGTATGCTAGATCTGAGAAGTGTGATACTTCCTAAATGGTTGTCGTCCTTTGTTTTAAACAATTGAATGTTGTAAACAAAGTTAATCCTATTATAGTTCGAAATGATTTAGGTATCTCACTTAAAACACAATTATAAATAGATCTAATCTAACAGTGTTGACAATTTTTGCACTTGTGCAAAAATAGGCAACTCAAAAAAATTTACAACGGACATCTTTGGTGAAGTATACCTAAGCTAAGGGATTTATGTCAGATTATTTTGTTATTGCTGATTTGTGAAAGAGATTAAGTGGAATCTGTAGCTATGTGTGCTATTACAAAACGTAACAACTCACATAGTCTGCAATCTCATGAATATCCTTAGCAAGAGAACACAAGCCCTAAAGGACAGTTGTGTTATCCCGATGAAGACACCAGATTGTAGAATATGTAAGGTGTATAGTTTTGGAACAACAAACATAGTGGCAGTTTTCAGACAATCAGATTCACGGTTATTATCTTGATGCCTATCAGTTTTATTGCTCTATGTTCATTAAAGTTGTTATGATTTATAAGTTTGCATTTACCTATGCTGCCATAAAAGATTACAATTGATTCCTTTCCTGCTACTTCCATCAAGAAAATATTGACAAACAAACAATGACAATAATGTCCAAATGGAGATAGCAGAAAGGAGTCAAAACGAAGAATGGAAGCTAAGATAATCACAAAGCATGCAAAGAGACACGTTTCATTCAATGATTATCCACTGGAGTTACAGGTATTCACTTCAAGTTATCCCTTATGTTAATTCATTTCATTGAGAAATTGAGTTGCCTACATCATTGTACAATCAAAGGAAAACTGAATGCAGAAAGAGATAATCAACTCATTTTTCAATTTAATGCTTTATTCATAAGAGATCATAAGCTCTCCCACACAAGCCATGGGATATGACTAAGTGACTCATCATATACATGGAAATGAGAATACCACATGTGCTAAAGAACAAGAGTAGAGGAGTAAAAAGGAACCCATCATTGCCTTTTCTGTCTTCTATCTCCACTCCTCAGCCTTTCCATCTCCATCTCAACTCTTCCATCTTCCACTTCCATCTCCATTTCTTAACACCTGCAAGACAAGAGAAGCATCTATCAAATTGAGCTCAGGGTACAATGTTATTCCAATACTCATGTTCTAAAGAAAATACAAATCCTGAATTTGATGTATCTAATGGTACTTAAAAGAAAGAAGTACAGAAACACATGGCACAGGAAAACAAAGAAATACAGATGAGATGGCAACAAGGAAGAGGCAGAGTTCATAAAGTAAATTTGAAAAAGGAGGTCAAATGAAGCTAAGAGTTGATTTAAGAAAAGGCAGAATCTGAAGCAGACTTGTAACAAAAAAATATGAGATAATGACACTGGAAGGAGGTTGAAAAAAAGTTGCAGAAGAAGGAAAGAAAAAGAAATAAATCACATGGATACAAGAGAGGCCAAAAGGCCTATTTATTTCTAACTCATTTTTGAATTTTGTAGGAACAGGTTGCAACATTGATTGAAAATTAGTTACTTGGTTAAGAAGAAAGCATCTACTTGAATGAAGCAAAAACATCATTTTCAGATAGTTATAGAAGAAAGAAGTGTCAAAATGAGCTAATAAGAAGATATTTTGCAAAACTGGAAAAGGAGAGAGAAAACAGGATTTTAGAAAATTTTGCCAGAGTCTCCCCTTGTAAAATTGACTTTCAATTTAAAACAGAATTGAAACACATGATTTTAAGCTACCATATGCTTTCTAAACTATCTGAGCTTCAAAAGGAATAAAAACAGTCAAGAAAAGTACATGTTTCATCACTTCTAAGTTGATATCATGATCAAATGAAACATACAGAAGTTGCGATGAATCAAGTAAAGCCAGCATGGACAACTTCATTCAAGTGATCAAACAAGCAAGAGAGATGTTCATATCCTTTTAGAAATGGTCAAATCATAAGAATCTGGAGAGAGAAGGATTCTAGAAAAAAATTGCCATAGTTTCCCCTTGCAAAATGGACTTTTCAAGAAAATCGAAATGCTATTTTAATGCAAAATTAAAATACAATTGCTACTATAACTTCAGAAAAGGAAATTAAGTATTTTCTTCATTTTCTAGAAAAGGAACATCTATTTCATTATACATAATGGAATGCTATCATGTTTACATCAAAGGAGCAGCCTTATAGCTTCTAGAAAATCTTTCTGAATGGAAATGTCAAAGCTACAGGTGCAATGGAAGATCATAAACAGTTAAGCTTCTAACACTATGCTTTCCAGAAACTCTTCAACTAACAACTACTGCAAGTAGAAGGTACAAGATCCATTCCAAGTCTACATGAAGATGGAGTTCTATCATTACAGAAAAGGAAATGAATCACAAGAGAAGTGAACTACTAATGCTAAGTATTCATCTACTGATTATAGCTCAGCAATATCCAATAAACATTTCCAAATACCATTACAGGTCTGCAAAGAAGTATCATAAAAAACAATGCTAAGAAGTGAATTTCTCTCACTACATCTTCAAAAATGAGTTCAACAAGTCAAGCATGTATCTACAGGGAAGAAACTACTCAAAAACAAATCATTTTGCCTCTACAGAATGAAGGAAGGGTTCATAAATTACAAATATGCATCTATCACAGGAAGATGAAATGAAATAGAGCTCATGTATCAAAATGAAAAACAAAACAGTCAACACTTCCAAGTACTGAGACAAGTCTACAAACAGTTCATCAAAAATGCACAGAAAGGAGCTTTAACGAATTTTGAATGACGAGTCAGAGCTCAAAGGACCGCATCAGAAGGAAAAGTGAACCCACAAAATATTTTTGAATATTTCACTTGATTTTTCCATGTTTCAGAGTTACAAAAATAAAACCCGAGTTGAAAGCAGTTATCAGAAAAGGGTAATAGAACTTACCAAGGTGACCATGAATGAAACGAGCAAACAAGCAAAATGATGGCGGCATTTCCCTCTGCAGGCTCATGTTAAGCTCGACAACTATCAAGATCACGAGAACCAGATAGAAAACCAGAAAGAAGTAGAGATTCATCATTCCATGAAGAAGATACAAAGCATAGAAATAGATCCAAATGATCTTCAGATCATATACAAAGAGGAAAAGGTTGAGCTACAGGATCAAAAAACAAAAGAAATACCTCGGGTTTGTGAAAAATGAAGGCACAGTCAAGCAACCATGGCGTCAAACACCGAATAATGAATTTATAGGATCGAAGATCTCCAAATCTCCATGCCATTCATCAAAATTGTAGAGTGAGCAAAAAAATTTCCAGGGCTTCACCCACAAAATGAAAAACCGAATGAAATGACCAAGTGCAAAGCCCAAGTGTATAAACCTTCCATCAAACTAGGGTTTCAAAACCCTAACTCATGGTTAGAGGATCACTCATTCACCAAATGCCAAGTGGAGGATCGAATGGCGATCAACAAACATAGTTTTCAAGTGATAAGCCTAGGTTAACTTCACCGACTGGAATAAATGCTCAAGCCAGAACCCTAACTCATGGTTAGAAGATCAATGGTGGCAGAGAAACCAAGGATGAAGATCAAGGGCCATTAGCACTCACAAAATCCAAGCCAAACTGCCAATGGTTAGGGTTACCACCGCCTAAGACCACAAGGGTTGAGTCATCATGGAGGGGGCAGCCCACGTAGACCCTCAATTAATCATTACAGGGACCTTTTCAAAAGTCTGAAACTATAATGCCAACACAAAATCAAACATCATTATATGCCAAAAGTCCCGAAAAGGTAATGTTTGTATTATGTGCCAATGACCAAGGGTGGCGAATAATATACATGGTGGGCTAGGCAAAGGGTGGTCCCCTTTTATCAAAACACATGCAAATTGCCTAAGTCCACAAAGGTGGCAGCATCCAAAATTTCAAACAAACCAAGGTGGTCCCCACATGGGGTGTTTTTAAACCAAAATTTGCGAAGTGTCACTCATGTGACCATCCAGAAAAGTGGAGGAAATCAGAGCATGTATACATTGGAGGTGTCCCCCACTTCAATTTTATTATGCAAATATTGCTAAAGGTTGCATCCTTTTACCTACACACAGGAGATGATATTTTGCATGCCTCCACAACAGGACAGAACAGAGAAGATGACGAATTTGCATGTGCAAAGAAAGAAGACTTGCCTAGCAAGAAATTTTTAATTTTAGCAAATTATTTCACCTTTCTTTCTTAAAAATAGAACAGTCAACTTTAGTTTGATTGTATTGTATCTAAGGCTGATAATGCCTATTTCATTACATGCTCTAGTTTGTATTATTTTATTCCTTTATTTAAGGGATAAAATTAGGACACATGGGTGAGTACAACCTTTAGTCTATTTTTAGGAAGGGGGTGAACTTTTGCTATATATTGTGTGCTCTTGCAAAGCATAAAAAGAACGGGGGAATTTTTTACAGAGATTTTTCCCAGAAGAACTTTTGATATGAGTACTGAAGCAATTTCTGCCAGTTTTTCCCTCTGAGTGTGAATTATTCCTTGCCTTTCCAAGTTATTCTGCAGGCTTGTGTATGCCAGTATTAATCTTGTGAATCAATATTCCCTAATTAGTCACTTTACCCTGCTGCAGATCTACTATTTTATGCTAAATTTCATTGTGCATGTTAGCTTACTAGTACTGTTGCGATTTTCCCTCAGTATAAATTAAGTGTTTTTTGCCCTTACATTTTGTAGAATGTACAAAATTGGTTTGTGCACATAAAGTATTCTTCACAAGTCTATTGTGTATTCCACTCAAGTCAAGTTCTTTATTCAAATTTGGTGTATCACCTTAGTAATTATTTCATTTTCAGTCACTTCCTAACCCTAAAACTCCCCTAGAAAGTAGTCTAGTGAACACCAATAAGGAACCAGATTTTTAACCCCAGAGGTTCACCTCAAAATAAGTATACCCATAGACACGAGAGGACGATGAATTAGATTTGCATGCAAATTTTAGATTCTAGAGCAGATCAAAAGGATTTGATGATTCTGAATAAAAGTTACTTTACGAGAGCAAATAAAAGTTACTTTTGCAGAAAATTAATTCTAAAGATTCTATGATCTTTTGGTGACTCCATAAAGCTAATTTCAGACCAGTATTGTAGCATGTTCCATGCCTAAAGTGACTACAAGATCATCGGTAAGAGGTATTCCTCCTGAGTTTGTTTCTTTACCTTTGAAATCTACTAGAAGAAGAAGGGTTGGTAATACTTTGCCTTATAACAGACCTAGTTTTGAAAACCCTCCTGATATTCCTTCACCATGAATAAATTTTTCAATCAATATCCCAGTTTTTCCAATGGCTATTCAACCACCCAGAAATTTTGTAGCCTTTACTAATGGCAGCCCATTAGTAATTACAGTGTATCATGACATTCCTAATGCTGCTCTGAAAATTCTACCATCATTTACCGGTGAAAATCAAGTTACACCAACTGAACACATCAAAGATGTTGTAGCCATATGTGCAGTCCACAATATTACTCATGAAGACGTAGCTTTAAGACTTTTAGCTGCATCTTTTAAAGGACAAGCCTTGCAATGGTATAGGAACCTAGAAATTGGAAGCATAAGAACTTGGGATGGATTAGGAGAGAAATTGCTGGAACAGTTCCAAGACAATTTAGATCATTTGTCCCTGATAGAATAGCTATCTACTATCAAGAGAGCCCCTCATGAATATTTGTCTAGTTTCAACATTCGTTTTGCTAGAACTTGGGAAAGAATCCCAGCAAGTGTTAAGCCTCAAGTTGATCATGCTTTCCTTTATTACCTCAGAGCATTGAATAGTGATATTGCAACTATGATTCAATCCATGGGAGCTTTTACTCTTCTAGGGGCCTATGACACTACTATAAAAGTTGAAAACAACCTTATTCAGGCTGGAAAGTTAGCACCAAGGCCTACAATGCCATTTTTGGTAGATTTAGCTCCTATCCCACAGCCTATTACAATTGTAGAGCCTATTGTTGTAGCCCCATCCCTAGATATGTTTAAAGCCTTGCAAACCATGGGAAATAAATTGACATCAATTGAAAATAAGCTTACATTTCCTAATAGGCCATATCAAGCTCCTTACCAGCAAAACTAGCAGAATAGGCAGCCTTACCAATAAAATCAAAATTACAGGCAACCTTATCAAGCAAAGGCAGTTTGATTCTAATGTTCCTAGTGCATCTAACACTTTGGTTCTAGTTAATATGGCTACAAAAGAATGGTGCCAACCTTGTAATCAACCTCATCAAACTGCAAACTACCCAAATGCATTCTTGAACCTGAATCTTGTTGTGCAACCTCAATCTGAAGCATTGTTCATACCTCAAATGGAGGGTGGGCAGCAAGAAAGTCATGTTCAGAAAACACCTGAATAGAATTTGGTCAGCTTTAATGAGGAGGATTTCATTGTTGTTACCACTAGAGCTCAAGAGAAAGCTACCGAAAATAAAAAACAACAAAACAGACCTATGCTGCCCATTATTACTGATATATCAACATCTACAGTCTCAAAAAATTAGTGACAGTTACGTTGTCCCTCAGAAAACAACAAGTGTTACAGCTGGTAAAGAGCAACAAAAACAACTTTAACTTGATCCAAAAAGATTGTTTATCCCTCAGATATCCAAGGTCTGCCAAAGCAGAATCAATTTTTGCTAAAGCTTATGCTAAAACGGTCGAATCTATCTCTAAGATTTTTCTTCTTTCAATATTGTTGATGTGATGAAGAAGCACAATGTTAACATCTCGATGTGGGATGCCTTAAGAATTCAGGACAACAGGATTTACTCTCTCATGAACTAGCTAAACTGTAGATTTCTTCAAAAACAACAATAAAGGAAGTCTAAAATACAGATATGGTCCTTGGAACACTTGATCAAGATCGCATAAAGGATGTTGGATGGATGGTTCAGAAGGTTTTAAATGCTCATGACATAAATAAGTCACCACCCTTTTACCTATCTTTGATCATTGGAGTAAATTTAGTTCATAACTATATGGTGGAAGCGGTGCAACTGAAATACTGAGTCATGCCTAAGTCAATTCTTTGAGAAATTAGGCCTACAATATGAACCTACAGAAAGGATTGTTTTACTGACTTGATGGGACTATAACCAATATAGTTGGAGTAATTAGAAATTTGGAGGTAACGTTACATGCTTGCCCAAATGTTTCCATTTTACAAGATGTTACTGTTGTGGATTTACCTCCATATTTTGCTTTGTGCCTATCTAGAGACTTTACAGAAAAAATAGGAGGCTACCTCTCTTCTGATTGGTCTTTCTTATTTTTCACTACACGTTATGGCACTAAGGTTACCATAAATTCTAAGCCATTGGCTAGATTTCATATTGAGCCTCATTCACCAAATGTAGTAGTGAATTATTCATCTTTAGATCAATCTAATTTTGATGATGTAGCTCATATTTCAGCACTAGAAGGTGTTTCTAATATGTTCATGGATGAGAAAACAGTTGAAGAACATCTTTTCGGTGTTTATTGCATGCATGAAGAAAGTGCAATAGTTCCCTTGCTATCCAAAATAGAAAATAAAATAGAAGGGATTTGGAAGCTTCATTTTGATGGAGCTAAGAATAAGAGAGGATAGGAGCTTGTCGTTGCTCACTTCCTGACAAACGAAAGGTATTCTACAACTCCGAGTCTTCAATTTTGTGCCCTTATAATGTAGTTGAGTAAGAAGCATTAATTCATGGCTTACTTTGGGCTAGAAAAAGAGGAATCAACACGTTACAAGTCTTTGGTGATTCTGAGTTAGTAATAAATCAAATAAAAAACTTCAATGTATGTAAGAATCCATTAATGAAGTCTTACGGGCATAGAGTTTCAGACTTAATGGAATATTTTTATGCCATTAATATTCAGTCTATTCCTAGAGCCAAAAATAAACATGTTGATAGACTGGCAGTAGTTGGTGCTAGTTTCGAAGTGCTGGAACAAATAGAAAGTAGCAAAGTTCAGCCTCATGTTAAGTTGATTGTCAGACCTTCTATACCTAATAATGAATCTAATTGGCAGGTGTTTGAGAGTGATGATCAAATCTGCAAGTTTTTGCAGCAAGAAGCTAAATTTTCTGTAGTAAATCAGGATAAATTACAACATCTATATGGTGACCAAATTGTTCAGTTAAAGACAAACAAGTTTCCTCAAGGACTTGTCACATTGGAAGACATCTTTAGCACCGATGACTAGTTAAGAAAGGACAAAGCTAAGATGTCTACTCATGTTGATAATTACGAAGAGGTTTTAGTTGATGAAGGAAAGAACTTATTTCTTGGAAAGGTATGTTCCTTATCCAAAAAAAAAAAATAGTATTTTATTAAGCTTTGCATTGAATTTAAAGATGTTTTCACTTAGAGATACCAAGACTTGAAAGGGTTTGACCCCAGTCTAGCACTAACATACGATTGAATTACAGCCAAATTCTAAACTAGTTAGGCAGAAACAAAGGCCTATAAATCCCATAATAGAACCTCTTATGAGGAAAGAATTATCAAAATTGATTGAATTAGGAATTATTTTCCCGGTTAAACATTCAAGTTGGGTAGCAAATCTTGTTCCAGTTAGGAAAAAGAATGGAGAAATTAGATTATGTGTGGATTTCAAAGATCTTAATAAAGCATCATTGAAAGATCATTATCCATTACCAAACATGGATCAGATTTTGAGAACAGTCTCAGGATCAAACAGATTATCCCTTCTAGATGGTTACAGTGGATATAATCAGATTTTAGTCCAAGGAGAGGATAGATATAAAACAGATTTTACCACCAAGTGGGGTACTTATTCTTATAAAAGAATGCCTTTTGGTATTTCAAATGTCGGTGTAACATTTCAATGTGTAATGGACATGGATTTTTGTAGCCTACTAAATAAATGCATACTTGTTTCTTTAGATGATGTCACCATCATCTCAAAAATTCTAATGAACATCTGATGCATTTGAGATAGACCTTTTAGATCTGTAGGTAGTTTGGAATATCTTTGAATCCCAAAAATTCTATCTTTTAGTACATGAAGGTAAGCTACTCAGCCATATTGTTTCCAAACAGGGTTTAGCAATTGATCCTTTCAGAATTGAAGCCATATCACAACTATCATTACCTCATCACAAGAAGGCATTACAGAGCTTTCTGGGAAAAATCAACTTTGTCAGAAGATTTGTCCCAAATTTTGCAGCTTTGGTTAAGCCATTGACAGCCATGCTAAGGAAAGAGAAAACATTCTCTTGGACCAGCGAAGGGAGAGAAGGTTTCGAGGCTATTAAAATAGCTATTTCTCAGGCTCCTACTCTTGCAAATCCAAATTTTGACAAAGATTTTATAATGTATGCACTTGCAGGAGCTGAAACAATCTCAACTATTCTAATTCAGGTCAATGACGAGAATATCGAACAACCAATTGCTTTCTTTGGACAAAGCTTGCATGATTACGAAACAAGGTACACATTCCTTGAAAAACAAGTACTTTCCATAGTCAGAGGACTAAAGAATTTTAAGTACATGCTTTCAAACAATAGAATTCATGTTCTTGTTTCTCATCCAAATGTGAAAGCTTTCTTGTTAAACAAAGAGTTGAATGAGAAAAGAGCAGGCTAGATAATGAAGGTTATGGAATATGATGTTGATATCCGAGTTGCAAAAGCAATTTGAGGTAAGGGTTTATGTGAGCATTTAATTGCTGATATGGAAAAACAACAGGCTGCAGAACCCAAAGATTCAGAACAACATGCTGAAACCATGTATCAGCAATCAAATGTTATGTTGCAACCAGGAAATCAGCAACCTGAACTTCCTCAAGAAATTTAGGAATCGAGATGGATGACTGATTTGGTTAACTATCTACAACACGGCACCTATCCAGGAAGGTATGGATAAGAATAAATGAAGATATTTTAGATTACAAGCTATTCCTTATCTTTTCATGGATGGTGTATTGTTTAAAAGAGATATAAATGGAATCTTGTTGCGATGTGTCGATTATGACAAAATTCAGAAGATATTATCAGAATTTCATGAAGGACCTGCAGGAGGTCACTTCTCAGCATGAACTACAGCTTTGAAAATCATGAAAGCAGGTTACTATTGGCCTAGCATATTTAAGGACTATTTCGAATGGATCAGAAAGTGTAAGAAATGTGCTTTCTTTGTCGAGAAAAGAATGTTTAGCTTCGCTACCTTTGTAGCCTATTTCAGTTGATCAGCCCTTTATGCAGTGGGGTCTTGAATTTATCGGAATGATTAACCCACCTTCTTCACAAGGACATAAATGGATTCTAACTACTACAGATTACTTTACAAGATGGACTGAAGTAGTAGCCTTGAAGGATGCTAATGAAGCTTCAATACTAGCCTTCTATGAAGGGATAGTCTGTAGATTTGGTGTTCCAGCAACTATCATATCAGATAATGCTTTAGCATTTCTCGGTGCTAAGGTAACAGATTGGGCTATTAGCCATGGAATCTACTTGAGCTCTTCATCTAATTATTACCCACAAGGTAATGGATTAGCTGAAAGCACTAACAAGAATCTGTTGAGAATCATCAGAAGAACACTCAAAGATAATCAAAGAGCTTGGCATCTAATGTTGAATTCAGCACTTTGGGCTGATAGGGTGACCCCTAAGAGATCAGTTAGAAATTCACCATACAAGCTTGTGTATGGGAAAGAAGCGAGGATGCCAATTTCAGTTGAGTTACCTGCATTGGATTTGCTGCATCAAATAGAATTACTTGAGAATGAACCATTGCAGGTCCGTTATGTAGAATTGATGGAATTACAAGAACTAAGAGATCAAGCTCATTCAAACATGGAGAAGAATCAGAATCAGATGAAGAAGACTTTTGATAAGAAAGCCAAATTCAGAATCTTCAATGAAGGAGATATTGTGTTGAAATGGGATGTTGATCGTGATAAGCCAGGAAGACACTCAAAGTTTGATGCACTCTATAGTGGTCCTTATATGATATCAGCTTGCAAAGAACATAATGCTTTTTAGCTTTCCAAGTTGAATGGAGAGGAACTTCCCATTCCTGTGAATGGTATGTTTCTCAAACACTGTTATTGAAAATATTACAGTGATTGGTTAGAGTAGGATTTCCCTTTCAATAAGTGCAGTTCTGCACATTGCATCGTTCTTTATTTTCAATAAGTGCATTCATGCACCTGGTCTAGTTTTCCAGATCTTTTCCCAAATTTAGTTGTTTTGAAAGGGTTGGACCTTTCAGAAAAGGGCAGAGTTTGGTTTCAGATTTGGACTCCATACCCAATGGACAAGAGTAAGGCACTAGTCTACAAGCTAGCAGGCAGCTTTCCCCATAGGATCGCAGAAATGTTGACAATTTTTGCACTTGTGCAAAAATGGGAAACTCGAAACTTCGTTACAACGGACAGCTTTGGTGAAGTATACCTAAGCTAAGGGATTTATGTCAGATTATTTTGTTATTGCTGATTTGTGAAAGAGATTAAGTGGAATCTACAGCTATGTGTGTTGTTACAAAATGTAACAACTCACGATCTGCTATAGTTTTGGAACAACAGACATAGTGGCAATTTTCAGACAATCAGATTCACGGTTATTATCTTGATGCCTATCAGTTTTATTTCTCTATGTTCATTAAAGTTGTTATGATTTATAAGTTTACATTTACCTATGCTGCCATAAAAGATTACAATTGATTCCTTTCCTGCTACTTCCATCAAGAAAATATTGACAAACAAACAGTGACAATAATGTCCAAATGGAGATAGCAGAAAGGATTCAAAACGAAGAATGGAAGCTAAGATAATCACAAAGCATGCAAAGAGACACATTTCATTCAATGATTATCCACTGGAGTTACAGGTATTCACTTCAAGTTATCCCTTATGTTAATTCATTTCATTGAGAAATTGAGTTGCCTACATCATTGTACAATCAAAGGAAAATTGAATGCAGAAAGAGATAATCAACTCATTTTTTCAATTTAATGCTTTATTCATAAGAGATCATAAGCTCTCCCACACAAGCCGTGGGATATGACTAAGTGACTCATCATATACATGGAAATGAGAATACCACATGTGCTAAAGAACAAGAGTATAGGAGTAAAAAGGAACCCATCATTGCCTTTTTTGTCTTCTGTCTCCACTCCTCAGCCTTTCCATCTCCATCTCAACTCTTCCATCTTCTTCTTCCATCTCCATTTCTTAACACCAACAAGACAAGAGAAGCATCTGTCAAATTGAGCTCAGGGTAAAATGTTATTCCAATACTCATATTCTAAAGCAAATACAAATCCTGAATTCGATGTATCTAATGGTACTTAAAAGAAACAAGTATAGAAACACATGGTAGAGGAAAACAAAGAAATACAAATGAGATGGAAACAAGGAAGAGGAAAAGTTAATAAAGTAAATCTAAAAAAAGGAGGTCAAATGAAGCTAAGAGTTGATTTAAGAAAAGGCATAATCTGAAGCAGCCAGAAAAAGCAGAGATGAGATAATGACACTCGAAGGAGGTTAAAAAAAAAGTTACAGAAGAAGGAAAGAAAAAGAAATAAATCACATGGATACAAGAGAGGCCAAAAGGCCTATTTATTTCTAACTCATTTTTGAATTTTACAGGAACAAGTTGCAACATTGATTGAAAATCAGTTACTTGGTTAAGAAGAAAGCATCTACTAAATGAAGCACAAACATCATTTTCAAATAGTTACAGAAGAAAGAAGTGTCAGAATGAGCTAATAAGAAGATATTTTGTAAAATCTGGATCAAAAATCTGGAAAAGGAGAGAGAAAATAGGATTTTGGAAAAAAATTCTAGAGTCTCCCCTTGTAAAATTGACTTTTGATTTAAAACAGAATTGAAACACATGCTTTTAAGCTACTACATGCTTTCTAAACTATCTGAGCTTCAAAAGGAATAAAAATAGTCAATAAAAGTACATGTTTCATCACTTCTAAGTTGATATCATGATCAAATGAAACATACAGAAGTTGTGATGAATCAAGTAAAGCTAGCATGGACAACTTCATTCAAGTGATCAGACAAGCAAGAGAGATGTTCATATCCTTTTAGAAATGGTCAAATCATAAGAATCTGGAGAGAGAAGGATTCTGGGAAAAATTTTTCCAGAGTTTCCCCTTGCAAAATGGACTTTTCCAGAAAAACAAAAATGTTATTTTAATGCAAAATTAAAATACAATTGCTACTATAACTTCAGAAAAGGAAATTAAGTATTTTCTTCATTTTCTAGAAAAGGAAAATCTTTTTCATTATACAGAATGGAATGCTATCATGTTTACATCAAAGGAGCAGCCTTATAGCTTCTAGAAAATCTTTCTGAATGGAAAATTCAAAGCTACAGGTGTAATGGAAGATCATAAACAGTTAAGCTTCTAACACTATGCTTTCCAGAAACTCTTCAACTAACAACTACTACAACCAGAAGGTAAAAGATCCATTCCAAGTCTACATGAAGATGGAGTTCTATCATTATAGAAAAGGAAATGAACCATAAGAGAAGTGAATCGCTAACGCTAAGTATTCATCTACTGATTATAGCTCAAGAATATCCAATAAACATTTCCAAATACCATTACAAGTTTGCAAAAAATAATCATAAAAATAATGCATGTGACCATCCAGAAAAGTGGAGGAAATTAGAGCATGTATACATTGGAGGTGTCCCCCACTTCAATTTTATTGTGCAAATATTGCTAAAGGTTGCATCCTTTTACCTACACACAGGAGATGATATTTTGCATGCCTCCACAATAGGACAGAATAGAGAAGATGACGAATTTGCATGTGCAAAGAAAGAAGACTTGCCTAGCAAGCAATTTGTAATTTTAGCAAATTTTTCACCTTTCTTTCTTAAAAATAGAATAGTCAACTTCAGTTTGACTATATTGTATCTAAGGCTGATAATGCCTATTTCATTACATGCTCTAGTTTGTATTATTTTATTCCTTTATTTAAGGGATAAAATTAGGACACATGGGCGAGTACAACCTTTAGTCTATTTTTAGGAAGAGGGTGAACTTGTGTTATATATTGTGTGCTCTTGCAAAGCACAGAAAGAAGGGGGGAATTTTTTCAGAGATTATTCCCAGAAGAACTTGTGATATGAGTACTGAAGTAATTTCTGCTAGTTTTGCCCTCTGAGTGTGAATTATTCCTTGCCTTTCCAAGTTATTTTATAGGCTTATGTATGCCAGTATTAATCTTGTGAATCAATATTCCCTAATTAGTCACTTTACCCTGCTACAGATCTACTATTTTCTGCTAAATTTCATTGTGCATGTTAGCTTACTAGTACTGTTGTGATTTTCCCTCAGTATAAATTAAGTGTTTTTGCCCTTACATTTTGCAGAAAGTACAAAATTGGTTCATGCACATAAAGAATTCTTCACAAGTCAGTTGTGTATTCCACTCAAGTCAAGTTCTTTATTCAAATTTGGTGTATCACCTTAGTAATTATTTCATTTTCAGTCACTTCCTAACCCTAAAACTCCCAGAATACAGTCTAGTGAACACGAATAAGGAACCGGCCTTTTAACCCCGGAGGTTCACCTCAAAATAGGTATACCCACAGACTTGAGGTGTCCCCATTGTATCTACGAGAGAGAGAGATATTTTGCAGACTTAGAACATCTACTGCCATCTCTCCGCAGTGCACTTTCGAGAGATAACAACGGGGTAGGTCAAAATAGGATCCGAAGGCCAAATTATTGGTTTTGGATCTCTAGAAGTCGATAGAGGTCTCGGGTATATTCGAGAGATGGATGAGGTTGAGATGAAATTAGGTGGGTAGGTCTTTGTTCTAGGTTATATGGGAAAATACAGAGACCGATGTTAGTTAAGGGTGACCAATGATGGTTAGGTGTAATCGGTGCCAGTTACTGTGGAAATCTGGGAATGCCACAGAACAAGCTTTGGGTCTCCTTTCTGATTGCACAAAGGATTTTAGTCGAGATGAGGTATTTGGTGACTTAGGTAGGATTTGGAGAGATTTTAATGGCTATATGGAGGTAGAAGTGTTGGAGAAGGTCAATAGGTGGGTAGGTAAACAATAGATGATAAAATAATGATGAAATGAAATAAACCAGAGAAGTATGACGTTATACTTACTGGGATTTTGGTCTGGATGTCTGTGAGTGAGGGATGAGGGATGGAGGTGTTGATGAGAGGTTTGAAGGTTACAAGTGATCACCAACTGAAAGAAATCTTCTGCATGGGCTGCATGTACATTCCTCTTTACTTGGTTAGATCAAATCATGGCTGGGATGGTTGTGCAAGAGAAAGTGCTTGATCTCCTTCCTTGTATGCGTGTTCTCTTTGGAATTCACTCTCTGAAGATGTGTTATCTCTTTGAGATTTGTTAATGGTCGCCAACCTTACGCCAACATTTGATAACCTTCTTTTTAAACCTCCAACCTTGAGAATAAGGTTGTTTTGGGGTTAAAAGGATAACGGTAGTTCCGAAACACGGTGTCGGTCAAGGTGGAATTTCCTAGGTTTACTAAACTAGGGAGAACCTCTTGATTTCCTTAGATCTCGTGTCATTAACCGTGGATTAGACTGGGAGCTTCTTGTAATTATGTGGGAATGTGGTTAGAGGGAATGTAGGCATTGATTTTTAGGGTTTGGGTAAGTCTTAGTTAGTTATGGCAACTTTCTAAGAAGAGGTCTTAGGTTAAGTTAGCTTGGTGAGGTGTCTAAGTGAACTGTATGTGTGGATATTATTTAAAATAAGATATTTAAATAATAAATATAGTGAGGATAATGAATTAATTAAAATAAATTAATTAAATTAATATTAGTGACGTGAAAGGGGCCATGGCTAGGTGAATGTGATGAAGGGTGTTTATTCATCGAGGGACCAAAGGGGAGTGTGACCTAATTTTAGTGTCTACAAAGGTATGTAATGTTCTTATTGATGGTGGTAGTTGTGAGAACATGGTTTCAAATGTGATTATGAGAAATAGGGTCCGCATTGTGAGATAAATCCTAACCCTTACCGTATTACATGGTTTAAGAAGGGTAATTAAGTTATTGTTGATAAGAGATGTTTAATAATTTTTTCTATTAGGAACAATTACAAGGATGAGATTTGGTGTGACGTTATTCCTTTGGATGCATGTCATATCTTTGTTAGGAAGCGATGTTGATTTGATAAAAAAATATATTCATGACGGGGGAAAGAATACTTATAATTTCTGGAAGGATGGCACAAAAATAGTTTTGCTACCTCTTAAGGAAGAGAGGAAGGCTGAAAATATGCTTTCTACAAAGGTAAACTGTTTATTTTATACACTAGTTGGAAATAAGGATGAATTTGTATGTGTACAAATATTAGTACAAATAGATTTAATAGAAGAATTTAATAATATTATTCCGGATGAGTTACAGGATGGATTACCATCCAAAATATATATTCAAAACCATACCAAATCAAATGGCTTATAAGATGAGCCCGACGCTGAATGTAGAGTTGAATATGTAAGTGGTAGAGCTCGTGAGAAAGGGGACCGTATGGGAGACCATGAGTCTATGTGCAAGCTGTTGCTTTATTAATACCAAAGAAGGATGGAACATGGAGAATGTGCACAAATAGAAGAGAAATCAATAAAATTACAATCAAGTATAAGTTCCCAATACCTCATCTTGATGATATGATGATGTGATTGCTGGATCTAGATATTTCACAAAGATTTAACTTGAAGTTGTTACCATCAGATTCGGATCGAGAGAAGGAGATGAGTGGAAACACAACATTCAAGATAGGAAATGGATTATATGAGTGGTTGGTGATGCCATTTGGGTTATCTAATGCACCTAGTACTTTTATGAGACTGGTGAACACCATGTTGTAGGAGAATAATGGTAAGTTTGTTGTAGTTTATTTTTATGATATTGTAGTGCCCACTTACCTTTGACACCTTTTGATACTGATCATGATACTTTTGATTATATTATGGACATGATTATGGACTTTATTATAATATGATGTTAGATGTTAGATCATGGATTATTGTTGACTTGATTCAGTTATGATGCATGATGATTATTAGAGACATTTTGGATATTGATGTTGATATACATTGTTTAACATGGTTATATTATGGATTTTGTTTGGACATGTGATATTTGGATATTGTGAGTAGACCTAGAAATGGAAATTTTTTTATGATGATGATGATATAGTTGTTGATTAAAATTACAAATGATCTTGTTGGTTTCTTAGATGTTGTTTTGATTCATATATCTAGATGATTTTAGAATTTTATTTATATTATTTTGGATGTTCTGATATGGCCATGAGGCCAAAGGAGGTATTGTGTTTTGCAGGTTAAAATATCACAACAAACATTGGGGGATTGGAGACCAACCACATTAGAATTCTAGATGAATTCAACAAGGTCACCATGGCAACTAGTGTTTGTTTGTGCATGTTTTTGTGTGTTAGGGATTCCCATGGGGGGGTCACCTTTAAATGTGACCAAGGGGTTATGTATATTTATTTATTTGAACCTTTTTTTTTAATGTTGCATGTGTTTATTTTGTGATGCATTTTCCCCTTTCTTTATTTATTAAATGTTGTATTAATATTGTGGGTAAGCATGTTGTTAATATTAATTAAATAAAATATGTCATAAGAAAGTAATTAATAGAGTTGTTGGCCTTGAATTAAAGTGTTGTAAGAGATGTGTAAGAGATGTGTAAGTTAAATTTTGAGTGTGAAACACTTCATCTTCTTGGAAATTCAAATTTTTCCTTGAAGGCTGATTTTGGAGGCTTGTGGGACAAGTTAAACTTGTCCCATACCTCTTAAATTTAATTACCAATCATACCTATGGTTGGAGAGTTGAAATTTTAAATTTTATAATTCTTTTTGAGAAGGTAATTTGTAGGTTTTAATTGCACTTTTCTTACATGTTTTAATTTCAGTCCTTTGGGGTGTGGGTTGGATTTGAGTGTGTAAGTTAACTATATTTTTATTAACCCACCTATTTATTATGCATTGGAGAATGAAATTGAATTTTGGGGGTAGGGGTTGAGGATGTGTGATGTGCAATCCTACATGGATCTACTTCATCTTCTTCCCTTCCCTCTTCTATAAAATTTGAATTCCTTGTCTTGTTTTGGGTTGTTTGCCTTTAGAGACTTCATTCTTGGATGAATGATTTTTCTATTTTGGAGCTCTTGCTTTGAAGAAGTTTTTGGAAGATTGGTGCATGCGTGTGCTTGGCTGATTTGGGTTGCTTGCATTGGGATAAAGCTTGTTGTTTTGGAACTTGGAACAAATCCATCATGGAGAGGTAGGAGCTTGGCTCTTGCAATGCTTCTTTTTTTATTATGAAAATGTTAATGTGTGAATTTTTTGGCATGTTTGTGGGTTTTTGGGTAGATGGCCTAGGAAGGGAGTACGAGAAGACTATGGGGTTTATTTTGTGGGAGGCACAAGTGTGTTTTAGGGAGGTATAAGGGAGGAGGGAGTTGGGATTATGATTCCACCTTACAAAGAAATAGCTTACATTTATTTACTCATCATGGGCTACCATAAGAGGTTAGGGAGACATAAAAAAATGTGAGGAATAAGGGGTACTTGGGAGGCTTAAGGAATGTAAAGGTTTTGATATATTATATTTTGGCGGTTTGTAATTCAGGTGGTGATACCCATTTCCCCTTTTTGGAGGCATAAGAAGCATCCCCCATAGTTTCTTGCTCCTTTGGCTTGTTGATGAAGCCTCAGTAATGTTTTTCATGCTTTAATGTAATTGTAAACTACATTTTTTTTTGGACTATGTTTTATTGTGAAAATGTTGCTTATGTGTTTGTGGAAGCCTATTGTTTCCATGAGTTGGATCACATCTTTTATTGCATTTTAGTTGAGGGTCGAGGGCCAATGAAGAAGGATGGCTTCTCCTATTCATTGGATGTCTTGGTTGGGTGGAGAGCGTTTCCTTTCCCTTACTCTTGTTGTGATCATAATTTGGAAGAATGAGAAATATGGATGTTGCAATTTTGAAGAACTGAGAAAAAGACAGTTTGACAGTCCCTTTTGAAATGAAATATTATTGTATCCCTTTTCCACTTTAAACTCTGGATTATCTATATATTATTTTTAATGGAAAGATACTTTGTATTAACAATAAAAATTGAAATTCAAAATGTTAAAAAGTTATACTTTGTATTCTATTTTTGGAAGGAATGTGAAATAATGATATGTATTTTGTATGTTGTATTTTGAAATCAAATGGAAAGGAAGTTGTAAGAGATTCATTTGAATTAATGGAAGTGTTAGCCTTGTTCATATGATATTGTTTCCATTGGAAATATTTGTTTAACATGCACTATAAAATCCTGTTTGGAAAATGGAAAAGTGAAACACGTGAGGAGAAAATGTATTATTGTACCTTGTTTATAATATATGATTTTGGAAAGAATAGAAACTGCATTCTTGTTTTAATATTTGATTGAAAGAATGAAAACTATTTATGACCAGCATGGAATGAGATTAATGTTTTATTTCATGGCAAAAGAGATAGTTAATTTATGTTCTGTAAATGTATACACTTATTTTAATTCACTATATTCTTTGTAAAATTTCTTTATCAAATGGTCAAATAACCTTGCAAATAGATAAGAGGAAAATAAAATAATCAATTGGATTTATTGAGTACGAAATGATCCCAAACCAAACTAAAAACACTTAGGAAATGTCTTGAAAATATTCCAATCGAGCCAAGGCAAATCTGCAGGCTTTTTGCTATAAAAAAAAGAAACTTGTAATTTTGAAATGTAGATCAAACCAAAAATTTTACACTTGCTATATATCATAAAACTTTCCTAATGGAAACCTCCATGTCTATTTGACATGTTGAAGGAGAAAGAATGATAAATTTGAACAAAATTTTATAAGATAAAATTACCAGTTCGCGTTGTAAAATTATGCAAAACTTTTTCAATAAATTAACTCCTTAAATTTTATCAAAATAAAAATTTATGGATTCCTTTACAAAGAGTACATCAAGATCTTTCTAGAAAGTCCTTGTTTTCCCAAAACTGAGCTCTCTATCAAAATTTAAGGTCTTATGAAGTTTTTCTTCACTTGGCGTCAAAACAAAAATATTTTGGGAAAAAATTCCTTGGTGGGCCCGTAGGCCAGAATTTTTCCCTTAGAGCTCGGAAATTTTTACAAATTTTTCCAAATTTAACCCGCCGCCCCACCATCCTGTAGCCAATCAGAGGCTGCCACGGGGCACCATGAGGTGTCAGTGGAGGGGCAGATCCCTTTTAACTTAGCGCTTCCGGAAAATTTTGGGAATTTTTTCAAATTTTCCCGCCACCCCACCAGCCCGTAGTCAATCAAGAGCTACCACATGGTGTCATGATGCAATGGTGGAGGAGCGGTTCCCTTTTTTCCTTTTTGTGTTTGAAAAATTTGGGAAAATTTTCCAAATTTTCCCCGCCACTCCGCTGGCTGTAACCAATCAGGAGCTGCCACGTGGCATCATGAGGTGCCGATAGAGGCATGTGATAATGTTACCATTTTTTCCCTTCGGGGTGTTAAAAACTTTCTCTCCACTGCCCCACTTTCCTCGTGTTGGCTTAGGAGACGCCAAGTGTCCCTCACGGACTTACGGGAGCGCGGGTGCAAAGGTGGCTTTTTGCTCCTTGGGAAATTTTTCTCCTCGTGGTCCACAGACCCACCCATGGGGAAATTTTCCTTCCAACGGCCCGCTGACCCACCCTTGGGGAAAAATTTCTCCCCTTGGCCTGTAGGCCCGCTCTTGGGGAAAATTTTCACCCTAAGGCCCACTAGCCCAAAACTTGAAAAATGTGAGGAGTTGGGAGGACTTCTTTATATCAATGGAAAGGAGAGGAAATTTCCTATCCAATGGGAATGATTTAGGAAAAATTTAATGTGTTAATTTTAGGTAAAATCAAGTTGAATCTTTAAAGCTTGTTAGAGAGTGGGTATGGTGAGGAATTACCCTCTTAACCTAATTGAATCTTCTAACCCTAGATTTTGGACCTTGTAACCTCTAATAAATGTTAACAAAAGAAAAGTATATTCTAGTAGATTAGAATTGATCTAGAACCTTGTCTGTGACAACTGTTGTCTTGTAACCTAGTTGAAGACTCTTTTAAATAAACAAAAAAATTATTCCATAATTTTCCTAACTAATCCTAGGTTGTTCTTGGGTCTCAAGTGGGTTGTTTTTAGTGGGCATCACACTTGGTATTAGAGAAGTGGTTCAAAATCTTGGGCCATTGGGCACACTAGAAAACTTGAGACATGAACCTTAAACCTAGCACACTTTTAAATTTAGAAGACAACTTAGTTTAGAAATTACATATTTTAGTAAACATGGAAACTAAGTAAAACCTAGAATAAGGAACTAACTCTTGTCTTTCTCTGTGCAGGAGGCATAGACAAGATGAAGAACCTTTTCACATAGACCTAGGCATACCACCTCTAGAGCATGTTGTAGTAGCTATCCTACCATAGATCTTGCAGACTCTTTAGGATGTTAATGCCACTCTATGCGGAGGATCAGTAGGAGGGCATGCAGCCAGACACGATAGAGTCACTTCCATTGAGGGTCATCTATCAAAGAGAAATTCCATGCAGAGTCAACCAAAGTAGAGTTGCCAAAGAGGGGACAAGGTGACCAAGTTTCAGGACATAGGGAGAGGTCTCAAATCCCTAGGCTTAGGGATGAGAATGCAGGGAGGCCTAAAGGCCATCAAACCAAAGGTGCGGATCACATCGGGGGAGATACTAAAGCTTCGGCCATCACATTATTCTGGTGACACAGGTGGATTTTAGGAAGAGGCCTGGTTAGTGAGCTTAAGTGGGTGCTTCAAGCTCTATCCTTGTTCTAGCAACATGAAAGCTCGTGTTGCAATCCATCTACTGAGGGATGGAGTTAGTGTCTTGTGGTGGAAAAAGGAGCATAAGCTCCATGTTGATTCTAAGATAGTTATCTCGGAGGTCTTTGAGGAGTGATTCGGGAGTAGATATTTATCACGAGAGGTGCATACATCAAGTACATAGATGAGTTCTGTTGTTGTAAATCAGCAAAGCACCCTCGGATGTAAATCAAGGTTCGAATTGATGTTTTAGGCATCCAATGTGATTGCACAACATGGAAACCTCTCTCCAAGTGTGGGACTTGTGAAATTGAGAGAGGAATGTCCAAATTAGAGGCTGGTTCCTCAAAATCCTCTAATTTAGATCTATATTTTGCACAACTACAGAGGTTCAGATCCTAATCCTACTCTAAATTGCAGAAGGGGACGGGGATAGAAATGTAAAAATTGAAACTAACTAATGATGGTGATGCACCAAAGGATTGAAGAAACATTTTTGCCATGTAAATAGACACAAATTCATGAAATGTAACAAGGGAAAACATACACAAGATGATAGATGCAATTAGGGGTCTTAAAATGAAGTAAAACAATACAAAGAAAGGGTGAAAGCATTCACGAGTTTGTACTATCATTTCCATGTAAAATCTCTTGCATTCCACCCTCAAAGAGGTATAAACCTACTACAATACTTGAAAAAGGTATGACTCTTGAAAAATCACTTGCTTTGGAGGTGAAAGAAGAAGTTTTCTATGCCAAAAAGTGTTCAACCATGAAGAAATGAGCCAAATCTAGCTTTTACAGTACATGGGTCGAGCCCAGGAGAGAGAAAATGTGAAAAATGCATGGGAGCCATCCCTCATTAAATGAAACTACATTAAAATAGCATGGAGGTCCTTACAAACCCATGCTCTGACATTTTTGACCATGCTGGAGAAGAATGCGACCCATTTCGCATTAAAATTGGTTGTTGAAACGTCAGTTCTGTCCATGGGCGCATACCAGAAGTGGTTTTGATTTTATCCCTCCAAACTGAACCAAAATTCAAAATTGACCATGGAATCTTGTATATAATTTCACCAGCTTTCCATTTATATAAAGAACACAAAAATCGAGCTCTAGATCGAAAGTTATGGTGATTTGAAGTTTTAAGGCAAAAACATGCCAAAATCGGATCGGCGGGCAAAAAGTTTGAATTTTTACCCGTTTGGTCTTTGGAACATTTTTCAAATTTTCCCCATGCTCCACCACTCTAGGTGCCACATGGCATGTTCTAATCGGGCGCGGGCCCTTCTTGACCATTTTTTCCTTCGGGTTGTTTGGTGTTTTTTCGCCCTTGGACACGTGATAGCTCCTGATTGGCTGCAGGCCTTCTAGGGGAAAATTTTCCACCAAAACTCCGCTGAGCCATAACTTGAAAAATATGTGGAGTTAGGAGAAAAATATACCTTTTTGGAAAGTTGAGAAAGAGCTCTATGTAATGGTGCCATTTCGAGAAGGTTTTGAGTGCGTAGAAAACAAAATATTCAGCGAGGCACAAGAGAAGGAAAGATGTAAAGAAGTTAGCCACAAAATGAGTAGGGGGCACATTTGGGATAACAAATTTGGTGACTCGAGAGGGTCATCTACCTGCTAGATGAAAATACCAGTTTCTAAAGCGAGTCCATTGGGCATGGAGTCATCAAATTTTCTGTTAGAACCCCAAGTAACTTAGAATGTTGCAAGGAGGAAGATGGAATATCACACTGATGGAAGAAAGGACTGCAAAACATCTCCGGGACAGCAAAGCTGTGCCAAAGCACTTAGGAAAGCAAAACTAACCTACGGTAAAACAATGTGCACAAGCACTTGAAGGAATGAAAACCTAATCTAATATTTACAAGGAAGAGAATTTCCCTTTAGAAGCAATGCTTTAGATAGATTCCATTGACTTGAATCTGCAGTTCTTCACCATCCAATGAAGCCAATTGGAAGGCATTGCTATTCTTGCACTTCGTGACCATGTATGGGCCACTCCAAATGGCATCAAATTTTGAATGCCTTCCCAGTTTTTCTCTATCTGCATCCCATTTTAACACTAGATCTCCAACTTGGAAAGATCTACTCTTGGCCTTCCTATCAAAGGTCTTCTTGATCAAAGCTTGATCCTTCTCCATTGCTTGGGATGCCTGATCTCTGATCTCTTGGAGCTCCATCAACTCTGCATATCTCACCTCCATGGGCCCAAACTCTAGCAACTCTAACCGCTTCATGAGTTCCAATGTTGGCAACTCAAGTGACATGGGAAAGATTGCCTCTCTTCCATAAACAAGCCTGAGTGGAGAGTTACCTGTGGATCTCTTGGGAGTTATCCTATCAGCCCATAAGGCTGATTTCAGTTTGGTATGCCAAGACCTCTAATTCTCATCAAGAGTCCTCCTAATGATCCTCAACAAGTTCTTGTTTGTAGACTCGGCTGGCCATTACCTTGAGGGTAATAGTTTGATGAAGTGCTTAGGTAGATCCCATTCTTGACAGCCCACTCAGTCACCTTGGATCCAATGAATGCCAATGCATTATCTGAGATTATTGTAGTAGGTATACCAAATCTGGTTGCTATCCCCTCATAAAAGTCTAAGATGCTGGACTCATTTGCCACTTTGAGTGCTACTGCTTCAGTCCACTCGGTGAAGTAGTCCGTGGCTGTCAAAATCCATTTGTGCCCTTGACTTGAATTGGGATTAATGACTCCAATGAAGTCCAAACCCCATTGCATGAATGGCTGGTCAACTGAGATTAGATGCAATGGAAGGGCAGCAAGTCTCTCTTTTCCTGTGAAGAATGCACAATTCTTACACCTCTTGATCCATGCATAGCAATCACTAAAAATTTTAGGCCAATAATAACCAGCCTTCATGATTTTTAGAGCTGTCACTCTTGGTGTAAAATGACCACCAGCTGGTCCACCATGGAACTCTTCCAATACCCTCTGAATCTGATTTGTGCTAATGCATCTCAACAGCACTCCATTCACATCTTTCTTGAACAAAACTCCATCAACAATGGCATATGGGACAGCCTGCAATCTGAAGTGTCTTCTTTGGGTCTTGTTCATCTCCAGGAGGGCATAGGCTTGTGCTTAGGAAGTGCATTATACCTTGGGTCTAGTAAGGAGTGGGGGAAGCATTGTTTTCTTCTTGAGTGCCACATGGCTCATGGCTGTCTTGAACTATCAAACAACAACCTCTCCTTCATTGCATGCTTCTTTTTGCTTCCCCAAAACCAGCTGCTCACACAATCCTTTTCCTCTTACTAGCTTGGTGATTTTGATCTCAATGTCATACTCCGTGACACAGGTGATCCAACCTGCCCTTTTCTCATTCAAATCTTTGTTGAGGAGGAAGTCCTTAACTTGACATGTGAGACCAGCAACTAGACCTTGTTGTTTGAGACTAAATGCTTGAATTTCTTCAAGCTTCGATTCTTTGCCAAAGCACATGCTTCTCAATAAAATAATACCTCACCTCATAGTCATCTAGGCTCGGCTGAAGAAAGTAATTGGCTGCTCATCATTATCCTTGTTCTGTTGTACCCAAATGGCAGAAATAGTATCATTACCTCCAAATGCATAGAGGATGAAATCCTTGGAGAAATCTGGGTTGATGAGAGTTGGTGCTTGAGAGATAGCTTCTTTGATTTCTTCAAAACTCTCCTTGCCTTCTGCTGTCCACTTGAAAGCCATGCTCTTCTTTAACATTTTGGCGATGGGCTTGACAAGGGCTGCAAAATCTGGGACAAACCTCTGAACAAAGTTTATCCTCCCCAAGAAACTCTGAAGGGCTTTCTTGTGGCTTGGCAATGGTAGTGCTCTTATGGCTTCAACCCTCTTTGGATCAATTTCTAATCCTTCTTTGGAGACAATATGGCCAAGGATCTTTCCTTCACGTGCAAGAATGATACACTTCTTAGGATTCAAAGACAATCCAAATCTCCCCGCACCTCGTGAAGACTTGTCTCAAATGAGAGAGGTGGTTTGCTGCATTCTTGGAAAAAACAGTGATATCATCAAGGTAAATCAGCACCATGTTGTTAATCAAACCTTTGAAAGCCATATCCATTGCTCTTTGGAAAGTAGCACCAACGTTGGACAGCCCAAATGGCATTTTCCTGTATGCATAAGTTCTCCATTTGGTTGTGAAGGCTGTCTTGAACTGGTCTTCTTCCTTCACCATAATATGATTGTAGCTTGAGTAGCCATCAAGTAGTGAAAACCTCTCGGAGCCAGCCACAACTTGCAAGATTTTCTCCATGGAAGGGAGTGGGTAATGGTCCTTGAGAGATGCTCTATTCAAGTCTCTGAAGTCAACACACAATTTGATCTCTCCACTCTTCTTTCTGACTGGAACCAAGTTGGCAACCCAACTAGAATGCTTGATTGGGAATATGATTCTTGACTCAATCAACTTGTTCAATTCCTTCCTCATGAGAGGTTCCATGTGTGGATTGTAGCCTTTGTTACGCACTGATGGGCTTAGTATTTGGATCCAACTCAATGGTGTGCTGAGCTAACTTGGGATTGAAACCTTTCAAATCTTCGTAGCTCCAAGCAAACACATCAGGGAACTCTTGACATAGCTATATGAACTCATACCTTTCTTGTTCAGTTATCATCTTTCCAATTTGCAATAGTTTGTTCTCTTCCACCAAGATGGATACTGAATCTTCTCTCTTGACCTGAATGTTTGCTTTCTCTTTCCTAAACTAATCATTGGGATTGAAAATGGACTCCAAAGTGATAAGTCCCTTGGGCAGCTTGTTAGTTCTCAGTTTGTACCACTTGGTCACCATCTTTGTTGTTCAATTTTTCTGATTTTTAGTGAGAACTCACTTCTTCTTATCAAGAAATGGATGATTTGCTGGTCATTTTCAAACACTTGCCAACCTGACATTGTTATCGGCCTTGAAGGCCTCACAATCACATGGATGTTTGGTTTTACCTTGTCTTGTTGAATGCTTTCCACAATGTCAAAGGCTGCCCCTACTACCGTAAGCACTGTCAATAGCTTGGTTCTCTTTCTAGGAATGGATTTGATGCCAAAACCCTCAAAATCTTCAATGAGGTCCCACACCTGTTCTTGTAGCACCTAAGTAGATCATTCTTGGTAGCATGCTATCCCTTGACTGATTTACAATCAATTCATTGTCACCAAAGACTTGCAAGTTCTTTATTTTCTTCTTGATTGCCCAATGCATCCCTTGCACTAAGGCTTCATATTCAGCAGTGTTATTGGAGCATGCAAACTGAAATCTAAAAGTTGAATAGTACTTTACTCCTTGAGGTGAAACAAGCATAGCTCCACCTCCTGCACCTTTTCTACTCCTTGATCCATCAAAAAACAGCTGCCATACCTCATTGTCATCCTTGTGGTTTGGCTTGGTGATGTTAGGAATAGGTTGATTTTCTTCATGTGTACAATAGACCCCTAGCTTAGATTCTTCTACTTCTTGATAAGGATCAAAAACATGTACCTTGTTTGTCCATTCATCAAGAGTTAGATCTCGGATGCTCCCAACCTTGGTGTCAGCTTCATCAGTGCTTGGGTGATCTTCTTGATCAAATGCTGAGCAATTGGCATTAATCTAACTTGGAGTGTAAGGCTCAATGTGGAAGTTTGCAATAGGTTCAGACCTGACTGTAGCTTTGGTTCCATACCTCGTTCTGAACAGCATGTGTGACCAATCAGTAGACAAATATCCTTCAATCTTGGTTGTGAAGTCCCTTGACAAGCATAGGGCAAAGAGTGGTGGAAGGTCTATAACTGATACATCTTGTAAAACAACAACATTTGGACATGCATGCAAGGTAAGACTCAAGTTTCTAATCACTCCAACTGTTGTTATTGCTGTCCCATCCAGCTGCACTACCCCTTTGGATATGGTTTCATAGTGGAGCCCTAGTTGATCAGCTATTTGTTTAGGCATCTTGAGCTACTTGCCCCGGAATCTATCATGCAATTGTGCACTAATTGATTTCCAATGATTAATGAAACATAGAAAGGAGGGGGCTTCAACATTTTACCTTGCTATCCTCCATGATTCCCTTCAGTAGGCAAAGTATTTGTGAGCACTTTCTCTCACATCCGAACTTGCTTTGATTCAAAGTTGGCTTGATCCTTCATGGCAGCTTGTAGCAAATATCTTTGGCCTAGGATAGATAGGGATTCCCACATTGATATATTTACATTTGTCTTCTTCATCTGATCAATGATACTGAATGGTGATGGAGGATCTCTTTGTTGTCCCTTGGTTGGCACATTCACTCCTTACATGTGGGCAGCAACAACTGGTATTTGAGTTGGTCTAGGAGCTATTCTTGGCTGCCCTTGTGCATTTGAAATTGGATTTTGCTTGCCAACCATTTGTGGAGCCATAGAGGGTTGGAGATTAGTTGGAGCTAATGGTTGTTCTTCACCCAAATTCCTTCTTTTTGACCTTGTGTTGGCTGCCACACCTTGAGAGACCGTTTGATTCATGCCACAAAAATCCTCTACTTGCCAATTTACCAATGTGGTGTCATTTGGAGCTGATTGCTGTTGGAATGTTTCTTGTTGTTGGTTGTTTCCTTGACTTCCCTCACCCTCCATGCCAGTAGTTGTCACCATTAATGCTTGATTCAAAGCACCATTGAAGCACATGGATTGGTTATGAGGTTCATTGCATGGAAATCACCAATCATACTCCTGAGCAATGTTGTTTTGTGTTGGCACTAATGCCTTAGAGGTAGATATGGCATTTAGATTATAGGGATGAAATGGTCTATTGGCAGGAGGCCTTGCTTGATTTAGATTTACAGCTGGATTGGGTGGTCTATGAGGTTGATATGGCTTCTGTTAGGTGAGCTTGAGGCTGGAAGGAAGGTCTAAAACTTTGGGCTTGTTGCCTCTTGAGAGTAACCAGCTCATTACCTAAATTTTGCAATTGCTTCATGACTTCTTGAAGCTCATTTGGGGCACTTGGAGATGAAGTAGAAGCTTCATTTGAACTTTGATTTCTAGGAGTGGGAGAAGGAGCCAAATTAGGTGCTTGATTAGTGTTTGGGCTCTCTAAACTTGGAAACAATGGCATGGGAGGTCTAGGGGCTAGTTTGTCAGCTTGGATCAAACAATTTTCAGCCCTAATGGCAATGCTATAAGCCATAGGGATAGTTATGTCTCCCATGGACTGAATCAACATAGAAATATCAGAATTTAGAGCTTTGAGATAGTAAATAAAAGCACCTTCTGCTATTGGCCTGACTGCCACTGGAATTCTCTCCCAAGTCCTTTGAAATCTGAAATTAAAATCAGTCAGCTGCTCATTGGGAGCTCTTTTGATAGTTGTCAGCTGCTCCAAAAGGGACAAGTTGTCTCCCTTTTCCCCAAACTACTCATGGAGGGCTATACATAGCTGATTCCAATTTTGAATAGAACCTGAGGAAAGACTTCTAAACCATTGCAATTCTTTCCCCTTGAATGAAGATGCCAACAATTTGACACCACTTGCATCTCTTTGATTTCATGAATTACACAAAGGTTGGCAATGTCTTTAACATGATCACCTGGAGTAGTCTGATTCTCTCCAGTGAAGTATGGAATGTTCTTCAAGGCTGCAATTGGAATTGGATGTTGTGCATTGAGGGCAAGTGGGCTGCTGCCTGTGAAATTGACATACGGATTCGGTGGTTGCGCCATTCTAATTGGTCTTAGAACCCTTGTTGATTGAATGAAAGGCCTACCAGGTGGAGGAGTTGAGAGAGTTCTATTTGGTGGAGATGGAGACCTTTGGATTCTCCTCCCACTTTGCCTTACTCTTGGAAATAACTGCAGGTATTCAAACATCACTTCTTCTTCTCCAACTCTTGACCTTGTGGTGATTCTTCTCATGAGTTTTTAGGCCTACACTGCTGAAACCAGTTGATTCTTCCCCTTGGAGTCACCAGATATGCAAATTATAGCTCTTTTCAAGCAAGAAAATTGCATCAGATACACATCAACTTTGCTCCAAAAAAATGAGACCTCTAAGGTCCCACCGGGCATGCCAAAATTGTTGTTGCAAATCAGCAGCACCCCTGGATGCAAATCAAGGTTCTGAATTGATGTTTTAGGCATCTAGTGTGATTGCACAACATGGAAACCTCTCTCCAAGTGTGGGACTTGTGAAAATGAGAGAGGAATCTCTAGATTAGAGGCTGGTTCCTCAAACTCCTCTGATTTAGATCTATATTTTGCACAACTACAGAGGTTCAGATCCTAATCCTACTCTAAATTGCAAGGGGACAGGGATAGAAATGCAAAAATTGAAACTAACTAATGATGGTGATGCACCAAAGGAGTGGTGAAACATTTTTTACCATGTAAATAGACACAAATTCATGAAATGCAACAAGGGAAAACATACACAAGCTGATAGATGTAATTAGGGGTCTTAAAATGAAGTAAAACAATACAAACAGAGGACTGAAAGCATTCACAGAGTTTGCACTGTCATTTCCATGTAAAATCTCTTGCATTCCACCCTCAAAGAGGTATAAACCTGCTACAATACTTGAAAAAGGTCTGATTCTTGCAAAAATCACTTGCTGGAGGTGAAAGAAGAAGTTTTCTATGCCAAAAAGTGTTCAACCATGAAGAAATGAGCCAAATCTGGCTTTTACAGTACATGGGTCGAGCCCAGGAGAGAGAAAATGTGAAAAACGCATGGGAGCCATCCCTCATTGAATGAAACTACATTAAAACAGCATGGAGGTCCTTACAAACCCATGCTTTGACATTTTTGACCATACTGGAGAAGAATGCGACCCATTTCGCATTAAAATTGGTTGTTGAAACGTCAGTTCCATCCATGGGCGCATACAAGAAGCGTTTTTGATTTTATCCCTCCAAAATGAACCAAAATTCAAAATTGACCATGGAATCTTATAGATAATTTCACCAACTTTCCATTGATATAAAGAACGTGAAAATCGAGCTCTGGATCGAAAGTTATGGCGATTTGAAGTTTTAGGGAAAAAATAGGCCAAAATCGGATCGGCGGGCAAAAAGTTTGAATTTTTACCCGTTTGGTCTTTGGAACATTTTTCAAATTTTCCCCATGCTTCGCCACTCCAGGTGCCACATGGCACGTTCTGATTGGTGCGAGCCCTCCCTGACCATTTTTCCTTTGGGTCGCTTGGTGTTTTTCGCCCTTGGACACGTGACAGCTCCTGATTGGCTGCGGGCCTTCTAGGGGAAAATTTCCCACCAAAACTCCGCTGAGCCATAACTTGAAAAATATGTGGAGTTAGGAGGAAAACTTTACCTTTATGGAAATATGAGAAATAGCTCTATCTAATGGTGCCATTTCTAGAAGGTTTTGAGTGCCTGGAAAACAAAATATTCTGACTGAGGCACAAGAGAAGGAAAGATGTAAAGGAGTTAGCCACAAAATGAGCAGGGGGCACATTTGGGATAACAGTTCCATGACCTCCGACAAGCATCTCTTACAGTGGCTGAGTATAAGAGTAGATTTCTGGATCTACTCCAGTATGTTAATTACATGTAGGATGAGCATGTGCGGATCCACAAGTTCATTCGGGGCCTGAATATAGACATTGGAGGTGCAGTGTGGATCCATTGTCCATAGACATTAGCTAAGGTCGTCGAGAAGGCATATATAGTAGAGGAGACTCGGGGAAAGACCCAACAGGCTAGAGACCAAGTCTGGGGCCCCATACAACAAATGTAGGATAGCAGATCAAGGGGGTCAATACCTCTTCCTCATGGTGGACAAGGTTCAACACAGTAATCTTTTAGACCACAACAACAGCAGCGATACAGTAGTCCCACCCACCTTATAGACCTCCATAAAAGTTTGATTCATAGAGAGGTCGAGTATTGGGCCTTCCTTTAAGCATCCCATCAAGACACGGGGTTCCCAGAGAGCTCACTCGGTAGGAGCTCACTAGTACAAACCTCGTGAGACCACATCCAGATCATCGGGATCTACACCACGAGACCTCGCAGTACCAATTTGGATCTGCGCTACAAAAGGGAGAGGATCAGGTGGTTATTTTGGGTGTGGTGTTACTAGAAATTTTGGAGAGCGCCCATAGAACCCTAATAACAAGGGTAAGAAAGCAGATCTCTGGGCCTATTGTTGGTGATATGGGGCACAGTCATAGGATGTACATAGTGGTTGAGAACCACCAGGTAGAGAATGAGAGTACATTTATTGAGACTACGAGATAACATTAGAGGCATTGCTACCTCTATTTTGTTTTATTTTGGTTCTTCTAATTCTTTTATTGCACCATTTTTAGTAGAGTGATGCAGGTTGGTGGTAGTTAGGTAGGGTCATAGTTGGGATGTTGAGTTGGCTTATGGAGCCAAGATCTCTATAGAATTCCTAGTCAAGGAGTGTGTGGTGGATTTGGGACCTTTTAACACTACCTCGGATCTTCGTATCCTTAGTTGGGATCTTATGGAGTCATCTTGGGCATGGTTTTTTGCTCAAATGGCGGGATGGATTGTTACCACAAGATTATATCTTGTGGAGATGATTTGGGAGTTGAGTCGGTGATATAAGGGGTCAATAGACCCATTTATATTTCACACCATCTCTACTATGCGGCTTAAGCGGTGTGTGCTGTGGGGTTTTTGATGTATCTTTATTACAATTAGTGATAGATCGAGGATGGGTCTAGTAAACCATTGCTAGATGATCATCCCATTTTGGGAGAGTTTGCGAGATGAATTTCTAGGGGAGATACCATGGTTACCATCCCATGTGAGATTTATTTTCATATAGATATGGTTAGAGAGCGAGAACCTATCTCATGAGCACCTTATCGATTACCACCCCGAGCTCGTGAGCTCAAGTTTTAGCTTGAGGGCCTTCGGAGAAGGGGCTAATCCATCCTACTATATCCCCTTGGGGTACACCGGTGTTTTTGTGAAAAATAAAGATGGATCCTTACGGTTGCGTATTTATTACCGCTTAAATTTGAATAAGGTAACAATCAAGAATCATTATCCCCTTCCATGCATTGATGATTTATTTGATCGGATGAAGGAGCCAAAAATTTCTCTAAGATAGACTTTAAGTCGAGTTACCATCGGTGAGGAACTCGAAGGTTAATATTCATAATACCGCCTTCCATACGACATATGGCCACTATGAGTTCACAGTGGTACCTTTTGGTTTAACTAATGCCCCTGCAGTATTTATGAGTTTGATGAATTGGGTATTCAGGACTTTCTTAGATCACTTCATGCTCATCTTCCTTGATGACATTTTTATTTACTCACATACATGTGAGGAGCATGAGGGGCACCTTTTCTAGGTTCTTCAGTGTCTTTGAGAGCAGCAACTTTATGGGAATTGGAGAAGTGTGCATTCTTTCAGATGGAGGTACAATATTTGGTGCATATCATTTCAGGGGAAGGTATCATCATCAATCCTTCCAAGATTAGAGCTATCATGGACTGGCCAGCACCCACTACTGTGAGTGAAGTGCGTAGCTTCATGGGATTGGTAGGTTACTATAGGAGATTTATTTAGGACTTCTCTCACATTGTGCACCCCATCAGTTCCCTTCAACGAAAGGGAAGAAGTTTTTTTGGTCGAATAGGTGTGAGCAGGTCTTTAGTACACTAAAGGAATGCCTTACTATAACACCTATTTTTGTAGTTCGAGATCCGCAGGGTGAGTTTTTGTTTGCACGGATTCTTATTTAGTAGGGCTTGGAGGTGTGTTGATGTAGGAGGGCAGAGTAGTGGCTTTTGAGTCTCGAAAAATCAAGGATTATGAGCTTAATTATCCAACTCATGATCTTGAGCTTGCGGTAGTTGTGCACACTTTGGTTCGATGGAGGCACTTTCTTCTTAGTCAGAGATTCACACTCGGGGTGATCATTTGAGTGTTCACCACCTCTTCACGTAGCCCAAATCTCAATGCTCGTCAGTGGCATTGGATGGAGTTTCTTTGTGAGTATGATATGGAGATTAAACATGTGAAAGGAAAGGAGAATGTGGTGGTAGACGCTCTTAGCAGATGGAGACATGTGTCTATGGCCATGTTAGTGGGCACATATTTACGGAGTAGGATTCTTGAGCAGCTTCCTCTTGACAACTTCTACATTATAGTTTGAGCAGAGATCAAGTCTCCAAGATCCCTCGAGGGGAAGTTTAATGGTTTCTCACTAGAGACGGATGGCCTTCTAAGGCACACACAGTTGGATTTATGTTCCTAGAGACGGAGGATTAAGGTAGGACATATTGACAGAGGCACATCGTGCACCCTATTCACCCCATCCTGGGGTGAAGAAGGTGCATGCTACTTTGAGACAGTTGTATAACTAGAGAGGAAATCATAGAGATGTGGCTCGGTTTGTGTCATGCTATTTAGAGTGCGAAAAAAGTGAAGGTGAGAATTAGAATCTAGCTGGCCTTATCTTTCCTCATGCTATACCAGAATGGAAGTGGGACACCATTTCCATGGACTTCATTGTTGGACTACCAATGTCAAGATATCACCACGATGCCATCATGGTCATGGTTGATAAATTGAAAAAATTGGCTCACTTTTCTCTGGTAAAGACCACTTATATAGTTAGTGCAGTGGCACCGGTATATCTTGATGAGATTGTCGGGTTGCTGTAAAGGATTACTGTGAAAGATCATTAGTGATCGTGATTCTTTGTACACTTCCCATTTCTAGAATACCATGCAGCATGCCCTCGGGACAAGAATCTACTTCAGCACAACATATCACCCTGAGGCAGAGATAGACAGACTAAGCGGGTGAATCAAATTTTAGAGGATATGCTTAGGATGTATGTGATGGATCAGTTGTTTAGATGGGAGGAGTACCTATACTTGGTGGAGTTCGCGTATAATAATAGATTTTAGATTTCTATAGGCATGGCTCCTTTTCAAGATTTGTATGGTAGATAGTGTAGGACACCTCTTAGTTGGGACAAGTTAGAGGATAGGGTTTCTCTTGGACCAGCTTTGCTTTGCGGGACATGGAGCAGCGGTGGTTTTGATTAGACGAGAGATTACGGGAGGCAAAGGACGAGGTAGAAGAAGAATGCAGATTAGCATTGGACCGACCATAGTTTTGATGTGGGCATGGAGGTGTTCCTTCATGTGCGGCTACATAAGAGCCCATGCATTATGGAAAAGGTTCTAAGTTAGTTCCTAGATTCGTGGGTCCTTTTGAGATCCATGGGGCCTTCAAGGTATAGAGGTTGATCGAGGTCCGTGTGCGGTGGGACAGATATGATGAGACTACAGCTACTTGGGAGGATGTTACTTTGTTATGAGTTCATTTTCCACATTTTTCTAGTGACTTCTGGAGCAAGCCAAGTCTAAGGGGAGGTGGATGTAGTGCCCACTTCCCTTTGACACCTTTTGACATTGATCATGATACTGCTGATTATATTATGGACATGATTATGGAATTTATTATAGTATGATGTTAGATGTAAGATCATGGATTATTGTTGACTTGATTCAGTTATGATGCATGATGATTATTAGAGACATTTTGGATATTGATGTTGATATACTGTTTAACATGGTTATATTATGGATGTTGCTTGGACATGTGAGATTTGGATATTGTGAGTAAACCTAGAAATGAAAATTATTTGATGATGATGATATAGTTGTTGTGCCTAGATATTGTTTTGATTCATATATCTAGATGATTTTAGAATTTTATTTATATTATTTTGGATATTCAGATATGGCCACAAGGCTGAAGGAGGTATTGTGTTTTGCAGGTTAAAATATCACAACAAACATCGGGGGATAAAATACCAACCACATTGGAATTCTAGATGAATTCAACAAGGTCACCATAGCAACGAATGTTTTTTTGTGTGTTTTTGTGTATTAGGGATTCCCATGGGGATCGCCTTTAAATGTGACCAATGGGTTATGTGTATTTATTAATTTGACCCTTTTGTTTAATGTTGCATACATTTATTTTGTGATGCATTTGCCCCTTTATTTATTTATTAAATGTTGTATTAATATTGTGGGTAAGCATGTTGTTAATATTAATTAAATAAAATATGTCATAAGAAAGTAATTAATAGAGTTGTTGGCCTTGAATTATAGTGTTGTAAGAGATGTGTAAGTTAACTTTTGAGTGCGAAACCATTCATCTTCTTGGAAAGTCAAATTTGTCCTTGAAGGCTGATTTTGAAGGCTTATGGGACAAGTTAAACTTGTCCCATACCTCTTAAATTTTATTACCAACCATACATATGGTTAGAGAGTTGAAATTTTGACTTCTATAATTTTTTTTTGAGAAGGCAATTTGTAGGTTTTAATTGCACTTTTATTACATGATTTAATTTTAGTCCTTTGGGGTGTGGGTTGGATTTGAGTGTGTAAGTAAAATATATTTTTATTCACCCACCTATTTATTATGCATTAGAGAATGAAGTTGAATTTTGGGGTTTGGGTTGAGGATGTGTGATGTGGCATCCTACATGGATCCACCCCATCCTCTTCGCTTCCCTCTTTTATAAAATTTGAATTTATTTCCTTGTTTTGGGTTAGTTCCTTTTGGAGACTTCATTTTTGGGAGAATTCTTTTGTTGTTTTGGAGCTCTTCTTTGAAGAAGTTTTGGAAGATTGTTGTGTGCTTGTGCTTGGTTGATTTGGATTGCTTGCATTGGGATAAAGATTGTTTTTTTGGAACCTATAATAACTCCATCATGGAGAGGTAGGTGCTAGGCTCTTACAATGGTTCTTTTTGTTTATGAAAATGTTAAGGTGTGAATTTTTGGCATGTTTTTGGGTTGTTCGATAGATTTCCTAGGAAGGGTTTATGAGAAGACTATGGGGTTTATTTTGTTGGAGGTACAAGTGTGTTTTAGGGAGGTATAAGGGAGGAGGAGTTGGTAATTGGGTTCCACCTTACAAAGAAATAACTTGCATTTCCTTACTCATTATGGGGTGCCATAAGAGGTTGGGGAGGCAAAAGGAAATGTGGAAAATAATGGGTGCTTGGGGAGGCATAATGAATATTAGGGTTTTGATATATTATATTTTGACGGTTTATAATTCGGGTGGTGATACCCATTTCCCTATTGGGAGGCATAAGACGTATCAACCATAGTTTCATGCTCCTTTGGCTTGTTGATGAAGCCTCGGTAATGTTTGTCATGATTTAATGTAGTTGTAAACTACATTCATTTTTAACCGTGTGTTTTATTGTGAAAATGTTACTTGTGTGTTTGTGGAAGTTTGTTGTTGCCATGAGTTGGATCACATATTTTATTTCATTGTGGTTGGGGCTTAGGGGCCAATGAAGAAAGATGGCTTCTCCTCTTCATTGGATGTCTTTGTTGGGTGGAGAGAGTTGCCTTTCCCCTACTATTTTTATGATCACAATTTAGAAGAATGAGAAATACGCATGTTGCTATTCTGGAGCTGACAAAAAGACAGTTTGAAAATTCCTTAATAAATGAAATATTATTGTAGCCCTTTCCCACTTTAAAGTGGATGATCTATATATTAATTGTAATGGAAAGATACTTTGTATTGACAATGAAAGTTGAAATTTGAAATGTAAAAGAGTTATACTCTATATTCTATTTTTGGAAAGAATGTGAAAGAATGATATGTATTTTGTATGTTGTATTTTGAAATCAAATGGAAAGGAAGTTGTAAGAGTTTCATTTGAATTAATGGAAGTGTTTTCCTTGTTCATATGATATTATTTCCATTGGAAATATGTGTTTAACATGCACTATGAAATCCCTATTTGGAAAGTGGAAAAGTGAAACACGTGAGGAGAAAATGTATTATTCTACCTTGTTTATAATATATGATTTTGGAAAGAATAGAAACTGCATTCTTGTTTTAATATTTGATTGAAAGAAAGAAAACTATTTATGACCAGCATGGAATGAATTTAATGTTTTATTTCATGGCAAAAGAGATAGTTAATTTATGTTTTGTAAATGTATACACTTCTTTCAATTCACTGTATACTTTGTAAAATTCCTTTATCAAATGTTCAAATAACCCTGCAAATAGATAAGAGGCAAATGAAATAATCAATTGGACTTAACGAGGACAAAATGATCCCAAACCAAACTAAAAACACTTAGGAAATGTCTTGAAAATCTTCCAGTCGAGCCAAGGCAAATCTGTAGGCTTTTTGCTGTAAAAAGAAACTTGTAATTTTGAAATGCAAATCAAACCAACAATTTTACACTTGCTATATATCCTAACACTTTCCTAATGGAAACCTCCATGTCTATTTGACATGTTGAAGGAGAAAGAATGAAAAATTTGAAAAAAAAATTATAAGTTAAAATTACCGATTCGCCTTATGTAAAATCCTATAGAACGTTTTCACGAAATTGACTCCTTAAATTTTATCAAAATAAAAATTTAATGATTCTTTTGTAAAGAGGACGTCAAGAGAGCTTTCCAGAAAGTCCTTGTTTTCCCAAAACCGAGCTCTCTATCAAAAGTTATGGCCTTCTGAAGTTTTTCTTCACTTGGTGTCAAAAAAACATATTTTGGGAAAAATTTCCTTGGTGGGACCGTGGGCTCAATTTTTCCCTTAGAGCTTCAAAAAAAAATTCAAATTTTCCCCGCCACCCCACATCTAATCAGAGGCTGCCACGTAGCACCACAAGGTGTCAGCGGAGGGGCATATCCTTTTTTAACTTAATGTTTTCAAAAAATTTTGGAAAAAAATTCCTAATTTTCCCCACCGCCTTGCTGACCCATAGTCAATCAAGATCTGCCACGTGGCATCACAAGGAAATGGCAGAGGAGCAGGTCCCTATTTGCCATTTTGTATTTGAAATTTTTTGTAAAATTTTGAAATTTTCCCTACCGCCCCGGCTATAGCCAATCAAGATTTGCCACGTAGCATCGCGAGGTGCCAACGGAGGTATGAGGAGAATGTTACCCTTTTTTTCCTTTGGGGTGTTAAAAAAATTCTCTCCTGCTACCCCGTTTTCCCCATGCTAGCTCGGGAGACGTTATATGTTCCGCGTGGACTCGAGGGAGCGCACGTGGAAAGGTGACTTTCGCCCCATGGGAAATTTTTCTCCCGTGGCCCCTGAGACCCTCCCATGGGGAAATTTTCCTCGCGGCCCGCTGACCCACCCTTGGGGAAAAGTTTCTCCCACAGGCCCATAGGCCCGCTCTTGTGGAAAATTTTCACCCCAAGGCGCATCGGCCCATAACTTGAAAAATATGAGGAGTTGGGAGGTCTTCTTTATATCAATGGAAAGGTGAGGAAATTTCCTATTCGATGGGAATGATTTAAGGAAATTTTGAATGCTTTAATTTTGGGTAAAATAAATTTTAATCTTTAAATCCTTTTAGAGAGTGGGTATGGTGAGGATTTACCGTCTTAACCTAATTGAATCTTCTAACCTAGATTTTGGACATTATAACCTCTTATAAATGTTAACAAAAGAAAAGTATATTCTAGTAGATTAGAATTGATCGAGAACCTTGTTTGTGTGGTTGTTGTCTTATAACTGGTTGAAGACTCTTTTAAATAAAATATATATTCCATTATTTATCTAACTAGTCCTAGGTTTTTCTTGGGTCTCAAGTGGGTTGTTTTTAGTGGGCATCATAGATATCTTGATCTTTAGTACAACTAAAGAAGGACATATGAGGTATCTAAGGGTGATATTTGAAGTGTTAAGGAAAGATAAACTCTATGCAAATATGAAGAAGTGCATGTTTATGCAAGAGAGTTTGGTATTCTTGGGCTTTATTATTTTAGTAGATGGGGTACATATGGACTCAGAGAAGATAAAGGAAATTATTGAATGGTGTACTCCATGGAGTATAACAGAGGTAAGAAGCTTTCATGGTCTAGAAACATTTTATAGAAAGTTTATTAATAATTTTAGTAGTATTATAGCACCTATAATAGATTACACAAAAGGAAGGGAGTTTTTGTGGACAAAGGAAGTTTAGGATAGTTTTTAGTTCTTACAGAAGAAGGTGATAGAGGCACTCATTTTGGCACTACTTTATTTTGATAAAGTGTTTGAGGTTGATTGTGATGCCTCACATGTGGGTATTGGTGTTGTTCTAAGTAAAGGTGGAAACCCAATAGATTTCTTTAGTGAGAAATTGAATGAGGTAAGAAAGAACAACTCTAATTATGATGTGGAATTTTATGCAATTTTACAAGCATTGAGGCATTGAAGGCATTTCGTATTTCCTAAGGATTTTTTGTTATTTACAGACCACATAGCCTTGAAGTATGTGAATACACAAAATAAGTTCAATAGCGAGGAATGAAAAGTGGGTTTCATTTTTGCGGGGTTATAATTTTTCTCTAAAACATAAATTAGGAAAACGAGAATCAAGTTCGGATGCATTGAGTAGGTGTGTGACTTTATTTACCACTATGGAAAATGAGGTGGTAGGTTTTGAAGAAATAAAAGATTTGTATTCTCTTGATTCTTATTTCAAGAGTATTATTGATTGGTCAATTCATCTGTTATCGAGATAATGCGGGAGATTTCTAGGATGAGTACATTTTATAGGATGATTATCTATTCAAGGATGCCAACTATGTATCCCGGTTGTGTTTATGAGAGAGAATATAGTGAAAAACTTGTATAGTGGAGGATTGGTGGGCATTTTGGTAAAGATAATATGATATCCTTAGTAGCATATAAATACTATTAGCAAAAGCTGAAAATATATGTCGTAAGACATGTGGAGTGGTTTTGAGATTTCTAAGTCTTGAAAGGCCATGCACAAAATACGGGGTTGTATATGCCATTTCCTATTCCTAAAGGGTCGTGGATAGATCTGATTATGGATTTTGTTTTGTGATTACAAAAAAACCACAAGGTAATGAATCAATGTTTGTGATTGTTGATAGGTTTTCTAATATGGTTCATTTTATTTTCCTAGAAGAAAACAAGTGATGCGACAGTGTAGCAGATTTGTTTTTCGAGATAAGTTGTTTGTTTGCATGGTGTTCCAAATACAATTACTGTAGATAGGGACATAAGGTTCTTAAGTCACACTTGAAGGAATTTATGGAAGAAGTCAGGAAATCAATTATAGTTCAAAAGTGTCTATCATCCTCGGACCAAAGCGAGGTTGTAAATCAAAGTTTGGGAAACCTATTAAGGTGATAAGTTGGGAAAATTCGAAACAATGGGACTTAGCATTACCACAAGCTGAAGTTTGCATATAATAGTTCCATAAATATATCAACAGGAAAGTCTCCATTTTCGATTGTGTATGGGAGTAATCCAAGCGGGGTGTTAGATTTTGAACAACTACCAATTGATGGCAGATTGATGATGATGCGAAGCATTTGCTAAACACATACAACAATTACAGGAAGAAGTGTGAAAGAAGCTGCAGAATAGTAATGATAAGTATAAGGAAATAATAGATGTGCACAAATGGAGAAAGGTATTTACAATTGGTGAGTTGTTCATGGTATACCTATGGAAGGAAAGGTTTCTAAAAGGAACCTATTATAAGTTGAAGTTCAAGAAAATTGGTCCCTGCAAAATCATGAAAAAAATAAATGATAATGCTTATGAGGTAGAATTGCCAAGGAATTTTGATATTTCTCTAGTGTTTAATGTTTCATATTTGTATTCTTTTCATGGGGATGGTATAGAAGGGGATTTTATTGATGAAGTAGTAGATTGGAGGTAGCAAGTTCTAGTGAAGAAGAAAGAAGAATTAGATCAAATTCTAGATAAGAAAATAATGGACATGCGACATGGGAAATACAACAAATATTTGGTACATTGGAAAGGATTGGAACAAGAGGACAATACTTGGGTCATAGAGTGGGAGATTAAGAAGTTGGATGCAGATAAATGGAAGCAGTTTGAAGAAGACAACTTGTAGGAGCTGCATTTTTTCAAGTAGGAGAGAGAATTATGAGCAAAAAATAGCAAGAACTTGAAAATTTCATAACTTGTGCTTCAGATGTTTGTTTCTTTAAAACCACATGTTTTAATAAGATAAACACACTAGTAAATTGGATTTACTAGTTGGAGCAAGTTTTGGCACATTTTCAGGACCAAAATCTGCCATCTTGAGGCCAAAAATTAGGATTTAATTTGTAGTTTGATTTTTTCATATTTTAGGATATTAGTTAATTTTGTTACATTAGTTACAATATGAGTTGGAAAGTTTTAAATTCCTCTAATTTAGGCATGTAGAAGGTGCATGGAAAAAAATTTCTGTCACGAATAAGCATGCAAACTTACTAAGAATATCAGGTTCTAGTAAACTGCTAAAAATAGTAATTTCGCCACCTAGAGTAGATTTAGTCAAAGTTAGTTAGATTTTTCTTGGGAACTCAAGTTGGGAGTTGTTTTCCTATTTAAGAAACATTGTAATTCATGATTCAATAAAAAATAAGGAGATCTATTTTCTTTTGGAGTTCATATTCTTAGTAGTATATTTAGTTTGTTTAGAATTGGCTACATTAGCCTAGAAAAATAAAAAATCAAACTAGGTCGAGCCTAGGGAGATACAACAAAAAAATGATCTTGGCAAAAGACAAAGACAAAATAAGGTAGCATCAATGAACATGTCCGAGGTGGAAGATCATGATCATCCGGCCACACCAAACTAGGTAGATCCTTGCTAGTGTCAAGAATCTCCCACCCGTCGGCATGCTCTTCCTAAGTATTTGCTTCCCCACACGTAGGAATGGCTAAGTTGAGCTAGGGGAATTTTCTAGTGTCGAGAGCAGAGATGGTGGCATATGCAAGTAGCTTATTGAGCGGTGGTGAAGGAGACCCCAACCCTGTTGGTAAGCCAACAATCGAGAGAGAGAACCCCACCCAATTTTTAGGGTCATGATCCCCAACCCTACAATGAGCCAAGGAATGTTGTGGCAAGCCTTGACCATGGAAGAGTTGAGGTGAATGAGCCGTGCGAGGTGGCTCAATCCAAGAGAACAACTAGAGTGATTGAACGGTCGGTGTTGGGATCTATTGCATTGGCTACCACGAGATAAGGGTGAGGAGTGCTTGGTGGGAGAGGGAGCCACCCAAAAAACATTTCACAGGGCTTCCACCCACTACCAAATTAAAGTCTAGAGGTGGTCCACCTCCACCGCCACCTTATTCACTTGAACTTGAATCTCTGAGAACAACAATGGAGATCACCATAAATTTATTATAAATCGAGAAGAAGGTCCGATCAACTACAGAATTATCAAAGAAAAAAGAATTCCTTTCTTTCCATATCCAAAATAAAATCTCACCTCTAAAAACATTCCAAATCTAGGTGAACATAAGCGAAGATTGGGATTGTCTCTAAGAAGATATGTTTCTAAGTGAAACAGTGGGGGTAGGGAAGGAAAGAAAAAGTATGGATCTAGTTCATGGAAGTTTGAGCTAAGGGATAGAACTAGAATATATGCATAATCATTTCCAAATTCCCACAAAATGGGAATTTTGGAGCCAGAATCCCAATTTGAACAAGACGGACCCCGATAGGAAGGCCTTGGTGAAGAATACACCACAGAAAATGAGAAATTTTTGGCTCAACACATGTAGTCCAAAGCAGTATCAAACTATCTTCCCAGCTAGGTTGGGTGGTGTTAATTCCCCAATGAGTATTAAGGTTTTCCACCACGGGAAAATGGAGTGAGAGCCACCAATAGCCTTTGTTGGCTTTATAGTTACATAAAGGAATATCATCATACTACTTCGGTTTGTCCACCAAGGCAAGAAGAGTGCCCAACAATATTATGTAGCATGTGATCAAGAACATAATCGATCATAGTATTGAATGTTTCATGATCTGGTTGGAGAGTCGAAACAAATTTTTGAACTTTGACCAAGCAAACCAGAATTGCTTGTCTTTGCAGAAAAAATCCTCAATGCTATGAATTCCGCATTTGAAAATTTTGAGCACGAGAGATTCTCGGGACCTCTACTGAGGCGTTGATTTTGGGATTGAAAAATCAGCGACCACTAGAGATTTTGTTGGTTGAGAGATAGCCCATTCTAAAATGCATCCCTTTTCCATAAAATCTAGGGTTTAAGACATTCCCAGGATTTCCAGATACTTTTAAGCACAAAGGTGCACACGATTTTGACAAGCACAGGAGTGATGAGAAAATTGAAAAACCCTAAACCTTTCCATGCAATGTGGCCATAAGGAGATCCTTCTCAGATGCCATGTCATATGAGAAACATCCAAGCTTCCAGGCCAATGATTCTTCTGATAATCCACTTGACATAGAGAGATTTCCCTTAGCATTGGAAGTGGATAAGCCCAAGGCCTCTGAATTATGAGGTAGACAACATATATCCCAAGTGACACGATGAAAACCTTTTCCAATAGAAGCATTAGCCCATAAGAAATATTTGAGTAGCTTTTCTAGCTTTTGGATGGAGGCTTTAGAAAGCATGCAACAAGTTGAGTAGTAAACATGGGTGGCGCTAGAAATTTGGAAAAAAATTGGACTTTGTCGGCCCAGAGACAAAGTTTTAGTGAGCCAATATTCTATTTTTTTGCCACCCGTTGAATGACATAATGCCATAGATCATCCAAGGAGACTTGAAGTACAAAAGGAATACTAAGGAATTTGAAGATCTCACCATGTTGAAGAATTTTCCAATCATATGTGGCAAGCCATTCCGGCGCAGGAAGGAAGGATTACTGTAGCATTAAGTTTTTCTCCATTGAATGGAGGAACCAGAGTCAGGAAGAAAGTATCCAAACATTGCATGGCATTGTGAATGTTACTTTCATCCTCGATAAGCGTAAGGAATGAATCATCCGTGAAATGCCCATTAAGGAGTTGAGAGTTGGGCTTAGTAGGAAGCGATATTTCATGAACAAGACCTTGAGTTTTGGCATGGGCTAAGAAATAACCAAATCCTTCGACTGCAAACACATAAAGTGTAGGGGCTAGAGGAAAACCCTGTCTGATAGACTGGAATAGCCCAAAGCTCTCTGAGCTAAGGCCATTGATAGATATTTGAGCAGAGGCATCTGCAAAGAGCATATTGACAAATTGAGTAAAGATGGGGCCAAAGCAAAGGATCGAAGCATAGAGAGGATGAAAGGCCATTCAATCCGATGCAATTTTAGGCTGAAAAGGATTGGAAAAAGGCTTTGCAACTTTGGTGCAAAACTAGAGGTGGATCTTCTAGTGTTTCCCCAATTTAACTATCATCTGCAGCCTTTACGGGGACTACGGGAATTGGTGGTATAGTCTCTCCTAGGGTTTTCACCCTCTGGGCCTCCTATAAAATTACATCTCCATCTTCAAACCCGGTTGTTTATACCATGACGAGAAGATAGTGGGTCGAGAAATGGCACTGCCGGTAAAGCATCCCAGGAAATTCATCTCGAAGGTTTTTCATGAGGTAATCTCTCTCCTCCGGATGTTGTTCTTCCCATTCCTGAATTTAATGTTCCATGTCAATGGTTAGAATAGTTTTGCCTCATTGGGTATTTTGTGGGTCGAATCCCCTCTAAAAGCATGCTTAAATATTGGGCTAACATAGTCTGGACTCATCATGAGGTCCGCCTGGATAGTGTTCAAAACATGAGCAAGGGTTTCTTTATTTTTTCATTTCTCGACCTACGACACACCAATAATTTTGGCCAAGCAAGCCACTTGGTATTTCTGCAACTCATTGCTTGTGTTAACACCCTAACATAAGGACTTTGTGGTATCTGAGTATACCACCCGTAAAGTGCCAGTGTGGATTGAATTTCCTAGTCTCTCTTTTGACAGTCAATATTGATAAATGTAGTGGCTTGGTGAGATTTGTGGGCCCGTTTCATGCCTTCCCAAACTGTGATGATACTATTAAGGATGAAGTGTCCCTATATGAAGCTGTTTTTTCTCTGGTTGAATAATAGCAGAAGCAAAATATTGCGTAATCATAGAGCTAACACTTTGGAAATGATTTTGTAGGAGATGTTTAGCGAGTAATCAACTACCGAGTGAAGTGATTTTCTCGGGATATCCTTTCTTAGGAATAAATTTGATGTTCCCCTTCTTAATTCCAGGCCCTAGGGATTGGTTGTGAAACCCTTTAAGATAGACTGAAAGAGGTCTTACCCGAAAAATTAAGTAAAGAGTTTTATAGAATTTATAGGGGAATCCATCGTAACTGGAATTTTATCATTAGCCATTTGTATAGTGGTTTCATAAAGGTCTTGATAATGAGCATTATTTCATAGAGCACCTTCTTAGCCTCGAAATATTATGAGGAACTAACAACAAACATTGGTCAAGAAAGCGCCCAACGAGCATCAAAGGGTGGCTAAGCTCAGAAAATGAGTTTGTAATGTAACACAAACGCTTGCAACATAAGTTATGGGTGAGTGATTTGAGTTCCGTTATCCATGATAACTTGGATTTGTTGAGAATACTTTCTAGCTTGAAGAGAGAGAGAAAATTCTTTCGAGACCGATCTCCAACCTTGAGCCAGTGCATTCGAGCCTAGATCTGAGCACCTTTGGCATTATAATTGTCTACAATTTTAATTTGATGTCAAAGAGTTGTAACTTGTTGTTGTGAAGCTTGAGAGAAGGGATCGCTAGCGTCATCATCGCTTGGATGACAGATGAGATGTTAGTGGTGTATGAATGGTACCAAATTTTGGCCAGATGGTGGCCATAGATTCTAAGAAATCTGGTAGTACTGTGTCAACAGATCTCCTCACAAAAGTAACCGGTGGGCCTGCATAGGTGGATGAAATCATTGATAGTGACTGGGTTGTGGAATTAAATTCCAAATCCACTTGATATGATTGATGGTGGGGCCATGTTGCATCAAGGAAGTATTAAGAAATAATTTTCCTTTATGACAAAATGGGTGTGCATCATGCCAACAAATACAAAATCATATAGGGGAGTGGTCTGAAAGGAAAAAGTCAGGCATAACCTCCACTGGCATGGAATAAATGCTATCAAACTCAAAAAAAAATTGAGCTGACAACATGGCCCTGTCAAGCCATTTAAGGATGCGATCTGTCCCTCCATGGAGATTGGACCACATGTACCAAGTTGTAGAGGTGGGAAAGTGAGATGCGTTAGGATCAAAGAATCTGAATTTATTTTGCATGAAGTACCATGCTTCCCTTTCACTAGGTGTCCACCTCATAGGCAGGTGGCCACATTTATCATTTGGGTTTTCAACCATATTAAAGTCTCCACTTATAACCCAATATGCATTGGGAATGGAGTTGGCTATCCACTGCCACAGATCGGCCCTTTTGGCCACATCATTAGAGGTGTAAATATTAATGAGACCAAAATAGAAGCCCTCAATATTAAAGAGGACACATATGACACGGTTGGTGGGCTCAATTCCATGGTCAATTAATAGGGGCCACCATTTAGGGGAAAAAAGTGAAATTAATCCCCATGCCCTACTTCATGATTTCTACACAAAAAGGCAAGTTGTCAGGCCAAATGGATTTACAAACCATCTGTAACTCAAAACTTATAATTTTAACTTCTTGCAAAATCAAAACATCAAGATTTGCACATCGTTGCCGAGTTTCATGTACTACATACTTACGACAAGATTCTGTGATATTTCTAACATTCTACAATAAAAAATTCATGGGAAGCATTGGTCAAGAGCCATATCCCCATCCTGCAAGCCCTCAAGGGCATCATACACGATTATATAGCAAACAAGCAACATTGTGCTGTAAGAAATCCTGTAGATCAATTTTTTTTCATTCCACATACTCAATGTTGTATTCTGCTTCATTGGAGTCCACACTGTGTGTTGGGCTATGGTGTTGAGAGATGAGAGGTGGACTTGGGGGTCATTTGGAAGGCGCTTTTGAATTGCTTGGAGGCGAAGAGGAACTGAATGCGAGATAGGGACATGAGAAATAGAATTTGTTTGGTCCATGAGAACCGATGCCACAAGGGGTGTGTTGGAGTACTTTGGCAATGGGGTAGCCGATATGGTTATAGCAACTAGCTCGTTAGCAAGAAGTTGGTTCCTTAGCAGCAGTCGTAGGCTCCTTAGCTAGAATATTGTGATAATGTTCCTTAATAGCTAGTTCAGGATGGCCATGGGAGCAGAGGCTTTGGATTACTGGGATTTGTTCTTATTTCTCTGGTCTTGACTACTTACCAACCTTCCTCCTGTTGGGGTTTGACTGGTTTGGGCTTTTTTTTTGCTACTGGGGTGGTTACACGGGGGACATAAAGTGGACAATCTCTTATCTTGTGATCAGATGCTTAGCAACGAAAGCAAGTATTAGGAAGATTTATATACATGACCCACTGGGAGTAGCGTTTAGCACGCATTTGAAGATCCACTAATTCCTTGAGGTGCTTTGCGAGAGGTCAATCTAAAGGCATAGTCCCTTCCGAGGAAGAGCATGGTAAAACTTATCATCTTCCAGGAGACTACCCACCCAAGCAAAGGAATAATTTGCGACAGGAGATGAATTTTTTTATTATATATAAGAGAAAGTTTTTCTATTCATTATTTTTTAAAAGGTTTTTATTATATATAAGTTATAGTTTTTAGTTTGAACCTTTGCACACCATACATCACCATATCACATCATTTATTACAATATCTCCTGGATTTGCCTTTAGGAAGAATTGAATCTTGGTGGGCTCTTTAAGAGCCAAGCATCTTTCACCATTGAGTCAAACAACATTTAATAAAATGTTTCTTTTATATTTTTATTAATTGAAAACTTTTTATAGTCATATTTAGATTTTATAATTAGTAAAAATCTATTTTTCTTTCTTACCTTTTGCTGGAGTGACACTTTTTTTTTTTGTTTTCCTATAGTTTAAAAACAAAATTTTACGAAACCACCATAAGATATTAACTCTTATTCTTCGTAGAAAACAAGGAATGATGTATTAGTCATGATAATAATTTACTAGTTACAACTGGCTTGCGAACATTTAATATGTATCCTCCATCATTTAATACCCACCGGTCGTCTGCATATCTTTGAAACTCTATGTCCATTGGCCTTCCATCTACTCATAAATGACCCTTAATATATAGAAAGTAAAAATGTACACATTCACATTCAGGATAGTTCTGAGCACTAACCTCATTTCCTAGTAATAAATCCATAAATGGCTCACCACTTACTCTGTTTATGGTTTGTTTTTCTTTTGCTTCCAGGGTGTGAGTATGAAAACTGTCATATGAAAACTATCATCCTTATTTCCCAAGCTAGTAATTCCGTTTCTTCCAATTAGATTAAGGCGCAGATGTTCCCCTTGGGTTCTCAGATTTTAGTTAACTCAAAATCTGACAAGAAATATTCATTACCTGAAATCTGAATAGATATTTAATTATCTTCTTTATATGTTATGCTCTTATGTTCCTTCCAAAATCCAAAGATAATATTCTTTGTTCACTTTAGACAATGAGTCTATTTGTAGATCTCTTCCTAAGCTCTTCCCCGGCATGCTAATTTTAATCATGAATTTGTATTTCCTGTCTGATTGTAAGGCACGAGCTCAAATTTTGAAGATCCACAAGAAAGTAGAAGGATCCATTATCGTACAAATTAATAAAGGAGTTGGTAAAATATGTATGTACAGAAGTTGCAACCATGGCATTCCGTCATAAATATACTCGAGTACTGTGAAAGTGGAGAAACATCATTCCCTAGAATCTATGTCAATTATCTCTCCTGCTATTCTAAAGGTGCAATAGTAAATTGAAAATCGTCTCTCCCAATAGCACGTATGTTCTTTCAAGGACATACAAAAGGAATCCGAAATAATTTGTGGAAGGAAGGCACTCACCTTATAGATTTATAGACACTTGTAAACTAAAATTTGGATCTTCTAGATTTGGAATGCACAAGATTCTAGCTTTGAGGATTTATATAGACTGAGATGGTGAAATTTATAATTGTGTTGTATGTCATGAGTACATCACCCTGAGTTCTACATGAATTAGAGAGATTTCCTTTCCATTCAATTAGACTTCCATTATTCTTGTCAGATATGATGGCTATCTTAAAAATGGACTTTCTCTTTAGGAAATCAAATACGAAGGCTATCTTATAATCTAAGTTTAGTATGTTGGCTAAATCCTTACTTTTTCGTGTGTATTTAAAAGGCGTCATTGAGACCCAATTGTAAGGATGACGATGTAATAAGGGTTTACATCTTGTAATTGCAATGTGCCTTAATCTAACATTAGTATCAGCGACACTAGATGTCAATAAAATTGGGTTCACACTCTGAGTATCATTTTGTGTTGAATTATTGTGAGCGTGTGAAAAGATTATATAAGGCCATTGGCAAATAAAAACCATCTTAAGTATATGTAGTTAATATTTAATTTAAGAGTGTGCACCCAAGACAAATGGCAAAGCCCACAAATAATGGAAAACAACGACAGACAATAACAAACAAACCGATAGAAAACCATGGTAGCAAATAGTGATCGACTAAAATTTGTTATTTTAATAATAATCTAAGATGTAGAACAATGCAATAACTAAAATATACTAAAACATAAATGACAAGTAATTTATTTAATATATTAAATGAAATTAAATAAATTAAATATGAAGATAAAGTACTAACCTAAAAATAACTTACCTTGCAATAATTTGGGATTGACAGAGCAATGTTTTGGTGGGCTGGATGTCATGATAAACCTCACAAAATTGCAAAATTGGTAGATTTTGCCAAAATGGGACAGCTAGAGAAGGGCAAGGGCACATGTGGTCACCTTGGTCTTAATTATGGGCGTCATGGTCTATGGATTGACTCAAAAACTAAATTTGATAAGGTCACTAAACCATTGCAATATTTCTCCTTTGACCTTGTTTGTGTCATGTTAGCTTCATTGATGTCACTTTGAAAATCACCAATTAATAATCTCCTATAAAACCCCACATAAAAGCATCAAAGCCTACAAATGAAATTTGTAAATGAATTTGTCAGATTGTCCTCAATTGCTAAATGGATGGAATTATGGACCGAGAAGCGCACTATATCTAGACCTGATGTAATTTTATTTGCATTATGTGTGTAATCATGTGCCTAGGTGCCCTAACACCAATGACACCAAAAGTAGAGGGCAATAACTAGATAAAAATGCGAGAATGGTTGATGGAATAAACTAAACTCCCCTTTCTATGTAGTTTATGATGCAAAAGCAGTACCCAAATACGATCCCTTGCCTTATGTAGATAGTGAGCCCTTAGCGAGAAAATAGTCTTCCCTTAAGATAGTGTGTATGTTGTGTTTATATAGGGACCACTTGCTAAAATTTTGATTAATGACGACATCTTTGAATAACACCTAGGGGAATGGGAGGGAAAATTACAAAGACAAACCTCAAATATCTAAATGAAAACCAAATGTGATGGGGACTAGGGCACATAAAAATGAGGATCATGCTAGCCATGGTTGCCCTAATCCCTCCCTAGGTACCGTAGTCGAGAGACCGGATATGACAACTAAGTGAGTAAGGACAGCTAAGACTCCCGAGAGATGACCAAAATTAGGCGAGTAAATGATGACTATCTAAAACACTCGATGAAAATGACTAACAAAATTGAAGATAGGACTAGAGGATGGGTCGTTAGTGAATACTTCTCTTACACAAGTTCCGTATATAAAACAACATACTTGGCGGCATAATTATAGTAGTAAGTGCATGATTTTGTGACTACAAATAGTGTTTGCAAATAAAATGATGCATATGAAGCACTCATTGGCATGTTAGAAGGATTAAAAGTATGTCGAAGCATGTATGATATGATATAAAGTAGTGTAATAGTATAAATCGAAACAATAGCACATGTGATGACTACAAAAGTAGATGCCCCGAGAGTCGTTGTGGGACTAGTAAGAGGTATAGTGCCGAGCATCCATTCTATGTGTAATAAATATGTGTAAAGCCTACATTCACAACTAGAAGGCAAGTGAATGCACATGTTTATATAGAGAAGATAATGACATATGAAATATCTTTCTAACATAGTAAAGAAAGTCTAACATGTGAGCATAAGTTAACAAGAGAAATGTGCAACCAAGATACAAAATGTTACTTTTTCCTCGAAAAATAAATAATAATTCTTGACAAAATATTATCTTGTGGAAGTCTCATACGTTTTCTAACATTCTTATATTGTTATATGCTAAATTACATAAGATCTATACGTTTTTCACTTAATTTAATAAGCTAAATAGGATACAAACATATTTTATTTATTAAAATTGAGAAAAACTTTATAAATCTGCACTATAGCTAATTAGATTAATTAATCTTAAAATTAAATGGGATTAACTATAAGACACATGGCTTAGTTAAATGTATTTTCTTAATAATTGTCTCACGTAGAAAAAGGATCCCGAGAATTAACCAAATACTAAATAAATTTGGGTCCGAACAATTAGCGAAGACAACGACAAAGACAATTGTCAATAGTTCATTGGCTAAGATAACTAAGTAAAGACATTGAAAACAATAGTTATCCAAGTTGCTTTGTTATCCGATCACATTTCACTGCTTTGTAACTTAATCTGCGAAGGCCAGTTAATAATAAAATAGGGTTCAACCATACATGCATGGCTTTAACTAAATGGTTCACTATTTCCCAAATGGCCGACACGAATTTTCTAATGGAATACGAATTGTGAAGGATAGCCGTTATGATTTATCAGCTCGCATTTTGAAAAATCTGACAGAAACTGATATTTGTGAAATCAGTGGCTAAATATTATTAGTTAACAATGTCTTTTCAGACTGTTGTCTTGCAAATGTGTAAAGTGTAAAATTACAAGTTTTCAAGCAAGACAAATTTCTCCTATCTCAAAGTTTCCATGTTTTGATCATACTTGTTAACCAAAATAAGCTCCCTCTTATTTTGGGTTAACTAGCTTCCTTTGTGCCTCAGTCAAATTTTTACACATTTTAAGCACTCAAATTTTTTTGGGTATTGCTTCATCGAGATAAGATTTTTCTTCCTCTTTAGAAAGGAAATAAGTCCTCCTAACTCCTTGTATTTTTGAGTTATGGCTCAACGGAGTTTAGAGGGGAAATTTTCCCTAGGCGGGCCACAGAGCTTGGGAGAGTTTTGTGCCAGGAAGGCTCAGGCCGGTGGAGCGGAGTTGGAAAATTTTCCAAGGAAATTGGCGGGTCGATAGAGATAGGGAGATAAATTTTGCACTTAGCCCTTTTGGGGTTAAAAGGCACAAAGACAAATTTTGGCCCATGCAGCCCTATGAAGGAAGGAAGCGCATTTGCGAGGGCAAGGAGAAAATTTTGCCACTTAGCCTTTTGGGAAAAAGGGTTAAAGTCAAAATCTGGCCCGCAAGCCCGTAAAGGAAAATGGAAGGAAAATGACTAAGGCCGTGCACCAATCATAAGGTGCCATGTGTCTAGTCCATGTCAGCAGCACCACGGCGGGTGTTAGGAAGAAGTTAAGTTTTTTTTCCTTTTTGGTCAAAAATGTTGAAGGCAAGAAATGAGCCCATGATCCCATCAGCGAATTGGGTAGTGCCACGTGTACGTGTCTACATGAGTGGCGGGGCCACAAAGAAGTTTGGGGAAAAATCCCATTTTTCGTGAAAGGGACAAAATGTTATTATGAATCCTGTGGATGAACCAGAAAGCACCACGTGTCATCGGGTTAGTGGGGTGTGGAGATTTTGGGGAAAAATTTCCCAATTTGAAAAAGAGGAAAAAGGTCAAATTTTGTCTGTAGACCCGAATTTTGCCCTAATTTTTGATTTTGCCCTAAATCTTCAAGAAGCCATATCTTTCGATCTAGAGCTCAGATTTTCATGTTTTTGGTATCAATGGAAATATGGTGAAATTATCCACATGATGGACACTTCAATTTTAAATTTTGATGGATTTTTGTGGGAGAAAATTGAGAAAATGTCTCTAGCATGCAAAAAAATGAAAAAAATTTCCCCCGACTCCACTCAATGTTCTCCTGCCACATGGATGGCTCAAAGTGAAAAGCACAGAAGGTGATCTAATGGTCCATATTCAAACTAGAAATGTTTGTAATGGTTTCTAGTTTTTCCCTACCATGGCCATTTTTTTGCAAAAGAGGAATCCAAACGGTGCGAAATGATTGGATTTCGATTGTAACTACTTCTTGGCCATTTGGGGAAGTTGTAACCACCCCTTGCATGCTATTTCTTGTCCTTTGAGAGTGATTGTATGGGTTGGAAATCAAATTTGGAAAATGGAAGCACGTTTTTGCGAATAGAGGACAAAAACGATTGTTAGTCTTCTTCTATTCTCCTCCTCTACATTTTTTCTTCTATTCCCACTCATTGTACAAGTTTCAACTCTGAGATCAATAAAAAGGAAGGAATTTTATGTCCCCTTGATGGAAAAATTGATTGGTGCTTTGTGACCAGTGTGTTTTATTCTGTCTTGTGCTCAGAAATTACAAATTTTTCTTTCTTCTATTAATTAATGCATGTAATGAAACTTCCAGTTGATGTGTGTGGGCATCTGACACTCTACCCACAACATTGATTTCCCCCTCCTTCATTCTCACTCTCTCCCCTTTCTCAAATCAATTTCTGCTATAGCAAGGAGTTGTTATTATTGCCATAGGGACAGTGGAGTGTTCTGTGGATCTCTAGTTGAAAAACCACCATAAATCCACTTTGGTTTTACATGCTAAACAATGGGAGCTGCACCATTCAAATGTAGAGGGACTTAGATTCCCATAGTGTTGGCTTGAAATCCACAAATTTTTCCACAAGACAAATTTTCTCGCCAACAGTTTTTGGCGCCCACCGTGGGGCAGAGTTGTAGCATCTACACCCAAAAATGACCACAAGGTTTTTAAAATATCATTAAGTTTGCCTTTGAAGTCTGAAATTCCTTGTGATCCAAAAATACAAAAAGATTCAAATAGAAGAGTTCTACAGATTGAGCAGCCATATGAACTGCATGGATGTAACTCAAAATTCTTGCAAATCCTTCTAGAAAACCTTCTTTGCTCTGTCATATCCAAAGGAAATCATTTCAGACCTGAAAGAGGTTACTTGGCATATTTGGTAGAGTGTAAATCACCTCACCATTGCTAGAAAATTATGGGCTGTGAAAGTTAAGACAAAAAACTTTCAAGCTGACTGATAGAAGGTATACTCGCCAGCTGAGGCAAGGAGGAGTGATGGACTCTACTTCTGAGGAGTTCAAGAGAGAAGAATTAGAGGTTAATATATCTCAGTTTGACAGAGAGGAAGAGATTAGAGCTCAACTTGAAGAAATTACAAGACTCCAAGTTGTAGCAAAGGAAAGAGAAGTAGACCTAGTTCTTTGAAGAAGCCGAAACAAAAGCAAAATGGATGATAATGAATGTGAAGCATGTAGTCCCATTTTACCATGGGGAAGAAATATTGGTCCACTTGCTCTCCCATGAATACTCCATGATCTGCCAAGAGTTTCAAGAAATAATTTTCCCAAATTCAAAGGAGATGGTTCCCAACTCCCTAAAGAACATGTAGTAGTCTTCATCTATGATTTTGGTGTGTTAGGCATTGAAGATGAAGATGGGTTGGTTAGACTTTTGTGGAGTCACTCCAAGAGAAAGCTGTTGAATGGTTTTACATGCAAGATCTATCACGGGTTGGGATGACATAAGAAGTGCATTTGAACATAGATTCAAGAGCATTGAAGATTTCAAGATCTGTTGGTTCAACTCATTCAGATGAAGAAAGAAGTCTCGAGTCCATGAGATATTTTGTTGCAAGGTTCGATAGATTGACAAGAAGAATCCCAGAAGATGTAGTTCCCCCTAAAAATAACTTGAAGAGGTTCTTCATCAGTGCCTTGCCATCGGAAGTTGGTTTCTTCCTCAGAAGAGCCCAACCAAACACACTGAGGGAAGCTCAAGACTTTTCCATTGAAACTAATGATGACTTAATCCTCTCTAGAAAGGTGAAAGGCCCAAATGGGAAGCAGAAGGGTCAAAGTTCCAGTTCGGTCACAACCAACCCTATGTTCTAGAAAATGGAAAATGATCTGGTTGCCTTGAAGAAATAGCTGTCCCAAATGACAACGAGAAATGCTCCAAGGAGGCCAAATTTCCCTGATAGACAAAGAATTACACCACCTCCTTGCCAACTTTCCCTTGAAGAACCTCATGTTAATGCTATCTGTGACACCAGAGAATCAAGAGAGGATGCTGAAATTGATGAACTTGAAGGAGAAATAGCAAAGGATTATGAAGGCTACCTCGAAATTGAAGAAGTTGATATGCACAATGGATTGTTCGAGTTTGTTGATGACAGACAAGAAGAAGAGGAAGCCCCAAGCTTCTCATGTGTTATCTTCACTCGATATCAATCCATGAAATATTCTCTATCCTCCATGGCTTAAAATTAAAAGAAAACTAAAGAAGATCCCACTCCAGCACCCACACAAAAGAAGATCATCAGCAGAGGCTCACCATTACCACCCTCAATGGATTCGGTGAAAAGGAAACTAGGAAAAATGGCTGCTAGAGACCAGGCTGTTATATCTAGTAAGTAACCTTTTCCTTCTTCTGGCTCATAATTTATTAAAAAACAATCCTCCCTCCAATGAAGTCTATTCTAAGTCAGCTAAAATTCAGACCATAGCTTCACCTTCACCTCCTTCTAAGCTGATGGCCTCACCCTCAGAAGAAAATCCAATTTCCAAGTCAGCCAAAGTTCCTCAAAGACCCTTACCATGTAAACCTTCCCTCACTCCAAGAACTTCCCCCTCATCCAACATTGTCCCATTTGATTTTGTGGAACATGCAAGTAAAACCAAAGTCCAACTCTCAGAGTTAGAGTACTTGCAAACACACCCGACCCAATTTGACATATTTATTAATGCGATGTCTGAGGTAGTAGATCTATATCTTCAAGTTCCACTTCTAAAGGACTCCTTCCAATGCCATCCACACCTCCATCTCAAAACATGTTAGCTCTCAGTGCTACCAAAACATCTAGAGTTGAGCCTTTTTATTTGTCTCTCCTCATAAATGGTTTTGAGTTGAACAATTGTATTATTGATTCTAGAGCTTCTGATAATGTAATGCCACTCAAAGTTGCAAATTCCCTTGGCCTAACTTTGAATAGAGTAAATGGAGCTTGTTATTCCATGGAATCTAAACAAGTGCCATTGATTGGAAGAATAAAGGATGCACAAGTAGCTCTAGCTAACTTCCCTGATAAGAAAGTGCTTCTAACTATTTTAGTGGCAGACATCCCAGCATCTTTTGGCATGCTTCTGAGCAGAAGGTTTTGTAGAGAACTAGGTGGAGAAATTAAAATGGATTGGTCATCTACTACTATCCCTATAAAAGGTGAAATGAAGATGTTTCTTCCAGTTAGGAAAATGAAATATACTGTGCAAAAATCTAAAATCCTAGGAGCTAACATTTTGTACCAAAATACCAGGAAGATGAATCACTAGGTGACAACCAAGGAGGAAGAAGATATTCCAATATTGATAGGGCAAGACATGCCTTCCCAGAGGGATTTGAATTTTGAAGAAGCGAGGAGATTTGAGCTACGAGGAAGGCAGCCTGAATTACGATGATGTAGACCAAAAAGAAGAGGAGATGGTTCTCAATAAATTTCAAGAAGATAACTCATCTTACATGCTTTTGCAGGATAAGGAGTTATTCCCATTTCCATTTGGGGATGAAGATGATTTCAGTCAGCCATCGTGGAGATACAAAATCAGCTTGTTATGAGCCCATAAAAGGGGTGAAAGAAATATCGTACAAGAAATGCTTAAAGTCATAGAAGAAAATAAAGATCCCGAGCTTAGTCTCGAGCTCCTAATACAAACCAAAACTCTTAGGACAAGCATGAAGCTGATTTGGAAGCCATAACCAATGTGAAGGTTGGCCATATTGAGATAAATCCATATGAAAAATATGATGTTATTCTATAACTAATGGATGCAATAATGAAATGGATATATTTTCTTTCCCATTTGCGGATGAAGACTCTGTCCATGATGAAGAAATTGAAGCAAGGATTTTCGAGGCCTCTGAAGATGAATATCTTTTTGATGAAGGATTGTTGGAGTGCAGCGATTCCCTAGATGATGAGGTAATCCCTCTAGATAGTTTCCTTGAGTTGCATCCTTCAAAGGGATACAAAGATGAGCTACAGGAAATGATGAATCATAACTCTGTGCAAGAAATATTGGAAGCAGTACAAGTTGAGGAAGACCCCGAACTGATTCTTGATCTCTTCACTCATGCCATGGACATACAAGACAAGAATGAGTTTTCCTCCAATCCACCCATCAATACTCAAATGCCCCATAGTGGAGTAGAGATAAAGGATGAATCAAATGTTTTTCATGGAGAAGATTCCAATGAGCATAGACCTGGAAAAGAAAGTAACTCAGAATATCCAATAAATTGGAACCAAAATCAGCTTTGGGGCAGCAATGAGATGCTTGATGGAGAATCAACTATATGGATAAACATGGAAGGAAACTGGCACTATCAAACTGATTTCAAAGAACATGAAAGCAATGGAATTTCCAAGCAAGGACCTGAGCATCATGAAGTTCCCATGGATTCACTCCTACCAAGTACAGGTAAATGTGGAAGCACCTAGCTTTCATAAGCCACTGAGGAGGAGACTACTTGCAGGACTGTCAACAATGGCTTTGTAAAACATAATCCTTTAGTGTTTCCTCTTCAGGGGTAACTTTTGAGAAATGAAAAGTGCATCAGTGAAAGTGAAGTTGTCCCTCACCTTGTAACATAGTTTTTATTTTTCCCCTTTTTTGTTGTGTGTGTTTTTGTTTCCCCTTTCTGTTTTGGTGTTTTGTTTGTGTGTCCTCTTCTTCCTTCTCTCTTTCCTCAGAAGTTGTACATGAATCTGCAAGGCCCAATGGATAAGGCATTGGTCAACAATATATGTTTGAAACCTGTGATTTTAGAACCTCATGTCATGTCTTCACCTTGCTCAATCCACGCCATGTCCCCAAGCTAGAGCCAGTTATTTTCTTGGAAATGTGTAAAGGGGAAAATCACAAGTTTTCAAGTAAAACAAGTTTCTCCTATCTCAATGTTTCCATGTTTTGATCATACTTCTTGACCAAAATAAGCTCCCTCTTATTTTGGGTTAACTAGCTTCCGTTTTTGTCTCAGTCAAATCTTTACAAATTTCAGGCACTCAAAATTTTCTGGGTATTGCTTCATCAAATAGGATTTTTCTTCTCCTTTCTAGAAAGGTAAAGAAGTCCTCTTAACTCGTAGTATTATTTTATTTATGGCTCAGCGGAGTTTAGAGGGGAAATTTTCCCTAGGCGGCCCCGGAGCTTGGGAGAGTTTTGAGCCAGGAAGACTCGGGCCAATGGAGCGGAGTTGGAAAATTTTCCAAGGAAATTGGTGGGTCAGCGGAGATAGGGAGATAAATTTTGCACTCATCCCTTTTGGGGTTAAAAGGCACAAAGAAAAATTTTGGCCCATGGGCCCGATGAAGGAAGGAAGCACATTCGTGGGGCCAGGGAGAAATTTTTTCCACTTACCCTTTTGGGGAAAAATGGTTAAAGTCAAAATTTGGCCCGCAAGCCCACAAAAGAAAATGGAAGGAAAATGACTAAGGCCCCACACCAATCATAAGACATCATGTGTGTAGTCCACGCTGAGCACCACGGAGGATCGGGAAGAAGTTAAGTTTTTTTCCTTTTTTGGTCAAAAAGGTTAAAGGCAAGAAATGAGCCTGTGATCGCATTAGTGAATTGGGAAGTGCCACGTGTCTCAAAGCGGTGAGGCCTCGGAGAAGTTTGGGAAATTTTCTAATTTTCACGAAAGCGGCAAATTGTTATTCTTAAGCCCTTGAGATGAACTAGAAAACATGACGTGTCATTAGTTTGGTAGGGGCATGGAGATTTTGGGGAAATTTTTCCTAATTTGAAAAAAGAGGGAACAAGGTCAAATTTTGGCCCACAGACCTGAATTTTGCCCTAATTTTGCTAGTTTTTCCCTGAATCTTAAAGAGGCCATATCTTTCAATCTAGACCTTGGATTTTCTCATTTTTACTATCAATGGAAAGCTGGTCAAATTCTCCACATGATGAACACTTCAATTTTAAATTTGTATAGAGTTTTGTGGGAGGAAATCAAGAAAACGTCTCTTGCATAAAAATGTTTCCCTAGACTCCACTCCAATGTTCTCCTGCCACATGGATGGATAAAATTAAAAAGCATAGAAGGTGATCTAACGGTCCATATTCAAACTATAAACTTTTCTAATGGTTTTCAATTTTTCCCGCCATGGTCATTTTTCTAGAAAAGAGGAATCGAAGCGGTATGAAATGATTGGATTTCGATTGTAACTACATGGCCATTTGGGGAGGTTGTAACCACCCCTTGCATGCTATTTCTTGTCCTCTGAGAGTGATTTTATGGGTTGCAAATTGAATTTGGAAATAGGAACCACGTTTTTGTGAGTAGATGACAAAAATGATTATTAATCTTCTTCTATTCTCCTCCTCTACATTTTTCCTTCTATTCCCACTCGTTGTACAATTTTCAACTCTGAAATCAATAAAAAGAAAGGAATTTTATGTCCCCTTCATGGAAATATTGATTGGTTCTTTGTGACCAGCGTGTTTTATTACGTGTTGTGCTCGAAATTGCAAATTTATCTTTCTTCTATTAATTAATGCATGTAATGAAACTTCCAGTTGATGTGTGTAGGCATCTGACACTCTACCCACAACATTTATTTCCCCCTCCTTCATTCTCACTCCCTCCCCTTTCTTTATTAGATTTCTACTATAGCAAGGAGTTACTATTATTTCCATAGGGACGGTGGAGTGTTCCTGTGGATCTCTACGGTTGATAAACCACCATAAATCCACTTTTGTTTTACATGCTAAACAATGGGAGCTGCACCATTCAAATGTAGAGTGACTTAGATTCCAATAGCATTGGCCTAAAATCCACAAATTTGTCCCACCAACACAAAAAAAAAGACCACCATCTAAAAAAATGATAAGACTTGGTGTAGTTTCATTGGTTCAAGTTTTGCATTTAGCGAGAAGACTAGTTAACTAAGTCCGAATCTGCAAAGAATGTAGAATCATTTAATTGGATCATACTTCCGAAAACTAAGAAGAGAATGACAAGGGCGACATTGTGAAGTTATATTACGTTATCTCATCAAGTAAAACCTTTGATAGTTAGTAATTTGATAATTCAATAACATATGGGTCTTTTTAATTGGCTAAGGCATAGCAAAGGTATATCCAGACTTAAATAAACTCTTACCATGTGAAGCACACATGAAATGTTTTAATTTTTCTAACTTCACATTATTATATTATATTGGTGTCGAAATACTTAGAAACATATAATTAACTATCTAAGCTAAGATTTTGGGTCGAACATAAAAATATAGGAATACTGTAGACACACCATTAAAATTATAGGACGATCTTGAAGAAGATAATTTCAAATTTATAGCCTCATTTTATATTAATTTGTACAGATTCTTTTATAAAACATAGATATACATATCAAATTTACATATTTCATTAATTGGTTACTATAATTCATCACGCCAATATAAACACATATTTTATATAGAAGTTTGATAGAATATATCCATTTATTCCTTTAACAAGTAAAAACTAAGGGTTAGATTATTTCTACTAGCATTATATATATATATATATATATATATATATATATATTTCTGAGAGGTTTTACAAAGGTTTATAGAGATTTTACAGAGAAGAAACTTATCTAGGATAGGAATTAGGAATTTTAATACCAAATTCCAATGTAGAGACACATGAAACAAACACCATACTATGGGCACACTATGAGAGGACTTTATTATACACCCCTTGTAAGTTCACCTTGCCTTGGTCAGGACCATCCAAGGTTGTACTACTGTACCACTAGTTTGGACACTTTGTTGGTGACCTCTCTCTTTCCAACTACCTACTGTTCCTACTCATTCTTGGAATTTACTTCCAAAGACTCGATATTATTTTTCTTAGGATCAAAATAAAATTTTAATTCATGCCTCTTTTAAGACTTCATTGGTAGTTAGAAAAATCACAATGGTTTTACACCCTTTCATAAATAAATTAAGTATCTTTAGTTTATTTCTCGGGAATATATACGTTCCTTCAATAGCTCTTCACAATATCTTTTTATAATTAATTTTTAAGCCAAATTTATCTTCAATAGTTTGAAAATTCTTCATTGTTTATAATGCTTTGAAGATTTAGTCTTATAACATTTCTCCCCCTTGAATCAGCTACTTTCCGTAGTAGTTCCAAGTCTATTGATAAAATCACATATGAAAACAAAAGTCATTAGTTAAAAAATTCAATATATTTATCTTTTATAAAATATTCTCTTTCCCTTGTATGACTTTCAATATCACAAAAATTTAGTTTACTTTAACCTCTTTAATGTATCTATTCCTAAGATTCGTAGTCCTTATTTATGAAATCATTTTAGATTCAATATTTAACTCACATGTAGGCTCAATAAATATTATTTTCCAATCAATAACATGATTAGTATCATAAACATATTTATTTAACAAATTTACAGGAAACACATTATGAATTTTAGACAATTCAAGAAGTAAAGCTATTATATAAGAAACATTTCTTATTCTTTATGGAATTTCAAATGGTCCACAATAGTGAGGATCTAACTTAGTATACTTTCCTAACTTCAAAGAACTCTACTTAGGTTTATCTTTAAGAAATACTTGATCACCTATTGTAAATTATTGAATGGATCTTTTTGAATTAGCTTAATGTTTATACCTATCTTGGGCAATGTTCATCGTTTGTTTAACTTTATTTATGTTTTTTTCCATTTATGTTAAGTTATCATTACAATACCAAGATCTATGTTCAGGATTTGGCTATGAAATAGGAGTAGTACAATTCCTACAATACACAACATCAAAAAGTTTCATTTTTGTTGTAGTGTGATAACCTTTATTATAAGCAAACTCAATCAAATGCATATATTTTCACAATTACTAGGTTTTTCACATGTATACGTTCTATGATTATCTTCTAATATTGTATTTATTATTTCATTTGATCATCTCACTCAAGATGATAAGTTATAGTAAAGCTTTAACTAGTACCCAATTCATCAAATAAGGACCTCTAGAAAGAAGAAGCTGAATCTAGGATCTCTATCGGTCTCTAAATCTTTAGAAAAACCATGCAAACAAAATATTTCCTTTGAAAAAAATGATCGATATAAGAAGAATAGGTTTTGATTTTAGTTCATAGAAAATTATTCATTTTTTCAAAATATCAACCACCATAAGAACAACATCATGTCCATTCTTATTCTTAGGTAAATATGTAATAAAATCCATACTAACCGACTCTTATTTCCAATTAGGAATAGACAAAGTTTGTAATTTCCTAGGTTTACTACCTGTTCATTTTTATCCTTTGGTAAGTGCAACAAGTTGGGGGACAAAAAGGGGGTCATGAGTGGACATCGTATTGTAAAAAATAGTGAAATCTCAACTTGTAGGGATTATTAGCAATGTGTGCACTCAAAATTATAAAATTTTATATGAACATGAATCGTAACATCCATAATCTAGTTTCTAAACTACTTCATTTTTAAAAATAAATAAGTTTAATTATATTAAATACTAAAAAATCAATGAATTGATTATTTATTTTAAACCTATAAAATTGAAGTATGTTTTCCTACGATTTGGATGACAAAAATATAGTTTTTTTCCTTTGGTGAAAAGTTAGATGTGCTTTTCTATCTAGGGATGGATTTTTATTTTTTATTTTTACGAGCAATATTCTTTGTTTATTCTTTTTCCATGAAAGTGGTCTAAACACATAAAGAAAATGGATCACTTTTTGTTTTCCGCCATAACTTCATAAAAATATCGAAATCAAATATTTTTTCTAACGTTTATAGAATTTCACCATTTGGGATGGTATAGGTTTTAACACATTTTGATAAGTGAAACATAAAATTTAGTATTAAACGTAGACATGAACATTCATGAGAAAAAGTGACTTAAATACCTAACATTAGTAAAAAATTATAAAATGATATTTACTATATTCTATTCTATTTAAAATCAATATTTCTATAAAGCTAACAGTCTCCCTACGTGATGGTACCATTTTTGTGATATGCTTGCAATTTTTCGGCATGTTTCAAGTATACGGAAGAGAAAATTTGATGTTTCTTGCCTTTAACATGCCATAATGATATTCCAAAGTGAGCTTTGGAAAAAAAAAAATTTCTCGAGCCTTGATGGTCAGATTTGATGATATAGTTAGTACCACTATCGCGGTTCTATATTGGCCTATCATGAAAGAACTATGACCGTAGTTCTTAGAATCTTATTTTCATGAATCCAAACATCAATTCACCATTTTCTTTTATTTTTGACTGGTCGTATGAATTTAGGTAAAATTTTACCACCTTTTACGCTTTTTCTTGTCATCAAAAGCTATTTTTTTACTATTTTTAAGGTGCCTTGCATCATTTGGAGTTTTTCTTCATCGATTCAAACATCATGAGAGACAATAAACAAATTTAAAAAATGAAATAAATAAGTAAGAAAACACCAAAGTGGAATTAGAGGAAACAATATTGGAAGATTCGAGTGAATACGAAAATTCGTGAGTTAAGAAGAGGTTCATCTTTAACCCCTACTATTGTAAGCAATGAGGAACCGGGTAATCTTTTAATGTTAGTGTTGAAGATGAATTAACTATTGGTGATGTATTTGATGTTTTAATTGAAAGATAAAATGAAAATATGAATCGGAAATTCATTTTGAAATTGTAGACAACCAAAATTTGGCAATAACACCTCCTAGGATTTTACAAAAGAGGCCTAATTATTTTATTTAAATTGAGGTGAACATTTTGAAACCAATGTCTGAAAAACTTTCTAAACCAAAAATCAGAAAAAATGCCACTAAAATTTGGGATAATCATTTTGAAATTTTAAATGATTATGAAAGATGTTAGTTATTAGATAGTTTTATGAAGTTGATTAAAATGAGAACTATGTTAAACATGTTAGGATTGACAACATCTAATATACGTGGTCAAACATCTACAATTATAAAAAACCTACATTCACATTATCGGTGTCGAGAGACAAACAAGGGATAGTAATGTTGTGCATCATGTACTTGCTTTGCCCGTATTGTAAGTGAATCAACAAAAACAACGTTTGATTAGGCAAACAAGACAAATGTTGAAAGTTAATTAAAAAACTCTAATGAAAGGAATTGAAATGTATAATATCCTTCAATCACCCACTAACACTGATTTTTGGGCATTTTTGTAAGAGAAACGCTGAGAAAGAAAAAGATATATATGATATTATAAGAGAATTTTTATTCAATTTGGGCATCGTAACACTATCGTTTAACATAATACAAGAAATTTTGTAAAACAAAGCATTAGTTATACTTATCATGATCAAAAACCAAATCATTTCTTAGATATGATTTAAACTCATTTTTTCGTAAGTTTGAATAGGAGCATCTAGAAATTAAAATTAGTGAACATTTTTTTGAAATGTTGAAACCATTCTATGTGAAAATCAACCACACTCACACCACTTGTTATAGGAAACATGTTGAATTTGTGATGATTATGATAAATTTTTATGTATTCATTCTTATTTGCATTCTCAAACTATGTTACAGAATGTGGTGTTCAAGTTCTACCATACCTTTCACGGATTTCATTCGTATGATATTTTGTGAAAAAGAAGTTCGAAAAAAATTATACTCACAATTCTTTAGATGCTTTAGTTGTGGTAAGTGTGGAGGATTACCTAAATTGGAAAGTTGAATACATGAGAAAATTGGAGGATTACATGTTTTTAAAGATAAATGTCCTATGTGGAATAAGACATAAGTTATGATAAAATTTAAAGATGTAATTGTTTATGAATATGCTAGGCATATACACAGAGCTCGATGGTTGGATGAACAATTCAAGATATGCAAGTACACATTTCCTATTAGTAATATTGTTTCAATGGTTGATTTTGAAGATAATTACACTTTGCAACCACAAATGGAGGTTCAATCGCAATATTATAAGTTAGTATATATTTATATTTTTGTGCATATAGAATTTATACATTCTGGTGATAGTGCATAAAATGATCAAAATGTTTTAAGAGAGTACTACTTTTATATCAATGATGATTGAATTCATACTACCAAATTTGTGTAAGGGTGTTTCTAGTTATTTTATGAAAACTTGTCTTATAGGGACATCAGTTTCAATCAACATTATATATCATCGAGATAATTACATGTCTCGGTTTAAGAATGCGCAAATGTATTATTGGATGAGTAGGATGCCCCTCAAGATGCGTGTGCAACATATTTGGATTATCACCAAATCTAGACATGGAAAAGGAGATCATGATGGTGCGAGGGCATGTGTGAAAAGAGTTATTGCAAAAGAAGAGTTGAAGCAAAAACATGGTGCTAAATTGAAAGATGCAGAGAGCATAGTGGAATGGTGTATTGACAACATGGCCCATGGTTCTCAAAAATATTCCATAATTTTTAGAAAGTTTTAATTGATATAGGAACAACAAATTGCTAACTTCGAGGATAATATGACACTCATAGGGTCTAGTGATCTACACTCATTTAGTATCTCAAACACTTCTCCATGGACTACATGGACAATAAATTTTATATTTTTCTGTGCATCTTTTATCAAATTTTTCACTATTGAGTGTTATTCACAAAAATGGGTAGATGGATGGATTTTAGGTCTCTAACTTCGTTCCTGAGTTATCAACGTTGAGAAAAATCATGACATGTTTCTCCATATGAAGTTATAAAATCCAAGGACTTTGATGACATCACAATTTTAGTGCGATAAGAAAAATGGTTGTTTAGAATATTTATGCTAAGTCATGTCCATTGAAATTAATATGTAATTTAAAAGTTGAGTTGAAAATTCTATTTTTCGTAGAAACAGATGTTTATACTTATTGTGACAGAAGACAATAAAGAAGGAACAAACAATTTCTTATATCATTACATCGTGGAAAGAAATGTGTTGCCTTCTCCTATATATATGGCGAATATATTGAGTACCCTACATGGTAAGTGGTAGTTACTAGATTTTGGCTTTGATGGTATCCATTAAAAATTCCTCTATTTTGGTGTTTGAAGACTTTCAGATACACAAAAAATACTCTTATATTTGCATCTAGTTCTAGCAACAAATATTCACGTGTATAGATGTCGAGGAAGCACTAATAACAAAATTATTTGGAAGGTTTGAGTGTTAGATCATGAAGAAATCTTGTCCTCTATTCGAGTAGATATGATCCTTATGGTTCATTAGAATGAATTTACATGCTCGTCTGTATATATTTCTTTGAAGTTTTTAAATTTTTCTACTAGATTGAAATTCATATATTTTAATTAATTTGTGTATTTTGTATATATCTAGTATGGTTTTGATTCAACTTAAATTACTTTGACTTTAAAAAATTTAAGTAGGTTAGTGGTGCCATAAAAAAATTAGTTCACGTGGTTGGCACTCTAAGTAGATCCAATCACGATGGTTCATTGGAATGAATTTACATGCTTTATCAGTATATTTTTCTTTGAAGTTTTTAAATATGTATACTAGATTCAAGTTCATATATTTTATTAAATTTGTGTATTTTCTATATATTTAGTATGTTTTTATTCAACTTAAATTACTTTGACTTTAAAAATTTTATACAAATAAGTGGTGCCATAAATATTATACCTTTATGTTGTTTTCAGTGTTAGTAGAGAATTTTTAATTCTTGAAGCTAAGAGAATATTTCATTGATTTCTAAAAAAGAGAAGAAACTAACAGCGGTTTATGTACCTTTAAAGGGGTTTCTTAGCTATGGATTTAGTGGTATGACTCCGAACCAAGCCTACCTGGAGCCTGCTATAGTACCCAAAGGTGTATACCCACCAACCGGATACGCTGGTGGTGGAAGTTCACTCCCAAGACTTCCCAGGGTATGAATTATCACTACTCGGCTTCATCCACTACCTAGGACTACCTAAAAAGGTAGTTTGGAAACAATTATGCCATCCAGGCTCAAGGAATGTCATGGCCCTAATTTCTTGCATGTGGTTACAGACCTCCTTTGTTTAATTTTTTTCTTAGATGGTTATCGGTTTGACAACCGAGTTCCAAGTTGTGACCGGAAGAAATTTGTGCTAAAAATCAATTGGGATCAATAGGGAAGGGGTTCTTGGCTCCGGACTAGCTATTCCAACTCTTAACTAGGTCTACACAAATCCCAACATAACATTCAAAGGTGTATACCCCCAATTAGATGTGTTGGTGGTGGCATTTATCTCCATTTCATTTTCGTTCTCTCGGTGTTCTATTATTTGCAAAAGCACATAATAGTGTAGTTTAAGTTTGTATAGGGCTATCAAACACAATATTTTGCAAATGGTGGCTCTTGGTGCCAAACCAAATGCACCAACATGTTCTAGTGGCACAGTAAATGCTTATGGAGGCTTCGTTTTGGTTTTAGATAGAGACATTGCTTCCATACTACTTCATCTGGACATAGTCCCTTAAGATCCAGGAGACCAAAACTGCTATAACTTTGACAGTAATATCTCAATCTTTGTGGGACCTAGATACTTCTCATTTGATCCTAAAACTTCATATATATACCCTTTAAAAATTCTATCTTGGGTTTCTCCATCTCCTTTCAGTTATGTCGGTGATCTATTTTTGCAAAAGCACAAAATAGTGTAGTTTAGTCGTGTAACGAGTGTCAAATGCAATATTTTACAAACGGTGGTTGTTGGTACCAAACTAACCTGAACCAACACATCCAAGTTGCCTAGTAAATTCTTATGAGGATTTTTTTGTGTTGGATGGTGTCATTTCTTCTGGGATACTTCATGCATGACGTAGTCCCTTAAGAGCACGGAGACTGAAAATGCTATAACTACGATGAGGTATATATCAGTCTCCATGTCACCTAAAAACCTCTCCATTTGATCCTACACCTCCATGTTGGGACCCTATACAAAATCCAATCTTGGGTTTCTCCATCTTCTTTTAGTTCTATCGATGCTCCATTGTTTCCAAAAGTGCAAAATAATGTATTTTGAGTCGGTATAAAGATGTCAAAGACAATACTTTACAAACAATGGTTCTTAGCAATGAACCAATTACTCCAACACATTTAGGTGTCCTACTAAATGCTTGTGTAGGATTTTTTTGTGCCGTATGGATTCATTTATTGTGGGGTACTTCATCTAAACATAGTACCTTAAGAGCCGCGATGCAAAAATGCTTTAAATTCAACTAGTAATATCTTAGTCTCCATGGCACTTAGAGACCTCTTGTTTTATCCTATATCTCTATGTCAAGACCCTATAAAAAATCCTATCTAATTTTTCTCCATCTCCTTTCAGATTGCTCGGTGTTCTATCATTTACAAAAGTGTAAAATAGTGTAGTTTGAGTCAGTGTACGGTTGTCAAACACAATATTTTACGAACAATGATTCTTGGTCTGAATTGACTACATAACCACATCCGGGTGACCTAGAAAAAAATTGTGGAGGATTCATTTTGGTGCCATATGGAGCTGTTGTTTTTGGGCTACTTTGTTTGAACGTAGTCCCTTAAGAGCCCAAAGACATAAAAATATTATAACTACGATGGGTGATATCTCAATCTCTTTTGCACCTAGATACATCTCATTTGATCCTACACCTCCATGTTAGAACCCTATATAGAATCCTATCTTTTTTTCTTCATCTCCTTTCTCTTCTCTTGGTGATCTATTGTTTGTAAAAGTGTAAAATAATGTAGTTTGAGTCAGTGTAATGCTGTCAAACGTAATATTGTGTGAATGGTGGATCTTGGTGCTAAACTAAGCGCACCAACACGTCCAAGTGGCTCGGTAAATGCTTCGGAGACTTATTTTTGTGATAGATGGATTCTTGGCTTCGAAATACTTCGTTTAGATGTAGTCCCTTAAGAGACCGGAGATCAGACAATTCTATAAGTTGGACGGGTGATATCTCAGTCTCCGTGGCATCTAGAGACCTCTCGTTTTATCGTACACCTCTATGTCGGGACACTATATAGAAGAACATCTAATTTATCTCCATATCATTTTGGTTATCTCAGTATTCTATTGTTTTGAAAAGCATAATATGGTGTAGTTTGAGTCATTGTAAGGCTATGAAACACAATATTTTGGAAACAGTGGCTCTTGGCACTAAAGCGACGATGCTAACATAACTCGGTGGCTTGATAAATACTTGTGTAGGATTATTTTATGTCTTTGGAAATATATGTTTCTTCCAAGATATTTCGTCTAGACGTAGTCCCTTAAGATCCTGGAGACAAAACAATGTTATAACTTTGATGAGTGATATCTCGGTCTCCATGGCACCTAGAGACCTCTCGTTTGATCTTACACCTTCATGTCGAGAACCATATACAAAAGACTATATCAGTTTTTCCATCGATTTCGGTTCTCTTCATTTTTATTGTTCGTAAAAGTGTAAAATATTATATTTTGAGTCAGTGTAAGGATGTCTAAAACAATATTTTCTGAACGATGGCTCTTGGTGTCGAACCCGCTGTGCCAAAAACTCTTGGTGGCTTGGTAAACACTTTTGGATGCTTATTTTTTGTGCCAAATTGATTAGTTTCTTTTGAGCTACTTTGTCTGGACGTAGTCCCTCAAGAGATCGAGAGATAAAAAAATGGTATAACTTTAACGGGTGATATCTTGGTCTCCATGACACCTAGAGACCTTTCAATTGATCATACACCTCCACAATGGGACATTCTATAGATAAATATCTAAGTTTTGTACATATCCTTTCGGTTCTCTTGGTGTTCTATTGTTTGAAAAAGCGTAAAATAGTGTAGTTTGAGTCGGGTCTAAGATTATCAAATGCAATATCATTTAAATGGTGGATCTTTGCACCGAACCAACCTGCACCAACAAGTCTGGTTGGCCTAGTAAACACTTATGGAGGCTTCATTTTTCATGTCAGAAGGTTCCATTGTTTTCAGGATACTTCGTCTAGATATACTCCTTCAAAATCCTGAATACCAAAAAGAGCATTTTGTCCTTGAAACTATTAAGCAACAACATTGAACCCTTCCTACATCATTAAGGATTATTAAAATGATATTTTTGATGATATGAATGCATGAACCAACTAGTGGACTAACTCTCTCTCTTTCTCTCTCTCATACCCAGGGTGTTTGGGTACATACCCACATAGTAATATTGCCAATAGGCTCTAAAATATCAAGAGAGACAAAAATGACCTCATTTGGTTAACTTACTATTTGAAGGATTTATTGTTTCTCTTAATGGGTCTTTTATTCTTTAGTCAATTTTTAACTACCTTGATTGAACAAGCACCCAAGTAATTTAACTATATTGCGAACAATATATACATGGATACGGATTTCCATGTGGGGGAGAAATACCAAGTCTATAAAAAGTCAAGGAGACTATAGGCTTTGTGCTAAATTGCTGAATAAAAGAAGGACATAAAACCATTCATTGCTAAAGAAATGAAGATTTGAAATAAATAATAAATATTCCCTTTCAAGTTGGTGTTGCAAATGAATATCCAATTAATGTTTCATATAGTTATCTTTTAATGTCTTTTACTAAGTAAGTATGGATTTTATTCCTATTATTGAAGGTGACACATAGTTGTGGTGTTAGAAACTTAAACAAGTATATTCTAAAATGTGAATATCCCTATGTTCTTAAAATCTTATCCGAATAATTATTTGTATGGCACGAAAAATAATTCCCTATCATTTGAATTGAATAAGGTCACATCAAGGAGATTGTAGCAAGGTAAACACACTATGATATTGTGTGAATGGTTGAATTTATAATATCCTATCTTCATCCACCACATATAAAGATAAACAAGGACAATGATTACATGAAGCATATATATATGAGTGGCAAAGTGAAAAAAAAATTATTATGATTACATGTATCAAGAATGTCCATTTTTATGCAATCTTTCAAAGCACAAAATTTATTATTCACCACAACAATAGTGTTGGTGCTCAATTGTAATCTCGCCCCTTTTTCATATAAAATTTCCAACCCGCCTGGTTAGAAGTATTTTCTATCTCATTGTATGGATGCATGAAAAATTTCTCCTTCATTTAGATGCAGTTGTCATTCTTTTCCTTGGGTCATGGATCACATTGAGTCTTGGTATTATTTACAGTCTTCTCTCCACGGGAAATTTTTTTGTTGTTGGGCGTCTTCCATGATTATGTCTCCTCTGTAAATCCTATCCCAACATCCATGGATACTGGTCATCTGTAATTGGATGCGACATGGCAGGTCTATTTGGTGAGCTTCTCACTTTTTCACAATTGTAAAAAATGCCAAATTGATCCCATGGCCCCGATAGTTTCTAATTGGCTATTCAACAATGTGAAGTGGTGAAGAAATATTCTTAATTTGACCCCGAAGATGAGCACGTGTCATAAGATGAGTGGGTCCGGGAAGGCGAACCCTTTTGAAATTTTAGGGCATTATGATGAAAGGTGTAAAAGTGTAAAAGGAATGCCTAGAACTTGTAAATGGAAACATGGCCATTTTATAAGTTAAAAGTGGGAGCAGCAGTCCTTTGAAAGACTTTGGAACTTTTAGCCTTGTTTTGAAAAAGGGAATAAAGTATAAAAGTGATTCGCGACCCTGCAAGTGCCCGATCAAAGCCACGTGTTGAGTTTAAATCAAAGACAGTAAGGCAGGTCGCCGAAGGTATTATGGAATTTTTGGCCTTATTTTTAAAAGGTTAAAAAGTGTAAAAATAATCCATGACTCCACCGGTTCCCTAGGAAATCCATGTGTTAAACCTATATTAAAAGCGAGCGGGTGGGCGAATGTTTAAAAGCACACAATTCATCTAAGTGGCATAAAATGTAAAAGATCCCCCAGGCTCACCTTAACTAAGATATTTTCCACGTGGAGGGCTTATGAATGTTTGGGGAGCTACCCCTGAATTTTACTTTTGAAACAACATTGGAGAGACACGTAGAGGTTTCCGCTAGATCTTCCGATACTTAGAATTTTCAAGCATCGATGCAATTTTCTCGGACCCTAGGCACGTGGCACCTTTGGCTGGTCGTTAAAATTTTTCAATGGCCAATACAACTTTTTTAGACCATAGAAACATGGATATCCCTGCACTCATTTCAGTCCTTCCTATGTGTCTTACCTTTGGAGTTGTGCGAGGAGACACATAGAGGCTTCCGCCGGCTCCTCTTATATCGAGACTTCTCAATGGCCGTGGAAAATTTCTTGGGCCTAGGACATGTGGAGAGTCTCGCGCTATTTGGGGTATCCACTTTTGGGCACCATATGAAAAGTGCACCAAAGAGACACGTGGAGAACTTCTACCTGGATCCTCTTTATATAGAAAATTTTTCAATGGTTGAGGTAACTTTCTTTGGCCAAGGGCATGTGGAGAGCCTATCCTCGTTTGAGGTCCTGCCTCTAGAATTCATCTTTGAAGTTACGCCAAACATACACGTGGAAGTTTCCGCTGGACCTTCCTATGCTTGGACTTTTAAGCGACCGGTGTAACTCTCTTGGGTTCTGAACACGTGGAGGGCCTGCGCTCATTTGGGAACCTGCCTCTAAACTTCACCTTTGTAGTTGTGTCAAGGAGACACATGGAGGCTTCTGCTGGCTCCTCTTTACACTTGGCCAACTCATACTCGCAGCGTAGATATGTGGAATAATCCACGCGAGCACACTCATTTCTGAGAGGCATGAATGTAGGTATCTATTCCTCAAGGTTTATTCTCAAAGATGAAAAGGATTACTTGTCAAATCAAGCCATATGGAGCCATCTAAGAATTATTTAAAAGGTGATTTATTGCATGAAACAATAAAAGAATGAGTAAAAATAATGTCAAAAGTTATGACATGGCAGCCCAGTCATAGTTGAGGAACTAAGAAATGTGATCAGTTCATGATTTATCCACCTAGCAATAGAAAGTAAGATATTTTCCACAGAATAAACATGATTAAACAAGTATGTTGTAAAGAGGAATATTTTCTTGAAGATTTAAAATTTTTTTGGGGGGTGGTGGGGAATTTAGGATGAGTGAGTGAGTGAAATTGCATAAATGCAATGAGAATACTCTTACATAAGGGGATTAATTTTTATGAGAAAGTTTGAGAGAAACCATTTTCTGAGAGACCGTCCGAGAAACATGTTTATTTTCCCGTGTTTTAAATTTTATCACATGAATATGGTTGCAAGTGTACAACCATTGAAAAGCTGAGATTTTTGAAGAAACTCTCTCATGTTGATGAATCTAATGAACCTTGAAATGAATTTTTGGTTATCATGAGAACAATTGTGTTTGCTCTTATTTGAGAATGTTTTCAAATAGTTTTTCTTGTTCTGTTGTAATCTTATGTTGAAATCCCTCCGAATCATACATGATATTATCTTTGTGGTAGTATTATGCCATTTCCAATTTCATTGTGACAAGAGATTTCACCTTGTAATGAAATAAATTATTTGAAATCACTCTACTTTCTCTAGGTTGACAAATATTGTTTGTAAGTCTATGAGTTTATCTTAGGTGTGATGAATTGGGGACTTTCAACGTTTAATTGAGTCTTTAGCATGATCCTTTGTGTTTAATTTTTGAAGAGTGTATAAAACCGTGCATCTCTGGGCCTCCATTAATACACACCTTCCTTGGTTGAAGGAATATTTTTGCTATTTTATAGCATTTTGTCGTGAGTGTTCCAATATTTGTAAAGGTTCTCAAATATTTGGTATAATCAACTTTATCTTGCTTAACTTCCCACAAAAAAATTCTCAAATGATAAATCCTACATGAACTACCCTTATTTGTACTATGTATCCAAAAAGGATTAAAAATTTCCACTTTGCCAAAATATGCGAAACAATCGGGATTAAATTATTTTCTTTAGTAACCTAAACCTTGTCTAGGAAACATCTCCACTCTCTAGTGTGACAACTCGTGAGAATTATATTGTGTTGTATTGATCATATTTTCTCAAGGTTCTCATTAAGATTGTGCAAAGAAGGATATCTTGATATCCTTCACCAATATGGGTTACAAAACGGGTCCTCCCACCGGTTAAAGCAACAACTGAAGTAATGAGGGTAGATCAAACCCTTAGTATGGTTCTATCCATTTCTCCAATTCTTGAGTAATAAAGAGTCAGTTGAATTCTATCCCAGCTATAAAACGACTTATATCATGATTTTTCTGTCTCTAAGAATCCTGTCAGTTTCATAATGGTGCTCATCCCTCGCAAGAGAATCAATTTGGATACCAACACCAAAGTGGCACCATTTTCAAGGATTATTTGAACACCGGGACCTATTTGTGTGGCAATAACACCAAAATGGCATCGTTGCCAGGGATTATTTGAACACCAGGACCTATTTGTGTGGTAACAACACCCTAAGTAGCACCATTGCCGGGGACTATTTTTACAAATGCGTACACATACCAACCCTAGTAATGTTTCTTACATGGTTTAAGTACAAATAAGTTTTTTAAACATCATCCTTTGTTGAGATTTGTAAGATTTTTGCAAGATTACAAGTTCATTGTGTAGTATTTATAGTTTATAGTGGTTATTTACACTAAATTTGCATCAATAGTGATAAATGTGCGTAAAGGAAGGTTGGATCTGTTAAGCTTTGCAGAAATTAAGCATTGATAGACACTTGACAAGTTACTTATAGTGCATCTACACAACTAAGGTGAAAATCCTTAGTGGTGACTCCATGTTGAATTGAAATTTTGATGATTACCAGTGTCTTAACTTGTGTCAAGTGAAATTTTTCATCGATATTTACAAATCTAGAGTGAAGAAGGTCTTTTGTCACTAGGGATCCTACTAAAAATTTATTTCCAAAACTAGGAAAAGGAAATTCAGAAGGAAAACAAGTCTAGAAAGTTGTTGGAAATCAAGAATAAAAAACAGAGATATCTGTTCCAAAAAGTGATCAATCTTTGGTTAAATATTACTATACGTATTCAAGTGATTCTAACCCAATAGAGAGGGGCCATCATTTGTGTCTAAAAAGTTTGCCTCTCAGTTTTCCCCGTTTCTTCCAAGGTTGATAGTGTTTTCCAAGAAACTGATTCATTAGAGGATATTTACTTTGAGAGTTATACTCATGTGCCCCAGAGACCCCTCATACCTTATCATTTTGATTCTCCTACAAGATCACCACCTCAAGGCAATATGGCCCAACCTCCACCTAGGCATCCTTTTGTTGTCAACACTTTTGGACCTATATATTTCAAAGGTATGGATGGATATCCTAATATGGTGCCACAAGATGTCGAAATACATTTCTAAAATTTCAAGGGAATCTTGCCATAAGCGGTGACCAACATTTAAAAATATTTGTGAACATGATGGAAGATTTTGAAATTGATTTTGAAGACATGTATATAAAGTTTTTATTCATACTCTTGAGGAGGATGCACGTGGTATAAGGTATAAGGCTTTAATAGATACCTTTAGATTGTAATATGGGGATAAGACAGATCTCAGGTTCCTTTTATCTGAATTTGAAAATATAAAGTAAAATCCAAATGAATATGTTCATGATTTCAATACTTGGTTCAATAAGACCTTAAATAGGCTACCTATAATCCTAAGGCCAAGTGATGAGTCCTATTTGATAAAATATTTTGACGCTTTTGATAAAAAGGTCACTTATTACTTGAGAGATAAGAACCCGGGAACATTGAGGAGGCTTTCACCATGGCCTTACAAATAGAAAATAACATCAAAGTAGTTGGAAAGCCTCCTAAGAGAGAGGGTGTCAAGTTAATCAATCCGGACTTAATCAAACAAAGTTGTTGATATGGAAGAAGTTGTAAGCACTTTGGTTGGAGAAGTTAAAGAGATATCCTATAAACTGGCCAAAGTAGAAAAAGGGATAGGAAAAAGTTCCCAGGGTTAGCACAAGCCACATGGTCAGGAGAGATTTGGAAATCATCCCAGAGGTGATCACAGACCAGATGATAGAGGGAAAGGGCTCATGGGATTAGGAAATAAACAGCCTCAACCTGGGAGAATAGATTGGTTCCTAATCCTTTGACTACCAGGGTTACTACTATGGAGGAGGCCAATGTTATCGAGTGGTGTGATAGGTGTTTCTTACCACAGTCCCCATGTGATGTAGATCAAGAAGTTGAGGAAGTAGATGATGATGAGACATATGATGATGTGTGCATGATGGAATGCCTGCAAACTCACAGAAGATGGAAAACTCAATTGAATCGATAAGTGCAAGAAATGTTGAAAACTTCTAGGATTGTTTTCACCAGGTATTACATATTCCTCCTATTAATACTTTTCAAATTGATATGGTGCAAGCATTTTATCTACCTAATTATGATTTTGAATACTTAAGGGCCTTGATGATTAAAAAGTATGATGGATGGATTCCTTCCGAAGAGGACATGCAACTGTTGATGAATGTAGTAGTTGCTCGGAGAAGAAACAATATAACACTAGAATTAAGGTAATAAAAGGGGAAAGGCCACAAACAAAGCCAAAATTTCTAGTTCTTACCAATATCTCAAATGAAACCCTAAGAAAGATACATCGGGTAAATTCCTAACCACCCCAAATAAAACATGTGCTCCTACCCATACCCAGACTTTGAAAACCTCTATACTATATGAGGAAATGGTGAATCTCCCTCCTAATACTACCCTACCCAAATATGCTCCTTATGACATAGCTCAAATCTTGAGTCAGATCAAGGTCACTGTTCCCATTGTTGAGTTAATCAAGATCCATAAGCATAGGAAAAGGGCATTCGAATGTTTGGGATTTAAGGAAGAAAACATTACTCAAGGAAAAAGTGATAATAATATAGAGGTTCCTCCCATTATTGCATAATTAGAAATACCACAAGCATTGGAGGAACTGGGTGAATCATCTAAGGTGTATTTGGGAACTTCTCTGGTTGAGTTTTAGTTGGATGTCGATCCATTTTTACCATTTTGATTATTAAAGATAGGTTGGTACATAAGCGCATGTTTGATTCGGGAACCTCATGTAATGTAATGCCTCTTGAGGTAATGAATGAGTTAAATATCAAGGAAACAACAACTTTTGGGAAATTTTGACCGGGTTCTTAGGATGGAATCTTGCTCTTGGGTGTCCAGGTTGTTCCCTCAATCCACAGGTGTGATTACTGCTCTTTCCCCCATCTGGGATGAAGAAGAGAAAGCTCATTGCATTGTTGTCCCAGCATCAGTGATTGAGAAGGCCAAGTCCAGGTTTCCTTTTGCACTCATTGGAGCTTTTGCAGGATACCGACCAAATATTGATGCAGTCCGTAAATGGTGCGGGCGGAAATGGTGTTGTTGGGTAGATATCATCGCTCTTCCCAATAGCACCCTTCTTTTCAATTTTTCAAAGGAAGAAGAGATGGTTAAGGTCCTCAACGTAGCCCCTTGGATGTTTGGAAGAGCTACCCTGCATCTGAAGCGATGGAAGCCAGGGGTTTCTCTTCAAATCAAAGAGTTTCCCATTTGGATATCTCTGCCGGCTCTTCCAGTGGAATTTTGGGAGGACGAAGTCCTACTTGGCATAGCCGCTTCAATGGGAGAGTTAATCTCCTTGGAACCTACAACAAAAGCCAGAAGCAGGCTTGTAAGAGCAAAGTTATGTGTTAGCATGGAGGTGGGGGCTGTTCTCCCAAAGAACATCATACTATCTTCCCCCACTGGCCATTTTGTGCAGAGCATAATTCCTGATGACCACGGTTTGGTCTATCCCAAATGCTGGAAGGTCAACTTCCAAGCCAAACTGTGCACATGTACAATGGGGGCAGTGGATGGAATAGGCAGGAGAAACAACTGTGAGGAGGAGAAGGTCATCAATGAAGAGATCCCTTGCCCACTGAACAAAGGTGACTGCAACAATGGTGAGACTGGCCCGTCCAAACTGGGTCTGGCCGAAGCGCTGCATGGTGATCCCTCTGCCCACGTAGGATAGACTGAAACGGCGGAGAAGGAGTGGGAAAACCCAAAAAAAAATGCTCACGCGTCAAACAAAGATGATAGTGAATCCTCTGAATGGGAAACTGGATCAGAGGAAGAAGAAAGTGCGGCAAATTTTGCATCTGAAATGCTGGAAATGAACCGACAGAGTATCTCTAATAAAGATCCTAAACAAAGACTTTTAAATGCTAATATGAACCGTGGAGAAAGGATGAAGGACAGTTCAGGTGAAAAGATAGCATTGTTGACTTTGGAGGCGAGGGATCCAAATTTTGATTCACCTAAGTTAAAAGGCAATTTAGAAGTGGTTCTGGATGTGGAAGACGAAAACAATGCGGAGTGGAGCACTGTTAGTAGAAAATCATATCGTGGTTTCGGGGGGGTGCGCGCCGATGCACTTAGGTTGGATGCAACTGTTCTCATCGGCGTTGTTCTTTTACTTTGTTGTTGTTTACTCGCTGAGTTTTGCGGGTTTTTGTGCTGGTATTGGTAGGATATATTCCTGCTTGCGTCCTTGTTGATTTTGATCTTTTGTTCTTTTGCTCGCTTGGGCACATCCGGATTCTGAGCCTTTTCTGTACAAGGGTATAGTCCCTTTCATAAAAACTATTTGCCACTAATAAAAAAAAACAACTTTTGGGAAATGTCTGCTATGGATTCAAGAGAAGTGCCGGTAACTAGATATGGAAAGGGATTAGTTATGTAATTAGCAGCTTATCTAGGAAAATGCTTAACCATGAATGTGGTTATTGTGGACTATCCTACCAAGTGGGGGATGTTGTTATCTAGAAAATGGGCAGCTAGTGTGGGTGGAAGCATACAAATGGACATGTCATATGCAACCATACTAGTAGAGTGGAACCTTGTGAAGTTGTACGGTGAGAAGAAAATGTTGCATATCATTGAGGACCCTAACAATGCTTCTTATGAAGTATTGTACACAGATGTCAATGTCGATAACTTTGTGGGCTATGTTGATTGTAAGGAGCATAAAATTGATGAGTGTGAATATCCTGTGTAGGTTGGTTCTCCTTGTACTACGACATTTGATGGGGTTTTTTTCTAGATCTAGTAAAGGCACAAAAGATAAACCTCGAGAAAATATGTCTAGGTAGCAACTTGGATATAGAAGAAAAATAAGCATATGTCCAGTTGTTAAAAAGGTATCAAGACTTCTTGGCTTGGTCGTACTCAGAATGGTAGGCATTTGAAACATTTCCTTGATTGATTTCTCAGAATCAAGGCATGCATCATTGTATAGTGTACATTCATTTTGTTCTTTTTTGTTTCTACATTTTTCTGGTTTGGTTTGTGTCAGTCCTTGGTGGCTCGTTTTTGTTAGTTTCTCAAACTATTCTTGGAAGGTTGGAAATAGTTTTTTTCTTTGCAAGCTTGTTCTTGACTACATTTCCCAATTGATTTTTCACACATGGTCTGTTATGATGTTCTTGTGGCACTTGCTAGGAGTACCCATCGCTGACTTGGAGCCAGTGTTGGTGTTCAATTGTAATCTCCCCCCTTTTTCATTTAAAATTTCCAGCTAGCACTGGTTAGAAGTATTTTTGTCTCCTGTATGGATGCATGAAAAAATTCTCCTTAATTTACATGTTATTGTCATTCTTTTCCTTGGGTCATTGATCAAATTGATTATTTGTATTATTTACAATCTTCTCTCCACGGGAATTTTTTTGTTATTGGGTGTCTTCCACGATTGTGTATCTTCAGTAAAATTCTATCCCAACATCCGTAATTACGTGGTCATCTCTAATTGGACGTAGCATGACGGGTATTTTTGGTGAACTTGTCACTTTTTTCATAATTGTAAAAATTACCAAATTGGTCCCGAGGCCCCGATAGTTTCTAATTGGATATTAAAAAATGTGAAGTAGCGAAGTAAAATTCTTACTTTGACCCCAAAGATGTGCAATTTTCATAAGACGAGCAGGTGCGGGAAGGTAGACCATTTTTGAATTTTGAGGCATTATGATCAAAGGTGTAAAAGTATAACTGGAATGCCTAGAACCCTTAAATGGACACATGGCCATTTTTTAAGTTAAAAGTGGGGAGGCGGGTTGCCAGAAGACTTTGGAGCTTTTAGCATTATTTTGAAAAAGCGAGTGAGGTATGAAAGTAAAGCGCCACACCACAAGTTCACGAGATAAATCCACATGTTGATTTTACATCAAAGACATGAAAGTGAGTCACGAGGAGGTATTTTGGAATTTTTAGATTTGTTCTAAAAAGGTAAGAAGGTTTTAAAATAAGTTGTGACTTTGTTAGCGCCCTAGGAAAGTCACGTGTTAAACCTATATTGAAAGTGGGTGGGTATGCTAGAATGTTTAAAAGCACACAATTTTTCCGAGTGGCATAAAATGCAAAAGGTGCCCTAGGCCCACCTCAATTAAGATCTTTTCCACGTGGAGGGACCACGGTTGTTTAGGGACCTGCCCCTAAATTTTACTTTTGAAAGAGCACTGGACAGACACGTGGAGGTTTCCACTAGATCTCCCCATACTTAGAATTTTCAAGCATCTAATAAAACTTTCTCAGACCCTAGGCACTGACACCTTCCACTAGTTCTTAAACTTTTTCAATAGCCAATACAACTTTGTCGATTGTGGTCATTTGAGGTCCCGCCTTTGGGTCTTACCTTTTGAGTTGTGCGAGGAGACACATGGAGGATTCATTTGGCTCCTCTTTATAGAAAGACTTCTCAATGGTGAGGAAACTATTTTGGGCCCAGGACACATGGAGGGCCCACACCTATTTGGGTTCTTGACTTTTGGGCACCATATCAAAAGTGCGCTAAAGAGACACGTGGAGGCTTCCACTTGATCCTCTTTATACTAAATTTTTTCAATGGTGAGTTAAATTTCTTGTGCTCACGGCACATGGAGACCCTTTGCTCATTTGAGGTCTCACCTCTAGACTTCATCTTTGAAGTTACACATAATAGACATGTCAAAGCTTTTGCTAGACCTTCCCGTGCTTAGACATTTTAGCAACCAGTGTAACTCTCTCGGGTTACGAACATATGGCGGGATCACGCTCATTTGGGAACCTACCTCTAGACTTCACCTTTGTAGTTACACCAAGGAGACACGTGGAGGCTTCCACTGGCTCCTCTTTACACTTGGATGAATCGGAATTCTGTGTAGATATGTGGTATAATCACGCGAGGCCACTCATTTATGAGAGGCATGAATGTAGGAATTGTTGATGCAAAATCACAGCACCCCTGGACGCACATCAGGCTTCTAGGTTGATGTTCAGGCATCCAGTGTGATTGCACAACATGGAAACCTCTCTCCAAGCGTGGGACTTGTGAAACCGAGAGAGGAATCTCGAGAGAAGGTGGTTCTGCTCCTAAACTACCTGCCACAAGCTATTCCAGTGCAGGCAAGCTAATCTAATCCTAATCTAACCATGCCAAGGAGACAGAGAGAGAGAGAGAAGGGAAAAACAGCAAAAGCCTACACTAAAACGGTGATACACCAGAGAAGGAGAATGTTGAACATCTATCAAAACTGCCATGGGACAAAGAGAGGTGAGCAATGGGAAGGATGGACACATGCATCACAGGCCCAAGGATAGATTTCACACAGAAAATGTCCCAAAACTCCATGAACACAGCTCCAAACCTACAATGAACATTCAAACATGCACAGATACCTGCAATGAAGAGAGGCAAGAAGAAAACAAGCAAAAACGAGAAAGGATGGACAGATGCATCACAAAACACGTTTTGTTGCTTGAGAAGTTTACCTGAGAACATCATTCCATTAGTAAAAGGCAAAAACGCCATTACAGAGCAGGGAGGAGGTTCGAACTCCATTTTCAACCCTAGAGAAGAAAAGAAGGGAGGGCAGAGCAGAAAGAATGAACAACCTTTTTTTTTTTTTTTTGAGCCAAAACTGGCTTTTACATTGCATGGGTCGAACCCAGGGGACAGAAACGTAGGAAAACGTGCAAGCCCATTCCTCATTGACTGCAGATGCATAAAAACGGCATGGGATACCTTTCCAACCCATACCCTGCCATCTTTGACCGATTTTGGAGGAGAATGCGACCCATTTGTATTAATTTGGCCGCTAAAATGTCACTTCTGGCCGTGCAGAAGAAGAATGCGACCCATTAGCATTAAAACGGGTTGTTGAAAGGTCGCTTCTGGCCATTACCACACGTCAGATCCGTTTCTCGATTTTCTCTCTTCATACTGCACCAAAACTCGAGATTAACCCCAGAATCATGTAGAGAATTTCATGAGCTTTCCGTTGATATAAAGAACGTGGAAATCGAGCTCTGGATCAAAAGATATGGCGATCCGAAGATTTAGGCACACGAGGCGAGACCAAGACAGATTTTAAAATGTTTTCCCGCTCTTCACCGTCTGGACGACACGTGGCACGTGCTGATTGGACGAGCAATTCTCTATCCTCCGTCTTTCGCGGGCCTTCCTTTTGAAATTGCTTGTGGGCCCCTTAAACTTGGACACGTGGCGCCATTTCATTGGTTCGGTTCAGCGCTCGATAACTCGCCCCTTTGACCTTTTGACTTTTTCTCCTGTGAGGACACGTGGCAGCTTCTGATTGGTCCTCGGCTCCTTCGGCTCCTTCGCGTATTTCACCTCCATTTGTCCCGGATGTCCCATTTGATTTTGGGCCCTTTGTGCTCATTTCGGCCGGTTCGGGCATTTCGCGTCCATTTGTCCCAGACGTCCCATTTGATTTTGGACCCTCTGGACTCATTTCGGCCGGTTCGGGCATTTCGCGTCCATTTGTCCCGGATGTCCCATTTGATTTTGGACCCTCTGGACTCATTTCGGCCGGTTCGGGCATTTCGCGTCCATTTGTCCCGGATGTCCCATTTGATTTTGGCCCCTTTGGACTCATTTCGGCCGATTCGGCCGGTTCGGGCATTTTTGGCCCGCTTGTCCCACTTTGTTTGGACTGACTTGAGTCTTTTCGGCCGGTCCGGCCGGTTCGCGCCTTTTTAGCCCGATTGTCCCACAGGTGTCTCTCTCAGCAGTTAGCCAATTTTTTCCTCTCGGTCGAACCGGCATTTCGCGTCCACCGCGTACTTTTGTCCCAGATGTCCCTGTTGCTTTGGGCTGTTTGTGCTTACTTCGGCCGAGCTGGCCGGTTCGGGCCTTTTTGTCCCAAATGTCCCGACTGCCCCTAGGGCTAGGACTTAGTCATTTTTATGATTTTTTCCTGGATCAACCTACTTGCCTTTCTGCAACTTTTTTTGCATTTTCTCAGAGCTTGCTCCTTGTTTCTTCGGCCAGGGGAGTTAGAAAAATACCTGAAGGGACCCTAGAAACCTGATTTTGCTCTGAATCAATCAATTTGCTTGGGATTTGAATCTTCTGATGCATGTTATCAAAATTTACCCTAGGGGGTGAATTTTGGATAACAATGGCGACTTCAATGGGGTCATCCGCTGCTAGATGAAAAGAAGATGAGAGCTCAAGCAATCCATTGGGCATGGAGTCATGAGTTGTAACCCGCAACTGATCTGAACTTTGAAAACCTCCCTCTGAGCCACTTGAAACCCACCGGACATGGAGTTGTTCTCACCAAAAACCACTGAAAAGAACTGTGCAAGAGCAAAACCAGCAACACCAAAACTATGTACAGAACTGAAAATCATACATGCCCCAAATGGAACATGCAGAGTGTGCACAAGCACTTCTTCTGCTGAAAGCAAACCTACCTACTCTATTCTAACTGGAAGCAAAGGCAAGCTAAACAAACCCTGCAACTGGTTGTGAGAAATAGCTTCCTTTCTTCAAAATTGGCAGCCATGCAATTGATTTGGCACTGATCATGGCTGTTTGGATGGATGGAAAATCAACAAGAAGCTGGTCTTCTATCCAAATCATCAAGGTATCAACTGAAAAATCCAATACCTCTTTTAGTTGCTCTGCATTTGGATTGGAGAGGTATGGCAGCTGATCCTTGGTACTTTGTAGCTCATCCTCATGCTCAGAAGCAAGCATGACTGGTTGTGGCTTCTCCTTTGGCTCCAATGAAGCCAAATACCTGATTGGGGAAGGTCTCGATCCGTTTGACATGCCCATAGCTTGATTTTCAACTCCAAGAATGGAGTCTTCTTGTAGACCTTGAATGGATGGTGTGGAAGAAATGGTAGGACCCTTCTGCCCTTTCTCTTCCTCCGATGAAGAACATGGAAGATTTAAATCTTCCAATTTTGGTTCCAAAGGGCTGCTATAAGATGCAGGCTGCTGCAAATGAAAGCTCTCCTTCATGGCAGCAGGCTCTTGTGTTTGGAATGTGGATGATGAAAGAGAGAAAGGTGAAAGCTCAACCGGCTCTTCTCCATCAAAACAGTCCTCCAAATCTGACAGGTAAACTGCCTCATTGCTGTCCTGCTGCTCATTTTCAACTTCCTCCATGGTGTCCTCTTGATCTGCAACTTGACCACCATGGTTTCCTTCACTCTCCAATATTGAGTTTGAGAGATCAAACTCCTTTTCAGTATTAGAACTTGAGAGAGGTGAAGTAGAAAGAAGAACTGAAGGTTCTCCTGTAGCCTGCTTTGTGCTCAAAGCCCTTGGATCTGCACTTTTCTCCTCCACAGCTAGAACGTGCTCCTCTTCTTTTGGATTTGGAGCAGCTTCTCCTTTCTCCAATGTTTGAAGACAGTCTTGCTCTTGATTGAACTCTTCCTCTAGCATGAAGTTTGTCAAGTCAAACTCTTCAATCTGCTGCTCTAGAGGACAAGTTGGGACTGCAAGATCTTCTTCTTCTGCTGCAATGAGAATCGATCCTCGACCACCATTTGTTCAACCTCAGCCTCTTCTGTGGGCTTCACCAGCAAAGGGATCTGTGTCATCCCAAATTTGGCAGCCCAAACCTTCAAGCTGTCTGTCATTTCTTTTCTAGGCTCTTCCTCTTGTTGTCCTTGATGACTGATTTTTACAATTTCTTCTTTCCCACATGGAATTGGGAATGCAAAAGGAGGAATGGGTTGAAACTCGATTGATTTTACATTTTTTTGTGGTGGTGGAGGAGGTGAAACCTCTTGTTTCTTTGGAGAAGGGGTATTTGTTAGCTCTTGTGGAGGGGATGACTGTTTGGAAGGGAAAAGGAAAGAAGAATCAAGATGGGGTGGAAGACTAGGGGATGGAGGGATGGATTCAACACATGGGACAGCAGATGGGGAGTTTGAATGAGATGGTGCTGCTTGAGTAATGGAAAGAGAAAAACCAGATGATGGTGTAGAACTTACCCATTGACAAGGTTGTTCAACAACAAGTCTGTAGGCCTCTATTTCTGCTGTCCATTGTGCAAGTTGGGGCAGCATCTTTATCATGAAGTCCAGCTTCTCCTGAGGGCTGAAGTGTCTTGGAAAAGGGCCTCCCCATGGACAAGGAGTCCTGCAACCAATTCTGAAAGCTCTCATTTGAGCTGTTGCTCTGCACTGCACCATCCCCACCTCCATCTTTTGAATTTTCTCCAACAGACCAGCATCTTGGATCTGATGGTCTTCATTGTATGCATACTCTTGCTCTTGGAAAGCTCCATAGCCAAACTGACTTTGGCACTGCTGCTCATATGGGTATGCATACTGATCTTGAATCTGCTCAAAATGCTGATTTGGAGGATTTGTAAAATGTGTTGGAGGTGTGATATACTGCTGTTGGAAATGTGAGTTCCATGATGGAAATGAAGTCATGATTGCACAACTTCATAGAACGAAAGAATGATGGAAGAGATGGAAGGAAGAATGGATGAAAATGGATGGAAACGAATGGAAAGGAAGGTCTGCAACTTCAGAGATGGGTTGTTGACCAGATGGAGTCGCCAGATGTGTTTGCAAGTGCCTCCAAAGGCTGAAATCTTCACAGGAACACATCAACCTGCAAAAGATGAAGTGAAAGACCTCTAAGGTCCCACCGGCGTGCGTGAACTCAGCTGATGCAAAATCACAGCACCCCTGGACGCACATCAGGCTTCTAGGTTGATGTTCAGGCATCCAGTGTGATTGCACAACATGGAAACCTCTCTCCAAGCGTGGGACTTGTGAAACCGAGAGAGGAATCTCCAGAGAAGGCTGGTTCCTGCTCCTAAACTACCTGCCACAAGCTATTCCAGTGCGGAGCAAGCTAATCTAATCCTAATCTAACCATGCCAAGGAGACAGAGAGAGAGAGAGAGAGGGAAAAACAACAAAAGCCTACACTAAAACGGTGATACACCAGAGAAGGAGAATGTTGAACATCTATCAAAACTGCCATGGGACAAAGAGAGGTGAGCAATGGGAAGGATGGACACATGCATCACAGGCCCAAGGATAGATTTCACACAGAAAATGTCCCAAAACTCCATGAACACAGCTCCAAACCTGCAATGAACATTCAAACATGCACAGATACCTGCAATGAAGAGAGGCAAGAAGAAAACAAGCAAAAACGAGAAAGGATGGACAGATGCATCACAAAACACGTTTTGTTGCTTCAGAAGTTTGCACAGAACATCATTCCATTAGTAAAAGGCAAAAATGCCATTACAGAGAAGGGAGGAGGTTCGAACTCCATTTTCAACCCTAGAGAAGAAAAGAAGGGAGGGCAGAGCAGAAAGAATGAACAACCTTTTTTTTTTTTTTTTTTTTTTGAGCCAAAACGGCTTTTACATTGCATGGGTCGAACCCAGGGGACAGAAACGTAGGAAAACGTGCAAGCCCATTCCTCATTGACTGCAGATGCATAAAAATGGCATGGGATACCTTTCCAACCCATACCCTGCCATCTTTGACCGATTTTGGAGGAGAATGCGACCCATTTGTATTAATTTGGCCGCTAAAATGTCACTTCTGGCCGTGCAGAAGAAGAATGCGACCCATTAGCATTAAAACGGGTTGTTGAAAGGTCGCTTCTGGCCATTACCACACGTCAGAGCCGTTTCTCGATTTTCTCTCTTAGACTGCACCAAAACTCGAGATTAACCCCAGAATCATGTAGAGAATTTCATGAGCTTTCCGTTGATATAAAGAACGTGGAAATCTGAGCTCTGGATCAAAAGATATGGCGATCTGAAGATTTAGGGCACGGAGCAGACCAAGACAGATTTTAAAATGTTTTCCCGCTCTTCACCGTCTGGACGACACGTGGCACGTGCTGATTGGACGAGCAATTCTCTGTCCTCCATCTTTCGCGGGCCTTCCTTTTGAAATTGCTTGTGGGCCCCTTAAACTTGGACACGTGGCGCCATTTCATTGGTTCGGTTCAGCGCTCGATAACTCGCCCCTTTGACCTTTTGACTTTTTCTCCTGTGAGGACACGTGGCAGCTTCTGATTGGTCCTCGGCTCCTTCGGCTCCTTCGCGTACTTCGCCTCCATTTGTCCCGGATGTCCCATTTGATTTTGGCCCCTTTGGACTCATTTCGGCCGGTTCGGGCATTTCGCGTCCATTTGTCCCGGATGTCCCATTTGATTTTGGACCCTCTGGACTCATTTCGGCCGGTTCGGGCATTTCGCGTCCATTTGTCCCGGATGTCCCATTTGATTTTGGCCCCTTTGGACTCATTTCGGCCGATTCGGCCGGTTCGGGCATTTTTGGCCCGCTTGTCCCACTTTGCTTCGGACTGACTTGACTCTTTTCGGCCGGTCCGGCCGGTTCGCGCCTTTTTAGCCCGATTGTCCCACAGGCGTCTCTCTCAGCAGTTAGCCAATTTTTTCCTCTCGGTCGAACCGGCATTTCGCGTCCACCGCGTACTTTTGTCCCAGATGTCCCTGTTGCTTTGCGGGCTGTTTGTGCTTACTTCGGCCGAGCCGGCCGGTTCGGGCCTTTTTGTCCCAAATGTCCCGACTGCCCCTAGGGCTAGGACTTAGTCATTTTTATGATTTTTTCCTGGATCAACCTACTTGCCTTTCTGCAACTTTTTTTGCATTTTCTCAGAGCTTGCTCCCTGTTTCTTCGGCCAGGGGAGTTAGAAAAATACCTGAAGGGACCCTAGAAACCTGATTTTGCTCTGAATCAATCAATTTGCTTGGGATTTGAATCTTCTGATGCATGTTATCAAAATTTACCCTAGGGGGGTGAATTTTGGATAACGAGAATATTTTCCTCAAGGTGTATTCTCGAAGGTGAAAAGGATTTCTTGTTAGATCAAGCCATATGGAGCCACCGAAAATTATTTAAAAGTGGATTTGTTGCACGAAAAAATAAAAGAATGATTAAAAAGAATGTCAAAAGTTATGACATGGCATCTCGGTCATAGTTGAGGAATTGAGAAACGTGATCGATCATGATTTATCCACCTAGCAACAGTAAAGTAAGATATTTTCAAGGGAATAAAGATGATTAAACGATATGTTGTAAAGAGGAATATTCTCTTGAAGATTTAGAATTTTTGGGGTAAAATTTAGGATAAGTGAGTGTGAAATTGTATAAATGCAATGACAATACTCTTATATAGGAGGGTTGATTTTTCGAGAAAGTTTGAGAGAAACCATTTTCTGAGAGACCATCTAAGAAACCTATTTATTTTCCTATGTTTTAGATTTAATCACATCAAGATGGTTGCAAGTGTATAGCCATTGACAAGCTCTGAGATTGTTAAAGAAACTCTCCCCTACTGATGAATCTAATGAACCTTGAAATGAATTTGTGTTGATCATGAGCACAATTGTGTTTGCTCTTATTTCAAAATGTTTTCAAATAGTTTTTCTTGTTCCTATTGCAATCTTATGTTGAAATCCCTCTGAATCACACAAGATCTTATCCCTGTGGTAGTATTCTAGCATTTGTAATTTCATTGTGAGAAGAGATTTCATCTTGTAATGAAATAAACAATTTAAAATCACTCTACTTTCACTAGGTTGACAAAGATTGTTTGTAAGTCTATGAGTGTATCTTAGGCGTGACGAATCAGGGACTTTCAACATTTAATTGAGTCTTTAGCATGAGCCTTTATGTTGAATTCTTGAAGAGTGTATGAAACTATGCATCTCTGGGCCTCCATTGATACAAGTCTTTTGGTTGAAGGAATATTTTGGCTATTTTGAAGCATTTTTTCTGTGAGTGTTCCAATAGTTGTAAAGATTCCCAAAGATTTGTTATAATCAAATTTATCTTTCTTAACTTCCACAAAAATTTCTCAAATGAGAAATCCTACATGAACTACCCCTATTTGTACTTTGTATCCATAAAGATTTAACAATTTCCACTACTAAAATATGTAGAAACAATCAAGATTCAATTATTGTCTTTAGTAACTCGAACCTTGTCCAGGAAACATCTCCACTCTCTAGTGTGACAACTCGTGAGAGTTAGATTGTGTTGTATTGATCATATTTTCTCAAGGTTCTCATTAAAATTGTGTAAAGAAGGATCTCTTGATATCCTTCACCAACATGGGTTACAAAATGGGTCCTCTCACCCTAGTTGAAGGAACAACCTAAAGTAGTGAGGGTAGATCAAACCCTTAGTAAGGTGCTATCCATTTCTCTAACATTTGAGTAACAAAGAGTCATCTGAATCCCCTCCCTAGCTACAAAATGACTTATATCATGATTTTTTTGTCTCTAAGTATCCTTCCAGTTTCGTGATACTACTCAACCCTCATAGGAGAATTAATTTTGATATCAACAAATAGTAAACTTCATATATGACAAGACTTCAAGGAGATTAAATAAGGTCACAACAAAGATATGATTCGCATGAAGAATATAAAGTGAAATAAAGAAATGATTACATGAATCATAAATATGAATTACAAATACATTTCATATGTGTTACAAAGTGACACAAACATGATTATGATGTCATATCAAGAATTTTCCCATTATTATGCAATCTTCTAAAGCACAAGATGATTATATTATGTCATATTAATAAATAAAGATGATTATGATGTCATTTCACTTGAATGGACATATTTTTATGTGAAAATTCCTATCTTCATACACCACAAATAGAAACAAAGATGATTATGAAGCATATAGATATGTGTGTGGTCCGGAAAGAGTGTAACTAAGATGTTAAATCATGTCATTACATCATCATGGTACATGTCAAGTAAATCATCACAATATATGTCATTTCATGAAATCATGTTCTCACACATCATCATACTTAATTAGGTCACCCGTAAATATAAAAATGTCACACATCATCAAATATGATCATATGTCAAATACCAGATACGAAAAAATATCAACACATGAGATCACAAAAACATCATAAAAATTATATCATAGTGGTCGGGAAAAAACCAAATATATATAATATATAGTACACATGGAATACATGCACATGGATTAGATTCAGTCCCAAATATCTGAAAACATAAGAATAATGTACCAAACTAAGTGTGCCATATATATAGGACCACGTAGTTGCATAAGACTCTATGCACATCTCCATGACATGTGTAACACAAGATCATATATATCAAGCCATATATTAGCATACAAATAATTTATGTGTCACTTGTTCAGATGGAATATACATCTATACATCCTATGAAGAATCATGAAACACTCTCCCTCTTTTGGTCCCGCTTAGTAGAAGCATGTCCATGACCTATGGATGTAGTGGAGGGAAATGGAACTAAAAATTTTGCTTGTGTTGTCTTAGGTGTAAATATCACCTACAACTTACCCTCGTAGATTTATAAACATCAATTTATTAACACCTAAATTTTTAAGAAGTGGATATATCGAAAATATGTTCATAATTTAGAAACTTAGAAATTTTAATATATGTGAAATCTTACCGCAATATCATGATCCCTATCAATTTGTTTTTAATGCTTTGCATGTTAAAGGGTAGACTCATGAGGGGAGTGTCTAGGGGTCATTGCTTCATACACATAAATAGTTTAAATTAAATATTTCATGTACAATTTTATATCGTAGAATAAGTAAGAAAATATTCGTCTAAAATTTAAAATATGTGAAAAATTGCACCTATGTTAGAGGATCTATAGACACTATCGTAACATCAAAAACAACCTTTATAGTTTGCATAAAGGGAGGAGTTTATGTAGTAGTCATAATTTGTATAAACAACATATAGATCAACATTAATTGAAAAATGTCCGGAGAATGGTGTAAGGAACTAACGCTCATGCATATATTGAACTCTAGAACACTTATAGATATGTATGTTAATAATATTTAAAAAATCTCGAAAATTAACAAGTAAAATCTATAAAGATAACCTATATAAAACTAACGTGAGGCGCTCCAATAGCCTCGGTGCCACAATAGACCGCCTTGCTCCTTGACCAGCTATTGTTGTTTAATTTATTAAAAATATTATTTTTACATAAGTATGATGTAATGAAGTATATATATTATAATCTCAAATGAAATAAACTTTTCTATATATATATATATATATATATATTAATTATGTTACATTTACCTTTGAAAGACCAATGACGTTTAGAACACTTCAAAAAATATATTCCATCATAAAATTTGTCAAACAAATATCATGTGAACCAGCAAAGGATGTCTCACCCGCAATGGTGTCCTGTGCTTAGAACTAGCGCCTCCACCAACATCACTAGATGCAATATACCTACTATATTGGGCTAGAATGTCACTAAGAGACCTCACCACATGAAATGTTTCAAATCCACAACCTTCATCAATGTTGGAGGGATAAATTAAGGATGTGGGAGTTTTTGGGCGTGGGGTATCTTGTGTTGACCAAATCCTATACGTGTATTTCTTCTTGTCGTGTAGAGCCACCTAATCGACCATAAAACCCAAAAAAGTCAAAATAATTGGGGACCTCATTAAGAACAAACTCACAATACAATTTATTTGAAAAATAAAGAGGAACCTCGTTGTTGTTACATGGTGGATAATAAAAAATTATCCATCATCAGTCCCAAAAATTGTTATTAATCAGGTCGTCATTACACCAATGAACAGGGAGCCGTTTGCAATTAGTTGTGAGGGAGGCATTGGTTTTGAGGTCCATAAATAGTGCACAAATGTGTTCTTTTTTAAATTTTTTTCTTTCACGGCTGTATGTGATAATTTATCTTCATACCAACGCCTACAATCAGCTCTAAAATTATTCCATCTATATATTTTGTTTGTTTCATAGTCAACTTTGCTAATCAATGTTTGAAGTGTGTTGGCTAAAGTGATGCGGCTTGGATTTATGGAATCATTTTGTCTAATAGTGTCAATAAGGTTCTAAATGACAACTTTATTTTATTGGATTTTTGAAATGATATCACTTTGGGTTTGTTGGTGGTTCTATGGGGATGGTAGGAGCCACAAAAAGAAGAGGAATGTTTGGAGAAGTTTTTTGAGGAGGTTCTTGAGGAAGTGGATGATTTTGGATGAATTGGAGGATATGTAGCTTACACAACAAAAAAAAAATAAAAATTTATACATAAAAAAATATTGAAAAACCCATGAAAGCTGGAAAAAAAAATCTAAAATGTAGGAAATTTGATTAAAAAATTGAGGGATTACATCTTCGTCCCGAAGACATCATGTACATTATTGAGATCGAGAAGTAAAAATTGTAATTTGGAAGGGTAATGTAAAGTGCAAGTGTTAACAATGGAAAAAATCTACTTTTTAGAGAAAATGGTGGGGATAAATGAGGGTCCCAACTATTTATTTTTTGTATCAAAGGACCACGATCATGATTTATATACTTCTATCACAATTTAAAACCATGATGATGATTTTATAAAACACGATCGCGATTTCATGTTCGGGATTTCCTAAACCTAACAAAGGAGACCATGATTGCAGTTTATAAAACCACGAGCATGATTTATAAACCGTAATTGTGGTTTATTAAATTTGGGATTTGATGTCCACTTTTCTGTCTCTCAACTTGCTACACCCAACCCCTTTTACAAGTAATACACTATTGCACATACTTCCTAATGTATTTTTTCATCCTCAACAAAAATTAATTATATTTTACTAACAAGTAAGTATTTTTAAAACTAGGATGTCCAGCCATGGAATGTCATGAGAATCTATTAAAATTTTCTTTCTTAAATTAGGGAGACTAGGAATACACAAACTACCTTTATAGTATAACAATCCATTCACACTAAGAAAATAAGAAATAAGCCTATCTTTTAAATGCACATTTGAAGTTCCATTTTGCAAACAAGAATAGAACTTAGAAAAATAACTATCGTTAGGAAATAAATCTTGTTTTTCTTGATCAAATTTACTTCTTTCTAAAGATAAAGCATTTGCAAACATTCTTTTCCTACTTAAAGCATCTGCAACAAAATTTTCTTTACTAGGAACATACCGTATTTTGAAGTCATATTGAATTAGAGATTCTACCCATCTTTGTTGACTAATACTTAACAAAGGTTGAGTAAAAATACATTACAGACCTCTATGATTAGTTTTTTTAAAATTATGGCTTAACAATCAATGTCTCCAAATTTTCACATCATGAATTGTCCCTAATAGTTTTAAATTATGTGTAGGATAATTTTTTCAGCAGAAGCAATTTTCCGGATCCACAACATACAACTCTAAAATCTTGCATTATTACACAAACAATACTAGAACCACAAGAATTAGTAACAAAAGAAAAGGCTTAGAAAAATAAGGAACACATAATATAGGTGCGAGTTTAAGGCTTCTTTCAACTTATTTAAAGAACCTTCACACTCCTCACACAATTGATATGAGTTATTTTTCTTTGTTAAATCTTTGAGAGGACTAGCTATTTATAATTTTTGAATAGATCTTTTATAAAACAAGAAAACCCAAGAAAACTCCTACTTTCTTATACATATTTTGGGTGTATCCCAATATTGTAATGCTTTTACTTTATAAGGATGATGATAAATTCCTTTTTTAGAGATAATGTGTCCTAAATAGGATACTTAAGTTTTAAATAACTCACATTTACTTAGTTTACCATATAACTAATGTTTTCTTAAAGTTTCAAGTACTAACCTAACATGTTTTTCATGTTCTTCTTCATTTTTAGAATAGATCAAGTTATCATCTCGAATTATAATCACAAATACATATAGAAAAGGTCTAAAAACATCATGCATCAAATTCATGAAATTGGCTAGGGCATTTTTAACCCAAAATGCATAACAAGAAACTCATAATGACCATATCTAGTCCAAAATGTAGTCTTTGTAATATTAGCATCCTTTATTAGAATATGATGATATCCAAAAAATAAATCAATTTTATAAAAACATATAGCACCATTGAGTTAGTCTAACAAATCATCAATTCTAGGAAAAGGGTATTTATTGTTAATAGTTAACTTATTTGATTGTCTATAGTCAATATAGTCATATAGTACCATCTTTATTTTTGAAAAATAGCATTGGTGCACCCTAAGGAGAAACATTGGTTCTTTTTTTTCCCTTCTTTAATAATTCAGTCAAGTGTATCTTAAGCTCAACTAATTCAGGTATAGACTATCTATAAGGTTCTTTTGACACTAGTTCAGCTCCAAGAATAAGATCAATAACATGTTCTACATATCTTCTAGGTGGAAATTATTCAACATCAAAAGGAAAAACATCCATAAATTATTGGACTATAGGGTGAACATCTATGTCTACTTTAATATTATCATTTTGAGTAACCAAAGAACATAAAATTTTGTATTTTTCTATAATAATCCTTTTAAGTTGTACAATAGAAATAGATTTCAAATTCATTTGTCTTTTGTTCCTTGGAAAATATGAGTAATTACATATTGATCTTGAATACAAACTTGTTTATTTTCATAATTAATGAGAACAGGGTTCTTTTCTAACCATGTCATCCCTAAAATGGCATCATATTGACCTAATTTAAGCATATGAAAATATTCACTAGATACAATATTATGTATTTGAAAATCTAAGTCCTTAATCAAAGATCATGTTTTCCTTATTATTCTTCTATTAGCCATTTCTACAACTACGGGTTCAAATTTTCAAGAAAATAAATTCAATTTGTCAACCAAGTAAGGAGATATAAAAGTATGGCCACTACCAAAATGAATCAAGAAAACAAGGGATGCATTTTTAATAAACCCTTTTACTTCAATCAAAGACACTTGTTTATGGAATGTACCTATATCAAAAACACCATAAAATTTCATATTTTTATTTCCTTCTTTTAGTTTATCATCATCGTTATGATATTTATTTTTATCTGAAGTTATATTTTTCTTAGGAAAACCCCTAAAATAGTGTTTATCTCCACAATTATATCTTTTTATTTCCTCTAGTTTATTTTTGAAATACTTTTGTTTCTTTCGTGGATTTCTAATCTCAATATTTTTGCACTTGACAGTTTCACTATATGTTCTTTTTTTGTCAGTAAAGTGAAAATTAGAATTCTTCTTCTTATAGTCTTCTTTCTTTTGATGCACAATAGTCTTATATTTTTCAAATTGTTCTACAATTTGAGAATCCTCATCTATTGAAGTCAGTTTTCCACACTAGATATTGGCCATATATTCTTCTCTTACACCATTTATAAATCTAACAACTTTATCTGTTCTAAAAATAAAAGGAACAAATCTATTCAATTTTTCAAAGGCTTGACTGTACTCATTAACAATTAGAAAACATTGTTCTAGATAAAATAATTCCTTTTTCCTCTCATTGCAACAAATGTTCCAATAGATACTTATTCTTAAATAACTTTATAAATTTACTCCATGAGACCTTAGGAGCTTTAATTTTTCAGATCTTAATGTTCCTTCCCACCAATTTAGAGAAAAAAATTCAATTGATTAGAGTCTATTGGTGTCCCGCTTATCTTATTACTTTTTTCGTAATTTAAAATTTCTATCTAAGCTAGATAGCCAATTTTTAGTCAATTCCTAATTCTTGACATATTTATGAAATTTTATTTTCTTATCAATGTTTCGTATGTCTTTCTAATTCCTACTTGAAATTTATTTCTCATTATCGGAAGAATCGGAGGATTCATCTTATTTATAAAATTTAGAATCATCTTTATAAGAAGACTATTTTTTCTTCCCTATTTTATTTTCGACTTAGAGCATTTATTTTCTCGATTTAATACTTTTATCGATTTATTTTTATCAATCATAGCTTCTTACAAATTTGTTTTTCAAAGTCTCTAATTGCTCAAAAATAAATGTTACTTCTCTACCCAATTGTTGGTTACGGTATTTTAATTCGTTGTAGTCCATAACGTTATGTGAATCCATTCCATCAAATTTTATGTCTACCATTCTCTATGTATATACACATTTTTTTACCTTTATGAGAAAATCACTATAATATTTTAATTCAAAACAATTTTACTTTCCCTTAATAAATTCAACAATGGAATGCCTTTTAATGAGGATAATTAGCTCGATACCAAATGAAGGGTAACTTTTTCCCCAATAAAAAATAAATAATTCTTTACAAATTATTATCTTATGGAAGTTTGATATTTTCTAACATTCTTATCTTGCTTTATGTTGATTTACAAAAGATCTATATGTTTTTCACTTAATTTAATAAGATAAACTAGCTACGAAGTTTTTTTAAATAAAAGCGAGAAGAACTTTATAAATCTACATCTACAACTAACTCGATTAATTAAACTTAAAAATTATTAATTAACTCGGGATTAACCAAAAGACACATGGTTTGGCTCCTTATATTTTCTTAATAAATCCATCTCACGGACACAAGGTCCTAGAAACTAAATAAATTCAAGTCGAACTATTGGCGAAGATAAGGACAAAGAAAGTTGTTAATAATTCATTAGCTAAGATAACTAAGGAATGACACTGCACAAATAAGTTACATGGGTTGCTTTCATATTCTATTGCATTTTGCACCGTAGCTTTATAGTCCAATGACCAATTAATAACAAAACAAGGTTTGACCATACATATGTGGATTTAAATAAATGGTTCGTTATTTCAAAACTGACAAAATTTTACCAAGGGAACATGACATGCGAAGGAATGTGGGCAACTTCTATTGGCTCACATTCTGAAAAATCTGCAGAAAATGAAATTTGTGAAATTGGTGGCTAATTATTGGTTAACAATGTCGCAACTAAAAAAATAATGACATCACAAAAAGTGATAAGACTTGGCATCGTTTCATTCGTTCAGGTTTCACATTTTCCGTAAGACCGAGTTAACTAATTTTGAATTTGTGAAGAATGTGGAATGATCTAATTATATTGTACTTCGTAAAACTAAGAATAGATGAAGAGGACCTAGCATTGTGAAGTTATATGACTTTATACCATCAGTTAAAACCTTAACAATATTTTGTAATTTGATAATTCAATAACACAAGGGTCTTTTAGATTAGGTAACACATCACAAAGGTATATAAACACTTAACTAAACTTTGACCTAGTGAAGCACACATGGGAAAATTTAATTTGTTCTAACTTCACACTATTATATTATATTTGTGTCAGACGGACTAAGAATCATACAATTAACTTTCTAAGGTAATATTTCGGGTCCAAACCATAGTAATGAAAGGAATACCATAGACACACCATTAGAATTACGGGAACATATTGAAAGAAAATAATTTCATACTTATAAAGTATCATTTTATATTAATTTGTACAAATTCTTTTTTAAAATACAAATATACATATCAAATTTAAGTATTTCATTAAATGGTTACTACAATTCACCGCTTCTCCTAACATAAACACGTATTTTACATAGAAAATTGATAGAATATATCAGTTTATTCCTTTATCAAGTAAAATCAAAGGGTTGAATTCTTTTTATTACAATTATATAGATATTTATAGAGGTTTAGAGTCTTTTACAGAGGAAAAACTAACTTGAGATAAAAACAAGAATTCTAATTCCAAATGCCAATGTAGAGACATAAGAAACAGACACCAAACCATGGCCACACTATGAGTGGATTGTGTTATACACCTTGTGTATGTTCACCTTGTCCCGATGAGGACCATCCAAGGTTGTACTTTTTACCCTTGGTTACGACATCGTTGATGCCCCTCTCTTTTTCCCACCGCTGTCTCGTAGCTAGTCTACCTTGGAATTTAATTCCATATACTAGATATTATTTTTCTTAGGATCATAAGCACAATTTAATTTTGTGTCCCACTAAGAATACTTTACATTCCTTTATAAAGACTTCATTGGCAATTATGAACCATTCCAATGGTTTTACACCCTTTCAAAAATAAATTAAGTATATTTAATTAATTTCTTAAGATATACGTTACTTCAATAGCTCTTTACAATATCTCTATTATAACTAGTATTTAATCCAAACTTATCTCTAACAATTTAACAAGTCTTCATTTCTTATAATGCTTTTTGGATTTAGTCACATAAAAAGATATGCAAGTATGATCGGATGAGATGGAATGCAATGCAATGTGAATGTTTATAGATGAGATGAGGTTAATTTGAAAATTCCCACTCAAAATTCAAGAATGATCCATAGAACAAGATTGTGTCATCGGAAATGGTTTAAATTGTGTACTAGAAATAGTTGATTATGGATCGTATAGCATGAAGAGTTTCGGTGATGGGATGTGAGGTTCGTTTGAGTTAAACCCTAAATATTCAATTGTGAATTGTAGCACATGAGAGGGTCATTGGTGTAATGCCCCGTGGGCATCGACCTATACATAAACTCATCCATTTGTATATAGAAATATTCTTCTAGTTTTTAAATGTATTAATTAGGAGAAAATATTATTGTTCATTACAATTAATCACATAATATTATAATTAAATTTAAATAAATATAACTCATGAAATGGACCTATTCGTCTACAAGAATATTCTTGATTTTTAGAAATGTATTATTTTAGAGAAAATAGTATAGTTTATTTACAAAAAGTAGGGTGCTAGGAGAGCATGTAACATCATAGTCAAGGTTATACTAGGTAAAAAAATGTTAAGGAAGAAGAAACAATAATCATGTCGTAGGCATTTTTTTTTTTTAACTGGGGGCTACTTTCCCTGTTATCATCGTTGAGCTTGTTGTAATGCCCCGTGGGCATCGGCCTCCACTGCCACCTTGGCCTCCTCCCAACCACCTAACCTACGGGTTGAAATGACCACCGTGTTTCTTCTGTCCTTGCGTGAGGGAGACGGGAGTGGGTGGAGTCGCATTTTTCTTCGCCATGATCTCTTCTTGATTCTCTTTCAATGCGTATAGGTGGAGTGTTGGGCGCATTCTTCTTGGGCTGCGTGTGGAGTGGGTGAGAGGCCAGCAAAACTTGCTCTGTCCAGGCGTTTTCCATTCTGGTTCCTCCTTGGGCGCCTTCCCTGCTGGCCGCGTGAGTTTGTATGGCCATTTTAGATGAAGCTTCAAGCTAGCGAAGCAGACGTGTTGCCTTCATTTCCTTCCTTCTGTTGCGAGGGTGGGCGTGGGTTCTCAAAATCATGTTGTACAGGTAGTTCAGTGGAGCGTAGAACTGAAATCCTCCTAGGAAAGTGTCGTGAGGAAGTGCTTGACTTTATGCAGTAGCTACAGGGTAGAGAAGTAAACGTATCCCAGAAAATCAGCGGCCATTTTGCTATTTTTGAGCTCACATTTTGCTTGGAGGTTACTATTTTTGCTACTGTAGCTCACATTTAAGTTGCATTTTAGCTATGGCCGCATGCTGGGAGCTCTGTATCATTTGCAAGTCGTGGTTTTTCTGTGCAAATCTCTTACCTGCCTTTGTTGTAGGAGATTTCTTCGAGCTTGTACTCCCAGGTCTGTTGGTCGCCATGCATCTTGCTTTTTCTTCTCTGTTTTTTAAGCTTTGGGCATCATTGACACTGCTATTAGAGCTCTGTTCTGTGCTTTCGAGCTGGGTAATATTTTGGAGCTCTGTTTTGTGTTTCAATGGCTCTCTGGTCTTTTCCCCAGTTTGATCTGCTTCGGATACACTTTGTTGCTATGCTCAAGCTTTCCATGGCTCAGTGCGAGTTTTCAATGTTTGGGTTGTGCTCGTCCAACTGTGATGTTATTTGCTCTGTATCGACTGCATCTTCAATTCGGGATTCTCCTTCAAGGTGACAGATCACACCCACGGGCACAGGAGATCTATGCAATGTTGGAGAAAATGTCTTGGGAGATGAAGGTAGCAGGATATTTTTTCAGACTCAGATCATGTACTGAGTTTTGTTTCTTCATAATCATTCTTTGTGGCAGTGAGGGTGTTTCCAGTAGACCTAATGAAATTTATTTACAAAGATTCTCTATTGAGATCTTACTTGTTGTATGATGTAACTCGTGGAAGAGAACCTCATAGAGGCCGATCTGTTTCATATCAGAATATTCATGAAAAACAATTTGCTTGCTATTATATGAGTTTCTTCAACGAGTCACTAAGTTGGCAGGCATAAAGGTTTCTGTTGGAATTATCACACCTTACAAGCTACAGCTGAAATGTTTGCACCGAGAGTTTGATGTTGTCCCCAAATCTGATGAAGGAAAAGGTTTGTGTATCAATACGGTAGATGCCTTTCAGAACCAGGAGCGATGTAATCTTTATGTCTTGTGTCCGAGCTTCAAACCATGGTTGGTGTTTAGCTTTCTAGCGCAAGTGCTCTCAGACTGAGTGGTAAGCAGTTCGACTCTCACCCCCAAAGCAGCTGCATTGAAGCAATCTAGTGTTTGGACAGCCACCTATTGCATTCTTCTAGTCGTGCCTTCAAAAGGGAATCCTGGTGTGGTATATTGCAAGAAAAGACCAGTGAAGCAGAGGATAAAGCGGAAGGCGTGTGGCTGTAGCAGTCCCTGCTGGATGTTCACGACTGGTGGATGTGTTAAAATAGGAAAGATAGACTAACCATATACATAATATGCTAGTATCTAATAAACCTCTTGAAATGAAACTTTTTCTTTCTAGAAATTGGTTTAAATCGTGATTTTGTGGATTTGTGTTCAGTATATGGTTAACAGTTTGTTACTTCTGGATTTGCCTCTGTTGGTTGTTCTTGTTGACGTGATCAAACCCTTTTATATATATAAAACAAGAAAAGGTTCTCAGTGTATGCTTCGATTGATCATATGGAATATATATATATATATATATATATAATTTTAAAGTTACTTCCTTCTGCAAAAATGTCGTTGTTTCTTTTGTGAACCTGGGTATGTAATCGCCCCTGGAAAGTTGCAGCTTTGACTAGTATTGGGTTCCTATTATGTTATTGCCCTGGAGGAAAATATACAGTTAAATTATTATTATTATTTTTATGATAAGCGTGATTATGCACTTCGTGTATCGTGCAAATTATTAGGGCATTTAGAAATTAGAAGTTCAATATATATTCTTATTAAAAAGGAAGTTTTGGACTGAAAATATGTCCTGGGTTGATAGAAGGGCATAAATTATTGATAGAACCCCATTTGATTCTACTCTTTCTATGAGTAAAATTTGATAAAATTAATGACCTTTATGGTGTTAAGATATGGTATGTTGATGATTCCTTGTGTGATCGATTTAATTATGTATAGACATAATGCCTTGATGGAGTAAGGTAATATCTTTCACGGTTCGTGAAAGTTAAGGTTTTCATCAACTGCTTAAGGTAACATGAAGTTCCTTAATTTAGTCAAACTTGTTTTGTACTTCCTTCTTGATGAGTGACCTTTCATTACAAATTTAGAATGATTGTGATGGAAGGTCGTGAATATATTTTGTTGTCTAAAAAGGGAAAAGAAGATATGGAATAGTTTGTATATGTATCGAACGTAATAATTGTAATTACATCGTTATAGAAGTTCATTATTGGAGGATATCTATCTTCAATGATATATTATGTGTTTAATCACTACATAGGTTACCATAAAATTAGTGATGAGATGTAAATTAAGGAGAGTTGAGAGACATTTTTCTTTGTATACATCATTTATGATATTAGAAAGTGAGTTGACGTCGGAAATTTCAACCAAGTCTAGATTCATGGCTATGTTCCTCTAGAATGGGAGGGTTATAAATCTAAAGTATTATGGAAATTGCAAGGATGTGTTTAGAATGCTAGAATGCCTACTCAACTTGGGTATTAGTGAGGCTTGTCACTATGCCGGCCCTGGTTATGTTCAGTAGGTAGGCTGTTAGACAATGCCTATTCCAGACATTCTTATCATCCTTTCCACTCATCCTTATTAGCTATGAAGTCACTTGTTACCTAAGATATAATGGTTGTGGGTTTGAATATAATATTTTCATCCTTTAAACCTTTTTGGTTGCATGATGGAACTTTTTTTTACCCTCGTTGTTCGTTTCTAGCCTATTAGGCCTATGGCCCTACGGAACGATTCCAGAACTATATTCTTTTTGGCAGCTAAGATCGGGTCTGGTTTTTATCTTTTGACTTCACCTTGAGAATGTGGATTGATGGGTTACACTTTAGATTTCAATCACGTAATCTACGGGATTACATGATTGAAATCCTAATACTCTCAACTCTTGTGTCTAATCATTCAAATTTCATAGTCTTGCGTATTTGGTTGTCAAAATTTTGTAGTTTTCGAGGTAGTTTTCATAACTAAAATTTATGGATTTCTTCTTAGTTGATATGTTGAAAATTATATCTTGTTTCAAAAGGTTGTTAGAGGTTAGAAATTTGATCCATTTCTTGAAATAGAATGCTCCTTTCATGGTTTTGTTAGCTAGTAGCTTATTGTTGCTATGTATAGTCTTATCTTGCTCATTTCTCGCGAAATGACTCAGGTTATTAATTGTTGCAGATGGCTTACGTGGTTAGATGATGGAAAGACTTTAAGATTATTACATCAATCTTGGTTATGATGTTCCTTTGTACGAATGTGTATTATGTTATTAAAATTTGGAAAGGGCCTTTGGACATTTTAGAAGAAGGGTCAGTGCCTAGTAAATGTATTGTAGAGTATTGTTGTTGTAACTGTTGAAACTTTGGCTTGTTTGGTTATCATGTGAAAGATGAAATTTGATTACCGCTTGGTTATGGGATATTCTAGTGAATTTTAATCCTTAGAATAGTAGCGGGGCATGTCCCATGTTATTACTCTCTTGTTCCCTAGTCATGGTTCAATAGAGATGGTATGTCCCTTTGGCTTGTGTATCATGTTGGAAAGAATTGATGTAACTTTGTTTTGTTTTCGCAAATGAGTACTGTTAAACTTTTCTCTTGAGTTAAAATGTTGAGTTGTAAATCCTTCTAAGACAGAGTAGCAATGAGTTTGTAAGCACTATAAAGTGAACTGGATAGTCCTTATAAAAGTAAAACAAAAATTTATATATATGAATATATTAATGTAGATGTGATCTACTTGATAGCATTTGAGACCTGGAACAATCAAGAGGAATCTATCTTTTGTAACAAAATATGACTTCTTGTTTTTCCCCGAGCTAAACTAATAAACATTATCCTTTTATGGTGAAATCTTAAATGATCTCATGGTGAAATCAATGGTTAGATTTTAGAAGATGATAGGATTTAATAAGTAGGAGGGAAATTGATTAATAAAACCTTAAATATCTCTATATCGTTTGAAATGTCCTCCTTTGTCAAACCTAATTAAGTAAAGTCTAGATGGAACATTTAACCAATCTCGATAAACTCTTAACCTCAATGAAAGATTGATAGTAAACAATGTGACCCTGAAGCTAAATTCTGTTGTCCTGTTCTGTTAACCCTTGCCTTGATTCATGGTGATATTTCTTAAGCAAGGTCAAAATTTGATCCTTAAACAAGAAGGTTATTGTTATGAAACCCTAAGCGGTACTTTCCCTCAATCGGAACTTATGCTTTCACCTGTGCAATAGAGGTATGAAACAGGTGTTAGTGGCTTGAGTAAGATTAATTAACCTTGTAAGAAATGGAAAATGTTCTAAAATCAAATGAATAAGAAATCTTTGGACATAAAATTGATGATCCTAGTTTAGAAAGCTTGGCCTTAAGCTATTTAGTCAATAGTTGAAAAGAAATAAGTTCTCCCTTGTGAAAAGAATTGTGTGAATCATTACATGAAATTTTATAAGAACGTAAGCTAAGAATTAAGAGACGTTTTAGTAAACAAGAAAATTTAATAAGAATTTCCTCATGGGATGCCCTAAATGTAATTGTGTCATGTGGTTGGACTTCCATGTTGTCTTGTCAAAAAAGAAAAAAAAAAATGTATGTATTGTCCTTGATAGGTGTGAATGTCTCCGTCGCCTTTATGGCCATCCTTGTATCAAGTTGTTCACAGTGTTAGTTGTATCCTTGGTGACGACATGTTGCGTCGTGTTATGTGTCGAACAAGTAAAAAAAAAAAGTTATCTTGTATTTCACTGTGTTGTTCGTGTGTGGATTTTGGGTCGTTACAATTGGGAATTTTTTGTGTAACAATGTGTTGCGAGAAAGATATGTCGTGAATGTACAGAGTGTAGAAATGTGTAATGTGATAGGTTCATGAATGTAGTATGACCTTAATAGTTAGCTGTGAACTAGTTCGAAAGAGTTCATTATAGGGTAGATATGATACCATAGTGTATCAAGATGTGTATAATGTATGACGAAGATTACACACAAAGAAGTAAAAATGTGAGACACCTATCAATGCTGGAATGAGGGAAGAATAATAATGATGCCCTCAAGAGTGAAATGATGTGAATGATCAAGTAACATTATCTAAAAGATCATCGTTGTCATAATAAAAACAAAATATAAATTCATCCAAGAATAAGTAAGCACTAGTATGTTGTTGATCATATAAAGAGCCATAGTGGCATAAATTGTGCATGCCCATTGCATACTCTTCAAAAGTGAAAGGTGGTTGTGGACAACCATGTGTATACTAGCGAGTAAGATTTAGTGAATAGAAAAGAAATGAATCATTGTAAGTGGAACAGGATAAGTGACATCAATATGATCATGATCGAGATTACCACCAATGTATTCAAGCCAAGACTTCCCAAGATTAAGTGGAGAAGTGTAATAACCTGCGTGAAAAATATCTTTGAGATATGGAAGTCGTGAAGGCCATAAGCACCAGTTTTGTTGACATATATGTTATAGAGGTGAGGAGAATGATTCGAGAGGAAGTAGATCATTAAGTGTATATCTAATCCGAGCTAAGCCATCATATGTGAAAATAGTTTGACGGAAAGTGAGATTGAATGGAATGTTCACTAATAAGAATCATTCATGAAAAGAGTGCATGTGATAGGAGGAAGTGTGAATAAAGAGTTCTCATTAAAAGATGAGGAAGGTGATATGACGTCCAATGTATGGACATGCCCTCAATAAATTACCATAGTATTAGTAGGAGGAGGTGAGAATGAAGTGGATGGAATAATATCCAATGTACAAATAGTTCCTTCCATTGGAGGCAAGTTGTCTAGGTAATCCATAAGTCACGGATCAACAACAAGATATATAGTAGAAAAATTAGGAATAGGTACTACAATATTTGGATCTAGGTGACAATATTGAACTATATTACTATCAGTGGGAACTAAATATTACATCCCTCATGTAATAATTTAATGCATTAGTGGAATTTAGAAGCCATGGTTTGCATTCTATGAATTCATCGCATACCAATTATAAAATTATATGGTACTAGAGTATAAATGAGAAATAAACAACTAGAATTTTCTTTGGTCCGATTGTCATGGGTAAAGTTGCAGAGCCTATGTATGAACACATAGTAGAATCATATGATCAAGGAAAAAGATTTAGATCAGATCCAAGTATCAACTAAAAGATGCTTGACACCCAAGTTATTGATGCATATATATATATACAGAGAGAGAGATGAGAGTCATTATCATAAATATAAATATTATCGGCTATAGTACATGGAAAAGTAATCTATTGAGAAAATACATCTATGAATGTCTCATAAACAATTTATCAATGTGTAGTGAAAGGAATACGAGTAGTATCCAAAAGAGTAATGATTTTAGTGCAACACTCATGAATGGCTAACAATAAATTGTGAATAGAAATATTCACGATGGGAGACTCCTATGAAAAATGCAAGAAGTGATGAAATGAGGATCCAAGAGTGTTCAAATGAGATGGGTTCACCAAATGATTAAGAAAATATAATAAAATAAATGTTGAATCCTAAGTAAGTTACAACACAATAGATATACAATAAATTAGTGATTTGACACATGTAAGAAAGGTATTAAAATTGAAACCCTAATTTCATGAGATAGAGAAACAAACTTAGTTGATTTGTAATAATCCTAAAGTTGTTTCGAGCTGGAAAATTGACAAAAGAATAATGCAGACTACCATAACCAAGCCCAAACAATTAAAGAAGTGTCAAAATATGGGAATGGGGTGCCTACATCAGGTAATGGGTACCTAGGGCACTATAGACCTTTGTAGGCCACCTATGACTTCTCATAACTTAAGAAAGTGATTTTCACAAAGTGTTGGTTCAATGTCGCCGACTTCGTTATTTATCACTAGTATGTTGCTTTATGATAGTCAATCTTACATGTAACCTATAAGAAGAGATAGCACTTATAAAACCCTACAACACATCAAATCCCAATAATTAAAATATGCAAATGGGGAGTTGGACTGATCCTAGATTTCACCGAACTAAGTGAACTTACGATTTGAGAAATCCACCGATTTCAAACTCCACATATTTCTTCATGTATGTGTGTGATTAGAATCATGTCCGAGGTGGTTCTTATGCTAGACGCAACTAATAGCAAGCAATAGCAAGATGTAGAAAATACAAAAAATATGTGTGCATGTAACAAAAACATCCCCTCTTATGAATTTTATTTAGAAGAATGCCCTCCTTTGTCCTTTTAATAGATGCTAGATGAATGCTTTGATGCTCTTGTAAATTCCTTTGAATGCAACCTTAGGTTGTGATAGTAATTTCTTCAAGATTGGTCCTTCATAATGGTAACATACCTTTATCTTTATATGATTCTCATATTTGAATTTAATAATTAACCACAAAAAGGCCGGCCCATAAGAAAAAAATATGCCTAATGGCTAGAAGATGACCAAAAGAGGATAGCAAGAAACAAAGAGGTCGGGGTGCCCATAGGGGACGTGGGTGATGGGCATTGGTGTCCTAGCTGGGCATTGGTGTCCGGACTCATTAAAGCTCAAGTATCTAAAGTTAGACTCAGTAGTAGGGTGTGTAAGGCCAAGAAAGAAATAAAAAAAAAGAAAAGATGCCAAAAAGTAGTTAATTAGTTCTTTTCTTTCTTATGAATTATATAAATAGTAGTATGTGATTACGACCTAGAAATATACGTGTGTGATTTAGTGTCTACACGCTTAAACCAAAACACATTTTCTCTCTATTGGAAAAATTGATCTTTTCTTTTTGATTTCATGAAATGTTAAGGTGTTTGAGGTCAAAGGTTTGATCCTGGTTCATCTACCTTTATGTTTTTGGCATCGAAAATAGATCATATTTATTTTTGGCCATCACTTCCTTGTTTTATATGGTATTTTTAATTTATTTAAGCTCTTAGTTGGGCTACATTTAAATCCAACATGCTTGAGGTTTAAAACTTTTATATTTACATATGGATGTTGATTCCTTTCTTAATGAAATGCATGGATATGATTGGCAAGAAAAGAAATTCTTTAACCCAAGGAAATTATATCAGATCTTAGATTAAGTAAACCATGGAATCTCGTTCAAACCTGGACATTACACAAAAAACTTTGATGGTTGTATTAGTTAAAATACCTTTTCATAAATTAGATAAAGATTTACATTTTTACTAATTTCATTGTAACTAATACATAAAAAGTCATGCATTCATCCACCCAAGAAAAATGAAACGCATTCTCGTCATCTTCAACAACTTTATCTATACCATTGAGAATATCATGCCTAAAACATTTAAACCTAACAAAAAAAAATTATAATCTACTTTTATTGTTTTTTCTGCAATTTGTTATTTTAAAAATATTAGTTTTTAGGTTCACTCATCATCCAAATAAAAATGCTACTTAGATCATATCTATCATGTAGTTCAAAACTTTCTTCGCCAATATATGCCATCCATGGCCATGTTAGAAATGTTTTTCATAAGGATTTTTTTTTTAAAGTGCAAATGTGAAGTTGTATATGTGAAATGAGAGGTTTGTCGACACTATTACTTGTTAGAGGGTATTGTACAAATAACGATGGAATGGAGGCCAATGTTTTATTTGATGTCAATGTGGTGACAGAAAAAGTGAAGAAATACGATGTGAGAAACAATTATTTGTGATTATTAAATAAATTTAAACAATTAATAACATGGATTCCCACAATTGATTTCTATAATTCCATATTTGTTTAATCTTCAATTGTTAAAATCCTTGCTACATCGCGAAAACTATTGTGCAATAAGCTATTTGTTTATTTTTCACATCATATGCCATGCTAACAATACTTTTTATATCGAAAAGTATGAACAAGTTGGCTATATTTACAACCACATTTGGAAAAATCCTATTAACACTATTCATTGATAGTTATCCATACACTTTTATATAGGTCTTGTTTTGGCACAAATGGATGCAACGCTAGAAAGATACATTGTTAAAGTTGGAAATTTTATAATAAGATTTAGTGATTGATGAAATGGATCATGAGAAGACCAATTTCTTAATAAAAGGTGTCATGTATAATATTGAAATGTATCTATTTTAACAATTTAAGATTGAAAATCCTAATTGTTCAACATAGAAAATTGAAGAAAATGAGTTTCTCTACCTAAGAACAATGACTTTAATGTTTTTACGTCGGAGGCGTGGCTACGGATGTTTATGATGACGCAGAGGAGGTTGAGGTGCTTTGCATATGCTGTAGGTGGCGCAACGTTTTCCCCTTTCTGCCATAAGTATTACTCTCTTGGTTATTTCTTCTTCGTTTGTTTTTGTTTTCCTCCTATCGATTTTCTTCTACCACCACTGCTTGGATTCTGAGAGCGCAGCGTCTCCACCAGGAACAGGTTTACTCTTCCTCTCTGTCTTTTACCCCATGAAAGTGATTTCCTATTTTTTTCTCTATCTTTTGCTGCATGTTTAATGTAGGTTTATTCTATTCTCTAACTGCATCGCATTTACTCCATGGAGACGATTCTATTCTAAAAGATAAGTGTAAATCCATTACCCACTCAACAGCCTCTGCACAATACTGTAAAAACCCCTCTTAAGAGACAAGCTTCGTCGGAAACCTATTGCAACAGGGTCTTTAATAAGTTTGAGATAACCAATTTGATTGAGATTTGAGCCATTTAGTGGGATACAAATAAAACAGGAACTCTGAAAATGACGTTTTGGACTAAAATAGATAAAACTTTATGAATGCGTCCTCTATGCTTTACTCTATAAAAACTCAAATTTTATAAAGCTATGCTTTACTTGGACAAAGAGATTAATATTTTGTACTTTCTTTACTGAAACTATGACTTTGCTGGAACTATGATTTGTATGTGTATTATTAATGCAACCTTATGCGTTGAGTAGGTTTTTTGGGTGTTTATGACTTCTAGCCTATTTTATTAAGTTAGTTGACCGAATTCATAGTGGAACAACCTTTTGTGGCGTCCACTGTCATTGCTTCTGCTGCCAATAGCCCTCCTGAAACTATGGATGTGAGGTGCAAAAGTGTTGTAGACTTTGACGGGAATCTACAGCCAACCCAAGCAGATGTTTAGTAGATGCTTGCTAGCTGTTTGAAGAAATAGCTGCATAAGGCATCCCCTAATGGAATATCAAGTTGCAACTTTCAGTACCAAAATAGGAGCGTTGAAACATCATCAAATCATTATGGAGAAAGGGACTATATTTAGATGTTGTAGTTGCAAATGCCTTATAAGATATGTATAAAAATGTCGGGCAATTAACAAGGCATGGAAATTGCTGGGGAAAAAAACTTAAAGCAACGCAATTTGCTGGGCTGCAGTGATTGGGATATGCACAAGATGGATTTGTTGAAAAGGTTTTAGCAGTTGGTTTCCTAGCAGCTGCAAGAAAACAAAGTCCCTATAATTCTATTTGTGCTGCAGCGAAAATGGAAGATCTTTGTGAGGAATTTTTATTCTATTAAACACTTGAACAATGACTGCGTTAAGTAGCTTTGTATGCAATATGTGGGAGCATTAACTAGGAACGAAAAGAGTTGGGGTGAAAAACTGAATTAAATGCAATTTGTTGATGCCACCGTCTAAATTTTAAATACTACAAACAAAGTATATATTCCTAAATTATTGTAGTTGCATAAATATAGGTTTAAACAAAGAGGGTATTAACGGTGTTCACGATATACCCAGGAAATACAACCAACACATGTAGATGCTTAATAGATGGTCACCAACTGTTTGATGAAATGACTACAAAAGACGTCCCTTGATGGAATATCATAGTTGTAACTAATAGATGACAAAGGCCAAGAATCCAGTAAAAAGGGAACCAAATAATTTGTTTTTCATGAAAGGTAAACCTTAGTTTCTTATTTATTATTCAGCAGGTATGTGAAAACATGGTTTTAATAAAGATTAAATATTGGAACATTATAATTTATAGCTATGATCTACAACTTGAAACGTTTTAGAAGAAAACCTAGGACATAATCCATTAGAAGGCCGCGAAAGTGAAGAGGGTAATGTGGTTGTCAACCATCATACTCCTGTACAAGATTGTTATCCCGTTTGAGTGGATGATTCTTTGTATATAAAAGTTGTCGCAGCCTGGTATGAACCCATATGTTCTGATATTATTTAAGTTTTGAAGTTGTGAGGTTGCTATGTCTACATTAAGGGGCTGGCCTTGGAGCTAAAACATGGCAGTAAACCAGGTGAAAGCAAACCAGAGGCAGGAGAATTAGATCCAGGCAAACAGGAAAACAAGTCATATTGACAATAGTCAAGTTTGAAGCCTATACAACTCCGTTTTTTGATTCTCCAACACTGCAAGAAAGCTTGCGAGCATTATCAACAGACACACAGGCTGACATGTTTCTTTGTAACAGTGGGCACAAACTAGAAAGAAGTTGAACGTAAGGAAATAAAGGTGTACAAAAAACCATAAATGATAATCATATCCGACCTTGTTGATGTTCTGTTGAGGTCACTGGCAGTGGGCGGATTTTACACCACATGCAAGAGTAATAAATATATATTAATTTTTTTGATATAGATATATTCTTTTTTTGTTTTTTTAAACTATCATTGGTCTATATATATAGATTGTTTTTTGTTTTTTGTTTCTGTGGTCTGATGGAGCTGTCATTCTTTTGATTTTGTAGATGCAGAAGTGGATATGATAGCTATCTCTCACGATCTTATCGGAAGGACCGCAATTGTCCTTCAGGAATAGTAATGATATCTTATAAAAGTGTAAATGATAAAAGAAGTCTTGTATTTTATAGATTGGTGGTTGATACGCTCAATTCGTCAAAGGCGGTAACATTATTCAAGGTAAAATGTAATTGTGTTTGTTGTTTTCATAGTTAATTGTTCATTACAAAACACACAACACACAAATTTAAACAACCACTGTAAAACACATTTAAGCAATCATTAAAATCTCTTTGTGTAAGACACCATTTATACATTAAAACAATTGTTATAAATACATTTGTTAAAACGTCATTTAAAACACATTTAAATAATCATTATCAACACATGTAAGTAATCATTCTAGAACACATGATAAAAATCATTATAATTTTTTTGTGCTTGTTTTTCTCTATTTTTAATGAGTAAGCTTAAATATGGATGCATTTTCTTGTTGTGATTGTTATGAAATCTGTTATGCTAACAACATTTATCATTTTTTGGTTGGGTAACATATTGTTTTTAAAAAATAATTCTATGTCAATTGGTGCTCCTGATCATGATCGGTTTGCAGGTTCTTCTCGCCAAGGTCAACCAAATAGCTTAAGTAGCTTTGCTTAGTTGGGATTTTTGAATAACCTAGGATAAGCTGTGATATTTTTCCTACCTCAGTCTCTCATTAATTATTTTGTACACGCAAACTCTTCTAAGAAGACAAATTTAATGTTTTTTTATTAATAGTGAGTAGTTTGGAGAACATGTAGAGCAACTGATTATATTATGGACAAAATTTTCTTTAGTTCAGCATTATATCTGTACAATTCATGGACATTTTATTTTGGGGGTTTTTATTGCAACATGTCTTATATTTGTTTGTGTTATTAAAAAATTGGGTTGACAGATTATATTTGAGTTGGTTCATGATTGTTGCACTTGCACTTATTCCTATAAGGTATATCTTGGGTATACTTTAATGTTTATAGCAAGAGGGGTTTTCTAGGATACAGATCAAGCTTGCAGTTTTTTTTTTGGACGGCCTTCCCATTTCTGAACTGATTGTATAAAAAATGAATATATATGCATCTAATTATTCCCTTTCTCTTTTACATCTCCAAACCTTAGTATTCACCATACCAGGAAGAAATATGTAATTTGAGAAGTGTTTTTGGTTATTTGACTACCACTTCATCACTGATGCTTTTGTTCACACTGGGTTCTTCTATATGATAAATACTTCACCATAAATACAGACATTATAAAAATTGGAAACAACTAAATTGACTTTAACATAAGGCTAGCGATGCTAAAAACATAAGAACATTTATAACCCAAACCTATGCTTAGCAATGTCTATAAGCTATTGAAAAATTTATCTTCTCAATCCACAGTCTGGTTTGGGTCTTCTAAACTCACCTTCCTTTACCTTTATTTCATTACAAATAAAATGCAAACACCAGCTTAACCTAGTGTATGACCATGTATGAATTGAACATCCACTCTGTTTGTTGAAAATATGTGAAAGTACATGGAATTCTCATAAAATATTCTAAAATCATTGTGATGAGGTTTAACTTAAAATATAGATGTCTGTAGTAGCTTGTATGTGTGGTTGCCGTTGGTGTCATGATTTTTTTGTATTGTGAATGCCTTATTGTGGCGTGCCTTCCCTTTAATGACAATATTGGGTGTGTCTAACATTTCACAATTTCTTTCGGGAGGCAGTCCTATGAGGTTCTATTGAAGTTGTGTGAGTATATGTAAATGTTAAAAGATAATTATATAGATAGGATTTAGATTACTATATTAGTTAGAAGTATATTTTCAAGGAACAAAATATTTATTTCATGTAGAGAGATTAAGTATTGATCAATGATGGTAAATAAATGGATAAGAATTTATCATAATCAAATACCAATTGTTGTACTAGATTTTTAATGTTTATGGATAAATTACTATTGTAATGCTGGTCTATTCTTTCATTAAAGGTACATTTCTACTATGTGGTGATAGAAGTAATAATATTCTATAGAGCTATCTGAATTTGGCTTCTATGCATTGTGGTATTTGTTGTAGGGTGCAATCAAGGTACCATGTATGTGTTTTATTTGGAGGGATGTTGTGGATGTTGTGCCTAAGCCAATAGAAGTTAAACCCACGAGGGAATCTTAAAAAATATAGAAACAACAATGTATAAGGAGATTTTTTTCATCATTATAATTTGACATAATAAAGTGTAAGAAAGGATAAATTACACTATGAAAGTGTGTCGTAAATAGAAATTCAAGCAAGAGGAGGTCAATGGTAGAAGCATTTGGATGAACACTGTATTGTTAAATATGTGCTTTACATCTCATTTTGGTTAAAATACAATTTTGGGTTAGCACTTGTTCAAATTTTCAACTGATGTTTGCAATTTAGATTCTTCGCCCAACAATAAATGAGATTTTCTAAATTTTCATTTGTGTAAATGAATTGTAATGTTTGTATATCTATAAACAAGTGCATTCAAATTACGACTCTACTCACTCCCAAATGGACATCCAATAGTAAATAGGGATGGCGTGGAAAAATGGCAAAGGGGACCAAATCGTTGGATACAACAGAGCAGAAAGTCCCAATGACTTGGACATATGTAAAGGATGTTTGAATACTCAACATAAACCCCTAAGTTAGGAGGGGGAAAAGTAGTAGAGATGAGACATTGGAAGGCATTTGCAAATTTCATGAAATACTACGATAACATCTACCGCGAATGAAAAAACTAAGCACCTGCCCCTAAGTACAAAATTAGTAAACCACAATAATTTATCTATTATTAATTTGCAACTAATGGAAAGGAAAAAATAGAATCCCCACTGTATTCGTCTCATCTAAACCCTGACGAGGAGGAATGAGAACACATACTGGTAACTTTGTGAGATATTCAGGGGTTATTGCGAGACATGGTATTAACAAATATTAATTGTGTTTGATGTTTGAAAAAATTATTCTGTGTTTTTTAGAACTACCTAAATCGAATCGATTAAAAAACCACTTAAATTTGTCCAAGAAACCATTTTTAATGAGTTCCCAATATGATGTATTAGGTTAAAAATTCCATTAGGGTGTTCCTTTCTAAAAAATCATTTGGTTGAATTCATCTTTCAAGAAATAATATAACCTCGAACCCCCATCAAGAGGGATCTATAACATGTCGTCACTCCCTAGACCCCCCTTTGGGAAATGAAGTAGAAACCACACCATAAAAGGGATTTTAAATATAACATTGTTGGCACATAACTAACAGACCAGACCAGATGCAAATGAAGTAAACGAGTAACAGACATGTCAAATGAAATATTGAAAAACATTCAAACATTTAGTAACATCATCTTATAGAATACTTATTGGCTTCATTAATAGCTTAATCAAATACAAATATTCCACTGTTTCCATTGTTAGCATACGTTGAATAGTTTATATTTTTAGGAGAGTTTGTTTTGTTTTATCCCTTTATTTTCTCCTCCTTGATGTATTCCATTATTCTCTCTCCTTCATCCAAATCTTCCTCCTTCAGTTTAGGGGAATGTAGTTTATTATTTCTTCTATATATTGTGTGCTCTTCTTCATAATAAAATAAGTGTGTGTAGAGTACTTCACTCCACATTCTTCTCTCCTATCTACCTCCTACAGTTTGGTATCAGAGCTTTCTTGATCTCTGCCTGTGCATGGAAGTAGTCTTCAATTTGCAAGAAGCCCGCGTGGAGAAAGGACAGACTGCATGGTGTGGATAGAAGCATTTCTATCTGAGTAATACATGGAAAGGAGAAGTTTCAGCGGCTTTGTGTGGTGGAGAATTAGTGGCCTACATTTTTTTGTCTTTTTGCTGCCATCCTGTATTTTTTCTTGTTCTGTCATGTGCTTTAACACCTGTATCGAGGAATTGAGGAATTTGAGCATCTTGAAGTCACTGGACTGTGCGTGAAAGTATAATATTAATCTTGCTACTACTGCTACCTAAAAGGTGTCCTAGTGCTGCGTAAAGGAAACGTGGGAATCCACTTGTTTTTTATGTATTTTTTTAGTCTTTTTGCTACAGCCAATACAAAACAAGCTGCTAAATGGAAATCGAGATGTTCCTCTATGAATATTCACCTACGTGGAGATTTTCCCTACTCATGGATGCGTGAAGGAGGACCTGCGTGGACAGGAGATGAGTGGAGAGTCCTTCATCTAACATGGATAGGAGATGCATGGAGATTAGTGAGCTGAAAATACACCTGTAATTACAAAACGTGGCTTATATTTTTCATTTGGTGAAGACATCTGCTACATGGAGGAGTATTAGCAAAACCACGTTAAATAAAATCCGTGTGGAAGTCTTCTACAACCTGTTGCATGGGAGATTGTGCAAATTCACATCCATGTGTCTCCTTTGTTGCGTGAAAAATAAAGAAAAGCAACAAAGCATCTGCTATTTTTCAATGTAGAATAAATCGTAGAATAAACCTTCAGCCTGCGTGGAAGTATTAAGTTGGTGCATGGAAACTGACCATAGCTGTGTGGAAGGTGAGTTTTTTTTCAATACAAAAGCTCAGTGTAAAAAAAAGGTTGTCTTTCTACATGGATGTGTGCTTTGCTATGTAGACGATTCTCAACTTGTGTGGAAGTTGAAAGCTACATGTAATGTGTAGAATCCCACGTGAAGAGTGAGAGTGGCTCGAGAAGAGAACAATTTGGCATTGTGAAGCCTGAAGGTCATTTTTTAAAAAAAAATTATATAGTGCCATTAGTGTCTGGAACAGACCTTTCCACCAAGACAACGAAGGACAAGAAGCAGATCATACAAAACTACATTGAATGTCGAGTGTAGACAACTCGATTGAGAGCGTCAATAACATGGTCGCCTCAGCTGAAAGCCGGAATATGAACTCTCAATCGAGAACACCGTGAAGAAGCCCCTGAGAGCTCCGGGTTCTACTTTTCTTTGCTGAACGAGCTTCAGAACACCGGAAATATAGCATTCGACAAGCTAGTTTGAGAAGGACTTCTTGAATAATTTCTTTTCGAAGTCAGCTGCCAAGAAAAGTGAGTACGAGAAGAATTAGAAGCCGGGTATGACGCCGACTGTGATGACAAAGAAGAACACCTAAAAGTGTCATTGTCTCACAACACACGAATATCGCGAGCATCTACGAGAAAGTAATTCTCATTAGTGAGTCAAAATTGTAATAACTCTTCAAATAAATAAATATTTTTTTATTTTGATGTCTACTCCAAAGTTACATCGATGCTCGATTCTTGCTAAAAGGATCCAATTTTGCAACACGGAAGACAAAAATGAAGAGAGTTGTGAAATTGGAACCACTCTTTTCAATAAAAATTCTTAAAAACCATTATCAATGTGATTACGTTTAATTTTAATAATAGGTAAGAGAGTTGTCTTTTTTTAGTAACCAGAACTATGCTCTTAGATTCCCACTACATTTTTACTTACATTACATTTTACAGAAACAAAATGGTATGAAACCCAAATGTTACTATACACAACAGAAGTTTACCAACTATACGGAAATATTAAAACAAACATGTACAATATACCCTGCCTTAAAGCTTCCGTAGTCACAAACTTGCTGAAGTACGAGTAAATTCTGTAATACAAATGGTGACCTATATTTGAAAAATATTCAACACTTATTAAAACTACAAAATTGATCGATACAAACATATACCACATAACATGAGGAAATTAGACAATTATCAAAACTACCAAATTTATCGATAAAAACATATACGACATAGCACGAGGAAGATAAAATTAATTATACTATTATATATAAACATAGAAATAATAGACATATTCTCTATGAATTTTTGTAAAAATTCTTGTGAAGCTTAGTCTAAGGTCATTCCATAGTGGTAGTATTCAAATATACTTTTCAATGTTTGAATGCACCATATATTCAATAAAACTAAGATATAGTAAATAGAGGACCCTATCCATCACGCACGTTGGGGATGGGGTCAACCAAAATTAAACTTGTGACCTACCAACACCAAATTCAACCACCTACCACTGTGTCACGCATATTTTTAGGAGTTTAAATTTAAAAATTCCATTTTGAAATTGACTGCAAACATACGTCATACTTAGGTTGTTGCATAGTAAACACCGAAACAAGTGATGCTTTATGGGATGTTAACCTTAATTGAAATATAAACCGGTAAACAACACAGTAGCGATGATGATTAATTTATTATAGCAATTAAATCACAATAAAAGAGCTTCTCCAATTGATCGGAGGAGGTTCTATCGTATTCATGATTTTGACATTATATAAACAATTACTACATACATTCATACTACTATTTTGATATTTTGGTGTTTAGACTGTTTCAGCATATATACACCTACATTCTAGGGAACACTTGCTTAATTGTCATTAGTCATCTATAAAAACTTGTACCAGATGCACATTTTAATGTTCAAACTTTCACAATGCCAAACGAGTCCATAAATACCCAATCCACCTTGAGTTACAAGAGACGGTAGAAATAATCCCTTCCCTCTTAGGTAGAAATAAAAACATTGTTTGTATATCTCCAACACATTATTCTCTTCACAGTCGTCTAATATCTCATCAGCGTGATCCACTTACAACTATGGTTCCCTCAAATTTAGAGAGAACAAAATATCCACATTTTTACATTTAATTATTGAAATGATGGTTTTTATACTTGACATAAACCAATTACTAGCTTGGCGAATAGATATTCACCTTTGAAAAGGAATAGATTGATTACTGATATCGTTTAATCCACATGGAGGATCCATATGATGTGTGTTTTTCATGCATCATGGTTTACTAGAAGTGACTCACCTACTTTTTTGGCATACGTCCATGAAATACGCAAACTAAAATCTTCTATATCGCATCTAAATAAAAGTTACACGTCGTGTAAACTACTATATACTATAAAAACCACACATGGGTGACACCCTTTTAACTCATATTGTTGTGTTGTATAATTACCATTCATCAAAAAAGATTTAGGCCAAACATATATACCAATATTTATGATCCATTTGGTTAGGTTTGGACCATATTTGATTTAATGTAATTGAGTATTACAAAAATAAATAAGAAATTTTATGTTTTTCCCTTTCCATGAGTGATTGAAAAAATTGTATAGCATATGTCATTGTGAGTCCTACGCTCTTTTCTTCCCTTAAAATAACTTATTGATCTTGTATATACATTTAGAGGCTGGTGTGTTTTTACCATGAATATGACCTCGCGATGACGAACAACTTCTTTCAGTGCTTTCCATTGATGTCACAATCTTCCTTCCCCCACTTCCAACATGCATCTTTTCCACTTGTTTCTCTTTTCATTCGTATGAGCCAATGTCTATCAAAAGATTCAATTGTGTTTTTAAAGGAAAATGTAGCTGGACAGGAGGCAAAGTTGAGTATTTGGTTGGAAAAGATCTTCAAAAGATCGAATCTTACAAATCTCCTTATTCCATTTTCAGGACATGCAAAAAGTAAGCCCCTCAAACATGAAAATTTACATCCTTATGAGATGCATTATTAAAAGTCTTGCACCATCGCGGATATCTCTAATGGCCATTACGGGATTCACGGACTCAGGCTTGCTCATACCTTTAATACAAATTATTAATAAATAAAAATACCTTTCATCGTAAGATGAATTCATGTTCCAAAATACTAATATGCCATAATAGCCACCAATATTGGTCTTTTCCTCATGATGAATTTTATTCATTTAAATTTTTAGGGACTCATTTGACATTTCACATGGATCTAAGTTTTTTCCCAATTGATTCACTAAAGAAGTGGTTTCACCTGCTTGTTTTTGTTCATCGCATAAAATTATAAGCACTCAAGAAGAAAGAAAGTGCCCAAAGCCATGAGCCAGCCTAACGCTTCCTTAATCACAAACCTGTAGAAGTATGAGGAAATTCTGTGTATTTAAAGTAATACAAAAGGTGACCCATATTTTCAAAATATTTGACACTCATTAATACTACAAATTTGATCTATACAACCGTATATGACATAGCACGAGGATATACATTTTATTTTGTAAATGATATAAACTTAATGCTACTATTAGATATAGACATAGAAGACATCTTCGCTATGAATAGTTTGTACAAATTTCCATCAACCTTAGCCTAAGGTCAATCAATAGCAGTAGTATTTAGATATACTTTTCAATGCTTGAATGCACCATATATTCAACAAAACCAAGATATAGTAAACACCAAAAAAGGTGGTTCTTTATGGGATGTTGATCTTGTTTGAAATATAAATAAAAAAACAACAAAGTAGTGATGATGATAAATGTATTATAGAAAGTAAATCACAATAAAAGAGCATCTCAATTGATCGTAGGAGGCTCCATCATATTCATGATCCCCACATTATATAAACAATTACTACATACATTCATACTACTATTTTTATATTTTTCTGTTTACATTGTTTTAACATCGATACACCTATATTTTAGGGAACACTTGCTTAATTGTTATTAGTCACCTATGAAAACTTGTACCAAATGCACATTCTAATGTTTAAACTTTCACAATGCCAAACGACTCCATAAATACCCACCCCACCTTAAATTGCAAGAGTCGGTAGAAATAAACCCTTCCCTCTTAGGTAGAAATAAAAACATTGTTTGCATAAAAAATAGGATTCCTTATCACGACTGTCTCAAATAGATTATTCTCTACACAGTCATCTAATATCTCATCAGCATGCTCCATGTAAAACTATGGTTCCCTCAAACTTAGAGAGAAAAAAATATCCACATTTTTACACTAAATTATTGAAATGCTAGTTTTTTAATTTTACATAGATCGATTACTATCTCTAAGAAGAGATATTCCCTTTAAAAAGGAATAGATTGATTAGTGATATTGTGTAATCCACATGGAGGATCCATATGTTGTGTGTTTCCCATGCACCATGGTTCGTTTGTAGTGACTTGACTACATTTTTGGCATACATCCTTGAGATGTGCAAACTAAAGTCTTCTCTATCACATCTAAATATAAGTTACATGTCGTGCAAACTACTGTATGCTAGAAAACCACATGTGGGTGACAACCTTTCAACTCATATTGGTGTGTTGTATAATTACCAGTCATTGAAATAGATTTATTCCAAACATATATACCAATATTTATGATCCATTTGGTTAGGTTTGGACCATATTTGAATTAATGTAATTGAGTATTAATGAAATAAATAAGAAATTTTATGTTTTTCCCTTTTCATGAGTGATTGAAAAATTGTATTCCATATGTCATTGTGAGTCCTATGCTCTTTCCTTCCTTTCAAAGAACTCACTTTTGTTGCATATACATGTAGATGATTAGATGATGAGTTTTATTACATAGAGGAAGGTTTGACATAGTTCATTTAGAAGTGGATTCAAGTGAAACAATGTTATCTACCACTTAGTATGAATTGTATAACCATTATTGAGTGACAACACATGGCACGATGCATTGACTGACATCCACTAAAACTTATGTTGGAATGAGTAGTATGCATATTTCCTTAACTTGATACATTTCCATTGGAATGACACCATCTATCATTCTTCTTTGACTCCTCTATCTGCCCTTCCTACACATTTCATTATAATTGCATTTGGATTATAATAATTTTTCATTTCCTAATACAAATATTTCATCTCAACATATTTTTAGGTTTCTTTGCATGGATCAGTACTACTGCACTATACCCATCTCAATTTAGATCATAAACCAATACACAATTGTCATATTCTCCCAAGGAAACCATGCATTTATGGCTTCACAAACTTGCAACTGCCTACATTTGGTAAGTTCCCCACTACCATGTAAAATGTCAGTGTCTTGACTTATCTTTTATAATTACCTTTGATACTTGTGCAAGAAAACATCCGAACAAAAAACCTAAATATTAACCCCTATATCCATTGTTCTCTTCATTCAACAACAAAATTATTTTTTGTTCCTATGAATATAAATTATAATCCTCTATGCCTAAATCTAGATCTCACCCTTCAAATACCACCCCATTCAACTCCACCCGAGAAACACATTCACATGGGTCCTTGTAATTTTGCTAATTAAATCATTTACATTATATTAATAGACATAAATAATTCATATGCATAGAAACACATGGATTTATCACTGACCAAAATCATATGCATGCCAAAATTTAAAAATTCACCATTGTTTCTAGAGAAAAATGAAAACATTCAAAAAATAGTTCACCCCTCAGCGTAGACTTGTCATGCATGTAGGTTACGTATCTATAGTTATTTTGTGTGTATATCCTTGCATGAATTTGTTTCTTCCTGTCATTGGTTTATTCTTCCACTTCTCCATTTGGTTTTTTATACTACGTTTTATTTAGGCTTTGCAGACTATTTCATTTGTATGCGGTGTTTTCCAAATTGTTTCACTTGCTAAAGAGGTTTGAGCTAGTTGTTTTTGTTGACCATGTAGAACTATGTCAATTCAAAATCATGTTTTTTCCTCAATACAATTTTCTAAGGGAAGTGTATTATGGAGGGTAGACAAGAGGAATTATTGGAGCACTTGCCATGCACTCTTAGCATGTCATTCACCTTAGTGCTCGTCTTGGATAGGCGTTCCCCGCTCTTGAGCATGCACAACTTATTCATTGCACCCACTGCAACATATCCTACTTTTCTTGTCAACTCTTAACATTGTTCATAGAAATACCTTTTAAAAAGCAAATATTTCTCATATGTACAAAATATGTATGTGTACTGAGGTCATGCGAACTATATGCATAAAATGTAAACAAATTCACTCTGTCATTACTTGCAAATCAATTTATAACTCGCGTCTTAGTCCAAAAATTCAAAACATTCAAATTTAAACTATCTATGTCAACACTCTGTGCAATTTTGAAGGATCACACATGTTATTTGAGGTCTCCAACCCCTTGCAAGTTTTTTATAAATTTGAATCTGACCAGAGTTGATAAGAGGAAACAAATACTTAGTTTCTTAGGGCATTCCCCATTTTTCAAATAAATATATAAAACCCTAAGAAATAAGAAAATTTATATTTGACCATTTTATTTTTCCTAGAGCTGATGTGAGAAAAATGTGCTTGGTGTTATGCATGTTTTTAGTGTATTCAATAAAAAAAGTTTAAACAATTCTTCTCTTCTTTGTTGTTGAACTTTTCATTTTTACATGCCTTATACATTGGAAAAAAAGGCCTAGAATTTCAAATTCTCAGTGACTATCAAATCAAAAAAATTATGACTTAGCTCCTTCTCATGCTTGTAAATTCTCATTTCCTTTTATAAGATTTGTTTACATAAGATAACTAAGTTTTATAATTTTAACTATATATAATCTATGCAAAAGCACAAGGCATGTGGACTGGTTGTAGGAAAAAAAATCTTCACATGTCTTGACATTGTTCAAAGAAATGCCTTTTCCATATGCCTCCTCAAACTAGCAGCTTTACAATAGGGTATGGACATCCATCAAACAATAATAGAAATTGTATATTTCTCACACATACAAAATATGTACGCTTACTGAACACATGTGAACGAATTACAAAAATGTAAACAAATGCACTCAGTCATTACTTGGCAATCAATGTTTAACTTGTATGTCTGTGCACAAATTCAAAACATTCAAATTTTAATTTCCTATGTCAACAATTTAATGTAATCCTTGATGAGAGTCTCCAAGCCCTAAAATGTGTTTGGTGTTAAGAGAAAACAAATGTTTTTTTAGTCTACTATATAAAATTAATTCAACCAATTATTTTTTCTTCATTTCTCCTAAACTTTTCATGTCTAGTCATGGCTTATACAACTTGTCACATTTTACCTCATTTCATGGCTTATACACCACATTTTACCTCTTTCTCATGCATGTAAATTCCCATTTTGTAATAATATTTGCTTCCATAAGATAACAACATTTTATATTTTAACTACACACACACACACACATGTACATATATAAATAAAAAACATACCACCACATGTTAGTAAAAATCACAGAGAGAAAAACACCTTAAAAACTTGTAAGCACAACGTACAAAAAATTGCTTTTAGAAACAATTGTTGATCGAGATATTGGTGCACAGAAACCTGTCACATGTAACTGAAACTGTCGATGACCGTATGTAGCCAAAATTATATCACCCTATATGTGGGAAACACAACAGAAATTAGAACAAGCACAATAGGCACTACAACAAGCAACCATTGCAAGTGAAGATAACATCCACATCCTTAGTGAACAATTCTACACACCATACTATAACCCCACCCCTTGGCTAATGAGAAACCACCAATGTAAACCACTCCCCCTTCACATGTACGTATCCGAAACTGTAGAGAGAGCACACAAAAATTATATGGTTTTCAAACTCTTTTTGATTTCTAAACTAACAAAAACTACCCCGCTAAAGCATCATCTTACCTAAACATGTTCAATTCATTCAAAGCAATACCTAAAATCTGAGGGTTTGTATTTTTTTACTCTACCTTTACTACATCGCTACACCTCTATGTATGATTCCAACATTTACCACAACCACCCATGTTTTCTACTAAACCCACCCCCCGCACCCAAAAATAACCTTCCTCAATAATCCACAAAAGAAAAGTGTTATAAAGAACCTCTCATACCAACGCACCCCAACATCAATTACCATCCTCAAGTCATACACTACGCCACTTACCCTTCTTTACATGACTACTCATACCTAACCCTGCCCATTTCCTTTATGGACACGAAAAACTCTCAACCTTCATTATTAAATGTCATTTTAGCCCCTCCATCTCAATTACAAGCTTCATGAAAAAAATATGAATCATTAAACCAACTTACATATACTCAACACAACCAAACTTAAATAACTTGACAACCCATTCCCATATTCCTTTTAAAATAAAATTAACCCAATAAACATGATAGAAAAACCTCAATCACCTCTTGTATAAAAAATCACTACACACATAAAATAAGTAACCCTCGTCATCGATAAATAACGCATGCCCCACTGTACAAACTATTCTTATTCAGGCCTATAACTATAAATAGCCATTCACCTACTAACGTTCATAAGTGAATATAAAACATTATGCTCTTAAAGCAACAAGAATATACCTGCAAAACCTACAAAGAACATATGGATAGGAATACGTCTTTAAAATAGGAAATTGTAAACAAATGTAATTTTATTACATTGGTTGTTTTCTATATACACACCTAAATTTGGTCATTTGGCATTTTAAAATACATTCCACCCATGACCACCATCATCTTACCCACCGCATTCTACTTTAATCTACAAAATTACAAGAATTAAACCGATACCTTACATTACGAGACCAATTCTTATCGACACATTAATAGCGTAACCTTGCTCCTCTACAAGTGACTACTAGTTTTATTTATCTTTTGTAACATAGATAACATACAAAATGCAATTTCAAGTACTTATGCAATTACAAGACAAATATTGATGAAAAACTTTTATTAGAATTCCACTTAAGAAAAACACATAAAAGGATACAAATTATTTGATTAAAGTCAATATTAAGATTCTACTAAGGACAAATACTTTAACAATATAAAAAAAGGCTTAAAAATAAAACCATATAGGTCTTTAAGCTATCAAATTGGCACCTTTTATTAATGGGTTTTTTTATTTCTTAAAACTTGAAGTACAAGAGGTTTTTTCTTTTATTAAATATTCAAAATATGGTAATCAAAATTATCTTGATTTTTCAATTCAAATTAATCATCTTATTTTGTAATTGTGAATATGAGGGTTTTAAGGACATGGAATCAACTAAATAACCATAATAATAAAAAATATTTAGATATTAACATAAGATAAAAGCATACCAATAATGTCCACACAATGTTTATCCTAAGAAAATCCTTTCTATAAAAAATTAAACATACCTTTGCTTCGTGTATTGTCTTGAAAAGCCTTACAAATATGATAACAACATAAAAAATTCTAACCTATGACAATTAAATCTTTCAATGATACCTCTAACAATGAGACCAGGTATTATGATAACCAAAATGCATCCTATAATTAGTATTTTTAATAAAGCAAGGCAAACTACTATAATTATATTTTTAAGTAGATCTACTTTTTAAATTGAACTCAAGTTACAAAGCTAAATTTTATTTCATTACTTTCAATTACGTTTTTATTCACCCAACTACTTCCACAATATCCTAATGTCTACATACCATTTTATAAAATAAATATACATCAAAAAATTACTCCCTTTGTTATATATTCGATCAAATAAAATAGAAAATAATTCTTCATCGATGTGGGATATTACGATCATTTTTCCGCTAAATGAACTAAAGTTTTGAATTCTCAATTCCTTAGTCTTTTCATTTGCATCATTGACTTTCATATTCATATTATCTAGTATCCCTCTCTTCTCGTTTACAATTCTCTAACCAAATTATATTACATGTCATTTGAAAGGATCAATAAATAGACCGTTCCAAGCCATAAAGAACTTAGATGATAATAAAACATCACACTTAATAAGTTGAAAGCAATTTCTTATAATTAATTTATAAAAACCTATGCAAACAAATGAAAAAAATTATCATATATTATTATGGAACTTTATATAGTACAATGAAAAGGGGTCGTGTTGATATATGCAAAGAAAGTTCAATCTAAGAACTAGTAAAGGCCATAGATGAAGTCATAAATCAAGGAAAGAACTAGACAAAAAATAATTAATCAAGCCCATAGATATAAGAAAGGAAAAGACAACAAAAACTAGTAAATAATATAGTTCAAGGAAAGAAAAATACCTAACAACTATATAATATCCTCCTAATATATAAATAAGATAAAAATAAATATCGCACATAAGTAGGTGAGAATAAATAAGGAGGATGTAACTAAAGCACCTAGGTGAACATGAGATAAGCTTAATAAAATACACTAATATCCCCCTTAAGAGAGGTTACAAGCCCAAAATAGAATTAGCATATCCATAGTTGAGTCCTGAAATTAAGGCACGAGTAGGTACTCATTTACGATATATCCATGAAGAAATATCGAACCAAAAGTAGGAAATAATCATGTTAGAAGCAAAGAAAAAGAAGAAGAAGGAATATGTTCTCATGAACATCCCTTAAGAATAAATTATAAAACACCAAGCATGTCACACAACTCAAGGGAGCGAAGTGATGCAAATGGGTTCATAAAGATGTCTAAAACCTCCTACCGAGTTAGAATGTACTCTAAGTAAATAAATCCATCCTAAATGTGCTAACGAATGAAGTTTACATGTAAATCTCAATATCCTTCTTCCTTGGTATTATACATCGTTGTGAGAAATGTTAATTTCAGTATTTTAGTCACACCAAATTACAAGTCGGTGAATCTCATGGTAGTCTAACCTCTGTCGATAACTTTTGAAGCCAAAGAATATTTTGATTTTCTATAATTGTTCCCATATACTCGCCTCATAAGATGAAAGTGGAATAGATTGTTTCTTTTACATTCTCAAGAAACTATAGAATGACCACGATAAAAATTTATCCAAAATTGGCATGAATTTCATCAATAGAACCTTCCCAATCTCAATCCACATAACCAACCAACTGAATAGAACCCCTAGTATAGTGTAGTCCAAAGTATGAAGTTCCTTGCAAATAACACAAAATATTTTTTAACATCATGTAAGTGATCTGTTATTATGAGAATATTAAAATTAAGGTACAAACCCTAATACAAATGAAATATCGTAGTGAGTATGGCTCAAGTACATGAGACTTCTAACCAACTACCTATATAATGCATGATCACAAAGTGGACAAGTACATTGGAAATAAGAGTAGCCTTGGACTGAAAAGAATATGGAATTGTCTTGAAATCATTCATATCGAAAGTCTCAAGAAGATCATGGGTGTACTATTTCTAACTCAAATGAATCCCTTAAGATGTTTGAGAAATCCGCCAACCAAGGAAATAATGCAATTACTCGAGATTTGTCATGTCAAACTGCCCGGAAAGAGCACTATGAATATTTAAAATGTGGGAAGAAGATCTACCAATAAGTAGAGGATCATCTAAATATAAGAAATTTATCTTAATATCCTTTCCAAAATGTTGGAGATATAATGTAGGATTAGAGTGGCGGTGAATAAACGGTAGATAAAATAAAATAATCCAACTTCTCATACCAAGCCTGATGTGCTTGTTTGAGAACGTAAAGATACATTCGAAATCTACGAACAACATAAGAGTCATAAAGTAATCCAACAAGTTTATCCATTCATATTTCCTCCTATAAATGTCCATCTAAGAAGTCACTCTTCACGTCCATTTTGTATATGGGCCAACCTTGTGATGTAGTAATTGTATAAAGAAAACCTATGCTCTTGGGTACATCTCTAGGTCATAAAAGCATGCTAGCATTTACATGATTCGTAAGTGAAAAAACTAGTAATTAACAACCTCCTTTTGACTTTTTTTTCTTTTTGCACTTTTATTGGCCTTATATATCTTGCACTCCTACCAAAAGTTGAAAGTTTTATTTTCTATTTCCTTACACACTAGCACTAAGTTCAGAAAATAACATTAGACACCCATGTCCTCCTAAGAGATCATGTTCCTCTTTAGTGTTTTCTAATCCGTTTCAACCCCTTTCACTTTTTAACTTTTTTTTACTAATTTGGGTCACCCTCTTAGTTGTAAATTACCAAATTTAAAAAAGGGAATCATTTAAATAGATAGGTAAGATTTTAAAATGAGGGGTTAAGGGGATAATAACTAGCATTACCTATTATCACCTAAGCTTACATTCAAAGAAGTCGAGAAATTCAAAGGCATTCATCTAGCACAATAAATCAAGGGACAAGGATTTCATACTTCTGCAAACAAATCATAGGAAGGATACTTTTATTCTATTCCATCCACACATTCTATACATATTCTACATTCTATATTTATCTCGCTATCATTGGTGAAACTTGCACACTGGCATCCTAGGGAATCATCAAACTCAATAGAATAATGAACTTCATGGAGTACAAGATGTAGTGTAGAACTAGGTTGTAAGTTCACTCCTTGGGACCTGTCGGGTTCGATCTGAATCCCCATTCTACAATTTCCTTTTTAAGTTTAATGGGGTTTGTTGGAATGTGAAGGTGAACTTATTTCTTTTCGGTTATAGGTACATTCAATTATCAACGAGCAAAGCCGGTGTGAAAATTAGAGACTAATATAAAAACTCCTTACGCACCAAAATACCAGATCTAGACCATTCGCAGAGACACTAATGCATAGACATAGTCGTCATCTCCCGAGCACTCCTACCCTCCTGTGGGAACTTCTTCCCTATAAATTTTTATTTTTAGAACCTTTAGCAAGTACTAACAACATTCTCTTTATCTTGATTCAAACTTTTAGTTGTTCATCTACACAGATTACTTCTAGATTGTGATAAATTAAGTCACCCTTTCTCTCTCTCTCTTTATTAGTGTTCTAATATTATCGCATGCTTGTAATTTTTCTAATTTACTATATTTTATTATTTTACATCATTTATTACAGTAGTTACTCTACCATTAGATTTAATTCCAAAACATTAAATCATTTGGTGAACCCCATCACTCAAAATAGTATTTCCTCCATGGATTTCCATTTTAAACCCATCACCCGTAGTGATAGTTTTGGTTATTTTTACACAATAAGCTTCCTCCATATTTCGTAGGTCCTTTAAATCAATGGCCATGGCTAAATATTCTAATCCTTTGTTTGATTCTAAAAAATTTATGTTTGTCAACATTGAAACTTATGATAGTAAAGAATCATATGATGAGGGCACCAACGTTGATTACCAACAATTTGATGAACTTACTAATTTTTTTGTTTTTCCTTACGCAATCACCCTATGCACATTCCAAATGTCCTAAATTCTTTACTTGTTGCGAAACATGATTGACATGTTGTATCTCACCCTCTTATGTGTTTCTCCTTGACCACCATGTCCTCCATACCACCCTCAACTATACCTATTTTGATATCTTCTTCTACTGCTCCTCTCCCTCCTCCCAATACTTTCTGCACACAACTCAATTCCTCTTTAGGGACTAATTTCATAGTATCTTTATATCAATATATTGAAATCCTAACAACTATCTACTTCTCTCTCATCTCCATCTTTAGATTCTTCATTACTCCTTCATTCCTCTTTTTCACCCACCATATATTTTATCACTTTATCATAACTTCATTACACCTAACATTCCAACCTTCAATCACCATGGCAGCCCTCATGACCATCTTCGATATTTCCATGTACCATGTCTAGACTATGCAAATGACCTTGAATTACTTGACTAATTTGTTTCCTATAGTTCCTCAAGATTACGCCATGCGTTGGTTTTATGATCTACCTATTCATTTAATAACCTCATTTAAATTCTAATTCGATGCTTCCCTTTAACAAATTCCTATCAATATTGGCACCAAGATATCTTATGCACAACTTGTTTAACATAAACAAGGATCGATAAGTGTCTAGCAGACTATGTGTTGCATTATAAAAACTAATTTTCTAACATGAAAAATGTACTTGTTGATTTTTAATTGCAAGATATTTTTATTCAAAGTATTTTACCTCCACTATAAATGAGTTTCATATTTGAGACATGTATTTCCTTTGATCAACTATTCCATACACTTAAATTGCATGAATGAAAATTTTAATTTATGGGAAAATTGAAATACTATGATGATTCTTTATCATCATATTCTAATAATTTTCAAGAAAAATATACTTTCAAGCCATCTCCTAATCCCAATAAAGCTAAGGAAACTATTAATGTTGTTTCTACACCTGAAAATATTTAATTGCAACCCACACTATGTACTTTTACTAAGTTACCTTATGCACATCAGCTCCTCTTACCAAATCTTGTTGAAATAAAACTTATGAATCTTCCACCACCACTCAATCTTGATCCTTCTCTTCCTTTTGGCTATAACTATGGTGAAATGGCACACCGCGACTACCACCAATGCACTATACACTCTATTGATCATTAGTTTAAAATTTATCATCTTATTCCATATCTCATTGCTAAAAATGCACTTGAGCTCCTTGAACCATCTACATCAAAACATGTCTATGATAATTAAATGATAAAAATATTTAATGACCCTCTACCAAATCATGAAAAGAAATCTTTTTACTCTTCATTGAGTCATACATATCATGTTGTACCTTATCCTTCCTCAGACCCTCTTGAATTTACCATTTCTACTACTGATGTACCTCCAATAGTCATTAGTTTATTGGATCATTATTATAACACTACATTCTCCTCTTATTATATGCATAGAAATGACTCTATAGGTACTTATACCATTAACAATAATATGGTTTATCCATCGGTGGGTCATAATGTATGCTCCATAGGACTCCTCCTTGCTATCAAATTCCCAACCTCTATCATCACATTTCTAGTTCCTAATTCCTATGGTTATGTCACAATTCCCATAATATTTAGATATCTTACCATGCTTGAATAACAGTCCTTAGTACATATTCAATTGGTAGTTGTGACATGTTCTTAGGTATTCCTTGGCTTCACATTTCCTAATCCATTCCTTCCATTCATCACTTATGTCTCAAGTTCATTCAGAACAAGAAATTTGTCACTATTAATGGTATTCCACCATGTACACAATCATTTTGTCCTACTCTTGATAATAGATTTGCACCATCCATGGCATCTAGGTCTGTTATGCTCATCAAGTCTAAAGCAACTTCATCACCTACCTCTCATATCCACACGTGACCTACATCATGACCTTGTCATCCTCATCAATCCATTAACCCACCTTGTCAACATAAGTCCCCTACTTAGTCAACTCCTTCACATAGGTTTTCTCCATATCCTTCACTAAATTTGTCTCCTCCACACAAACATTTTTACTATCCTACACCATATATCATAGAGCATTGTCACACGTCTTTGTCTTCTTGGCTATCATATTGAGGGCCTTCACCCTTCACTATCGTCGAGATAACCTACTCTCTATTACACACCTTGGGGAGCACAACTTTTCTTCGCTCCATTATTTTCAGTTGTCTCTAGTATCTACTATTACACTAAATGCTCCACTCTTCATGATTATCCTTTCTTAGCACTCCTAAACCTTTGGTACACACATTATCTGTCATTACTTGATGTCACACTCTCATGGTACGGTTCACACTTGGTGTTGAGGGATCACTTATTTCACGAACCTCACACCATATACACTTTAACCTCAGTTCTTCATGATACATATTTTTATAGCACCTATAACTCATGCCTATCATTTTTAGCTTCACCACATCGCTAGTTCACACACCTTACTTCATTACCTGAAAACACACTCTTGTTCTATGGCTCATTCTTGATTGTTGAGGGTTTTTATAAATGAACCTCATCTCAAACGAATACGCTTGGGGAAATGCAACTCCTCCCACCTTCACATTTTTCATATGATATCATCACACTCATATGTTGCATTTTCATATCATGGTCACATATTTTTTTGCTTCTTTATAATATTTATATATTGTACTTTCCTTATTATCCTAGTCGGATGCTTAGTATGTCATTAGTTTTTATATACATAGATTTGCATTCATTTGGTCTTTTAAGGAGAATGAAAAATTCTTACATATTATAACACGATATAATGATGCTCGACACTGTAACTTTTAGCAATCCCACCGAGGCTCTGGGAATCCACTATCGCTACTCTTACATTCTACACATCTTAGGTCCTATTACTACATTATTCACTACTTCTCATTATAGTTACTTTAAATTTCACTAATCTATACACGCTTTGACATACTTTGTATCTTTCTAACATGCTAATAGGTTCCTCATCTATAACATTCATCTTATATTATTATTACAACCATGGCTATCGGTTACTTTTTTCTTACTATTACTTGTTATCATTTTCTATTTTTTCAGGTTATTCCATATGTCTTCCTTGATCATTGTTTTCTTTCATGTGGTCACTTTGTCCCTAATTTTATTGTGACATTGCGAACAATGTACCATGTGTGAAACCTGATTTTGGTAGTTTGTCTTGTATTTTTACCTTCTTGTCACGTCTTCTTACATTGCATGTTGGCTATCTTTACTACTAACACTTGTTACTAGCCTATATTTTTTCATGTGGCTTGGTTTCTACCATGCACATCCCATACCCCATAATGGGATTAAAATTTACATATACACATAAGTTTTAGGTCCTCTCTTTTGGACCACATGCTTCTACATTTTTCACATGTAACTCAAATGAAGGGGGATATATTGGGTGAACATATCACCCCTACAGTAGGAAATATCTATGAAATAACACATTATATTTTAGCATTGGCATAGGTTACAGTCACAAAACTAGTCCAAAATAAGACTTGGATTAGAATCTCAAAGAAGACATTAGCGCATAGTCCTAGATAGTAGTAGTGGGAGCTTGTATCCCCCTTTTCCACTAATGTCCTAGGGGAAAATTTCTCAAATTTGATTAATTTATAATAGTGTTTAGAGTTGTTCTCTAGTGGTAGGATCTTTTCTCCAAGTATAGAATTTAATTTTTCAAGTATAATAAAATACAGTCAAAATAAATAAGAATTAATCGAAACTAATCATAAAAAAATCAAAACAATTTGAAATGTTTCATTTGCAATGGAACTTTGGGAAGAATTAATGAAAGTAGGGAAAATCTATACCTCTCTCTCTAGCACTCTTCTCCCGTGGCATGATATTACCAAAAATACTCACATTGAGTGTGAGATCAGCCAAAAACTCACCCTTCGCAACATTTTAAGACATCTTTCTATCTTTTACACTACGTGCATACTTTCCTTTATTATTATGTTTTCACACTTTCACATACTTAAGCATGCTTTACTCATAATTTTCATATACAGTTCTTTGACTACTCTTTCGTTCTTCTTTTGAAGGTCTTTCCTTAATGCACAAAAAGGAATAGCTTACATAATCAAACACATATTATAATAAAATTTTAATATGCATACGCTTCACATTGCAAGCACTTCATGCTTCACTTTTCCACTCTCTATGTTATCAACTACATACTTCTCTTTGGGATCCTAAGGTATTCATCTTCTTTCTACTTTAGGCTATCAAGTATTAGCTCAAAAGTATAAAGTAGGGGTAAAATTTAGACAAAAACAATCTATGCAATTTGGTACATATCTAGGTCCTCAAAACATTCTAGCATTTACATGATTTATAATCAAGAAAATTAGTAATTAAAAACTTCCTTTTCCCTTTTTCTTTCACTTATGTACTTTTTTAGCATTATACATCTTGCACTCCTACCTCCATTTCAATGTTTTATTTTTCTATGTCCTCAAACACTAGCACCCAGATTCAAAAATGCTACTATGTGAATCTATGCTCCTAGGTGTTCATATACCTCATTACATTTTTCTTATACTTTTCAGCCCCCTGTCACTTCTTAATTACATTTTACTACTTTGTGTTAGTATCTCGGTTGTCAAATACAAAATTAAAACAAGGGAATCATATAAATACATACTTATTCTTTCAAAATGAGGGTCCAAGAACTAACATTACCTATTATCACCTAATCTTATCATTCAAAGGAACAAGAGCGAATCAAAATAATTCATCTAGAACACTCACTCAAGGGAAAAGTGATGCATACTTCTACATAAACAACATATGAAATCATTTTTTTCCTATTTCATCTACACATACTATACATCTTCTCATTTATATGTATATCCCTCTATCATTGGTTTAACTTGTACTAGGGCATCCTAGAACATCATCACACATAAAAACATGAATAACTACATTTAGAAAAATATGTAGTGTAGTGCTTGATTGTAACTTCACTCTTCAAAGCATCATCAAGGTCAATCTAAATCCCCATTTTGAATTTTCCATTTTAGGTTTAATGTGGTTTGTGGATATGTTCGGGTGAGATTATGTCTTCATGACATGGTACAATTGATGATTAATGAGAAATAACATTCTAAAAATTAATGACTAACGATGAACCTCCTAATGCATAGAAAATACTAGATTTTGACCATCCCCACATATGCTAGTGCCTAGAAATAGTCACCAACACCCTTGAACTCCCCACCACTTACGGGTTCTTCTCCGATGTAGAGTTTCACGTTTTAGAATCTCAGAAAGCACTCAAAACTTTCTCCTCAACCCCATTTAGTCATTCATCTTCCTCGATTACTTCCAAATTATGTGAAATCATCTAAGGCATCCTTTTTCTCTCTCTTTCATAGAGTTTTAATATTTAGATACTATAATTTCTGTACTTTATTATTTTTACATCATTTAATACAATAGTTAATCTACGATTATATTTAATTAAAAAATATCAAATCAGTAATAAAAAGTGTTATCACTCCAAAGAGAACCTTGTATGAAGAAGTGCAAGAAAACAAATCAACAAAGAAATGAAGCCAAAAAAACATAGGATGGTGAGATAACCCATCGAGCATGAAAAGATCTGTAATTAGGAAAGAAATAAAAAACCTATCTACAAAAAATAAAGAACTCCATTACATGGCCATGATAGTTAATGGAAATATAGCTCAGGATATAAATAAACCCAATGAGCTTTGCAAGTGCTAAAGTGAGCTAGGTTAAAACAATATCTGGGTGTAAGGAAAGTAGCAAGCTCAGGTCATATTTGAGAAATGGAGACCAAATGCAAAAATACAACTCAAATGGATCCAAATCTATTAACAAAACCCACCAAATCTTTAAATCCCTAACTATGAAAACAAAGGCTTAGTGTAAGAAAAATCACATGTCTAACCCAATAATAAATTGAGTAAAATGAAAACCATAGATCCAAAAAAATCATTATGACATAGGATGGTAAAATGAAGAGCTTGAAGTCAAAAATGAGAGAAGAGTGCTAACCAACAAAATCATAATAAAAGAGAACCATAACACAATTATGAGTTAGGTTTCCTCACATCAACCATTAAAATGATGAACCCAACTTGGATCACATGAACTGAGCTTAGAATAAAAAAACAATCTTGACCAAGATGTAAAACTTTGGTCACATGCTCGATTCAAAACCCAACATGACAATAAAAGTGTAGAAATGGTGCAGAGCTTAGGAAGCTAAAGAATGCCACCAAGGAAAATTTCTATTGAGTTTCCCCTCTCTCCATGAGCTAAAGTTTGCAAGTAAACTAATGAAAAAACTTATAAGGTTGGAACCCTAACTTGAGGTAGTAAAAAGAGGTAAATATTATTTTTGGTTTAGTTAATCATGGTTAAATTTTATCCTCAAATATTATCTCCTTGGAAATGGTACCCACGTGGTGGGCTCTTAGTAATGTTTTTACTTTTTAAACTATGTTTCATGGTGAAAACAATTGCCTCAAAGTCAGAATAGGCACATTATTATCTCATGCATTCATATGTGCCCAAAGGAACCAATGATTAAATCATGATAGAAATATCCAATGAAACAAATGATTTATATCCTGTAAGATAAAATATCCCAAAGGATACCTTAACCTTTGCTAATAATTAAATTTTACCCTATTCTTTGCAAAATAGATGTAATGCCCACTAAAACACACACAAATATGACACGAAAAACTCAAATAACATTTTTGACATACTTGGAGTTTACACGACAACACAAGTGACCAAAAAGGGTTACGACCAACTCTCAAAAATCTTGACATAACATTGACCACATAGGCAACAAGTAATCATACAACACCCAACAGGAACAATTCACTTTCCTCTATGACAAGGCACGACGTAAAAGTCCAACCACAATACACAGTTACAGTTGAAGACATCCCATAGGGAAAAATATTTTAAGGTTATTTATTTACTAAAAACGTCTTTCAAAACATGACTTACGATCTAGAATATTTATGTTATGATTCATACAATTCTTCTTACAAAGGTGAACTTATTTATTTTATACTATTGACTAATTAGCTTAAGATCAGGTTTTGAGAAAGAGGACCAACTTTAATATGTCAATAACTTTTTGAATTCGTTTTATTAATAAAGGAAATTATTTCAATTCTCACAAGGTTATTTATTTATACTCAAGCTACAGAACTTGTTTCCTATATCCATTACACAAGGTGATGAGTGAAATCTCCAGTTGAGGAAGTATCATTTAGTTCCAGAACTATAATATCCTTTGTGAAATTATCAAATGTTCAACAACACTTGAGAGAGACTACAATGTACTCAGAAGAGGTTAGAGGAAGAAGATCGGATTGAATTCATCTTTATGATCTCATTAGTTATTAACCATGATTGTATTTGGGCTAGGAGTTTATCCAGAATGATAAAAGGTTCCACTTAGGCTTCACTGGATGAGTTTTACAAAAATATACAAATTACATTTTCAAGGGTGAGATAGATTAAATGGTTTTTAACTAGTATCCTCCTACTTATTCAGACCTCATTATCTTCCAAATTCTAATAATTGATTTCACCTTAAGATTGTTTAATAATTCACCATAAAAGGATAATGTTCATTAGTTTAGTTTGGGAAAAAACGGCACACACAAAAATACACACACACACACACACACACACACACACATATATATATTATTAGCAAATATATTTTACTCTTGATCACTTAGGGGCTCAAAATTTATCAAGTAGATCATATCTACATTAATTTATTCATGTATATATTTTAGTTCAACCTTTATAACTTTTATAAGGACCATTCAACCATTTTATTATGCTTAGAAATACATTGTTACCATGTCTTAGAAGGGTTAACAACTCAACATTTTATCTCAAGAGAAAAAATTTCCATTACTCATTGTGAAAACTATACATGGTTACATCAATTCTTTCCAACATGATGCACAACCCAAAGGGACAAACCAACTCTATGGAACCATGACTAGGGAACAAGAGAGTAATAACATTGGTCACGCCACGCTATACTATTCTTAGAATTTATATAATACATTAGAACCACCCATAACCAAATGGTAATCAAATTTTATATTTTCCATGATAACAAAACAAGCCAAATTTTCAATAGTCATGACAACATTACTCTACAAAACATAATACTAAGGCACTAGTTTTCTTCTGAATTCCCCACTTAACCCATACCAGATTTTTACAACATAAAAGTATTTGTACAAAAGAACTTCACAACCAATTTTGATGGAATAATCTACAAGTATTTCCCTCATCTACTCACATAAGCCATCTGCAACACATTATTAACTTGAGTCATTTCGTGAGAACTGAGCAAGATAAGACTACACATAGCAACAATAAGCTATTATCTAACAATGTCAAAAAAAAAAAGGAAACATTCTATTCCAAGTATTGGATCGAAACTCTAAATACTAACAACTCCTAAGTTATATTAAAATTTTCCACCATGCCAATCTAAGAAGAAAGTCTTATACCTCAGTTATGAGCATTGTTTCAAAAACAACAAAAGTTTAACCATCAAAAAAGTAACACCATAGGCCTAAAGAGTTAGAAATAAAATGTCGAGTGTAAAGGAGAGTTCCGATATACAAGCTAGCACTCTAAACATCCATCCAAATTTTGTAACACTATGGATTTACAAGCTTCCTCAAAAGTTTATAGTTTCGGTTTAACATAAAATGGATCACTCCTTTCCATCACAAGTTCCTTTTAAAACAACCCTCATTACCATAATCAAACCACTCTTTTAATAAAAGAAAATGCATTTTCATGAATCACCAAATACCATTATCTCAACAACAATTTCCATCATAAATCAACAACGCATCTATAAATATAATTACCCCCAAATGTCTCTAATAATCTTAACAGTTCTATCATAAGTCAACCAGATTTCAATATGCATGAAACATCCAATAGTAAATAAAATTATTATTAATTTCCAACAAAATCAATGAGATGAACAAATATAAATACTACCAATAGTCATCACGTAATAGAACTAGGCCAAGGTAGTTTAATAATAAAAGAGTACTATCCATAAATGCACATACGTAGCTTCAAATCTCGGTGCCAAGAATTTAGTTGTGGTACATGCTTCATGAGGGATGGTCAAAGTGCCCCTTAAGGAAAAACTTAAACATCTAGACCTACACCGATGATCATCAAGCAATTGGGTAAATGTCTAGTATCATAATCAAATATATAGGAATAACCAAGGTGTAAAATGACTAAGCAATTAGGTACCTTAGCCATGATACTCCCTTCCTACATAATTCTAACCATTGTAGTCAACTACACGTAAAGTTTTCTAAACCTATGGGATTGATTAGGTATCAAAGGGACCACTTATCTAGTCCAAGAAAAGAGAACATGGAGGTCCAATAAACCTCGAAAAACACACCACTCTGTGGTTGGGAAACACCAAAGGAAAACAACTAACATTACAAAATTTATTTCCATAACTCAAAAGGGTGACTAAGTGTCCATAAAACTATAGTCAACCTAGATCGGGTTCAACCTAGTGGTTGTTCACTAAAGTAAGGTTGTCATGACCCAAGTAAACTGTGCTCAACATACCCATAAATGGAAGGTAAAACTATATTGGATTTGGTTCCACTAATCCAGTTTATTTAAGGAGTAGTAGAGAAGGGGAAAAAGGGTTATAAACCTTGAAGATCAAAACATCTCACATATCCGGAAGAGACATTCTTTGATAGGGTAACTACTTGAGTAACTAGATCTAGAGTCACCGAAATAGGAACAACTCGATTATCCAGAAGGAAAATCTAATCTACAGATAATAAGCTCGTATGAAGAGCAAGGGGTTTAAAGTACATGCAAGCTTGTTTTCACAACAGAAAACTCTAGTATTAAACAACATGAAAAACTTGTTACTCAAACCCATAAATGCAGCTAATAATGTTAGAAGGTCGATCATTCAAGCATGAATACACAATAACTAGAGAAGAGGAATACATCTTTGTTGTCCACTTTAACACTGATAACTAGTATAGCTAAAACAAGAAAATATTTCAAGAGGAAAGGAGATCTTTCCCAGCAAGGCATACAAACCCACATCAAAAGTAGCAGAGACAAGCCAATTTCAGGGAAGGGAAGGTTCCATTTCATGATATTTTTAAATTTTAGCAATTGTAGCAATGGTAGAATTATCTTGTTTTTTTCTACTGCTTCTACAAGTCATCAAAACCACTCTAAGGCTTGCTTTGCAAAGACTCCTCGAATCAATTCTTCATCCACAAACATGATGGCACTAAAATATGAATCAATCCTACATTGGCACAAATAGGAGCTATAAAACTACGAGTTGCATATTCCTGAAGGGGCTGTGGACTCAAGGATAGTAATGATTGTAGTATATAAAAAAATGGGTTTATTTAAAAAAATCGTAGGAACTTCAAAAACATGTGAGACAAGGGAGGGGGAAAATCCAAACTCTAGAACCTTGCAACATCCTCCCATCCTGCATCAAACTTGGACATGAGAGCAAGAAAAACTCCCATCGAATCACAAGCGAATGTGTCATTGCCAAATGGAGTTGTAGGAGCCTCAGGGAGTTGTGATCTCAAGGGAACACCATGATAGTAGGATAAGTACAAAAAGAGAACAAAAAAACAAAAATAGCCGATCTCGATCACCCTAGACAGAAATACATGTGGCTAAAGGCAAGATGGAAGCTTTGTAACATGAAATAACATCCATAGAAGAACAAAGGAGATGGATCAAGAAGGATGGGGTCGCAGGAAACTTAGGAACCCATATACAAAGCATGGAGGAATACACATGGCAAGAAAATTTTGACTAAACGCCTGCAAGAGATGTGGTCTTCAAGGAAACACCTTCATAGAAGGATAACCACAAAAAAATCTTGAAATTCAACCTTGCTTCACCCCCACACCATCACCGGTGTCCAGTCTAAACAGCTCACCTTTTCCAAGCACACCCACACAGCCAGGTCAAAATGGTAGCTTGAAATAGGTATGGACATCCACCCACACACATGTAAGAGGATCCTTCGATCCAACATTGTAGTTTAATAGCCCATTTTACACATACCCACAAAAATTTGCCAAACCACATGCGGCAACAACAACAACAAAAAAATGCCTCAAAGCATAAAAATGCCTCAAACAAAATAAAATGCTTCCTTTTATCCAACTCTAGGCATGCCAATTAAATGACCATAGAGAAAATAAAATGCTGGGGTAGGTTTCCCCACTTCCAAGGCATATCCATGTCCCCACATGCTAGAAAACCGGATGGGAATAAATGAATACCATAGAGAATATAAACAAGAAGGATAGGTTTGTCATAAATAATTCGTCGGTGGTTAGAATATCCATATCCCCACAGGCCTAGTATACCAAAGGGGAAAGACTAGTGGTTGGAGTTTTCGATGGGAAGGAACGACCGACCATAGTGCCCCAATAAGGTAATTTCTTCCTTTTGTGCGAAATGAGGATGCTATGAAATGATCAATAATAAAATAAAATATCTTAGAGGTAATTAATAATAATATTGATAAAAATTGACACTAAAATAAAATAATCATTATCCTTAAATAATTTATTATTATTATTATTTTTACAACTTAAAATAATTATTAGTCATATTAATAACAACCGATAGTCAAGCTCGGCAAAACAAGAACAATATTTTCCTTTAATAGGATAATCGCATGGAACACTACAAGGTCCAAAACAAGAGGTGTCAACAATGACTTGAGAAGGCAAGATGGGGAGGAAGGGTGTTAATTATTCTCTGCAACAAGGTTGAAAGCAACTAATGATCAACGAGCACATGCACACAAATGTTCAACGCTTAGTGACAGGGTCACCAAAGCAAAAACTAGGGTAATAAGGTAATTTCTTCAACATGAAGTTGTGACCGAAATGATGTAAAACCCAATTTTAGCTTTAATGCATAATAATAATAGATTTGAATGATCGAATTGTGAATAAATTAAAAGGATATGTGCATTCAATTGACCTTTTTGGTTATCAATTAGAGGATCAATAATTTTAGGTTTAAGGTTTGAGTGGATGATTGGGAAAATACACAAGAAATAGGAAAGTGGTTTAGGATGCCCACACATAAGAGAAATAAGATCATTCATCATCCATGAAAGACTATATCATGATCTTGATGGAGATGGGAAAGGCATCGTATATCAAATTTGTTTTGCTAGAACAAAAATGAGTCTTGTTGCAGTTTTTAATTGTTTAGGAGGAAGCATAGTTGTTTTAGGTGATTATTGATTATTTTTTAGTTTCAATGATCAAACAAAATTACAAATAGTTACATTAGTTTTTTATTATTATATGTAGTTGTATTATTAATTGAGTTTTTAGATGTTCATCTAGTTATGCAAACTGAAATGTAGTTTAAAAGAAACACCATAGCTAGCATGTATATATATATATATGAGGGAATTGTACAATTTTTCCATAAAAGCCGTGGTGTATGGCTAAGTAAGTATTAATGTAGATAAATCTGAAGTTGGAAATGTAAAGAGGGAAATGGACCTATCATTTCATATAAGATGAGATCTCTTCCTTACAATTGTTTCCCTAGATGAATCCATATTGCTGCCCCATAACTAAAAATAAGAATGAGAATGTGTTGTTAGAGCTCGAGGTTCTTTGCTTCCTTGTATTTCCATCTTCTAAGATATATGCATTCTAGAAACAATTGTTCCAGAAAGGAAGGAACACCTCAGTTCAAGTAATGAAAATGAAAACATTTATAGTGTAGAATAGGATGAGCATAATGAAGTAAAGATTACAGAGCTTCAGAATTTACGAATTAGAAGCCATATTAAAATTACAGATTAATGCCAAAAATATAGATTTCTAGATCCAGGAGTGGTTTCCATGCAATTTTCAAAAGATATGAAGTTATAATTTCTCCATCAATTTTTCATGATAAAAATTCAAATCAGTATGCATTTCACAATGTACTTCGGTATATATTAAGAAGATACAGAGATCATATCCAAAAATAGAAGCCTTTCATTTTACAAAGTACTGTCTTCCGGTATAAAATTACTAGTTTCCATCAAGTATACGAAACAAAACAAGAAAAGACAAATTTACAGATTCCAGAAAAATAGAGTTTCAGAAATGAATTTTTAGATTCAAAAATTGTTTCCTATAGCACCGAATATCAAATGTACAGTTGCAGTGATAATGAAATTTGGGTCATTTTTATCAAAATCTTAAGTTTCTCAAACATCAAAAAGATGGAACAGAGCATCAAATTTCAAAATCACCTTATAGGAATGGAAATTTTAATTTCATAACAAGTTTGTTAAGTTGTTATGTCAAATCTGGGTATCTTCTCAAAATTACTCCAACATTTTCAAAACTCAAATGAGTTACAAAAGTGAAAGAAATGCTTACCGAGAGACAATACGAGCAACTCAAGATGGTTAAGCTAATGCAACCGAGTTACAGTAGAAGAGATCAAAACAAGTTGAAAGAAATACCAGCTGAGAAATAAAACAACAAAACACCAAAACCCCAGTTTGAGCTATAGACATGGAGGTAGATCTGAGAAACGCCAAGCTCATAATCCAAAAAAATCACAGTGAGTCGGCTCATGTCACGGTAAGTTGTGAAAGCCAAGGATGGTCGAGTCATATCGCTTCAAAATATTCTATCCCCTCAATAGGTAAGATACGATGAGCCGTTTAAAACACTTAAAAGCTCTCCTCAACAAGCAATGTGGTCAAGCTCGATATGGGTAAGGAACACAGCATGTTGAAAATGACCACCTCTATAGAAAAATCAACACAATAGAGACAATAGAAATCTTTGCAAAAAAATGGTGAACCAGGTTGTAGCGACGGTCAAACCACAAATAAACCACGGGTAGCTCGTGAGAAATAGACAGCTCCAGAAAAGAAAACCATGAAGCGATTTTACGTTACATTTGGTGAGATGCAAAGAAAGAAGCATCCTGAGTTCGTTAGAATGCGGTGAGCTAAGGATTTGAAGTCGAGATCAAATAGAGTCAATAGGAGAACACCGAGTTATCTCGAGTCCCCCAAGCAAAGAAATCCTGGCACGAGCTACAGCGAAACACAAACATGGTGAGGTCGTTGAGAAAAATTGTGCTGACTGGAGGTCGAGCTGAAAAGCCAACAGCAAGCCCAGAACCCCAGCTCGAGAAAAAATGTTTCAACACTATGAGGCCAGGAAAAATTCAATACATTGTTCGAGAAACAAAATACACACAAATATGAGCAGCGAATTCAAGCCAACATGAGAGCCATAGCAGGTAGGAGAGTTGGATAGAAATATTGGTAAAAGGAGGGGTATAATGATAAAAACGATGCCGAGCTCAGGAAGAAAGATAAATACAAACCCATCCCGCCTAAACATCCCAGCTCGAAGAAAAGCATCTCAAAAAAATAGTTGATCTTGACAATAGAGAAAGCGAGCTTGAAGTATAAAAATAGCCCAAGCCAAAGTAGAAATGAGAACCGAGCTCTCCTTACGCAAAACATAAGACCAATATATGATGTAATGGAATACGAAAATGGCTATAAAATAGGGTAATCTCTCTAACGGGAGGCATACATTGCGACAGACAACAAATACCAAATCCATCACCTCGAGATGCTTAATATATTTCTTGAACTCTCTCAGATGGTGTTTCATTAGCTCATAAAAGCCTTCTTTGGACTCTAGAGGAAGTTATCTTCCATCAAGCCACACTGAACTCATCAATCACCATATTTAATCAACCTTGTACATTGAAAAAAACTGAAATACCCACTCCTCTTCAACATTGAATGAACCGTGTTATCAATTTCGAATTGATTATAATCTTAAACCTTGTTGTTGTATTCTAGTTAGCATACAAATAAAATGTGCGGGACATCATGATTACTATTGTGTTTTGGTTATCATTTTGACTGTATGGTTGTATTATGGACTTGAGGGGAATTTAAGGATAAGACAATTAGCTAGAATGGTTGCCTTGTTATAAATTGATTGTGATATCATTACTCTTTGATATTGTTTTGTTATATTTAATCAACACTGTGACTGTACACATAGACATCATTGCTCATTGTACCTATAAATATTAATAAACAAAATACATTAACACATTGTGATATGGAAATTGAAGGATAGATATTACTATAACCAGACTACTTAACTCTTGATAGACATTCAATATGGAAGATAATGATGTGTTGTCAATTTAGATATATGTTGATATTTCAAATTATTTTCGTATTGATTTTTATTATGATGTTCAAAGTTATTTTGTGATTTATTTGATATTGGAGAATTGGTGAAATTGTGAATGAGTGAAAGTATTGCTTAAATTAGATGATTTAGTTGGTTTATGATCTTAGTTGCAAACTGATGTATGAGTAGAATCGAAATGTTGAAAATTGGAGTAATTGTTGAATTACTTGGTCTTAGCAATAGTAGTTATGATATTTGATGTTGAAATTGATATTTAGATATAAGTGTTTTATTAGTTCGACATCATTAATATGGCCATGAGGCTAGAGGGGTATTGTGTGATTTTTACGGGTAACTATATCACAACAAAGAAACTACGGGGATAGGATACCAACAACGAAGGAATGTGCGGTATTAGCAATTGGTCGCCTTCGTGATTGTGTAATGTTGTTGTCTTGTTATTTGTTGTTAGGGGTTCCCATGGGGGGGATGACCCCAATTGTGACCAAAGGGTTTATGTGTAGTTCTTTTCTTTTCTTTTATTTAATTTTGGTGTATGTGATTTATTTTGAAATGTAATTCCCTTTTATCATTAATTGTTTTATATGTCTTAATTAAGTGAATTAATCATATTAATAAGCTAATTTTGGATGTGAAAAAAATGAGTCATTTATTAGAGTGGTTGGGTATTTGTTTCTTATGTTTATTAGTTGAATGTATGTGATTTTAAGTGTTGTACACTCCACCCTACTTGGGGAACTCAAATTTGGACTTAAGGGCTATTTATTTTAGGCTTGTGGGACACAACTCTTAATTTCTTATACCAACCCTACCTATAGGTTGGGGGCCATAAAATAGACTCCATTGTGTGTTTTGGAAGGAAAAAGTGATTTTTTTGCATTTTCTTACATGTGTTTATTTTTTTGTCCTTAAAGGGTGTGGGTTGGAGTGGTGTGTGTAAGAGGTTTTTCATACCTCTCAACCACCCATTTATTATGTCTTGGGGTATGGTTTTGACTTGGGTGATGTGGGATGGAAAAAAAAATGATGTGGCATCCGACATGGATCCACATCATCTCCCTCTCCCTTTTTCTATTTATTGGGATTTTGGGACGTATTTGGGGTTATTTACTTGCTCTTTGGGGGAATTCTTGTAATTTTGGAGAGCTTGCTTGAGAATGGAGCTTGGAGTGGATGGTGGTTGCTTAGGATTTTGGAAGGCTTGGAGATTTTTGTGTAATGATACTCTTCATTTGTGAGGTAGATCTCCACCTTTGTTTTTACCTTGCTATTTTGTTGTGCTCTTATGTGTAGATGTTGATTGTTATATTGGTTATGATTGTTGGAAATAGACTTGTTTCTTAGGTTGTGGGAGAAATGGAAATGGGGGTAAAATTTGAGGGAGGCATAAAAGAAATGTTATTGGGTATTTTAGGAGGGAGTTGGGTTAGGATGTCCACCTTGTTGATAAATATGTTTTTTATTTATCTTGTTATTCTCCTTAGGGAGGCATAAGAGTGGGTTGATTCTTGAGGGAGGCATAAGAGTGGTGTATATTCTGGAGGGAGGCATAAGAGTGTTGTGTGTATTATGATGGAGTTTTGGAGGCTCATAGGTGGACACCCAAACCCTTGGGAGGCATAAGAAGAACCCCATGTTCCTTTCTCCTCCATGGCTTTAGCATGAAGCCTTTGTGTTTTGTTATTTGTTGGTTGGTTGTAAAGAAATTGGTATTGTGTTATTTCATTTTTTCTTGATTGAATGTGTGTGTGGAAGCCATTTTTTAGTTGCCATGGTTGTCTAAATAGCCCTCATTGCTTCCTTGTTGGGGCTCGGGGGCCAATGAGGAAGAAGGCTTCTCTCCCTCATTGGATATTTTGGTTGGGTGGAGAGTGTTGCCTACTCCCCCATTTTGTTGTGTGCATGAATTGATGAAGATGGTGGAACTCATTGGAATGAAAAAATATTGTTGGAGAAATTCATGTGGATTTGTAACTTTTTTTCTACGATTCTACAACTTGTAAATTATACCAATAACATATAGGATGTAATTTTATGCATTGGTTAAATCCTTGTAAGTTGTTTACTTTGAATTATATTTCTTCATATGAATTGTGAATTTCTTAATTATCTTGTAGTGGAGATTAAGCTCTCTTAAATCAAAATTTGTGTGTAGGATTTGCATTGTAGATCTATTTATTTTTAAAAGGTTAGTGTCCTTGAATGAAAAGGGAATGTTGATCATTTTGGTATTATTGGAAATATTGTTGGAAGGATGTAAATTTCATTTAGGTATGGTTATCATCCACCTATCTAAATGTTTAAAAAATGGAATGGTTTCCATGATATAATTTCCTTCTTGTGGCAATAGAATTGAATTACGTAAATTAATGAACCACAACAAATTATACCCTTAAGATGGTTATATAGATGAAACTGAAAGTGATAAGATATTGAATTTAGATAAATACAAAAAAAATTGCATTAGCTTTATTACCTTTATGCATGTAAAATTTATTCTTGCAAAATTATAATATTTACTCTCCCACACAAATTTGCAAACTGCTATATTAATGAAATTATAAATTAATAAAAAAACATATCTATCTTTACCTTTAATTGATATGCTGCCTTAATGTTATTGTGACATTAATAATTATGTGTATATTAGTATGTTAATGAAAAAGGGTAACATCAATACATTAATAAAATTATTAGTGTTAATACTTATATATTAACACAAACATATAAAAATAAATATCGATATATATATATATATATATATATATATATATATATATATATATATATATATATAAAAAAATTGAATAAACTAAATTCCATAAAGTATTTGGGAAATGAGCATTGTTTGAAAATGATTAGGTTTATTAAAAAAATAGCTTTTGTTTGGGCCATAGTAGGTCGCGCAATGGGGGACCTATTATTAAAATGGTTGGGGAGGGCGCCACCCCACCCCCAACCCTTATTTTATATTAGGGGTGGGGGTGAGGTAGCACTCCTCCCCCAATGCCAGCCTCCACCACTTTTAAATCAATCCCCCTCTAAAATCCATGCGGCCATTCAAAACAAATTTACGGTATGTTTAACATTTAACCTCGATTTAGCTTTTACCTCTACGTTTATTCTTATATGCAACCCGTGACTATTATCTCTATGTGTGTGTGTGTGTGTGTGTGTGTGTGCGTGTGATTTTCATTTTTTTGAGTTATCTAAATAAATAAACTATATATATACATATATACATATATATATATATATATATATATATATATATATATATATACATATATATATACATATATACATATATATACATATATACATACATACATATATACATACATATATACATATATACATATATATATATATATATATATGTATGTATATAATATGTATATATATGTATATGTATATATATATATATATATATATATATATATATATATATATATATATATATATATATATATATATATATGTATATGTATATATATATATATATGTATATGTATATATATATATATATATATATATATATATATATGTATGTATATATATATATATATATATATATATATGTGTATATACATATATATATATATATATATGTATATGTATATATATATATATATATATATATATATATATATATATATATATATATATATATATATATATATATATATATATATATATATGCGTGTATATGTAAATATATGCATTTGCTCAAAAATAAATAAGTAGGGTTTGGGTTTTACCCAAATGGGTATATACTCATTGTATATACAATTAACCTACAAGAAAATACCAAAAAAGACAGAGAAAAGAAGAGAAAATTAAGAAGAGGGATGAAGACCCACAAAGGAAATGGGTATATCTTTTCCCGAGATAATAAAAATTAACAAACGAGAGCTTCCAATCCACTCTAATGGCCTCCATGACTTCATCTTATCCTCCCTTCTTCCTTAACCTACAAGTGAAAACAAGAGAAATGATTTTTTTCTTTAGAAAATGAATATATGGCATTTCATAAGGATATCTATGGTTACTTTTGCCAAACCTAAATCTAAGGGCTAGGAAAGATTAGATCTAAGGGTGTAGGATGAACCCTACATCACTTAAGTGATGGGGTATTTAGGTGGGAATGTTTTTAAATAAAAGGTGGGTGTGTAATGTTAAATGGGTCCTAAGGGGTTAGACCATGTTGTGTACCCTTGACACCTTAGGTATTAAACCATGTTAATTTGATTTATTTTAAAATAGGAGATTATTAATCTTACCTAATAAAATGTTGAATTTAATTTGGGGTCATTCAATAAATAGATTTAATAAGAACCTTGGGGTTAAATAGCAATGACTAAAATGAATTAATATTTGAATTAAGTAAAGGAACTTAATGAGAGAAATCAAATCGAAATATTTTAATATTTTTGGGCCAATAGTAACTAATTATTATTTTAATCCCAACTGCCATTTAATAGTTTAAAATTATGTAATCTAGATTTAATAAAAATCCAAACTAAGGCCTTGGAACCTTTCAAAAAAAAATTATTACATAATTTTTCTGTTTGCTTTCGGGTTTCTCGTGGTTTTATCTGGGAAGAATGTGGGCATTACACTTGGTATCGATCTGTGGGCTCAACGTGTAACGACCCAATAAATTCTCACATGAACAACACGGTGAAATACAGATAATTTTTTTTTTTTTGACTTGCTTGACACATAACAAGACGCAACATGTCGTCATCAAGGATACAACTAACACTTTGTGAACAACTTGATACAAGGATGGCCATAAAGGCAAAGACGGAAACGTTCACACCTATCCGGGACAATTTACTTTTCTTTTGACAAGACAACATAGAAGTCCAATCACGAGAACACACTTACGATTAGGACCAACCACAATGAGTTATTCTTGAGGGTTATTTATTTTAATAAGATATCTTGCAAGTCTTAGGTTACGTTTTCAAGGAGGCTCAAGATATGACTCATACAATTCATCGTACTCAAGCTAAGTTTATTCTTTTTACACTAAGTAATTATCTTTAAAACTTCTCTATTATGACATTTATTTGCTTAATTCGTTTATTTAGAGAAAGGGGGAATTTAATCCCACCAGGCCATCTATTTACACTTACGCTACTAGAACTTGTTCATGCCCATATGACAACATGGGTTTCCGTTCAACATACTTAAGAGAAGGAAGACAAAGCACTTTGAAAAAAAACAGGTTAGAGGAAGAAGGTCGAGTTGATTTCATCTTTATGACCTCATTAGTTATTAACTCGCTTTTATTGAGGCTTGAGGATTTATCGAAAATTATTAAATATTTTACTTAGGCTTCACTGGATGATTTTACAAAAGAAAACAATTTACCTTTCAAATGGTTGAGAAACAGATTACATGGCTTCGAAACCGATTCCTCCTATTTATTAAATCTTATTATCTTATATCAACTAACAATTTGTTTCATCTTATGATCATTCTAAGAATTCTCCATAAAATGATAATGTTTATTAGTTTGGCTCAAAAAAAAAAAAAAAAAGTAATCATATTTTGTTACAAAAGATAGTTTCCTCTTGATTGTTCCAGGTCTCAAAGGTTATCAAGTAGATCACATCTACATTAATATATTCATATACATAAATTTTTGTTTAACTTTTATAAGGACTATCCAGTCCACTTTATAGTGCTTACAAACTCATTGTTACTATGCCTTAGAAGGATTTACAAGTCAACATTCTAACTCGAGAGCAAAGTTTAACAGTACTCGTTTGCGAAAACAAAACAAGGTTACATCAGTTCTTTCAACACGATGCACAAACCAAAGGGACATACCATCTCTATTAATCCATGACTAGGGAAGAAGAGCGTAATAACATGGAACATGCCACACTACTATTCTAAGGATTTAAAATACACTAGAATATCCCATAACCAAGCGGTAATCAAATTTCATCTTTCACATGATAACCAAACAAGCCAAAGTTTCAATTACAACAACAACACTCTCAATACATTCGACATTTTTAGAAGGAACTTCATAAATTTACGAGATGAACCTTTAACACTCTTTTCCTCTAGTCTACTCGCATAATCCATCTGCACAAATATTAACTAAAGTCAGTTCGCAAGAATTGAGCATGTTAAGGCTACACATTGCAACAGTAAGCTAACATTTAACAATATCAAAAAGGAATGTTCTAAATTCAGAAATGGATTAAAACACAACTCACAACTCCAAGATTAATCACATGAGAGAGAAATCTAAACCATCCAACAAGGAGAAAGTCAAAATACCAGTAAGAACAAAATTACATAAATCAAGGCAAGACCTTATGGGTTAGGAACAAGAAGGTCAAGAGGGTTGATATTTCTTCATGTGATCCTATGGTTTACGTGATTGGAATCCAATACTCAATCCATCCATCTAAAGAGGTCCAAGAGAAGACAAAACATACTAATTATGATCGTAGGCGCGGAACAAAATGACGTTATCCAAATCTCCCAGGGGGAGGCTTCATAGCAATAATTAGGGTTCGACGCCCTTAAAAGAAAAACAACTATAGTTTCAGTTTTAACCAAGGAGTTTTACCACTACCTTCTTATAGGATTTCTTAAACGTAGGACTAGTTAACAAAACAAATCCACTCTTCCAAAGCATACAAATGAGACACAAAAAGGGCCATTATTCTACCAACAAACCTTATCCTAATCGCCAACTTCTCTACATAATATAAGGGAAGGCTAAACCCAAGAGTCCTTAATAATTTTTATATATTTCTGACAATGTCAAAAGTATTAAAATAAAAAATTGATTTCCTTAACAAGGCCACAAAATGGGACCTTTTAGTAACCAAGTTTGAAGTATAAGTTATTCGAGTTCGAAAACAAAGGGATTCGATACACGGTGGGTAATACACCAACGATGCCCTAGACTCAAAAGACCTTACCACGAGTACAAGCACAAAATAAGAACCAACTCACAATTCCATCGGGAAGGTTACGCGGTGCGATCGAGACCTAGAAGTTCTATGAGTTCCTTGCCAATGGTATAGAAGATGGAAATTTTACCCGATCCATGCGGGCTTATCAAGGAAAAGTCTAGCAAATATCAAACAGATGAATATAATAGCCACCTATTATATTATTGCTGTAATCATTGTCATCTAACAGGAAACGAGTTCACGAGTCCAATACCATGGATTCACCTACAACTTTTGTTTCAGTCCAACTAGTAGTAGCTTGCTTGCGGCCCTTAAAAAAATTGTAGAGATTTCATTCAATTAAACTTACAATGCTTCCCCCTTACTTTAATCAAACAACAGTTTGCACCGGGAAGTAGGTATAGTAACTCTATCAACACGTAGAGGCCAAAATTAAAAGTCGGAGTTATTCATCCTCTAGAAGCGGGTACAAAAGTCAACCCTGTAGCGGTTCTATATAGCAAGACCCTAATGCCATTTTCTAATCAAACAAAAGTAAGGAATGCCCACAAAGCTTAAACAAGTTTTAGAACGCAATGTTACTATTAATGTACCTTTTAGCAAAATAGGAGGGCCCTAAACAGGGAAATACGTATTTATTCAACCACGAGAGATATGAAGGCTTAACCTTCCATATAGTAAGCCTTCAATTATAAATACCATCACAAAATTCTTTTAAAAGAGGGTCATATAAGCAAACGAAACCCTATAATGTTTCCTTCCCTACGAACTAGATTGCATTACTCAAAATTGCAGTAACCCTTTTAGACAAATATGAAATAGAGTAAGCTATAAGAGAGGAAAGAACATTCCAAGCAAAATCAGTGAAATTGGATCGAGATTTAAAGGGACAACCAACACAATCAAACAGCGATATAAACAACCATGAAAACATTTGTCTAGGCGCCATTCAAGAGGAAGAAAATTCATTTCAAGATACTGAAAGAAGGTAGAAAACTATTACAAGGAGTAGATTTAACATGCCTGTTTTAAACGCTAAATCTCATGGCCACGCATGTGCAGACCCCTTCTCCCCACAGTCCCAAAATTATTTCTCCACCAAACTCATGCTTCTCACCCACACGGTGTCCCAAATACCACGCAAAAGAAACAATAACCATTCCGGTAAACTGCATAGACACAGGCAGAAGGAGAAAATTCATTCTAGAGCAGTTAACCCCAATTCCCAGTATGTAAATCCACGAAACAACAACAGAAATTTGGAATAATTAACAGGGTTTTGCATGTCCTTGCAATATGCTTTTACTCTTGAGTCTAGATTCTAGAACAAGATCGGAAAGTCTTGCGTTCAACTATTCAAACAACTCATGAATTGCTTTCCTATTTAAGGCATTGTAAATTAGTTTTTTTAAAGCCATTAGGACGCACCTATTACATTAGTTTACCCATCAATTTGTGCGCAAAGAAAACATTCCAGAAACTAAAATCAAAGTTGATTCATGCTTACCATTGGAAGTCTCACACATTAACGCTTGCTTCAATTAACATCACTTTTATCCTCCACGCTAAGCAAAATTTCTTTGAAGCATTTTGTCAAACAGTTTGCGCGTAATCTACTCCAACGACGTGAAGCAACATTGCCCAACATTGGAAAGGATATTTGTCAGACGATGAAGTAGTTGCAAGAGCTCTTGATATTAAATACCCGCAGCCTACCTGCCGCTCAAGCCCTAATCCTCCTCAAATTGAGCTGATACTATCTCAATAGAAAAGCTTGCTCCACATCTGATAAATACAATGGTTTTAAACTACGTGGAAGCACGGGTGATGTCCTTACCCTCCAGATGTATCGACCACATTCAGATGAGTTGGGTTGAGTTTGGAGGTCAAGGTGGCCTCCACCGCCTCCTTAGTGATGCCCATCTCTGCTAAATTTGATTTACTGGCACTGTGAATCTCATTCCCAATAGAGATGTCTCCAGCATAGATCAAGGGGACTAAATCAGATCCCAACGCCTTTCCACTGTACAAAGACACTCCCCTGACGATTTTCCCCTTACCCAAAATGATGTTTACAGGGAAATCCCTGTCTAAAGTCCTCGCCCCAACTGTTGTCACCCATGGTGAAAGATTGGTGACAGACAGCTCCCCAGGACCCTCATTGCCTGTAGAAGTAGACACAAACACACCCCTCTCCAGCCCCAAAGGCACCCAAACATACTTCCCTCCTTCCAAGGGCCAGCAGTGCAAGAAAAACAACCTGACAGAAAGGATGTCTATGGCCCCTCTGCCCATGAAACCAGGTCAAAAAGACAGACTGGAACAGGTGCGGCATCCATCCACGCGCGCAGGGAAGAGGAGGATTTCCAACAAAAAAAAAAAAAAAACCACAAGAGCCGAAGCAAAACAGTCTGCCACGTTTTCCAGCAAGTTCAGAAATGTAAGCAAAATGTGCTTCATGAATATTCTGATAAGAAACAGATCCACGCCTTTGAGATTCTCTTCCATGAGTTACATCGTAAAACAAGTAAGGTCTCAGTAGAGAATCTCTGCAATAATTTTCATCAGGTCTCCTGGTAACACTCTCACTGTCACTTAATCGATTTGATAACAATATCTTGTAGGAGAATCCCGAATTTGAAGATGCATTGATACTGAACAGATAACAACAAGGTTGTGCAACCCGCTTGGTGGAGGCGCTCACAAAGGCTTCGACTATACCGCAACAAGCTTGCTGCCTGTCTAATTACTGTGCAGGGCGTTGCTGTGGATTTCGACAAGAGCACACCTCGCAGCAACCAATGAAATGTGGAGGTAACACGCCTACCTCACTAGCTTGAAGCTTCATCAAACAAAAACGCGCACAGGGAGGAACCAGGGAGGAAAAACGCCATGACAGGAGAAGGATTTTACTAGCCTTTCTGCCCATGCAACAAGAAAAAACGTCCCTCAACCACTCCACGCACAGAATATCCCAGGGAGATCTCACGCGGTTCGAGAGGAGGATAAACAGACAGTCAACAAGAAGCAGGTAAGATTTGCAAATCAGAAATAAATGAGTGCGGCCAGCAGGGAGGATTTCAACATGCCAAATTTTAATACTCCACCCTCCACGCCAAGAAAGAGACAAGGCTGACCGTGACCAAGCAGGTTGGGGGGCATTACACAACGCTGGACCTTGGGCCAACTTTGAAACCCGAAAACCGATTAACAAAACTTGAACCTTTGTGATTAAAATAAATAATAATAATAATAATAAAGTTGTTTGAGTTATTGTACTACTTCGCCTAATAGCATTTTTCCGAACTTGGTTAAGCAAAGCGTTGAATTAAATTGATATTTTTGTGAACTTCTGGTGTAGCAGAACTTGTTTCTACTTTGAAAAGATGATATTTGATGAGTCCTAACTCGGCTTTAGTCACATGATGTGATAAACACATTGAGACTCTTCCTTGTTGGAATGATAAATTATATGTTGTGATTCTTATGGTTTGGCATTAGTGGTTGTGTTATGGGGTCAAACAGAGTAAATTAGAAGTTGTTTAGTCACCTAAAGCTCCCCTTTTTCCTTCGAGAGGTTAACGAGTTAGTTTTGGGTTCCACCTTGGCAACTTAATCCCTATTGGAGTGAGTGGATATTAGGTCTTCATGTTGCATTTGATCCAATTTTGCATATGCATTCTCAGAACTAAGCTCGAGGTATAGTACCTATTGGCGGCCATGAAGGGTTGTGAAGTGAATGTGATGTTGACTTTCTATATTTTACATTTTTAAGCTTGTGTTATTTTATCAAGGACCAGAATTTTATCTATGATTTGATTGAGAATCTCTGAGGCTCCTTTTTTATTTATATTTTTATGATATTTTATGAGGATTCAATGCGGCTCCTTAGCCACTTTTTTTTTATTGTAGATATTTCTTGGATTTTACTTTGATTGGTGACTCGAAGCTCATTTATCTTGTTGGCTACTTAGCTAAATGTTACGTGATTCTTTCTTGCATGTTGTTGAGTTGGTTCTACGTTGTTTTTATTGTGACATTTCATCGTATGGGGGTACACCCTAGGTTTCTTGAATGTCTTCTTAGGTTATTTAAGTTATGCCTTGGTTTTGGAAGGACAGAACCTTGAGTGTGTCTAGGATCTTAGAGTGACTCTTTCGTTACTCAGACTTTCTAGAGAGAGAGAGAGAGAGTTGTGTAGTGAGGTCTAGATGGCATTTGATGATAGCTGGTGGTGATTCTCTTACAATCACGGTAAGAGCTTGATCCACATCAAACTAGAGGTCATTACAACAAAAAGCCTTTTTACCACAATGAATGCACAATATTGCCACAATTTAGAAGAATTGTAGAATACTTGTAGCATCTCTATGAAAATTTCATCTGGTAATTTCTAAGTATTGTGGATATTCTACAATTTACATATAGTGATATTAATTCGTAGAAAAATCACATACGCAACCCTTCTTCATAGAAAATCCACAATATTTTTAAAAAGAACTATAATTGATCATAAAATTATATTAATAGTAAAATTCAATATTAAATTATTTTGAAATACCACACACACATATTACAAAAATTTCTAGAAAATTATAACTAAAATATTATGGAAATATAACTATAGTCAAATATGTTTATTCTATTAAGAAGAATAATACAATTTTTAAATATAATCCATTCTTTTATAAATAAAAATAGTATTATTTTATTTTTTTATTATTATTCTTATTAATATAAATAATTGTCTTAAGAGAATTATTAATTGATTTATAATTATTAAATGTAGAGTATATGTGGTACCTCTATAATAACTCAAATTTTCTATTTTTAAATATTATTGATGTTCCACATTTTTATTTAAATGTTAATAATTTTAGCTAATTTACATAGACACCACTTCTTCATTGAAAATCCACAATGTTATTCAATTTTTCCATTTTTAAATATTGTAGATGTTTCATAATTTTATGTTAGTGTTAATAATTTGTAACTAATTCACATATACAACACTTTCCAATAAAAATCCACAATATTATCCTCATTTAAAAAAAAATATAATATGGATCTTTGAATATTTTTTAGAGAATTATATCTACTCAAAATAAACTCAAATTTTTACAAATTGCATACAAATGCTATACTTACGGGTAGATAAGATTAAGATTAACTTTAGAATTTGACCACTTCTTAAAATAGTAATTGGTTACCACTTTACCTATGACAAGTTTTGATTATTTTCAAGATGTCACTTGCATGTTGAAAAGGACAAATTCAAACCATTAGGTGTTGCGCATGCAACAATTTTTGTGCCACATAGGCATGCAATATAGGTAGGAGAAATGGAGATCAACAAAGATCAATGGATCAAATAGAACCCATTTTGGTTCTATTGACAAAAACTCGAAAACGGTAGACGAATCTTTTAGGAAGTTTCCATAAAGCTTGGGCTAGTCACGAACATGCAGCAATCCCAATAGCGCCCTGTGATGCCCTGTTCTACGTTACACCTATTCATCCTGTGGCGATCGAGTGCTAAGCATGGAGTGTCGTTGTGCCTTCGTCGACCTCGATTGCTGACCATTATGACTATAATTGATAATTATTTCACAAGCTGTAAAATGATAATAATGATAATAATAATAATAATGACATTATGATTGTATTATCGATCAACGATTGTATTTTATTATTACCTTCTTTATATCGATTGTTATCGATATCATCCTCTGTTATCGTTAAACTATCCTCTTGATTTGTTTGTCACTCCCATTGATCGAGCCTCGTTGCGCAAATGAGGAAGAGTAGGTTTTGTGGTGGCGCCACGGTTTGGGAGTGGCGTTCACGTAAATTTTTCTTTTAATCGCTCAACCCACCCACTTTTTCAGGAGATACAACATGGTCACGAGCCGACGCATGGCTAGTTAGCTTGACTGGGTGTTTTAGGCTTCAAGACTACACACAAGCAAAGTATTAGGCTCATGTAACCTTTCACTTATTGTGGTGCCCCTTTCCTTTTACCGCTGGGGCATACCTGAGATCCAGAAAAAAATAAAATTAAAATAGAATAACGATATAAATAGAATGAGTTTTAGAATAAAATAAATAAAAATAGAATAACAATAATAATGAAAGTTAAAAAAATTTGAAAAAAATAAATTAAAAAAAAAAAAAAAAAGGGAAATGGAGTGGAGGGCGTGGGAAGGCACGTGCTTTCTTGGCAAGGTGCAGAAGTTTGGTGAATGTAATTAAGTGCTTGACCAAATGAAGGAAGGGGATAGCTTTTCAGAGAGAATTGAAGGCAGGTGGGTGAGAGTTGGGTCAGTTTGGTAGGGGGCACCCTCAATAGCTGTCACAGTCTCACCAAATGCATTAAACAATGACCAAGTACACTCCTAGCTCGTGCCTATACCAGACGTGGAGCGTAGAACTGAAATTCTCCTAGAAAGTGCTGTGAGGAATTAACTGGCTATATGCAGCAGCTACAGGGTGGAGAAGTAAACTTATCTCAGAAAATCAGTGGCCTCCAGAGAGAGATAAGTGCGACAGCTACCGCAGGGTGATCCCAAGGAACCGTTGGTGTGGATCCTGATGTTCTAGTTGCACGCGACCACAGTCGAGATCAGTTGTTGCAAGATCTTGCAGCTGTAGTAGAAGCTTTTTTTAGCGCTCCAACAAGCAGGTTGTCCAACTTGGTTGTTATCTGTTTAGCATCGACCTGCATCCTCAAATTCGAGTTCTCCTTCAAGGTATTTGTTTTTCAGTATCGACTATGTGACAGTGAGTTTTTGCGGCTAAGCCATTGGGTATACTTCCTTCCGGGAGTTGTATTGAATGCCTGTAGCACAGAGGCGATCAAACTTCATATTTTTCCTGAGTTTTCACGCATACCATTCATACCGAATGAGCAACTTCTGGTGGACTCTCTGGAGGAAACAGTTGACAATGAGCGTGTGCGCGGTTGTGGGCTTACTAAGCAAAGGCTGCATGAAAGTATGCTTGGAAGTCTGTATGATGAGGCCTTGAGAAGGCCCTGGAATTTGATAACCACCCTTACCTGTCAAATGGAAATTTCATGACAACTAGATATTTTAAGTGCCGTTATTTCACGCCCTTAAAAAAAAAATTATTGGTGTCCGAATCTTCTTAATGTTATATGCAAATTTCACAATGATATTTTTACACTGGAGGTGTTCTCCCTATGAGAATACCCCTATCGGAAAACAAGACGGTGATCTCCTTAAACACGTACAAAGAGGATGCAAACTCAGGTGAAATTTGCACTTTTCACAATTGTCGGGTTGTATGGTTGTATTTACAGTTTCTTTTACAGTAAAATAAGGTCAATTTTTTTAAGACAATATCCCAAGCATATGGAAAATTTTAGGACTTCAAAATTGTTAAGAATGTTCAATGGTATTTATTGTTGGATTTTATCATCTGAAAGGGCAATATAGAAAAGGAAAAAAAAAAAAAAACCATCAGGAGAATATTACCCGAGGGTAAGATAGACCCTCAAATTTATTCCCTGGAGTGAGCTGTAATAGAGCAGAGCAGACAAACCGTTACTGTAGGCAGGGTTCAACTTTGCAATCTTTAGAGGCCAATCTGTTTCATATCAGAATATTCATGAAACACAATTTGCTCTGCTATTATATGAGCTTCTTCAATGTGTCACCAAGTTGGCAGGCATAAAGTTTGCTGTTGGAATAATCACACCTTACAGGCTGCAACTGAAACATTTGCACCGAGTGTTTGATGTTGTCCTCAATCTAATGAAGGAAAAGGTTTATTGGTCATTACGGTAGAATCCTTCGAGCCGGGAGCATGTGGTAATCATTATGTCTTGTGTCCGAGCTTCAAATCATGGGGTTGGCTTTGTAGCTGCTTTTTTCTCGCATGAACGTGGCACTAGCTCGAGCTCGCAGAGCACTTTGGGCTAAGGACAAGCGGTGGCATTAAAACAATCATATGCATATGGAGATGGCATTTTAAACCAGCCATGTTAAACTTGCTTGCCCTTGCAATCTTCTCGCTACCCTTTTATTATGTCATGAATTGAATGTCCTTTTATTTTTTTCTTTTATACGTTATGGCATTTAGAATGGGCTTTCGCTTTTTCCTTACTCCTCAATTAATTGCTCTAGAGTTTTCTCTTTCTTGGTTAAGTGTATGATGTTATAGAAATTCCATGTAAATTATTTTTCCTTGGGAATCGAACTCTATAGTAGCAGATGTTTTCTTTGGGAGCGACTATGAGGATAGGTCGAGTAGACTGTCGTGAGATAGATGGGTATGCCTAAACTATTCTTATGTTGTTTTAGAGATGGAAGAGAAGGCATAGTTCGTAGGAAGAGTATTTTGCTTTGTATTCCTCCTTTGACTGTTAACCTTTTGATTGGTGACTCGAGTTGGGTCACGATAGACAATCTTGTGTCAATTCACTTATATTTTCAATGAGAAGATCCCTTGCTTGTTTAAATTCAAGTATCGAATGAAATGGGTTTCTATTAAATCCATTTTGTAGCTTAGCAAACCCTCAATAATTCAGGTAGGGTCTTTCTGAGTAAGTGCTGACTGAGGCATGTATGAAAATAGAATGGTTACCTTTCTTCGAATTGGGTTAGACTTGTATGAAAATGGAAAAGGTAGGAATCGACTCAGTTACATATTTTAGTGGGCTAAGTCCTTATCTCTTACAATGATCATACGAGGGGTGGATTACGGGTTTATTACTGATTATGTGATGTAAGATAATAACAACCTTTGGTGAAAAGACTTCTTCTTGATCCTTTCTGTGTAATCCAACTATAGTTGTTGTATGTAATTTTAGTTGGATAGAATCTAATTTATTTAACTTCTTGATGAAAAATAATTAGGTTCGGTGAGAATTGCTTGGTATATTGAACCTTCAGATAGTTAGTTATAATGTTGTGAGTATTATATGTATGTTGGTTTATTCAGCCGAGTGAAGTTAACTTTAATCTTTGACTGATTTGTGTTCATATATGGTTGGGACCTATATTCTTCCTAAAACATGGATGTGCGTTAATGCAGTCTTGTTAACAAGTAATTTTGAATATGTGAAGTCTTTTGACTGATCTTTATCTTTTGGTTAATAATGTTAGAATGATGTTTGGGTGTTAGATTTCAATCATGTAATCCATAGGATTACATGACTGAAATCTCAATACTCTCAGCCTGGTTGTCTTCACCAATAAGGTCTCACCTTGTTTGTCTTTGGAATATCTCTCTCTCTTGAATATTGGGATTCCTCCTTGTTGGCTGTTATAAATCTCGTCATCTTGTGAAACATATTGATTAGTGGTTTATGATTTGATCCATTCTTGAGTTTAGAATTTTACTTTCATGATATTATAAAATGTTAGCTTACTATTGCTATGGGTAGTCTTAACATGCTCAGTTCTTACGAACTGACTTTAGTTAATATTTGTGCAGATGGATTATGCGAGTAGGCTAGAGGAAAAGAGTGTTAAAGGTTCATCTATACAATTTATGAAGTTCCTTGTAAAAGTGTCGAATGTATTGTAGAGTATTGTAGAGTGAAACTTTGCTTGTTTGGTTATCATGTGAAAGATGAAACTTGATTACCACTTGGTTATGGGATATTCTAGTGTAATTTTAAATCCTTAGAATAGTAGCGTGGCATGTTCCATGTTATTACGCTCTTGTTCCCTAGTCATGGGTTAATAGAGATAGTATGTTCCTTTGGTTTGTGCATCATGTTGGAATGAATTTATGTAATCTTGTTTTGTTTTCGCAAACGAGTACTGTTAAACTTTGCTCTTGAGTTAAAATGTTGAGTTGTAAATCCTTCTAAGGCATAGTAGCAATGAGTTTGTAAGTACTATGAAGTGAGCTGGATAGTCCTTATAAAAGTTAAACTAAAATTTATATATATGAATATATTAATGTAGATGTGATCTACTTGATAACCTTTGAAACCTAGAACAATCAAGAGGAAACCATCTTTTGTAACAAAATATGATTACTTAAGTTTTTTTTTGAGCCAAACCAATAAACACTATCCTTTTACGGTGAAACCTTAAATGATCTCATGGTGAAATCAATGGTTAGATTTTAGAAAATGATAGGATTTAATAAGTAGGAGTGAAAGTGATTAATAAAACCTTAAATATTTCTCTATCGTTTGAAATGTTCTCCTTTGTCAAAGTTAATAAAGTAAAGTCTAGATGGAACATTTAACCAATCTTGATAAACTCTTAACCTCAATAAAAGGCTGAAAGTAAACAATGTGACCCTGAAGCTAAATTCTGTTGTCCTGTTCTGTTAACCCTTGCCTTGATTCATGGTGATATTTCTTAAGCAAGGTCAAAATTTGATCCTTAAACAAGAAGGTTATTGTTATGAACCCTAAGTGGTACTTTCCACTCAATCGGAGCTTATGCCTTCACCTGTGCAATAGAGGTGTGGAACATGTGTTAGTGACTTGAGTAAGTTTAATTAACCTTGTAAGAAATGGAAAATGTTCTAAAAGCAAATGAATAAAAAGCTTTGGACATAAAATTGATGATCCTAGTTTAGAAAGCCTGGCCTTAAGCTATTTAGTCAATAGTTGAAAAGAAAGAAGTTCTCCCTTGTAAAAATAAATAAAAATTGTGTGAATCATTACATGAAATTTTATAGGGACGTAAGATAAGATTGAAGAGACATCTTAGTAAACAAGAAAATTTAACAAGAATTTCCTCATGGGATGCCCTAACTGTAAGTGTGTTTTGTGGTTGGACTTCAATGTTGTTCTGTCAAAAAGAGAAAAGTAAATTGTCCTTGATAGGTGTGAACGTTTCCGTGCTGCCTTTATGGTCATCCTTGTATCAGGTTGTTCACAGTGTTAGTTGTATCCTTGGTGACGACTTGTTGCGTCATGTTATGTGTCAAGCAAGTTCAAAAAAAAAAAAAAATAATCCCGTATTTCACCTGTGCTATTCGTGTATGTCGTGATTTTTGGGTAGCTACACGCCCAAGATGCAAAGGAGTTCGAGCGGGGTTTGAAGTTGAAGCTGCTCGATTGTAAGTGTGTGGTGCGTGGACACATGGTGGATGTGGTATGAAGTCTAGTTTCCAGTCAAATGCCTTCGTGGTGGCCATAAATAGGTATTGGTAGGACTAGGTTACATTATCATTCATCTCTTACCAACAATCATTAGATATTTTCATACCCATGGATTGTGGTCATTGATTCTCGGTGAACATCATGTCATCACCGCACAACCATTTACTATGAAGTATCTAGTCAAAAGAAATAGCTATGGCACTTAACAAATTTTCATACCATGAGGAAAAAAATTTAGCGATGGGAATTAGCAACTTTTGATATCCTTTTAGATTCCATAAGTAGTGTCCTACCTAATCCATAATGGTTTGTTGACAGATTAAACTAGATTAAACTTGTAATTTACAAAGTCTATATCCATGGAAAATCTGGTCTATAAGGAAGGCTTCCGATCGAGCCCAAATCACCATAGCATTAATATCAGCACATATATAAAATATATATCCCCTACTCCCTCACACACTTGTATGTTGTTCCAACATTGTTTCTTGTCTTTCTAATTGGGACATTGATTGAATCGAGTTTTTAAAGCATAGATCTCGTTAGTCCGAGTGTTGAAATGGGAATCCATAGTTTCTTGGGTTAGATCTTATAGGTAAGAGTCCTCTGTGCTCATGCCCATGCCCATGCCCCTTTGGATGAACGATTCAAATAAGATTTAGATTTTTTCATTTTTAAGTACTTCATTTTTACGATTTTAGGCTTGTAATGTAGTTTTAATGGGTGATTTTCGGGATCATATTTAATACCACGAGACGATAGTGGCTTATTTGTCATGCAAAAAGGGGAACCCTATTAATGGTGTTGGTGGTCCGACCCCCCAAGGGAACGCAACTAAAAAGATTGGCCGATTGTGCCATTAGCTTCGGCATAAATGCCATTGGTGTCAAAAGTGGGCACTTCTATGTGGTCCCTAATTTAAGTAACTATGATGTTGTCAACCCTCACCCCGATAATCTACATCAATTCGTCAAGTTGTCATCCAAACTGAGATATCATGAATCATTTATCAAAGAAGCATGGTCATTTTTCTCAAGGAGAATCTCATCATGAACAACTTCAAGATAATTAACGGTCGCAGCATCAATGTCCATATCGTCAATAGGCCCTGCATAGTCAACCCTCACCATTTAATTCATGACCAACATCATAATTCATGGAATTCACATTCACTACTGCAAGCCAGTAATGTTATGGTGAGAGACTCCCCCACCCACTACAGCTGGAGAGTAATCAGTGATGATGATGACATGTCCATCTTTGGTGGAAATCACATTTATTTGGACTATTGCTCACTGTCCAAATGCACCGATGACCTCATTGACAATGTCATGGGATCCCCTACCATTACCATTTCTAATAACCATTTAATTTATGGTTTTCTTGAGCAACTACATGTGTGTGGCACGTATGGCACAACCTAATTTATTTCTGGCTTTGCTGAGAAAAATTACAGTCCAGCATACATTGGAGGACTTGATGGTAGACATATTTTTCGAATGAAATAAATGAGCACGGGGGATTTATAATTGTGGAAAAGATGATATGCTCACTTGCTCAAGGTCTTTGTGAAAGACATTGGATTTTTTTATTATAATTTTATTTCAATAGGAACAATGTCGAAAAAAATTTAATTACAATGTTGATAACATCCCTATAATGCTAGAATTGAAGCAAAACTTTTCTCTCCGAATGGCTCCTAAAAATGCTATGTATAAGTTGTCAGATGCAATGATTTCTCACATAGCCTATAGAATATACTTGGAGTTATGGTCACTTCATTACTATAGTCTTAGATGATACCTCTAAAATATCACTACCATCCATAGATATTCCTTGCCTTTACTTCGGTGTGTTGAATCAAGATGAATGGAGATTGAAAATAACATAGGTTTACACTACTATGTCCTACCTTCACAAGGAATACCCATTATTTAAATGAATGTCAAATTAGTTCTTAATAGTAACTTTTCTACATTTATTTAAAAGATAATTTCACATTTAATTATTATGGCAATTAAATTGTAGCTTCCACCTACAAGTTTTATGTGGTAAGGACAATTGTAGAATTTTTTTGAAATTTCAACAAATATAATTTTAATGAGAGATATGAAAATTTAAACTATGGAATTTCTATAGAGATTGAATCTATAGAAAAATTACATTTCCAAGAAAATTGTAGAATACTAACCAAAAAAATGTTGAAATGTTACAGATGTCATAAAATGTGAACTATGTACAATTAAAAATGGAGGTTAGCTATAAATTTTGTGAATTGTGGACAATCCACGATATAATGAATTGTGGAAAAACTACAATAATATATAAAAATGTGGATTAGCTACACTTCTAATGCCACAATTTTAATTTTTGAAATACTATGTAACCACAAAAATATTGTTGAAAAATTGTGGTAAAAGATCTAGTATGTTATAGTGGATGTTTGATTTTTGGCTTTTGAATTGTGTTAGGATCAGATTAACTTTGGTCGATTGTAGATTTTAGTGGATAAATGTTTTGTTTAGATATGACGTTCCATCGTGGCATGCTAAGTTTTATCATGTTTTCTTTATTTCTTTATAGAAAGTCTTGACTTATGGATTGTATGCATCTTGGTCATTATGGTTAGATTCAAGCCCATTTGAGAAATGTTTTTAATTAAGTGTGCTTTTCTTTCTCTCATTGACCTATAAATAATTCTACCCTTGCCTTAACTTTTTTAAATTGTTATACATAACAATTTATGACCTCTTAACCTTTGGGTTACGTGCAGACACTTTTGGATGCTTTTGGGTATTTTGGACTTTTCTCTTAGAGATGTTAGTTTGGTAGATATTAATATTTTAATCTCAGTTGTACTTATATTGTGCTTATTCTTTTAAAACTTCAACTCTTTGTCATAAATTCCATGTTTGAGTAGATTAGATAATGGTCCTCTTACATTAGATATTCTAATGGGAATGTGGTGTCTTTGGAGTAAAATGTTATGTTGTCATCTTGTTTCTTGGTTGGTGGTATCCTATGGAAATATTAGTGTTGAGTAGAAATTTACCTTGTCTTATTATGTGAACAAAATTTGAGGCTAAACAACAAACATTATTCCTTCCCAAACTGATGTAAACCTCTTAAACTCGTAAAAGAAAATTTTGTTTCTATAATGGGATTTTTCGTCATAGCTTCTTTGATACTTGTGGAGACCCACTTGGAGTGTTTAGTGATGCTTGTAATTATTTGGTAAACCCTTGAAATCTTGGTGTGACTCATGTTGGTGGATTGATTTCTAGTTCTTACAAAATTAATGATGTGTTTGTTATGTTGAATGTCTCTTGTTCCTTTAGAATTAAAAATGTGATATGTTGATTTATCTCTTATTCCCATAAAGGTAATGATGTGATATGTTGACTCTTCCTTCTCATTAAGATCTATTTGATAAAATGATTAAATTGAGCATAATAAAACTCTAATTGAGGGGCTTGGATTTTGAGACTTAACAAATAAAATGGAACATTAGGAAAATTAAAATGGCTTATTGATATAACCTTGGTAGGCTAATAGAATTAATGAAACTATGTGAGAAATAACGAAGACTTTGTCCATTTACCTTCCCTAGAGTAAAATAAATAATTTTCTCGCATATATTGTATGGTGAGATATCATGCCCACCTGAGTGGTGCTCCTTATAACGCAAATATGTGATGCCATAATAGAAGGAAGATTTTTAATTAGGAAAATTTTTAAGAGGAGTGCTTAGCAAGAGAAACTATAAATTTTGACTTAATAGTTGATTTATAAAATGAGTAAGATTTATGTGTATTGAGTGCAATGTATAGTTGAACCTTTAGTTCTTTCACCTACCCGAAATTGTGAAACACCTTTTTGTTAGTGATGTGTTCTAATTGCATAGTACTCCCTTGTTCATAGATGTATGTGATTTTCCCTTGTAGGATTTTGGGTCGTCGTACCCTTGTTGCTCAGTAACTCAACGAGTGTGAGTTGTGGCCTTTAGGATTGGGTCTTATCTCTTGTTTTTAAGAAAATCAACCTCCTTGTGTGTTGATTTAGTCCTTGGTGACCTAGGGTATTTGTAATTTTAAGGAAACATATGTTAAGAATATGACATAAATTTGGGAATTCCTCCTTTTCTTCTTCCTTTCTTGAGACACCCCATTGTTGTTTGTCCCCTTTTTTGTTAGGAAAATAAAGTGTAAGATGTTTTCATAAGATTCTACTTGCGTTTTGGTATGATGCACTTTTGTATTATAGTTGGACCCCCTCTTGTTGCTTGTTCTTCTCTTCTAGTTCCCTTGAGTGTTCTTTGGTGTTACGATTTATGTTTGTGCTCTCCTTATGATTATTTCAAGCTTGATTAGGATTTAAGATAAATAAATCCCATTGTGTTATGTAGAGTGAGTGGTGCCTCTTGTATTGATATGTTAGTTTCTATGGAAATATTATCTAAATGTTTGACGTTTCTAAATCATGTTAGTGTTGTGTGTTCAATTTTGAGTGCAAATTCAAGTTATAGAAAACTTATGGTCACGAATTTGCTCGCTTTTATCATCAAAATTTATTTTTGAACCCTCTCAAGTTATAGAAGTGATTCCCATTAATAGTCTTCTTGATTTGAAATGTTTTGCTAATTTAAGTGTCGGTCCTTGTTATTAACTAGCATCTTGTGTAATCTCAAAATTATGAGACCTTTGAGTAGACATGTTTTCTCGTATAAATTGATGGTCATGGTTGATTTTTCTAGCCTTATCTAAATAACAAACTTTGAAAGCATAACTTAACCTTAGTGGAAGCCTTAACTTTTGTTATTGCAGTATGTTGTATCCATGGGAGACTAAGTGGTCATCTCAAGTTCATGAAATTCTCCCTGTTATTCTTTTACTTTGGTGGTTGTTCTTGAGATTCCTTTGACTATTTCCTATTTTGATGTTATGTGTTGTAGCTTGGTTGATCACATAGAGTTACTCTATAGAATTAAATGCTTACAACCTTACTTGAAAAAAATTAGTAGAACTCGCCCCTTTCAATCTCCTTCTTCTTGTTGAATTGTATTGGACCAAACTTGTGTTTTATAGACCCACACATGTTTGAAGAAAATAAATTCCAAAAAGGGTGTGATCCTATTTCTTTTGCATTATTTCCTACCTCTTTCTTTGTGACTTCCGTGAGGAAGTCAAATCTAAGGGAAGGGGATGTAATGCCCACTCCTCTTCAACATTGAATGAACCATGTTATCAATTTTAAATTGATTATAATCTTAAACCTTGTTGTTGTATTCTAGTTAGCATACTAATAAGATGTGTAGGACATCATGATTACTATTGTGTTTTGGTTATCATTTTGACTGTATGGTCATATTGTGGACTTGAGGGGAATTTAAGGATAAGACAATTAGCTAGAACGGTTTCCTTGTTATAAATTGATTGTGATATCATTACTCTTTGATATTTTTTGTTATATTTAATCTAACACTGTGACTGAACACATAGACATCATTACACATTGTACATGTAAATATTAATAGACAAACGACATTAACACATTGTGATATGGAAATTGAAGGATAGATATTACTGTAACTAAACTGATTAACTTTTGATAGACATTTAGTATGGAAGATAATGATGTGTTGTCAGTTTAGATATATGTTGATATTTCGAATTATTTTCGTATTGATTTTTATTATGATGTTCAAAGTTATTTTTTGATTTCTTTGATATTGGAGAATTGGTGAAATTGTGAATGAGTGAAAGTATTACTTAAATTAGATGATTCAGTTGGGTTATGGTCTTAGTTTAAAACTTATGTATGAGTAGAATTGAAATGTTTAAAATTGGAGTAATTTTTGAATTACTTGGTCTTAACAATAGTAGTTATGAAAATTGATGTTAAAATTGATATTTAGATATAAGTGTTTTATTAGTTCGACATCATTAATATGGCCATGAGGCCAAAGGAGTATTGTTTGATTTTTATAGGTAACTATACCACAACAACAAACTATGGGGGATAGGAGACCAACAACGAAGGAATGTGGGGTATTAGCAACTGGTCACCTTGGCAATTTGTATAACGTTGTTTTTCTTGTTAATTGTTGTTAGGGGTTCTCATGGGGGATGACCCAAAATGTGACCAAGGGGTTTGTGTGTAGTTATTATCTTTTCTTTTATTTAATTTTGGTGTATGTGATTTAATTTGTGATGTAATTCCCTTTTATCATTAATTGGTTTATGTGTCTTAATTAAGTGAACTAATCATATTATTAAGCTAATTTTGGATGTGACAAAAAGGATTCATTTATTAGAGTGGTTGGGTCTTTGTTTCTTGTGTTTATTAGTTGAGTGTATGTTATTTTTAGTGTTGTACACTCCACCCTACTTGGGAAACTCATATTTGGACTTAAGGGCCATTTTTGGAGGCTTGTGGGACACACCTCTTAATTTCTTATACGAACCCTACCTATGGGTTAGGGGGTGTAAAATAGATACCATTGTGTGTTTTGGAAGGCAAAAGGTGATATTTGATTTACATTTTCTTACATGTGTTTAATTTTTTTGTCCTTTAAGGTTGTGGGTTGGAGTGGTGTGTGTAAGACAACCCATTTATTATGTCTTGGAGTATGGGTTTGACTTGTGTGATGTGGGATGGAAAAAATGATGTGGAATCCTACATAGAGCCACATCATATCCCTCTCCCTCTTTTCTATTTATTGGGATGTATTTTTGGTTACTTACTTGCTCTTTTGGGGAATGCTTGTAATTTTGGAGAGCTTTCTTGAGAATGGAGCTTGGAAAGGATGGTGGTTGCTTAGGATTTTGGAAGGCTTGGAGATTTTGTGTGATGATACTCTACCTTTGTGAGGTATATCTCCACCTTTGTTGTTACCTTACTATTTTCTTGTGCTCTTATGTGTATAGGTTGATTGTTATATTGGTTATGATTGTTGGAAATAGACTTGTTTCTTAGGTTGTGGGAGAAATGGAAATGAGGGTACAAATTGAGGGAGGCATAAGAGAAATGTTATTGTGTATTTTAAGAGGGAGTTGGGTTGGGATGTCCACCTTGTTGATAAAAATGTTTTGTGTTTATCTTGTTACTCTCTTGAGGGAGGCATAAGAGTGGTGTATCTTCTTGTAGGTAGGCATAAGAGTATGGTGTCTATTATGATGGATTTTTTGGAGGCTCATAGGTGGAAACCCAAACCCTTGGGGGGAATAAGAAGAACCCCCATTTTCCTTTCTCCTCCATGGCTTCAGCATGAAGCCTTTGTGTTTTAATATTTGTTGATTGGTTGTAAAGAAATTGGTATTATGTTATTTCATTGTTTTCTTGATTGAATGTGTGTGTGGAAGCCATTTTTTAGTTGCCATGGTTGTCTAAATAGCCCTCATTGCTTCCTTGTTGGGGCTCGGGGGCCAATGAGGAAGAAGGCTTCTCTCCCTCATTGGATATTTTGGTTGGGTGGAGAGTGTTGCCTACTCCCCCATTTTGTTGTGTGCATGGATTGATGAAGATGGTGGAACTCATTGGAATGAAAGAATCTTGTTGGAGAAATTCATGTGGATTTGTAACTTTTGCTTCTACGATTCTACAACTTCTAAATTTTACCAATAACATATAGGATGCAATTTTATGCATTGGTTAAATCTTTGTAAGTTGATTACTTTGAATTATATTTCTTCATATGAATTGTGAATTTCTTAATTATCTTGTAGTGGAGATTAAGCTCTCTTAAATCAAAACTTGTGTGTAGGATTTGCATTGTAGATCTATTTATTTTTAAAAGGTTAGTGTCCTTGAATGAAAAGGGAATGTTGATCATTTTGGTATTATTGGAAATATTGTTGGAAGGATGTAAATTTCATTTAGGTATGGTTATCATCCTACTATCTAAATGTTTTAAAAATGGAATGGTTTCCATAATATAATTTCCTTCTTGTGGCAATAGGATTGAATTAACTAAATGAATGAACCACAACAAATTATACCCTTAAGATGGTTATATAGATGAAACGAAAGTGATAAGATATTGAATTTAGATAAATACAAAAAAATTGCATTAGCTTTATTACCTTTATGCATGTAAAATTTATTCTTGTAAAATTATAATATTTACTCTCCCACACAAATTTGCAAACCGCTTTATTAATGAAATTATAAATTAATAAAAAAACATATCTATCTTTACCTTTAATTGATATGTTGCCTTAATGTTATTGTGACATTAATAATAATGTGTATATTAGTATGTTAACGAAAAAGGGTAACATCAATACATTAATAAAATTATTAGTGTTAATACTTATATATTAACACATACATATAAAAATATATATATATATATATAAAAACATTGAATAAACTAAATTCCATTGCAGTATTTGGGAAATGAGCATTGTTTGAAAATGATTAGGTTTATTAAAAAAATAGCTTTTGTTTGGGCCATAGTAGGCCGCAGCTATGGGGGACCTATTATTAAAATGGTTGGGGAGGGCGCTGACCCCACCTCGAACCCTTATTTTATATTAGGGGTGGGGGTGAGGTAGGCACTCCTCCCCCAATGCCAGGCCTCCACCAATTTTAAATCAATCCCCCTCTAAAATCCATGCGGCCATTCAAAACAAATTTACGGTATGTTTAACATTTAACCTCAGATTTAGCTTTTACCTCTGCATTTATTCTTATATGCAACTTGTCACTATTATCGTGTGTGTGTGTGTGTGTGTGTTTTGAGTTATCTAAATAAATGTATATACATACATATATATACTCATTGTTTTTCAGTTATCTAAATAAATAAAGTATATCATAAATAAATAAATATGCGTGTATATGTATGTATATGCATTTGCTCAAAAATAAATAAGTAGGGTTTTGGGTTTTACCCAAATGGGTATATACTCATTGTATATACAATTAACCTACAAGAAAATACCAAAAAAGACAGAGAAAAGAACAGAAAATTAAGAAGAGGGACGAAGACCCACAAAGAAAATGGGTATATCCTTGCCCGAGATAATAAAACTTAACAAACGAGAGCTTCCAATCCACTCTAATGGCCTCCATAACTTCATCTTCTCCTCCCTTCTTCCTTAACCTACAAGTGTAAACAAGAGAAATGATTTTTTTCTTTAGAAAATGAATATATGTCATTCCATAAGAATATCTAGGGTTACTTTTGCCAAACCTAAATCTAAGGGCTAGGAAAGATTATATCTAAGGGTGTAGGATGAACCCTACATCACTTAAGTGATTGGGTATTTAAGTGGGAATGTTTTTAAATAAAAGATGTGTGTGTAATGTTAAATGGGGCCTAAGGGGTTAGACCATGTTGTGTACCCTTGACACCTTAGGTATTAAACCATGTTAATTTGATTTATTTTAAAATAGGAGATTATTAATCTTACCTAATAAAATGTTGAATTTAATTTGGGGTCATTCAATAAATAGATTTAATAAGACCCTTGGGGCTAAATAGCAAAGAGTAAAATGGATTAATATTTGAATTAAGTAATGGAACTTAATAAGGGAAATCAAATCAAAATATTTTAATAGGGTTGGGCCAATAGTAACTAATTATTTTTTTATCCCAACTGCCATTTAATAGTTTAAAATTATGTAATCTAGATTTAATAAAAATCCAAACTAAGGCCTTGGAACCTTTCAAAAAAAAAAAAATTATTACATAATTTTTCCTGTTTGCTTTCGGGTTTCTCGTGGTTTTATCTGGGAAGAATGTGGGCATTACACTTGGTATCAGATCTGTGGGCTCAACGTGTAATGACCCAATAAATTCTCACACGAACAACACAGTGAAATACAGGATAATTTTTTTTTTGACTTGCTTGACACATAACAAGACGCAACATGTCGTCATCAAGGATACAACTAACACTGTGAACAACTTGATACAAGGATGGCCATAAAGGCAGCACGGAAACGTTCACACCTATCCAGGACAATTTACTTTTCTTTTGACAAGACAACATAGAAGTCCAATCACAGAACACACTTACAGTTAGGACCAACCACAATGAGTTATTCTTGAGGGTTATTTATTTTAATAAGATATCTTGCAAGTCTTAGGTTACGTTTTCAAGGAGGCTCAAGATATGACTCATACAATTCATCGTACCAAGCTAAGTTTATTCTTTTTACACTAAGTAATCATCTTTAAAACTTCTCTATTATGACATTTATTTGCTTAATTCGTTTATTTAGAGAAAGGGGGAATTTAATCCCACCAGGCCATCTATTTACACTTACACTACTAGAATTTGTTCATGCCCATATGACAACATGGGTTTCCGTTCAACATACTTAAGAGAAGGAAGACAAACCACTTTGAAAAAAAAATAGGTTAGAGGAAGAAGGTCGAGTTGATTTCATCTTTATGACCTCATTAGTTATTAACTCGCTTTTTATTGAGGCTTGAGGATTTATCAAAAATTATTAAATATTTTACTTAGGCTTCACTGGATGATTTTACAAAAGAAAACAATTTATCTTTCAAATGGTTGAGAAACAGATTACATGGCTTCAAAACCGATTCCTCCTATTTATTAAATCTTATTATCTTATATCAACTAACAATTTGTTTCATCTTATGATCATTCTAAGAATTCACCATAAAAGGATAATGTTTATTAGTTTGGCTCAAAAAAAAAAAAAGTAATCATATTTCGTTACAAAAGATAGTTTCCTCTTGATTGTTCCAGGTCTCAAAGGTTATCAAGTAGATCACATCTACATTAATATATTCATATACATAAATTTTCGTTTAACTTTTATAAGGACTATCCAGTCCACTTTATAGTGCTTACAAACTCATTGTTACTATGCCTTAGAAGGATTTACAAGTCAACATTCTAACTCGAGAGCAAAGTTTAACAAGACTCGTCGCGAAAACAAACAAGGTTACATCAATTCTTTCCAACACGATGCACAAACCAAAGGGACATACCATCTCTATTAATCCATGACTAGGGAACAAGAGCGTAATAACATGGAACATGCCACGCTACTATTCTAAGGATTTAAAATATAATAGAATATCCCATAACCAAGCGGTAATCAAATTTCATCTTTCACATGATAACCAAACAAGCCAAAGTTTCAATGATACAACAACAACACTCTATAATACATTCAACATTTTTACAAGGAACTTCATAAATTGTACAGATGAACCTTTAACACTCTTTTCCTCTAGTCTACTCGCATAATCCATCTCGCACAAATATTAACTAAAGTCAGTCAAGCAAGAACCGAGCATGTTAAGGCTACACATTGCAACATGAATAATCTAACATTTAACAATATCAAGAAAGGAATGTTCTAAATTCAGAAATGGATTAAAACACAACTCACAACTCCAAGATTAATCACATGAGAGAGAAATCTAAACCATCCAACAAGGAGAAAGTCAAAATACCAAAAGAAGAACAAAATTACATAAATCAAGGCAAGACCTTATGGGTTAGGAAAAAGAAGGTCAAGAGGGTTGATATTTCTTCATGTGATCCTATGGTTTACGTGATTGGAATCCAATACTCAATCCATCCATCTAAAGAGGTCCAAGAGAAGACAAAACATACTAATTATGATCGTAGGCGGAACAAAAAACGACGTTATCCAAATCTCCTGTGGGGAGGCTGCTTCAAGCAATAATTAGGGTTCGACGCCCTTAAAAGAAAAACAACTATGGTTTCAGTTCTAACCAAGGAGTTTTACCACTACCTTCTTATAGGATTTCTTAAACGTAGGACTAGTTAAAAAAACAAATCCACTCTTCCAAAGCATACAAAAGAGACACAAAAAGGGCCATTATTCTACCAACAAACCTTATCCTAATCGTCAACTTCTCTACATAATATAAGGGAAGGCTAAACCCAAAATTCGTTAATAATTTTTATATATTTCCGACAATGTCAATAAGTATTAAAATAAAAATTGATTTCCTTAACAAGGCCACAAAATGGGACCTTTTAGTAACCAAGTTTGAAGTATAAGATATTCGAGTTCGAAAACAAAGGGATTCGATACATGGTGGGTAATACACCAGCGATGCCCCAGACTCAAAAGACCTTACCACGAGTACAAGCACAAAATAAGAACCAACGCACAATTCCATCACAAAGGTTACGCATGGTCTTAATGGACCTAGAAGTTCTATGAGTTCCTTGCGAATGGTATAGAAGATGGAAATTTTACCCGATCCATGCGGGCTTATCAAGGAAAAGTCTAGCAAATATCAATCAGAGATGAATATAATAGCCACCTATTATATTATCACCGTAATCACCGTCATCTAACAGAAACGAGTTCACGAGTTTCAAGACCCTAATGCCATTTTCTAATCAAACAAAAGTAAGTAAGGAATGCCCACAAAGCTTAAACAAGTTTTAGAACGCAATGTTACTATTAATGTACCTTTTAGCAAAACAGGAGGGCTCTAAATAGGAAATACGTATTTATTCAACCACGCAGAGATATGAAGGCTTAACCTTCCATATAGTAAGCCTTCAATTATAAATACCATCACAAAATTCTTTTAAAAGAGGGTCATATAAGCAAACAAAACCCTATAATGTTTCCTTCCCTACGAACTAGATTGCATTACTCAAAATTGCAGTAACCCTTTTAGACAAATATGAAATAGAGTAAGCTATAAGAGAGGAAAGAACATTCCAAGCAAAATCAGTGAAATTGGATCGAGATTTAAAGGGACAACCAACACAATCAAGCAGCGATATAAACAACCATGAAAACATTTGTCTAGGCGCCATTCAAGAGGAAGAAAATTCATTTCAAGATACTGAAAGAAGGTAGAAAACTATTACAAGGAGTAGATTTAACATGTCTGTTTTAAACGCTAAATCTCCACCAAACTCACGCTTCTCACCCACACGGTGTCCCAAATACCACGCAAAAGAAACAATAACCATTCCGGTAAACTGCATAGACACAGGCAGAAGGAGAAAATTCATTCTAGAGCAGTTAACCCCAATTCCCAGTAAGTAAATTCAAGAAACAGCAACAAAATTTGGAATAATTAACAGGGTTTTGCATGTCCTTGCAATATGCTTTTACTCTTGAGTCTAGATTCTAGAACAAGATCGGAATGTCTTCATGCTCAACTATTCAAACAACTCATGAATTGCTTTCCTATATAAGGCATTGTAAATTAGTTTTTTTAAAGCTATTAGGACGCACCTATTACATTAGTTTACCCATCAATTTGTGTGCAAAGAAAACATTCCAGAAACTAAAATCAAAGTTGATTCATGCTTACCATTGGAAGTCTCACACATTAATGCTTGCTTTAATTAACATCACTTTTATCCTCCACGCTAAGAAAAATTTCTTTGAAGCATTTTGTCAAACAGTTTGCACGTAATCTACTCCAACGACGTGAAGCAACATTGCCCAACATTGGAAAGTATATTTGTCGACGATGAAGTAGTTGCAAGAGCTCTTGATATTAAATACCCGTAGCCTACCTGCCGCTCAAGCCCTAATCCTCCTCAAATTGAGTGATACTATCTCAATAAAAAGCTTGCTCCACATCTGATAAATACAATGGTTTTAAACTACGTGGAAGCACGGGTGATGTCCTTACCCTCCAGATGTATCAACCACATTCAGATGAGTTGGGTTGAGTTTGGAGGTCAAGGTGGCCTCCACCGCCTCCTTAGTGATGCCCATCTCGCTAAATTCGATTTACTGGCACTGTGAATCTCATTCCCAACAGAGATGTCTCCAGCATAGATCAAGGGGACTAAATCAGACCCCAACGCCTTTCCACTGTACAAAGACACTCCCCTGATGATTTTCCCCTTACCCAAAATGATGTTTGCAGGGAAATCCCTGTCTAAAGTCCTCGCCCCAACTATTGTCACCCATGGTGAAAGATTGGTGATAGACAGCTCCCCAGGACCCTTGTTACCTGCAGAAGTAGACACAAACACACCCCTCTCCAGCCCCAAAGGCACCCAAACATACTTCCCTCCTTCTAAGGGCCAGTAGTGCAAGAAAAACAACCTGATAGAAAGGATTTCTATGGCCCCTCTGCCCATGAAAACAGGTCAAAAAGACAAACTCGAACAGGTGCGGAATCCATCCACGTGCGCAGGGAAGAGGAGGATTTCCAACAAAAAAAAAACCACAAGAGCTGAAGAAAAACAGTCTACCATGTTTTCCAAAGAAGTTCGTAAATGTAAGCAAAATGTGCTTCATGAATATTCTGATAAGAAACAGATCCACGCCTTTGAGATTCTCTTCCATGAGTTACATCGTAAAACAAGTAAGGTCTCAGTAGAGAATCTCTACAATAATTTTCATCAGGTCTCCTGGTAACACTCTCACTGTCACTTAATCGATTTGATAACAATATCTTGTAGGAGAATCCCGAATTTGAAGATGCGTTGATACTGAACAGATAACAACAAGGTTGTGCAACCCGCTTGGTGGAGGTGCTCACAAAGGCTTCAACTATACCGCAACAAGCTTGTCACTCGCTGTCTAATTATGCGGCAGGCGCTTTGTGGATTTCGACAAGAGCACACCTCGTAGCAACCAATGAAACGTGGAGGTAACACGCCTACCTCACTAGCTTGAAGCTTCATCAAACAAAATACGCGCACAGGGAGGAACCAGGGAGGAAAAATGCCATGACAGAAGGATTTTATTGGCCTTTCTGCCCACGCAACAGGAAAAAACGTCCCTCAACCACTCCACGCAAAGAATATCCTAGGGAGATCTCACGCGGTTCGAGAGGAGGATAAATAGACAGTCAACAAGAAGCAGGTAAGATTTGTAAATCAGAAATAAATGAGTGCCGCCAGCAGGGAGGATTTCAACACGCCAAATTTTAATACTCCACCCTCCACGCCAAGAAAGAGACAAGGCTGACCATGACCAAGCAGTTGGGGGGCATTACACAATGCTTGGACCTTGGGCCAACTTTGAAACCCAAAAAACCGCTTAACAAAACTTAAACCTTTGTGATTAAAATAAATAATAATAATAATAATAAAGTTGTTTGAGTTATTGTACTCGCCTAATAGCGTTTTTTGAACTCCGGTTAACTAAAAGCGTTGAATTAAATTGATATTTTTGTGAACTTTTGGTGTAGCAGAACTTGTTTTTACTTTGAAAAGATGTTATTTGATGAGTCCTAACTCGGCTTTAGTCACATGACGTGATAAACACATCGAGACTCTTCCTTGTTGGAATGATAAATTATATGTTGTGATTCTTATGGTTTGGCATTAGTTGTTGTGTTATGGGGTCAAACTGAGTAAATTAGAAGTTGTTTAGTCACCTAAAGCTCCCCTTTTCCTTCAGAGGTTAGACGAGTTAGTTTTGGGTTCCACCTTGGCAACTTAATCCCTATTGGAGTGAGTGGATATTAGGTCTTCATGTTGCATTTGATCCAATCTTGCATATGTGTTCTCAAAACTAAGCTCGAGGTATAGTACCCCTATTGGTGGCCATGAAGGGTGTGAAGTGAATGTGATGTTGACTTTCTATATTTTACATTTTTAAGCTTGTGTTATTTTATCAAGGACCAGTAATCTTATCTATGATTTTATTGAGAATCTCTCGAGGCTCCTTTTTTATTTATATATTTATGATATTTTCTCGAGGATTTAGTACGGCTCCTAGCCACTTTTTTTTATTGTAGATATTTCATTGATTTTACTTTGATTGGTGACTCAGAGCTCATTTATCTTGTTGGCTACTTAGCTAAATGTTACCTAATTCTTTCGCATGTTGTTGAGATGGTTCTACGATGTTTTTATTGTGACATTTCATCGTATGGGGTACACCCTAGGTGTCTTGAATGTCTTCATAGTTTCTTTTAGTTATAACTTGGTTTTGGAAGGACTGAACCTTGAGTGTGTCTAGGATCTTAGAGTGAATCTTTCATTACTCAGACTTTCTAGAGAGAGAGAGAGTTGTGTAGTGCGGTCTAGATGGCATTTTGATAGCGCCTGGTGGTGATTCTCTTACAACTGGTCGATCTTGATCCTCATCAAACTAGAGGTCATTACAACAAAAAGCCTTTTTACCACAATGAATCAACAATATTGCCACAATTTAGAAGAATTGTAGAATACTTGTAGCATCTCTATGAAAAATTTGTTTGGTCATTTCAAGTATTGTGGATATTCTACAATTTACATATAGTGATATTAATTCGTAGAAAAATCACATATACGCAACCATTCTTCATAGAAAATCCACAATATTTTTAAAATGAACTATAATTGATCGTAAAATTATATTAATAGTAAAATTCAATATTAAATTATTTTGAAATACCACACACACATATTACAAAAATTTCTAGAAAATTATAACTAAAATATTATGGAAATATAACTATAGTCAAATATGTTTATTCTATTAAGAAGAATAATACAATTTTTAAATATAATCCATTCTTTTATAAATAAAAATAGTATTATTTTATTTTTTATTATTATTCTTATTAATATAAATAATTGTCTTAAGAGAATTATTAATTGATTTATAATTATTAAATGTAGAGTATATGTGGTACCTCTATAATAACTCAAATTTTCTATTTTTAAATATTATTGATGTTCCACATTTTTATTTAAATGTTAATAATTTTAGCTAATTTACATAGACACCACTTCTTCATTGAAAATCCACAATGTTATTCAATTTTTCCATTTTTAAATATTGTAGATGTTTCATAATTTTATGTTAGTGTTAATAATTTGTAACTAATTCACATATACAACACTTTCCAATAAAAATCCACAATCTTATCCTCATTTTAAAAAAATATAATATGGATCTTTGAATATTTTTAGAGAATTATATCTACTCAAAATAAACTCAATTTTTAGTTTCCATAAAGCTTGGGCTAGTCACGAACATGTAGCAATCCCATAAAGCACCTCGTAATGCCTTATTCTACGCTACACCTATTCATCCTGTGGCGATCAAGTGCTAAGCATGAAGTGTCGTTGTGCCTTCATCGACCTCGATTGCTGACCATTATGACTATAATTGATAATTATTTCACAAGCTGTAAAATGATAATAATGATAATAATAATAATAATGACATTATGATTGTATTATCGATCAACGATTGTATTTTATTATTACCTTCTTTATATCGATTGTTATCGATATCATCCTCTGTTATCGTTAAACTATCCTCTTGATTTGTTTGTCGCTACCGTTGATCGAGCCTCGTTGCGCAAATGAGGAAGAGTAGGTTTTGTGGTGGTGCCACAATTTGGGAGAGGTGTTCGCGTAAATTTTTCTTTTAATCACTCAACCCACCCACTTTTCAGGAGATACAACATGGTCACGAGCCGATGCATGGCTAGTTAGCTTGATTGGGTGTTTTAGGCTTCAAGACTACACAAGCAGATATTAAGGCTCGTGTAACCATTCGCTTATTGTGGTGCCCCTTTCCTTTTACCGCTGGGGCATACCTGAGATCAAGAAAAAATAAAAATAAAATAGAATAACGATATAAATAGAATGAGTTTTAGAATAAAATAAATAAAAATAGAATAACAATAATAATGAAAGTAAAAAATTTTGAAACAAATAAATTTAAAAAAAAAAAAAAAGGAAATGGAGTGGAGGGCGTGGGAAGGCACGTGCTTTCTTGGCAAGGCGCAGAAGTTTGGTGAATGTAATTAAGTGCTTGACCAAATGAAAGAATGGGACAGCGTTTTTGAGAGAATTGAAGGCAGGTGGGTGAGAGTTGGGTCAGTTTGGCAGGGGGCGCCCTCAATAGCTGTCACAGTCTCACCAAATGCAATAAACAATGACCAGTACACTCCTAGCCTGTGCCTATACCAAACGTGGAGCGTAGAACTGAAATTCTCCTAGGAAAGTGCCGTGAGGAATTAACTGGCTATATGCAGTAGCTACAGGGTAGAGAAGTAAACTTATCTCAGAAAATCAGTGGCCTCCAGAGAGAGTTAAGTGTGGCCATTTGCCTTTGCAGGCGATCCCAAGGAACCATTGGTGTGGATCTGATGTTCTGGTTGCACGCAACCACAGTTGAGATCAGTTGTTGCAAGATCTTGCAGCTGTAGTAGAAGCTTTTTTTTTAGCACTCCAACAAGCAGGTTGTCTAACTTGGTTGTTATCTTTTTAGCATCGACCTGCATCCTCAAATTTGAGTTCTCCAAGGTATTTATTTTTCAGTATCGACTATGTGACAGTGAGTTTTTACGGCTAAGCCATTAGGTATACTTCCTTCTCGGGAGTTGTATTGAATGTAGTACGAGAGAGGATCAAACTTCATATTTTTCCCGAGGTTTCACGCATACCATTCATACCGAATGAGCAACTTCACGGTGGACTCTCCGAGGAAAGCTGACGAATGAGCGTGTGCGCATTTCATGGGCTTACTAAGCAAAGGCTGCATGAAAGTATGCTTGGAAGTCTGTATGATGAGGCCTTACAGAAGGCCTGGACTTTGATAGCCACCCTTACCTGTCAAATGGAAATTTCATGACAGCTAGATATTTTAAGTGTCGTTATTTCACGCCCTTAAAAAAAAAAAATTAATGGTGTCCGAATCTTCTTAATGTTATATGCAAATTTTACAATGATATTTTTACACTGGAGGTGTTCTCCCTATGAGAATACCCCTATCGGAAAACGAGACAGTGATCTCCTTAAACACGTGCCAGAGAGGATGCAAACTCAGGTGAAATTTGCACTTTTTGCAATTGTGGGGTTGTATGGTCGTATTTACAGTTTCTTTTACAGTAAAATAAGGTCAATTTTTTTAAGACAATATCCCAAGCATATGGAAAATTTTAGGACTTCAAAATTGTTAAGAATGTTCAATTGTATTTATTGTTGGATTTTATCATCTGAAAGGGCAATATAGAAAAGGAAAAAAAAAAAAACCATCAGGAGAATATTACCCGAGGGTAAGATAGACCCTCAAATTTATTCCCTGGAGTGAGCTGTAATAGAGCAGAGCAGACAAACCGTTACTGTAGGCAGGGTTCAACTTTGCAATCTTTTGAGGCCGATCTGTTTCATATCAGAATATTCATGAAACACAATTTGCTCTGCTATTATATGATCTTCTTCAACGTGTCACCAAGTTGGCAGGCATAAAGTTTTCTGTTGGAATAATCACGCCTTACAGGCTGCAGCTGAAACGTTTGCACCGAGTGTTTGATGCTGTCCTCAATCTAATGAAGGAAAAGGTTTATTGGTCATTACGGTAGATGCCTTTCAGAGCCAAGAGCGTGTGGTAATCATTATGTCTTGTGTTCGAGCTTCAAATCATGGGGTTGTTGTGTTTATTTTTTCTCCGCGTGAACGTGGCGCTAGCTCGAGCTCGCAGAGCACTTTGGGTTAAGGGCAAGCAACGGCATTGAAACAATCATATGCATATGGAGATGGCATTTTAAACCAGGCATGTTAAACCTGCCCTTGCAATCTTCTGCTACCCTTTTATTATGTCATGAATTGAATGTCCTTCTATTTTTTTTTATCTGTTATGGCATTTAGAATGGGCTTCTGCTTTTTCCTTGCTCCTCAATTAATTGCTCTCTAGCTTTGAAAATGGTATTTTGTAGCATAAAATTATTTCACAATGGACAAAATGAATGAACTAGGTAAACAGTAAAACTTAACCTTTGTTTATGTTATTAGTTCTTTATGCAATTGTCTCGATCAATAATGGTAATTTATGAAAAGCTATCTCAAAATGATTACAATTCTAATTAGTTTTTTAAAAAAAAAAAAAAAAAGATTGGCTAGGTTGCTTTATGACTGCCTGATAATGCTTTTATTCTAAATGGATGTAATAGTGAAAAGGCAGAAATTAAAATTGTAGAGTTTTCTCTTTCTTGGTTAAGTGTATGATGTTATAGACATTCTATGTAAATTATTTTTCCTTGGGAATCGAACTCTAGTAGTAGCAGATGTTTTCTTTGGAGCGACTATGAGGATAGGTCGAGTAGACTGTCGTGAGATAGATGGGTATGCCCAAACTATTCATATGTTGTTTTAGAGACGGAAGAGAAGGCATAGTTCGTAGGAAGAGTATTTTGCCTTGTATTCCTCCTCCTTTGACTGTTAACCTTGTGATTGGTGACTCGAGTTGGGTCACGGTAGAGGATCTTGTGTCGATTCACTTATATTTTCAACAGACTATCCCTTGCTTGTTTAAATTCAAGTATCGAATGAAATGGGTTTCTATTAAATCCATTTTGTAGCTTAGCAAACCCTCAATAATTCAGGTAGGGTCTTTCTGAGTAAGTGTTGACTGAGGCATGTATGAAAATAGAATGGTTACCTTTCTTCGAATTGGGTTAGACTTGTATGAAAATGGAAAAGGTAGGAATCGACTCAGTTACATATTTTAGTGGGCTAAGTCCTTATCTCTTACAATGATCATACGAGGGGTGGATTACGGGTTTATTACTGATTATGTGATGTAAGATAATAACAACCTTTGGTGAAAAGACTTCTTCTTGATCCTTGCCTGTGTAATCCAACTATAGTTGTTGTATGTAATTTTAGTTGGATAGAATCTAATTTATTTAACTTCTTGATGAAAAATAATTAGGTTCGGTGAGAATTGCTTGGTATATTGAACCTTCAGATAGTTAGTTATAATGTTGTGAGTATTATATGTATGTTGGTTTATTCAAATTTGAGTGAAGTTAACTTTAATCTTTGACTGATTTGTGTTCATATATGGTTGGGACCTATATTCTTCCTAAAACATGGATGTGCGTTAATGCAGTCTTGTTAACAAGCAATTTTGAATATGTGAAGTCTTTTGACTGATCTTTATCTTTTTGGTTAATAATATTAGAATGATGTTTGGGTGTTAGATTTCAATCACGTAATCCATAGGATTACATGACTGAAATCTCAATACTCTCAGCCTGGTTGTCTTCACCAATAAGGTCTCACCTTGTTTGTCTTTGGAATATCTCTCTCACTTGAATATTGGGATTCCTCCTTGTTGGCTGGTATAAATCTCATCATCTTGTGAAACATATTGATTAGTGGTTTGTGATTTGATCCATTCTTGAGTTTAGAATTTTACTTTCATGATATTATAAAATGTTAGCTTACTGTTGCTATGGGTAGTCTTAACATGCTCAGTTCTTGAACTGACTTTAGTTAATATTTGTGCAGATGGATTATGCGAGTAGACTAGAGGAAAAGAGTGTTAAAGGTTCATATATAATTTATGAAGTTCCTTGTAAAATGTCGAATGTATTGTAGAGTATTGTTGTTGTAACTGTTGAAACTTTGGCTTGTTTGGTTATCATGTGAAAGATGAAACTTGATTACCGCTTGGTTATGGGATATTCTAGTGTAATTTTAAATCCTTAGAATAGTAGCGTGGCATGTTCCATGTTATTACGCTCTTGTTCCCTAGTCATGGGTTAATAGAGATAGTATGTTCCTTTGGTTTGTGCATCGTGTTGGAATGAATTGATGTAATCTTGTTTTGTTTTCACAAACGAGTACTGTTAAACTTTGCTCTTGAGTTAAAATGTTGAGTTGTAAATCCTTCTAAGGCATAGTAGCAATGAGTTTGTAAGTACTATGAAGTGAGCTGGATAGTCCTTATAAAAGTTAAACTAAAATTTATATATATGAATATATTAATGTAGATGTGATCTACTTGATAACCTTTGAGACCTGGAACAATCAAGAGGAAACTATCTTTTGTAACGAAATATGATTACTTATTTTTTTTTTGAGCCAAACTAATAAACACTATCCTTTTACGGTGAAACCTTAAATGATCTCATGGTGAAATCAATGGTTAGATTTTAGAAAATGATAGGATTTAATAAGTAGGAGTGAAAGTGATTAATAAAACCTTAAATATCTCTCTATCGTTTGAAATGTTCTCCTTTGTCAAACTTAATTAAGTAAAGTCTAGATGGAACATTTAACCAATCTTGATAAACTCTTAACCTCAATAAAAGATTGATAGTAAACAATGTGACCCTGAAGCTAAATTCTGTTGTCCTGTTCTGTTAACCCTTGCCTTGATTCATGGTGATATTTCTTAAGCAAGGTCAAAATTTGATCCTTAAACAAGAAGGTTATTGTTATGAACCCTAAGCGGTACTTTCCACTCAATCGGAGCTTATGCCTTCACCTGTGCAATAGAGGTGTGGAACATGTGTTAGTGGCTTGAGTAAGTTTAATTAACCTTGTAAGAAATGGAAAATGTTCTAAAATCAAATGAATAAAAAGCTTTGGACATAAAATTGATGATCCTAGTTTAGAAAGCTTGGCCTTAAGCTATTTAGTCAATAGTTGAAAAGAAAGAAGTTCTCCCTTGTAAAAAAAAATAAAAATTGTGTGAATCATTACATGAAATTTTATAAGAACGTAAGATAAGAATTAAGAGACATTTTAGTAAACAAGAAAATTTAACAAGAATTTCCTCATGGGATGCCCTAAATGTAAGTGTGTCATGTGGTTGGACTTCCATGTTGTCTTGTCAAAAAAAAAAAAAAAAAAAATGTATTGTCCTTGATAGGTGTGAACGTTTCCGTGTTGCCTTTATGGCCATCCTTGTATCAAGTTGTTCACAGTGTTAGTTGTATCCTTGGTGACGACATGTTGCGTCATGTTATGTGTCAAGCAAGTCAAAAAAAAAAAAATTATCCTATATTTCACTGTGTTGTTCATGTGTGGATTTTTGGGTGTTACACTTGGTATCAGAGCGTAGGTTCATGCTCTCGAACCTATGGGCCGGATTGGTGTTATATGATGATGTTACATGGTGGTGGTGGTGTTACATGATGATACTGCATGATGATGATGATGTTGCATGATGGTGGTAGATATTGGAAGAGTAATGTGCTTTAAACGTGATGTGATTATTGTCGTAATTGTGATATTGTGAACGCACATGATGTGTATGTCACCTTGTGCGTGTTTGTGATCATGTTGATATGTTGGGGATGGGAGTATTCTCTCTCCTTCTTGTGGATTCTATGAAGAGTTCACGTGTGAATTATTGTTTGTGATGTGTGAAAAGAATTATAATGTGGATGACATAGTGTTGGAGCATTGTGACATATTGTGATATGTGGGTGTATCAATGTGTTGTATGACTAGATTGATGTTAAAAGAAATGAGTTGTATCATGATGTTTTTACCATGTTGATGAGAAATGTGTGTACCACCTTGTTATGTAGCAATGGATGTTATGTTGTGATGTACTATGTTCATCGTATGTATGATTGTGTGCAAATATGTAATGCTTCATGTTGTGATTTGGGGTCATACGGTGAGTGTATGAACCCTATCGTATGGTGATTGCGCTTTGGGTGCAGAATGTGGTAAAGTGATGTGTTACACTCAGTGAATGTATGATTGTGATCTACCTGTATATGTACCACGTGAGACGTTATGGTAGTTATGTGTGTGCCACCGTTATGTTAGTAATGTTGTTGTATGTTATGTTGTGAACCTTACGCTAACCGACCCGAGGGAAATCGGTAGAAGTGTATGTTGAGAGTGAGGAATGGTGTACCATGGGTCAATAACTTGAGCCGAAACTTAGTTTAGTAGATTACATGTGATTCTTTCCTCTCTCCCTATGTGGTTGTATGTATGCAACCTTAGTGTATCTATGACTATGTTTAGCCTTGTCGAAGTGGTGGCGGGATGATTCAGATGGAGGTGATGACAGTTGTATTATTGATATGTATTTTACGAGTGAGGCTCGATGTTCCGAAAGTGCAAGAACTCGTTGAGTACCCCTTGGTGGCCAGATAAGGCCACACAGTTATCATAATGTGACATTATTATAAGTTGATTTTATTCGTAAATTGAGCTTTTTACTTTATTTTGTAAGGACCAGCAACTTTTCTTGATTGCCATGCTTTACAATTTTGGGCATTTCCTTGGTTTGTGGCACTAACATGGGGATTTTGATACTAACTATGGCTATTTGGCCATTTATTTTAGCTTGATTTGGGTCTTCTTTTAAATTTGGAATTTTTACCGCCTTGCCCAAGGCTTGTACTTTGCCACTTGGCACTTTGATTGGATTGTTGTGCTGGTTCTATTGTCGTGATGTGTGGAATAGGGTCATGGGATGCACCATGGAATGGTTGGACCTATGGACCCGCTTCGTTGTATGGGGGTACGCCCCAAGGAGTACATATAACTAGCGGGTTGTTGAACCACGCGTTATTATGTCACTTGGGTTAGGAGTGTTCGAACTCTATGTGTCTTGGACCATAGGGTCAACCGGCCTCCTTGAGGGAGGCATAAGAGCTTGAGGGAGGCATAAGAGTTTGAGGGAGGCATAAGAGACTTTGAGCATAAGAGGCATAAGAGTTTGAGGGAGGCTTATGATATTTGTCTGTATGGTTGATGTTTCAGGATATATGTTGAGTTATTGTGATGTTTGGTAGTGGTCTTTTGATGTATGTGTTACTCATGTCAGATGGATATGTGTTGTGATGTTGTGGTTATGTCATTGATTCCCTTGTGGACACTATGTACCTGTAGCATGGTTTGGTGTTATGTGAGTCTTTCATTGATGCAAATTGAGGAAATGTCTGGTGGATTGTAGTACTCTTTTGTTTGAGTATTTTGTATGTCAGTCATTGATGTGTGACGAGTACTATGTTATGTGGAGTGTGCCTATTCTATTCCGTATTTGAGTAACCTTTTGTGGTGTAATACAATCTTGAAGTATATACTTGTGTACTTGTGAATGTAGGTCTTGTGAACCTGATAGGGTGTTGTGTTAGCAGTTCATGTTGGGCACCCACAATAAGGAATAAACCAAAACTCTTCAATGATGAATTTTTTAAAAGAAACTAAAACTAGAAATAATGATAATGGAAAGAGACTAATGAAATGATGAACAAGAAAGAACTGCCAATCTTCACAGAACATTGAAAGTTAAAAATTCTACCAAATGTTCCTAAGGCTACCTTGTGACCATGCTTTAATCAACTAAAATTTTAAACCATAGGGTGTACTTTCTCCTTTACCTGTTCTTGGTTGCGAACCATTTACTTTCCTCCGTGTAATGTCGCATCGAGGACGATGCTTTCTTAAGGGGAGGAGAATGTAATGCCCTATTCTACGTTACACCTATTCATCCTGTGGCGATCGAGTGCTAAGCATGGAGTGTCGTTGTGCCTTCGTCGACCTCGATTGCTGACCATTATGACTATAATTGATAATTATTTCACAAGCTGTAAAATGATAATAATGATAATAATAATAATAATGACATTATGATTGTATTATCGATCAACGATTGTATTTTATTATTACCTTCTTTATATCGATTGTTATCGATATCATCCTCTGTTATCGTTAAACTATCCTTTTGATTTGTTTGTCGCTCCCGCTGATCGAGCCTCGTTGCGCAAATGAGGAAGAGTAGGTTTTGTGGTGGCGCCACGGTTTGGGAGTGGCGTTCGCGTAAATATTTCTTTTAATCGCTCAACCCACCCACTTTTCAGGAGATACAACATGGTCACGAGCCGACGCATGGCTAGTTAGCTTGACTGGGCGTTTTAGGCTTCAAGACTACACAAGCAGTATTAAGGCTCGTGTAACCATTCGCTTATTGTGGTGCCCCTTTCCTTTTACCGCTGGGGCATACCTGAGATCTAGAAAAAATAAAAATAAAATAGAATAACGATATAAATAGAATGAGTTTTAGAATAAAATAAATAAAAATAGAATAATAATAATAATGAAAGTAAAAATTTTGAAATAAATAAAAAAAAAATGGAAATGGAGTGGAGGGCATGGGAAGGCACGTGATTTCTTGGCAAGGTGCAGAGGTTTGGTGAATGTAATCAAGTGCTTGACCAAATGAAAGAATGGGACAGACTTTTCAGAGAGAATTGAAGGAAGGGGTGGGTGAGAGTTGGGTCAGTTTGGTAGGGGGCGCCCTCAATAGCTGTCACAGTCTCACCAAATGCAATAAACAATGACCAGTACACTCCTAGCCTGTGCCTATACCAAACGTGGAGCGTAGAACTGAAATTCTCCTAGGAAAGTGCCGTGAGGAATTAACTGGCTATATGCAGCAGCTACAGGGTGGAGAAGTAAACTTATCTCAGAAAATCAGTGGCCTCCAGAGAGAGATAAGTGACAGCTGCCGCAGGGCGATCCCAAGGAACCATTGGTGTTGATCCTGATGTTCTGGTTGCACGCGACCACAGTCGAGATCAGTTGTTGCAAGATCTTGCAGCTGTAGTAGAAGCTTTTTTTTAGCACCCCAGCAAGCAGGTTGTCCAACTTGGTTGTTATCCGTTTAACATCGACCGCATCCTCAAATTCGAAGTTCTCCTTCAAGGTATTTGTTTTTCGAGTACTCGACTATGTGGTTGAGTTTTTACGGCTAAGCCATTGGGTATACTTCCTTCCAGGAGTTGTATTGAATGCTTGTAGCATAGAGGCGATCAAACTTCATTTTTTCCTGAGTTTTCACGCATACCATTCATACCGAATGAGTAACTTCTAAAAGTGGACTCTGGAGGAAACATTGACAATGAGCGTGTGTCGGGGTTGAAATTGGGCTTACTAAGCAAAGGTTTGTATGAAAGTATGCTTGAAAGTCGTTGATGATGAGGCCTTTAGAAGGCCGGACTTTGATAGCCACCCTTACCTGTCAAATGGAAATTTCATGACAGCCTAGATATTTTAAGTGTCGTTATTTCACGCCCTTAAAAAAAAAAAAAATTATTGGTGTCCGAATCTTCTTAATGTTATATGCAAATTTCACAATGATATTTTTACACTCGAGGTGTTCTCCTATGAGAATACCCCTATAGGAAAACAAGAGGCAGTGATCTCCTTAAACACGTGCGAGAGAGGATGAAAACTTAGGTGAAATTTGCACTTTTCGCAATTATGGGGTCAGTATGGTCATATTTACAGTTTCTTTTACGGTAAAATAAGGTCATTTTTTTAAGACAATATCCCAAGCATATGGAAAATTTTAGGACTTCAAATTTGTTAAGAATGTTCAATGGTATTTATTGTTGGATTTTATCATCTGAAAGGGCAATATAGAAAAGGAAAAAAAAAATAAACCATCAGGAGAATATTACCCGAGGGTAAGATAGACCCTCAAATTTATTCCCTGGAGTGAGCTGTAATAGAGCAGAGCAGACAAACCGTTCTGGTAGGAGGTTCAACTTTGCAATCTTTAGAGGCCGATCTGTTTCATATCAGAATATTCATGAAACACAATTTGCTCTGCTATTATATGAGCTTCTTCAACGTGTCACCAAGTTGGCAGGCATAAAGTTTTCTGTTGGAATAATCACGCCTTACAGGCTGCAGCTGAAACGTTTGCACCGAGTGTTTGATGTTGTCCTCAATCTAATGAAGGAAAAGGTTTATTGATCATTACGGTAGATGCCTTCGAGCCAGGAGCGTGATGTAATCATTATGTCTTGTGTCGAGCTTCAAATCATGGGGTTGGCTTTGTAGCTATTTTTTCTCCGCGTGAACGTGGCGCTAGCTCGAGCTCGCAGAGCACTTTGGGCTAAGGACAAGCAACGGCATTGAAACAATCATATGCATATGGAGATGGCATTTTAAACCAGGCATGTTAAACCTGCCCTTGCAATCTTCTGCTACCCTTTTATTATGTCATGAATTGAATGTCCTTCTATTTTCTTTTATCTGTTATGGCATTTAGAATGGGCTTCTGCTTTTTCCTTGCTCCTCAATTAATTGCTCTCTGGCTTCGAAAATGGTATTTTGTAGCATAAAATTATTTCACAATGGACAAAATGAATGAACTAGGTAAACAGTAAAACTTAACCTTTGTTTATGTTATTAGTTACTGCAATTGTCTGATCAATAATGGTAATTTATGAAAAGCTATCTCAAACCGATTACAATTCTAATTCCAGTTTAAAAAAAAAAAAAAAAATTGGCTAGGTTGCTTTATGACTGCCTGATAATGCTTTTATTCTAAATGGATGTAATAGTGAAAGGCAGAAATTAAAATTGTAGAGTTTTCTCTTTCTTGGTAAAGTGTATGATGTTATAGACATTCTATGTAAATTATCTTCCTTGTGAATCGAACTCTGTAGTAGCAGATGTTTTCTTTGGAGCGACTATGAGGATAGGTCGAGTAGACTGTCGTGAGATAGATGGGTATGCCCAAGCTATTCATATGTTGTTTTAGAGACGGAAGAGAAGGCATAGTTCGTAGGAAGAGTATTTTGCCTTGTATTCCTCCTTCGCTGACTGTTAACCTTGTGATTGGTGACTCGAGTTGGGTCACGGTAGAGGATCTTGTGTCGATTCACTTATATTTTCAACAGACTATCCCTTGCTTGTTTAAATTTAAGTATCGAATGAAATGGGTTTCTATTAAATCCATTTTGTAGCTTAGCAAACCTTCAATAATTCAGGTAGGGACTTTCTGAGTAAGTGTTGACTGAGGCATGTATGAAAATAGAATGGTTACCTTTCTTCGAATTGGGTTAGACTTGTATGAAAATGGAAAAGGTAGGAATCGACTCAGTTACATATTTTAGTGGGCTAAGTCCTTATCTCTTACAATGATCATACGAGGGGTGGATTACGGGTTTATTACTGATTATGTGATGTAAGATAATAACAACCTTTGGTGAAAAGACTTCTTCTTGATCCTTGCCTGTGTAATCCAACTATAGTTGTTGTATGTAATTTTAGTTGGATAGAATCTAATTTATTTAACTTCTTGATGAAAAATAATTAGGTTCGGTGAGAATTGCTTGGTATATTGAACCTTCAGATAGTTAGTTATAATGTTGTGAGTATTATATGTATGTTGGTTTATTCAGCTGAGTGAAGTTAACTTTAATCTTTGACTGATTTGTGTTCATATATGGTTGGGACCTATATTCTTCCTAAAACATGGATGTGCGTTAATGCAGTCTTGTTAACAAGTAATTTTGAATATGTGAAGTCTTTTGACTGATCTTTATCTTTTTGGTTAATAATATTAGAATGATGTTTGGGTGTTAGATTTCAATCACGTAATCCATAGGATTACATGACTGAAATCTCAATACTCTCAGCCTGGTTGTCTTCACCAATAAGGTCTCACCTTGTTTGTCTTTGGAATATCTCTCTCACTTGAATATTGGGATTCCTCCTTGTTGGCTGGTATAAATCTCGTCATCTTGTGAAACATATTGATTAGTGGTTTGTGATTTGATCCATTCTTGAGTTTAGAATTTTACTTTCATGATATTATAAAATGTTAGCTTACTATTGCTATGGGTAGTCTTAACATGCTCAGTTCTTGCGAACTGACTTTAGTTAATATTTGTGCAGATGGATTATGTGAGTAGACTAGAGGAAAAGAGTGTTAAAGGTTCATCTGTACAATTTATGAAGTTCCTTGTAAAATGTCGAATGTATTGTAGAGTATTGTTGTTGTAACTGTTGAAACTTTGGCTTGTTTGGTTATCATGTGAAAGATGAAACTTGATTACCACTTGGTTATGGGATATTCTAGTGTAATTTTAAATCCTTAGAATAGTAGCGTGGCATGTTCCATGTTATTACGCTCTTGTTCCCTAGTCATGGGTTAATAGAGATAGTATGTTCCTTTGGTTTGTGCATCGTGTTGGAATGAACTGATGAAATCTTGTTTTTGTTTTGCAAACAGAGTCTTGTTAAACTTTGCTCTTGAGTTAAAATGTTGACATGTAAATCCTTCTAAGGCATAGTAGCAATGAGTTTGTAAGTACTATGAAGTGAGCTGGATAGTCCTTATAAAAGTTAAACTAAAATTTATATATATGAATATATTAATGTAGATGTGATCTACTTGATAACCTTTGAGACCTGGAACAATCAAGAGGAAACTATCTTTTGTAACAAAATATGATTACTTAATTTTTTTTCCCGAGCCAAACCAATAAACACTATCCTTTTACGGTGAAACCTTAAATGATCTCATGGTGAAATCAATGGTTAGATTTTAGAAAATGATAGGATTTAATAAGTAGGAGTGAAAGTGATTAATAAAACCTTAAATATCTCTCTATCGTTTGAAATGTTCTCCTTTGTCAAACTTAATTAAGTAAAGTCTAGATGGAACATTTAACCAATCTTGATAAACTCTTAACCTCAATAAAAGACTGATAGTAAACAATGTGACCCTGAAGCTAAATTCGTTGTCTATTCGTTAACCCTTGCCTTGATTCATGGTGATATTTCTTAAGCAAGGTCAAAATTTGATCCTTAAACAAGAAGGTTATTGTTATGAACCCTAAGCGGTACTTTCCACTCAATCGGAGCTTATGCCTTCACTTGTGCAATAGAGGTGTGGAACATGTGTTAGTGGCTTGAGTAAGTTTAATTAACCTTGTAAGAAATGGAAAATGTTCTAAAATCAAATGAATAAAAAATTTGGACATATAATTGATGATCCTATTTTAGAAAGCTTGGCCTTAAGCTATTTAGTCAATAGTTGAAAAGAAAGAAGTTCTCCTTGTAAAAAAAAATTGTGTGAATCATTACATGAATTTTATAAGACGTAAGTTAAGATTAAGAGACGTTTTAGTAAACAAGAAACCTTAACAAGACTTTCCTCATGGGATGCCCTAAATGTAAGTGTGTTTTGTGGTTGGACTTGATGTTGTTCTTGTCAAAAAAGAAAAGTAAATTGTCCTTGATAGGTGTGAACGTTTCCGTGCTGCCTTTATGGTCATCCTTGTATCAGGTTGTTCACAGTGTTAGTTGTATCCTTGGTGACGACTTGTTGCGTCATGTTATGTGTCAAGCAAGTTCAAAAAAAAAAATTATCCTGTATTTCACTGTGTTGTTCGTGTGTCGTGAATTTTGGGTAGTTACACGCCCAAGATACAAAGGAGTTCGAGCGGGGTTTGAAGTTGAAACTACTCTCACCGGTTGTAAGTGTGTGGTGCGTGGACACATGGTGGATGTGTAGTAGAAGTCCATTTCAGTCAAATGCCTTCGTGGTGGCCATAAATAGGTATTGGTAGGACTAGGTTACATTATCATTCATCTCTTACCAACAATCATTAGCTATTTTCATACCCATGGATTGTGGTCATTGATTCTCAAAGTGAACATCATGTCATCACCGCACAACCATTTACTATGAAGTATCTAGTCAATAGAAATAGCTATAAAGACTTAACAAATTTTCATACCATGAGGAAAAAAATTTAGCGATGGGAATTAGCAACTTTTGATATCTTTTTAGATTCCATAAGTAGTGTCCTTCCTAATCCATAATGGTTTGTTGATAGATTAAACTAGATTAAACTTGTAATTTACAAATTCTATATCCATGGAAAAATCTGGTCTATAAGGAAGGCTTCCGATCGAGCCCAAATCACCATAGCATTAATATCAAAGCACATATATAAAATATATATCCCTGCTCCCTCACACACTTGTATGTTGTTCCAACATTGTTTCTTGTCTTTCTAATTGGGACATTGATTAAATCAAAGTTTTTAAAGCATAGATCTTAGTCGAGTGTTGAAATGGGAATCCATAGTTTATTGGGTTAGATCTTATAGGTAAGAGTCCTCTCTGTGCTCATGCCCATGCCCATGCCCCTTTGGATGAATGATTCAAATAAGATTTAGATTTTTTCATTTTTAAGTACTTCATTTTTACGATTTTAGGCTTGTAATGTAGTTTTAATGGGTGATTTTCAGGATCATATTTAATACCACGAGACGATAGCTAGCTTATTTGTCATGCGAAAAGGGGAACCCTATTAATGACTGTTGGTGGTCGACCCCAACTAGGAATGCAACTAAAAAGGTTGGCTAAGCTGTGCCATTAGCTTCGCATAAACGCCTATTGGTGTCAAAAGTGGGCACTTCTATGTGGTCCCTAATTTAAGTAACTATGATGTTGTCAACCCTCACCCCGATAATCTACATCAATTCGTCAAGTTGTCATCCAAATCTGATATATCATCAATCATTTATCAAAGAAGCATGGTCATTTTTCTCAAGGAGGATCTCATCATGAACAACTTCAAGATAATTAACTGGCAGTCAGTGACATCAATGTCCATATCATTATTAGGTCCTGCATAGTCAACCCTCACCATTTAATTCATGACCAACATCATAATTCATGGAATTCACATTCACTACCGCAAGCCAAGTAATGTTATGGTGAGAGACTCCCCACCCACTACAACTGGAGAGTAATCGGTGATGATGATGACATGTCCATCTTTGGTGGAAATCACATTTAGTTGGACTATTGCTCACTTGTGCCCGGATGCACCGATGACCTCATTGACAATGTCATGGGATCCCCTACCATTACCATTTCTAATAACCATTTAATTTATGGTTTTCTTGAGAAACTACATGTGTGTGTAGCACGTATGGCACAACCTAATTTATTTACAAGCTTCTTGAGAAAAATTACATCCAAAGCATACATTGGAGGACTTGATGGCGAGATATATTTTCTCGAATGAAATAAATGAGCACGGGGATTTATAATTGTGGAAAAGATGATATGCTCACTTGCTCATCTTTGTGAAAGACATTGGATTTTTTTATTATAATTTTATTTCAATAGGAACAATGTCAGAAAAAAATTTAATTACAATGTTGATAACATCCCTATAATGCTAGAATTGAAGCAAAACTTTTCTCTCCGAATGGCTCCTAAAAATGCTATGTATAAGTTGTATGCAATGATTTCTCACATAGCCTATAGAATATACTTGGAGTTATGGTCACTTCATTACTATAGTCTTAGATGATACCTCTAAAATATCACTACCATCCATAGATATTCCTCGCCTTTACTTCGGTGTGTTGAATCAAGATGAATGGAGATTGAAAATAACATAGGTTTACACTACTATGTCCTACCTTCACAAGGAATACCCATTATTTAAATGAATGTCAAATTAGTTCTTAATAGTAACTTTTCTACATTTATTTAATAGATAATTTACATTTAATTATTGTGGCAATTAAATTGTAGCTTCCACCTACAAGTTTTATGTGGTAAGGACAATTGTAGAAAAATTGTTGAAATTTCAACAAATATAATTTTAATGAGAGATATGAAAATTTAAACTATGGAATTTCTACAGAGATTGAATCTATAGAAAAATTACATTTCCAAGAAAATTGTAGAATACTAACCAAAAAAAATGTTGAAATGTTACAGACGTCATAAAATGTGAACTATGTACAATTAAAAATGGAGGTTAGCTATAAATTTTGTTAATTGTGGACCATCCACAATATAATGAATTGTGAAAAACCTAAAATAATATATCAAAATGTGAATTAGCTACACTTCTAATGCCACAATTTTAATTTTTGAAATACTATGTAACTACAAAAATATTGTTGAAAATTGTGGTAAAAGATCTAGTATGTTATAGTGGGTGTTTGATTTTTGGCTTTTGAATTGTGTTAGGATCAGATTAACTTTGGTCGATTGTAGATTTTAGTGGATAAATGTTTTGTTTAGATATGACGTTCCATCTGTGGCATGCTAAGTTTTATCATGTTTTCTTTGTTTCTTTATAGAAAGTATTGACTTATGGATTGTATGCATCTTGGTAATTATGGTTAGATTTAAGCCCATTTGGGAAATGTGTTTAATTAAGTGTGCTTTTTTTTCTCTCATTGACCTATAAATAAGTCTACCCTTGCCTTAACTTTTTAAATTGTTATGAATAACAATTTATGACCTCTTAATCTTTGGGTTACGTGGAGACACTTATGGATGCTTTTGGGTCTTTTGGACCTTTCTCTTAGAGATGTTAGTTTGGTAGATCTTAATATTTTAATCTCAGTGGTACTTATATTGTGCTTCTTCTTTTAAAACTTCAACTCTTGGTCATAAAGTCCATGTTTGAGTAGATTAGTTAATGGTCCTCTTACATTTGATGTCTTCTAATGGGAATGTGGTGTCTTTGGAGTAAAATGTTTCATTGTCATCTTGTTTCTTGGTTGGTGGTATCCTATGGAAATATGAGTGTTGAATGGAAATTTCCCTTGTCTTATTATGTGAACAAAATTTTGAGGCTAAACAACAAATATTATTCCTTCCCAAACTGATGTAAACCCCTTAAACTCGTAAAAGAAAATTTTGTTTCTATAGTGGGATTTTTCGTCATAGCTTCTTTGATACTTGTGGAGACTCACTTGGAGTGTTTAGTGATGCTTGTAATTATTTGGTAAGCCCTTGAAATCTTTGTGTGACTCATGTTGGTGGATTGATTTCTAGTTCTTACAAAATTAATGATGTGTTTGTTATGTTGAATGTCTCTTGTTCCTTTAGAATTAAAAATGTGATATGTTGATTTATCTCTTATTCCCATAAAGGTAATGATGTGATATGTTGACTCTTCCTTCTCATTAAGATCTATTTGATAAAATGATTAAATTGAGCATAATAAAACTCTAATTGAGGGGCTTGGATTTTGAGACTTAACAAATAAAATGGAACATTAGGAAAAGGAAAATGGTTTCTTGATATAACCTTGGTAGGCTAATAGAGGAAATGAAACTATGTGAGAAATAGAAAGAAGACTTTGTCCATTTACCTTCCCTAGAGTAAAATAAATAATTTTCTGCATATACAGAATGATGAGATATCATGCCCACCTGAGTGGTGCTCCTTATAACGCAAATATGCGATGCCATAATAGAAGGAAGATTTTAATTAGGAAAATTTGTAAGAAGAGTGCTTAGCAAGAGAAACTATAACTTTTGACTTAATAGTTGATTTATAAAATGAGTAAGATTTATGTGTATTGAGTGTAATGTATAGTTGAACCTTTAGTTCTTTCACCTACCCGAAATTGTGAAACACCTTGTTGTTAGTGATGTGTTCTAATTGCATAGTACTCCCTTGTTCATAGATGTATGTGATATTCCCTTGTAGGATTTTGGGTCGTCGTGCCCTTGTTGCCTTGTAACTCAACGAGTGTGAGTTGTGGCCTTTAGGATTGGGTCCTATCTCTTGTTTTTAGAAAATCAACCTCCTTATGTGTTGATTTAGTCCTGGTGACCTATGGTAATTGTAATTTTAAGGAAAAATATGTTAAGAATATAACATAAATTTGGGGATTCCTCCTTTTCTTCTTCCTTTCTTGAGACACACCATTGTTGTTTGTGCATTTTGGTACGATGCACTTTTGGATTATAGTTGGACCCCCTCTTGTTTCTTGTTCTTTTCTTCTAGTTCCCTTGAGTGTTATTTTGTGTTACAATTTATGTTTGTGCTCTCCTTATATTGATTATTTCAAGCTTGAGTTGGATTTAAGATACATAAATCCCATTGTGTTATGTAGAGTGGGTGGTGCCTCTTGTAATGATATGTTAGTTTCTATGGAAACATTATCTAAAGGGTTGACATTTCTAAATCATGTTAATGTTGTGTGTTCAATTTTGAGTGCAAATTCAAGTTATAGGAAAACTTATGGTCATGACTTTGCTCAGTTTTATCATGAAAATTTATTTTTGAACCCTCTCAAGTTATAGAAGTGATTCCCATGAATAGTTTTCTTGATTATAAATGTTTTGCTAATTTAAGTGTCCTTCCTTGTTATTAACTAGCATCTTGTGTGATCTCAAAATTATGAGACCTTTGAGTAGACATGTTTTCTCGTATAAATTGATGGTCGTGGTTGATTTTGCTAGCCTTATCTAAATAAAAACTTTGAAAGCATAAATTAACCTTAGTGGAAGCCTTAACTTTTGTTATTGTAGTATGTTGTATCCATGGGAGACTATGTGGTCATCTCAAGTTCATGAAATTCTCCTTATTATTCTTCTACTTTGGTGGTTGTTTTTGAGATTCCTTTCACTATTTCCTATGTTGATTTTATTTGTTGTAGCTTGGTTGATCACATAGAGTTACCCTATAGAATTAAATGCTTACAACCTTACTTGAAAAAAATTTAGTAGAACTTGTCCCTTTCAATCTCCCTTCTTCTTGTTGAATTGTATTGGACCAAACTTGTGTTTTATAGACCCACACATGTTTGAAGCAAATAAATTCAAAAAAAGGATGAGATTCTATTTCTTTTGCATTATTTCCTACCTCTTTCTTTGTGACTTCCAGGAGGAAGTCAAATCTAAGGGAAGGGGATGTAATGCCCACTCCTCCTCAACATTGCATGAACCATGTTATCAATTTTGAATTGATTAAAGTATTAAACCTTGTTGTTGTATTCTAGTTAACATACTAATAAGATGTGTAGGACATCATGATTACTATTGTATTTTGGTTATCATTTTGACTGTATGGTCATATATTGGATTTGAGGGGAATTTAAGGATAAGACAATGAGCTACAATGGTTTCCTTGTTATAAATTTAATGTGATGTCATTACTCTTCGATATTTTTTTGTTATATTTAATCTAAAACTGTGACTGTACACATAGACATCATTACTTATTGTATATGTAAATGTTAATAGACAAAAGACATTAACACATTGTGAAATGGAAATTGAACGATAGATATTACTATAACTAGACTGATTAACTCTTGATAGACATTTAGTATGGAAGATAATGATGTGTTGTCAGTTTAGATATATGTTGATATTTCGAATTATCTTCGTATTGATTTTTATTATGATGTTCAAAGTTATTTTGTGATTTCTTTGATATTGGAGAATTGGCGAAATTGTGAAACAATGAAAATATTACTTAAATCAGATGATACATTCGGGTTATGGTCTTATTTTAAAACTTATGTATGAGTAGAATTGAAATGTTTAAAATTGGAGTAATTTTTGAATTACTTGGTCTTAACAATAGTAGTTATGATATTTGATGTTGAAATTGATATTTAGATATAAGTGTTTTATTAGTCGACATCATTAATATGGCCATGAGGCCAGAGGGGTATTGTGTGATTTTTATAGGTAATTATATCACAACAACAAACTATGGGGGATAGGAGACCAACAACGAAGGAATGTGGGGTATTGGCAACTAGTCACCATGGCAACTTGTGTAATGTTGTTTTTCTTGTTATTTGTTGTTAGGGGTTCCCATGGGGGGATGACCCCAATTGTGACCAAGGGGTTTGTGTGTAGTTATTTTCCTTTCTTTTATTTAATTTTGGTGTATGTGATTTAATTTGTGATGTAATTCCCTTTTATCATTAATTGGTTTATGTGTCTTAATTAAGTGAACTAATCATATTAATAAGCTAATTTTTGATGTGAGAAAAAAGGATTCATTTATTAGAGTGGTTGGGTCTTTGTTTCTTGTGTTTATAAGTTGAGTGTATGTTTTTTTAGTTTTGTACACTCCACCTTACTTGGGAAACTTAGATTTGGACTTAAGGGCCATTTTTGGAGGCTTGTGGGACACACCTCTTAATTTCTTATACGAACCCTACCTATGGGTTGGGGGTGTAAAATAGATCCCATTGTGTGTTTTGGAAGGAAAAAGGTGATATTTGATTTACATTTTCTTACATGTGTTTAATTTTTTGTCCTTAAAGGTTGTGGGTTGGAGTGGTGTGTGTAAGACAACCCATTTATTATGTCTTGGAGTATGGGTTTGACTTGTGTGATGTGGGATGGAAAAAATGATGATGTGGAATCCTACATTGAGCCACATCATATCCCTCTCCCTATTTTCTATTTATTGGGATGTATTTTTGGTTACTTACTTGCTCTTTTGGGGGAATGCTTGTAATTTTGGAGAGCTTTCTTGAGAATGGAGCTTGGAAAGGATGGTGGTTGCTTAGGATTTTGGAAGGCTTGGAGATTTTTGTGTGATGATACTCTACCTTTGTGAGGTATATCTCCACCTTTGTTGTTACCTTACTATTTTCTTGTGCTCTTATGTGTATAGGTTGATTGTTATATTGGTTATGATTGTTGGAAATAGACTTGTTTCTTAGGTTGTGGGAGAAATGGAAATGAGGGTAAAAATTGAGGGAGGCATAAGAGAAATGTTATTGTGTATTTTAAGAGGGAGTTGGGTTGGGATGTCCACCTTGTTGATAAAAATGTTTTGTGTTTATCTTGTTACTCTCTTGAGGGAGGCATAAGAGTGGTGTATCTTCTTGTAGGTAGGCATAAGAGTATGGTGTGTATTGTGATGGATTTTGGAGGCTCATAGGTGGAAACCCAAACCCTTGGGGGAATAAGAAGAACCCCATTTTCCTTTCTCCTCCATGGCTTCAGCATGAAGCCTTTGTGTTTTAATATTTTTGATTGGTTGTAAATAAATTGGTATTGTGTGATTTCATTGTTTTCTTGATTGAATGTGTGTGTGGAAGCCATTTTATAGTTGCCATGGTTGTCTAAATAGCCCTCATTGTTTTCTTGTTGGGGCTCGGGGGCCAATGAGGAAGAAGACTTCTCTCCCTCATTGGATATTTTGGTTGGGTGGAGAGTGTTGCCTACTCCCTCATTTTGTTGTCTGCGATGGATTGATGAAGATGGTGGAACTCATTGGAATGAAAGAATCTTGTTGGAGAAATTCATGTGGATTTGTAAATTTTGCTTTCTACGATTCTACAACTTCTAAATTTTACCAATAACATATAGGATGCAATTTTATGCATTGGTTAAATCTTTGTAAGTTGATTACTTTGAATTATATTTCTTCATATGAATTGTGAATTTCTTAATTATCTTGTAGTGGAGATTAAGATCTCTTAAATCAAAACTTGTGTGTAGGATTTGCATTGTAGATCTATTTATTTTAAAAGGTTAGTGTCCTTGAATGAAAAGGGAATGTTGATCATTTTGGTATTATTGGAAATATTGTTGGAAGGATGTAAATTTCATTTAGGTATGGTTATCATCCTCCTATCTAAATGTTTTAAAAAATGGAATGGTTTCCATGATATAATTTCCTTCTTGTGGCAATAGAATTGAATTAAGTAAATTAATGAACCACAACAAATTATACCCTTAAGATGGTTATATAGATGAAACTGAAAGTGATAAGATATTGAATTTAGATAAATACAAAAAAAAATTGCATTAGCTTTATTACCTTTATGCATGTAAAATTTATTCTTGTAAAATTATAATATTTACTCTCCCACACAAATTTGCAAACTGCTATATTAATGAAATTATAAATTAATAAACAAAACATATCTATCTTTACCTTTAATTGATATGTTGCCTTAATGTTATTGTGACATTAATAATAATGTGTATATTAGTATGTTAATGAAAAAGGGTAACATCAATACATTAATAAAATTATTAGTGTTAATACTTATATATTAACACATACATATAAAAATAAATATCGATATATATATATATATATATATATATATATATATATATATATATATATATATATATATATTAAAAACATCAATAAACTAAATTCCATCATAAAGTATTTGGGAAATGAGCATTGTTTGAAAATGATTAGGTTTATTAAAAAAATAGCTTTTGTTTGGGCCATGAAGAGGTGGCGCGGCTATGGGGGACCTATTATTAAAATGGTTGGGGGAGGGGCGCCGACCCCACCCCCAACCCTTATTTTATATTAGGGGTGAAGGTGAGGTAGGCACTCCTCCCCCAATGCCGAGCCTCCACCACTTTTAAATCAATCCCCCTCTAAAATCCATGCGGCCATTCAAAACAAATTTACGGTATGTTTAACATTTAACCTCAGATTTAGCTTTTACCTCTGCGTTTATTCTTATATGCAACTTGTCACTATTATCTGTGTATGTGTGTGTGTGTGTGTGTGATTTTCATTTTTTTGAGTTATTAAAAAATTCGTATATATATATTATATATATTATATATATATATAATATAATATATATATATATATATATATATATATATATATATATATATATATATATGCATGTATATGTAAATATATGCATTTTCTCAAAAATAAATAAGTAGGGTTTCGGGTTTTACCCAAATGGGTATATACTCATTGTATATACAATTAACCTACAAGAAAATACTAAAAAAAGATAGAGAAAAGAAGAGCAAATTAAGAAGAGGGAGGAAGAACCACAAAGGAAATGGGTATATCCTTGCCCGAGATAATAAAACTTAACAAACGAGAGCTTCCAATCCACTCTAATGGCCTCCATGACTTCATCTTATCCTCCCTTCTTCCTTAACCTACAAGTGTAAACAAGAGAAATGATTTTTTTTCTTTAGAAAATGAATATATGTCATTCCATAAGGATATCTAGGGTTACTTTTGCCAAACCTAAATCTAAGGGCTAGGAAAGATTAGATCTAAGGGTGTAGGATGAACCCTACATCACTTAAGTGATGGGGTATTTAGGTGGGAATGTTTTTAAATAAAAGATGTGTGTGTAATGTTAAATGGGGCCTAAGGGGTTAGACCATGTTGTGTACCCTTGACACCTTAGGTATTAAACCATGTTAATTTGATTTATTTTAAAATAGGAGATTATTAATCTTACCTAATAAAATGTTGAATTTAATTTGGAGTCCATTCAATAAATAGATTTAATAAGACCCTTGGGGTTAAATAGCAAAGAGTAAAATGGATTAATATTTGAATTAAGTAATGGAACTTAATAAGGGAAATCAAATCGAAATATTTTAATAGGGTTGGGCCAATAGTAACTAATTATTTTTTTAGTCCCAACTGCCATTTAATATTTTAAAATTATGTAATCTAGATTTAATAAAAATCCAAACTAAGGCCTTGGAACCTTTCAAAAAAAAATTATTGCATAATTTTTCCTGTTTGGTTTCGGGTTTCTCGTGGTTTTATCTTGGAAGAATGTGGGCATTACACTTGGTATCGATCTGTGGGCTCAACGTGTAACGACCCAATAAATTCTCACACGAACAACACAGTGAAATACAGGATAAATTTTTTTTTTTGACTTACTTGACACATAACAAAACGCAACATGTCATCATCAAGGATACAACTAACACTGTGAAAAACTTGATACAAGGATGGCCATAAAGGTAGCATGGAAACGTTCACACCTATCTAGGACAATTTACTTTTCTTTTGACAAGACAACATAGAAGTCCAATCACAGAACACACTTACAGTTAGGACCAACCACAATGAGTTATTCTTGAGGGTTATTTATTTTAATAAGATATCTTGCAAGTCTTAGGTTACGTTTTCAAGGAGGCTCAAGATATGACTCATACAATTCATCGTACCAAGCTAAGTTTATTCTTTTTACACTGAGTAATCATCTTTAAAACTTCTCTATTATGACATTTATTTGCTTAATTCGTTTATTTAGAGAAAGGGGGAATTTAATCCCACCAGGCCATCTATTTACACTTACGCTACTAGAACTTGTTCATGCCCATATGACAACATGGGTTTCCATTCAACATACTTAAGAGAAGGAAGACAAAGCACTTTGACAAAAAAATAGGTTAGAGGAAGAAGGTCGAGTTGATTTCGTCTTTATGACCTCATTAGTTATTAACTCGTTTTTATTGAGGCTTGAGGATTTATCGAAAATTATTAAATATTTTACTTAGGCTTCTTGGATGATTTTACAAAAGAAAACAATTTAACTTTCAAATGGTTGAGAAATAGATTACATGGCTTCGAAACCGATTCCTCCTATTTATTAAATCTTATTATCTTATATCAACTAACAATTTGTTTCATCTTATGATCATTCTAAGAATTCGCCATAAAAGGATAATGTTTATTAGTTTGGCTCGAAAAAAAAAAAAGTAATCATATTTCGTTACAAAAGATAGTTTCCTCTTGATTGTTCCAGGTCTCAAAGGTTATCAAGTAGATCACATCTACATTAATATATTCATATACATAAATTTTCATTTAACTTTTATAAGGACTATCCAATCCACTTTATAGTGCTTACAAACTCATTGTTACTATGCCTTAGAAGGATTTACAAGTCAACATTCTAACTCGAGAGCAAAGTTTAACAGTACTCGTTTGCGAAAACAAAACAAGGTTACATCAATTCTTTCCAACACGATGCACAAACCAAAGGGACATACCATCTCTATTAATCCATGACTAGGGAACAAGAGCGTAATAACATGGAACATGCCACGCTACTATTCTAAGGATTTAAAATACACTAGAATATCCCATAACCAAGCGGTAATCAAATTTCATCTTTCACATGATAACCAAACAAGCCAAAGTTTCATGATTCTACAACAACAACACTCTACAATACATTTGACATTTTACAAAGAACTTCATAAATTGTACAGATGAACCTTTAACACTCTTTTCCTCTACTCTACTCACATAATCCATCTCGCACAAATATTAACTAAAGTCGGTTCGCAAGAAGCCCGAGCATGTTAAGGCTACACATTGCAACAGTAAGCTAACATTTAACAATATCAAGAAAGGAATGTTCTAAATTCAGAAATGGATTAAAACACAACTCACAACTCCAAGATTAATCACATGAGAGAGAAATCTAAACCATCCAACAAGGAGAAAGTCAAAATACCAGTAAGAACAAAATTACATAAATCAAGGCAAGACCTTATGGGTTAGGAACAAGAAGGTCAAGAGGGTTGATATTTCTTCATGTGATCCTATGGTTTACGTGATTGGAATCCAATACTCAATCCATCCATCTAAAGAGGTCCAAGAGAAGACAAAACATACTAATTATGATCGTAGGCGCGGAACAAAACGACATTATCCAAATCTCCCAGGGGGAGGCTTCATAGTAATAATTAGGGTTCAACGCCCTTAAAAGAAAAACAACTATAGTTTCAGTTTTAACCAAGGAGTTTTACCACTACCTTCTTATAGGATTTCTTAAATGTAGGACTAGTTAACAAAACAAATCCACTCTTCCAAAGCATACAAATGAGACACAAAAAGGGCCATTATTCTACCAACAAACCTTATCCTAATCGTCAACTTCTCTACATAATATAAGGGAAGGCTAAACCCAAAAGTCGTTAATAATTTTTATATATTTCCGACAATGTCAAAAGTATTAAAATAAAAAAATTGATTTCCTTAACAAGGCCACAAAATGGGACCTTTTAGTAACCAAGTTTGAAGTATAAGTTATTCGAGTTCGAAAACAAAGGGATTCGATACACGGTGGGTAATACACCAACGATGCCCCAGACTCAAAAGACCTTACCACGAGTACAAGCACAAAATAAGAACCAACGCACAATTCCATCAGGAAGGTTACGCAGTGCAGTCAGACCTAGAAGTTCTATGAGTTCCTTGCCAATGGTATAGAAGATGGAAATTTTACCCGATCCATGCGGGCTTATCAAGGAAAAGTCTAGCAAATATCAAACAGATGAATATAATAGCCACCTATTATATTATCACTGTAATCAGCTATCATCTAACAGGAAACGAGTTCACAAGTCCAATACCATGGATTCACCTACAACTTTTGTTTCAATCCAACTAGTAGTAGGTTGCTTGCTGCCCTTCAAAAAAAATTGTAGAGATTTCATTCAATTAAACTTACAATGCTTCCCCCTTACTTTAATCAAACAAGAGTTTGCACCAGGAAGTAGGTATAGTAACTCTCTCAACACGTAGAGGCCAAAATTAGAAGTCAGGTTATTCATCCTCTAGAACTGGGTACAAAAGTCAACCCTGTACAGTTCTATAGCAAGACCCTAATGCCATTTTCTAATCAAACAAAAGTAAGGAATGCCCACAGGCTTAAACAAGTTTTAGAACGCAATGTTACTATTAATGTACCTTTTAGCAAAACAGGAGGGCTCTAAACAGGAAATACGTATTTATTCAACCACGCAGAGATATGAAGGCTTAACCTTCCATATAGTAAGCCTTCAATTATAAATACCATCACAAAATTCTTTTAAAAGAGGGTCATATAAGCAAACAAAACCCTATAATGTTTCCTTCCCTATGAACTAGATTGCATTACTCAAAATTGCAGTAACCCTTTTAGACAAATATGAAATAGAGTAAGATATAAGAGAGGAAAGAATATTCCAAGCAAAATTAATGAAATTGGATCAAGATTTAAAGGGACAACCAACACAATCAAGCAGTGATATAAACAACCACGAAAACATTTGTCTAGGCGCCATTCAAGAGGAAAGAAAATTCATTTCAAGATACTGAAAGAAGGTAGAAAACTATTACAAGGAGTAGATTTAACATGCCTGTTTTAAACGCTAAATCTCATGGCCACGCACGTGCAAACCCCTTCTCCCCGCAGTCCCAAAATTATTTCTCCACCAAACTCACGCTTCTCACCCACACGGTGTCCCAAATACCACGCAAAAGAAACAATAACCATTCCGGTAAACTGCATAGACACAGGCAGAAGGAGAAAATTCATTCTAGAGCAGTTAACCCCAATTCCCAGAGAGAGCAAGGTTAACTGAATTTGGAATAATTAACAGGGTTTTGCATGTCCTTGCAATATGCTTTTACTCTTGAGTCTAGATTCTAGAACAAGATCGGAAAGTCTTGCGTTCAACTATTCAAACAACTCATGAATTGCTTTCCTATATAAGGCATTGTAAATTAGTTTTTTTAAAGCTATTAGGACGCACCTATTACATTAGTTTACCCATCAATTTGTGTGCAAAGAAAACATTCCAGAAACTAAAATCAAATTTGATTCATGCTTACCATTGGAAGTCTCACACATTAACGCTTGCTTCAATTAACATCACTTTTATCCTCCACGCTAAGCAAAATTTCTTTAAAGCATTTTGTCAAACAGTTTGCGCGTAATCTACTCCAATGACGTCAAGCAACATTGCCCAACATTGGAAAGGATATTTTTCAGACGATGAAGTAGTTGCAAGAGCTCTTGATATTAAATACCCGCAGCCTACCTGCCGCTCAAGCCCTAATCCTCCTCAAATTGAGCTGATACTATCTCAATAGAAAAGCTTGCTCCACATCTGATAAATACAATGGTTTTAAACTACGTGGAAGCACGGGTGATGTCCTTACCCTCCAGATGTATCGACCACATTCAGATGAGTTGGGTTGAGTTTGGAGGTCAAGGTGGCCTCCACCGCCTCCTTAGTGATGCCCATCTCTGCTAAATTTGATTTACTGGCACTGTGAATCTCATTCCCAACAGAGATGTCTCCAGCATAGATCAAGGGGACTAAATCAGACCCCAACACCTTTCCACTATACAAAGACACTCCCCTGACAATTTTCCCTTACCCAAAATGATGTTTGTAGGGAAATCCCTGTCTAAAGTCCTCGCCCCAACTGTTGTCACCCATGGTGAAAGATTGGTGACAGACAGCTCCCCAGGACCCTCGTTGCCTGCAGAAGTAGACACAAACACACCCCTCTCCAGCCCCAAAGGCACCCAAACATACTTCCCTCCTTCCAAGGGCCGGTGAGTGCAAGAAAAACAACTCGTGTAAAGGATGTCTATGGCCCTTTGCCCATGAAAATAGGTCAAAAGACAAACCGAGCAGTGCAAGACATCCATCCACACGTGCAGCGGGGAAGAGGAGGATTTCCAACAAAAAAACCACAAGAGCCGAAGCAAAAATCTGCACACGTTTTAAAAGAAGTTCGAAATGTAAGCAAAATGTGCTTCATGAATATTCCGATAAGAAAGCAGATCCAAGCCTTTGAGATTCTCTTCCATGAGTTACATCATAAAACAAGTAAGGTCTCAAAAGAGATAATCTCTCGCAATAATTTTCATCAGGTCTCTTGGTAACACTCTCTTGTCACTTAATCGATTTGATAACAATATCTTGCAAGAGAATCCGAATTTGAAGATGTGTTGATGCACGAATGATAACAACAAGGTTGTGCAACCCGCTTGGTGGAGGCGCTCACAAAGGCTTCGACTATACCGCAACAAGCTTGCTACTGTCTAATTACTGTGCAGGGCATTGCTGTGGATTTCGACAAGAGCACACCTCACAGCAACCAATGAAACATGGAGGTAACACGCCTACCTCACTAGCTTGAAGCTTCATCAAACAAAAACGCGCACAGGGAGGAACCAGGGAGGAAAAATGCCATGACAGAAGGATTTTACTGGCCTTTCTGCCCACGCAATAGGAAAAAACATCCCTCAACCACTCCATGCGTAGAATATCCCAGGGAGATCTCACGCGGTTTGAGAGGAGGATAAACAGACAGTCAACAAGAAGCAGGTAAGATTTAAATCAGAAATAAATGAGTGCGGCCAGCAGGGAGGATTTCAACACGCCAAATTTTAATACTCCACCCTCCACGCCAAGAAAGAGACAAGGTGACTGTGACTAAAGCGAGGTTGGGGGCATTACACAATGCTTGGACCTTGGACCAACTTTGAAACCCGAAAACCAGTTAACAAAATTTGAACCTTTGTGATTAAAATAAATAATAATAATAATAATAATAAAGTTGTTTGAGTTATTGACTAGCCTTTAATAGTGTTTTTTCCGAACCTGTCTAACTAAAAGCGTTGAATTAAATTGATATTTTTGTGAACTTTTGGTGTAGCAGGAACTTGTTTTTACTTTGAAAAGATGATATTTGATGAGTCCTAACTCTGGCTTTAGTCACATGATGTGATAAACACATTGAGACTCTTCCTTGTTGGAATGATAAATTATATGTTGTGATTCTTATGGTTTGGCATTAGTGGTTGTGTTATGGGGTCAAACAGAGTAAATTAGAAGTTGTTTAGTCACCTAAAGCTCCCCTTTTTCCTTCAGTGGTTAGACGAGTTAGTTTTGGGTTCCACCTTGGCAACTTAATCCCTATTGGAGTGAGTGGATATTAGGTCTTGGTGTTGCATTTGATCCAATCTCTTGCATATGTGTTCTCAAACTGAGCTCGAGGTATAGTACCCCTATTGGTGGCCATGAAGGGCTGTGAAGTGAATGTGATGTTGACTTTCTATATTTTACATTTGTAAGCTTGTGTTATTTTATCAAGGACCAGAATCTTATCTATGATTTGATTGAGAATCTCTGAGGCTCCTTTTTTATTTATATTTTTATGATATTTTCGAGGATTCGGTGCGGCTCCTTAGCCACTTTTTTATTGTCGATATTTCTTGGATTTTACTTTGATTGGTGACTCGGAGCTCATTTATCTTGTTGGCTACTTAGCTAAATGTTACGTGATTCTTTCTTGCATGTTGTTGAGTTGGTTCTACGATGTTTTTATTGTGACATTTCATCGTATGGGGGTACACCCTAGGTGTCTTGAATGTCTTCATAGTTTCTCATTTAGCTATAGCTTGGTTTTGGAAGGACCTGAACCTTGAGTGTGTCTAGGATCTTAGAGTGAATCTTTCATTACTCGGACTTTCTAAAGAGAGAGAGAGAGTTGTGTAGTGCGGTCTAGATGGCATTTTGATAATGTGGTGGTGATTCTCTTACAATCTGGTAAGAGCTTGATCCTCATCAAACTAGAGGTCATTACAACAAAAAGCCTTTTTACCACAATTATTCCACAATATTGCCACAATTTAGAAGAATTGTAGAATACTTGTAGCATCTCTATGAAAATTTCATTTGGTCATTTCTAAGTATTGTGGATATTCTACAATTTACATATAGTGATAATAATTCGTAGAAAAGTCACATATCCAACCATTCTTCATAGAAATTCCACAATATTTAGAAAAAGAACTAAAATTGATCGTAAAATTATATTAATAGTAAAATTCAATATTAAATAATTTTGAAATACCACACACACATATTACAAAAATTTATAGAAAATTAAAATTAAAATATTATGGAAATATAACTATATTAAAATATGTTTATTCTATTAAGAAGAATAATACAATTTTTAAATATAATCCATTCTTTTATAAATAAAAATAGTATTATTTTATTTTTTATTATTATTCTTATTAATATAAATAATTGTCTTAAGAGAATTATTAATTGATTTATAATTATTAAATGTAGAGTATATGTGGTACCTCTATAATAACTCAAATTTTCTATTTTTAAATATTGTTGATGTTCCACATTTTTATTTGAATGTTAATAATTTTAGCTAATTTACATAGACACCATTTTATCATTGAAAATCCACAATCTTATTCAATTTTTCCATTTTTAAATATTGTAGATGTTTCATAATTTTATGTTAGTGTTAATAATTTGTAACTAATTCACATATACAACACTTTTCAATAAAAATCCACAATCTTATCCTCATTTAAAAAAAATATAATATGGATCTTTGAATATTTTTAGAGAATTATATCTACTCAAAATAAACTCAATTTTTTACAAATTGCATACCAATGCTATACTTATGGGTAGATAAGATTTAAATTAACTTTAGAATTTGACCACTTCTTAAAATAGTTATTGGTTACCACTTTACCTATGACAAGTGTTGATTATTTTAAAGATGTCTCTTGCATGTTGAAAAGGACGAATTCAAACCATTAGGTGTTGCACATGCAGCAATTTTTGTGCCACATAGGCATGCAATATAGGTAGGAGAAATGGAGATCAACAAAGATCAATGGATCAAATAGAACCCATTGTGGTTCTATTGGCAAAAAACTCTCAAAATGGCAAACGAATCTTTTAGGAAGTTTCCATAAAGCTTGGGCTAGTCACGAACATGCAAGCAATCCCAATAGCACCTCGTAATGCCCCTCTTCTACGTTACACCTATTCATCCTCGTGGCGATCAAGTGCTAAGCATGGAGTGTCGTTGTGCCTTCGCCAACCTCGATTGCTGACCATTATGACTATAATTGATAATTATTTCACAAGTCAAAATGATAATAATGATAATAATAATAATAATGACATTATGATTGTATTATCGATCAACGATTGTATTTTATTATTACCTTCTTTATATCGATTGTTATCGATATCATCCTCTGTTATCGTTAAACTATCCTCTTGATTTGTTTTTCGCTCCTGTTGATCGAGCCTCGTTGCGCAAATGAGGAAGAGTAGGTTTTGTGGTGGCGCCACAGTTTGGGAGTGGCGTTCGCGTAAATTTTTCTTTTAATCGCTCAACCCACCCACTTTTTCAGGAGATACAACATGGTCACGAGCCGACGCATGGCTAGTTAGCTTGACTGGGTGTTTTAGGCTTCAAGACTACACAAGCAGTTTGGAAATTAATAAACAAATTATATCTATCTTTACCTTTAATTGATATGTTACCTTAATTCTATTGTGACATTAATATTAATGTTTATATTAGTATGTTAATGAAAAGGGTAACATTAATACATTAATAAAATTATTAGTGTTAATATATATATATATATATATATATATATATATATATATATATATATATACATATACATATATATATACATATATATATATATATACATATATATATATATATACATATATATACATATACATATATATACATATACATATATATATATATACATATATATATATACATACATATATATACATACATATATATATATACATATATATATACATATATATATATATATATATATATATATATACATAAATAAATACATACATATAATAAACTAAATTACTATCTTAACATTTGGGAAATGCATATATTGTTTACAAAATGATTAGGTTTATAAAATAAATAGCATATATTTATTTATACCATATATATATATATATAGGTCACGGGTGTATATATATATATTGTATAATATATATTATATAGGTGCCAAATAAATTGAATAAACTAAATTCTATCTTATATATAAAATGCATTGTTTGAAATATATATATATATATATATATATATATATATATATATATATATATATACTCATTGTTAAAAATTTCATTTTTTTAGTTATCTAAATAAATAAAATAAATATATATATATATATAATATGTGTGTGTGTGTGAATGTGTGTGTTTTGTGTGTGTGTGTGTGTGTGTACATACATGTGTGTGTGTGTGTGTGTGTGTGTGTGTGTGTGTGTGTGTGTGTGTGTGTGTGTGTGTGTGTGTGTGTGTGTGTGTATTTAAATATATGCATTTTCTCAAAAACAAATAAATAGAGTTTTGATTTTTACCCAAATGGGTATATACTCATTGTATATACAATTAAACTACAAGAAAATACAAAAAGAAAAAGAACAAAAATGAAGAACAAATAAAGAAAAGGGACCAAGACCCACAAAATAAATGAGTAGATCCTTTCCCATATCACAAAACTTAACAAATGAGAGCTTCAATCCACTCTAATGGCCTCCATAACTTCATCTTCTCCTCCATTCTTCCTTAACCTACAAGTGAAAACAAGAGAAATGAGAGTTTTGATTTAGAAAATGAATATATGTCATTCCATAAGGACATATAGGGTTACTTTTACCAAACCTAAATCTAAGGGCTAGGAAAGATTAGATCTAAGGGTGTAGGATGAACCCTACATCACTTAAGTGATGGGGTATTTAGGTGGGAATTTTTTAAAATAAAATATGTAATGTTAAATGGGGCCTAAGGGGTTAGACCATGTTGTGTACCCTTGACACCTTAGGTATTAAACCATGTTAATTTGTTTTATTTTAAAATAGGAGATTATTAATCTTACCTAATAAAATGTTGAATTTAATTTGGGGCCATTCAATAAATAGATTTAATAAGACCCTTGGGGCTAAATAGCAAAGAGTAAAATGGATTAATATTTGAATTAAGTAACGGAACTTAATAAGGGAAATCAAATCGAAATATTTTAATAGGGTTAGGCCAATAGTAACTAATTATTTTGTCCCAACTACCATTTAATAGTTTAAAATTTTGTAATCTGGATTTAATTAAAATCCTAGCTAAGGCCTTGGAACCTTTCAAAAAAAAATATTCCATAATTTTTCCTGTTTTCTTTTGGGTTTCTTGGGGTTTTATGTGGGAAAAATGTGGGCATTACAAAAACTTAAAACCTTGTTAAGAATTTTTTTGAGCCAGTTTCAAGTGGGACTCAGGCAAGTTGGATGCACCAAAGTGATGGTGAAACGAAATATTCAATAAGCGGGTTTATCTATCATCCTCAAAGTTTCAATTTTTAGTGCCATACGCTATGCATGATAACACCCTCTCGCAACTTTCACCTAATTCCTTTTTGCAATGCAAAAATTATTTCATTGGTTTCTTGACCATATATGAATTTCTTTCAAAGGTTTTTTGAAGAACAACAAAAATGATATTTGAAAAAAATTCTCTTAATTTTGATGTATATTTGATTACTTGTGAAGTATGTGCCACTTTAATCAACCTTCTTACTCCTACACTAGGTTTAGAGTGTAAATAATTTACTTAGACTAAATCGAGATGAAAGTTTTGAGGTTCTTTCTCCATAGAAAGTAAATGAATGTGTGGAAGATTTATCACATTTTCACATACTCATACCCTATATATTTGTTGATTTTTAAAAATATATTTTATTGATGCACTCTTTTAGCTTCTAACTCTTCAATTTACATCTTGTTCTTCTATTAAACAAATGAAGATATTATGGGGTCCTTAAATAGATCATCTTATTTCCCACACCTTACTATTGTTAATCTATATTATAAGGATCAAAGGATTATATACATGCCAACATGGGAACCAAGGTCACTCCCTTGCATTGTTGATTGTGAGGATCACTCGAGTGGTCCTCTTAAAGATGCATTCCCTAAGCTTGTAAATTAGGTACTCATCCATAGTATGATTTTGCCATATTGTAAGATAAAATTAGGTATTAAACTCTATGCTCATGCGAAAACTCATGAGTCCATATATTCGATCAATTATTGCTACCTTTGGGAGTTGTGATGTTTGTAAATTCTAATTTTGACATATATAACACTCCTACACATCGATTACAATCCAAAAATCCCCAAAAGCTGAAACAATTACTATATTATTTTCCAAAATAGAAATTTTTGTAGAATCTAAACACTAAAAGCTTTAGGTTGAATGCTGAAATTCCTAAAAATACCTATGTACTAACTAGACTACATTAAAAAAATATCTCCTAAACTATGACTCATAGAGTTTTGATATTAGTTCCATAAGGTGTAGAGTGACACTAATTTCTTATATTTACTAAAACAAATGTTTAAGTATAATTTTTCATTTACTAATCTTTACAAAGTAATATAAATATTAATAAATGAAAAATTATACTTAAATATTTAATTTAGTAAATATATCTCTCCCAAATGTGCATATACAATATTGCAAATAGGAATATGAGTGTGTTATAACGTGCTCGGGATATAGTGTGCTCATGTAATAATCCAAGCATGTTTCATCTTCTTTGAGTTTGAAATTCTCAATCCTTAGTCCTTGATTTTCCTTGGATATCCAAACCTAAAGTTAAACTTTGTAATCTGTGAGTGAATTCATTTTTTACAAAAAAATAAAAAATATCACGTGTAAAACCTGATATCTCATGTGTTAGAAGATTATATTCCAAAACTTTATACTATGACCTCAATCTCAGTTTTACCTTGGTGAGGATATACTTCTTTCTAAAATTTGATTATTATAAGGTTTTCATCCTTAATTTATTTTACTAGTGCATACATTTTTGTACACAATTTATGAAAATTTCATCCCAATTTAAAAAAACACCTCTGCCTAAAATACATTGAAGCACATTAAAAAAATAAAAAATATGACCTTTTTTTTTTCTCAAAGTTATGAGGATGTACAAACAAATATTTCATTTTCAAAATGTGTGCACTTTAAAAATTAGTACACTATTATATATTCATCTAAAAATATGAAACATTTATGGAACCTCGTACATGGTCTTAGATAAATTTCTACCAAAGGGATTTTCTACATAACTAATAACACTAAAAAAATGGGGAAACACATAATAGGTTGTTGTTTTTTTGACACAAAAATAGAAAATTTGTCTCGAGCACCACATTTTAGCTTCTTAATATCCACCATTTTCTATAAAAATAGTAGTTTATAAACTATATTTTGAGCACTACGGTACTTATTATTATCACATTGTCAAATTTTGAGCATATCCATGCCAAATTATTAGATGAAGTTCAAGTTTTATTGATTTCATGAAAAGTGTGTCCACTTTTGACCCTATTTTGTTCCTCATCTCCATGGACTTACCGGTGCACTTAATTAAATATATTTTGGATGACAATTTATAGATTCATGCATTAGCTTGTTAAATTCCATTAAAATTAATAGTTGTCATGAATTTTGGCATGATCTAGTCTGATATTTTTCATTGATGTAAAATATCATTAATAACAAAGAGGATGATCTGGGAGTATTATAGGATGTGTGTCATGATGATGAAATGGTCAAACAAGGTGTAACATGATGGCATGAGTAGAAACAATGAGAATATCTTGTCCTAGCTTTTCTAATCATGTGACCTAGTTAGCCTAGAGGATGGTACATGGAGAATAGAGCTGCATGGTGCTTGAGGAGCATGATCAAGGCATGGTTGCAAGGTGGAAGAATCAGTTTCAATTGCTCATCTAGACTTAGTCTAGGTGCTTGAAGACCAAAAGTTGCACGAGAGTAAGTTTCCAAGACATGAGAAATCATGGAGGCATGCAGGGGTATGACACATATTGTCTCAAGTATGTTAGGTCTTGTTGAAGATCTTGGAAGAAGAGTTGTGATGTTTGTCTACTTGGTCTAGGCCTAAAATAGACCCAATCCTAGTATCCTGGATGCCTAATAAGGCATGAGAGTCACTTTCAAGTGGGTATGATATTTTAAGGACATTCATGGAGTTATGAAAGATTTTTTTCATCTTGTAGAGGAACTTAGAAGATGTTACATGATTATTTGTAGTGTTAGTTCACTTTGTTATGGCCTAGAACACGTAAAACCCCAAGGTCTAGTCACGAAAATCCTACTGGAGGTGAATATTAATAGTTATTTCTGCTAAATTGATTATTGGAGATGTTAGAAGAGGTGTCATTGTGTTGTGGGAAAATTTTCAAGTTTTTATGATGACTATTTTGTAAAATATTGAGTTTAGATAAAAACAAGATTCTTAAGAGCATGTTTTTCAACTCAATATGAGAGAGATTCACTTGGATGACACGTGTAAATTTTTCATCCACCCCAGATCCTTTTAAGGAAGATGTACCAGAGAGAGTATAATTTTCAAGAGATGGAATGGGGTACAATGAGGTTTTATTCTTAATGAACGAATGCCAAGAAATTAAGAAGGTCAAAACCCTCCAACAACCCTAGTTAACTAGTTCGATGGAAGAAAACTTGATGGTATGACCCTATAATGAATTTTATCATTGAAATTTATTATTGGATGTTGGAGAGGATTCTCTGAGATATAAAATGGTGGTGATTATATTTGATGATAATGAGTGGAGCCTACTCATATTTTCTTATTTCCGGGGAAAGAAGGATTTTCTCATAAGTTTTTCATTACACCATATGAATAATTTAGAGTTTTGAGATCTATGTGAGATATGATACATGTTTGAATATATTTTTCATCTTTTTAATATTTTTTATGGCCTTCACATGTACAAACAGATTGACTGTTTTTGTGCCAAAAGTTTTTAGCATGCTTGGTGAATAGAAGTGTTTGAATATGTAACAACCCAAAACCACACACACACGAACAACACAGTAAAAGACAGGATAATTTTTTTTTGACTTGCTTGACACATAACATGATGCAACATGTCGTCACCAAGGATACAACTAACACTATGAACAACTTGATACAAGGATGGCCATAAAGGCAGCACGGAAACGTTCACACCTATCAAGGACAATTTACTTTTCTTTTGGCAAGACAACATAGAAGTCCAACCACTTGACACACTTACATTTAGGGCATCCCATGAGGAAATTCTTGTTAAATTTTCTTGTTTACTAAAATGTCTCTTAATTCTTAACTTACGTTCTTATAAAATTTCATGTAATGATTCACACAATTCTTTTCACAAGGGAGAACTTCTTTCTCTTTCAACTATTGACTAAATAGCTTAAGGCCAAGCTTTCTAAACTAGGATCATCAATTTTATGTCCAAATCTTTTTATTCATTTGATTTTAGAACATTTTCCATTTCTTACAAGGTCAATTAATCTTACTCAAGCCACTAACACATGTTCCACACCTCTATTGCACAGGTGAAGGCATAAGCTCCGATTGAGTGGAAAGTACCGCTTAGGGTTCATAACAATAACCTTCTTGTTTAAGGATCAAATTTTGACCTTGCTTAAGAAATATCACCATGAATCAAGGCAAGGGTTAATGTAATGGACAATGAATTTAGCTTGTGGTCACATTGTTTACTATCAGGTCTTTCATTGAGGTTAAGAGTTCATCAAGATTGGTTAAATGTTACATCTAGACTTTACTTAATTAAGTTTGACAAAGGAGTACATTTCAAACGATAGAGAGATATTTAAGGTTTTATTAATCAATTTCCCTCCTACTTATGGATTCTATGAAGAGTTCACGTGTGAATTAATGTTTGTGATGTGTGAAAAGAATTATAATGTGCATGACATAGTGTTGGAGCATTGTGACATATTGTGATATGTAAGTGTATCAATGTGTTGTATGACTAGATTGATTTTAAAAGAAATGAGTTGTATCATGATGTTTTTACCATGTTTTGAAGAAATGTGTGTACCACCTTGTTATGTAGCAATGGATGTTACTGGAATACTTGTAAGTGTGATGATGAATTATAATGGAATTTGAGGTGTTTTACACATTGCACATGAATTTTTTTTTTTGATTTAGTGAAGCTCGAAAGTGTGATGAGGTGGCATGGTTGAGATCACAATTTGACCTGTTTGACTAGTTTGGGACAACACGCTTTGGTGAGAAGAATGATGTAGATGACTAATGTTTTGGGTTACATAATGTTTTATATAAACTTGAGACTGAATAGGGATGAATTTGGTTCCTAATAAATGAACTTAGTCATCTTGAATGAGTCAAAAATGGTGTAAACAAATTTAGTTTTGAAAATTGATTCTGTGTGCGAGTTTCCTTTGATCAAGTGGATAATTGGTTCCATTTACATTCTAGATGTTTCATGAGGTATAGAATTATTTTGTGTGTTTTAAAATTCATTGGATTTCCAAAACTTGGTTACATGGCATAGTTTAGGAGTTCTAGTTTGATTTTGAGCTTCATTAATAAAGACTGGTTTACGGAAGTTCATGTTTTGAGTAGGAAATAATCATACTTGATGGTGATATGAAGAAAATGATTCGTACATAGTTCCTTGATTAGGTAGATGATGTTGTAAAGGTATGCTGGACATGTGTGAATAATTTGGAGGTATTATAAATCTTGAAGAACTCTTTGAATTCCTTGTTGAGCTTTAAAGGAGAATTTTATGTTTTGAGCCTAGTTGGGTTGTTCTTGTGTCTTGATGCAATTTAACACATACATGGGTACTTAATATGAATTTATATGAGCTTTTAGTTATGTTTTTGTGTTGTTGCGACTAACAATAACTTTCTATGGCCAACCTATGATGTTTATAATAATCAATCATGTATAAACATGTATGTAAATATTCATTTTTGAACAAGTGTTGGGAAAGAGAAAAGTGCGAGCAAGGGGAGAGAGTGAAATTTTTCAAGGGCATCAAGAGATAGCTGAGAAAATATATTAATGTTTGAGTATTGTTGAAGAGATGGTGTGCAAGAGCAGTTGTCTATTTCATTCCATAGTTGATCAAGTGTGAGAAAGTTAGGAAAAGATACATTTGAGGAGGGTTTGAAGGTGTGTGAGCTGAATTTGTGATATCTATTAGTTCTAGAAGCAACAATACATCATAGGTCTTCATATGAAGTTTGTTGAGTTGGTTCTTTATGACCTTAAAAGGTTGTATCCTCCTTTTAGGGTTGGTTCATCACCGAACTAAGGGTTGGTGCTCATTGTATGGTTTGTGCTCTACTAAACTAGGGGTTGATGCTCCTTGTGAATTTGGTCCTTCACTAAATTATTTTGAGTTGTGTAATATAATTAAAAATTTAGTGATTTTTCTTCCACTTGAGTGTTTCTCACTTATATCTTGTGTTCTTGTGCACTCTTTGATGATTATGCTCTTCAGATGGTTGTTACATATTATTAAGATCACGTTAATACTTGGTTGAATGTTAAAGCATGTATTCTAGTTAATTTGAATTTTTAAGTGTTTTGAAGGACTAATTCTTGCCCCCACCCCCGTCCCTATCAATCCATGGTTGTTCCAAAAGAATACTCATTTTCCTAATACAAGATGGTTAGGGATGTTTTAATCAATTGATTTTTGGTTTGGGATCATGCTTTCCATATTTATTTTTAGAAGTTATTGGCCAAATATTTATCCAAGCTAATATATCATTTTGGTTTAATTTGTTTCTTAGGTTACCCAGAGGGACAATTTTCTATGGTGGTAAAATGAGTAGTGTAACCAGTCAAAGTTTATTTCTATAGGAAAGCCACCATAGATAATGTAAGTCTCGGTGAGAGGATATAAGCTCCGCTAGATAAATTGCATGTAGATGTCCTTACATCCACTCAACAAATGTAATAAAAATTTGATTTTTATTCCACCATATTGGACTTTCTATCAACACCAAATCATCTTGATTTGACATTGTCATTATGATTATTCTAGCTAGATGAGGAAAGAGGAAAAGCTGGTGGAAAGAGGACCTTAAAATGTTCTTGATTCTTAGGTCTTTTATGTTTTCTAAATGGGGAAATGGGATGAACCTTGTTCTTAGTGTTATTGAGTAGAAGCAAGGTGATCTTGAGTGTGGAAAATGAAGAAATATCCAAAGTGTTTGAAATGTATTTGCACATCATAGATGTAGGGATGGGAAAATCATAAGCCAATGACATTTAAAAATTAATGACTAGGAAGGAATGATGATGTACTAGGTTCGGGCCATGTGGGATTTCTACCATGTAAATTTTTCAAATGTGTGGGAGGTGGCTAGTGGAATGGGAATGGTGATTTGGTTTTTGTGTGCTAATGGAGGGAGGCTTGATGGGGGAGAAGTCTAGTCGGTCGACCAAGATAGTGGTGAGATTAGAAGAGCATGTTTTTATGTCTAGGCCGAGCCTAGAAATTGACAGGATGTGGGTGGTTTTTTGTGATTTTAACCGTATTTTAACCCTAAAAATTTAGGTAGCAGTAAAAAATGACACACCGAGAATTTAGAAAACCGTCTAAATTTTTAAATTGTCCTCTACAAATATGCACGTGCGTGTGTGTGTGTGTGTTCTTGTGTGTGTGTGTGTGTGTGTGTGTGTGTGTGTGTGTTTATAAAATAAACATAAAAATATATCTAATTTTTGAAAGAATTTACAATCTCCTAATAGAGCTACGCGTTCAACAAATTTTTATTTGACATGCAAAAAAATTTAAAATTCCAGGCCTGGTCTAGACCCTTTTTCTTAACGAATGACTCTTTTGATATGGAAAAAAGTGGTGATAATAATTGTTTGTTCCACTTTTATGAATCCTTAAAAGTATAGATGTAAATACTATAGTTCTTTTTTAAATAGCAGCATACTTCTAAACATTGTATTATGTAATTCTCTTTAACAATATACAAATTCATAGGCGATAGAAATCATTGGTGCTGTTTTTTTAAATATCTTTCTGTCTTGGTAGAGTCTAAATTATTAAGGAGTAGTTGTTGATAACATATAAACTATGAATACGTTTGGCTATGAAGGAAAATAAATTTATAGTGATGCTTATCTTGGAGGTATCATATGCCGAAAAACAGATGGTAACAGACATCATCAGAACATGGAAAGAAAAGGCTGAAGTATAGGATTGTACACATTCTTAAAAAAATTTACTTCGAAGAATAACAAAATAAATAATTAAATCAATAACCACTCAACCAATGCTTTTATACTGAAGAAGAGTAACATAAAGAAACAGAAGTTTGCAAGCATAAATGTTCCGACCATCAACTGCCATCGGACGTTAAATGGATTCGATGAAGGATTCAGACAGATTTCGTGTAGTTTTATTGGGGTAAACATTTTCTATTGATTGTTTATTATTACATTGAAGTGTTTAATAAATAAATAAAAATGTTGATAGTACAATTGATAATTGGGTTAGTATTTATCTTAATTATGTGGAGAGGTATTTCCACAATATCAATCTCATGGTGTAATGGCATAAATTGTTCAAGTTTATTTTTTAACATTAAATTTGATATCTATTTGAATGCAATATAACTATTTACCCTTAAATTTAACATTCAACGTTACAATTTATCTTTATAATAAAATAAACAATTTATAAATTTTCTATTGTTAACAATCTTATAGCTCTTCGTAAAATAATCTAACAGAAACTAACAATGAAACATGAAATTCCAGGTACCTTTGACTGTTAAGTGACAGTTCAATTTATCCATTTTACAGTTAATTTACAATTACTAAATAGCACAATCATTTTTTTATTGCTACTATTGTAAATAGTATAACAAAAAACTAACAAGGAAACACAAAATTTCAATTATATTTATGCATAGTCTGCATATGTATATATTTCAAAAAAGGAACAAATACAAGGAGTTTAATATGGATATGCAAACAAGTTTAACAAATAATATTTTCTATATGTATATTCACACCTAAACATCACCATGTATTGTTTGAAGTTTAGGTGAGAATGTATTGACCTAAAAATGAGGGAAAACCGACTTTGAAATAGAGTAAATATACCACAAATTATTCAGAGAACAAAAAATCAGCACAACAAATCTGTATACAAGAACAAGGATCGATCTACACTGCACCGACGCCTATATACATCAGCACTACGAGTAGATATACCACAGATAACCCGGGGAACAAAAAGAATCACAAGTATATTAACAGGAATACATAATATAATGAGAGGCGGCCGTAGCAACGGTGGGAGAGTTAAAAGGAAGAAATAATAACAAGACGGCCTGGAAAAACAGTGGAGCAATGGATTAAATTGTATGGGACAACACTCCTATGTTTGCAACATTTGAAGGCATCAGAGCCAATACAATCAGCACTACAAGTATAGAAACAGGAACACACAATATAATGAGAGGCGGCGGCGGCAATGGAGGGAGCATTAAAGGAAGAAATAATAAAAATACGGCCAGGAAAAACAGTGCAGCAATGGATTCAACACTCAAGTACGGGACAACATATGAACCATTGCGAGGAACTTTCATTGTGGTCCCCAAATACTCTATTCAAAGATTTCAAAGGATAAAAAATTCATGAAATTTCTAAATTCGCCTCCAGATTAGAAATTCTTTCGGCATCAAGATATTCAGTGTGAAAAATCATGGTTAACACCAACTTACGGAAAATATAATTCCATGTGAACCAAAATCCAGTCAAGGAAACCTCCAAAATGCCTAAAAAGACCAGAAGTCTGTCGATCTTTTCTCAGGAAGGTCTCGTCTGTCTTCATAAGAGGCTTTTCTGGTAAACCTTCATAAAGTGGGCACAAATGTTCCCGAAAGTCCAACGAATCTTCTATATAATTTCACATTTCTGCTGTTCAATGAATTCAGGCAACAAAAAAGCCGAACAGTCCAATCCGCACAAAATCGCGGACGCTGTCTGGTCCAATTTCTAAGCTTTACAGTCAGCAGTAGAAAATCGTGGCATTGAATTTCAGTTTCATGCTTTTTCTTGCTTTTTAAAGAGAAACAATTATGCATGCAATACGTTAAAACTACGCGCGGTTGAGAAAACCATGTCCCGCTAAGCATGTTGAGGGCGAGGCATACGAAAAAGGTCGACTGACAGCGAAACTCTGGACGAATTCATTGAAACAAAGATAGCTATCATTGATGTCTGATTTTATTTTTACCTACACAAAAGTTAGAGTAGACTTGCTTTTATTCTGTCGTTTCGAGTTTGCAAAGGTATGTAAGACTTTTGTATATTTTATTGTGATAGGTTGTTTAATATAGTATTAACAGTAAATGAGTTATGGTCCAATGGTATGCATGATGGTGTAAAAGGTGTTGTCTAGTCATTCATCGCTGTTCCATTCTAAGAGATACCAAGTAATAAGGGATGAAGTCGAGGATCGTATCCCGGCTGATTTTGGAAGAATGGAAATCCCTCATTCCTTTATAGCTAAACGTAAGAATTATGTGCAACTCATCCATGCAATTTCATATTCAAACACTATATATATAAGCTCATGTTATTCACAAGGGCTCTAGGACTCTTTGTATGTGTAAGTGTTCCTAGGAATTGCATAAAAGTTGCAAAGATATAGTGTAAGGGATAAAAAGTAGATTTAAGTTGTTTTGTAATGTATACGGTAACATATTTTGTTTTGTACACATTAGAATGCAAAAGGATGACGATTGAATTTTAGATTTTAAAATAATGAATAGAAAAGAACTTCAATATTCATAAACATGAAAAATCAAACAACTCACAACCATAACCAAATGCCATAAACAACCCTCTAATGCCCACTTCCCTACGACACTTAGTTGATTTCTATTTTGAGTTATGCGAGACTTTGGATATGGACATGACTTATACTTATGTTGATTAGCATGATGTTTTGTGACTAGATGCATTTGGATGATGATTGGATTTTGTTTTCGTATGATCTACAACGACTCATGGACGAGACTATTGGATACCGATATTATTTTTATATGGATATATTGCATGTGTTCTAACATTGGATTTCTTTGCCATGATGAGTAGAATGTAGTTGTTGAATTTACATTACTACAATTTTGGATAATGATGAAATGCATAATTAAGTTGTGATTTAGACCTAGAAATAATGATTGATTGAATTACGTATAGATGTTAATAAATTTCATGCATATGATTATTTTGGACATTTTGACATGGCCGCAAGGCCGAAGGAGGTATTTTGTATTTTGCAGGAAACACAGCATGATCACAACCATGAGGGGGATTGGGAACCAAACACAACAGGATGTCGGGTGGTTACAACTTTTGGTCGTCAAGGCAACTAGTGAATTGTATTGTGTTACCTTTGTTCTTCTATGTGTTAAGAAAAATTTCCATGAGGGGGAAATTTTCTAATGTGACCAAGGGGGTAAGAATTTTATTTACTTGTTTTAACTTACTTTAGTAGGTGATTTTATTTGTGATATCTTTTTAAAATTTCTTTTGCTAAGTATGTTTAGAATTAATTTAACACCTTGTTTTAAATTTTAAGTTTTGGAGGGAAGTCTAGTGGATGTAATTAATTTTGATGGTTGGCTCCTTGAGCCTTGTGTTTCCTCATGTATTGAATGCTTGTTTTGAGTGTTGACCACTCCAAATCCTTTGAATCTCGAATTTGAGATTTAGGGCAATTTTGGGGGACTTGTGGGACAAGTTGAACTTGTCCCACACTTCCCAAAACCCCTTACCAACCATATCTATGGGTTGGGAATCCAAAAAGGGGATTATTTATTGTTTTGGGAAGGGAAATATGACTTTGGAGTGCATTTTTCTTCCTTTTGCATTTATTTGTGCCTTAAGACACATGGGAAGGGATGGATGTGGAAAAGAGATGTCATTCAACCCAACCACCCATTTATGGTGTTTTGGGATTTGAGTTGACTAAAGGGAGGTGGTCTTGAGGATGTGTGAGGTGGCATCCAACAAGGAGCCACATCACCCTCACTCTTCCTTTTGTCTATTTATGGAAACTTCCTCTCTTGTTGAGGGGGTTGGAGGTTTTTGTGGAGGAGTTCTTTTCTTTTATTTTTGAGAGGAAAGAATTGGGAGAAAGAGAAAAGAAGGAGCTTGGACTTGCATGCTTGGGATTGCTTTTGGAGGGAGCTTGTGCAAAGCTTCTTGGTTTAGGCTTCTCCAATGGAGAGGTAGGAAACCTTCTCTTTTTTTGTTGCTTTCATATTGTTGTTGATGCTAAAATTGTGAATAATGTATGTTTACTTTTGTGTATTGTGAAAATGGATAGAGTGCTTAATGTGTAGTGTAGGAGAGGTCTATGGGAAAACTCATGAGGGAGGCATAAGAGTAGAATAGGATATTGTGGAGGGAGTTTGAGAGGGATGCCCATCTTGGGTAAGAATGTTCACATTCTTACCTTGTTCTTGAGGGAGCCATAAGAGGAGGGAGGCATAAGAGTATGGGAGGAAAAAGGGGTACTTGAGGGAGGCATAAGAGTCATAGGGGCTTGAGTTTTATTGTGGAGGGTTTTGGATGGGCATCTCATCTCAATGGGGAGGCATAAGGAAAACTTTCCCATAGTTCCTTCTCTTGTTGGCTTGGATGAAAGCCTTGTTGTGAAATGTTTGGTGTTATTTTTGTGTTTCTTTGTTTCTTCTATTTTAGCTTTGAATGTTGTGAAGAAATTGTATTGTGGAAGCAAGTATTGTTGCCTTGAGTTGGAGACCACCCTTCATTGTGTTGTGTTTGGGGCTTGGGGGTCAATGGAGGAGATTGCTTCTCTTCTCCATTGAGTTTTGGTTAGGAGGAGAGTGTTTCCTCTCCCCTAACTTGGTTGTGATTTGAGCTACTTGGAACTTGGAGCATGGATGAAGAACAACTTGATACACAAAGCGCTGATCGTCACAAATGAATACGTAAATTGTTGCAATGCTTACAAAGATTTCAGACGATTTTTTTACAGATTAGGACATTGCGAGTGGTCTTAGCTTCACAAATATCAAGCTACATGGCAGGCCTCGCCACTTGCCCAAACAAGTGTGAAGTTAGTCTGAAAATCAAGACGAGTCAATCACCCTTAAATCGTGTCTAAGAGAATACTTGCTAATATAAAAAAAAAAATGATGATACGTTTTAGTAGATATGCACGATAGACAACTTAATACACAAAGCACTGACTGCCATAGCGAATATTTAAATTCAGAGAGCAGCATAGTTTAAAAGGCCGTGGGTTTAGGCGCCCCCTCTGCCTGTCCCTCTACGCAGACATCTCTGGAGATCCCCGCCAGACGCACACCTTGCAGCACCCAATGAAAGTGGATGTAACTCCTCCCTTCTCGCGCCTAGCTTCATACTGCACACCCTTTCTTGTCCCATGCACTTGGGATTGTATTTTTTTTACCTCCTTGCAGTGTGCACGGCCGTGGGAAACTGGTAAAAATACCTATCACATGCGCCTGTAGCTTCCCTCTTGACCACCATGTGGTCTCCACGCGGCCAGAACAACCTTGGACAGCGGGCCAACTGTGTGGAGTTGGGATTTGCAAATCAGAGAGAATTAAATGAAAACAAAGAAAACATGCGGCCAGCAAGGAGAGCAGTCTGCACACAAGGAGAGGAGGTCTTAATGGTGGATAGGTGGTTGGAGTGATTACCCACCGCCCCAACCAACAAATTTAAACATGGTTGAAAGACTTTTCCCCCCGATTGGACCCCTGATTATTAATTTTCAAATTTCAAAATGTAGGTATAATCACATAGACTGATTTGTGTTTAAATTTGTTAATATATATATATATATATAAACCACCTATATTAAAAGTGTCTAATCCCTTTTAAGAGATATCTAAGAAACAAAATCACATAGTATACCAGGAGTCTTTTCTAACATAAACGAAATACCATAAAAATGCCCAAACTATTCATGATCCAACTTAGCCATTCATTGCATTTCACTACAGTCAAAAATTCGAATTAGAAATTAAATTGAACTTAAGAAACAATCATAGTATTTTCCTTTTTTTTGAATATCAACTAAGTTCCTGTAGAGAGTTTCTAAATATTACTTAGTCAATATCTGAATCCACATAAACCAAGTAAAGTATAGTGTTCTTCAAACAACTAATCAAGTGAATATCATTCGACTGAATACTAACCATGTCCAAGTGAGGAAAAGAATACAATAAAATAACAAATGAGTAATACACGTGTTATCCTGGTAACATATTTCTACAATCATATAGTAAAATAATTTACAAAAAAAAAAATTGTCACATTTTCGGGTTACTGGATTGTGGCGCGGCGTCGTCATCGGGAGCGTGGCGTCGTCTTTTTGCGGCGTTACACTTTGGTATCGAGCCGGGGTTGAAGTTGGGACCCTTGGGCACACGCGAAAAACGTGAAACTAGAGCACTTAACTTAGTGCGAGTAACAATATTCTTGTAAAATTTAAAACCATAATGTTGATAATTATAGTAAACATGACAAATTTTGAAAACTAGCACAAGACCTAGAACGATGAACTAATTCTCGCCTTGATCCGTGTAGAGGCGCGGATTGGGTGAGGGTATCTTCACATAGACCTAGACATACCACCGCCGAGAGTAGGCCGTAGCAGCCCTTCTGCCTCAAATTTGCAGACACTCCAGGATGTCAATGCCACTATACGCAGAGAGCCCTTGGGAGGACGACTTGCTAGGCATAGTTTGGAGCCATCGTAGATGCCTGCATCCCCCAACACGGCGAGGAGCACAGAGCAGAGAATTTCCGTGCAGATTCGGCTAGGGTAGAGTCACCACAGAGAGGACATGGGGACAGGATCTCAGGACATAGGGACAGGTCTCGGAGCCCCAGGACCGAGGGAGGAACATACAAGAGATCTAGGATTCACCATGCGTCGGCCGCAAACCATATCGGGAGATCCGAAGCTACAAGCAGCTCGGTATTCAGTGATACAGTAGTTTTCAGCAGAGGCTGGTTGGTGAGCTTGAGTGGATGCTTCAAGCTCTGTCTCTTGTAGTAGCAACACGAAAGCTCATGTTGTGATCCATTTTCACTGAAGGATGAAGCAGAATCGGTGGAGGACCGAGGAGCGTAAGCTCCAGCTCCGGTGTCCGTTTGAGTCCATTTTTTTTTTTTTGAAACCACGTGTTTTGATGAGACGAACGCAGTGGCAACCAGCCCTACCGGTTGGGGCAAGTTTTCGACACATTTTCGGGCCCTAAATCCGCCATCTTGAGGCCGAAAATTAGGATTTAAGTTATAGTTTGGTTTTTTCCTATTTTTGAGCATTAGTTAATTTTAGTCTATTAATTGCATTATGAGTTAGAAAGTTGGAAATTCCTCTAATTTAGGGATGTAGAAGATGCGTGGCAATTTCTGTGCCCGTAGGAATAAGCATGCGAACTTACTAAGAATAGCAGGTTCTAGTAAACTGCTAAAAATAGTAATTTCCGCCACCTAGAGTAGATTTAGTCAGAGTTAGCTAGAGTTTACTTGGCAACTCGAGTTGGGAGTTATTTTCCTATTTAGGAAACATTGTAATTCATTATTTGATAACGAAGAAGGAGATCTATTTTCTTTTGGAGTTCATTTTATTGCAGTATATCTGGTTGTTCTTAATTTGGCTACATTATCTGGTATCAGAGCTGGTTCGAAGTATTTTTTTAAAAATGGCAGGAAGAGGAAGAGGAAGAGGAGGCGGTATTGCCCAGATGAATAGAAATATGCAAGATCTGCAGAGACAAGTTGTTGCGCTTGCTGCAATGATAACCCAAAGAGGAAATCAAGGTGGAGATGACATAGATGAAGAAGAAGTTTGTGAAGAGGAGGAAACGCAAGCACCACCATTAGCTTTTGAAGAAAGGATGCTTCGAGCATTAGAAGGAAAGAATGATGGGATAAGAGTTGATGTTTCAGAGTATGGTGGTAGTCTAAAACCAGAGGAGCTGATAGACTGGTTGAATAGCATGGGAAATTTTTTTGAGTGGAAGGCTATGTTAGAAGAAAAGAAGGTAAAATTTGCATGCACGAAATTGAAAGGTCATGCTATGTTATGGTGGGATCACCTACAGAAAGAGCGGTCAAGAAAGGGGAAAGAAAGAATTAGGACGTGGAGTAAGATGGAGAAGAAGCTAAAAGATAAATTTCTACCTGTGGATTATGCACAAACCCTTTACAGGAGGTTTCAGAATCTCAGACAGAACTTACAAACAGTGCAAGAATACACAGATGAGTTCTACAAGTTGTCCATTCGTGTAGAGCATGAAGAAACTGAGGAACAAATGGCTGCAAGGTATGTTAATGGATTAAAATTTTCTATTCAAGATGAGATAAGTATGCATAGGATTAAAAGCATGGAGGATGCCTATCAATTAGCCTTAAAGGCCGAGGAAAAACAAAATCGTCAAAGTTTTAGGAGATCACCTGGAATGAATAGGGGGCCTCATCTTCCTTTCGGGACGAGCTGGTTTCAGCCAAGGTAGGGGAGAATCATCTCGTGGATTGGAAAAGCAAGAGGATACGAGACAAGATTTCCATAATCAACAAAGAGGCAGAGGATTTTCTAGGGGTAGAGGATATGTTGGCGATAGAGGATGGGAGGCTCCACGAAGACCATTTGTTTGTTACAAATGTGGTGAAGAAGGGCATCGGGCTTTTGAATGCCCACATACTTATACACATGACAAAAGGCAAGGAGATGCTCCAAGAGTAAATCTTGTTGAAGCTGAGCAAGTAGAAGATGAACAGGACCTCGAAATTCCACCAGATGTTGGAGAAACTCTGATGATCAAGAGGACAATGATTGCTCCAAGAAAGGAGGTCAAGGGGGATGCATGGCTACGTACAAATATTTTCAGAACAAGATGCACTTCAGGAGGAAAGGTATGTAATGTTATTATTGATGGTGGTAGTTGTGAGAACATGGTTTCAAATGAGATGGTCGATAAATTGGGTCTGCATTGTGAGAAGAATCCTAACCCTTATCGTATTGCATGGTTTAAGAAGGGTAATGAAGTTACTGTTGATAAGAGATGTTTAATAAGCTTTTCTATTGGGAACAGTTATAAGGATGAGATTTGGTGTGATGTTATTCCTATGGATGCATGTCATATGCTGCTAGGAAGACCATGGCAATTTGATAGAAAAGTTATTCATGATGGGGGAAAAAATACTTATACTTTCTGGAAGGATGGCACAAAAATAGTTTTGATACCTCTTAAAGAAGAGGGGAAGGCTGAAAATATGCTTTCTGCAAAGGAATTTGTGAAGGAGGCAAAGGCAACCGGTTTCTGTTATGCACTAGTTGCAAATAAGGATGAACTTGTAAGTGCTCAAATACCAATAGAAACATCAGAATTAATAGAAGAATTTTCAGATGTTATTCCTGATGAGCTACCAGATGGATTACCACCCAAAAGAGATATTCAACACCACATGGATTTGATTCCAGGGTCTTCACTCCCAAATCAAGCGGCTTATAGGATGAGCCCGACATTGCATGCAGAGTTGAATAGGCAAGTGGCAGAGCTCGTGCAGAAAGGGGGTCGTAAGGGAGAGCATGAGTCCGTGTGCAACACCAGCTTTATTAACACCAAAGAAGGATGGAACATGGAGAATGTGCACGGATAGCAGAGCGATCAATAAAATTACAATCAAGTATCGGTTCCCAATACCTCGCCTTGATGATATGATGGATGTGCTTGCTGGATCTAATTATTTCACCAAGATTGATCTTCGAAGTGGTTATCATCAGATTCGGATCAGAGAAGGAGATGAGTGGAAAACAACATTCAAGACAGGAAATGGATTATATGAGTGGTTGGTGATGCCATTCGGGTTATCCAATGCACCTAGTACTTTTATGAGATTGATGAACACCGTGCTACGGGAGTATAATGGTAAGTTTGTTGTGGTTTATTTTGATGATATCTTGATCTTTAGTAAAACTAAAGAAGAACATTTGAGGCATCTAAGATTGGTATTTGAAGTGTTAAGGAAAGAGAAACTCTATGCAAATATGAAGAAGTGCACATTTATGCAAGAGAGCTTGGTATTCTTGGGCTTTATTATTTCAGCAGGTGGGGTACAGATGGACTCAGAAAAGATAAAGGCAATTATTGAATGGCCTACTCCACGGAGTATAACAGAGGTAAGGAGCTTTCATGGTCTAGCAACATTTTACAGAAAATTTATTAAAAATTTCAGTAGTATTGTAGCACCTATCACAGATTGCACAAAAGGAAGGGAGTTTTTGTGGACAAAGGCAGCTGAGGATAGTTTTCAATTCTTGAAGAAGAAGGTGACAGAGGCACCCATTTTGGCACTACCAGATTTTGATAAAGTGTTCGAGGTTGATTGTGATGCCTCACATGTGGGTATTGGAGCTGTTCTAAGTCAAGGAGGAAAGCCAATAGCTTTCTTTAGTGAGAAACTAAATGAGGTAAGAAAGAACTACTCTACTTATGATGTGGAATTTTATGCAATTGTACAAGCATTAAGGCATTGGAGGCATTACTTAGTGCCTAAGGAGTTTGTGTTATTTACAGACCACATAGCCCTGAAGTATGTGAATACCCAAAAGAAGTTGAATAGTAGGCATGCAAAGTGGGTATCATTTTTGCAGGGATATACTTTTTCTCTAAAACATAAATCCGGAAAATAGAATCAAGTTGCAGATGCATTGAGTAGGCGTGTGACTTTGTTTACCACTATGGAAAATGAGGTGGTGGGTTTTGAAGCAATAAAGGGTTTGTATTCTTCTGATTCTGATTTCAAGGATATTGTTGAAAGACTAATTAGTCCATTGTCAGACAATGTAGGAGATGTCCTGGATGAGTATATTTTACAGGATGGCTACCTATTCAAGGGACGCCAACTATGTATTCCAGTTGGGTCTATGAGAGAAAATATAGTGAAAGAGTTGCATAGCGGAGGGTTGGCTGGGCATTTTGGTAAGGATAAGACGATAGCCTTGGTAGCAGACAAATACTATTGGCCAAAGCTGAAAAGAGATGTGGTAAGATATGTGGAGAGATGTCGAATTTGCCAAGTCTCGAAAGGCCATGCACAGAATACAGGGTTGTATATGCCGTTGCCTGTTCCTAAAGGGTCGTGGACAGATCTGAGTATGGACTTTGTTTTGGGATTACCAAAAACACAACGAGGTAATGATTCCATTTTTGTGGTTGTTGATAGGTTTTCTAAGATGGTTCATTTTATTGCTTGCAAGAAAACAAGTGATGCAACAGGCGTAGCAGATTTGTTTTTCAGAGAAGTTGTTCGTTTGCATGGTGTTCCAAAAACCATTACTTCAGATAGGGACACAAGGTTCTTAAGTCACTTCTGGACTTTATGGAAGAAATTTGGAACTCAACTACAGTTCAGTAGTGCTTATCATCCACAGACTGATGGGCAAACAGAGGTGGTAAATAGGAGTTTGGGAAACCTGTTAAGGTGCATTGTTGGGGAAAAGCCGAAACAATGGGACTTAGCATTACCACAAGCTGAGTTTGCATATAACAGTTCCATAAACAGATCCACGGGAAAGTCTCCATTTTCAATTGTGTATGGGAGTAATCCAAATGGGGTGTTAGATTTGGTACAACTACCCGTTGATGGCAGAGTCAGTGATGATGCAGAAGCATTTTCCGAACATATACAACAATTGCAGGAAGAAGTGCGGAAGAAGCTGCAAAATAGTAATGATAAGTATAAGGAAATAGCAGATGTGCACAGACGGAGAAAGGTATTTACAGTTGGTGAGTTGGTTATGGTATATCTGCATGGAAGGAAAGGTTTCCAAGAGGAACCTATAACAAGCTGAAGTACAAGAAGATTGGACCCTGCAAAATCGTGAAAAAAATAAACGATAATGCTTATGAGGTAGAATTGCCAGGGAATTTTGATATTTCTCCAGTGTTTAATGTTTCAGATTTGTATTCTTTTCATGGGGATGGTGCAGAAAGGGATGATTATTGATGAAGTAGTAGATTGGAGGCAACAGGTTCCGGTGAAGAAGAAAGAAGAAGTGGATCAGATTCTAGATAAGAAAACAATGGACACGCGACATGGGAAATACAACAAATATTTGGTACATTGGAAAGGACTGGAACAAGAGGACAATACTTGGGTCACAAGAGTGGGAGATTAAGAAGTTGGATGTAGATAAATGGAAGCAGTTTGAAGAAGACAACTTGCAGGAGCTGCATTTTTTTCAAGCAGGGGAGAATGATGCGCCAGAATTAGCAGGAACTTGACAAGGTCATAACTTGAGCTCCGGGTGTCCGTTTGAGTCCGTTTTTTTTTTTTTTTTGAAACCACGTGTTTTGATGAGACGAACGCAGTGGCAACCAGCCCTACCGGTTGGGGCAAGTTTTGACACATTTTCGGGCCCTAAATCCGCCATCTTGAGGCCGAAAATTAGGATTTAAGTTATAGTTTGGTTTTTTCCTATTTTTGAGCATTAGTTAATTTTAGTCTATTAATTGCATTTTGAGTTAGAAAGTTGGCAATTCCTCTAATTTAGGGATGTAGAAGATGCGTGGCAATTTCTGTGCCCGTAGGAATAAGCATGCGAACTTACTAAGAATAGCAGGTTCTAGTAAACTGCTAAAAATAGTAATTTCCGCCACCTAGAGTAGATTTAGTCAGAGTTAGCTAGAGTTTACTTGGCAACTCGAGTTGAGAGTTATTTTCCTATTTAGGAAACATTGTAATTCATTATTTGATAACGAAGAAGGAGATCTATTTTCTTTTGGAGTTCATTTTATTGCAGTTTATCTAGTTGTTCTTAATTTGGCTACATTACCCACCCACCTTACCGACCTCCTTAGAGATTCGGATGCACAGAGAGGACGTAGTATGGGCCTCCTCCTAGGGGTCCCATCGGGACACAGGGTGCACCGAGAGCTCCAATGAGCTCATTAACAAAGACCTCACGATCCATAGCTGGATCATCGTGGATCTATATCTTAGTCATCTAGAGTACCACTGAGCCGCTTCACCTTGGAGAGGACCAGCAATTATGGTTGTGGTGTTGTTGGACATCTTCGGAGAGATCGCCCACATAACCCTACCAAGGGTAAGACACAGAGCTCAAAGCCCTTGTTGGAGATATGGCACGGAGTCATCGGATCTATACAAATGGCGGTCGAGAACCGCCAGCCGAGATCGTCAGTACCTTGTGATTGAGATGACAGGTAGTATTGGTGGTATTTCCACCTATATATTATTTGATTCTGGTTCTTCTGATTCTTTTATTGCAACATCCTTAGTAGAGTGTTGAGGTTGGCGAAGGCAGTTAGGCAGGGCCGTAGTTGGGATGTTGAGATGGCTTCTGGAGCCAAAATTTCTGTAGACTCCTTAGTCAAGGAGTGTGTAGTGGATTTGGGACCCTTCACCACTACTTTTGATCTTCGGATCCTTCCATTAGGATCTTATGGCATCATTTTAGGCATGGATTGGTTGTCCGCTCACAGAGCTAGAGTGGATTGTTACCATAAGACTATTTCTTGCATAGATGATCTTGGAGTAGAGTCAGTGATATCAGGAGTTAGGAGGGCCGTATCCATTCGCACCATCTCCGCTATGTAGCTTAAGCGGTGTGCACGACAGGGTTGTCAGATGTTTGCTATTACGGTCAGTGACAAATCAGAGGATGAGTCCAGAGGACCTTCCCTCGATAATCATCCCATCTTATCAGAGTTCACCAATGTGTTTCCAGGGGAGTTACCGGGATTACCTCCCCCATGTGAGATCGATTTCCATATAGATCTAGTTCCAGGCCCAGAGCCTATCTCACGAGCACCTTATCGGATGACTACTCCTGAGTTATGTGAGCTCAAGTTGCAGCTTGAGGGACTTCTGGAGAAATGCCTAATCCATCCTAGCGTATCCCCTTGGGGTGCACCAGTTATCTTCGTGAAGAAGAAAGATCGATCTCTTCAGCGTGTATTGACTATCATCAGTTGAATAAAGTAACGATCAAGAATCGTTACCCCCTTCCACGCATTGATGGTTTATTTGATCAGATGAAGGGGGATACAGCTTTTTCTAAGATAGATCTCAAGTCGGATACCATCCTCGAGATTCATGGAGACGAGATATTCACAAGAAAGACTTTCCGCACGAGATATGGCCACTACGAGTTCACAGTGGTACCTTTCGGTTTGACGAATGCCCCCGCAGTGTTTATGAGTTTGATGAATGGGGTATTCAGGACCTTCCTTGATGGCTTCGTGCTCATCTTCCTTGATGACATTCTAGTTTACTCACACACACGTGAGGAGCATGAGGAGCACCTTCGCCGGGTTCTTTGTTGTTGTCTAAAGCAAAGCGGCGCCTTTACGAGAACTTTGAGAAGTGCACGCATTCTTTCACCTGAGGTGTAGTATTTGGGCCACATCATTTCAGGGGAAGGTATCGCACTCGATCCTTCCAAGATTCGAGCCATCATGGATTGGCCAACACCCATTAGTGTGACCGAGGTGCGTAGTTTCATGTGTCTAGCAGGATACTACAAGAGGTTTGTTCAGGATTTTTCCCGGATTACGCACCCCATCACTTCTCTTCAGCGGAAAGGGAAGAAGTTTTTATGGTCAGATAGATGTGAGCAGGCCTTCAAGACACTAAAGGGATGCCTTACGAGAGCACCTATCCTTGCGTGCTGATCCTCATGGAGAGTTTTTCATATGCTGTATGCTTCCTTGGCGCAGGACTTGGAGGAGTATTAATGCGGGGAGGGTAGAGTAGTTGCCTTTGAGTCCCACAAACTCAAGGATTATGAGCTCAATTATCCAACTCATGACCTTGAGCTTGCAATAGTAGTGGTACATGCCTTAGTGCGGTGGAGACATTTTCTTCTCGGCCGGAGATTTACACTCAGGACTGATCACTTGAGTCTTTGCCACCTCTTCACACGGCCCAATCTCAACACTTGTCGGTGGCGTTGGATGGAGTTACTCTGTGAGTATGACATGGAGATAGAACATGTGAAAGGGAAGGAGAATGTGGTTGCAGATGCCTTGAGTAGGCGGAGACATGTGGCTATGGCCACCTCAGTGGGCACAGATTTACGGAGTAGGATCTTACAAAGAAGAGCCTTCCTCGGATAGTTTCTACCTTGCAGCCTGAGCAGAGATTGAGTCTTAGAGACCCCTGGAGGGGAGATTTGATGGATTTTCTCTAGAGGCAGATGGTCTTCTCAGACACAGAGGTCGGATTTATGTTCCTAGAGATGGAGGCTTGAGACATGACATTTTGACAGAGGCTCATCGTGCACCTTACTCAGCCCATCCCGGGGTGAAGAAGATGCACGCCACCTTGAGACAGTTGTATTTTTGGAGAGGACTTCGGAGAGACATAGCCTCATTTGTATCCCACTGTTTAGAGTGCCAGAGGGTAAAGGCCGAGCATCAAGCATCCAGCTGGCCTCCTCTATCCTCACGCCATACCAGAGTGGAAGTGGGACACCATTTCTATGGATTTCATTGTTGGGTTGCCGACGTCGAGATACCACCACGACGCCATCATGGTCACGGTGGATAAATTGACGAAGGTAGCTCACTTTTCTCCAGTGAAGACTACCTACATGGCTAGTGCAGTAGCACGAGTATATCTTGATGAGATTGTTAGACTACATGGGATTCCGCAGAAGATCATTTGCAACCGCGACCCTTTATACACTTCCCATTTCTGTAACACCATGCAGTATGCCCTCGGGACGAGGATTAATTTCAGCAAGACGCCTTATCACCCCAGAGGAGAGATGGACGAGACAGAGAGGGTGAATCAAATTTTGGAGGACATGCTCGGGATGTACGTAATGGATCATCAATCGAGATGGGAGGAGTATCGTATTTGGTGGAGTTTGCCTACAATAATAGTTTTGAGTTCTATAGGCATGGCTCCCTTTCGGGCATTATATGGTAGAGAGTGCGGGACACCTCTTACCCGGGATAGGATTGAGGATAGGGTTTCTCTTGGGCCAACATTATTACAAGACATGGGAGCAAGAGTTGCCTTGATCGCCAGAGATTGCGGGAGGCATAGGATAGCCAGGTAAGAAGTATGCAGACCAAGATAGGATAGATCGCAATTTGAGGTAGGCACGAAGGTGTTTCTTCGTGTCGACCACATAAGAGTCCTATCCGTTACGGAAAATGTTCTAAGCTTGCTCTTAGATTTATGGGTCCCTTTGAGATCTTGGAGCGCCTCGGCCCCTTAGCCTATCGTCTACCACTGCCACCTAGCTTATCGCGTGTCCATGATGTATTTCATGTTTCTGTGCTTAGGAGATATATTTCTGATCCTTCTCATGAGCTAGATTGGACTACATTGTAGGTGCAGGATCAGGGGCAAAAAGGTGATGGTGGAGCCCGTGTGCATTTTAGATCGCAGGACCCAGGCTTCTTTGCGAGAGAGATTGATCGTGTTCAGTCCAATGGGGACAGTGCGATAAGGCTCCGCTACTGGGAAGATGCTACATCATTGCGAGCTCAGTTTCCACACTTATTTGATGACTTCAGGAGGAAGTCTAGTCTAAGCGAGGGATGTAATGCCCACTTCCCTACGACACTTAGTTGATTTCCATTTTGAGTTATGCAGACTTTGGATATGGACATGACTTATACTTATGTTGATTAGCATGATGTTTGTGACTAGATGCATTTGGATGATGATTGGATTTTGTTTTCGTATGATCTACATCGACTCATGGATAGACTATTGGATACCGATATTATTTTATATGGATATATTGCATGTGTTCTAACATTGGATTTCTTCGCCATGATGAGTAGAATGTAGTTGTTGAATTTACATTACTACAATTTTAGATAATGATGAAATGCATAATTAAGTTGTGATTTAGACCTAGAAATAATGATTGATTGAATTACGTATAGATGTTAATAAATTTCATGCATATGATTATTTTGGACATTTTGACATGGCCGCAAGGCCGAAGGAGGTATTTTGTATTTTGTAGGAAACACAGCATGATCACAACCATGAGGGGGATTGGGAACCAAACACAACAGGATGTTGGGTGGTTACAACTTTTGGTCGTCAAGGCAACTAGTGAATTGTATTGTGTTACCTTTGTTCTTCTATGTGTTAAGAAAAATTTCCATGAGGAGGAAATTTTCTAATGTGACCAAGGGGGTAAGAATTTTATTTACTTGTTTTAACTTACTTTAGTAGGTGATTTTATTTGTGATATCTTTTAAAATTTCTTTTGCTAAGTATGTTTAGAATTAATTTAACACCTTGTTTTAAATTTTAAGTTTTGGAGGGAAGTCTAGTGGATGTAATTAATTTTGATGGTTGGCTCCTTGAGCCTTGTGTTTCCTCATGTATTGAATGCTTGTTTTGAGTTTTGACCACTCCAAATCCTTTGAATCTCGAATTTGAGATTTAGGGCAATTTTGGGGGACTTGTGGGACAAGTTGAACTTGTCCCACACTTCCCAAAACCCCTTACCAACCATATCTATGGGTTGGGAATCCAAAAAGGGGATTATTTATTGTTTTGGGAAGGGAAATATGACTTTGGAGTGCACTTTTCTTCCTTTTGCATTTATTTGTGCCTTAAGACACATGGGAAGGGATGGATGTCGAAAAGAGATGTCATTCAACCCAACTACCCATTTATGGTGTTTTGGGATTTTAGTTGACTAAAGGGAGGTGGTCTTGAGGATGTGTGAGGTGGCATCCAACAAGGAGCCACATCACCCTCACTCTTCCTTTTTCCTATTTAAGGAAACTTCCTCTCTTGCTGAGGGGGTTGGAGGTTTTTGTGGAGGAGTTCTTTTCTTTTATTTTTGAGAGGAAAGAATTGGGAGAAAGAGAAAAGAAGGAGCTTGGACTTGCATGCTTGGGATTGCTTTTGGAGGGAGCTTGTGCAAAGCTTCTTGGTTTAGGCTTCTCCAATGGAGAGGTAGGAAACCTTCTCTTTTTTGTTGCTTTCATATTGTTGTTGATGCTAAAATTGTGAATAATGTATGTTTACTTTTGTGTATTGTGAAAATGGATAGAGTGCTTAATGTGTAGTGTAGGAGAGGTCTATGGGAAAACTCATGAGGGAGGCATAAGAGTAGAATAGGATATTGTGGAGGGAGTTTGAGAGGGATGCCCATCTTGGGTAAGAATGTTCACATTCTTACCTTGTTCTTGAGGGAGCCATAAGAGGAGGGAGGCATAAGAGTATGGGAGGAAAAAGGGGTACTTGAGGGAGGCATAAGAGTCATAGGGGCTTGAGTTTTATTGTGGAGGGTTTGGATGGGCATCTCATCTCAATGGGGAGGCATAAGGAAAACTTTCCCATAGTTCCTTCTCTTGTTGGCTTGGATGAAAGCCTTGTTGTGAAATGTTTGGTGTTATTTGTGTGTCTCTTTGTTTCTTCTATTTTAGCTTTGAATGTTGTGAAGAAATTATATTTTGGAAGCAAGTATTATTGCCTTGAGTTGGAGACCACCCTTCATTGTGTTGTGTTTGGGGCTCGGAGGTCAATGGAGGAGATTGCTTCTCTTCTCCATTGAGTTTTGGTTGGGAGGAGAGTGTTGCCTCTCCCCCTATCCTGGTTGTGATTTGAGCTACTTGGAACTTGGAGCATGGATGAAGAACAACTTGATACACAAAGCGCTGATCTGCACACAAATGAATACGTAAATTGTTGCAATGCTTACAAAGATTTCGGACATTTTTTTTCTGATTAGGACATTGTGAGTGGTCTTAGCTTCACAAATATCAAGCTACATGGCAGGCCTCGCCACTACCCAAACAAGTGTGAAGTTAGTCTGAAAATCAAGACTGTCAATCACCCTTAAATCGTGTCTAAGAGAATAATGCTAATATAAAAAAAAATGATGATACGTTTAAAAGAGATATGCCGATAGACAACTTAATACACAAAGCACTAAGCGCCACAATGAATATTTAAATTCAGAGAGTAGCATAGTTTAAAAGGCCGTGGATTTAGGTGCCCCTCCTGCTTGTCCCTCTACACAGACATCTCTCGGAGATCCCGCCGATGCACACCTTGTAGCACCCAATGAAAGTGGATGTAACTCCTCCCCTCTCGCACCTAGCTTCATACTGCACACCCTTTCCTATCCCATGCGTCCTGGGATCGTATTTTTTTTACCTCCTTGCAATGTGCACGGCCATGGCAAATTAAATCGGTAAAAATGCCTATCACATGCGCCGTAGCTTCCTCTTGACCACCATGTGGTCTCCACGCGCCATAACAACCTTGGACAATGGGCCAACCGTGTGGAGTTGGGATTTGCAAATCAGAGAGAATTAAATGAAAACAAAGAAAACATGCGGCCAACAAGGAGAGCAATCTGCACGCAAGGACAGGAGGTCTTAATGGTGGATAGGTGGTTGGAGTGAATACCCACCGCCCCAACCAACAAATTTAAACATGGTTGAAAGACTTTTCCCCCCGATTGGACCCTTGATTATTAATTTTCAAATTTCAAAATGTAGGTATAATCACATAGACTGATTTGTGTTTAAATTTGTTAATATATATATATATAAACCACCTATATTAAAAGTGTCTAATCCCTTTTAAGAGATATCTAAGAAACAAAATCACATAGTATACCAGGGAGTCTTTTCTAACATAAACGAAATACCATAAAAATGCCCAAACTATTCATGATCCAACTTAGCCATTCATTGCATTTCACTACCAAAAATTTGAATTGGAAATTAAATTGAACTTAAGAAATGATCGTAGTATTTTCCTTTTTTTTAATATCAACTAAGTTCCTGTGAGAGAGTTTCTAAATATTACTTAGTCAATATCCGAATCCACATAAACGAAGTAAAGTATAGTGTTCTTCAAACAACTAATCAAGTAAATATCATTCGAATGAATACTAACCATGTCCAAGTGAGGAAAATAATACAATAAAATAACAAATGAGTAATACACATGTTATCCCGATAACATATTTCTACAATCATATAGTAACGTAATTTACAAAAAAAAAAATTATCGCATTTTCGGGTTTAATGGATTGTGGCACGGCGTCGTCGTCGGAGCGTGGCGTCGTCTTTTGCGGCGTTACAAACCCTAGAAAAGCATAGGTCAACACAAACTTTCCAACTCTTTTGATTATGAAATTATTCACCCATTACATGTATTTATGGATTTGCATAGGCACATGCTTTTCCAAAAATAAGATAATTATAAAAAATAGAAATACTACTATTTTCATTATAATCCAAACTAAGTGTAAAGCATGCATAACATGACTTCATTCTAGTTTCAAAATACGTGAACAAATCTACTTTTAACTCTAGCCATTGCATGGTTTTTTCCTATTTCTACCTAAATTCGCTGCATGAATAAACATAACTACACTAAAAATAAACTCGTCATTAGTTAACTAACATTATCCCCCTTGATGTTGAGTGGACTAACAACTTCATCTCGGAGTTTCAAAAATTGAACTTTTGTAAGAACTTTAGTGAAGATATCTACAACTTGTTCTTTAGTGTTTATATACTTCAACTTTATCTCTTTCTTCTACAAAAATATCAAATGAAGTGGTACATTAAATCAAAATGCTTTGGTTTGCTATGATGGAATGAATTCTTGATTAATTTTTAGCACTTGTGTTATCACAAAAAATTACTAAATGTTGATTTTGTTGTTCCCTAATTTCTTCTAAAACTTTCTTGAGCCATAATGTTTGTCTACCTAGTGAAATATATGTAATATATTGTTTTTCAATAAATGAAAGAGAAATTGGGATTTACTTCTTTAAACTCCATGTAACCAAACCCAAACAAAGGAAAAAAAATCCAAATGTTGACTTTCGGTCACCCAATCTACCTCCCCAATCAAACTCACTATAACGAGCAAGTTCATGATTAGATTAGCATAATAATGAATACCAATGTTACGCCCTTAACCTATTGCTTGTATTAGGATATTATTAGCTGCTTGGTGGCTTACCATATCAATTTATTATGTCATTTATACTTTCTCATGCTTAGTAGGTCGGCCTTGGTGATGGCCATGACAAATGAATAGTATATATAGGGGTTAATAGGTAGTAGTTGGGGATCATTTTGAGTATTTGCATCTTATTGTATGGTTTAAAGGTTGCCCCTTCGAAGTGGCTAAGAAATTTTACTTGAATATTGAGATCATTTATGTACAATATTGTGTTTGTTGGTGTTCTATTGTTGCTCATTATCTGAATTCTAAAAGTAATTCAATTACAAGTCCTATCAGAAGAGATGATCTACGACAAAAATTAGATCAAAAATCCTAATTTTTTTGTTTCGCCATATCTTGCGAGAATCTTACTTAATTTTTTAGAGATGTTTTTACCACGGTTCAAGAACATTTCAAGTAAGGTCCTCTAAAAGTTTAATATATTTTGATCTATTTTACAATAGTTATTGCCATGTTATGATTTTTCATAAATTCACTCTATAAGCTGCATATTTCAAAATTTACAAAATAATGTATATTTTCGGAAATCTCTCAAAAATATATTGGTAGTATCTTCTCTGTTTTTTCCTATTCATAAATTTGTATCGAAACCCTAAACCTTAGGGTTTGACTTCCATGGGGGGCCTTCCACAAGAGCCAAAAAGAATCATGTCATCGGGTATAACCCCATATAAAGATGGGGTAGTAATTGAATATTTGGAGTCAAAAGGGGTAACTATAGATTACTCATCACTAGGGTTTACCTCAGTTGATCATAAGGTGAGCCAACTCGAGTATGATCTGTGAAATCTACAATCTAAGGTGGCCCTTAAAGGAGACATAGACCAAATCAATCAGTGATTGGATGATATCCTACATCATTGAAAGGGTAAAAATTCTATCCCAAATCAGCCCCAACTCAACCAAGGAGGATCTTTAGTTCATAATAATGGGTAAAATAACCAAGTTGGTTTGTTTTTCTAGCCTAATCAGATTCCACCTTATTCGTAATAACGGAACATGATGCCAAATGTGGAGATGTGAAAATTTGATGGGAAGGATCCACTTAATTGGATAAATCAAATGGAGAAATTTTTTGAGTTACATTCAACCCCAATAGGAAAAAATGTGACCTTGGCATCCCTATATCTTGAACTAGACAAATTTGTCTAGTATCAATGGTTATGTACTTGAGGAAAATGAATGGTATCAAAGTGTCACTTAGACAATTTTTACCAAGGATTTGTAAGTGCACTATAGTTCTATTGTTTCATATAACTTTCTTTAGTCAATTAGAAAAGTTACGAAAAATAGGATCAGTTAAATATTATGTGCTTCAATTATAGAACCTATCCATAAGGGCGGAGAATATTACAAAAGGGAATCTAAATGACTTGTTTCTTAGGGGTCTTGAGGACCACATTGAGCACAAGGTACTTATGTTTAATCCACTCCAACTTTTTGATTCTATTATCATGACACGTAGGGTAGAGGAAACATTTCTTTGTAGTAGGAGGAAGCCTTTCACTAACACCAGAGACCGTAGTACTCTGCTCCCAAAGATTCACTCGGCCAATTAGACCGATTCCTCAACAAATGGAAGAAAAGAGAGCAAAAGGATAATGTTTTAACTGGGTGACACCAAATATGGACCAGAAATAAATATGTTGAGAATAATTTGTTCTATATTAAAGAAGGACTTTAGGATGAAGAGGAAGCTGAAATATTAGGAGAGGTTGCCGAACCAGTAGAAGATGAAGTAGAGGATCACCAACCTACAATTTATTTCCATGCATTTTTAGGTATTAGTACTCCTCAAATACTCAAGTTTATCCGTTATCTCAAAAAAAAGGTGACAGTGTTGATTGACTCAAGGAGTACTCATAACTTCATAAATCGTAAGTTAGTTTCGGCCTCAATTGTTTTATTTACCCATCACTATAAATGCAAGTTATGATTGTGGATGGTGGGACAATCAAGTGCACAGAAAGTTTCATAAAAGTATCAATCTCTCCATGGGGAAAACATGTTGGACTTTCCTATGCTTTCTATTTCTATGGGAGAGATGAATATTGTTTTGGTCGTGCCTAATGGATCATAACCTTGGCTACCATAGAGATGAATTTCATAGAATTATTCATGGGATTTCATTTTGAAGGAAGAACAATACAATTGAAAGGGATGGTAGCTAAGTCTCCACAAACTATTAGCTCTTACCAAATTTAGAAGGTTCTTAGAAAAGGAGTAGATGGATTTGTAGAAAAGTTATTTTCCATGGATGTACA